>OY757314.1:123110169-125538688 GCA_963583905.1 Stenurella melanura
ACTTTGATTAGCACATGTATATATGAAGCAGTAGTCTTTATAAAAGAGAATAGCGCACTATTGCAAGATTGTGATAGAAATCAACAACATGACACAAGATATAAATTGGACTTGAACAATATCAATAGCAATTTTACTTACATACAAAAAAATGTTCAATACTCAATTATAAAGATATTTAATAAAATTCTTATAAACCTGAGAACGCTAAAATTTAAAACAAAAACTAAAAAGTATACTGATAGGAAAGGCCTACTATACTCTAGATGAATTTTACTCCGATACAAACTTTGATCTGAAATAGCTTCCTATGTTTTATCTTTCTATTGACATGTTGGAATGAATAATGTTTAAACGCCTTTCTTCTTGTACTTTATACAATAATAATGATGACTTTATGAATTTTAAATTTTATGAATTTTAAACTGTATGTATGTACTTACTTCTAACTTGTTAGTATTAATTTTTCTGTATTTTTGTCCTGCACCCTCTGGGTAATGATGTAACTTTTACTAAGTTATTGAAACATATACAAGTATAACCAAACAAATAATAATTCATTTTTACTTAGTTGGACTAATAAAAACACTATCTATCTATCTATGTATCATCATTTTAGTGCAATGCTGTTTTAGTAGATGAAATCACTTCGATACAATTTAAAATTTAAGATGAGGCGTTCTTTATTCGCATTAACTTAAACCGTAATATAAAACAAACTTTGATATTTTACACTTATTGAATGTGCTTATATGACTAGATAACCGTAGTGGTCCCTAGCATCATTAGGCGCAGAATTTAGGCTTCTCTTGCCTACTCTTAACCTAACTGTAAGCTACATTGGGGAATTTTTGGGGGGGATGCGTTGATAATGAGTTTGAAAGTGAATACTATATAAGAATCAACCACAAATTTTATTCTGTATATGTTTTTACACATTTTTTGAATAAATTCGTTGACTTCTAATTGTAAACATTTGATTAAACATTTTTTGACATGTTTTTCATTAAATAAATGTTTTAGATTGCGAGCTTGGATGATTTGAATGCGATCAAGTCTTTTAATTTAACAGAACTCCTACTCGACGACAACCCTCTGTGTGCTAAACTTGATGAGGCTTCATATATAGAACATATAAAGAAAACTTTTCCATTAGTTGTAAAATTGGTAAGTATGTAGATTACTTAGATGCCAATTTTATTAAAGTCAGATAATAAGCTAACCATTATACTCTTCATAGATTTACTGCACATTTTATATAATTGTTACATATTCTACAGAATACTTTTCAGGTTTTTTGTGAATAATGGTAGTTTTAGATATTTTTTTGTTTAATTACAAAACATTTTTAAAAAATTTGAAAATTTTACTTTTTTATTTGCTGATCAATTTTGTTCAATAGGGTTTTTCCTGTAACTAACACTAACTCACAGTTCTAATTTCAATACAATGGGACTTTGCATTCTTAAGTTATCGTGCTTACAAGCAACGTGATGGACAGACAGATAGATGGACGGACATTTTGAAAATTGTTCAGAATTCAATCACGAATGAAAAACACATTCTGATGTTAAAATACGGCATTCGTCTAAAATAAATTCTAAACGTAGAGTAGGGCCATTATGAGATGAGGACTAATGAATTTATCCAACAAATTAATGATAAGATGTAGTCACGTTCTTTGTTTACACTTTGAGGATACAAGTTCTCTCTAGCATACAAAAATAACTCATAAATATATATTGATGATAATGTGAGTATGTTCAGCCTAGGAAACTGTTCTCTACAGTCATCTTTATAATTTAACCCAGATAATATACATATAGCCCGGGAGGCAGCGACGGTTTTCGTGTATTCATTTCTATAAAGCTAGATTTTTTTCCAAGGAGAGTTTAGATAGTATCTACAATGAAGGTGCATTTCTACCAAACTCTTAGTCGTGCATAGGTAAGTAAAAAATTAAACATGTTAGATGGACGAAAATTTCATTTTTCGAATTGTCACGAATTGTCAAAAAATGACGATTTGCCTTCACTCCTGCCGGCCCCAATTTTCGATTTTCACCTTGCGATTCACAGGGCATTGCCGACCTTCTCCTCGCCATCGAGACATAGAACAGGTCTTCGATCGCCGTATTATTTATTCACTTCTTACGTTTGAAAAATTGACTTGCGGTCGTGCTAATCGGCGACTGTTTTTAAGTGGTTTCCCGAGTTCGAATCCCGTCCGGGGATACTTTTTTTTTCGGTTTCAATTTTTTGGCAGATATTTTTGATTCTATAATTGCTATTATCTCCGTTCGAATGCATTTCTCGGAGAAGTTTTGCATTTTCCACCGCGGAATATTTATCTGCACTATTTCGATTAAAAATCCCACTCTACCTTCGCTATAGGGTTGTTAAATATTTGGTATACGTTGCTGAAATCACAGGGCATAAAAAAGTGTAATAAAACGATCTGTAACATTCTGAATTTATTTCCCGATTGCATAAAAAATTGATTTCTGTCATTTCAATTCTTTTTATTCAATTTTCGATAGGTAGTAAAAAGCATGTATAAAAATTTCAGATGGTATAGAGACATTGTGGATAGAAATGCTAGAGATAATGCAATCTTATTTTGAGTGATTCGAAAGTACGTTTTTTTACTTGCACCCATTATTAATATTATAGTTTGATGTGATATTTTCTTATGTTATGTGACATTTTTGCAACGTCTACCAAAGATTTAGCCACCCTATAGCGGAGGTAGGATGTGATTATTAATCGAAATAGTGTAGATTAATATTCCTCGGCGGAAAATGCAAAACTTCTCCGATAAATGTTTTCTTAAAATGTTTTCTTAACCGCTTCTCAAGTCACCGAGGTAACTCCTTGAAAATCCAGAATGATTTTGTGTAAGGTAAAGAGAAACGAGGCCCTACAGTTTATAGTGGAGTCCGAACCACATCTTGGGGATAATTTTATAATTAAAATTATGTCGCGGTGAGCAGGGATCGAACCTGCTTCGCTAGGTATGCCAGTATGAAAGCTAGACGCGCTAAACCACTGAGCTACCGTCCCCGTTAAATGCAATAGAACAAAGCGAATAGCAATTATAGAATAAAAACTACCTGCCGAAAAATTTAAAACGAATAAAAAAGTATCCCCCAGCGGGATTCGAACTCGGGAAACCACTTAAAAATAGTTGCCGATTAGTACGACCACAAGTCAATTTTTCAAACATAAGAACTAAATAAATACGGCGATCGGAGACCCGTTCTATGTCTCGATGGCGAGGAGAACGTCGGTAATGACCGTACAACGTGAATCACGAGGTGAAAATCGAAAATTGGGGCTTGCAGGAGCGAAGGCGAATCGTCATTTTTTGACAATTCGTGACAATTCGAAAAATGAAATTTTCGTCCATCTAACATGTTGTTTAATTTTTTACTCATTTATGCACCACTAAGAGTTTGGTAGAATTGCACCGTCATTATAGATACTATCTAAACATTCTTTAGAAAAATCTAGCTTTATAGATATTAATGCGAAAAATCTGTCGCTGCTTCCCTGGCTAATATTGCTCTTCTTTATAGAGCAAAGCTTCTAGGGCAATTTGATGTTTGTCTCCAAACTAAAACAGCATAGGAAAGCAAAAAGTGGCATAGGGCAAAGTATGGATTTTTCAAGGCTTCTTCACCTACTTCATATGCTAAATTTTTCAGGATAAATGCATTTTTGCTAATTTTTTTGACAAGTTTTCTATATGTACCTGCCAGGTCAATTTATCAGTTAGATAAACTCCCAAAAACTTTGTTGATTCCTTATCTAACCGGAAATTTGATGTAAAACAAGATGACGCGAAATCAAAACAGGAGTGTTCTTGGACCACTAATCTTCCTCCTATATGTTGATGACCTTGACAACATAAGTGAAAGTAAAGTTTTTTTGTATGCAGATGATACATCAGTTGTCATCTAACATCATAATCAAAAAGAAATAGTAAATAAAGATGAAGCTACTTTATCTCAATTGTGTGATTGGTGTCTTAAAAATCGTTTGATCATAAATAATGAAAAAACACGGTCCAGTTTCATAACAAACTTAAAAAACCCTATAATTTTAATTTCTATCTTGATAATAAACCGATTAAATTTGATTTTCATTTGTATTTTTTTGGAACCATTGTTAATAACCAGTTAGCATGGGAAGAACAAACTAAATTTCTATCGAAAAAATTAAATGCCTACTTTTCAATGAAATAATTAAAAGACCAACTTAATGCAGATTGTCTATTACCAGTATATTATGTTCTGTTTTACTTAGCTATTAGCTTAAATTTTGTATGAGGCAGATCTTTCCATGTAGAAAGAGTTCATTTTACAAAAATGAGTTATTAGCAAGGGTTAGAATTTTCTCAGCATTAACAGAGTCAGACTTGATTTATTTTAAATAAATTCTTTTTTCTAGGATGGAGTTCAGATAAAAGATGGAAGTTTTCCAGCTACGAGAACTAACTTTTTGTGTGATCCACGGGGATATGATGTAGTGAATCAGTTCCTCGAACATTTTTTCACAATGTACGATTCAAGAAATCGACAAGTGATGGATAACTTCTATCACAAGAATGCAATGTTTTCGTTAACGTCTGCGTACATCAATGGACAAATTTCTTCAGCTACTGCACAGTAATTATGTTTTAGAATATTTCATTATTTCATGATAGGCTAACATACCACAGTCAAATTAGACTAAACAAGGGCTATCCCATCTTGCGGAATATTTACATGCAGAGAGTTATTTTAAACAATTTCTCAAAAGGCCCCATCGATACCTCGTAATGATTCAGATATAATTACGACAATTACTTTTGTAGGGCTAACCGTTTCGGAGATATTTGTGTAATGCTATTTTGGCCACGTGTAGTTTATGTGAGGTTGATGTGTAGAGTGTGAAAAAATTGAACAATTACGAGGTATTAATTCTATATATTGTTACGCATTTGCGCCCCCTAGGTTCTGGTAGCATGAGCAGTACGAATTAAGTAGCAGAGATGATAGGCAGTTGCATTCATTATTAACATGTCTTCGCACCCAATCAGAATTCACTTTATGGAAACCTGTTATGTGTTACCTCTGTGCGTCATCTCTGAGGCATTAGTAATATGAGTTTTCTAGAAAAAGATAAATCCGAAATGATCCAGAATGAAAGTATCAAATAATAAACATTGTTTAAGGTTGTTAGTAAACGTGTGCTGTAAATAGTAAATATATTGTGAGGTTAAGTTTACAGTAAGTTTATTAGCGGGTTATCTCGTATTATAATTTCCGAACCCACGGATTAAGGGAGGTTCGGAATCATTTTAGTTCTAATGTAACTATTGTATATAACAGTTACAATGATAGTAAAAATACAAAAGCTATGGAACAAAATCGTTGATTTACAAAAATCTGCATCTATAGAAGTCTTCTTCAGTGAGCCACTGGAGCAATGCTATATATAAATAAAAGGATTATTGTAGGCAACATCGGTTTATTTCTTTATAGTTTCAATTCCAACAGTTGTGTTTTTTTGCAGCTTTCTCTTGTAATTTGGCAAGCCTCTGCATAATACAGAAATAATAATAATATAATAATAATACCACTTTCTTGTATAAAACAAACAATGCAAAAAGATAAAAGACACAAACGATGATTTCCACTGTACCCTTAAACATTTTAAAATAATTCAGGTACCTACAATTCAGTATACAATGTTGTACGGGTAAAAAATCACTTACTGACTATAAAACTGCACATGTATAGGAACTAAGTATGTTAGACATCATGTAGTGAATAGACTCATATTTATGCAACATTTTAGCAGTACGCTAAAATTTTTGTACATTAATGTTTTCCAACAAACCTATAGGTAGACTGTGTCAATTTTTGTTTAAAACAAGACTCGTTTAACTGTAACATATCAGGAGTGAGACGATTGTAGATGTACAATACTATGTACGTAAAAGATGCTTCCATCCCAACTAACAAAGTTACTCTATAAATTTAAAATAATACTACAATTTTATTTTATTACTGTTACATCACTGCTCTGCAAAGACTATTTTGTTCTATTAAAACTGCCAAAGTGAGTATTTAGCCTTCGCAACTAAATCATCATATAAATAAGTGCTAAGAATGTTCTTACAGCTAAATTATAAAACATTTTGTAGAATTTGTTTTTTGCTGTTTTATAAACATCTATACAGCAATGATAGGATGTTTTAGCTCACAGAGCAAAATTGATTGATAACAGATTTATAGTAATGACCCCGGCACATTTTGGTCAATTTGTGAACATCTATAAAACTAAAAGTTTAGCAAAGCGTTAATAAAACAATAATGTTAGCATTCTTCTTAACACAATATTATATTCAGCTGTAGCTGCTAAACAATTGTTATATAAACGAAGCACACATTGCTCGCTTAAAACACATACAAAATAGTTAAAAAGCTAAAAATTGTCCTTAAAGGCTGTACCATTTTTATAAAACATGGGTAGGTTTTTATGCGCCATATTGTTTTCTCATTAACAGTGGTCTTTTACAGGAATGTCATCTTTGGGCGTTCGCCATATTGGATTTAGGATGACGTCACATAATTTATTGTATTTTACATGTGTGCAAAATTTTAAAGTTCTAGCTCAATTAGAACTAGTCGAAATTTTGATTGCAAGATTTGATTGAATTGTTACAAGTGAAGCTAAATAAAATCTTTTAAAATAGGTACATATTTGAAAGTATGCAGAAGAATACTATTTAATTACAACTTGTATTTTATTTATTTCGTACTGACAGTTGTTTTCTGATGGGAAATCCTGGTAGTTGATTAAAAGGCAATAGCAGGCAAAATTATTCGAAACAAAATATTAATGGAAATTACCTTTGCTTTTTGCAATACGCTTCTGTCTAATTACAAAACAATTGATATATAACAATTCTTGGGAAAATACATTTGTTCTATAAGTATTTTCATAGTTATGAATATGATTTATCAGAAGGAAACCGTAATGTTATTTATATTCAAACTATTTGTAAAGTGGCCATTTTGGACTTTAAATTAAAAATAGTTCAGAAATAAAAATTATTGTGAAATAACCATTTTAGCAACAATTTATTGTTATCAAATATATTGTCTGCAAAACACAATTGGTGCCATACCACAAAAAGAGCTAATACAAAAATTTTATTTTCTAAAAATATAAAATTTTTAATTTTTTAGAGCGCTCAAAATTTTCATTGTATACCCAAGCAGCACAATTAGTTAATTTTACCAGTTTAAAGCTACAATGACCTAAGATAGTTAATATAACGTAATTGCAACCATTACTTTCAACTTTAAAAGTATATGGACTTAATAGTAATTAATTAAGCAATATTTAGGTAATATTTTCTTAAGAAATGCCTGATAAAGTCGCATTGACTTTAGTGTAAATTTCAAGAAATATTAACGTAATTGTTCCTTAAAATTAACTATAAAGTTAAAGTGCATATTGAGGTCAATGTATAAGAATATATTACGTAATTTTAGACCAAGTTGTTAACTTTGGAGTAGCTGACTTTTGTCTGGATAGAAACAGGGAAATTTGACCAATTTTTAACATAAATGTAACCTATGTTTTGTCTTGTCCTTGCCGTCAGATTTTAGTTAAAACTTTAACCTCATGGTCACAACTAGTTCCAATTTTAGGTAAAATTTATGTTAATTTTACTTCCCCACTTACCCAACATTTGTGTTTAACATAAAGGTAAATATTACTTCATATAATGTCCTAGAAGAAATATCCTTTTTCACAAATTCTGGTTGGATTTGACGACAGAAATGTTCTTTTTTTTCATATAATAATTTATCTCTTTCATGTGATGGTAGTTGGGTTAGTTAGGTTGATTTTTATTTTGCTAAATAATTGTTAATAAATTATCAGCGTCGCAGGCAGCATTAGCGTCGCAGAAAATTGCATAAAATATTTCAATTTCTATTCGCTGCGGTTCAATAATTCGTGAAAAAGATCCGCCGTGGCAGTTTAGTAGACACTCCCTTTACTTTAATGCTTGGAGTCATGGGTTAGTGTCACATTTTTCACATAATAAATTTTCAGAGGTTATGTTGACAGTTGTTGACCACATACACAAGTTTTAATATTTAAAACTTGTTTCGAAATATCGCGCGTCGGAAGGCAAGAGATCGACACGCCACCTACAGTTAGATTAGGGAAATTTTACCTCCTAACCTTTTCTCATATTAAAATCTTCTTCATTTTTTCTGGAAATAAAAACGTCATTATTTTTGCTTGGATGACTTGGAAGGGAGAGAATCCGACTAAAACCAGCTTTTTCCACTAATTGGTATTAAGTATATTTTTATAATTTTAGGCATGAATGACACTGTGAACTAAGTCCACGTGACCAACGCATGTATTTTTTTTAATCTCAGATAAATAAAAGACGTATTTATCTGAGGTTTTAATCACGGCCGTCTCTAGAGACTGCCGTGTTTTAATACTCTTTTTGCTTTTTTTGGCGAATAAACAATGATTGTTGTTCTATTTTCCTTGAACCTGATGGCAAACCTGGACTGGGAAATATGACCAATTTAGTTCTAAATGAACTTTAAAGACTTTACAGTTTTGAAGACTACAAAATTATTTGAACCTATATTGGTCCCATTTAACTTTAAAATCAATAATATAAGTTTTAACGACTTCGACTGTAGGAAAAATGTTAGTGAGGTCTAAAACAATGGGAAAGAATACTTTGAAGTCGCGCCGTACTATATTCGCCATATTTTTCAACCAGCTGTAAGAGACCAGTTTATAATAAAATTTTGATGAGTGATTAATTGAAAGAAATCATTAATATAGGGTTATTTAACAGATATCAAGTACAATATTAGCATATTTATGCTCCAGGAAAGTCTTATTTTTAAAACACATTGAAGCTGAAAAAACATTTTTTTCTTTAAAAGCGTAAAATACTTGCGGCGCTTTCAATATTCCGAGGTAGAATTGATATATTTACGATGAAAATTGATTGGCAGTAAAAAACCACAGAGAGGAGAAAGGTGGACACATTATTTCACAACTATGTCTGACATTATATGATATACCCCTACTTCACCATTATAATAGATGTCTGGTTTCTATTATGTCTTATGCTGCTGATGCATTATAAGTAAATCATCATTAATGTAGATAAAACCTTATTAGTCTGAGAAAGAAAGACTGCAGTTGAAAAAGGATAAGTGGTTTGGTAGATATTACGTATCAACGGCCACAATAAAACACAATGTTTACATTTAAATTACCTGTCCAAGGAAATATGTTCTATAACTTATAGGTCATTACAACTGAGTGGCCTTATTTAAGACGTATTACCGACGTCATCTCATTCCCCATCTACTTATATTTTACGTATATTTTAAGTCAATTAGGTTAGGTTAAACGGGAAAACGAGACCAAAACTAGGTCTACATTACATAATTCAGATCTAAGGTGCTACTTGGGTATGTACCACATATTTCACAGGAAAATTTTGTTTGTAGCTGAAAATCGCTTTGCTGTTGGCGAATCGAAGTCATAATCTCATTTTCATTAAACATGTTGTTAGTTATGCCGCCATGTCACATAGAATCTATATATCATTGTAATATTTTAAAACTGTTTTGAGAGTTATTATTGTCTGTAAAAACACTTAAATAATAAATAACTTATGTTGTTGTTGCTGTACATAACGAAATAGTATCAGTGGAAATAACACAATGCTTATAAAAATGTTTTGTCGTATCTCGAATAATTTTATAATTATCATCTGCTAATTTTTTTAATCCTATTGTAAACGTTCATACAATTATTTTATAACACCTGTAAGAGCTATAATAATATAAATTAAAGAAGTACATTATTTTATAAACTGTGCCCATTTTGCGTCTATAAGCGTTGTATAAACGTTTTGAAAATGTTTGTATCAACAATCTTGTTTTATAAAAAATGTTCTGTAAACATTCTTTCAGCTTCTATAAAACATCAAATTGCTGTTTGGGATGGCAGTGGAACTATGCACTCGTATGGTAACTTCATTGTTCCTTAGATCTCTGTTATGGTTATTGTTTCTGAATTCAATTTTGTTGTAAAGATATTGTGGTGTCTGAGTACTGATAATTTTTCGTATGAGGTAAACATAATGTACCAATCTCCTCTCATCAAGTTTTAGCATATTTAACTCTCTTAAGTATGGAGATATTTATGTGTGTCTAGGTATATTACATATGTATCTTACACAACAATTTTGTATTTTCTGGAGGCGATACTTATCTTCCTCTGTGATGTTGGGTCCATAGATTAAGTCTCCGTAAGTGAATAAATATAATACCTACTAATGCTTCTACTAGAAGTAATTTAGCTTTAATGGGAAATAGGTCTCTGAACTGGTACAAATACTCAAGTCTGAGAAACGAGATTTGACATAGTTTAGCTATCTGATCTGTAAATGTTAAGAGTGGGGCGAAAAGAACTTCTAAATTTCAGGCAGATTCTACTAGCTCTAAAGTGGAAGATCCTAGGTGTACTGTCTGGTTGAGATTTCCTATTAAGTTTACTTTATATGGTAAACTAGTGAACATTAGCTGAGTTTTATTTGGATTAATTAAGAGTCTATATTGTTTTGGGACCACTTCAGAATTTTTCCTACATTATCTTCTAATTATTAATTTTTGTATCAATGTCCGATGGGTGTACTGTTAGTTATAACTGTATATCATCAGAATATAGATGCATGTTTGAGTTAAGTAAAAATATCGAAGAGCATAGACCCTAGTATCGATCCTTGAGAAACCCCGGCCTGTATTAATGATTTTGGTGAGAGATTGGTGGTCATTTAGTTTGATTATCTGAAATCTTTCGTATAAGTAACTATTAAGCCAGGTAACTAAGTTTGGATCAAAGTCATATCTTTCTAATTTATTTATTAAGATATCAAAGTTGACGTTATCGAAGGCCTTGGACATGTCTATTAATATTAGTAGTGTGGCTTCACCTTGAACTTGATTTTTTAAGATATCAGTAACAGAGAGAATCGTAATTGTAGTTCTAGGTATACTTTTTACGAAAACTCGACTGATTGCGAAGTAAAAATGTAGGGGTAATGTTTGTGGCATTTATTAATAAATTGCATATAAAACAAAAATAAATTAATACATAGGACAATCTTTCTAAATTAGAACCTCTAGTTACTGTACTATTTCGGTTAAACCATATTTTGTACATAAAACTGTTACATTATTACTAAAATCTTTCACAGTTTCTCTATTTGCAAATTCTCATATGAATTTATCTAGACTCTGCATTCCGCAAAACTTCAAACCTCGCCTTTTATGTTCTAGGTTATGGCGTTATAATGTGTGTTCCCGAAATTTATTAAAACTGGCAGATTTTTCACGCAACACTGAGTATCTATTTCGTGGAAATTCAAATATAATTAAGTTATTTGGACAGTTGCCTCCGACAGAACATGATCCTTACTCTTTTACAGTTGATTTGATATATTATACGGTAAGTTTTGACTTTTTGCATATTCATTAATTTTACTATACGTAAAAAAAAAGATGTTTGATGCTGTAAATGATCCGGAAATTGCCAAAAATTTCTGTATTACTAGAAATTGATTATACTCTGTTTGGAAACGCTAGAGAGCGACGAAGGATGGGCAGTGCATCCACCAATGCATAAGATATTCCTGTCAGAGTAAGATTTTTTAATCTACCAGAAACGTCGTTACATTTCTGCAAAAAGCCCGGTTTTTAAATCTAGTTTATTTTGTTAATTCTAAGACTAAAAAAATTGGAGTATGACTCTGTAGGACCTTGTCCGCAAGTAAAAATGCCGATATTGTTATTTTAAGAGCCTGTTTTTATGGACTTTTTTATGTGCGATTTATACCCCGTGTTTCAGGCATCATTACTGATAACAATGCGCTTTGAAACCAATGCATTTTTTTCATACTGCTACCAGAATAAGAAAATACTATCATGGAGAATAATACAATGTAGAGATATACAATGAAAGACACATGTATTATGTAGCTTAAAATTAAACACAAGATTTGATGAATAATGTATTTTCAATATTGTTGAATAGAATATTACATATCAAATAGTACAGAGAAAAAAATATTTACGTAAAATAACAGTAAACGCGAATTATTGATTCAATGAAAAGTTCTTTAGTGGTACGAATTGAGAGTCATTACTTAATTACCTTATTCATGGCCACAATGCAATTGTGTTTATTAGAAACTGATGAACATATTCATCATTTCAATCATTGTTTCATTAAATAAAAAATTCACGCTAAATAATTATGTTCCTTGATAATGTTTAGCTTTAATATGATGTCAAAGAACCCAATCCTTTCTATCAAAATGTTATTTTATTTTTAAATCATATTTCGAATTCACCCAGAGTTAGTAGCTGCAAGTGATAAGAAAATATTTCCTTTCATATTACTTCTTTTCAACTGCTAATAGGGAACTTGCCTATAATTTAAAAATTTAAAATAATACTAAAAAACATAGCGTAACATTGTAATAAAACGTGTATTTCACAAAAAAATAAGATTTCTAATTCCACATGATCAGTATGAAGGATCTAAACAGTGAGAAAATTGAAGTAGCCCGGAACGAGCTGTGACGTCACACCCTACAATATTCGGTAGTCGTCATGCCGGGAAGCAACACAATCAGATGTTTACCGGTGTTATTAGACTGTGGTTGATTTGTTAGTGACTGTTCTGATATAAATATATAATTGTGTTTTATAGGATCATGTATTGTAGTTGTACAGATATTTTAAAATGACTGATGAAGGTTTTTAAAGGGCCAATCTGATAATTTGCCGAAAATGGATATGTTTATGGTGGCATATTTTATACAAAATACTCTTCGTTTTGTATTTGCGAAGAGTATAATAACAAATAGCTGTTTACTTTCGCACCAGGAAATTACCTTTACTTAGTATCACTAAATTACATTCTATGTACTAATCTTATTTTCTAACATCGTATACAGATCCTTTCTTTAATCCTACCCTAATTAAAATTCAATAATTCGGAACCATATTGGTCAATTACCGCAATTCGGTTTTTCCTAAACTCCTGTTTTCTACGATTCAAGTCGATAGTGGAGGACGCTTGTTCCCACAGTACCAAGGAATTATTATAATCATTTATAACAAGAAACTTTTTCATCTTATTATACACGGCACACTATTTATAATAGATCTAAAAAGACTAGCTTATTTACAACACAACACATATAAGTATTTTTATTACCCTCCTGCGAAAAACTAGTAGACAGTAGACATAAACTAATTATTAATAGTATTTAATAATGTACTTACATTAAAATGATCTTTTAACACATGTAGAGACTTAGTGCTCTGTGAAATGTCTTTTTCATTTCTTCTACAAGCTTTTAGCCATTTTGATCAATGAATCTTATCTTCTGGCAATATTATAAATATTTTATCTGGCACATAAGAAGTTTTTGTTTCCATTTTAAGTATACACTTCAAATTGATGGCGATGCTTGTATTTACGGCTGAATGAACTATGAAATCAAGCGGTCGAGTGCTGGGATCTCCGCCGTCGCTTGTATATTGTAGGGTGTGACGTCACAACTACTCCCACGCTTTTGAACCTGTTTGAAACGGTTCGCTCGCACGTGAAATTTTAACAAATTTATTATTGGGAATTAAGGCCTTATATTTTGTATATCCTATTTTTTAATATGGTAGAACATTTTTATGCAGTAAAAAAAAAGTGACAGTTCCCCATTGTTTGGTATAGCTAACAATACTTTCTAGTTGTTTCAGTAATATAAATTTATACCTATCTTTCAGGATCTTTGGGAAACAGAAAGAAGCTTATTATTTCACCTGCCTTCAAAGGGCCTGCACGATAAGCACAACCCCTATACCCTTTAGAACCCATTATAAACAAAAATCAAATAGATAAATAAACTTAGAATAAAAAATTGTCAAAAATTGAACAAAATAGCTACGAAAATAACCAAGAGTTGAAAGACTGTTATCCCACCTCTAGAATTGTCATATGACTTTTGACAAATATATACCTTATTGTCATGGCGACTGTGAATAAATTTGGCCCCACCAGTAAGGCTTGCTTTCGCTTCTGTATAGTTCCTGTCTTCTGTGGTGTTGGCTTTTTGAAAAAACTGTAATTATCAAAAATTTTAAGTAGAAAGTTTCCTATGAAAATACAACATAAACAATAACGATTTCTCAATTGCTTTTCCGTAAATTAAAAAGAAACAAACGTTTTTCAGTGACCCACTCATTGTGTTAAGAATCCATTAATAACTTGGGAAAATGGAATTTTTCATACTCTAGAAAATTTTCCCTTTTTCCTCTTCGAGTTTTCGATTTGACGCACCGTTTCAAAGTTAATGGTGGATTTTCGTTAAAAAAGCACGGAAAAGCGATATTATAGGTGTAAAATATCTTTTTTACTATGAACACAATTTTCTGTATTCTGCTTTTGCTTGACCCAAAATCCATTTTTAGTAAGTTAAAATTTTAAAAATGCGTAAAGGGCACTGGTAGCAGCTTAACAATAAAATTCGTTTCAGGTAAACTGCCATTTCTGTGCTAGATATTGACAAAGAAAAACTTGCTCAAAATTAAAAAATATGACTTTGTACCGAATTTGATAACTATATATACTTTTGTATATATTATTTAACAAATACATATACATGTTATCAGAACTCAGAGAAAAAATTACTTAGATACATAAAACAAATTCAGTTATAAAGTAAAAGATACCAGCTTTTCAAATATTCAAAAAAAAGTATGTAATTCTACATATTTTTCTAAATTTTTAGTGCATTTCACGATAAGCAAAAATACCGATATTTACAGTCTGGGGAATGTAGTTCACTAAAAAACAATATAAATTCTGATACCTACAGAATAAGTAGACAAGAGTAAAACGTATACATAGAATATAGTAGAAAGGCGCATTTGCCTACTGTATATGGATGGACCATTAATAATAGGCCATAGTGCAGGGGTGCATTCTTTTGGCCAAAATAT
Source organism: Stenurella melanura (assembly GCA_963583905.1). Taxonomy (NCBI): domain Eukaryota; kingdom Metazoa; phylum Arthropoda; class Insecta; order Coleoptera; family Cerambycidae; genus Stenurella; species Stenurella melanura. The sequence goes on from OY757314.1 coordinate 123,125,294, forward strand.
GAGGATATAACCAAATATGCTTAGTAAAATTTTGCTGTGGAAAAAGATGCAGGGTGTCAAAATTCAAATTATTTTTTCGTTTTTTTTACATCTAACAGTCTCTTGACTGATCTTCGCCAAATTTGCTAGAGGAACTTTTTTTATTCTACGAGACAATAATTTATGTATTACATCACATTGGATCATAGAGGGCGCCGCAGGACCGCTATCTGATGATGAATTCTTTTAATAGTTTTTGTGGACGAAACGTTGTGATACTTCTGCACCAGAAAATCTGATGAGGGCATCATTTCCACGTATAAAAGGTACACTTGGTAGAACTTGATAGCTCCAACCGTTTTCGAGGAAATTGCCGTTAAACATTTGAATCATTTTTTGAAAGACAAATTCAAATTTAATGAAACAGAGTGTATTCATTGTAAAAAGTACAAAACGTAAGGGAAAACAAAATCGTCTTTCTCACTTTCTTATAAACTAATGGAGTATTTTCATGGTACATATAGTCCAATAAAATTAAGTGAATTTTAAGCCCAACCTAAAACTAATTTGGGACAAGCTGATTTTAGCGTGATTGTGTTCCCTAGGGGGTACTCTTTATGTGCCTGAAACTCCCCAGTGATCTCCCGAGCCAAACTACCCCAAAACCACCCCCAATGGTACATTTCTTTGTTTTTTTGCGATTTTCTCAAAAACCTTAAACTTTTCGACAAAACTTCAGGATACATTTTTCATAGAGCATAAAATTCCCTATACAATGGTATATATATAGTATAAATTCGAGTAATTGCAAAGCCCTTTATAGCCTTGTGAAAATAAATAAAATTTAAATTCTGCTAAATTATTTTCGATTTCCCAAGTTCTGACCAATGCTTTAAAACTACAATAACACTAAAGTTGGTATGATGTAATCACTTTTTAATTTCATTTAAAATTGGCAGATGGCGTAATAGCACGGGGCAACACGACGGGCGCGGAGTTCCAAGTAGACAAGTGCATTCCTGAGTTTTTAGTTATTACCTGTACTAGATGTAAAAAGTGCGTCGGCAGTAATTAATTATACAGCCGTTTTTTTTAAGTGTATATATTATAATATTATTAAACATTTATGTTATTAGAGTGTCTAGAGAAAAATTAACAGGTATGTTATTATTATCCTATGGCCAAAATCCCTACCTAACGATAAAGTGAGGGTTCGGCAAAATTTCCAGGTTAGGGGTTCCAGTGTTTACACAAGCCCTGATGAGCCTATCCTCTGGCGTCAGTAAGTGGCCCTGGTGGCGGAATGAACATTTAAGTACAAAATTTACAGAACACCAACTTAGAGCAAAGAACGCAACTGGGCAATAAGTTGAATTTACACCTGAGACATCTGTTAATATGATCATTTTTTAGCAGTTTCTTCAAATAAAGAGGAGTTCATTAATATTTTGGAGGCCCATTTTGTTAATGTCGGTATTTCAGTGAGCATAGCAAAAACTGATGCAGATTATATGATTGCTAAAACAACAGTGGATTGTGCCATAGAAAGTAACAATCCCGTAATTGTTGTGGCACTAGATACAGACATTATAGTGTTGCTTCTAGAATATTGTGCAACTCAAAATATTTATATGCTCAGACCCGGTACATCTTGTAAGCCAAATAAGCTAACAAATATATACGCATTACAAAATATATTAGATAAAGCAATTCTTCAAAATTTACTATTTCTTCATGCTATGACTGGTTGCGATAGAACGTCAGCATTTTTTAGAAACGGCAAGAAAACGGCATTAACAATTTAAAAAAATAATAATGCTCTTTTTAACGATCTTTCCATATTTAAAAGCAATTTTCCGAATCTATCTGATTTATTAAAAGCAGGTCAAAATTTTATTTTAAATTGGTATGGCAGTCACAAAAGCAAAAACTTAAATGAATTAAGGTGTTATAAATATTGTCACACAATTTCCCGTCAAAATTTATTTCAAAATTTTTAGCTCGCTACATTGCCACCTTCATCTGAAGTTGCTGAACTTCATATTAAAAGAGTTTGCTTACAAGTACAGCTATGGATGGGCATCGAATTAAACCCAGAGGACTGGGGGTGGATTAAAAACGATGGCGCACTACAACCGCAAAAGAATTCAAAAGAAATTGCACCCGAATTCATTTAAAAAATTTTGTTTTGTGGATGCAAATCTAATTGCTCCAGTAAGTCTTGTACTTGCAGCAAATTTAATTTAAAATGCACTGCAAGTTGTAGTTTTTGTCTGGGACAATAATATTGCAGTAATGTCGCATCAGATGTGTCTTTAGTTAAGGATGATGAGGATTTTTAGTTAATTTTGTTTATGTTTTAATTTATCTTTTAATGAAAATGTATTATGTTTTTTTTGCAATAGTTTTATTTTTGTTACTTTTTATAATGAATAACTTGTTCATAAATTATTCAATTTTTTTAACTTTTTAACTTTTAACTTATTTATTACTTGGAGATTTGTGTGCAAATCGCAGGATCTTCTCAGGCTTAAAATTATTTGTAAAGATAAATATAGCTAATAATATTAATAAAAAATTATTTCGAATTACATAAATGCCGGAGATATGATAAAAATACAATAAAGCCCAAGTAGTGTTAATGTAGTTTTAAAATATTGGTCAGAACTTGCGAAATCGAAAATAATTTTGCAGAATTTAAATTTTATTTATTTCCAAAACGCTATAGAGGGCTTTGCAATTACTCGAATATATACTATATATATACCATTGAATAGGGAATTCTATGCTCTATGAAAAATGTATCCTGAAGTTTTGTCGAAAAGTTTAAGGTTTTTGAGAAAATCGCAAAAAAAAACAAAAAAATATACCTTTGGGGGTGGTTTTGGGGTAGTTTGGCTCGGGGGATCACTGGGGACTTTTAGGCACATAAATAGTACTCCCTAGCCCTAATAGCACAACATATTGGACCAATATATAATCCATATAGGACCAATATATGAATATTCGTCCTATATTCATATACTGGTCTTATATGGATTATATATTGGTGCAACATTGGTGCTACTAGGGCGGGAACACAATCACGCTAAAATCAGCTTGTCCCAAATTTGTTTTAGGTCGACCTATTAATTTTACTGGCCTAATATTGATATAAATACATATATCAAAAATGTGTAAAATAAGGATCTAATCTTATTAAAAGACCAAAAAATACATAAAAGTTGACGTAATGACATTAGTATTTATTGTATAAACTTTCCGCCATGCATAAACCCCATTGCTGCAACTTAGAGTAAATTTTCGATATGGTCTCCACTTAGTTCTATGCCTTTTTTAATTCTTTTCATAAAAGATTTTCTTACATTGAAAAATACATGTTCCTGCCTTCTAATAAAATGGGCTGCGTTTTGTATTTTGTCCCACAGTTCTTCTCTTGAATTTGATAGTATTTGCATAGACTAAGGACTGCATATGTCCCCACACATAATAATCCAAAGGATTATAATCAGGACTCCTTGGTGGCTAAGCAATCTCACTTCCTCAACCGAACCATCTGCGTGGTAACGTCTCATCAAGATAATTTTGAAAAACTACCGAAAGAAAAGTTAAATTTTGTTTAAGTTGCTGATCTGGAAATCGTGCCGTGCCAACTTTAGACGATTTTATTAACTACACTTGACATTATTTTATTTAGTTAAATGTAACTACTACTACATGAATAAATCTCTCTCTCTCTCTATTTCAAGAGCACCAAAGAACTTCCTAGCCTAATTTTGCCTAGTTACTGCATTAAATCTTATTTTGAATTGTTTTTAATTTTAGTAATTTTTTTAATTATTAGAATTGCCAGTCCATTCTATGTCCCATTCTTTGACTCTGTGGTAATTGTGTGTTGTAGGCGTATTGTGCAGTTATTTGTGTCTCTGGAGTATTTCGAGAACTACCAGAAAACCTCTTGAGTCAAGAAAGATTTCTTGGTTTTTCGAGGACCTTCGCTTTGGAAATTTTAAATGGAGATGGGGAGTGTTGTATAGTGAACGAACAACTCAATATCTACAATGCTACAACTAAGCAGATAACTGGAAGCTTTAAAATATCCAGGCCAGGAAATTTGGATATTATACCACAAGCGCAAAACCCAAAAGAACAACAGCAACTGGCAGACACCTTGAAAATTATCACTAACCTTAATACGGATTGGGCGAAGAAGTGTCTAGAGGAATGCAATTTTGATTTAAAAAAAGCATTGTTGCTATTTGTGGATTTGTATAAAGGGGATAAAATTCCCCCAGAGGGTTTTCTTAAATAAGATTAGTTTATAAGGTTTGTGTGTATCTTTTCGTCTTTAATTGTGATTTAAGTTCTTTGTATTTATAAAACTATCCTTAATGTGTATTTATGTAATATAATATACATAAAAAGTAAATAGTTTAATGTAGTTTTATTTTTGTAATTTTCAAGTAATTTAAAAAATAAGGAATATCTGCTGAACATTTCGAAATCAAGGTTTCCAACCTAAAACAGTTACAAAAATAAAGTTGTTCTTTCTGCAAATGCTTCACCGGAATATAAGAATATATGTTGAAACAAAAACATTTTTAGAAAAATTTTCACCTTAGGTGAAGAGATCGCTTAGTTAGTTGTTTTAACAAAAAAAAAAAAAAAAAAAAAAAAATGGGGAATACTTGAAATTATTATTTTTTAAATATGACACACTCCTCTTTGGTCACACTTTGTATGGGATATTATTAGAACCATAAGCAATATTCGTGATTTTTTTTGAGCTTGAACAATAGGATTTAGTATGTTTTTAAGTCCCTAAAAATGCAATTTTAGAATGATGGCTTCAAAATAAAATGAAAATTATATCAGTTTCTAACCCATAATTCGATGGATTATCTGTGGATTTTTTTAGTCAAAAAATTAGTTTTAGTAAACCCATTGGTTTTATCTGTTTCAACCGAGAAAAAACATCAGTTTCCGTTTTTAAGCTATCAGGAAAATTATTGAGAAGGAATACTATAGCATTTTTATTTATTTTGTATTGTCAAAAATATTTATCAAATCCGGAAAATATATTTATTTTAATTTCTTTCAATGTATTAACACCCTTTTGGTGTTAATATTAGAAACAAAATTTAATTATGCTTATTCAAAATAACTTTATCAGTTATTCAATAAATCCAAAACAGATATTTTTCTCAGTTAAACAAGATAAAAAGTTTAATGGGTTTACTTGAAAATTACAATTTACAATTTTTAAAATACTTTTCCAGATCGCAGTGCCTTTTTCGCACTATGAGGAAAATAAAATCTATGGATTATTATTAGAGGCTACAAAATGATATTATTTTTATTTTGATGCAATCTCAAAAAAAAAGTTCTGATCCTTTAATTGCGTATAAATCCAAAACTATATTTTTTAATTTAAAGTTAAAAATCACTTAATTGCATTGCTTCAGTCAGAACAAAAATCATTAATATTCTTCGTGATTCTAAAGCGAGCTGGTAAAAGTACAAACATTTGGGACTTAGTGAAGAAGCCAATACCTTAGATTTTTTTATTATATTTTCCATACCCCCCATCTCCCCCACTCCATTATTAAAGATAAAATTGACATATTCACATGAGATTTGGTACACGTATGTATTATTGTCTAATTGTTTATTTGTGGCATATAAAAAAGTTTTAAGAACGGAAGTAGATTCTCTTCCGAAACATTAACTACCTATAGCTTTGATTTTCAGTTTTTAGTTTATAACATTGTTCTCGTTTATATATTTTTAGGTGTGAGACTTTTTGAAACAGTCAAGCTAGTACAGTCAAGTACAAGAACCAACCTCGATCTGATCCGTTTGGCGCAGAGGTTTTTTCATTAAAATTTTTAAATATTTTTCAGTGGCAAAATACCCAATAAAAAGTAGGAAAAACGTATTTATTATAATCACACCTGGAACTAGATTATATTTTGAGATGATTCCGTTGAAGGATTGGGGGTTAAATAGGGGAAAATAAGTGAAGCAAGCTGGTAAGAGTACAGAAACTTGACATTTGGTGTATATACTAGAAGCGAAGCCCTCAGATTTCTTAATAGTATTTTTCAACCCACACACTCCCCCACCACCTCCACTCCATTATTGAAGGGGTTGATAAAATAAAATTGAGATATTTACTTGAAATTAGGTACACGTTTATGAGGTCTCCCTCAAATATTATTAAAATTCTGTGTGAAAATATAGTCGAGATGTTTTCCTTTAAAGAGACTCAAATGGAAAATATGGATGTGGAGGTTGTGATTCCTTAGGCCACGGTTTTTTCTCGATATAGCGCCGACAGACTAACAGAATTGAAATATCTTCATTTTTGTAATCTACATGGTCTAAAATGTGAAAATCCGAAGGAATCTCAGTGGGTGATTCTTTCACGAATACAATATTTCCCTTCAGAAACGAGGGAAGTAATATATGAAAAAGCAAAATGCTTCTTTCCACCTATATTTGCATACGGCAGTGAAACGTTTCGGAAAAAAAAACAATTTCGATTTTTTTTACAACCCTACTGCAGATAATACCTCCTAGCTTTATCTCTGAAGACCTAAAATTATTTTGTGTAAGAGGAACCTACATTTCAAGACAGCGGTACAGCACACTATCCAAGTATAAGAGATTTAATTTCTCTTTCCGCAAAAATTTTACCTGGACTCTTTCTTTATTTTGTTGATGCAGTGTATATTAAAAAAATTAAAATTTAGGTTGCAAAAAGATCTTAAACTTGGTTTGTTTCCACAGCCGTTGTACTGACCTAGTCTATATTATAGATACTATATGGCCAGAAGTTGTATTAAAATTTACTTATTTTTTTTTTCTTCCATAAGGTGAACCTTTAGACCTTATGTTATCTAAATCTTTTTGTTTGTCTTTTCACTTCTCACTACCCGGTTTTTCTAATGATATTGTCGCGAATTTTCCACCTTTTAGGAAACACCCTGTATGAATCCGTGGGTTCTAAATAATTTCAACAAGAGATAAGCACCACTAACACTTTATTCAATAATTTACTGACTATACAATACTTCAAACATTCAAAATAACTTTTACACTCTTATATGACCTCACTTTTCACAGAACGTGTCACTTCTAAAATAAACTTCTCCTTCCGCGCTGGTAATCGCGCCTTATACAGGGTCCTGCAGCTCACCTCCCGTCTTCTACTACACCTAAACGATTTATTTTAGAAAAATGATTCAAACGGGACAATAGACTGTTTGTTAGAGAGCACATTTTAAAAATATTTTTGAATATACAGGGTGTTCCAGAAATTGGTGGTGCATCAAATTTGTATCTTTTTAAATGGAACACCCTGTAGTTTTATTGATTTTTGGGACCCCTTCGAGCTACTGTACATATCCCTAGAATATTATCAAATTTGATTTGATAGTTCCAGAGGAATAAATTAAAATCGAAAAAAAAAATTTTTTTCGTCATATTTTAAAAAATTTATAAAAAATAGAAAAAACATCTTCAAACCAAAACTAAGGAACGGGTTGCTTATAATAAAAGGTTAGTTTATCCTACTATGAATATCGTAAAAATAACTTATACAGGATGTTCAAAATTCAATGCCAAACTTTTCAAAATGTAATGCTATTTTTCTCCATTTTTTCAAATGGGACACCCTGTATATTTTTATCTCATCGGATGCAGAATTAAAAAATGAGCATATTTTTTAATTACAATTATCTCGACTATCTTAAAGGTTTCACAGATATTCGTCAAAAACTACTACAAATCGCAAAATTATTATTTAATAGTTTTACTTAACATTTTTCAAATCAATAACTAGAACTTATGTTCAATATGTCTTCCGTTCTCTTGGAGGCACAAACGAAGGCGGGTATGAAATGATCTTGCTACTCTTCCTAATAGGTCGGGTGTAATGTTTTGAAATGCGTTCCTGATTCTTTGCTGCATGTTTTCTGGTGTGGTTGGAGGTTCCTGATAAACGATTTCCTTAACGTAGCCCCACAAAAAGACATCCAATTTAGTGAAGTCGGGTGATCGGGGCGGCCAATTACATGGCCCTCCTCTTCCAATCCACCGGTTTGGAAAGGTTGTATTGAGATGGTCCCTGACTTGTAATGAATAATGTGCTGGGGCTCCGTTGTGTTGCAGCCACATTGCATCTCTCAAAGGTATTGGTAAATTTTGACATAAATTTGGCAATTGATTTTGCAAAAAATCAAGATACATAGCACCATTCAAATGTCCGTTAAAAAAGTGAGGACCAATAACATGTTCACCAATAATTCCCCCCCACACATTTATTGACCATCTGTGTTGTTGGTCAACCTGCCTAAAAATCCTTGGGTTGTGGTCGGAATAGTAATGAAAGTTATGGCGATTCACAAATCCGTTTTTATGAAATGTGGCCTCATCAGAAAACAAAACCTTATCAAAAAACTCACAATTTATCCTAATTTTAGCTTGCGCCCAATTGCAAAATTCGACACGTTGCTCAAAATCTGCATCGAAGAGTTGTTGATGAAACTGGATATGGTAGGGATGAAAACGGTTGTCCTTTAAAATTCGTTGAACGGTTCTCTCACTTACACCTACGGCATCACCAACTGCTTTTTGACTAACGAAAGGGTTTTCCGTAACAGATAATAGCACAGACAATTCATTTTCTTCATTTCGAGCGGGTCTATTTCTAACTGGTTTTGTATAGTCTACATGTCCCGTTTGTACAAATCTCTCTAATAAGTTGTTCAGGCTTCTTTTGTCTGGATGTCTCCGTTCCGGATAACGCTGTGCGTAAACTCGACTTGCCAAAAAACAGTTTCTTTCTGATTCTCCTAATATGAAAATCATATCTACTAGCTCTTCTCTGCTGTACTCCATCACAAAAAATGCTTAAAACTTGTAAATTACTAATACGTAATTTAAAATATTGACATATGTCTATTTGTATGACAGTTTGTAAGCAAATTTGTTTCCATGGCTATCTACTAAATTACCTTATTATGGTTAAGAAACAACAGGAATATGATTTCTGTTTACTCCCCTTCATTTACGCCTTCAAGAGGAGAACTGCATAGACAGTTATATGAGAAACTGTCTAATTTAGGTATTTGCTTATTTAATAACATTAGAGGAGCTAAATGATAAAACGGAACACATATTGAACATAAGTTCTAGTTATTGATTTGAAAAATGTTAAGTAAAACTATTAGATAATAATTTTACGATTTGTAGTAGTTTTTGACGAATATCTGTGAAACCTTTAAGATAGTCGAGATAATTGTAATTAAAAAATATGCTCATTTTTTAATTCTGCATCCGATGAGATAAAAATATACAGGGTGTCCCATTTGAAAAAATGGAGAAAAATAGCATTACATTTTGAAAAGTTTGGCATTGAATTTTGAACATCCTGTATAAGTTATTTTTACGATATTCATAGCAGGATAAACTAACCTTTTATTATAAGCAACCTGTTCCTTAGTTTTGGTTTGAAGATGTTTCTTCTATTTTTTATAAATTTTTTAAAATATGACGAAAACATTTTTTTTTTTCGATTTTAATTTATTCCTCTGGAACTATCAAATCAAATTTGATAATATTCTAGGGATATGTACAGTAGCTCGAAAGGGTCCCAAAAATCAATAAAACTACAGGGTGTTCCATTTAAAAAGATAAAACTTTGATGCACCACCAATTTCTGGAACACCCTGTATATTCAAAAATATGTTTAAAATGTGCTCTCTAACAAACAGTCTATTGTCCCGTTTGAATCATTTTTCTAAAATAAATCGTTTAGGTGTAGTAGAAGACGGGAGGTGAGCTGCAGGACCCTGTATACTCCGAATTTGACTCTCTAGATCCATCTAGAAGCATTCAAGAATCTTCTCCAACAATATTCCAGAAAAGTCCATTTTATTCTGTTGGCTTCCAGTCACAATTAGTAGGCATAGGCGTATCATCTCCAGTTCCAAGGGGGTGCAATTCACAACAATATGAAACTAATTACACCCTGAATAAAGTGATAATAAAAATGTTTCTTATAATTTAAGATAATCTCCTCTTTACGTTAAATCAAAATTAAAAGGATACCCTCCCTAAATATTGGGCTGATGTCACCAAGGAGATCTTGCGTGAGGCCGTCAGATATGCTATAAACAGCGATAAGAGCCAACCAGAATAGTATGTGCATCACAAAATGTCCTGCAAGTTGTGAGTAAATAAACAATGAAGACTGAATATTTATTTATTGGAAATCATTTCTACTTATTCTTCACTATGAAAAATAAGAGTATACAGTGTGTCTAAAAAAAACCGATCAGATTAAAATGGTAGATCCATATCTGCCAAACTTTTATCGTCACTTATAGCTTGCAATGTTATATAGTGTGTTAGTTTGTTTAGGTCAAATCTTGCAAGCTGAATTAGAACCACTTCCTCTTATCCTATGGAGTTGAAATTTTACAGGTTGGTTCAGTTTCAATGATAATGCATTTTTAGTGGAGTAAAACAAATGTCTAAGGAATTGTCTTACTATAGCAATTCTTTTGCTGAGACTTGTTGAAAACAGTTCAAGAAGTGTAGTAAAAAGTTTTGGATTAAATCTGTGTGGCGGAATGCTTTTGCTTAAACAAAAGAATGTTCAGAATCCTGTTTCTTCGCAGTTTTTCTTAAATATCTGTGGTTGTATAACCCGTATCGCAAAAAAGAAAGAGACGCAAATTATTCAAAATGAAATTGTGAAGAGAACTAGATTTATCCGAAACTTTTTGGTCAATATTCCAAGTCGTAAAACATGAAGACATTTTAGGGAGGCCATTTTGAAACAATTGATGATAACTTGAACAATAATGCACATATTCTAATGACACTTTAGAACAGTATACCCCTTGTGGTGTTAAACAATCGAGCCAAGTTTCAAGTTAAAATGTTTACAATAACTCCTAAAAAACAATTGCAAAGTCGAAAATCGAATCGTGAATTGTTTGTGGGCAACAAGTCATATTTCCCATCCTAGCCCATACAGCACAAGGACATCCTCAGAACATACTGGGGACAACTTTTCAGGACATATGGGATATCTTGGGAAGATCCCATTATCACCTTAGGATGTCCGTAGGATATCCAAATGGGACAGTTCGGGCTTTGCTGATGACATCCTCAGGACATCAGTACGGGTGTGTACAGGACATCATCAGCTCTTATATGGGTTATGCCTGGCTTTACTATGAACAACCTGAGGACATTGATCGGACTTTATATAGGACATCCCCAATTTTTTTAGGGTTTATTGAATATTTCTAAAGACAGCAAAAAATACGTATTTTATAGGATCATTGCTTTTAAACTGAGGCAATAAGCGAAAACAAAGGAATACAAGTTTATACAATGGCAGAGGTAAAATGACTAATAAAAATGTGATACATATATGTACAACTCCATACACATATTTGTATCTATCAATTGGCTTATATCACTTTAAAAGTAAATCTAACAAAGTAATAGAGGTTATATATAGTCCAATGAAATAGGTCGACAAATCAAGATTTTAAGGTAAATACTTGAATTTTTTATGTTACCTTGAAGTATTTGAACACGATTAATGAAAGAGTTTTTTTTTCAACCCCGAGAAGGAATGAAAAAATATAAGTGTTTTTTCAAAAGTACTCAAAATGTGTAAAGAATAGCAAAACAGTTTCAAAGAAAAATTGTAAAAGCATGAAATATTACATAAAAATTGATCTCTTACCTTTTTTGGTATTATTAAAATCAACAGAGTTTAGGGTGGTTAGAAGTTATAAGGGATGATATGTACAACTTTAAAAAATCATAGCGCGCTGAAAAGTTATAATGAATTTAAAAAAATTCTGTTCACTCAGAAAAATATAAAGGATTACGTATCTGACAATAACATCTGCGGACAATAACCAATCACATTTTCCCCTTTTAGATAATATAATAAATACAAAGATATAACATAGCAGCATTATATTTATGAAATATTTAACGTAATCTTATTTGTCGAAAGAACTTTAAAATGATTGTGGAAAAGACATCAACGCCCGGCGGATTTCTTAGAACATTCGACTTCACAAAAAGGCGGCTAATTCAAAACACAGTAAATGTATTAAAACCAAATTATAAATAACTGCTATTTAAATAAGATATACATTTTTAACGCATTTTTAATGAATTATTTGTACTGGAGGGAATTATCAAAGTGAACAAACAAATAAGTTTTAAGAAGCAAATTTTACAAACCAATAAAAGACACTATAAATAAATAGCCTCAAAATAATATATATACTTTTCATTATTTTTGTTGTTGAAATCTCCTAAATAATAATACCTATAATAGGACGACTCTAGGACTTGCCCAGGATATTCCTACAGTGGATGTTTTGTTAGGCTTTTAATATCTTTGCGGGATATTACTAGGACATCCTGCCAGGATTTGTCTAGGATATCCCCATTTGGGATATTCTCAGGTTGTATATATTTTATTGGGATATCGTAAGGATATCCTGAGGAATGTTGTCCTCTATTGGGATATACGGGACCAAATGAGGATATCCTAGGGATGTCATGTGCTGTGTGGGAGGGGTTGATGTTGATAGCTCATGAGTAGGTAGCCGGAATTAAGTAGGCATAATGGTGATAGGAAACTGCAGTACCGTCAAAGCCTGTAGTGTGCGCGATCTCTGAGACATTAGTAGTACGTTTTTTGGAAGCTTGTAAAAGGATCGAGATTTCTACATTATTCTATATTGCCGTGCGCGAAGGTTATGAATTTTGTTAGATGGTTCTAGGAGGCAATTTGTAGGGTATATAAGCCGATATAAGCCGCGGGAAGGAAGTTCTTAATGAACTGAAATTAGATAATTCGGAAGTGATACAAAGTGAACAGTAAAGTGTAAATATCAAGTAGTAAACATTGTCAAAGGTTACTTTAGTCCGTAAACGTGTACTTTAGTTAATAAAAGTATTGTGAAGTTTTCAGTAAGTCATTCAATAAATTGTGTTAATATTTATCTCTTGTTGTAATGTTTGAACTCACGGATTTTAAAGGGTGGTTTCCTAAGGGGTGAAGACACGTGGCAATATGAAAAATGTGAAATTTAGCACGCCTTCGAAACACCGATTTGGATCACGCCACAAAAACTATTGTGGCGCCATTGGCGCCCCCTGGGGGCGGATAGCATGCACTAATTAAGTAACAGTGATGACAGGCCACTGCATTCGTTCATCAACATGTCTCCACATCCAGACTGTATTCTTTAGGAAACGGGCGTTGGAGTTTTAACAGCCACTTCAGAGATGACGCTCATAGTAAGTATACGATTTAAATGGGTTTGAAGAAACCAATTGAATACTCTGAAAAATGCCGGATCAAGGTATCTATACTAGAAAATTTGAGGTTCTGTACTAGAATGCTCTAGACACACCATCTTGTGGCCTGCAGAGTTGAGTCACCGAGGACGCCGATTTGGAGTCTTTCAAGCACACTGCTGCGTCGAACGGAACTTGATTTTACGGAGCCCAACATAGTTTGGCTTACAGTAAAAAATGCACGGTCGATGATTGCGAAATATTTTTCGAAAATAGGAAGAAAGATCTCAGCTCCAAAAGGTCGTAGAATTTTTTTTTTCTTTAAACTTGTAGAAAATTAGCAGCTATCCATTGGCATTTCAATACAATTTCACACTAATATAATCGAAGTTTTTGGGGTTCAACATTTTTTTAGATTCTTCGGCAATTTTTTCGCATATTTGCAACGATTTGACAATGCGCGCACTAAATGCACATGTACTACATGCTACACGCAACTTATACGTCCGAATATTTCTAGATTTTTAAATATCATAGTTACGAGATTCTCCATTTTTCGATAAGGATCTATTTTTCGTGTTTTTCCGGAAAAACTTGGACACAAATGCACTTTAGAAAAAAGTCGTACAGGGAACAAAGTTAAGACATTCACCAGAATTTTTCTTGATTTTTTTCTCGTCACTTTTCATTCCCCCTCCCCCTTTCTGGAAAAATTCGAACCCTGTTTCACGGAAAATACGCATTTATTCGAAAATTTTATAAGAATAAAAAGTTGTTACTATTGGTCAGATTATCTATCTGAAAATATATTTTGTATTTTTAATTTATATAGGTTTTGCATTTTTCCGGTGGACCATCGAAATCCGAAAAAAACGTCGGATCGAAGTGAAAGTCATATCTATCGACTCGAGAGCGAATTTAGAAAATTCCGTCCGTCGGTCAGTCGGTCGGTCTGTCTGTCTGTCACGCCCAGCCCCCCCTAATCCGTTTCAGATTTCGATGGCACTTGGGTGGTTAATAGGAGGTCTTTAGAAGCTCGGCTCCGTTCGGAGACCGGAAGTACCCGATATAGATGTTTCGAGTTTTTCGGGAAAAATTGAATAATTCGCTAACGAGTAGTCGGATCGAGATATTTCAAAAAAGAAATAGTGCCGCTGGCAAAGCTCTACAAATAAGTATACCACAGACTATGTCGATAAACAACTGAAAATTGATTTTTTTTGCAAAAAACTGGTTTTCTCGAAATCGGGCTAGAAAGCACGATAACTGTCCAGAACATTGATCGATATCGATGAGACTTGGTGGGATCAAAGGTACACGGCCACAAATGAAGCCTATTGTTGGCGGCCCGAATCCGTTGACCGCAAGTATTTTTTCCAGGGCCGAATATGATTTTTCAAAGAAATTAATAACTCCCGAACCGAAGGTCCGATTTTGATTTTCAAAAATGGCAATTGTAAGGCTCGATTAGGTCTATTAGTTGACGTTTGTGAGAAATTTGATAAATCAAAAGCGAATCTACAAATCCTGGAAAACTTGATTTTTTTGATAAATTCTACAAATTCCGAACAGTTTCCTAATAAAAATCGAAAATTAACTATTCTGTCGATCAATCTCTATAACCAGTATAAGACACCGACCTTTTTGGAGAAAAAATCTGATATAGCGTTTTTTCGAAAAATTTAAAATAAACGAGTTATTTACGAAAATGTGTTCCATGGAATTATTTAAAAACATGTTTCAAATTGATAAATTCTCCGTGCGATATAGGTGCAAAAAGATAATGTAATGTTATGTTTAAAAGATCATCATTGATTTCCTTATTTTCATTTACTAAATAAAACCGATGCCCTTTCTGTGTTTCAAAATGTAGTTAGCCTTTACTTTAGTCAATGCAAACAGAAAAAAAAAAGAAAAATAAAACATGTCAAAATGTACTGAGTCATCTTACGACTCTCAGCTGAAAATGTACTGAATGGAAATGGAAACATGGATAAAAAGCGTATGAAAATGTAGTTTTTTAGCTTGTTAGTTAACAAATTAGCAACAAAACCATACAGCAATCGCGTCAACTTTATTTATTTATTTTTTGGAGTAGATATTAAAACGAACAAAATCCAGAAAGTTTCGTGAAAATCTATTCATTCGGTAAACTTTTTCAAGTTTGGGTGGATTTTCGTCTGATTTTACCTACACTAAAACATACATACGTTTTTAAAACATATTCTCAATGTGTCATCGGTTGATCATTCATGTTACTTTAGAAAACTACATTTCGTTTATGATTACAAAAATTATATTATACTCTATTACAACGTTAAAAATACATAACTTTTCAAGAAAAATGTTGGAGGTTCTTTGGGAACATTAATTAACATCATTACGCTATCTTAAAAGGATATTTCTATTGATTAGTTGAGACTGGTCATTTTTTGTGGACCACCTCGCCCATCGTTCACTTTGTCGCATTTTTGGTGATCTCCGCCCGCCCCAAAAGCGAACGTAGCTATTTAATGGCCCCCGATTATGTATTATAAAAAACCAAAATGTCCGCCTTCCGGTTTCAATGCCATTTGCATGAAGATTTAATTTTTAAATGGGACAATCTGAAATTTTGCATATTTGGGTTCTGCTGGCCAAAATACATGTGCCCCAACCTTCAGATATTATTTTGAATTAAAAAAAAATGTTTTTTTATTTTAATCATATACCTACTTAAGGCGGCGACTAAGTGAATAGAAATTATTTGGTCCTTTTTATAGGTTTATTTTTTGTGTCGAGAGTGTTTAATTTGAATTTTTTTTAATGACAAGATTAACTTATACCCATCAAGTTCAAGATATTTTTTAGAACTGTTTAAATACATTACAGATAAACATTAATTGGATATGTGAAACACCGGATCCTCCGCCTTTTCTTAAAACAAACTAAAAGAGACGAAAAACGAAATCCAGTTTTGGTACCAGTTTGCGAAACAATGAACAAGCAAAAGACAGGTATAAGACACTAAAAAAACATTACAGTGTTATGCTACAAACAGCAAAACGCAACTATAATTCAAATTTGATTGCACAATCACAGAATAAAACGAAAGTACTTTGGACCCTAGTCAAACCAAAGGAAATCAACACAGATTCAATTGACTATATAATAAATAGCAATGGCGAAAAAATTGAAGCTCCCTAAAAAATTATCGAGGAAATTAATAGCTTTTTCACCAGCATCGGAGCAAATGAAGGTAAATCCCCCAACTATGGGCGTCTCGAAGAAAGGTATTTCCAACTCGATATACCTATACAGCCGGTCACAGAGCAAGAAATAAGAGATATAGTGCTGAATTTAAAAACGAAATACACTCAAGATATAGATGGACTCTCCACATTCATCTTAAAAGAAATAATCGACTACATGTAATAACCCCACTAACAAACTTAATGAACAAATGTCTGCAAGAAGGAATATTCCCTGACAGTTTAAAACTAGGGAAGGTTATACCCATTTACAAAAAAGGAGATAGACACATAATCATAATCAACAACTACAGACCAATATCGATACTGCCAGTCCTCTCTAAAATCTTTGAGAGAGTAATATATAACAGAATTCTGTTCTTCATAACATCAAATAATATTGTGCACAAATCAATTTGGGTCCAGGAAAAATCTAACAACAAACCATGCAATTTGCAACTACCTTAATTACGTTCTAGACCATCTAGATCAAAATAAGAACGCATTCTCTGTTTTCCTAGACCTCACTGAAGCTTTCGATTGCGTACCCCATGAATCACTTTTAATGAAACTAGAGAACTATGGATTAAGAGGTAACTGCTGTGCACTCGTGAAATCCTACCTACAAAATAGAACACAAGTCACTAGAACACACGTACAAGGAAACGAGCAGACATCCTCAATAGCCAACCTAACAACTGGAGTCCCGCAGGGGAGCATCTTGGGTCCATTACTGCTCCTTCTATTCATAAACGATCTGCCGGTTCACGTATAAACTGCGACAACATAACAATATTCGCAGATGACACCACTGTCTCTAAGGAAGATAATAACATTAATACTCTTAATAACCAAATGAACTTATTAATGGTAAACATAAAAGAATGGTGCGAGACGAACAATCTCTTAATAAATGCGACGAAAACGTATGTAATAAACTTCAGGTCAGTCTCTCGGTATACAAGAGTGCAATATAATGACAAACTCATAACAGAAGTGAAGCATGTTAAATTCTTAGGAATAATTTTGCAAAGTGACATCAAATGGGACCAACAAGTTACCGCTGTATACTCAAAGTTAGCAAAATATGTATACCTTCTAAACGGCACAAGGAAAGACATAAGTCAAGAAGCTGCTAGAACCATATATATGGCTTTTTTCCCCCTTCTTCAATTCTTTGGGACTTCCTGCCACATGTATGTTTTCTTTTTAAGCGGTGCTCGGGGAATCTACAAAATATCACAATTAACCAGTATGTTACTGGTAAATAACCTCTACGCCTGTGACTTTTACGTCAAAGGATCAGTTAAAGGTTGCTTTTTTTAAATAAACAACACAAATCTATTCTGTTTCCCTTTTCAAGGCTTTTTTTGAAAAATCTTTTTTGCTGTGTATGATAAATACACGCCCTGATTTTGGTGCCCAAATATTGAAACTTGTGGACACAAATGAATTTGTTATCCGAAATGGGCTTGTTCGGCATTTTTTTTTTTATTTCACAAATCGAAAGTGCAAGTATAAATTAATGGATCTGCAAAAAATCAGAATCTTATTCGCACGTTTAGTATCTTAAAAACTATTACAAATTTCCATCTCGCGAAAATGGGGCGTGGCCAGGCGCTACGTCACTATACGCATAGACTCGGCGATCTCAATAGACTCGATGCTCCTGATTGGTTATAATTATAAGTGTTTTCGAAGTATTGTTTGTTTTGCTTACTACTTGACAGTAGGGGAGTACAATTTGGTGAAATGTCAAAAAATTACAATTTTCTCTCGCTCCTGCCAGAACGAATTTTCGATTTCGATCCTGCAATTTACGATTATAATTCATCGCCGACCTTCTCCTTTCCGTAGACACATAGAACGAACTTCCACTCGACGTATTTATTTAGTTACCAGGGTTTAAAAATTCCATGTTTTTCGACTTTTCAGGTTAAATTTGAATGGTCCCAGAAAGCCATTTTTCTTACGTCACTTGCGTATAGTGACGTCACAAATGAGCGCTCCGTTTTTGCAACTATTACTAAATTCAACTCCTTATGGCTGTGTTATCAATGTCAAAATACCGCGTTCACAGTCGTAAATCTTTCAACATATTGTTCTCAAAAACAAACCAACAAAAATCGGATTTGATTTAAATATTAGAACTAGTTAACTTAAATTTAGTACGTATCATATTTTATATTTGAAAACTAAATCAAATTAAATATTTCCTTTGGATTATTACACGCGAACGTGCCACTGAATCGTCCGTAATTCACCATTAATTATTTTATATTCTTTAATGGGACTCAAATATTCAAATAAAATATGATACGTACTAGAATAAATATATTAAATGTAAAAAAAAGTTAAAACTCGGCATAATATTTGCTCCTAAGGGAGATTAATATGTTAGAAAAAATGTATTCAATTTTGCCAATTTAATTGGACGGTTTACTAATAGAGGGCGAAGCAGTAGCTATTCGAAGTACCAACTATGCTTCAAATCACTAAAAACTGCAGGGTCGAACTTTTTGTTTTCTCTGCCATTTGAAATATAGCTTAAAATAATTTAAATTTACTTACCAATTGAATCGTTACATTTCTAGTAGCCCGGGAGGCAGCGACAGATTTTTTTCGTTAATATCTATAAAGCTAGATTTTTTTTCAAAGAGAGTTTAGATAGTATCTATAATGAAGGCGCAATTCTACCAAACTCTTAGTTATGCATAAATGAGTAAAAAATTAAATATTTAAAATTTCGTTTTTCGAATTGTCACGAATTGTCAAGAAATGATGATTCGCCTTCGCTCCTGCCGGCCCCAATTTTCGATTTTCACCTCGCGATTCATGTTGTACGGTCATTGCCGACCTTCTCCTCGCCATCGAGATATAGAACGGGTCTCCGATTGCCGTATTTGTTCAGTTCTTACGTTTGAAAAAGTGACTTGCGGTCGTGCCAATAGGCGACTATTTTTAAGTGGTTTCCCGAGTTCGAATCCCGCCCGGGGATATTTTTTTTTTCATTTTCAATTTGTTGGCACATATTTTTGATTCTATAATTGCGATTTGCTCCGTTCTATTGCATTTTTCGGAGAAGTTTTGCATTTTCCGCCGCGGAATATTAAGATGCTCTATTTGGATCAAAAATCACATTCTACTTCCGGGTGGCTAAATCTTTGGTAGACATTGCAAAAACGGCAATACGTAGTCAAATCACGACAATTATATTCCTCATTAGTATTAATGAACAGACAGTATTTTTATAGATCTGTTAATAAGCTTTTATTTACTCCATTATGTTATATTATTTTGCTAAGGAAATTTCTAATTTTTAATCGAAATAGTGCAGATTAATGTTTCGCGGCGGAAAATGCAAAACTTTTCAGAGAAATGCAATAGAACGGAGCGAATAGCAATTATAGAATAAAAAATATCTGCCAAAAGATTGAAAACGAAAAAAAAAAAGTATCCCTGGGCGGGATTCGAACTCGGGAAACCACTTAAAAATAGTCGCCAATTAGCACGACCGTAAGTCAATTTTTCAAACGTAAGAACTGAATAAATACGGCGATCGGAGACCTGTTCTATGTCTCGATGGCGAGGAGAAGACCGGCGATGACCGTACAACGAGATTCGAGAGGTGAAAATCGAAAATTGAGGGCGGCAGGAGCGAAGGCGAATCGTCATTTTTTGACAATTCGTGACAATTCCAAAAACGAAATTTTCGTCCATCTGTTTTTTTCTTTAATTTTTTACCCATTTATGCACCACCAAGAGTTTTGTAGAATTGCACCTTCATTATAGATGCTATCTAAACTCTCTTTGGAAAAAAATCTAGCTTTATAGAAATGATTTCAGTCGCTGCCTCCCGGGCTATAGTTTATTCTACATCTTCAATAACTTTTTGTTAGTAATATTGCTAATAAATCAGGAGCATATCTAATTATAACATATCATTACTGTAAAAAGTAATTTTTATATGGAGTAAATGTACCTATTTGTAATCCAGATTGTGAAAAATCAATGCCACGCGGGATTAAAAAGAACTTTGATCTTGTGGCATATAGACAAACTACCTTTGCATACACTCTAATAGTGTAGATTGTAGATAATCAATTATTATTTTGAAAGAGTAAAATGTCTCTTACTCCCCGAAGGAGAGCTTACATTTTTTCTGGGAGCAAAAATGACACGTTAGTCTTTGAAAATGATAACTAAACTAGCAGTACAGAAATATTATTTTGAAGAATTCCGATTTTCTCATTTCCTCAAGCACGCAAAATGTCTTTCCATTGTTTTCCTCTGGTTTTTGTAATTTCCTTTTTCAAACATTATAATTTTATGGATATTCATTGCTTGTCGTGTGTATGTGTTTTCGTGATATTTCACTTTCGGCGTGAAAGTGATCATCATCAAGTGACGAAAATTTGATGTTTAAGGAAAAGCCTGCAAAAGTTCGCACCCGCAGTGCGTAGGAAGACGAGAGAAATCGATTGGCGGACACCTGAGTGTTCCATCTGCGTTCTTCTTCTGAATAGGGCCTTCAGAAATTTGAAAATTTGTCACATGTTCCATGTTTAGGTGTTTTTCGTTGAATTTTTCTTTCGGTGGGAAAGTTACCATCATCGGGTGACAAACAATTCGATGTTTTAGGAGAAATCTAAAAAAAACAGGGATACGCAGTAAGCGGAGCAAAACCGAATAGTGGACACGGAAGTTTTCCATCTGTGCTATTTCTCTGAATAGGGGCCTTCGAAACAGTTTCCCAATGGAAAATGTCAAATTTTCCGTGTTTACGAGTTTTTCGTGATATTTTACTTTCGGTGTGGGTAGGGGTAGGTATGAAGGTGAGAGAAATCGAATGGCGCAAACCGCTCTTTATCTCGTTTAGTTTTCGAGATACGATTGCGGGAAGCGATCCTTACTTTCCGAGATACGGCCGCTCAAAGACTCCGGAAGGTAAAAATCGAAGTTTCTCACCTCTTCCCGAGGTCATATCTCGAGAACTAAACGAGATAAAGAGCTGCGGTTTACGCCATTCCATTTCTCTCGCCTACCTAGTTACTAGTCCAAATAGGTAGGTTAAATCGCAAAAATGTGACCGGAGGGGATCTCTACAGGAAAAGTTGTATTGAGCTGAGATGTAAAATAAAAAGTCTAATATATTATTAGTCCTACACTTTCCTTAAGGGTACAAAAAGGATGAAATTGTTTATTTTTGCGTATAAATCGAGAACGATGAGAGATATGGAAAAGGTTTCAGATAAAAAAATGTAGAGCTAATAATTTGGCTTACGAAAGGTCACATGCGTTTACATCCTATTTTTGATTGTTTGGCTGTAAGATCTGTCTGACTTTTAGGGGATGAATGGAATAATAAAAAAATCGTTTAAAATCGAAAAGTTGATGCTTTTTGTTATTTCTTTTCTGAATCCCCTTAAAATAATTTCAACTTTCTTTGCAGAGATAAAGTTCCTCTGTTTGTTTAGATAGAAGTTATAAACATCTGAATTTTTAAATTCACGACTTTTCAGGGCTAAACGCTTTACTTTAATTTTTTTCAAGCAACACTGACCTCTTAATGAAATTTCTTTAAAAAAATTCCATTACAGTTTTTTTTCTCACGCATGCCAACGTTGATATCCAGATATAATTACTACAATTCCTACGATTTTTATTTCACTCAACGCCACTGCAATATAGTCGTTGTAACTTTTTCTAGAAAATTGATCCCTCTTGTACGCTTAATTGATTGCTGATTAAATTTCCAATCCGATGATTTTCCGGTAATTTTTGCGTGAAATATGGACCGCTAAAGTGAGTCCAGCTTCGAGGACCAATTCTCCCAAACAAAAAATCTTACGAGCTCGATGGCATATTTAGCTATTTAAAATCAAACGAGAAATCGAGTGGCGCAAACCGAAAGTCGCTGCGGTCCTTCGTTTCCGAGATACGGCCGCTCAAAGTTAGCGGAGAATGAAAATCGAAGTTTTTCACCGCTTCCACCGAGAACGAAACGAGACACAGAGCTGCGCTTTGCGCCATTCCATTTCTCTCACCTTCCTACGTCCTCCTGAGTTTGTTTAGATTTTTTCTGAAACGTCGAAATTTTGTCACCCGACGATAACCACTGTCATTCCAAAAATGAAATGTAACAAAAAACACCTACTCATGAAAAATGTAACATTCTTTCACGTTCCGAGGGTCCTACCTACATAAAGAACACAGAAAGAGAACGCCACTGTGCTCTATTCGATTTGTCTCCCATTACTGCATACCCCTTAATTTTTTCAGATATTTACTAAAACGTCGAAATTTTGTCGCCCGATGATGACCACTTCCATACCGAAAGTGAAATATGACATTATTTCACTTTCCGAGGGTCCTATCCACATAAAGAACGCAGACGGAGAACGCCACTGTGCGCTATTCAATTTCTCTCCCCTTACTGCGTACCTCTGATTTTTTTCAGATTTTTCCTAAAACATCGAAATTTCGCCCGATGATGACCACTTTCATACCGAAAGTGAAATGTCACGAAAAACACCTACACGAAAAATGTGACATTTTTTCACTTTACGAGGGCCCCATCCACATAAAGAACGCAGACGGGAACGCCACTGAGTGCTATTCGATTTGTCTCCCATTATTGTATACCCCTGATATTTTTCAGATTTTTTCTAAAACATCGAAATTTTGTCGCCCGATGATGACCACTTTCATACCGAAAGTGAAATGCCACGAAAAACACCTACACACGAAAAATATGACATTTTTTCACTTTCCGAGGGCCCTATCCACATAAAGAATGCAGACGGAGAACGCCACTGTGCGCTATTCGATTTCTTTCCCCTTACTGCGTACCGCTGATTTTTTTCAGAATTTTCCTAAAACATCGAAAATTTGTCGCCCGATGATGACCACTTTCATAACGAAAGTGAAATTCCATGATAAACACCTACACACGAAAGAAGTGAAACTGTTCTATTTTCCGAGGACCCTACCCGAAGAAAGAACGCAGATGGAGAACTCCGGTGCGCTACATTCGATTTCTCTCCCCTTACTGAGTACCACCCCTAATTTTTTCAGATTTTTCCTAAAACATTAAATTTTTGTCACCAGATGATGACCATTTTTACATTGAAAGTGAAATGCCACAAAAAACACCTACACACGAAAATCGATGAATAACCATTAAAATTTGAAAAAGAAAATCACAAAAAACAATATCTAACAATAATTGAAACTATTACTGCGTTATTAGATTTTGTAGATAGTTGCGGTGGCTACCGCCTAACGTAACCACGAATTGTTTAATTATTTACAATCATCAAATCCTATTTCAAAAGTTTAATAGGAACTGAATCATTTTTTATTCACTGCTGTAAATCTAGTCAAGGCTTCCAATAGTGTCCGTACGGCCCTGCACAATTCTGTTGCCAACAACTGATGATGAAATCACTACTTATAGCTAGCCAATTTATTATTCCTATTATATCGGCATAACCATTAGTTCGCTTTTTCTATATGCGAATTTACTGTGGCGTGCAAACACATTCTTATATCTCGAGAACGGAAAAAGTTAATAATACCAAATTTTAAGTGTATAATGAGAATATCGAATACTATATGAAAAAGTATAAAAACCATATAAAAAGAATATCATGGAACAGCCCATTTGAACTGCTCGCCATTTTGTGCCATTAAGTCCAAAATGGATATTTTTTTTCTAAATGTTGTTCCGGACGCCAGCTTTCTGATGACATTAAGTATTTCTTTTAAAGTCATTTTGGCCACTTTCTTGGCAGTTTTAAAAAAAGTTAATTTTTTAGTCATCTGAACTCATCGAGATATTTAACTTTAGCATTTTGGCCAATTGATAAATAGCAAATGCCTGTTTTCGGCTAATATTTAAACTGTATCATTTTGATACATATTTACTTCACGTTCGAAAACATTTTTAACTTATAAAAACTAATTTTCAAGCATTTACATTTCATTGTTGTTAATTAGCCTGAATAGCTTTTTTTTAAATTTATATATCAAAATTACCTCTTGTTTTGTTGCACCGTACTCAATTGTTTACGGCTTACTTAAGTTGGTAGTTAACGTATGTATGTATTTAGGGGAATTTGATATTCTGATAACTTCTCTTCATAAAATTATAACCTTGTTTTTCTTGACTAATGTCAAATATTTGTTCTGTTCAGAGACAACTCTGTTTCTTTGTGTGTGTAGTTACTTTATCTTTTTACAAGATGCTAAAAGTTAAATATCTCTAGTTCAGATGGACTAAAATTTATTTTTTTTTAAATTAAACTTCTTGCAATTCTCTTTCTTTTATGATAAAAATTTTTCAAAAATGTTTTTAAAATGGCCCTAGAAAATCTATTTGTTGTCATTTGGTTCATAAATAAATGCCAATAAAGTGGCCAAAGTGACCTTAAAATATATATTTTTTAATGTCATCAGGAAGCTGGCGCCCCGAACTATTTTTTGAAAAAAAAAGATCCATTTTGGACTCAATGGCACAAAATGGCGGGCAATTCAAATTTCAGATAACAAATTCATTTGTGTCCACAAAATTCAATATTTGGGCACCAAAATTTCAGGATATTTTGTTTTCAACAAAAGGTATATTTTCTGAAAGCTTGAAGCTGATCAGAACTCTTAAAATAAAAAAGAAATCGCTTTTTAGGCAGTTTATTCCAACGCAGATTTGTTGGAATTTTAATTGCGAAGGTTTCTGGTTTTTAGTTTATCCAGATCGGACCTCTAGAACCGGAGATATTCACCTCATTACCTAAAAAAAATCTTTCAAAAAACAAAATTGTTCATAAAAAAAAACGCAATAGGCTTTGGAACTTCAAAACTCAGATATATACTCATGGTGATACCCCAGAAGGTATTAAATCATAATATTGCTGTTACAAAACTATTCACATGAATGTCTTTTTTTTCACTCCACTATAATCAAATGAGTATTCACAGTCGACCATGCCCAACTGAAACTTCTCCTCGTTATTACAATTACACCACTTTAGTTTGTTCACTTATTAGTTTTTTTCTTTGGTTCAACTTCGGTACAATAAAGTATGTTATGACTATAATAATTATTACCGAACATATTGCAATTTAGTTAACCGTTAGGTACTTAATTTAATTAAAAGAGCGTTCCTTTAAGCGAGTGGCCCTGAAACATTTACCCAATAGTACATAGAGATATAAATAACTTGCAAAATATAGAATATTAATAAATGTTGTTTTGTGTAATTTTTTATAACTATTTGATAACCAGTAGTAGTGGTATTTCTGATTAAATGTCTTGGAAGTAATTTAGCATTTAATCTAATAGGTAGGTATATTACAACCGGGCAAAATTGTTCAATAATCATCGTAGAAGAAAATGTACAGATATCTGAATTATTCTTAATGGACTAAGAACCAGTGACATTTTTCAGTGATGATTTAGTTAAGGCCTATTTTTTGAGAGGATGGTGAGGGAGGTATAACTAAGTGTCATCCGTGAGAATTAGTCCGGTTTCCAGTCGTAAGGGGGTGGCAGAACGCCCCCAATGTGTAAAAAAAACTGCATCTTTTTATTTAGTTAAAGCTGAAATTTTTTCCAGTACTCCTTTGATAGCCCACAAACATCAATGTAATATTGGCAGAACGATTGGCCAGTCTTAAGAAGGTGGCAGAGTAATGAACTTTTTATTATTTAGTTAAGATTCATTTTTTAGTATGTTGCTGTAGCAACTAATCCAAGTATATATGCAAACTGGCAGAACAAAATAGCGGTCGTAACTACCTGGCAGAACGATTTAAATGTGCCGTATGCGCGCCGTGACTTTGTGCCTTCGGTCGCAGATTAATTTGTATTATGAATGCTTTTAATATTTAGACCCTTTTTGTAACCACAGACCTTCATTTACCTTTGAAGCTGGTATTTTAATAGTCATTCGATGGAAATGAGACTTAAAAGATACAAAAATTTGTTTTTCATTCGAGAATAACTTTGCAGCTATGAGGGACGCGAAAAAGTTGTACTGTTGTTGGAAATTCAATTCTCTATAAAAAAGGTCTCTTGACATTTTTTTGTATATTGCTTAGTTTCTGCGATATAGTGAAAATAAAAAAAAATTCAAATATTTTTTACATTCAAACGCAAATATCTTTTGAACTATGCTAGATACGAAAATATGACTACAAGACTTTTTGTAGAAAATTTGATTTTCTAATTAAAAGCTTTCTTATTATTTTTTCGTATATCACTTCATTTCGGAGATAAAGTGAAAACAAAGAATTTTCTTTTCGGATTTCGGAAAAATATAATCAGTATCGACTGAGAACCACAAATTATGATGTATATTATTGTAATTGTATTGTCATAATAATTGAAAAATGCGATTTCCAAGAAAGGAATTACTAAAAAATTTTTAAAAAATTGTGATTATTAAAGTTCCCTGTTCCAGATAGATAAATAACATTGTGAATATATGTAGAATCATTTATATTATTTTGAATTATATCAAAAATGTTCCAAGACAGGAAATACATAAAATAAATAAAATATATTTCAAGAAATATCGCTATTAATTATTGCAATGCTAGAAAAAAATTGAATAAATCGTGATATGTGAATTAAACGAATATTTCTAATACATTTTTTTATTGAGAACTAATTTTGAATAAAATTATTTGATAAACATCATGAAATATATACAGGGTGTTTCAGTTAAAAGTCCCCAGGCCATTATCTCTAAAATTAATAAAGATATTTTATTTTTGTAAATGGCAGATGATTGATACCAAAGAAAGGTTTAAATAACGGTTATTAGAATTTTTCCTCAACAGCACACAGAGATGGCGCTGCGATGCAAACCTATTTTTTGATGGCTGGAACCTTGAAACATAAGTCATGTGATTAAACAATAATTTGTGAATAATTTGGATGGTATAGAGAATTTACAAAAAACAAGCCGTTTTGGAGTTACATGAGTTTCTTTCATTAATGCCAGTACACGTGAATTTTGATAAATCCCTATAATTTATTTATTATTTATTATAGAATATTGGTTACCAAACACTTTTTTTCAAGATAAGGAAAGTGATATAATACACTATCATAAAATTATGTTTACCACTTCCGGACAAACCGGAACTAACATGATGAACCAATATCCATATGTTCCTACATATTACTTTTTTTTTCTAATAACGCTTCTAATAAAACGGCTCCTAAAACTTAAAGTAAGTATGAGATATTTTTGAGAAATATATTGCCAGGATTATTAGAGACTATCCCTCATAACCAGGAGAATATTTGGTTTCACCAAGATGGTGCACCACCCCATAACTCAGTACTAGTCAAAGATTGTCTTAATGAAATGTACCCTCAGAGATGGATTGGTACTAACGGAGTAGTCAGATGGCCAGCACGATCACCTGACTTGACTCCATTAGATTTTTACCTTTGGGGGTATTTAAAAAGTGTAGTGTACATTGAACCCATTGAGGATATGGCCGATTCGTATAATAAAATATATGCAAGTGTTGCTGCTATAAATAGACATACGTTACAGAAAGTTTGCAATGAAGAGTTACTGAAACGGTACAATATGTGTATTCATGAAGAAGGGAGAAATTTTGAACATTTAATATAATAAGTACCTACTAATAAGAAAGAAATTAGTTTAATTTCATTTTTAATATTTGGATAGTTTTTAAATGTTTGCTTATAAAACTTTTGTTTACGTTCTTTACTGAATTATTAATATAAATTTAGCCCATTCTAAATTAGTGTGTATTTTCTTTGTTGTTTTACTTGCTTGAAGTTTTGGGAGCCGTTTTATTAGAAGCGTTATTAGAAAAAAAAAATGTAATATGTAGGAACATATGGATATTGGTTCATCATGTTAGTTCCGGTTTGGCCGGAAGTGGTAAACATAATTTTATGATAGTGTATTATATCACTTTCCTTATCTTGAAAAAAAGTGTTTGGTAACCAATATTCTATAATAAATAATAAATAAATTATAGGGATTTATCAAAATTCACGTGTACTGGCATTAATGGAAGAAACTCATGTAGCTCCAAAACGGCTTGTTTTTTGTAAATTCTCTATACCATCAAAATTATTCACAAATTATTGTTTAATCACATGACTTATGTTTCAAGGTTCCAGCCATCAAAAAATAGTTTTGCATCGCAGCGCCATCTCTGTGTGCTGCTGAGGAAAAATTCTAATCACCGTTATTTAAACCTTTCTTTGGTATCAATCATCTGCCATTTACAAAAATAAAATATCTTTATTAGTTTTAGAGATAATGGCCTGGGGACTTTTAAGTGAAACGCCCTGTATATTACTTCATGATGTTTATCAAATACATTTTTTTATTAATTAATTCTCTATAAAAAGATGTATTAGAAATATTCTTTTAATTCACGCATCACGATTTATTCAAATTTTTTTTAGCATTGCGACATTTTTGATATAATTCAAAATAATATAAATGATTCTACATATATTCACAATGTTATTTATCTATCTGGAACATGGAACTTTAATATTCACAATTTAAAAAAATAATGTAATTCTTTTCTTGGCAATCGCATTTTTCAATTATTATGGCAATACAATTACAATAATATACATCATAATTTGTGGTTCTCAGTCGATACTGATTATATTTTTCCGAAATCCGAAAGGAGCATTCTTTATTTTCACTTTAACTCCGAAATGAACTGAGATACGGAAAATTATTTAGAAAGTTTTTCTACAAAAAATTCTCGTATCTAGCATAGTTCAAAAGATATTTGCGTTTGAATGTAAAAAATATTTGATTTTTTTTAATTTCTACTATATCGCAGAAACTAAGCAATATACGAGAAAATGTCAAGAGACCTTCTTTTTTGTAGAGAATTGAATTTCCAATAAAAAAAACCGTACAACTTTTCGTGTCCCTTATAGTTGCAAAGCCATTCTCGAATGAAAAACAAATTTTTGTAACTTTCAAGTCGCATTTCCATCGAATGAGTATTAAAATGGTAAAGGTAAATGAAGGTCTGTAATTACTAGAATGGTTCTAAATAAATGAGCAAAATTATCGTTTATATTTAAAGCACTCATAATACAAATTAATTTGCCACCGAACTCACGAAGTCACGGCGCGCATACGGCACATTTAAATCGTTCTGCCAGATAGTTACGACCGCTATTTTGCTCTGCCAATTTGCATATATACTTGGAATAGTTGCTACAACAACATACTATAAAGTGAAACTTAACTAAATAATAAAAAGTTCATTACTCCCACTGCTCCCCATGTTGGGGGTGTTCTGCCACCCTCTTAAGACTGGCCAATCGTTCTAACAATATTAGATCGATGTTTGTGGGCTATCAGAGGAGTACTGGAAATTTTTTTATCCTTAACTAAATAATAAAAAGATGCAGTTTTTTTTACAGATGGGGGGCGTTCTGCCACCCCCTTACGACTGGAATCAGGGCTAATCCTCACGGATGACACTTAGTTATACCGCCTCAACATCCTTTCAAAAAATAGGCCTTAACTAAATCATCACTGAAAAATGTCACTGGCTCTTCTACTATAACAGACTGTATTCTCTAAAAACTACATACCTACAAGGTGGTCCAAAAATAGTAAGTCCGAAAATAAGGGAGACATACCCCTTAAAAGGAGGGTAATAAATTTCATTCTTTCTGCAATATCTTCCGACTCCCCTAAAATATCACATTCATATTTTAAACTTAGTCGTGGGCCATCTGTACACTAGTTCACCAGGCCTCTAGCTACGGGTGGGCCAGGACGGGCTATGCCCGTCCTGGAATAATTTTTGCCCGTCCTGCGGCAAATAAAAGCTTTTTCTTAAAAATATTTTTTTTATATAATTTTTTGTTATAAACTTGAAATAATGATTGTGGCAACCCCCTATACATTATAAAAAAGAAACATTTTTGGAATTATTAGGAATTATTCATAAGTCAAATGGCGGCTTCACTGCACTATTTCTGTGATGTTGAATTAAATCAACAACTCCTTTTTATTACCCTGTAGATACATATTCGCGTATAAGAAGGGGTAAGTGCAAGTGAAAGTGTCACTTAAGTAAATATATTTATCGGTAGGTACACAATTACAAATAAGTATGGTCGTCTTTGTTGCACTTTAGCAAACAAGTGAAAGTTGAATAAGGTCAGCTGGCGGTGCGTTTATAGTCCAAATTATAGTCTCTTCTATATTGCAAAATATTGAGTAACCGAAAGACCTTAAACTCTGGTCAATTTAAATATGTGTATTTTTAAGTTGTTCCTAACACTTGTACGGCAGTAGGTTCTGTTCGTTCTTATAATAAGTACGTAAGTTACGCATATTTGGTAAGTAACTCTACTAGCAGTAGCAATTGTAAATTATGAAATTAGAACAAGGTAGTACTCGTGTTAAATCGTTTGGTTATGGCCCGCTCTCATTAAAACCAAATAATCTGAAATTTCGCATGCGAGTTTAGTAGTAAATCAGTCAAAATAAATAATTTAGAATGCGATTAAAAAGTTAAAGTGTATAGGAGCACAATTGAAATTGTGTAGAAACTAAAAGACGGCAAAAACAGTCGGCAACTCTTTATTGTACATGGGCGGAGGTAAATAGAAATGCTTGTCATAAGAAAATGATATAATTTTTTGAAAATTGTATTAATTTTTATTATCTTTTGTTTATTAGATAGGCTATTTTTGTTCATTTAACCAATAACATATTTTTTGAAGTATTATATCAGTTTTAGATATAAAGTCTAAATATTTAAATTTATTGGGTTTAGTTTTAAAGTTATCCCATTCTATAATGAAGTATGTTATTGCTCAGCAAGGAACAACGAGAAGGTATGAACATATCCTTGCCGGGATAAGGGAATGGGACAGGTTAGATTGGCGAGAGGCAAGGATCTTAAATAGTAAAAATAAAATTTGAGTTTCTTTTAAAATCAAAATAAAAATGTAAGTTTCTTAACCAAAGCAAAGAATTAGTGCAATAAAAATAAATACTTGTATAAATAAAACATAAATAAAAACAAAATTAAAATATGTCTCTAGAATAAAGTAACTTAAGTTAAAATTTCTTATCAATTAAATAAAATATATTCCAAGAAATGTAACAATAAAAAACTAAACTTCATACCTAATATAATAGCTGAAAATATATATTGAAAAAGTTAAATGCTAAAAGTTGACGCGTCCGAATCTTCACTTTCTGAAGAGCAATCATTATCCGGTTGAATTATAATCGGCGCAATGTGGGGTAGTGTTGGATATTGATTTTCTTTCTTCATTACATGCTTAACGCAATTTTTCCATAAATCAGTATTGTCGAGGTCATTTATTACTTCTCTTATATGATCAACTACAACCGCGCTTATCGTTGGAGAGTCATTACATTTTCGCAAACGATCTTTTAAAGTTGCTCCAACCATCTCGATAGGATTAAATATACATAGTACGGAGGTAACCGCAAAAGTGTATGACCGTGTATATTGGATAAGTTATCAATAACATATTCCCTTTTGAAATTCTGTTCTTTTATTAATTTCAGTAATTCACGCTTTATTGGAACTTTTACAGGAATTTCCACTAGATGTATTTATTTAATTGTGAGCGTTTGAAAATTCCGTGTTTTTCGACTTTTAAGGTTCTCTCGCTCGCGTCGAGCCCAATTTTCGATTTGGTCCGTACAACTTGCTATCAGGATAAAACTCCAGTCTTCCTCTTTCCATAGAGACGTCGCGAGCCCTTTCACTCCAAGTATTTATTTAGTTATTAATTTTTAAAACACGGACGGTTTTCCATTTTTACGAAAATAGCCATTTTTCTTTCGCACAGGCCGAACCGATATTCCGATTTCCACTGTGAAATTTACGGTGTCGATAAAACGCTGATCTTCCTCTTTATATAGAACTTAAAATGACTTTCAACTCCACGTACTTACTTACTACAGAACGGCTGTTAGTGGTCGCGGTATCTCGGTAGATCTCCGAGTTCAAAATTGAGTATAGTGACGTCACAAACGGGCGCACTGTTTTTGCTATTACTAATTTCAACCCCTTATATTTCGAGAACGGAGAAAGTTAATAATATGAAATTTTAAGTGCATGATAAGAATATCGAGTACTATATAATAACACATAAAAATCATATAAAGAGATTATCATGGAACAAGCTAGCCAGAGGCTTTTGGGAACCCAAAACTGACCTAAATTTTTCATTTCAGTAATTTTCTTTCTTCATTTCAGTAATTCGCGCTTTATTGGAACTTTTACAGGAATTTCCATATTTTTTTTCTCTCATGAATTTTAACATGTCTTCCATGTACTGGTGTTTGGTATTTTATTTAATATTCGAGTGTGATAAGAAGCATTATCTAATACAATTACCGAATTGGGCGGAATATTTGGTATAAAGCTGTTCTAAAAACCATTTTTCGCACTGCACTGGAGAATGTTATAAACAACTAGGTGATATCGAGTCCACGTTGACTAAGGACTGATATAACTCAAACACCGAGCGACCAATCGGACTGAGGAATACCCGGGTGCCAGCCAATTGTTGCCACCCGTCCTCAAACCCAGGCCAATGACAGCACATCTCACAAATCCATGTTGACTGCTGAGAAACGATTTACAAGTTTTTTTTGTGCTAGTGGACCTGTCCCTTTTATTGTCTTTAAACCAGTGCAGTCGTAGATGGTTCATTCAGGCTGATTACATTGCCAGTCTCGGACTCGCCTGCACAGTTTCAACTACTATTCGATTCTCGATACCATTATTAAATACATAGGACAAAATATCAAGTGCGCACGGTCCTGTGCTTAACACTGACCAGTTTCAATTGACTTCGTAAACACTATAGCTGACAATCGTTGAGTGGTATTACTGTTCAAGTATTTTGGTGTTTGTGGCAGAACTTCAGAGTCCGCATCACATCGAAGGTTTGAGCCCCCTCCAGAATTAATTATGGATTTTTGGAACCACTGGTATACATTATGGGATTTTTGTGTGTGTAAATTTGGTGAATGCCATTCAGACTTAATTGTTGATTTGTAACTTTTTACAATAGAACACATACAATAGGTATGTTTAAAAGTGATTTGTTATTTGTTTGCTTTTAATTGTATTTTAGTTCTCATAGATAGTTATTTTTTCTGCTGTTTGCAAAATCCTATAAAGAATGTTGTTATGAATTACACCCCCTTGAAACTGGAGATTGATACGCCTATGCCTAATAGTGAGTGACTGGAAACTTGTAGAAAGAGATAGTTTTCTAGAGTGCGGTGAGAGAAGATATTTGACTGTGTTCTGGATGGATCTAAAGGAAATTTCAGAGTATATAAGGCGCGATTACCTGCGCAGAGTTTTATTAAAGTGAAGTTTGGTAGATTGGTAACGAAAAAAGTGAGGTTAAATATCAAGTAAACAAAGTGTAAAGGTTATTTTAGTTAATAAGAAATATTGTATAATCAGTAAATTATTAAATAAAGTGTTAGTGGTTTACCCCTTGTTAAAATTATTTAGAACCCACGGATTCATACAGGGTGTTTCCTAAAAAGGGTTTAAAGCACGCAACAATATGTTTCAATACAGACAAAATAGGTAGTTATTAATCCCCTATCGATCCCTTTGTAGCTGTAGTGCACAGTGAGCCAAACTCTAAAAAGCCAGTCAAAACTCATTTTTCGTCGGAATTACATTAAAATTGGTGTTGCCACAGTTTTACACTCTGTGATTACCATTTATTCGTGTTCAACGTGAGGTGGGTGTTTCTTAAATGTCACCGAAATGGTGTATACAGCCTTAATTAAAAGCACTCTCAATTCCTGTAGACATTCAGAACTTTCACAGCTATAGATAGTATTTTCACCCTAACTGTAATAAAATTAGAAGATAATATGTTATGGAACCAATAAGAGAAAACAACAAGGTAAAATCGAGTTCGAAGAAACCATTAGCTGTAAATACCAAGGAATCATTTGTTAGGAAATGTGCCAGAATCATTAAATTTTCTTCTGCAGTTGTCACACCTTGTTCCTTGTTGAGGGGAAGCTTAGTGACCGCTTCAAACATAAAAAGAGAGGCCTCTTTCAGTTTTCCATTAGTTTTCAGGCAAACCGATGATATCAAGTATGCTAACATCTAAAACAAAAGAACATGCCATATAAAATATGCTTTATACTTATGGTTACATCATTTCTGTTAGAAGACGTAAATGATACAATAGAGTCGTTTAGGCCTTTTACGTTACAAATTTTTGCTTAAATATAGGTAAAAAATACATAAATAACAACCGTCGAGTAAAAAAAAACATTTTTATAGGTATTTTCTAAGCCGAGTAATATAAATTGCAACTAAGAGTCGCTCTTGCGCGTTCATTAATCGATACTTTCACAATGAAGAATTAATCAAAATGGATCGAAGAAAATTTTACTTTTAAATAAAGCATTCTAGTTATGTCATACCAAGTTTCAAGTAAAAATATTGATTAGAACGGTTGTTTTCCATAAAACGTAAAAGTGACGTATCTGGGCTCCAATTGACCCTAGAAAAAAATTAACAATCCATAGCAACGGTAATTTTCTTCATTTTTATAATTAAAAAATGTATTTGTTAAAAAAAATCTGAATCTTGGTACACTCGAAGATACTGTTACTCAACCGATTCTAATTGGTTTCACGTCGATGCGTTTTTTTTTTTGTCAAAGCAGCAGCACTTCCAATTTTCAACTTTGGAAATTTGCAATAGACCGCCGTGTTGGATTGGAAGGTTGGGGCTGCGCACTCTTTTTAGGCATTCCAAGGCCTTTTCCCAAAATTTCATCGAGTTTCGATGACAATTACTTTGGTTATTGCAATTCGAAATTTTTTATTTTTTTTTCTCCTTTATTGCTAATTTTGCAATAGGAAACAATTTTTGCGAATTTTCGCAATAGCCTATCCTCGTAGCAGTGGCGGCTCGTGAGGGATGGCAGATAATCATAAAATTTTGCCGTTAATTAATATTAATTTAAAAATTATAAAATCACAAAGTAATTTTTATTTATGATAATATTTTACTAGATATTAATCCGCCTTCTCGAAGTTCATTACGAATCCGCTTAATCTTAATATCGGGTCGCTTGCCACTAGTGTTTTATGTGCATGAGCCTAAACTCTTAACAATTGGTAACCAGAATCGGCAGCGGACACCGAAATTGTATTAAGGCCCTTGTACACGTTTGGCTAACTAGTTGGGCCAATGAGTTGGGCCAAAAATAAGGACACTGTTTAGACGTTAGCCTTGCTCATTTTGCATTGACCATCTGACGAGGATGGGTGGAAGCTATAACAGCCGCGGCAATTTTGGTATAAATCTATATATAAACTTCAAAACTTCATTACTATTCCATACTGCCATCGTAGCTCGTAAATACAATTATTACGCCGCAATACTACCGTTTTCACTTTAATGGCAACTACGAACTGAAGAAGAGGCCAACGTGTGAACGCTGTTGGCGGATTGCGCCAAGATCTTTTGATGTGAACACGAAAAGCCGACAACATTCGGCTGGCCGGCCAACGCTGGCAGCCAACGACCAAGTTACGCCAAGTGGTCTTGTACACGTTGGCCCAAGTAGTTGGCCAAACGTGTACAAGGGCCGTTATTAGGTTTACGCATATGTTGATCATTCTCCTCGATCTTACGTCTGCAATACGTATTAAAACGGGACGTATGTCTGCGTCTTGGGTCTTTAGGCGATTCATGTCTAGGGTGGGCATGCCACGCCTAAAGAAAACTTAATGAATCTATGAATTATGGATTTTGAATTATTCATGTGTTTACATTTGACAATATATCAAAATGGAAACTGAAAAATGACTAAGTAATAAATGTGCTAAATCTGATTAAACGATTAATTAATTTCTTATGAGAATATTGAGGATATCAAATAGAATATTAATTGTGTACCTAATTTCCAATTTGATATTTGATAAATAATAGAAAAAAAATCGGTAAAGGTGTTTACACAGAACTTCCCTCTTTATTCGTACAAGACGGTCACTCTATAAAATTATTAATTAAGAGATGACATATGAGAATTATAACCGCCATGTACTTAGCCCTATTATTACAGAGAAAACCTAATAACTTTTTTCCATCATCTACTGTATAGTGGTGGGGAAAATTTTTTTATTTTTTTTTTAATTTACAAAACTTTTTTTGTTGAAATAGGCTTAGAATATAATGAAACGCGCAAATTTTAAAATTGAAGAAAAAACATTTTTGCCATCATCTATTCTATTGTAGTAGTAAAAAGTTTTAAAAAATATGGTTTCTTAAAGTTTTCAAAACAAATTTCTTTTTTGAAATATATTTAGAATGTCATGAAATGTGGAAATTTTAAATTTGAGCATTTTTTTTTTCCATCGCCCATTTTATAGAAAATTTTCAATTTTGTTTTCATTTTCTGAAAAAATAGTTTTTGAAATATGTTTAAAATGTCATGGAATGTGGAAATCTTAAATTTGAGCAAAAAACATTCTTTTTCACCCATTTTATGGTACAAAATTTTCAAAATATCAATTTTTTTTCTATTTTAAATTTCCAATTTTTTTTTTTAAATAGGTTTAGAATATTGTCTAAATGTTATTTGTGGCATTATCTTAATTTGTTTCCTTCTTCAATTCTTTGGGACTTCCTGCCACATGTATGTTTTCTTTTTAAGCTACAGAATATCACAATGAACCAGCATGTTACTGGTAAATAACCTCTACGCCTGTGATATTTACGTCAAAGGATCAGTTAAAGGTTGCTTCTTTTAAATAAACAACACAAATAAGTATAAAAACTTGAAATTAAATATTTCGCCGACGTTTAGGAAATCTATTGTTTTTTCAAAGCTTTTTTTGAAAAATCCTTTTTGCTGTGTATGATAAATACACAGCTCTAAGAATGTTTGTTATATTCAATACCCATAGATACTTACTATTTACATAGAACTGTGATGTAGTTAACAGTTTTTTTTAGTTTTTATACAATGTTAAGTTTGTAAAGTTCTTCTTTTAACATTGGCAACCAAGAGGATAGATGCGTGTCGAATTGTTCCGTAGATGTCTGTACAACTTGGTTGCCAATGTTAAAAGAAGATCTTCACAAACTTAACATTGTATAAAAACTAAAACGGCTGTTAATTATATCAACAGTTATATGTAAATAGTAACTATCTATGGATATCGAATATAACAAACATTCTTAGAGCTGCGTATTTATCATACACAGCAAAAAAGATTTTTCTAAAAAAGCCTTGAAAAAGGAAACAGAATAGATTTCCTAAACGTCGGCGAAATATTTAATTTCAAGTTTTTAATATTTATTTGTGTTGTTTATTAAAAAAAGCAACCTTTAACTGATCCTTTGACGTAAAAATTGTAGATTCCCCGAGCACCGCTTAAAAAGAAAACATACATGTGGCAGGAAGTCCCAAAGAATTGAAGAAGGAAAAAAAAGGTTTAGAGGGTCACGAAACGTGAAAATTTTAAATTTGAGCAAAACAATTTTTCTCATGACTCATTTTATAAAAAATCTCAAATTTTCTAAAAAAATTGTTTTTGAAATATGTTTAGAATGTCATGAAACGTGGAAATTTTAAATTTGAGCAAAAAAAAATTTTTTCCGTCCATTCTATACAAAATTTTCAAAATTTCAAATTTTTTTTCTATCATAAATTTTAATTTTTTTTTTCAAATAGATTTAGAATGTCACGAAACAAGGAAATTTTAAATTTGAGCAAAATATTTTTTCCATCACCCATTTTATAAAAGTTCAAATTTATTTTTATTTTATAAAAAAATTGTTTTTGAAATGTGTTTAGAATGTTATGAAACGGGGAAATTTTAAATTTGAGCAAACAAATTTTTTTTTCTTCAACCAGTTTATACAAAATTTTCAAAATTTCAAAAAAATTTTGTTTTAAATTTTCAATTTTTTATTCAAATGGATTTAGAATATCATGAAACGTGGACATTTTAAATTTGAGCAAACTAATTTTTTTTCATCATCCAAAATTTTTTTTATTTTAAAATTTTTTTTTATTTTAAATTTTGAAAAAAAATTTTTGTAGTAAAAAGATTACAAATTTGTTCTCATTTTTTTAAAAATAGGTTTAGAATGCCATGAAACGTACAAATTTTAAATTTGAGCAAAAAAAAAATTTCCGTCAGTTCTAGTGGTAAAAAAATTTTCAAAAATGTTGGTAAAAAAATTTTCTAAACATTCTTTTTGAAACAGAGATTTTAAATTTGAGCAAAATAATTTTTTTCATGTATTCTAATGGTAAAAAATTTTTCAATGGAAAATAATTAAAAAAATTATTTTTTCTGAGATAGGTTTAGAATGTCATGAAATGTGGAAATTTTAAATTTGAGGAAAGAGAAAAATGTTTTCCTTCTATTCGAGTGGTAAAAAATTTTTCAAAAATGATGTTCAATTTTTTTTTTCTGAAATAGGTTTAGAATGTCATGAAACGTGGAAATTATAAATTTCAGCAAAAAAAAAATGTTTTTCGTTATTTATTCCCTTCAGACGGTCTACCCTGTATATTTTCCTGTGAAAGTTTAACTCCGCTGCTAATAGCGTTAGAAAGGCATTAAAGATTTCTTTTTAATTTTGTAGGGATATCTTACCTAATATCAACATGCAACAAAATATAGTTTTATATCGATGTAAGATTGAGAACTGAAGAACCTTATGTAAAAAGTGTCCAGTGGCTCCCCGGTCTCCCCTATGTATAAAATGAAAACTGATGAAAATAGTATCAAGGTGATTTTTTATAGCCTTGGAGCACAAGTTAAGATTATGATCATTTTGAAATTTCGTACATGTTTTTTAGTGTAATTGCAACCACTTTAGGGGGTAAAACTAAAAAATTACAAGGTCACAAAAAAAGAACAATCCCAACAAACACATTTCTTTTAATAAAACTTACCAAGCATATGAGAACTCCCATGCAGTTTGGCACAAATATCCAAATAATTGTAAATATTTTATTCTTATTTTGAATACCAAAACCAACTGAAGCATATACATATTTTATTATTTTTAACAAAAATACAAAATATGCTGTGAGCATAGGCAGTCCATACAAGTTATTTAATTCATTAATTATTTCACCCATTGTGTTGTAGCCCTTTGTAAGAACATATATTTTCTTTTCCATCTGGACATAATTTTCGTCTGGTTTCTCGCTTAACATGAATGTTGCATAGAGTAGATTATTAAGATGGTTATATATATTTTTGACAGTATATACTATGATACAAAATTGAAATAGGATTATCATAAATATATAACTGAATATCGAGTATTGAATTATTTCTGCCATTAGATATACTACATTGTTGTTTTGAAATATTATAATATAGAAATTGATACTGACATAAAGTAAAAAACATACATGTATGACAGCAAAACTAAGGTAAAAGTCGAACTCCTCTTGTTTGAGGGGCCCAGAAAATGTTTCAACTTGTCTGTAAATTATCTGAATTTCTTTGAATAGTTTGTGCCATGTTTCCTTTTGTTTAAATTGCACGCACCAGAATGAAGTTATAATGAATAGAAGCAGGGTAATGTCGTTTAAAGTTGATAAATAAGTCATTAAATTCCAAGTGGAATTTCCATGGCCATTACACCAAATCCTGACAATAGTTATGGCAGTTAATAGAACTATTCGAAGTATTCCGTAAGTTATTTCATGCCTTGTTTTCTGTTTAGAAAAAATGTCGAGCATACACCATCTAGAAACAGTTTGTACAGGTTGATACAAATTGAATTGACTGGCCATCACTTTTATCTATTACTCAACTTTAAATAAACACTTTTTAAATTGATAATTACTAGAAAACTAAAAATATGTATAATATAAGTTTCACTTCTATATTATTGTTTTAACAGTAGAAATGCTATATAGCTAATGACCGGAGAAATACGTGTATTTTCTCTGGTTTTATATTTGTTGTCATTGAGGCTAGATCAATAACTGGAATGCATTTTTATTTTTCTCTTTCAATATACATAGTGTATCCCTAACTGAGACTGCATGTCTTGCTATCTCCATTATTATACGAAATTGAGAGTCAGTTAAATTTGGCAAACAGTTAGGAAAATGCAATAAGGGAAAATTGCATTTTTCCAATGATTTTTTGAGGATAGAGAAAAATTGTAACGTAGTGGGGCAAAATAGACATCAGCAAGCCAAAGTACACTGGAGATTATTGGTCTGGTCCGTATAATCGACAATTTATTTTTTTTGTGTGTGTGTGTCTGTGTAATTAATATACGATTCAAATGTATTGACCCCTCACTTTAACTGCGAATATCTCAGAAGCGGAGAATTGAAAAAAA
This sequence comes from Stenurella melanura, assembly GCA_963583905.1. NCBI lineage: Eukaryota > Metazoa > Arthropoda > Insecta > Coleoptera > Cerambycidae > Stenurella > Stenurella melanura. Next base: position 123,166,282 of record OY757314.1, read on the forward strand.
ATGAAAAAATTATGTGGTCATTATGAGTTTATTCTAAATCAGTCACTGAAATTTGAATAATGTACATTGTACAGGGTGCCCCAAATTGCTCGATTTTGGCTGGTTTTCCTATTTTCAGACCAGGTAGAGAAAAACTATGAGTCTAGAGCTCGAGTTTTGTGAAACGCCGATTGGTGAAAACCGCATTTCGATATCTCTAACCGTTTCCGAGATATCGGCAAAAATTGACATTTGGCAGATTTCGAAAAACTGTCATAACTTTTTTATTTGTGATTATTTTTTCAAACGGTAAAAAGTTTCTACATGCACTTTTTGACACAGAATAAGATGCATTTGTCAAAAAAATATATCGCTTTTCAATTGTTCGATATCAAAGCTAACTTTTTTATTTCAAATGGAAACCATAGTTGACTTTGACTTTAGAACATAGGAATAAAATAAGCTTTCCAAAAATATGTATGTCAAGATATGTCTAGTCATCCTTGCTGCCAATATAACACATTTCTCTTTAAAAATGAAATGTTTTTAACATTTAACATTTTAACCCAGTTGGCCACACAAAAACAGTTGCTTTGCATATCTAAAAATTACTTTGACAGTAAATAAAATAAGTGTTAAAGTTGACATCTGTTATAATCTCTCTGCATTATTTCAAAATGTATGAAAACTTTGAAAAAATGCCAGATGTTTATATGCTATATTGAATCAGGCCGAAATTCTGAAGATGCATTAAATCTATATTTGGAACGTTACCCTGAACGCCAGCAGCCAAGCGAACAAATATTTCCTAGATTGGAAAATGCTTTGATGAATTATGGATCATTTGTCAAGTCCAGACCTAAACAGTATGCTATTGAAAGTAGAGACGTGGTGGAGGCAGAAGTAATTGGAGCGGTTTTAGAAAATCCTGAAATTTCTACCAGAAAATAACTGTAATTAAGGGTGTGAGCAAAAGCCGTAATCAAAGAATTCTCAAGAAATATAAATATAAACCTTATAAAATCAGGCGCACTCATCAAATATTCCCTGGTGATCAAGAACGCAGGATTAATTTCTGCAACTGGTTCATCAGAAAATGCAATGAAAATGAAAATTTTCACCGAAATGTCATTTGGACCGGCAAAGCAAGAGTAACCAGCAACGGACCGGACCGTTGGTCGGACCATAATGAGTATGTTTTCCAACCTAGAAATATGCAAGGACGATTTGGTTTCAATATTTGGATTGGAATAGTGAGGCAACGAATGATTGGACCTTTTATTTATGACGAAAACCTTAACGCCCAACGGTACGTTAATATTTTGGAAAACGTTGTTGAACCATATTTAGAAGACTTACCCCTTGCCGATTTAGTACGAAAATTTTATCAGCAAGATGGCGCACCAGCCCATAACGCGACGGTTACAAGGAACAAACTAAATCAAATGTTCGGGGATCGGTGGATTGGAACAAGGGGGCCCATACCATGGCCTGCAAGATCTCCGGTCCTAAGTCCTTTGGACTTTTTTATTTGGGGTTTCGTCAAAGACCAGATATTTAAAACCATACCAGAAATGCGTCAAGATTTAGAGCAACGAGTGAGAAATACAATCGCTGGGATAACACCTTTACAACTCTTAAATGCTGAGAAATCAGTAAAGAAGATATTTCAATTGTGCATCGACCAAAATGGTAGACAATTTGAACACTATTTGTGATACTTCAATCGTTAAAGATTTGTTACCTACTTAATGAAATATGTTTAATTAATAAAATTAATTTAATAGAAAAACTATTGTTTTCATTTGAATAACTGAAACTCATGTTTTCCATGGCCAACTCTGCTAAAATGTAATTTTTAAAGAGAAATGTGTTATATTGACAGCAAGGATGACTAGACATATCTTGACATATATATTTTTGGAAAGCTTATTTTATTCCTATTTTCTAAAGTCAAAGACAACTATGGTTTCCATTTGAAATAACAAAGTTAGCTTTGATATCGAACAATTGAAAAGCGATATATTTTTTTTTACAAATGCATCTTATTCTACGTCAAAAAGTGCATGTAGAAAGTTTTTACCGTTTGAAAAAATATTCACAAATAAAAAAGTTATTTTCGGAATCTGCCAAATGTCAATTTTTGCTGATATCTCGGAAACGGTTAGAGATATCGAAATGCGGTTTTCACCAATCGGCGTTTCACAAAAATCAGCTCACACGTCAGTTCTTCTCTACCTGGTCTGAAAATGGGAAAACCAGCCAAAATCAAGCAATTTGGGGCACCCTGCACACTTTTGAAGTTCTGCTGTTATATTGAAAAATGCCATTATATCTTGGAAGATATGCCTGCTATGTGAATAATATTTTAGACACTGATAAAACACGGCATTTTTTGTACCGAAAACATTTTTTCATAATTTTTTACTTAAAAATTTTGCAGTTATTCTCAAAAACGCGACGTCATGTTTATTCGTTTATTTATAAACGTATTTAATTTTTTTTTATTGAAATTGTTAACTATATAAAATGTAAGCATTTTCAGAAAAAATAATTGGTATATATCAAACATTAATTTAGTTGTCAAGCGTAATAGATAATATCCTTGCAAACTTGCAATGATAAATAAACGAATAAACATAACGTCAAATTTTTGAAAATAACTGCAAAATTTTAAAATGAAAACTTATGAAAAAAATTTCCTTGTACAAAAAATGCCGTGCTTTATGGGTGTCTAAAATATTTTTTACATAGTATTGTTAGATATGCGTTAATTTAACGCAGCTAGCTATGAAAATGTGACGCTCATACAGTTGAACCTGACGTCGGCGAGAGACGACGCAGGGAAAGCATCTGTCTGACTTGGTCATAAATCCAAGAAAAGTAACGCAGCGAATATTGAATCTAACATCAGGTGTGGGGTACGCGTGTAATTTCGTTGTGTGCCTGAATGCATGTCATTTGGTTAGTTTTGGAATTACAATGGAGGAGCTAAGCAAGTTTTTGACAGCTATGGTATTTGTGTTGGAGAAATGTCAGGCTTGCAAGATAAGTAATCAGTTTTCGACGCTTTATCCCATCCTGTCCTTATCTGTGTTGCTATCTGTGCCTTCTGAGTTGAAACTTGGAAGGACAAAAACAAAAAAAAGGGGGTTTGGTAGTTATTGACGAATTGAGGTTGTTCAATAGACAAACCGTAAGTAGAGTTAATCTATTTTTGTTAAAATTTGTTTGAAGGTGTTTTACTGCATAGCAGTTCGCTGAAGAAACATGAGAAAACTAACCAAATTTTTATCCATTTCGTTACCCAAACGGACAGATTTAAGAAAACTTTTGGTAGATGCACCTAGTAACCAGAGTGCCTACTTACGCATGCAGTTATATAAATATGTGTGGTATGCAACTGTGAAATTAGAATTTTTTTTTTTTTAAGTATACAAGCTAGATACTGATTCCGTTAAAATTGTTGCACATTCTATCGACGATGTTGCCGTGCGAACATTGGTGTATGAGCTCTGGTGTCTCATCAGTTATTGATTTGGTTGCATTCTTGGCAAACGGTGTGAGGACCCCAATTGTTGTTTGGTTTAATAAATGGGCATTGGTATCCCTATAGATTGTGATAAAACTCTTTATTGTTTTTGACATAAGTGTTACAAAAAAGCTTGATAGCCGAATTAATAGCGACCAGGACATGGTTGATCACTAAGTTATTTTGATACAATACAAGAGGTATAACCTCAAATTGAATTAATGAGACGCCAGTGGATTACTTCTTTTAGCGTAAATTAATTATTGCCCGTATGAAATAATCAACTTATGATAAAGTATTATTATCTTTGTATGCGACAATAAAACATTGTCTGCTTGGAGCCTGTGAGTTTGTTTTACTGGTCACAAACCTTTGGTTAGAGCTTTATTTCTGGGACTGATGGATCTCCACGTTAAATCCGACAATTGGAGTGCATTGCTCGGTTTTTATGTGAATTTCGACATATTGAAGGGAAGGACAATGTCATGGCAGACACTTTGTCGCGTGTATGTGATTCATCTTCCCTAGAGCGAGATATTTCCCCAATTCACGGCAGAAATTCCGATTTAACTAATATTGATTTTGATTTAGATTTGTTGTGTAAAGATCGAATGAGGGACTCTGACCTTAAATTTTTATTAACTAATCATTCATAAAGTTCTGAAAGTAGTTTTAAATTAGAGAAGATTAAAGTTTCTGAACATAACGGTTTTGTCTAGTGCGACATTTCTCGCCCAAGACTTCGTCCGTATGTTGCAATTAATTACAGACTGGCCATTTTTTTATATATTTCACATGGGTTATGTCACCCTGACATCAAAGCACAAAGCAATTAGAACATTAGTTTCTAATAATTATTTCTGGCCTAAAATGAGTTCAGATTGTAATTTATGGACTAATTCACCGTTAACTGTCAAGCTACTAAAGTTTATTTTGCGAATTTAAATTTCGCTTCTCCTGTCTCGCACGTTAAATACAAATCATTTGTCAGGTCTGACATTTTAACGTACGATTTTGTTTTTGTTCGCAATGAAGGTGTTAAAGATACTTTTGATTTTTCTTACGCGGGCCCGTTTAGGGTGTGTGTTGTCTCGTAAGATGAGTCAATTACTACGTGTAACCAAGTTTTAAAAAAAGTTGCAACATAAAGGTTTAACTTTAGAACAACAAGAAATTGTACAATGGGTGAGATATACATAGGTAAAATGTTTGATAAAAACTCAGTTGGTGGTTGTTGAATGGTTTCCCACCCTGGTCAATAGGATTTTTATTTTAGCATTGTGCAGATTTAATAGTGGTTACGTCAGATAACAATAAGATAATTACCAGGATGTAATTACCAGGCAGCCATTTTATTTAGCAAGATAATTGTATGATACTTGATTAGTGATAACTGATCAATTTGAATGTAAATGAATAAAAACATAACCACAACTTTTGTTTTGTCCATCAACCTAAAAAATAATTCTGTTTGTGTTGTGCTGGGCGAAACGAGATGACAAAAATGGGCCACGAATTTAGGGCATTCAAAATTGACAAGTGAGAGTGATTATCAATAGTTAGCAAGTCTTCGAATATTTTACTGAGTGTTTTGCAATCAAACTACACGTGACAACCCAGGTAAACTTCGCTCTAATTGATAAGCGAAAAGATATAAGCATATCATTATGAATCAATGAGAATCAATTCTGATAAATTAACAGATTGGCCGAACAGATTGTGAAAAATTTAATTAATTATTAACATCCTCAAGCCAAATACTACTGATATTGTCCTTACAAGCCTGGGACAAAGGGAAAAACCCTTCTCGAATTCGTAAAATTTTGGCTGGTCTACCTACTTCTGAATTAAATAAGTTTCTGGTCAATCACATTAAAGTTCTGAATAATTGAAAGAACAATGCTGAAAAACTGATAGCTACTTTAAAGAATAAGATATCCAGATATACAAAATAGGTACTATTGAATAGGAACCTGATTTTTTTTTTTTGCGAATTCGTTGGGCCATATGTTATCAAAGAATTGCCGGTAATGACTATTATTCATTTTGTTAAATTGGTGCTGAGCTAAATATTCAGAGAAACAAATGCATCTTTGGCCTATGGATTTGTTCACTAATGTTCAGAAAAAAGTGTTATCATTCAATAATTGTGAGTATTAGTTTTTTTTTATTAGAATGCGTTGCCGTGTTAGATGTGTACTTGGAGAGACCCATCGCAAATATGTGCATTTTGCAGTATTTCCATCGTGTCTTTCAGTGTTGAAGTTTATGAGTGTAAAAAGACCCATCACAAATACGTGCATTGTGCAGTATTTACATCGTGTCTTTCAGCATTGAAGTTTATGAGTATAAAAAGACCCATCGCAAATACGTGCGTTTTGCAGTATTTCCATCGTGTCTTTCAATAAATTGGATTTTGTTATGCCGTCCCTGAACTTTTTGAGTTATACGGATTTTGCAAATCAGATTGTTACTTACTTGAAAAAAAAATTGTTAAGTAATATTTACTCAGTCGTTGTAGCAATCGCTAATGATCCAGAGACAGATGGCGTGAAAATTTACATAAAACTGCTAACACGAGTTGTCATCATGGAGCAATTTATTTATTTATATTTTTTAAATGCCTTGTTTTTGAGATGTTCTGAAAAATATTTAAAAATTACCTCGTATCTAAATTGCAATGATTAACACTTATATTAAAATTATTAAGCATTCCGAGAGCGGAATGATGTCAGTTTGGCCGTGTTAGATATGCGTTAATTTAACGCAGCTAGCTATGAAAATGTGACGCTCATACAGTTGAACCTGACGTCGGCGAGAGACGACGCAGGGAAAGCATCTGTCTGACTTGGTCATAAATCCAAGAAAAGTAACGCAGCGAATATTGAATCTAACAGTATGCATATTTTCCAAGATACAATGGATTTAAAACTGGTATGGTCAAAATTTCCTTAAAAAGTAGGACACTTCTCAATATAACTTAGCATAAATTCAAAAGTGTCCAATGTACATTATTCAAACTTTAGTGATTGATTTAGAATAGACTCATAATAAAAACGTAATTTTAAAATTTTTTCTGCTCCTCCATTTCTGAGATATTCGGGGTTAAAGTGAGGGGTCAATACATTTGAATTGTATATTAGTTTCAATATGAATTTAATTGTTTTAATCAAGAACTGTGCGTCTGACGAGAAAAACGCAAGAGACCGTTTTCATGTAGAATTGATCAGGCTAATCAGTAAAAAAGATCAGAGGACATGCTCGCAGAGACGCCACTGGTGGAGCGATAAAATAATTTTTCTAATTAAAATATGTGGTACTATATCCTATTAACACATACCAAAATTGAAATGCTTTCTGAGATATTAAAAAATAACGATTCGAAAAAAAAAAAAATTCAACACCCTGTAGCAAAAAATTGAACCCGTTGCGGACAACGTATGTTCATATGAACTTTTCTTCATAAAATGATCTAAGGAATCACGTCATTAAGGAACACCCTGTATGTAGAATTAAGTCAAAAGTGAAAAACAAACACAAAATATTTACCTTTTTTGTCCCAAAATAAGATGTTTTTACTGTTGTGAATTTTTTCAAAAAATGCATATTTTTCGAGATTTTACCACTCTAAAATTCTTAAAAGTGGGGGGGTGTCTGTAAGAGTTGAAAAGAAAAAATCTGAAATGATTCAGGTGACTGTATCATCTAGATACAAGACTCTTTAATGTATGCAACTTTTCTGTAAAGTGCGTTTTCATCGAGCTTTTCCGGAAAAACATGAAAAAGGGGTAGTTTTTCATGTTTCTTTAAAATTGTAGCTTTTTAAAAATATGTCATTTAAAAATTTGAAAAAATCCAGACGTATTTCTTTGTAACTTGCTAATTTTCCGAGTTACAAACAGTTTTTCAGGATAAATAATGTACCACATTTTTTTCACATTTTCAATTTAAAAATTATATTTAACCTTAAAAATAGATTTCATATACTTTTATAATATATATAAATCACGCTCATTTTTCGAATTTTCATGTATTTTTTGTGTAAAAGATGTAGTACATTATTTATGGCGAAAAACTGCCTGTAAGTCGGAAAATTAGCAAGTTACAAAAAAAATTCAAGAGACAAAAACTGTTTAGAAGGCTTCAATCCATACGTTTAATTTTTTCTATTTTTAAATTAAATGTTTTTAAAATGCTGTAACTTCCAAGGAAGAGGTAGTTTTTCGTGTTCTTCCGGAAAACTCGGTGAAAACACACTGACTATACCTGTGTCAACTGTAAAAGATATTTTGAGTTATTTCATGAAATTTGCACCACTAAGAAAAATTCAATTATCGTTTTCTTTGTCTGCCATGCTCTAAAGAACAGTATTAATAATGTATCTAATGTAATTGTTGCAAGTGTATCAGGTAATTGCACGCTGGCTGCTGTATCATAAAAGGCTATTTATTTTTCAGAAAAAATGAAGTACATTGGTTTTGTGTTATCTACAGTATTTTCAATTGGATGCTCGTTACCTCTTGGAGATCTGTCATCTTCTTCGGGATCTGTAGGCAGTACTGCTATTTTGACACCATTAAGTAATTTACCAGAGAATATCGAAAATGCAATAGGAGCAGTACTTAAGCCAAAAGTAAGATATTAATATTTATGTCATTCATATTAAGATTAACAAAAATAGTTCTAATATTCTTACGCAAGTTACCAGATAGACGCGAAGACTATTATACCTATACCTCCTGTAAGATTCTCCTGTACGATTCTCCTGTACAGCAAAAATTGTTCTGTTCTTTGATTTTTCAAATTAAAGAGTAACTGTTTTAACTTACTTCTTACCTTCTGAGTTCAATCTCTTCCAGACTATAATTTCTGATGTTAACATTTATACTCCAGTAAATAAGATAATAAGAAAATGTCTAAAATTTTAAAAATCCTTCGTCAACATTGTTCTTGTTCGTTAATAATAATTTGTTGGTGTTATGTGTAATTAAATAAGAATCCATATTTTTCTTTAAAAATTATTACAACTGTCTTTTGTTTCCATGGCATACTTGATGAAGTAAGGAATCTCTCGGCAAGATAAGGTATTTCTTGATTTTTATTGAATAACTCGATATGGGGTGAATAGGGTATAGGGAATGCTTAAGTAACTCACCCTAAAATTCAATTTTCTTTCGAATGGTGTGAAAAAAAATAGTAGGTGCTATTTGAAAAAATTGACTTTTTGACAATTTTTGATTGCGACATTTGAAAATTGACTGCGCCCATATGGTACAAAATGGGACCGCCGATGGGACATCAAAAGTTAGCCTGGACTTCCAGCTAACTGATTCACCAATTTGGTTTCATAATTTGGAAAGGTTTGTGAGATACAAATTTGTTCGTAAACTACTACAGCGGCAATTTTTTTCAAAAAATTGGACGTATGTCAAAAATTGTAATAGATAAGTTAACATAACTTAGGTTCTCTAAACTAAAAATTAGAAGACCAATCGAACCATGTAAAGAAAAATATAGGTTTCCATTTAAAATAAGAAAGTTGGTACCAATTTGTGGTACACCCTGTATAGTTGGAGGACTGAAAATATTTTAGATAGAACGGGCATAATCGATTATGGCTGCATACCAAATTTCAAGTTTCTAATCCAACTGCAAGTTGAAAAACTTCTAATGAATGGCCTACGTGAATCACCCTGTATATGTGTACAAAATTTCAAGTAAATGTCTTAAACCGTTCCGAAGAAAACGTGCGGATAAAAAAGTTACAGACAGACAGACCGACAGAGAGAAATTTTTTTTTCGCTCAAATTTAAAATCTCGACGTCCCATGACATTCTAAACGTATTTCAAAAAAAAAAAAATGAATGTTTTCCAATTACTGTTATACTTCCAATCCACTACGTGGATGTGGAAGTATTTAATGCATTTGATTTTTTTTAGACTCTTACCCCTGGATTTCCAGATTCTGGAAGAAAAATGGCAATTTTGGAACAGAAAAATCTAGAGTCTCTACCTATTAAAGTCGACAATAAATACGGAAATTTACAAGGATTCGTTGCGGGTTTCTATCATCCGAAACCAATAATAGACACTATTCAAGAGCACGAAAAGTATGGGAATGACGGGGATCAATTTAGGAAAGCTGCAAATGTCCTCATTGCTGGAGTTGAGGGATTGTCGAATGTATTAAATGCTGCTGTAGAGGTAAGAATGTAACGCAACTTTATTTACCTTTCTTCTTTAACGCCCAGTCTCTGAGACCGATGAAAAAATGTTTAATAAATAAGTATGGAATGCGACCGACTAAGAGTCCGTCCTTCACAGCAGCTTCATCGATTGGGATCCCGCGTTTAGTGTGTAATCGGCATTCATTAAAAGTAGACTGTTTCTCGGATAGTTACAGTTTCGGTGTGTGAAACCGACGTTAAGGAGATCGTAGCGTTTTTAAGGTAGTGCAAAATTTAAGAATAACACAATTTTTCGGCTTAATATTGTTTTATGGTCTTACAGATCGTCAAATTGAGTTACAAGCAAGAACAGGCGGAGCAACAGGGCAAAACATGAATCCAATAAACGGATAAGAACACGAGCTGACAGAGTTGTCAAAATTTTACCTGGAGTAAAACGAACTGCTCTTCAGTTCACACTTACTCCGGAAATATGGAAATGTGTTTTATTAATAAGCCTGAAAATAGAACTGCTAGGCCAACAGATTTTAGAAATAAAAGCATTCATTGGTATTTTATACAGACTGTCTATTTTACGAGGGCCACACCAAATATCTCGCTTAATATCTATTGTAGAAGAATAAAGTTTTAGAAACAGTTATCCCATTTTTTGTGAGCTATATTTCAGTAAAAAGAAATTTGAAATCCATAGCCTACTTTATGAGATATATTACAAAAACCTGAAAAATAGGAAAACCACAAACGGTTATAGCTTCCTTATTTGAGGAGATACGAAAAAAGTTAAAGGAATGAAAGTTGACGGCAAATACAATAAGAATAATAACGTGTAACAAAAAAATCGAAAAATGCAGTTGGCTTTGATATACGCTATTGTGCAAAAATGAAAAATACATATCTCAAAGTAGGCCATGACGCCATTAATTCCGTTATTTTTTTCTCATTCCAACGATATAAAACATGTCACAGAAATTTTAACCGATAGTGTCAATATTTAATATTTTACGAATACCACAATTCATATAATTGAATCGTAACAATCAGCTGTGCCATAATTAGTGAAAAACAATGTATACAGTTAATAATAAATTTGACAGATTGTCACTGTTGTATGTTGTATGTTGCGTTGTCGAGTTCTAAGACAAATTTTATATCAGTAATTATGGTGTACACCAATAATAACAAATTCGATATGATTAGCATTTATTGTCAGTGCAATTTTGACGCTGAGATGGCAGTCACGGTTTACGGAGATAGATTTCCAGATGCTCCGCAGCCAAATCGAACTATGTTTATTCTTCTACAATAGATATTAAGCGAGATATTTGGTGTGGCCCTCGTAAAATAGACAGTCTGTATATACCTGGAACGAAGGAAAAATGATCACTTAACGACTTAACTGCAATAGACTTATTCATAACCAATGCAATGGTACATCTTTGGAAATATAACGTCTAGCCAGATTTCAATTTCTACTGGTGCATATTCGGTTTGTTGAGAAAAGAAATCGAGAAGTACGACAGAAAATGAACAGATTAGCAGAATTGTTTGAAACAGGGAATTCAAACTGGCCAAAATATTTTTCCTTATCTGATATAACAACAGTGGATGAAATGCTGCCAGAATTTAGGGGTAGATATTCATTCAGAGTGTATATGCCAAATAGGCCTAACCGGTATGGCACCAAGATATAGAGGGTGTTTCAAAGTTAAAGGTACATACGTTACTTGTAAACAGAGGGCATTTTGGCGGTTCCAAATTACCCGATATGAATGCATCCATCGTCCTTCCTTACTGAGATACAGAATGTTTTATTGATTTTGGCCAAATATTTCTTTGATCATATGTGTCACTTATTTTTCTTGACAGAACTTCATAATAAACCAAAATGAAATCCAGGTCCGGCTTAATAAAAAAATGACAATATTTTATATATCAAAATCAACACCCTGTATGACAAAATTTTGTAGATCTGTTTCAGGGTTTAATTAACAAAAAAATTTAACTTGCAGCAGTGACAATTCTTACACTTCTAGACTAGGTAAGTGAACTATTGTAAAATAATTTTAAGAACAATGTAGTTCATCTGATAATCTCTATCAGGGAGGATATGTGGCCCAATCAAATGATTGTTGAAAACACCACACCAAATACGTACATATTAACAACAAATCGATGTTGGGATTTATTCTGTCTTATGGCATGTGGATTCTTTTCTGTCCAAACATGTGAATTTCTTAAATTATAAACACCATCTCTTGTAAATTGTGTCTCATCTGTAAACAGACATCTGTTAAGAATGCTTCGATTCCGAATAATTCATTTACTAAAACTTAAAAGCGGCTTTACATTTATGCAATGCAATGAAATGGATGGCATGCAATACTTTGCGTGATAATTTTTGCATCTTCAAAGCACTTTACACTACTGCAATATTTTGTGAAATCTTTGGGACTACCAACCAGACGAGAAGAAATACTTTTATGAATATGTTTATCGTTTATTTATTTACATTACCATCACTGAATCACTATAAACAGAAAGAGAGAAAATCAGTTGTATTTCCCAAAAGTATTACAAAGTAGGTTATAGTATTTTTGTTGCTTCAGTTCCTTTAATGCGTGGTTGGCAACCCACATATTCCCAAATTAAGTAACTATATTGCATCTGCAATGCAATCAAATTAGAACACGCGCTAATTCAATGCAATGAAAAATATTGCCATCAGCTGACCGAAATAGCTGGATGTACGCATGCGCGCAATGAAAATTTGCATGGCACCTGCAATATTGCATTAATGTAAAGTGGCTTTAAGAGATGATTTTATAACATAGCTGCTTTGTCGTTAAGTAGGCAATGCTGAAAATTTTTTTGTTCATATTTACTGGTTCGACATACTTGCGTTTTATTTTTCTAAAATATTTGCTAGTTGTATTAATATTATTACCCACATTACAAAGTACATAATATGCCTTATCAATTTTCAAATGGTGAATATGCGGATAAAATCTATGTGTATGGATTTTGTGATGGCAATGAACGGGCTGCTATGAGAGAAGATTTCCAGGATGCCGAATTCCTGATCATAAAACTTTTGCTAGAGTTGTCAATTATTCTAAAAATCATGGTCGGTATCCAACGGCCACCTTAAATGAGCATCAAGCAAGGCAACCTTTAGCTGTAGGAGAGAATATACTAAATATTGTTGCAAATAATCCAAAAATTAGCACAAGAAGAGTAGGTCATGCTTTAGGTGTTCCACATGTCAGTGTTTGGAGAACACTAAAAAAAATCTCTATCCATTTCATGTTCAACAGATTCAGAGGTTAGAGGAAGGTGATGAAGTTCGTCGGTTAAATTTTAGTAACTGGATTAATTGGAATCGAAAAATTCTTAACAGATAGGTATCTGTTTACAAATGAGGCACGATTTACAAGAGGTGGTGTTTATAATTCAAGAAATTCACATGTTTGTACCGAAGAGAATCCACATGCTGTAAGACAGAATAAATCCCAACATCGATTTGCTGTTAATATTTGGTGCGATGTTTTCACATATCCTCCCTGATAGATTATCAGGTGAACTTTGTTTAGACTTTTTGCAAAAATATTTGTCCGTGTTATTGGAAAATGAAAATATTGCGGGAATGTATTACCAGCATGATGGCGCTCCACCACATTTTAGGAATATTGTGAGAAATTTCCTAAATGACGATTTTCCAAATATGTGAATAGGTCGAAATGGACCTCATCACTGGCCTTCAAGGTCACCGGATTTCAATCCTGTTGATTATTATCTTTGGGGACATTTAAAAGCAAAGGTATGACTTAGCCATTAATAGTAGAGAGGAACTTTTGAAACGCGTTAATAACGCTTGCGTAAAAGTTATAAACAATCCAGATATGATTAGATCTGCAATTAGAAATATTACTACTAGAACAAGAAAATGTATTCAGCGAAATGGAGGCCACTTTGAACAGTTGCTGTACTTACGTATTTATTGTTATTGTACATACATGCAAAAATAATGTTATTTTTAAATGTAGACTCACAAAATTAAGCAGTATTTTGATTTATGTGCGCAAATCTACATTGTTTTCAAAATTATTTTACAATAGTTCACTTATCTAGTCTAGAAGTGAAAGAATTGTCACTGTTGTACGTTAAATTTTTTTGTTAATTAACCCTGAAATAAATATTCAAGTTCCAACTGTCTGGACCATTTTAATGAAATTTGATTTACAAGTAATCAAGGTTGATGAATGAAATGCGCAAACAAATTAAGTGAGCTACTTTATTCAGTTTTTTTCGCTTTTTGGTTTATTATGAAGTTCTATCAAGAAAAATAAGTGAAACATATATTCTGAAGCGATTATACAGGGTCGTTCAATAGTTATGAAATCAATAAAACAGTAAGGAAATATGATGAACGCATTAATGCCAGGTAATTTGGAACCGCCAAAGTGTTCTCTATCCACAAGTAACGTATGTACCTTTAACTTCGAAACACCCTGTATGCACTAGTAGATACCAAAAGTACTACTGTGCAAATTTCGAGATATGCGTAGGAGGAAAACAACCTCCATTACCATATAAAGTGAATACCTCAAACACCGCTTTATAGTCTCGACTTTGCCAACCGATTTTCGGTGTCAGAAGAAACTTTACCATAAATAACTTTTTCACAAGCAAGCCAGTTGTTGATATTTTACAAGACGACCACAAGCCACTTTTAGAACGATGATGAGAAATAGACCAGAAATTCCTACTGAATTTAATCTAAAACGACTCGAGAAAACCACCATGTTTACATTTGGAGAAAAATGCACTTTAGTTTCTTAGATTCCCAACCGCCGCAAGAATGTTACTCTTTTATCCACAATGGATTACGATTGCCAAATAAATGAAAGAACAAAACCTGAAATTATTATGGATTACACTTCGAATGGTGAGGTAGATGTTCTGAACAAGATGTGCGAAGCTTATTATTGTGCCAGGGGTACTCCAGATGGCCTATGGTAGCTTTCTATACTCCCCTAAATACTGCAGGTATTATTTCGTACATACTTCATAAAAAGGATAAAAATATAGCTCACAAACAACCAAGGCGACTAGTTCTGGAGGATTTAGATATGGAGTTGCTAGACGGACATATTCGTAGACATGCCATTTTAGAAAATATTCTAAAATATATCAATACGAGACATAGATATATTTTCACTAGGAAGACCATAAAACCTACCTAGACAAAATGCTTACGAGCAATGTAATTGATGTGACAGCAAAGGGAATGGAAAAACTAAATATTTATGCAGATAATTTAGTAAATGCATGTGTTTGAAACACATGCAGTACCTCTGCTCTGACTATTTTAGAGAGCTTGAATAAATTCTAGAATCAGGTTGCTATAAAAACTTCAGGCCTTTTCAAATATTTGGAGTACGATTTTAATTTTCTTAGTCATTGTTACCTTAGTTTCAAACTAATGTTTTTGATCTTATACGACTTTTGCTATTTGTATTTGTATTTTATAATAAACCTTGTCATGAAAATTTAAAAAATGCTTATGTATTGCTTTTAATGTCAGTTTTTCTTATTTTTCATGTAAAAACTCCTCCATTTTGAGGTTTTTAATAGATACAAGCCTAATTTAACTCACATACTGTAACTATTTTCTCCTTTTCTCGTTGAACAGATGCTCGGTCTCAGAGACCGACGTTAAGGAATTTGTAAAATTATTACGTTGAGGAAGAAAGGTTTATGTTATAATGCACCCATAGTTTACAACCTTTGACAAGTAAATTGTTGTGTGTAAAAGTGACCTTAAAAAATGTTGTTTTAAATTCTTTGTGTAGTTTCGGAATAAAATCCCAAAACAGTCCACTTTCGAACCTGCTATACTATATTGAAATTAAGAGAACATTTGCATATTCTGTTCATTGTTGATTATTTATTCAGAAAAAAAGTTATTCTTGTTCTTGGTAAGGATAAGGATTTATTTAGTTACTTACATTTCTTGCGGTTCCGTATTTTACAATTTTTTTACTTTGTATTCGAGAAAAATATCACCCTCCGAGATTTTTTCGGATTCTGACGTTTCAGATCACGTAGATTACGAAAATATTCCGTCAGTCTGTCTGTCTGTCTGTCTGTTGGTGCATTAACTAAAAAACTACTTGACGGAGAGCAGTCAAATTTGGTAGGTAGTTGACCCTACTGTCAGCGAAGAAATGGTAAAATTTTCACTGGAATATATACAGGGTGGACCGTCTAAACGGAATGAAGAGTGAACAAATTTTTTTTTGCTCAGATTTAAAATTTCCACGTTTCATGACACGCTAAACCTATTTCAGAAAAAAAAAATTTTTACCACTAAAATAGATGAAAAAAAAATTTTTTTTGTTTAAATTTAAAATTTCTACGTTTCATGGCATTCTAAACCTATTTAAAAAAAAATATTTGAAAATTTCTTTAACCAACATTTTTGAAAAATTTTCTACCACTAAAATAGATGGAATTTTTTTTTCTTTCTTCAAATTTAAAATTTCCACGTTTCATAGCCTTCTAAATCTATTTAAAAAAAAAATTAGAATTTTTTTTTACCAATTTTGAAAAAATGTTACCACTAAAACAGATGGTAATTTTTTTTCCTTGTTTAGATTTAAAATTTCCACGTTTCCATGGCATTCTAAAACTATTCAAACAAATTTAAAAATGTTTTTGAAAAATTTAAAAAAAATTTGAAAACATTTTTAATCTAAATATTTATCATTACTATAGAATTAGACGAAAAATTTTTTTTTGCTCAAATTTAAAATTTCCACGTTTCATGACATTCCAAACCTATTTCGGAAAACAAAATTTGCAACATTTTTTTATCATTTTGGAAAAAAGGTAGATGGAAAATTATTTTTTTTGCTCAAATTTAAAATTTTCACGTTTCATGACATTCTAAACCTATTTTAGAAAAAAAAAATTGAAAATTTTTTTCACCAACATTTTTGAAAAATTGTTTACCACTAAAATAGGTGGACATTTTTTTTCATTTGCTCAAATTTAAAATTTTCACGTTTCATGGCTTCCTAAACCTATTTAAAAAAATTTGTAATTTTTTACCACTACTATAGAATAGCAGGAAACTTTCCTTTTTGCTCAAATTTAAAATTTCTATGTTTCATGACTTTCTAAAACTATTTCAGAAAAAACAAAATTTGAAAATTTTTTTATCAACATTTTTTAAGAATTTCAAAAAAAATTAAATTTTTTAACCGCCACTGTACTTCCACTCCATTACGTGAATGTGGGATTGAAAATGTGGCAGATGGCAATAATATTTAGCATATGCATATTGAAAAATGTACAGGGTGGTTACCCCAAGAAATAATTCAACCATGGTGGACATTTGTAAAGGTATTTGCGCAAGCCTTCCATATTTGGCACCTGTTATTTAGTATTGAACTTTTGCTGTTGGATGAGAATTCTGTATATTTTTTGACCAAAAGTTATCAGGTTTTCTTTGTAATAATAGCAATAACTCTATTCCGATTATTATTCTTAATGTAATTTCGCAATTAATATTTTTTTAGAGTGACCGCCATGCACAAACAAGGGAAGTTCTGTGTAAATACCTTTACCGATTTTTTATAGCAGGATTACACGTAGGGCTATTTCATGCCCTTCGGTATTCTCCAAATATCTCGATTTTTTTTTATAAAATTGCAAAAATAATTTTGAAAAAAACTTTTTTTATAAAATTTAAAAATATATTTTTACCATAAAAATTGAATATTCTAAAAAAAAAATCATGGTCTTTGACTCTGAATTCTGTCT
Source organism: Stenurella melanura (assembly GCA_963583905.1). NCBI lineage: Eukaryota > Metazoa > Arthropoda > Insecta > Coleoptera > Cerambycidae > Stenurella > Stenurella melanura. The sequence continues at coordinate 123,183,808 of OY757314.1, forward strand.
TAAAACTAAATCATAATTCTCTACATTTCAATTAACAGAAGGTATAATATTCCATCCTTTTCTTTTCTTACAGTTACCTTTCTCCGCATTTAGACAAATTGGAAAAAAAGTTACCACATCTCTTAACACCGTAGGAGGAAAACTGGTTGGATTATCTTGAATAAATTGTAAGGTTTCGTGTTTTTATTGGAAGGACCTTAGATGATTTCCATTAAATACAATACGTAAATAATTTTTACATACACCACATAGAAAGATCTTAATTAATATTAAAGAACCAAGTACATAGGGGTTGAGGAACATGTACAAATTAATGTTATTCTAGTTAAAGTTAAAATACTGAAAATCTAAATATATCAGTAGATCTCTAAAAGGTTATGTAGATGTCTCTAATATAAGATCACTAAAAAAGAGAGGATCTAACTATTTTTTTTTTAAATACTACGTAGAGATTGTACTATATATATCATATGCGATAGATATAAGATCAAATTATATAGGTACCGTAATCGCCAAAGATGATGATGACGCTTTATGCAGACAAGTCTCACCAGTCCTTTCTAACATCGTACATCAGTCGTACATGATTGGTGTAATTGGAAGGAGACGACTCTACGTAACTGCCCACGTTTGGTACAACTTGTGTTTCTTTATGTTTATGCCGTCCCAAATCACCCCTAACTAGGACGTCATACCCAGGGAACAGATAAGCAGAGCCGTATTTTGAGTTTATTTATCAGTATCGCGAATGACGGGCAATGCGTCCACCAATGCATAAGATATTCTATCTTGACGCAAAACAGAGCAAGATGTTTTAATTTACCAGAAACGCCATTAAGTTTCTACCAAAAATACGATTTTAAAACCTCTAGTATAATATTTTGTTCACTCTATTCGGGAAAAAATTGAAATACGGCTCTGTAGTACCTTGTCGGCTTATAATAGCGCTGTCTTTGATATTTGGATGGCTGGTTTTTATTGCCGTTTTTATGTGCATTAAACATATGGAGACAACTATATAACATACATTATCTACAGCTTTGCCAACTGCAGCGTTATAAGCAGAGGTTTTCTATGACGTCACACTATATCAGGGATTACAGGGGAATTAGCAAACCATGTATGTTTGGGTTATGACTCGTATATCCTTGTTTATACTAAATACAGTTGGTCAATATGAGGTATATTTGGGAAAATGACTATAAAAAAACGTCACTCAATTAGATATTTTACCGTGCATTTTACAGGTATGTAGTTTTTAGTTAGATTCTAGAGCTAGCAAATCGGTCATGTCATCTGACTAACTATATTTGGTATATGCAAAGCTAAAATGTCATTTACTAATTTATCTTAGTTTAGCATTTAGTTTAGCAGGGCTTGGAAAAGAAGTATTGTGTTTTTATGTTTCCTTATTGTTAATCTCTAATTTTATAATATATGGGTAACTTTAGGAAGAAAAATACGTAATATTCTCTAATTAATTATTTATTAATCATTATTATCATCATCATTTATTTTAAGTGCTATTTTTGCGCGATTTGCAAAACCATTTCTTTGTAAATGTTTAATAAAACGTATTCTTTTATTAAAGATAAACGCTTGTTTCTCTTTTTTTTTCCTTTCTCATTCTCGATTAGGTTAGAATAGAGATAATGACTTTCGCAACACCCACAATTGTCGTGGCTATACGGGCTACGTTCCCAAAGCCATTTCCTTAGGGGGAAAAAAAAAAAGATAAACGCAATGTAATACCTTCATAAATAAAAAAATTGATGTACGTATACCACACAGAGCAGAATTTATTTATTAAACAAATAGGTGAAATAGGTATGTAATTATTAAAGCCCAGCCCACCAGGACGAATCTTATAGTCTAAGAGCTGTTGAACGACTTGTCTAAAGTGTTTTATAGCCGCTGATAAGCTCAGGCGCCAGTTCCTTTTTTGGTGGAACAACCAATTACCCTCAAAGCCGGTTCAGAAGGGCTTGAGTAGCTACAGTGAAGAAATGGTAATATCCAGCGTCTAAGGATAGCTATTATAGACTTCACATACACCACAGTAAAAAGCACGATTCAGATTAAATAACAAGATTTATTGTTTTAGAATCCACTATTTACAATACAGCTTAATACTATGACTACTATTACAAAACCAAGCAGACAACCAAGAGCTTAAACGAAAGTTATGTAGTAAACGAGGGGGGGGGGGGATGTTACTCCCCTTACAATTAATCCCACCACAAAATAATAAAAACATTAAAATCTAATAATAAAAAGAAGTTAATCAAATAGTTGGTAGTTTCGCGCCACCACTCAGATTTAACACAGAAATAATTAATACGGGCACGTAGTGTTCTTCAGGGCCGTGAATCCATGAGCTCTGTTGAAAAGGTGGTAAGGGGGAGAGAACTCCCTTAGAGAGAGCATAATACTAGCCCTCTGAATTTAATGTACTTTAATGAAAAAAATGATAAAATTTTACAAGTAATTCACGTTATATTTTAAGAAAATAATACAGATCTTTACAAACAAGTCAATTTTCTTTAAAAAATACGGGGATAAAACTTTACTAGTAATTAATTTACTCTTTAAGAAAATAATAACAGATCTTTACGAGCAAGTCAATTTACTTCGAAAAATACATTGATAAAATTTACAAGTAATTAATTTACTCTTTAAAGAAATAATAACACATCTCACGAGCAAATTCGCCTATTTTACCATTTTCTTAAATGTGATTAAGCTAGCGAATTTTGTAGAAATCGGGATATTATCCCGAATTTTCATCGTTGGAGTGGGGAAATTTGCCTAATTTACATGTACATTCCTCTAAAGTGCCCTCCCAATAAAAATGTTTCATGTTAAAAAAAAATTAATCATAAGCCTACACCTACAGTAAATTCACAGATTGTTTTGTTTGTTTTTAGGTCAGTTTGATTGTCGTGTAAGCCTTAAGTTCTTTCATGGTTTGATCAAATAAGTTATGTTAGGTTTAGAGCTTGTTGTGTAAACCATTCTGCTCGTTTATAGTTCGACCAATTAAGTTTTGTTAGGTTTTGCGCTTCTCGCTTTCTGCTCGTTCGTGGCTTGATCTATTAGATTTTGTTATATTTTGAGCTTGTTGTGTACACCTTTCCGCTCGTGCATAGTTCGATCCATTAGGTTTTCTTAAGTTTAGAGCTTATCGCGGATACCATTCTGCTCGTTCGTGATTTGGCCCAATAAGTTATATTAGGTTTATGGTTTGCGTATACCCTTCTGCCCAAACGAGCAAAGATAAACATATTTCGATCTATTTTTTAGGTAAGATGTAAGACAAATTTCTATGTATCTTGTTACGCAAAAGTATTTTTCTTCATTTGCTACCATGTAATTACATTATAGAACATTTTTTGATATAGATAATTTTCTTTTACAAAAATGTTCTACTATTATTTTGAATTGTTTAGGTAATAGTTTACTGTTATGAAATTTGTAACAGATGTCCAATGAAAATGCATTCATCCTGAAGAAGAAAAAAATAGATTTGGCTAAATATAAAGCTGACAGGCGACGTTAGCCAATAAAATTGATTTATTAAAAATATTTAGGTTATGTAACACATATGCGAATGTATGTTCGCAAAAGCATTTTTCTCTATTTTCTACCTTGAGATTCCCTTACATAACATTTTTTGCAATAATAGATTCATTTGATCTAGATTAAAATTTTGTATAAAAATTATCGCATTATTTTTGATTTTATGGGTTATGTTTTATTTATTTCAAAATTGTAGCAGTCGGGCGTTGAAGCTACATTCCTCACGAGCATTAAAAAATATATTAAATTTGGTCAAAATTTGAGCTGGCCGGCGATTTTTGTCCACAAATGTAGCTCCTTGCCCCACTGCGAGGCAGAAATCAGCAAATGCGGGCGGTAGTCGGATACCAGGGGGTAAGTAGGTATTCACAAAGTTGGTACTTAAAAACTTTAGTTACTTCCTCACTGCCGGTGGGCACATGTGCAGCTCAACGGACTGGAGTGGGCTTCTCTCCTCGGCCGTTACTCCCGTTTGACTTCTAGACGATGCCTCTTGAGATTCCAAGCGGCTGAATAGAGGGAGAGACGGCGTAGTCGAATTGCACACCAGATTCGGACTTATGGGAAAATATAAGCAGGTCTTCTACTTACCATTCCTCTAGTCCTATTCTACTTACTATTCCTTACACACGTCTATCCTCGCGGTCGGTCGGACACCAGCTGAATTCTTCAGCAAACGGGCACTGCTTGATGGGAGGCAGAATGGATCTGCGCAGGTGCACATTTGCAGGCGGTGGTAGGAGCATGAAATGCTCCTGGCGACTCTCCGGCACAGGCCGAATAACTAATTGAAATAAATGCAAGTATCTGGTACATGGCCAACTACATTGCGCAAGCCTTTACACTTACAATATAACATAAATATATAACCTACTTATTATTAGAAAATACGGTGGTTTGGGGTGCAATTTCCATAACGAAAAATGCTTCGTTACAAGATAGTTTTTTTTCTTCACGAAGGTATCGACCACCTGACAGAGCAACCGCTAATTTTAAAAAAATAGGGATGCATTTTGGACAGTGGTTGTGCAGAAAAGGATCAAACAACTGTTCTACAAAATTTTAGCGGATATAAAACATTGTGAACAAGTCATTCACTAGCCCTCTCCCTAGTAGCAAAAGTAAGTGCTGGTTGTATAAAACATTTGATGCAAACAGATATTCGTGAGACATGCAGTTAGTTGTTAAATTATCTGTTAAATGTCGGAGGAACATAAAATAGTAGCGCCAAATTTTAACATTACTCTTTCTTCTCTTTGGGCATATAGAAACCTAATATCGACAGGACCGGACTCCGGTATGTTGGAAGCCAGCTGGTCTCCTCAATCCGGCCCTGGATATGAACCAATAATATGTTCACTCTAGCTGTAATAAAATGAGAAGATAATATGTAATTGAGCCAATGAGAGAAAACATCAAGGAGAAATCGAGTTCAAAAAACCCACTAGCTGTAAATACCAACGATCCATTTGTTAAAGAATGTGCCAGGAGTATTAAATTTTCTTCTACAGTTTTTGTGACGCCATGATCTTTCTTGATGGAGAGCTTGGTGACTGCCTCAAACATAATAAGAGATGCCTCTTTTATTTTTCCCTTTGCTTTTAAACAAGCTGACGATATCAAGTAGGCTAACATCTGGAATAAAGGAAATATGATTCATTACTTTGTATTTACGTCTGTTAGGAGAGATTTTTTTTATTACAGCGAAAAAAGTTAAAATATGGCATAAAACTTGAAAATAAAAATTTATTGCCATTTTCGATTTGTTAAATAAAAATGGTGCATTAGAAATAAATTAAGGATTTTAAGGAAGGGAACTAAAAATTAAATTTAAACACATACTATTAGAACTAATGCTCAAAAGTATCCCCTTTCTGATAAAGACAATATAGAAATACTGTCCATTAGACGCTTCCCCTGACGCGACTGTAGCACAAATGAGTATTTCAACCATTTTTTTTGTCTTCGTCAATGACAAATGACTTACGTCTCGACAGGAAAATGTTAACGTTAAAAATTTTAAGTCAGTATATACTATACACAGTAGATAAAGAAGATACGGACATATTTGCGACTGTGGTTCCAAATAATTCTCTTGTTCGATTTACCGCATGTACGTGATGCCATTTAATTATTTGCTTTTTTTCTTTCAACTTATAAATCTCCATTTTGCTACATACAACCAGTAGCGAACTTAAATATATGCAAGATTGGTAAATTTACAGTTTCTAATTTTTTTTTTCAATTGCATTCGTTTCCAAACCACCCATAAGGTAGGACATATGGTGCATTTTTTTTACATGGTTTCCCCTGTGCATGTAAGCCTAACCCATGAAAATTGTGTCGATTATTACATAAGGTGCTCTATATACATTAGTCTTACTCTGACTCATACTCAACTTCATCGAGTTCCAACTCATTCTGTGAGCTATCATCATCACTAATATTATAATCGTTACTATCATAAGAATCAGAATCCTTATGATCGTTGCTAATTTCAGCAATAAAATCTTCCAGTTCAAATATTTTCTTTTGCTATTTACGCACGATATCCCCCGAAAATTGGTGCATGCTTCGGAGCATTCAAGCCCGATTTTTCTGCAACCCCACCTTGCGTTGCAACCCTTCGGCAATTGCAGAAGATTTGGTTCGATGCATTATCTGGTACTGGTGGAAGTACTGTGGGAACTGCCTCAATGATATTGTTATTGGAAATCCAGCCCCATCCATGATGTTCTGTTTGTTTTTGTGAATATATGCTACTGAGCTGCTACTCTTGTTGTGGCGAGTGCTGCCAAATTAACTTCTTTTTTCTTCTTGGTTGCTATGGCGCAGCAAAATAACTGTGCTCATCTATTGAAGTTTACAATGTTTGTGTTCCATATGTCGCCAAAAGAAAACTCAACCCATTTGCTATTAATGCATGGAGAAAGCAATTTTCCTGCAGAAAAATTTCTGCAGCTTGATGTAGATCGGGACGTTTTTGAAACATTTTGAAAACTTGACTTTTTCCCTTCTTATAAAGAGCACATCCTGTCATGCCCGATGCGCAGGAAGCGAGATATTTGCAAAAAATCGTTTTTTTAAACTTCAACTTTGAATATCTCGAAAAGGGCGAGGTTTTGGGGAAAAATGCAAAATATCAATCTTGTAGATAATTGAATTCTCTATAATTTCCATGTTAACTTTATTGCTCTCTGAATTTTTTTGGCGGGAGAAAATCGCGAAAAAACATGTTTTTGAAAGTTTGACCTTGAATATCTCGAAACGTTGTAGGAGGTTTGGGAAAAAATAACAAAGGCAACTTATAGATAATTTAATTCTCTACAACTTTCACTTTGACCTCATGGGCATCTGATGCATATGACGCGAGATATTTGTAAAAAACTTTGACCTTCAAAATCCTGGGTAGCCATGCTGGGATTTTTGTGATTTTAGTGGATTTGGGTTTGAGACACCTCAAAGAACATCTGTGCAGATTTTTACTAATTTTGTCCAGGTCAAATGCTAATTTCCGTGGGCTATAATGAGATTATAATATTATAAGTATGAAGTTTCGTAATTAAACTTACCAAACATATGAAACCAGTAATGAAAGGCAGTAATATGAAAATAGCTGTAGATGTTCCAGGTTTATTTTTATTTCGAATACCATACTGTATTAAAACATATAGGTATTTTATTATTTTTATCAATAATACAAGATACGTCGAAAGCATGGGTAGTCCATACAATTTATTTATGCTATTAATTATTTCTCCCATTGAGATGTAGCTCTTTATAAGAACGCATAATTTCTTTTCTAGTTGGACGTAATTTTCTTCCGGTTTTTCTTCTCGTATGAACGTTGCATACAGAATATTATTGAGATGCGCATATATATTCTTAACAGTAAATACGATGGCAGAAAATTGAAAAATAATTACCACAAATATATAATTGACTATTGAAGTTACAATCAATTCTGTGGCTTGATATTTAACATCCTTTGGTATCAATATTATGCCATAGATATACACACAGAAATAACCTATATAACATGTATGCATGACTACAAAGCCAATGTAAAAATCGAACTCCTCTCGTTTGACAGCTCCAGAAAATCGTTCAATATGTCTGTAAATGATATGAATTTCTTTAAATATCTTGGTCCATGTTTCATTTTTTCTAAATTGCACGCACCAAAATGATGTCATAATGGATATAAGCAAAATAACATCGTTTAAATTTATTAAATATACAAATAAGGTCCATTTGGAATTTCCATATCTCGTCCAAATTACGCCAAAGTTTATAATAGCTAATAAAATCATTCGAAGTATTCCACAAGTTATTTCATACTTTGGTTTCGCTTTAGAAAAAATGTCGAGCAGAAAGCATCTAGAAATGATTTGTACGAGTTGGTACAAGTTAAATTGAGAAGACATCACCTTTATTTTAAACACTTTTATTAAAACTTTTATTTTTATTAAAAAGTGAAATTATTCACTTAAAATGTATTCAGTGTTACCAGAAAATTGAACATACATATAACTTCAACGTTTACGTTATTATCTAATGGATAGAAAAATGCTTGTATTTTCTCCTGTTTTATATTTGTTGTCAATGTTGTTTGGTTAGATCAATAACTGGGAGGCATTTTTATTTTTCTCTATTTCAATATTTATGGCTATTATAATTTATAACCAAACCTAGTTTTCAATGTTTTGATGCAACAGTAATATTTTATTAATCGTTATTTCATAATATCAATATTAATACCTAACTGGAACATATTCTTATTTTGTTGTATTTCAATATCTATTACTATTTGAATAAAATATTTTGCATTGAAAGTTAGAGCCATATGCCAGCTTTCATTGCATTTGAACAAAAAATAATAATACTACAAATAAAAGTAGATAGTTTTTTATTTTTTATCAAAATTAACAATTTCATCGAATTCAAATAAATACCTATTCAAATAGTGCCCCACCTAAATTACTACATAATTCCACCCTTCTTCTAAATTACACGGGCTTACAAAATAAAAGTTGTCTGGATCTGGGGCCAGACCATACGTTTCTTATGTATTTTTCGACGCTGAATTCGAATCTGTTTTTAGTTTTGTTCTATCACGTCAGGATTTTGAGATTTCTAACCTAAAAATTAGACATATTTGAGGTTATCTAGAGTTGAGATTTGTTTCTCAAGAAACCATGTATGGGATCTTAAAGTACAAATGTTCCTCTTTAAAATTCCGTTGAGTTTGCTCAAATATCTTTTTTTTTTTCGCTGAGATATCGAATTTTTAAAATTGTCTGTTCATATCATATCTTTCCCAATACATTTAATTAGTACAGAAACCTTATGGTCATTATTTAAATTGCAATATCTCGGCGAAAAAAAAAAGATATTTGAGCAAACTCAGCGGTATTTTAAGACTTGTACTTTAAGATCCCACACATGGTTTCTTGAGAAAAAAAAATCTCAAAGCTACATAACCTCAAATATGTCCAAATTTTAGGTTAGAATATCTCAAAATCCTGACGCGATAGAGCAAAACTAAAAACAGATTCGAATTCAGCGTCGAGAAATACATAAGCAACGTATGGTCTGACACCAGATCCAGAAAACTTTTTTCTTTTTGTAAACCTATGTTATTTGTAACTTCTTCTAATTTCTTCAAGAAGTATGACTCTGATTACACGAATAATTTTATTTTTTAATCTTTCCAAATCATTGTCACAGTTGTCGGTGTAAACATGGTGTTTTAGTTTGCTACAAAAGTAAAAATCCATAATTGTTAAATCCGGACTTCTTGGTGGGTATGGCCGTGGCCGAAATCTACCAATCCATTTTTCCCCACGTGTATTGTTGAAATAATCCTTTATCAGAAGAGTTGAGTGTAGGCTGCAACCAAACTCATTTTATCAAGTTAATTTTGAAAGTAATTTTGCAATATCTCCAAATGCGCATATTGATTTAAATTTCCATCCAAGAAATAAGGTTCAGTTATTCCAACGTAAGAAACGGTACACCAAACGTTGTAGTAGTATTTTTTGTTCAAATGCAATGAAAATTGGCACATGGCTCCAACTTTGAATGCAAAATATTTTCTCCAAATAGAATTTTTCCATAAAATTAATATAGAAACTCGTTTGCCTACAATGATTTATTTTATTATTAAGTTACTTCCGCGAGTTAGATACCATTTGACCTGTAATTTGGTAATAATCAGACCCCGGCTCAGAGGTAGTTATGACGTAAAAGCCAGAGTCGGCTTTGCGCAATATGAACTATATAAACATTTTCATGCGCAATATTTTACGTTATGATTATATCTAGCGAATTCCGTAATATTTAAAGGTAAATGGCCTCGAAACAGTTATAAGTCATACTATGATGCACTTATTGTTAGATGCACAAACGCCTAGTAATTATACCTTACTAGGATAATAAAAATACATTATTTGCACTTGTTCTAAATCGTCCGAAATAAAACTTCGGCGCTTGTCACTGAATATTCCACTTGTGTTGTGAAAAAGGATCGTTCAACCATTCAATGTCTACCGATGTAATCGGCGCATATTTAAAATAAGTACAGTTTCTTATAGATGGCAGATTTATATCCGGCATTGAACAGTCCACTTCTTTGCCACACACAAAAATGTTGAAAAACCGAGGTTGTTTCTTAACACTGTTATGTATCCAATTTGTATTTCACTCAGCAATATCCCCTGAGACTCTAAAAATATATTGACGTAGACACGTAGATCAAATACCTGTAATGTTTATTACATCAATTACTGTATACTGATCTGTTTCCGGCTTACATTGAACGTTGCGTATAGCTAGAGGGATCCGTGAGAAATATCCATGTTTTAGTTTTTATGACGTTTAGATGAAACTTGTTTTAAAATGTTCGAATTGCATGTCCACGAAAGTGTTTTTTCACAGCAGGCACAGAAAAGTTCTACACCGTTACACTGCAGTTCTAGAAAATCTTTAATCTACGAAAGTACTGTTTCATTTAATGGAAAGCCACTCGACGCCATAACAGATCACGACACATTTTCTTCCATTAAATGTACTGACAAGTCGGTAGTGTTGACTCCATAATGCGTATGTGCACATGAAAGAATCTCACATGGCATTGGTCATTGTGTAATAAATTAATAATAATTGATGAACCTTTTTTATTTCAAATGCTTTCTGTATGTTTGAAGTTTTCTGCAAAATATAAAATGCAATCTGCTGTTTATTTTACTGTTATTATTGTTTACTGTATCCTATTTGCTGTCGTAAAAAAGCAGAAAGAGAGTGACAAGCGTGGCGGTGACTTTGTGGTGTCGAAAATTCTCCTTATATTTTTTTAAATTATAGTGCCTTATATTATGTGCACAGACAAAAATTATATTTTTAATTGAAAATTATTTAATATAGTTGGAAGAAACATATGGAAGATGTTTACATTTCCATAACTGATATAAAAAGTTGAAGCGGCGTATGCCGTTTAAAGTGCGAGTTTTTTGTTTTCGATTAGACAATCAGATCGACGCGCGACGCTGCAGGTATATATAATGTGCGGCCGAAGTCTGGTGTTTTTTATCCACCAGTTTCAGTAAACATCTCTTACATCTACTTGCTCAACAACACCAAATAAATAATTTTTCCAAACCAATAATAAATTATTTATTTATTATTTTATGAGTTTTATGCCATACTTGTTATTTTTTACCGCAAAAGTAGGTTTCCTATAAATAATGTATTTATTTGCTTATGTGAATCATACAAAACATATTTATCTGTGTGTGAAGACCGTCTCTGACATAACTACTTTTGCGCCGGGCTCTGGTAATAATCCATTTAAGGTCAAGCAGACCGATACTAGAGAAAATGAAAGTCGCACTAATTTTTTTTTTTTGGTATATTATACCCAGAGCTGCTGTAAGTACTGATAAAATGTACTTAAGTATTAAGTACCAGTATTTTCTAAAAATATAAATAAGTACCAGTATCCAGTACAAGTCTCTTAGGTGATATTTAAAAATTTAAGTAAGTATTACCTGAATTCGGTTAATTCAAGTACTAGGTATTAAGTACATCAATTTGCTACTTTAAGTATTTAAAAAGGTACTTAGTGCTTAAATAACCCACCATTTTAAGTGTGTCGAATTTATATACCAGTACTTATATATTTTGTCGCAAAAAGCTGTCTTTGTCAGTTATCATTATATTGTATTATTATATTATATTTATATATATTATTTTTGATGTACTGAGCAAAACAACTTTTTATAAAAAAAATATTACTAGTCAAATTATATGAAAAACGCAAGGTAGAGGCAGCGTCGGACTGGGGCGCCGAGCAACCGGGCATATGCCCGGACGTTTCATATGGATCTAGAATTCTTGTAGCAGCCATATTATGGAAAATTATTACACAAAAAAGTGTATCTTTACTTTATATTTATAGTTATTATAATGCTAGTAATGCTACGCTATAAAAATGTTTCAACAGCAAAATAAGTACGTAGTATGTTGTCTTAAATTTTGTTTCTAATTAAATACTAAAAATATATGTACTTGACGGTTTCACCGTATTCATCAGAAAAGGGACAAGTTTTATTTAATTTTTATATTTTAAGTAAACAGATTAGATTTTGTACCACACTATATACCAAAACCAAAATTTTGCAAACTATTGGTCATGAAAAACCTAGATAATTGAATAAAAGATACTTACCCTTACAAACAACACATAAGACAACATACTCTAGTGTTATGCTTATTATTATATTATGCAATATATCTAGACCGAACAAGGTCAAATAAAACTAAAGAATACACGTAACTTTCAGCAATCAGACGATACTACATAACATTATTCACTGGCCTCTCCTTCTAAACTAAAATAAAAATCTAACACTGAAGACATGAATTTATACATGCGTAGTAGAAACTGAAAGACTTAATTTGATCAGGTGTTAATTTTAAGTCCCAAAAGTACTTAAGTACATTTCCATATTAAGTATGACTTTTTTCTTCGAGTAGGTATAGGTAAAAAGTACTTAAAATAAAAAGTTAAGTATTAAGTACAAGTACCATGACCAATACTTTAAAGTTTAAGTACCAGTACCTGCATTTTTTTGGGACTTGAAGTAAAAATACTTAAGTACTTTTTGTAAAGTACAAATTTTAAGTACTTAGGTAATTCAGTACCACAACTTTGATTATACCTATCGCAAAGTCAATTCTGGGACACACTGTATACAGTGTAACCCACTTTGAATGAGAACACTCCTGGAAAAATATGCTTATTACCTGATTTTAATTGTTTTTTTTAATATAGACTATCAGAATCTTAACTTCATGACAAAAATTTAGAGACTAATTTCAATTTTCAAGGCCTACTATGATTTTTTTGAATGTTAAAAATAGATCAGTTTTGTTGCGATTTTTTATTGAAAATTTAATAATAATGATTTATTGTCTATAAGGACATTACAATTGTATAGGAATATTCAAGTTACAACATATACCTTAAGAGCTAGGTAAAAAATCGCATACAGTATAAAAACATTTTGACAGCAAAAACAATTTTAACTTTGATTTCGAGAACTTTAATTGCACTTGCCGTAGAGAAGTAAGTATATGATCAAGTATGATTAAATAAAACGATTTAAAAGTTCAGTAAGTTGCTCAAATTTTTACTACAATCAAACATTAACACAATTAAAAAGACTAAAGTAAATTCAGCTAATCTTTCAGCTATCTTTTCAAATAATTGAGATATTTTGCTTATTCCGCATTTTTTCCGTTATACCTCATAAAGTAGGCCATAGATTTCAAACGCATTTAAACCATTTTGTAGCTTATAAAAATCGGTACAATTTTCGTATAACAATTTTTTTGCACGACCGAATATTAGGTGAGATATTCTAGAGCGCCCTAATAATGTGGACAGTCTGTATAATAAAAATAATTCCAACGACCTGTCACTGTATGGGAAATAGTATACGAACATTTAGTCAACGTATTTTTATGTGGTAAATGTCTCGATTATAAAACTTACCAAACATAAGACACCTGCGAGGCAATTTGGTAAAAACATCCAAATTTTATATGTTCCAACCTTACCGACAATACCAAAACCCAACAGAAGATAAATGTATTTTATTAGTTTTAATAATAATACGATATATGCCGAGAGCATGGGCAGGCCATATAAGTTGTTAACACTGCTAATTATTTCACCCATTGCGTTATAGCTCTTTACAAGAAGAGATATTTTCCTTTCTAGCTGTATACCATTTTCTTCCGGTTCTTCATCTAGCATAAATGTTGTATAGACAACATCATTGAGATGCGCATATATGTTTTTAATAGTAAATACGACGACAGAAAACTGAAGCACAATTACTATAATTATGTAATTGAATATTGCATTTTCAAGCACTTCTGATGGGAGATATTCCAAAGTATGCTGTATGAATATAAGGCAATAGCAACTTGTACTGATATGACTAATATGACATATGTGTACAATAACGAAACTAATATAAATATCAGCCTCTTCTCGTTTGATGGCTGCACCTCCAGATAGTCTTTCAATGTCTCTGTAAATTATATGAGTTTGCTTTAATATTTTGTGCCATGTTTCCTTTCGCCTGAATTGCACACAAAAGAACGAAGTCATAATAAATATAAATGCTGCAATATCATTTAAATTTAGTAGATGGATTATTATGTACCAAGGGTGGAATCTGCAATATCTCCACAAAACCAGGCCAATATATGTGGCAGTTAATAAAGTTACTCGAAGTATTCCAAATGATATTTCATACTTTGGTTTCTGTTCGGAAAAAATGTCAAGCCAGCACCATCTAGACACGACTTGTATGAGTTGATACAAATTAAACTGATTTGCCATTACTCTTACTTCTACAGTAAGTTTTAAATGCAGACTTTCTAAAAAAATTAACCTAAAACATTACGTGCCGTTAAAAATTGAATACGTTCTACGTGCCACTTTTATATTACCGCTTTAACAGAAGAAACACTATTTTTCTTACGAACAGAGATCCTTATGAGTATATTTTCTACCGTTTTACATTTGTTGTTAGTTTGCCTGTTTGTAATATTTAAATCAATACTGTGATATATCATATTTTATATTTCAATATTTTTATTACCATTATAATCGATATTATCTATTATTTATTGCTGCGTTTAAAAATTCTCGATTAACATGTAGCTAGAGAAACAATAATAAGCTTTCCTGAAGGTAGGTAATGTTTTTCGATTACTGTTTTTCATAGCAAAATGGGATGTGAGAAAAAATTGGAAACGTTCTCTATATTTAGATACCCTGAGGACAATTTAATTTAGATTTCTAGAGAAATAGCATGTGAAGATGTATCGTTCAGTACCATTTCCAGTCCACTACCTATACTCCAGCCCAGACATAATTCAGGGAATGCTTTGTGGCCATCCTATATAACGACGGAGCACAATTGCAAACCCAACACACAAGGATCTGTTCGTGACCAAAACTAAACCATTGTCAAGTTTTCCTCTTACATCTGATGCGTTAGATTTACACAATCTTCGAGCAATATGCCAAGGTATATAAGATCAGTCATTACTCATTACTAATTTACCATATCCAGTTCATTAGCGCTGGATATATTGAAGGAAAGTGTGGATTCCATAATGGAGGACACAACGAGCAGCCTGGCAAGCTTTCAGAGAACTATTGAAATGTGGGCGCCAGGACGAATATATGTCAAATAAATATTCGTGTAAATCTGTCAGTGGTTCGTGCAAGTAGATGCATTACATCTGTCCAGGAAGACGCCAAGACCATGGATAAAAACAATTAAGTGTTTCTTGTTTTTTTTAAGATGTTGGTTATTTTGTAATAAAATAAACTTATTTTGCTTCACTCAATAAAAAATTCACAGATTTCGCAATTCTTGCAACCATTGGGACATTGGAAATGATAACACCATACATAAAATATAAATTTTTTTCGAACTCAGATTCGCCTCGTCCGGAAGCCGGTACGATGCACTCTCGATTGCAACACCGCTGTATTTCAACCTCAAATAAAAACTGGTAACTTGACCCCCTGTGATATATGCAACCCTTATTCCATTTGCATATATCAGCCGTTGCATATACGACAGTCTCACTTGACCGCGACGCCGCTGTCTTTTGACCTTGAACGAAAACTGGTAACTCGACCCACACATACGAACATAAACATTTCCAATATTAATAATATTTTAATCTCATTTTGATATATTGTTATTTTGAGTTTAGATACGCGTTACTTAAGTCAAAAATATATGTAAACGACACCAAACACGTTATAACACGATCATTTGCGGACATTTTTGACCTCTTAGAAAATAGCTACTATCTTAAATAGTAAGAGGAATGCCTCCGAATACCCCTTCCTAAAATATTCTATTTCGTTCCAACTACAATTGTGCTATATGGGAACAGTGATAAAAAAGCAGTAGAGCTATCTCATACCATCTCTACCATAGGAAAGCTGCCGTTTGAAATAAAACAGATAGTGCAAATGAGAGAGGCGGTGACTGATTCTAACAGGGAGCAGACCGGTAATAGAATTTTGTAAACTGGGTTGACAATTGTTGAATTAAAGAATAGAGTTCAAATATTTGTGTTGATCGAATGCATTGATGGTCCATCCTGCAATGCGGCTAGAGATAGTGATGATGCACTTACGGTAATTAAACGCAGCTAAGCGTTTACACATTCATTCCGGATTTGCTTCATGCCACTGAAGTGAAAGTTTCGAAAACAAATGAGGAGAACAATTTAGGAAGTGAGAGAAATTACGAATATTATATTTGGCGCCCAATGTGGGGCGCCAAATAATCGATTAAAATATCGATTGCGAGAACCCCTCACATACTCGATTAAATACGCTTTTAAAACTTGATAATTTAGTCTATTGAAATTATTATAGAGTAATGTGTAAAATCAAAAATATTTGAGATGATTTTGTCTGTGTATCTGGAGACAGTTATGCTACGTACGATATATTTATATCTATTTTACCGTCGAATATAAAGGATTTAATGTAAAGGTGCAAATTTTATTGACATTTCATAAACGACATGCTTCATTGGTATTATTTTTTAGGAAAACACGTTCATTTTAGCAGGAATGGATAACTATATATTTTACATATTTTGTTCTTATATAAGTCGGGAAGCTAGACAATGCATTGCACCTTTAGTAGAAAGTAGTTTCAGGTTTGGGTTACCATTAGTACTACACTAAAATAATATATCGTCTTTGGCAGGCACTTTTCTAAAATCATAAAAATCGCCCATAAAGAATTTTTATGCAATTGTGTTAGTCATCGTATTCTGAATAACTTTCAAAATGTTCGTCTGTTTATTCATCTACATGTCTGCATATTTGTCTATCTATACGTTCGTTCAGGTATTTGTCTATATTTATATCTGTACATATGTTTGCTACTTCGCTATCTTTCTTGTAGGCAAGACAACTTAAGAAGACACATTTTTTTATCATTAAATATGAGTTACTGAACATTTTAATTAAGAAAATGATTGTGAGGAATATTGCGCCAAACGTTTCGCTAACCAAACTGATATCATCAGGAGATAAATAAAATGAAAATTATAGCAATTATACCTAAAAAAGCGACTAGTAGGCAAAAAGTTCAATGATTTCACCTAGTTTATTTTATACTCAATTATATATACAATAGCATGGATTTTAATTTATTTGACTAGTGTATGTTATTAAACATTAAATGATTTCTTTAAAATAACACTTTTCTACCAACAATTACTTTCTAAATAATTCATATAATCTATTACAACCCTCCACGTGAAGCATATAATTTAAACTTTGACGGTGATTGAAATCTTTATGTCTTAATTGTATAGAATATCACAGTTTTATCGAGAATACGACCTGTGAGTTTTTTCATTAAAACATTTATCGGTACACTACTCACAAACGCCTACCACCATTGGTTGTTAATAATAACTACTATGTAAGATTATGATAATTTTTTACATGTAAATGAATAAGAAGGTAATTACTATGAAAAAAAGTAATGCTTTTTACAATTTAGTACTACGAGAAAGGTTCTGTTTATTTATAAATATTTTTAGTCCCAACGTAAAAACACATTTCTTTGAATAATTTGTTAATTTTCAAAATTAATTTAAACTTTAAAGAAACAAAAGCAAAAAATTGGATTCGTCCAGACTTCTATGGGGGTTATGCCCGGCATCAATATGTATCGTTTAAAGTTGGTTTGAAGTCGATCAACTTTCGAAAAAAAAAAGTTATTTGCTAATTAACAAATTATAACAATTGTTTAAACAATCAAAAAGTATTTAAGATATCGTGCCAAAAAATATGGTATATTCTTTGGTATAAAAGTATTTTGTTTGAAAAAAATAATATCCTGACTTCATTAGTTTCGGAGTAATCAATTTGTTAATTAAGAAATTTATTTTGGCTTTAACAAATGAACGGGTTGACAAAATGAGTTGTGCCTGGAGTCAAACGAGGCGTATTGAAAATATCTTTCGATTGAATCAAGATTTTATCGGATCCGTCAAACCGTTTTCATTTTATTAAATAACAACTAAAAATATTGTGTTTAAATAATTACTTGACCATGAAGCTCGCGGTTTAGGAAAATTTTTCATGAGAATATCTTGTTAATCGGTTAATTTTTTCTATAATAATCCGTTGTTATCTCAAATGGTATACAAAATTTGTAAAATCACCTCTTTCTTTCCCCCCGGCAGACTCGCCTAGAACTGGAAGGCGTATGCAAGCTGTATTATACGCTAGAGGGGGTAACACGCGGTATTAAATTTAAAGAACATTTTTGTTTCATTAAAAAACGTAGCTAATAACAAACTTTTGCATTTAATTATTGAATTTGTCTTTGTTTATTGTTTTCTAATAAAAACATTTGTTTATCAAATTCCAGTTTCTGTTTTACATAAAATTCCATAAATAAGTTGTATACACTGGGCTTTCTAAATAATAAAATAAAAAGGAAGAAAAGAGTAATAAATTATTTGAAAATTTTAATATACGCAATTCCTAGATATACCTCGGCTGGTATACCACAAGGGTCGGTATTAAGTCCGCTCCTATTCAACATATACACAACTGATATACACCAGCTATGGTCGCCTACTATCACATGTATACACTACGACGATGATTGGTGTATCTACTCAAAACACAAATCATACGAAGAATGCACGCGCGAATTGAAACATGTAATGTATATCTTAAATTTTTTGACATTATCCGTGGGTTTCACAATTTCGTACGAGAAATGTACAATATTATTCTTTTCGAGGAAAACAATACAATTGATCTTTGCCGGAGAAACATACCTATTGTCTCATCTTACAAATATCTAGGAATTTTCCTAGGTAGGAAATTATTGTGGAGCACTCATATAGATTACATAGTGAAACGTTGTGAAAAGGGAATAAATTTCTTGAAAATGTTATGCAAGATATCGTGAGGAGCTGACCAGTTGGTTTCTTTAATTTTTTATTAGGCGTACATACGATCCATTATTGATTATTATCCTTAAAAATTGCAAGTGGCTTGATGATGTCAACCCCAAATGATGTTACTCAAATCGAAACCCTAAAACCACCATTGTCCATCAGAAGGGAATATTTAGCGAGTAAATTTATTATTAAACAAAACTCTCGGTGCGATGATATGGTAGTAAGTAACAATTGTCAATATAACCTCACAAAACTTAGGCTCTCCATATTTCTCAAAGAAAAATTCCCCTGCATATATTTCTTTAAAAGACAAAGACCTATTATTTAATTTCGAGAACCCCGTCAGAGAACTATTGAATTTACAGTTTAGAGAAATTACCAGTGATCGTGCCGTTTACATACCTAACTGCGACAATAATCACAAAAGTTGTTATAGCGAAATCTTAGACACATTTCCAGACCATATGCCTATCTATACAGATGGTTCAAAATCAGATATATATACCGCCTGAGCTGTATATATTCCACAACTTGAAATAGAAAAATCATACGTCATACGCCCACGCAGTACAATTTTTGGCGCCGAAGCAGTTGCAATCGTACAGGCTCTTAGTATATTATTGAACGGAACATTCAAAATGCTCTCATATGTACGGATTCTCTGTCAGTACTTCAATTTTAAAAAATGTAAAGAAGGCGAATAAGGTAAACACATTCATTCTAGAAATGATGTCTCTGTTGGTACAGATATACCAGAAAAATTACAATGTTAAGTTTTTATGGATGAAGGGGCATAGTGGCATTACTATAAATGAGAGAGCAGTTTATATTGGAAAAACTATCAAGGCTTCCAATGCCAATACATACAGCAGTATAACCTTACAGGCGTGTACCATATTATTAAAAGTAATTTAAAAGCAAAATGGAATGAGGACTGGAAAGCATATGGATCACGAAGTAATACAGGGTACTTCAAAATACATAACAGCATTCCAAAAAATGTATGGTATGAAAATACCCAAGCAAATAGGAAGATCATAGCTACAGTAGCAAGACTTAAATCAAATCACGGAAGGTTCCCTACTCACTTGTAGAAAATAGGTATTCTGCAATGCCCTAATTGTATATGTGGCGAATTTGGTGATCTTAATCGTATATTTTTTAACTGTCGAAGTAACCAAGTACATACCGAGTGGCTCTGTAATGAACTAAGAAAAAAGGAATAATAGATCCGATATGGCTACCCTCTATATTGATCACAAACGACTTTTTGTATTTAAATTGATCATAGAGTTTTTGTATAAGTTAGTGTTAAAATATAAGTAGAATTTATAGCTTAACTTCGTCTCTCCTACTGTCTCACTTTTGTAGAATAATAACCAATTTATCCGAGGTCTACCTGTGTATGTCTCTAAATGCCCTGGCCGACCCGTGGGCAGAAAGTGTGTCACTCTTGTTGTAGATCCTGTGGGTTCATCTTGTCTTAGGTTCCGGTATCGATGTGGTTAGGGTATATAGGTATAGTTTATATAATAAAAATAATAATAATGATAATAAACGAAATTGAAAAATACAACATACATGGCTAAAGGACAAGTTTCCCAGGCCAAAGAGCTAAAGGAAAAATAGCAATTCTATATTTCTTTTCATACTCACAATTTTGTAATAAAAATTTAAGCTATTTTATTCTAATTTTGAGAGATTTTTTCGTTTCAGTTTTCAACGCAGCACATTTCTGCGCTAATTAGGTAATTAATTAATTAATTAATAATTCTAGACATTTTGCGAGGGGTCACCAGCTCTGAAGAGTTTTAAAACTTTCACTGCACTGTTTCAAAGGTGTTGTATCTTTTACATCTCCGTAATTGACATTTGCCACTAATGCTTGATGTTACATAGTTACAGTGCCTTTCTTTCAAAACTTATTGTAAAGTGGGTAATTTAGTTTAGAATACAGTTATCTATTCTGAAAATTATCAAAAGTGTTCAATATGATCACCATGGTGGTTAATGTATTCTGTCGTATGGCCGCATTTCTTCTTGCTCTTTAGATATGATATCTTAAGGGGGGGCGAGTTTCATCACACTAAAATTTATATAGTAAATTATATGCGATCAGATTATTAAGATTTGGCCACTACTGCGAAAATATTTTCGACAGTAACCATGCTGAGACAGAAAATGACTACAGCTGAACTACGAAAGAACTGAGATGAACTGAAACGAACCAAAATCATGGCCAAGGAGCTTAAGTTAAGTTCTTTACAGAATATGACAAGAAATATGGCTCGATGATGGGGTACGTCAATCTTCGTACCACTGCATAAAAAAGGAAAGAGAAAATATATCTGTGGCAGCACCAGATTACTGGCACTAATATCACACGCCCGTGAAATAATATAGTATATGCTTCAATCCAAACTTCACAACACGATCTGTTTTGACCAATACCTACTGAGCAAGCCGACTTTGCTAAAGGAGGCCGTACTAGAGAGCAAATATTTGATTGATGAGAATTCAGAACCTCAACTGTATTAGTTAAAGTATACACCAGTAGAAAATCTATGACTGCAAAAGTACATGTCTGCAAAATCTGTACCTGTATAATAGTGCAGACCTGTATAGAGACTGTACCTGGTGTAGAGTATAAACCCGTAGAAAAACTACTTTACAGGTACAACTACACCGAGGGTTTTAATCATTCGTTGGTGGAAGGAAATGTGACTTAAGATAAAATGGTAGTAGTCTGAACTGTTGTTATACCTACTAACGTAATTATCAGAATTACTTATTAGTTCATAATGTTAAAATTGTTACTGCTACAACAATGAACAAAGTGTATAGAATAGTAATATATATTTAAAGAGTTTTAAAGCGTTCATATACTCTGATTTAAGGAACTTAAACCAGTTACAGATTCTAAATATTCCATTTTGTCGTCTATACTATGATTTTAACCATCTCCAGTAGGTATTCCGTGCTGTGAGTACCGATATGGGTATTCGTGAACTACATCATTGTATTGCATGAAATATTTCAACCTTCTCTTGGTCTATGGTGTATTTATTTTCATTTCTTCGTTAAGTGGCAGTGTATACCTAGTAAATAAAACCATTTACTTAGCTATATGTGACAGTGTAATTCTGAATATTTTATCTGGAAAGTTGAAAATATTTTAAAATCCTAAATTTGATAATAATATATAGGTGTATGTAGCTTTCACCATCTGAAAAAGAAAGTAAGGCTTTAAAGAATGATTTTTAATTATTATCTAGCAATCTAAATTTCTTTTTATTTTAATGATGCACATTGTAAATATGAAATTAGATGTATATGGACTCTCATCATTTAAAAGTCGCGAACCAAAAAATACGGATAGTCACACGGTTTCTTTTTTGTTTTGCTCGCGCATTCTACGCAATTTTTACATGGGCGCTACGTTATGATTATTGACGTAGAGTTTTTTGCGTAATGTATAGGTGTCTACATATATTTACTGCATATAAAAAACCTCAAAGCTGTGCCGCTTACTTATACAGGGTGTTTCACTTAAAAGTCCCCAGGCCATTATCTCTAAAACTAATAAAGATATTTTATTTTTGTAAATGGCAGATGATTGATACCAAAGAAAGGTTTAAATAACGGTGATTAGAATTTTTCCTCAACAGCACACAGAGATGGCGCTGCGATGCAAAACTATTTTTTGATGGCTGGAACCTTGAAACATAAGTCATGTGATTAAACAATAATTTGTGAATAATTTTGATGGTATAGAGAATTTACAAAAAACAAGCCGTTTTGGAGTTACATGAGTTTCTTTCATTAATGCCAGTACACGTGAATTTTGATAAATCCCTATAATTTGTTTATTATTTATTATAGAATATTGGTTACCAAACACTTTTTTTCAAGATAAGGAAAGTGATATAATACAATATCATAAAATTATGTTTACCACTTCCGGCCAAACCGGAACTAACATGAACCAATATCCATATGTTCCTACATATTACATTTTTTTTTTCTAATAACGCTTCTAATAAAACGGCTCCCAAAACTTAAAGTAAGTAAGACAACAAAGAAAATACACACTAATTTAGAATGGGCTAAATTTATATTAACAGTTCAGTAAAGAACGTAAACAAAAGTTTTATAAACAAACATTTAAAAACTATCGAAATATTATTAAAAATGAAATTAAACTAATTTCTTTCTTATTAGTAGGTACTTATTATATTAAATGTTCAAAATTTCTCCCTTCTTCATGAATACACACACATATTGTACCGTTTCAGTAATTCTTCATTGCAAACTTTTTGTAACGTATGTCTATTTATAGCAGCAACACTTGCGTATATTTTATTATACAAATCGGCCATATCCTCAATGGGTTCAATGTACACTACACTTTTTAAATACCCCCAAAGGTAAAAATCTAATGGAGTCAAGTCAGGTGATCGTGCTGGCCATCTGACTACTCCATTAGTACCAATCCATCTCTGAGGGTACATTTCATTAAGACAATCTTTGACTAGTACTGAGTTATGGGGTGGTGCACCATCTTGGTGAAACCAAATATTCTCCTGGTTATGAGGGATAGTCTCTAATAATCCTGGCAATACATTTTTCATAAATATCTCATATTTTCTTCCATTTAAAGTCCCATGGAATAGATATGGTCCAATAATATATGAATTTAATATTCCACACCACACGGTAACTCCAAAAGTTACCTGATTTCGGGTCATTCTCATCCATCTAGGATTATTTTGTGACCAGTATCGGCAGTTATGCTTACTCACAACTCCGTTGTTGTGAAAACGGCTTTCATCGCTCCAGAGCACATTTTTTTTAAAATTTGGGCATTCTTCAGAAAGAACTGAAAATTCAGCTAGAAAATGTAATCTTCGTTCATAATCACCAGGCCTTAAATGATGGATCAATTTCAATTTGTATGGATGGTATTTATTTGATTTTAATATTCTATGGCACGAAGATATCGACAGATTAGTTTCCGATGCCAATTTCCGGAGAGAACATCGAGGATTGTTGACAACACTATTTAACACCAGAGCTGTATTTTCATAGTTTCTAACTGGCCTATTTCTGTTACGAATAGTTTTCTTAAAACTACCCCAGTTTCTTAAATTTTTAAACAGCATGATAAATGTTTTTTTATCGGGTGTAGGTCTATTTGGAAATCGTAAACAAAACAATCGTTTTGCTTGTCGGGAATTTCTTTTGCATTCACCGTATATTAAAATCATATTTAACTTATCTTCATTGGTGTATCTAACCATTTTTTAAATTAATTTTTTTTTATTGCCTTATTTGGATTAATTTGCTTTGAATTGTTTCTAAGTACACTATTTCTGTTTGAAACTATGATTGAAATGCACCAACTACAAACTTTGTTTAATAACTGTTAAACTTAAAATTAAATCAAAGCCTACTAATATCTCTTAAGTAGATTTTTCATTACCATTCTAAATTAGTGTGTATTTTCTTTGTTGTCTTACTTACTTTAAGTTTTGGGAGCCGTTTTATTAGAAGCGTTATTAGAAAAAAAAATGTAATATGTAGGAACATATGGATATTGGT
Organism: Stenurella melanura; assembly: GCA_963583905.1. Classification (NCBI taxonomy): domain Eukaryota; kingdom Metazoa; phylum Arthropoda; class Insecta; order Coleoptera; family Cerambycidae; genus Stenurella; species Stenurella melanura. The sequence goes on from OY757314.1 coordinate 123,208,539, forward strand.
TCATCATGTTAGTTCCGGTTTGGCCGGAAGTGGTAAACATAATTTTATGATAGTGTATTATATCACTTTCCTCATCTTGAAAAAAAGTGTTTGGTAACCAATATTCTATAATAAATAAATTATAGGGATTTATCAAAATTCACGTGTACTGGCATTAATGAAAGAAACTCATGTAACTCCAAAACGGCTTGTTTTTTGTAAATTCTCTATACCATCAAAATTATTCACAAATTATTGTTTAATCACATGACTTATGTTTCAAGGTTCCAGCCATCAAAAAATAGTTTTGCATCGCAGCGCCATCTCTGTGTGCTGTTGAGGAAAAATTCTAATCACCGTTATTTAAACCTTTCTTTGGTATCAATCATCTGCCATTTACAAAAATAAAATATCTTTATTAATTTTAGAGATAATGGCCTGGGGACTTTTAACTGAAACACCCTGTATATGGGAAAGCGTGCCATGCTATTTATTCGCAGAAAATGGCAAACCATAAATATAATGTATTACTTAATACATAGAACTGCATTGTTCTCATGTAAAATATGCTCTGGCATGATTAAGATAAGAAGTTAACGGAAACACACCTGTTTCAATTACAATTTCAAATTATTTTGATATAGAGTGGCCCGATTCGCTCCCACCGAAAATATTGTAGGATGTAACGGTTTATAGTAGGTATGTAAACACTATCCGCAACAGGGTCGAACTTAATATTGTCAGTGTATCATTGAATATCTAATTGGGTAGAGTGTTCACGCCTTCGAAAGCCGTCAAAATCACCAAGTAACCCATTCCAGCAAGATAAATAATTTTTAAGCTGACATATCGAAAGAGGGGCATCAGAAATGGCTTGTTGGACTTCTGTTGGCGGTCGCACAACTTCTCCACAAGAAAAAAAGATGGCGGAATGTTATTTCAAGAATTCGCATTTTTAAACGTATACCGCTCACTAGAAAATTAACTAGGTGCGATATTGATGTGATTATATGCATATACTACTGACATGAGTGCATCTATCTGTATTGATAGAATTTCAGAATTTTTTTAATCAATCCTAAATCACAGAAACGAAATTTTTTTGTGAAAGTGACTTAGTTTTCAAGCAAGACCTATACAAAATCTTGAAATAACATTCCGCCATCTTTTTTTCCTATGGAGAAGTTGCGCAACCGCCAAGAAAAATCCAACAGGCCATTTCTGATGTCCATTAGGACCCTATTTCTGAATTCGTTCCCAAAAATTATTTACCTTTTCTTACTTTTTATTGGGTATTTTGCCACTGAAAAATAGTTAAAAATTTTAATGAAAAAACCTCTGCGCCAAACGGGTCAGACAGAGGTTGGTTCTTGAGTACTTGACTGTACTCAAGAACCAACCTCTGTCTGATCCGTTTGGTGCAGAGGCTTTTTCATTAAAATTTTTAAATATTTTTCAGTGGCAAAATACCCAATAAAAAGTAAGAAAATCTGAATATGCCACAAATAAACAATTACAGACAATAATTATTTACCTTGTTGGGAAGGGTCATTTCAATTTTTAAAGCTTTGTACCCCTTATTCCTATCTTGACATAAGCAAAACAGAACATTTTTTTAAAATTTATCGCTGTACCAAGTAAGTAAGTTTCTACTGTAATAACGCTACACACAGTTGCACAATAACGCAAAAAAGTTTAAGTACGGCTCTGTGGGAGCTAACAAGGTATTGATTTTATAGGTTTTTTATTTGCGTTAAATATTTGTAGACAACTATAAATATGTCATCAGATTTGAATGGCCTCTCATGGTTGAAAACCTATGAGTTAAAAATTATATATTTATTGTGCTGAAATGGCTTGTGGCTCGAATACAAAATACTACATACATACCTTTACTATGATATCATTTGTGATAACATTTAAGTTCCCAATATATATGAATAAAGGTCTCTGAGACCTAATCATTACAATTATCAAACTTCTTTTAACTTCCATTGGATACTCGTACCAACGACTTTTAAAAATGTCCATAAATATGTTCATGCTCTAAAAAGTAACGTCTCCCTTTTAGTGTTTGCTGATTATACTCTTTAAAAGGAACCCGCACACATTATAGGGGAAAACGACTTCTGTCAAATTGGCCGAATTTTTGATATGACGTTGAGTCATCATCTCTATAAAAATTTTTAGTAACATTGGCGCCCAAAAAGCTCTCGTTTTTAAATTGGATCACAAAGAATTGACAAAATCGGGATTTTTCGACATCACGTATGTCACGGGAGATCGGCGTATTTACATATTTAAGTTTATGTAAAATATAGGGTTGTGCTCCGCCCTCTGCCTTGCCCAGGATCAACGACGGGGACGTGGCGGATTTCTGATCCCAGTGTCGTTTGCCAGTGTTGTACATGTGTGTGTACGTGGCTATGTGTGTAGGTGGATGTATTTGTGGGACTGTATTCTTTGATTACGGTTTTAGTTCTCAATATTAACTATTAGCTGGTCGTTATTTGGATTCCATCTGTTACCTGCATCTTTATTATAATTTAGAATGGCACGATCGGGATATTTTACAACTTGTTGGTGCCTAGCACCATAGAACATTGGTTATGTGGGCACAGCACCCATTGTTCTGGCTCCGGACTTACAGGTGCAATAGTATCCTGCGATTTTGGCACTCTTGGTCTTGGTCCATTTCATGTTCGTCAATATCTTGGATAAATAAGATCCATAATTGGTACTTCGTAGCGTTTCTAAATCGAGAATATATTCTTATCCGAAGCAGTTCTGGATCATCCCTATTTTCGTCAAATTCAAATATTTCCGACCCGTCGAGATCTCTTTTGTCTTGATCGTAAGATGGTGCCAAACTTAACTGATATATTCCTGTTGTTAAACGTTGTAGGTACTCTAAATCTAATTGTGGGAAGCCTTGCAGATGGTTTTCACCAAACCTGGTCTAAATCGCACGTCTTCGTTCCAAGTTTTTGACTTCAATGTATATTTGAAGTATATTTAGATCAGCTATTTTTTCTTTCATCATTTGAGCCAATTTAGCAGTCTTTCCTTCAATGAAAATTTATTCGTGATACTTGTTGTTATCGCACCAGCTATTAAATAAAATTTTCTCAGGTGAAGGACGTGAGCTCTTGGAATAATGCCATCGAGAAAGCGAAATATTGATTTGATGTCCATTTCGAGCTTCGACAATCCATCTCTGGATGGTCGCGATTCTTGCTTTATTGGGTTCTTCTGTTGTTAATTGGCGCTCTCCTGGTTGTACTCGGGGGCATTTTATAGTCAAAGTTGAGTTCATCAAGAAAAGGAATAATATCACGGTATCATCGTTCGACAAGGAATATATCCTCCTCTCGAAACCAATTTCTGATATCGTCAATTTTCTCTTGTAGTTCTGGCCCAAGCATTGCGGCATCATTATTTTTGCCGTCGGCAAAATAGGGTCCTTAAATATCTAAAATATAACCGTTCGTTGCAACTAGTAATGCTGGTTTCACCAAGTGCCGACCTTTATGTATGGAATACGATTGTCGCAATGTCCGGTAGTTGCCTGATTTTTCAATATAACTGTTGTAGGTACCATCAACAATGACAATAGCTTTGCGACTGTTAGGATCAGCATTATACAAAATGTTAGCGAAATCTGTTACATGTCTTTCAATAAACTGTTCGCGAGTTAAGGCGTTGAATCCTGTGTTTTCACGTACAAAACGCATCATCAATGATCTTCTTACAACGCCTATAGCCATGCTGGCAACTTGGCGAGTCGAATAAGCAAATATTACTTTCAAGAAATCGTCTGATATGCCTTGCCATAATTTACACAAAAACGCCAGGAGATCCTTTTTTTAACATGTCGTTGTCGATTATTATTATTATTAGTAATAATGATTGTCACATTATATTTAAAAAATTATCACATGAGGTTTTGTGTAAAATACAGCAAGGGGTATTAGATGATTCCTTGAAAATAATATTTGCTCGTTGATCCTGAGCAAGGCAGAGAGCGGATATATTTTACATAAACTTAAATATGTGTATACAAAAAACACCACATTGCCTGCGCCGATGTGAACAGTAGCGACAAAATACGCCGATCTCCCGTGACATACGCGATATCGAAAAATCCCGATTTTGTCAACTCTTTGTGGTCCAATGGGCTTCGGCATTTTTTTTATTTCGTAAATCGAAAGTGCAAGTATAAAATAATGGATCTGCAAAATATCAGAATCTTATTCGCACGTTTAGTATCTTAAAAGCTATTACAAATCTCCACCTCGCGAAAATGGGGCGTGGATAGGCGCTACGTCACTATACGCATAGACTCGGCGATCTCAATAGACTTGATGCTCCTTAGTTGTTATAATTATAAGTGTTTTCGAAGTATTGTTTGTTTTGCTTATTTCTTGGCAGTAGGGGAGTATAATTTGGTGAAACGTCAAAAAATTACAATTTTCTTTCGCTCTGTCGGGACGAATTTTCGATTTTGACCCTGAAATTTACGATTAGGATTCATCACCGTCCTTCTTCTTTCCGTAGAGACATAGAACGAACTTCCACTCGACGTATTTATTTAATTACAAACGTTTGAAAATTCCATGTTTTTCGACCTTTCAGGTTAAATTTGAAGGGTCCCAGAAAGCCACTTTTCTTACATCACTTGCGTATAGCGACGTCACAAATGAGCGCTCCTTTTTGCAACTATTACTAATTTCAACTCCTTATATCTCGAGAACGGAAAGAGTTAACAATACGAAATTTTAAATGCATAATGAGAATATCGAGTACTATTTGAAAAAGTATAAAAACCGTATGAAAAGAATATCATGGAACAACCACATTTAAAAACGAGAACTTTTTGGGCGCCAATATTACTAAAAAAAAATTATAGTGCATTGGAATTCTCAATCACAATTTTTTTTATTAACCTATTAGTTAGGTTGATGACCAATTTATTCGGCAATTCATTAAGAGTTTCCATTAATTTTCTCTTTGCGTCTAGGGATCCAATTCTCGAGTTCACACGGAATGAAGCCGTATGCGGAATAGTACGGAAGGTAGCGTTGCATTTGAAAAGTCATTTTATACCGACTGAAAATTATAACAATAATAGTTTTTCCCTAATACATAAGCGATCTGAACGTTAGCTACTCTAGTAGCGATGTAGCTGAAGGTGACAGCATGTTAAAGTTCTTTTAAATTTTACGTTTTAGTAGAGACGAAACATTGAAAATTTTGTTAAGAAAGTTTTTTTTATAAAGATAGTGGTTCTTGCACAATCCTCCGAGGGAAACACTAACTGGACACTCGGTACGTGACTGACGGTATAATCCCCTCTCTTCAATACAGCTGATTATTATTTTTTTGTTGATAATGGTCTCAAAAATCATCCGATAAATTTTGGCGCGGTAAAAAAAAAACTCGTAGTATAATATTTTCTAACAACTTTAACATGCTTTAACATACATTAGCCACCGCGGGAGCGGCAACTGACGCTCATTTTGATTACTGAATATTAATCAACTGTTAAAAACAAAATTTTTTCGGAGTAAAATTACTTGGAAAAATGGCGTTGCCTTCCGTACTAGAAAGCAACAATTTCGCACATGAAATTGGTTTTTGGATTCTCCGGTAGTCGTGTGCGGATACTTTTGACAGGCTTCTACACGGTTATTTTCGGGTGCTATAACAGTAAACGGAAGCAAGTCGTGTACGAATTGCATCGTGTTTAACATTTAATGGTTAGGTGTCAATATATCATTTATGGTTTGGAAGTTCACAACAGTAATAAAATGGACTTGCACGAACATTTTCCAAACCATTAACAATTAGGAAATGTCGTTTATTAGCGACGAAGAATTGAAAACATACGTTTTTTAATGGATTAAGCAAAAATACTTAAAAACTTAAACATCGAAAACTATTTATAGACGTGATTTATAGGTAATATCTAAACAACAAATTAAAGCCGAAATGTAAAAAAAAAAATTCCGGAGGCAGGATTCGAACTCCCGATCTCGCGCTTGCAAAACATTTCTCTTACCATTTTTTCCATTTTAATGTTTTTTATTCTATTTAACTATATACATTTGATAGGAACTAAGATACTTATGTAGTGTTGACTATTTACACGTCAAAAATTTACATGCTACACCACTTGGGACCTTTTATTACTATGGATTTATGTAATTCCCATGCGGAATGGAACACACACGGTTTCCGGCGTTTCCGCCTGTGCACGGTTTATTCCCTGTGAACTCGAGAATTCGGTCCCTGACTTGAGATAATACTGTGTTTTTGATAAAAATATTTATAATCGTTGGCAACACGAATTTTATTGAATGGATTGAGATAACGAAAAATACATTGAACTAATTGATTCATAATTTCTGTATTATTCGACATAGTATAAGTGGTAAAAGTTTGAATATTGAAGTTAGTTACCTATGGGTTTTTACAACGACCGTTTTTTGTAAACGTAACTTTTGTGTTACGAAGAATATATTTGTAACTCCTATTCACCATCATTTACGCCAAATTACGTTTGCTGCAAATTTTAGCTCATTTAGCATAAAATTAACAGCCTTGAGATGATCAAATCAAAATGCAATTTCAACTCGAACCAATTTAATATTTATAAAAATGCTAAAATACCCAAGGGCCATCCAACAAATACCTTCACTTTTAGCAGGGGGTCATCGAAAATGTGACTACGAGAACAATTGAGGGAGGGACTCCACAAAAAGTGAACGTTCTCAGAAATCAATTGAATATATTTTTTAGAAAGTTAAATAATAAAAATAAAAAATTAAATATAGTTTTTTATTTTATTTTATTTTATTTTATTTTAACGTCTTATTTATTTTAAGGTCCTGGCGAAGTTTAGCTAATGCTATTGTATGGGTAATTCGCAAATGAGAGTTCTTGTAATAGTACGCAAGCCCATCGACAAAAGTCGCTTCGAGCACAGCAGTTGTTGCCGCTTGGTGGAGATATTGTAGGCATCCCTTCCCCACGACCTATAATTAGTTTAGGGTGGAGGAAGCACTTTAGAGAAAAACTCCAAGAGCCAAAAGTTGCTTATTCTTGTCTAAAGAACACGTCTGCTGGTTTTCAGAATTTTTTAGATAAAAATAATTTAGGCCAAGAATTTCCCCAGATTTCTTTTTTATTCAGAAAAATCCCAAAAATGCAGGCGTATTTCTCGGTTGAATATAAGCAACTTTAGCTTCTTGGACTTTTTCTCCAAAGTCCCCCGTTCCCCCGCAAAAAGAATACTAAAAAAAATTGGAATTCCACTCTAGTCTAGTCAGCGAGGGGTTTCACCTATAAGTAGAGTGCTAGAGAATGGATTTTGACGAAACCTAGTGCAATGTGTTTGTAATGACGTTAAGCAAAAAGTTGAAAAGAGGATTAGAGTAGAAAATGATCAGAAGGGGTAGAAAACATCCCTTTTGTCACGGGTTTCGTAAATTGTATAATTAGGTCAAAAATGAAAAAAAAAACATTATTTTTACTTTTTTTGGCCCAAAATAAGATGTTTTTATTCTGGTAGATTTTTTCGAGAAACGCTTATTTTTCGAGATATGGCCATTCGAAAATTCCTAAAAGCGGGGGAGGGGAAAATCTGAAAAAATTCAGTTGAATGTATCATCGAAATACAAGACATTTTTTCATTTACAATTTTTCTGTAAAATGCGTTTTCACCGAGTTCTTCCGGAGAAACATGAAAACTACCCCTTCTTTGAAATTTTAGCGCTTTAAAAACATGTAATTTAAAAATTTGAGTTCAGATGTATGCTATGAGGCCTTCTAAATATTTTTTGTCATCTAAAGTTTTTTTGTAACTGGCTAATTTTACGAGTTACAGGCAGTTTTTTACGATGAATAATGTACTACATTTTTTGCAAATTTTCAATTAAAAATACATGAAATTTCAAAAAATTAGCGTGATTTATATATACTGTTATAAAAAAAATATGAAACCTAATATACCTAGTATACTATTTTTAAATCTTCAATGTAATTTTCAAATTGAAAATGTGCAAAAAATGTAGTACATTATCGTGAAAAACTGCCTGTAACTCGGAAAATTAGCAAGTTACAAAAAAATTCCACGAGACAAAAAATATTTAGAAGATCTCAGTGCATACGCCTTTTTAAATTGCACGTTTTTAAAACGCTACGATTTCAAAAAAAGGATAGTTTTTCATGTTTTACCGGAAGAACTCGGTGAAAATGTACTTTACAAAAAAGTTACAAATAGAGAAAAGTCTTGAATTTCGATGATACATTCACCTGAATTTTTTGAGATTTTTTTTTTCAATTTTTTTTTCATTCCAGAGTAAAAATATCTTATTTTGGGTCAAAAAAAGCATGTATCTTTTTTTGCACAAAGTTTCATCAAAATCCATTCGCTAGCACTCATTTTAGCGCTCTGTTGACTGAACTACTCCTTTTTTTTTCCGGGAGAAGGAAGCACTTTGGAGAAAACCACCAAGAGGCAAAAGATACTTATTATTGTCCAAAAAATATGTCTACATTTCTTGGCAACATTTAAGCAGCCCTTTGTTTTTTGCCTATCTCTTGAAGAGAGCGAGGTCACGTGACCTGCCGTTTGGGAGGGGGGGATGGTAACTACAGACGCATACAACATCTCCACAAAGTGGCGGCAACTGCGGTGCCCGAAGCCACTTTTGTCAATTGGCACCCGTACTACAAGTGTACGGGGGGGGGGGGTATCAAAACTAGCCCACTTTTACGAACGTGTTTGTTAAATGACCCCCATCAATGACAAAAGTCTCACCTGTAGTGGCAACTCGTTAGCGTGGTAATATATGCAGCACAGCTGCATAAATATTGTCAAAAAAAATGACAGTGCGAATACAAAATCCAACTGAAAATATTCTTCAATCTGAAATTTAAATAAATGTTACTATAATTTAAGATAATAATTGGTGTTTCGAGAGCTGATTAACGCCGAGGGTACACATATCGTAGGCCGCTCCGGAAGAAAACGCACAAGAATCTATTAAAATTCCGACACATTAAGGCATCGGTAAGTAAAAAAATTTTGCGTAAAGTGAAGTGTCATAATTGAAGAACAAAGTACATACCGAATTAATAATTGAAAATTGCGGGTAAAGTGTTTGTTAACAGTGCCGAAAATGAAGTAAACACGTGCAGTGCCTTAGTTTGACCGTCGCCTCGATAAAGAAAGCTGAATGTTACATGTTGTTCAGTGTCGAGTGAGCGACATGTGTCTATAAAGCAATATAGACATATTAGCTGTGCTGTGACTTAGGAGTAATAAAACTCCAACTACAACTGCTTATGGAAAGTGGAATATAGGAATCCTACAGAACAGAGAGGGAAGTTTCCAATATATACACATGGACGAGAAAGATAAGTTCCATTAGTAGCATTAGTTTACTAATCCTTATTATTGGTTATTAAACCTAATTGGGCTTCTTAAAATTAAAAATGTATTAGACATAAGGCAGGTCCTACAATAGGAAGCTTTTGACTGGCAGCTGTCACATAGTCCATATACTGGGCTTAGATAGATAGATAGATAGACGTTTATTGACTACATTATGTATAATTACATTTGTAGCAAGTCTTAGGCTGCTAACTGGAATTTAAATTTACATATGAATGCCAGGTAGATATTACATTAATGAATTAATGGGTGTATACTGAGAAAAAAATACAGTGTATAACATGAAAAAGAGAAGACTTATAAAAATATAAAAAACATACATGTCAAAGTACAAAACATATAGTATTAAAACATAGTATAAATTTAGTACAACATAGTTAAAAAGTAAAAGGGAAAAACGTGAGTACATTTCATGATACAAGGAATACATCTGGAAGTGTCCGAAATTTCCATAGGAGTACTGATGTACTCATTTGTGAAATAAAAACAGTATTTTAATAGATGGTTTTTAATTTTAATTTTGAATCTATTATAGTCTAACTTTCTTATGTATTCGGGCAGTATATTATACAGTTTTAAATCTAATGAGTTTTTTGCAGATTTTGTAAGACGATATCTAGGAGCCTTTAATAAATTAGACGATCTAGTCTCATAACTATGGCAGTCTGAGTGTGTAGGAAAGGTGCTTTTATTTTTATGAACTTCCAACAATGAGTAAAATATATATAAGCAAGGTAAAGGCATTATGCCGTATTCAAGAAATAAAGGTTTACAATGATCCTGATAATTAGCACCTGCAGTTATTCAAATTGACCTCTTTTGCAAGATAAAGATTTTGTAGGCCTGTGTAGAATTTCCCAAAAGTACAATTCCATAGGTCATGTGTGATTGAATTAACCCATGATAGGCAGATAGCAACGTTTGATTATTAACGTATTTTTTTAATTGGCGTAGAAGAAAAATACAACTAGACATTTAAGATTATCATCCAAGATAATTCCAAGGAGCTTGACACTGTCACCTTTAATAATCTCGTTATTGCTTGAGAAAATCTTTTTTTGGGTTTTTTCTTTGTTCAGTTTTAACTTATTATTACTATACCAATGTTCGGCAGAGCTCTGGGCTTCGCTAACCGTTGTTTGTAAAGTTATTAGATCTTTACTATCATTTATTAAAGTTGCATCATCTGCATACATAACAGTTTTGTTTGGAAAGAGATAAGAAAAGATCGTTAATGAAAATAATGAATAAGAGAGGACTCAATACAGAGCCTTGGGGTATTCCGTGTTTCATTACCCTGAAATATGATTTTGATTTTCATATCTTATGCATTGTCCTCTATTAAAAAATATGACTAATAAATTTAACGGTGGTCCTCTTACACCATAGTGGCTAAGCTTTTTAGTAAGAAGATTGTGAGAGACACAGTCGAAGGCCTTGCTAAGGTCTACCAGCGTAATTGCTGTATATTTACCCTCCTCAAAACCCCGACGATGTCGCTCACAACCTTGCATACTGCGTCTATGGTAGAACATGATTTTCTAAAGCCAAATTGGCATTTGTGAATGAGCGAATAGCTTTCAAAGTATTTCGTTAAACGGTTTTTTTAATTATCTCAATAATCTTACAGAACACCGGTATAATAACAATAGGGCGATAATTATCCGGACTATTGGGATCTCCCTTTTTTAAAACAGGTACAACCCTACCTATTGGAGTTGGAGTTTGTGGGAGGGCAGTCACATTTAGGTGACCGCAGCACCTAGGCCCCATTGGGCCCCTTGTACATCCTCCCGAGGGATACAAGATTCCACCTAGGCCTCCGACCATCCTAATCTTGTGAAGAAGGTGGTGATGCTGCCTAGGGGAATATCCCTCAAGTCGGCCAAAGTAGGCCAACGTTCTCCCAAAATGGATTCTCTGCTAGAGGAGACTGCCGGGCACTCACAGAGTACGTGTTGGACAGTCTCGTCTTCTTGTTCACAACCTCTGCATAGGGGTGTGTCATTTAACTTCATGTTATAAAGGTGCTTCCTCAGCTGGCCATGACCAGTAAGAATTCCTGCCGCGAAGCGCAGGTTCTTCCTGGACATTCCCAGGTAGATCATCGTTGTATCCTTGTCAGGGTATCTAAGCAGATCCCTGGTCAACTGACAACTGTTAGTCTTCTTTAATCATTAGCATTATTGTTGAGGTCGGCAGAATGTTGGAAGGGCCAGGTCCAAGTATACTTAGACTGGCTGCCTTCTTAGCCAGACTGTCAGCTTTCCTGTTGCCTCTGCACTGTGCATGCCCTTTGACCCAGCATAGAATGACACTGTTCATGCTGGAGGCGCCCACGAGTGCCTGATGGCATTCCCATACTGACCCTGTTGTTATTTTGTGTCTCTGTAGGGCCAGTAGTGATTGTCTACTATCAGTGTAGATTCTTATTGTTTTTCCCGTTATTTGTCTACCCTACTATTTTAAAGACATCTGGAAAAGAACCCTTACTGAAATATAAGCTTATTAAGTATGTTAGGGGATAGATAATTATATCAATTGTATTTTTTATAATTTTGGTGTTTAAATCATAAATATCTAGACTATTAGTGTTCTTTAAACAGTTAATGCATCCATGACATCTAAGATTGTAACCGGTTCAAGAAAGAATATAATATGAGGTGACGGAGCGTCCTTTAAGAAATTTAATGCATTTTCATTACCTGGAGTAGGTTCTTTATAACATTGTCTGCCACTGTAGTAAAGAAATCTACAAAAGCATTAGGATGTATCTTATATTCTTGGTCATTCTTTATAGAATTTGAATTTTTGTCGTTACTGATAATCTTCCATCCACCTCTAGATTTATTGTCAGATTGTTCCATAAATGTATTAAAAGCCATTTTTTTACTGTTCGCAATTTCATTTCGGTATACTTTTGGATAGGAAGTAAACGCAGCTTTGTCACCAGGATTTTGTGTAACATAAACTTTTTTAATAGCGTGGAGTGTATCTCTCACATTACGTAGTCCATTATTAAACCAGTGTATAGGTTTCTTCCCAAAAGAAAACTTTTTTAAAGCGAAATGTTTATGGATGAGTGAATTGTAGGTGTTTACTAAAAAATTAGATAAAAAGTTGAATCAGTGTTTATGTCTGTAAAAATATTCTAATTTATTTCAACTAAGGACGCTCTTAGTGTTTTAATGCCCTGTTCAGTAATATTTCTTTTCCAGATAGTCCTAATAGCAGGTCGAATGTCTCCTTTTATTGTCATGAATTGCCTATAGTGATCTGATAGACCTGGGTCTAAGATACCTTGTAAAAGAGTTACTGTTAACATTTGTTAAAATATTGTCTATGCAACCAGTTGACCTAGTGAAATCAGAGATAGTTATATCTAATCCAAATGATGTAATTAGACAGACAAGATCTGCCAGGTGTGCTGAGTTGCCTTCAAAATGAATATTAAAGTCTCCTAGTATTATAATTTTTTTGCATTTACTGAATAAATTTATGAGTAATTCTTCAAATTTAAAAAAATATATATTAAAATCTGCCAAACATGATCTGTATACTGTTACAACTATAGCTTCAAGATCCGATAGTATAATGCCACAGGACTCAGCATTGAGCTCACTGCAAAATTGAGTTAGCTTTAGAGATTTGTATTTTAACCATTTTTAACAAATATGGCTACACCACCTGTTTTGTTAACTTTTCTACAGAAGTAATTACCCATGCTGTATGAATGTAAATTGATTAAATTTACATTGCTTTCGTAAAAGAAATGTTCAGAAATACCGATTACTGAAAAATTTTTGTTTTCAAGAAATAATGATAATTCATCAATTTTATTTGTAAAACCTTGTATATTTAAATGAAATATACTCACAGATTCTCTTTGAGAATCGTCGAGATATATATCTTCTAGTTCTCCGTTTGTATCGAGGCAATATCTTGAAAATTTGACTTCTTGGGGAAGGTAAAACGTCTCACTGCAGCACCTGCTGGCCACAAGTCAGGGTTGTATACTTTCTTGTAGCGCTCTATAGGGAAAGATATTTTAAAAGACGAGCTCGTTTCTGTTTAATTCCATTCCTCACAATTAAAGCATATGGTCGGAGCTCTTTCACTGAGGACCTTTAATAAGTCACTGCAGTTTACTTCTGGTCCGCATCTATATACGTGGAGATATCCCATTTTAGGAATAGTCTTTACTGCTGTTTGGGTATTTATGTATGGCTTATTTACGAATACAAAAATGTCTCGCAAATCAAAGCAGTTGGGGTCTGCTTGATATACTGTGTGCCCCAAATGTTCTTCTGGATCTCTTTTTACCTTTTGCAGATTTTACTTTTTATTTTGCTTTACCTTGTCAGATTGGTATACAGAGTATCTCCAAGGTTCTCTCGCGGCTCTTCCTTGCAGGGTGGGACACGGTCTAATACTTTTTACACCTATATTTTGAAAAGCTCTACATAAGTATCCAAACAGAAAATAATTAATTACTCTTTATACTGTCAACATTTTATTACAAGCGGTAAAGTAGTTTCCAAGCTATCAGAAAGAAACCTTTCCAAATTTTAACCTTTAGAGATGAATAATTCAGAAAGGATGCGTCCCAGGAAAAAATAAATAGGCACCTTCAGTATTATTTTAACTAAACGATTTATTGACAACTCTGCCAACTATTTATTGTTGTCAATCGCTACGGCGTCTTCAATAAAACTGGCAATGCCAGCTGTGAAGAATATTAATGTTTTTAGGTTTTCTTCTTAGTTGATGATGTTGAAAAAAACACTGAAATTGTTTTTGCTAGCCTGCAAGGACAGAACGCTGTAAGTTTTTATGTTTTTTGTTTCTTATAGCAAACCAGGAAGGCCATTAATTTTTGCAGTAAATATTAAAACCATAGCATTTTTTAATAGAAAATGAAAATACTGTTCGAATGACGTATGACAAGCCCCTACTTCCCACTTAAAAATTTAGGGGTTGCACTGCCACGCGAAGGGAGTTGAGTTTAGGGATTAAATTTGTACGTTGCAGGATGCCATTTCAGAATCCAAAATTGAGATTTTTTATGAATATACATTATCATTGAAATACCGAAATTATTCGAGTTGGCCGTTCCACACTGTGTTACAAACAAAAATTTTAAAAATGCCTTTCTTGTCTCAGGGGATTCAAAACGTAAAGATCTGCTTATTTCAATTTTAAATTTTGGTCCTATTGCAGTAACCTCCCTGTTATTATAAATGGTAGCTTAAAAACGTATACAATTACCTAAAAAAACACTTATTTGTCCTCACAACTTGAAAGGCTTTGAAATCGCTCTTAGTTCAAATATCACTGTTTGAGGCCTGCGGTAATATTTTCGTTATTTATAAATAACTTGGTACTTTAAGAGAGTTAATGTTATTATCAACTTTGTTGAGGTTTTATTTTTAATCAAATATTTATTTCATTAATTACAATAATAGTATAATATATTAAGCAACAATTAATTAACTTACCGCCAATACTTTAAAGAGCATCAAAGAAATACGGTATGATCGTAAAATGAAATCGAAAAAATAAAACCATTTTACTGCACTGTTCAAAGTATCGACATACCTAAAAAACATAAAACATATTTATACGTTATCAGGATAGGATGTTTTAATTCTTATTAATAGTATAAATAGTATTTGTTTTATTAGGAGTAAAAGTGATACTTTTGTGACGAGTCCAGCAATTACAGACGAATTATAAGTGGCTTTTACTCCGAATAAAACATGTTATTTTTTCTTCAAACGTCGATTAGCTATAAAAAAATTAAATCTCGAATTTCGCCACAAAAAACGTATTGTGTTAATATCGCATAGCCGGAGTATTAGGGTGGCCATTCCCTAGAAAGATACATCCGATTTTTACCCACAGCTTTTTTTTTAGTACGTATGTTAAAAAAAACTATAAGAGTACCTAAGTAGAACCATAACAAGACTATTACTATGAATTTTCAGTCAATAATTTCAGTGGTTTGCATAACAGCTAGATTTAAAACTACGAAATAGGAAGATTAACATAATATTTAAATTTAAATCTAGCTATTTTGCAAACCACTGAAATTATTGAGTGAAAATTCATAGTAATAGTATTGTTATGGTTCTACTTAGGTAGGTACTCTTAAATATAATTTTTTAAATATACATACTAACAGCCGGTTTTACAATCGCAAGTTAACTTTCATGTTAGTTGACTTTTACTTGCAGGTTAACTATAACTTTACCGACACATGCGTTTTTCAATATAAAGTTAAGTGATGATTTGTAAACGAGAGGTTGTGAATAAAATTTATAATGTTGGTACTGGAAAAATGGGTAATATACATAAAATGTATGAATTTTGGTCATTTGGTCTAAAATCATGTCACCTGCTATCAAATATAAATGTCAGAAGCAATTTATGAGTTAGTGGTCTATTACTAAGTAAGTAGGTAGTATTTAGTCTCGATCTTTTAAAAAAATCTCTTCCATCGTATTCTTCGAGAAAGTTAAGTCTATACAGGATTACCTTGGCTAGTCATCACTGCTATATGCATTTACTTCGTACATATCCATTTTTAGGCAAAATATCAAAAAATTATTTTGTGACAGTTATTTCATAGGTTATAAATTGCCAGTAAACTGCCAACTTCTGGTTTACCCACGCCTCATCTGTTAGTAAAGTTAACTACTAGATAACTACCACATCGAAAATGACCAGCTATTGTAAAACACAATTTCTATAATAACCTGAAAGTTAACTCTGACTGGAAGTTAACTAGCGATTGTAAAACCGGCTGTAAGAGAAAAAGTTACGATCAAAAATAATAAATATTTCCCTATCGGATGTCTCTTTCTAGGGAATGGCCACCTTAAACAAAATACGCATTGCTATGGATATACTGTACTGTCGTAATTTTTCTGCCGCTCACAGCGTCAGAAACAATACCTTTACCTCCGCTGTTAATGGCAACGCACAGCCGTCTAAAATATCAAACTTGAATATCATGAAATGAGTAAAGAAATGTCGTTTTTCTAACGTTTGAGAAAAAAAAATATTTTCATGTACGTACTTGAAGCAAAATGATTGGAAAATGTTGTACACTAAACTCAAAATCTAGAAATAATAATTTCACACAATAATAATAATAATTATACAATAATTTTTTTGCACACAAAATATTCAAAATTTTTACACGACAAAATAATATTTACTTAGATACATTTTTTAGTTTGTTTATATATTTTGTATATTACAGTTTGGAAAAGTTCTATATTTCAATATTTCAATTTTTCTTAATAAGTCCTGGCTACGCAATAAGGTTTAAATCAATGTTATTAGAACAAAATACTTATTTATTAGTATTGTAGTTAGATATCATACCTACATACTGAATAATTACACAGCCTCACAAAAAAAGTTTTTGATCCGGATGACTATGTATTTTTCGACGCTGAATGGGCTTGTTTTTTTTTAATTTTTTTTATTCTAACGTCTTATTTATTTTAACGTCCTGGCGAAGTTTAGCTAAAGCTATTCCACCACTTAACCAGGACGGCGAAATGAGATACGGTCACCCATCCAAGTAACGGACTCTCCCGGCGTTGCTTAACTTCGCCAATCGAGTTCTCGCCACTTAAACTGGCACCGTACCTCGCCTCGCATTGTTCGGCATTTTTTTTTATTTCATAAATCGAAAGTTCGAGTATAAAATAATGGATTTGCAAAAAAATGAGAATCTTATTCGCACGTTTAGTATCTTAAAAACTATTACAAATCTCCACCTCGCGAAAACGGGGCGGGGCCAGGCATTACGTCACTATACACATAGACTCGGCGATCTCAATAGAAATGATGCTCCTTAGTTGTTATAATTATAAGTGTTTTCGAAGTATTGTTTGTTTTGCTTACTTCTTGACAGTAGGAGAGTACAATTTGGTGAAATGTCAAAAATTACAATTTTCTCTCCCTCCTGTCGGGACGAATTTTCGATTTTGACCCTGCAATTTACGATTAGGATTCATCGCCGACCGTCTCCTTTCCGTAGAGACATAGAACGAACTTCCACTCGACGTATTTATTTAGTTGCCAATGTTTGAATATTCCATGTTTTTCGACCTTTCAGGTTAAATTTGAATGGTAGCAGATAGACACTTTTCTTACGTCACTTGCGTATAGTGACGTCACAAATGAGCGCTCGGTTTTTGCAACTATTGCTAATTTCAACTCCTTATATCTCGAGAACGGAAAAAGTTAATAATACGAAATTTTAAGTGCATAATGAGAATATCGAGTACTACATGAAAACGTATAAAAACCATATAAAAAGAATATCATGGAACAAGCCCATTCGAACCCGAGGTCAAAGAAATTATTATACTCTTAAATATTCGTGTAGGGGCAAAAACATCCCTCCAATAAGATAAATTTATGAATGTAAGTACCTATCATTAAGGAATGAGTGGGGACTTTTATCTGTCGTACTCTCCTTTTTAATGTAAAGGGCTTCAGTAGTTATAGTTTGGGGTTTTTAATTGTGAGAGGGAAGACAAGCGGGAATCCATCTTTGTAGATTTTTGTTGTATTTAAAAATAAATTTTGGAAAATATTCAGGTTTTTCGTGCCAATATTTAAAACATTATATTTTTTAGTAATATAAAAATTTGAAGAGAAATTGGGCGGAAATTGTGACAGCGGTTTATCTTATTTTTAGAGATTTGTCACTTTTAGAGGACGTTCGCTTGATATAATCGGTATAATTTGATCCCAGTAATCTGCATCTGCGGATGTACCAAATATTTCTGATCACCTGTATGCAAGAAGCATCTTAAATATTTCAGTTATAAATTGAAATACCTCAAATTATTTTCTATTTTCGTAATGTTACTGATTACTTCCACATCCATGTAGTAGATTGGAAGTATAGTAATCGTAAACAAACTTTCAGTTTTTACTTCCCTCGCATACCGAAGGGAAGTATTGTATTCGAGAAAAAATCACCCTCCGAGATTTTTACGGATTCTGACGTTTCAGATCACGGAGATTACGAAAATATAGGTTTTTCAATTCCGTCAGTCTGTCTGTCGGTCTGTCTGTCTGTCAGTCTGTCTGTCTGTCTGTCTGTCTGTCTGTTGGTGCATTTACTAAAAAACTACTTGACGAAGAGCAGTCAAATTTGGTAGGTAGTTGACGCTACTGTCAGCGCAGAAATGGTAGAAATTTCACTGGAAAATATACAGGGTGGACCGTCTAAATGGAATAAATAGTGAAAAAAATTTTTTTTCGCTCAAATTTTAAATTTCCACGCTTCATGACGCGCTAATCCTATTTCGGGAAAAAAAATTTTTGAAATTTTTTTTTACCATTTTTGAAAAAATTTTACAAGATGAAAAAAAATTTTTTTTGTTCAAATTTATAAATTTCCACGTTCCATGACACGCTAAACCTATTTCTGAAAAAAAAAAATTTGAAAATTTTTTTCACCAACATTTTTGAAATAATTTTTACCACTAAAAAAATTTTTTTTCTTTGTTCAAATTTAAAATTTCTACGTTTCATGGCATTCTAACCTATTTAAAAGAAAAAAAAATTTTTACCAACATTTTTGAAAAAAAATTTACCACTAAAATAGATGGAATTTTTTTTCTAAAAATTTTAAATTTCCACGTTTCATAGCGCTCTAAATCTATAAAAAAAAAAAAATTTTAAATTTCGAAAAAATTTTACCGCCAAAATAGATGGAATTTTTTTTCTTTGTTCAGATTTAAAATTTCCACGTTTCCGTGGCATTCTAAAATTATTCAAACAAATTTAAAAATGTTTTTGAAAAATTTTAAAAAAATTTGAAAACGTGTTTAGGTAATCTATTTATCACTATTATAGAATAGACGAAATATTTTTTTTTTCAAATTTAAAATTTCCAGGTTTCATGACATTTAAAACCTATTTAATTTGAAATTTTCGCGTTTCGTGACATTCTAAACCTATTAAAAAAAAAAAGTTTTGAAATTTTTTTATATTTTTTAACCACCACTATACTTCCACTCCATTACGTGAATGTGGAATTGAAAATGTGACAGATGGCAATAATATTTGGCATATGCACCTATTATATACTTTTATTGAATAATGGCATCCCAAGAAATAATTCAGTCATGGTGGACATTTGTAAAGGTATTTGCGCAAGCCTTCCATATTTGGCACCTGTTATTTAGTATTGAAGTTTTGCTGTTGGATGACCACTCTGTATATTTTTTTGACCAAAAGTTATTAGGTTTTTTTGTAATAATAGCAATAACTATATTCCGATCTGTATTCTCAATGTCATTTCGTAATTAATAATTTTTTAGGGTGACCGCCATGCACAAATAACGAGGGAAGTTCTGTGTAAATAACTTTACCGATTTTCTTTTCTTGAAATAGGTTTAGAATGTCATGAAACGTCGAGATTTTAAATTTGAGCGAAAAAAATTTCGGTCTCCCTGTCGGTCTGTCTGTAACTTTTTTGTCCGCACGCTTTCTCCGGAACGGTTTAAGATATTGATTTGAAATTTTGTACACGTATATATTATAACGAGATTTGGAACTGGATTGTTTTTTGAAGATATCCGGTGAAGGGTTGGGGGGTAAATATCTAAAGCAAGCTGGTAAGAGTACTGAAACTTAAAATTTGATGTATGTACTACAAGCCAAGGCCTCAGATTTTTAAAAAAATATTTTTCAACCCTCCACCACCATTATTAAAGGGGTTAATAATTTAAAATTGAGACACTCATTTGAAATCTGGTACACGTATGTATTATAACGGCATCTGGAACTGGATTATATTTTGAGATGATTCCGTTGAAGGGTTGGGGGTTAAATCGGGGTAAATGGGGGAAAATGGTACGAATACAGAAACTTGAAATTCGGTGTATGTACTAGAAGCCAAGGTTTCAGATTATTTACAGTATTTTTCAATCCCCCCACCCCTACTCCATTATTAAAGGGGTTGATAAAATAAAATTGAAATATTCACCTGAAATTTGGTACATGTATGTATTATAACGACATCTGGAACTCGATTATATTTTGAGAAGCTTCCGTTGAAGGGTTGGGGGTTAAATAGGGTTAAAAAGGGGAAAATAAGTAAAGCAAGCGGGTAAGAGTATAGAAATTTGGGATTTGGTGTATATACTAGAAGCGATGGCCTCAGGTTTTTTATAATATATTCCACCCCCCCCCCCCCACCCACCATCCCCACTTCCTTATTAAAAGAGTTGATAAAATTAAATTTAGATTTTCACTTGAAATTTGTTACACGTATAACGATAGCTTAAACTATATTATATTTTGACATGATTGCGTTGAAAGAGTGGGGGTAATTGGTGGTAAATAGAGAAAAATAAGTAAAGCAAACTGGTAAGAATGCAGAAATTTAAAATTCGGTGTATGTCCTAGAAGCCAAGGCCTCAGAATTTTTAGGAATATTTTTTTACCCACCACCATCACACTTAATCCATTATTAAAGGGGTTGATAAAATGAAATTGATATATTCACTTGAAATTTGGGACAGGTATGTATTATAAAGATCAGGAACAAGATTATATTTCGAGATGATTCCGTTGAAGGGTTAAATAGGAGTAAATAGGGGAAAATAAGCTGGTAAGAGTATAGAAATGTGGAATTTGGTGTATGTACTAGAAACAAAGGCCTCAGACTTCTTTCTAATATTTTTGAAACACCACCATCTCTGCTGCATTATTAATGGATTTGATAACATAAAATTGAGATATTTACTCGAAAGTTAGTACACGCATGTATATTAATAACATCTGACTGAGGTGATTCCGAGATGATTTCACTTAATGGGTGGGACGTGGTAGGATGTGAATAAGGGAAAATAAGTAGGGTAAACTAGAAACTTAATTTTTAACATAAGTGGTAGAAACCAACGCCTCAAATTTCCACATACTAGAGTGCAAATCTAGTCAAGATGTTTCCTTTAAAGTGACTTGGATGAAAAATATGGATGTGAAAGCAGTGATTGCGTAGGCAGCGGTTTACAAATATAGAACATATATCTACATACGTATGTACAACCTACTCTATAATTTCCTTGTGTTCCAAAATTAAATTCCTCAAATTTCCCTTGTCACATTTGTAATGTTTGAATTTGTATCCTAGAATTTTCAAACGAACTACAGGAAACCATGATAATGAAACTAGTAATGTATCCGATCCTATGAGTATAGCTCCAGCCAATAAACGGTTAAACGTTTGAAAAAAGTAAGATATTTCGAAGTATTTATCAATATCATAGGGAAACCATTCAGGCATATCTAGTTCCCTAGTAGTGATAGTGCCATTCTGCTCCATATTGTAGTCACTCCAGCTGTTAACTTGTACATACATCACCATACTAAATTGTATACACATATTGAGTGAACTGAGGAAAAGTCCATGAAACAATTTGTAATTATAGCTTGTACCGTTTGTGTATATATTTTTGATATTTTCGTCTTCACTCATTATCTTCCTTTCACCATCAGATACTAAACTTAGCAGTTTCCAAATTAGCGAAGTTTGACACAGTATCATTTTCCAAAATATAAAAAAATACGCCAACAAAAATTGTATATTATCAGCTTGTTTCGACGCATCGTCTTCTTGGAAATAATGTTTTACGGCTACACACGTCGTTAATATAAATAATGAGTAACATGTCTGTACTACAAAATAATACATTTTATAGACGAGAGCTAAATAAGGTTTCGAAATATTCAAGGGCCATATTCCCAGAATTATCAGCACTACTTTCGTGTATTTCATGAAACGTGAATTGTATTCCATAGCTTATGTCGCTTCAATTCTCTAAAGTGACACTTTTATACGAAATATTAGTTTCTAAATGTTTTGAGTAAAAGCTGCTGCTAGTTCTTGCAGTTAACGGTTTTACTTTGATGTCAATTTTTATAGGTAAATTAATGGATTATTGTTTCAGTTTTATTGGTATATGACGTGTATAACTTTTCATCTTTCGAAGGTTTATGGTTATGCAGCTATATGCCAATAATGAATAATGAACTTCGCCTCGTTGAAGATATGATACTAGTATATCATCTGATACTTTATTCATGCATAGAGTTAAATAATTCATATGTTTGAACATCACTATAGGGTTGATTGATTGATTGATTGATTGATTTGCCAGCGTAAGGTGGGCATTGCTGCCAATTCCGGTGCAGGGAGATTTGTTCCACCACGCAGCCCGATCGCCCACCGATCATCCCACCGTGTGCCAGAACAAACCCCCAGTGCTTTTATATACCGCCGGACCAGCTGCATACGCTGGATTGGACATTGGACATGCTTGTTGTCAGCAGCGAGAGCCGCATGACGCATGGGGTAGGAGTATAGGATGGAGCGTGTAGGTGTTTGTGAGATGTTTCTTCTTGTTTTCCTTCTGTCTTCATCGGATGGAAAGTGTAGGCGTTTGTGAGATGCTTCTTTTAGGTTTTCGTGCTTCTTTTTACTTTCAGGTTTTTGTGATATGCTTCTTCTTAGTTTCTGTCTGTGATCATCTTCTCTCCTGTTCTACTTCTGAGTTTTCTGTTTCTTCTGTTTCTGAGTCTGGCAGTGTGTATATCCTTGATATTTCTTTATTGTATTCCATTTTTTGTTGTGCCAACTTTTCCCAGTGTGTATAATCCTTTCCTAGCGTATTCATAATCCTCTCGATTGTTGTAATCCATGTGTAGCATGGCCTCCCTATTTTCAGTTTGTTGCTGTTCATTCGCAGCGCTTTCTTCAGTAGGTGTGTCGTGTCCCGTCTTTGGACATGTCCCCAGTATTTCATTCCGTATGATTCTATTCTTTTGATTATTGTTCTTCCCTCTAATAATGTTGACGTTTTCTGTCGTTTTTATGGTTTTCCTGTTTTTGCTAGCAGTTGGATAATGTTCCTTTCAGCTCTTCTCAGGCTTCTTCGGTTGGCCTTTATCGTTGCTGCGTTTTTGACTCCATATATCATCGTAGGCATTATGATGGTCGTGTATACCTTTTTGGTTAGGCACCATGGTGGTTTGTTGTCCTCAATGAAAGGTAGTAGAGCTCTTGTGACTCTGTAGGCTGTTTTGACTTGGTGAATAGTCGGGGGGATAGGGGACATCCTTGTTTGACTCCTATATTCTTCATTTTTGATTCCGTCGTCTGTCCAAACCATTGTATTGCAGTGTTTTCTGTATATTGTTTTCCTGTGGCCTTTATTTTCTTTAGTTTTTCGTAATTTCTTTTCGTGTCTTTTCTTGTTGGGCTCATAGTGGATTTGTTCCTTTTCAACGTTTTCCTCGCCGCTATTTTGATTTTTAAACCCATTGTTGACCAATTTAGTTCCTTTCCTGTTAACTGTTTTTCTATCTCCTCCTGGTATTTCTTTTTTATTCCTTTGTTCTGTAGCAGTGAGATGTTCCATGTGTCATTTGCTGTTTTGTTGTATCTTTTTTTTTTTTTTTTCTTCTTGTTTCTTTATTACTAGTGTTCCATATAATATTTTGTGATCTGTTTTGACGTTTGTTGCTTGTTTTGCCTTAATATTTTTGACCCTGTCCCTTATTTTTCTATCCACTAGGATATGGTCTATTTGAGAGTTGATGTTTCCTTTACTCCAGGTATTAAGGCAGGTTAGGTTCTTGCTCCATGTGTTTCTAACTGTTAGATCTAACAGATGTGCCAAGTTTTTTAGCAAGCTTCCATTACCGTTTGTCCATGTGTGAAGTAAGGTTTTTCCTATGATATTCTTGTCTTCATGTGTTTGGTCGTGCTTTCCTATATGCGCGTTGAAGTCTCTTAGTATTATTGTGTTCATTTTTCTATTCCTATTTCTTCTAGTCTCTTGGGTAATCGGTTGATAAAAAATTATTGATAATGACAGGTATACCTAGGGTTATTCATTATATTCAATCTGAGGGCCTTAACTGTGTTGTTGTTAGCGTTCCAAAAATAAGTTAAATACAAAGGTGGGGATAGGCAAAAAACAGGCTCGTGCCTTACGAGGCCGGTCCAGGTCGACAGCGATGATTGGGGTAGAGCTCAAGCTCGACCCCTAATCATCCGAAACAGTCATTTTTAGTCAAGAATATTGGTGTGTGTAGGGTTGTATCTTTTTTGTTTAAATACAACAACAAAATAATAGGCTTGATAATAAAGATGTGCGCATTGCATAGCTGTACCGTACAAATAAATTTACAAACTCGTTTCATATCAGTTGTTCATGATCGTTCTAACGAGGTAAATGTGCCCGGTATAGTTCGAATCCGAATCGAGTTTGTCAGCAAAAGACGACTAATACCGACACATCAATTCGGTTGCAGGCCTGGACATATAGTACCACCCATGCGCTCTGCAGGGTGGTCTAAGACATATACAAGTCTTACAATAAGAAGCAGTGCACTGTTCTGTTGCTCTTAGACATTGAGAAGGCCTACGACACCGTCTGGCACAATGGACTTATTTACAAATTACATCATGACCTTAATTAAACTGCCCCCCCTACATAACTTTACTTATAAGAAATTACATATTTGCGCGTCATATCAATGTCTCAGTGAATGGTACATTTTCCTCACACAAAAGGATGTCAGCGGGCGTCCCTCAACTAGCAATCCTATCTCCGCTCCTTTATGATCTATTCACCTCCGACATCCTTTCCCATCCCACCACTAACCTACTCCTATATGCAGATGATACCGTGGTTTATGGGCAGTCTTTCTACGCACAGACTGCTGCTCAAAAACTGCGGTATCATCTGACAAAACTCTTAGAATATTTCCAAAAATGGAAAGTGAAAATTAACGAACAAAAGACCGAAACGATAACATTTTACAGAAAATTCACCAACATATGGACGATTACGAAACTCAAAATACATGACCAGGTAGTTAAGGAGCGCAACTCTGTCAACTATCTGGGGGTTACCTTAGAAAGAGTCTGAGTTTCGCCGCTCACATTACTAATACAATCAACAGGACGTACGCAACTCTAACTAAACTACACCCACTTGTCAACAGACGTAGTCAACTAACAATCAACAATAAACTAACTTTATACAAGACCATATTCAGACCCCTGATGACGTATACCTGCGTTGCGTGAAATGTTATTTTGCACAACCAGTGCATGCATCTTCAGGTGACTCAAAATAAGATATTACGACTTCTCACGATCGCAGACCGGTACACACTGATAATTAAACTGCATAGAGCAACAGACATGCTCTACATATGTGATTATATCGACGATATATCACAAAAATTTCTAACCACCAACATTAAATTGTCGGTGCTTACCACTGACCTTACGGACGTTCGTATTAACGACCCAAGACAGACACACAAACTACTCCACCAGCAACTTCCCGTCTCTCGCGTAAGATGTAATAATCGCTGTAGACCTGGACCAGCCTCGTAAGGGGTGGGCCTGCTTTTTACGACTACCCTACCTGCAAATGCAGACGGTGTAGGCGAAGTTAGCAGACCTCCCCTAGTCCTGGCTGTTAGACCCTGCCAGCTGGGTCGTCTCTTCTGGCGCTCTTCTGTCTTGAGTTTCTTTCTTCGCTGGCATTTCGGCTCCCGGGAGCGTCTTTCGTCTGTCGTGAGAGGGAACGGCTGTTGCCGCACCCTTTCGGGACTTGGAAGGGTTTGGGGGTGTACGACTAGTCGGAGCCCAGGGTGCCAATTGGCATCATGCGCTTCGATTTCGTCGGAAGGAAGTTTTGGGCTGTGTAGCTCAAGGATTGTGTTCGGCCAAGGACGCTTGTTTTAGCGTCGGTGGCCGGCACGGGCTAGGGTAAGGGCACCTAGCTGGTTGTTTGCTGAATACCCCCGGGATCGGGTGATTTGGGTGTTTTGGTCATTGTCTCCTTGCGGCGTGTCTTGAAAATCGGGCTAAATTTGCCTCCATACTCCCCTTCCTCCTGCTGACATCCAATGCATCGTGGAGTATTCATTTTCCCTCATAACACACTATTTTAATGATTGACGCATTATCTGCAGCGGGGTTTTAGTTTGATATGTATACTTGTCAAATAATCCGAATCCTCTTAATAAAATTATTTATTAAAATAAATAATGAATAAAAATGTATTTGATAGATAATCATTATCTAGTAAATAGGACGTAAAACATACTTTTACGCTGATGTTGTGTCGCTGCAATTCTTTATAAGAACAGATAGGGTTATTGTCTTTGCCTACTACCGGCAGTCTGTTTCATAAGTCGACGTAGATTCATGTAACGGGCGGAATTATTTTATATGTATAAGCTAAATGATATACAGGGTGTAATTAGTTTCATGTCATTAAAAAAACCGGTGGTAGGGAACGACAAGAGAAACAAAAAACCTTATATAACATGGGGTCTAAAGCTCATAGTTTTGTAGAAAAAAAATAAACAAAAATTTCGCAAATTTTCAATAAAATTTTTTGAAAACTGCTGGAATATTGAGGTAGGTTTAGATCGTCGCGCGTGTCTGCCTTACTCTGACTCTCCCTTATGGAATATTTTAGTTACTGTGGGTATTTCGTTATGTACACACGTCCAACCAGCCGTTCGTTGTTTTTGTTATTTTTGAATTTCGCGTCATTCTGTATTTATAGTTAAGATTTATTTTATTGACTTACCGTTCAAGTTGTCAAATTCTTGATTACGTACAGACACAACTTACTTGTTCGTTCTTTTTGTATTCCTTTTTGGCTTTTGTACCAAGTTTTTATTTTATTTTTCTTTATTCACAACGTTAGTTGATAGTTTAGTGTTTAGTGTTGAACGAAGTGCGTATGTTCTTAATTCGACGTACCGAAGTGTGTATTGATGCAGATGCTGAGATTTTGATTCATTTAGGTAGGTAGTAAGCTTTTAACCCAGGACACTCATTTAAATTACAAATGTTAATAAACCACATTTAAATTTTCTAAATAACATTTTGTTCCAAATTAAAAAACACACATGTAAAGAAATGCTCTGTTTAAACCTCTATGGCCATTATTTGCTTGCAATTGTGCACGAAGAGAGAACGAATTATTTACCTCTTTATACTTGTCTCAGTTCAGTTGAGGCGGTCCATCAAAGGCGGTCGATGATCCTTTGACAACGCGTGTGCCGGCCAGCACTTTTTTATGACAATTTAAAAGTTGTATATTTGGGAAGTACAAATCCATTGATCAAGAAAAGCAGTGGTTCTCAATAGTTGTCTACCATAATATTAAAAATATTGACCTAGATCAGTTTTTTCAAAGTGCCCCTAGAGGGAAGGTTTTTTGTTTGTCTAGTCGGTCCCCATTACCAGTTTTTTTAATGACATGAAACTGATTACACCCTGTATAAAATAAAGATAAATGAAATGCCATCTGACATGTATTCTACTCAAGCAAAATAAAAACATTTTAATGGTAATGGTATAGTTCGAATCCTGTGTGCTTGAGCATTGTTTAAAATACCGTCCCGTCTGAGACCTGAGTTAGTCTATCCTGACGTCCTGACCGTACCGCTGAACCAGACTTGCCCACTAAACACAGCTTTGCTGCTACTCAGTGTAGTGTTTGGTTTGTTAACGTTAGTAGTAGGTAGTTAGTTTCTAGGTTTTTTTTTTGAAACGCAGCTAAAATAACAATTGCTGGCATAGGCGACGTGATATAAAAATGAAGGCGATTTTTTTAATTTTTTTTTTAATGGAACGCCCCGCCCCGTTTATTTTTACATTTTATATTAGATCTCTTTTCTCTAATTTCAAATATGTATAGTTTGATAGGTCTAGCTGTAATATTTTTTGACTTATTGGACATTCAACATTTTCCAAACATGCACATTTATATGCTGTAGTAAGTAATCACCACGCTGCTATCAGTAACAATAAATATACATTTTTTATGGTTACTGGCTGTTCTTCAACAAGTTTTAATTTGTACACATTTTTAACTTCCCAGCATATAGGCATATTGGTCTAGTATTATAGGGTCCGCTCGCGTCGAGGTCCTGCTAAGTTTGAAAACTCTTTATCTATACTTCAAAAAGTATACGCTTTACTATAAAAAATACAAAATCTAAGAATATTTAATATCTAACTGAAAATTTTGAAAAAAATGTAAAATTTTGGTTTTCTAACTTTTTTAAATATTTTTTATTTGAAAAACAATAAGTTGCATGGAATAACAGTTTAAACAAAAATTGTGTAGAATTTAATGCTGAATGCAACGATATATTTATTGAGTATTGGTTAAACAATAATGCTCTAAAATTTAAGAATCATGGTGCTACAGGTATTGTGGAAGAATATTGCGGTGCGCAAGGTGAGTATGGTCGGGCACACAGTTAATTAATGGAATACTTATACGATAATACAGCTTCTTTAAGTTGAAAATTGCATTCAGGCCATGTCAGAAATGTTTTAATTTTTTTAGTGTCAAAGAATTACAGCTTTTTCAAAACGGCGGATTATATAAATGTGTTTTATTATTAATATCATAACATCATAAAGTAGTAGTTTGACATAATCTTGTACATTCTAACGACCTAAATTGCATTTTTAATTGTCTCGTTCGACTTAAAATAATTCTTAAATTACCTACATGTCATCATCTTCTAAAAAATATTTTTGGTTATTCGCAATATGTTAAAGTAAAAATACTACAATTTGCCTGATTTATCTTCATATTCTTCCATGATCGATGGAGTTACTAAATCTGGGATATTTGCACTAAAGAAGTTTCCTGTAGAACACTGACAGGTTTCTGTGCAAATTATTCAAATTTTTTTTCAGGAACATATCATTGTTTGCCTTCTTGCAGCTAGATTTGACAAGGTTAGTTTTACAGCTCTTGAGACGCGTCGGTTAAGCATGGAGTCTCTAAATATTCGTGACTTTTTCTGTACCTACAGAGACTAGCACCTGGCAAATTTTTGAAATTTTCAGTCCCACTTCTCCACACTGTTGCAACATAATGAACCCTAAAATAAAATAACAATCAACCGCAAACCCATGAACTGTGGGTGGTATGTTGTTATCTCCTTCTTGATTTTTGGTGGAAAACACCAGTTAGTTATCTTCTTTATTAATTCATTTTTATAGAGCAGACATACTAATTCGTGGAAATTGTCTTCAAGTTATGTGGTAGTTGTGTTCAGACCGTTCAGAGTTCCTAACCATGCAAGCGATTTCAGTATTGCTGATGATTCCTACAGATTAAAAAATACTAGTGCAAAATTCTTTGCTAATTCTTGAGAATCTGCTCAGCAAAGGCATGGAAAAAATTAATGATGCATGTGTCAGATACTCACTGATTTGACGACTTTTCCCATATGTATTTCTTTTTAAGTTTTTCCTCGACAGGTTACTATTACGATTTTCTTTGGTAATTGCTCATAAAAACTAATCAGAAGCACAAACACATCTGTATAGCAACAAGAGACTCGTTGTCTAAGATTAAATCTTAGGCAACCAGTCTTTAGTTGCTAGCATTTTTAGTTTTCTTGGGAATATTCCATTAGGTATTAATTATTTTTAACTCTAGTATTTTTTTCCGTAAATTATATTTCTTTGTAAACATTTTGTTTTTTGAAATTGAAAATTGATCAATTATTACCGAAGATATTATTTTTTGAAAAATCGGCCTAGTCGCCATCTTTAATTGTGGATTACTGGATCCATTTTCAGAAATGCCAACAAGGCATTTGGTGATCCCGTTGGCTTATATTTTCATAAAATCAAGCGTTTAGTGACGTAACACCTAAAGGTGCAACTACCTAGTGTTCTATAAGGACCGGAACAGGACGAATAATTATTGTAATGAGCACGAAAATAAGAATCAAAATTTTCAGCATATTACTTCCACATCCACGTAGTGGAGTATAGTTGCCTCAGCGTTTATGGCGTGTGCATCACGAGAAGCGTACGGTTTAAGATGATTTGAACGGTTTCGGATCAACTAGTCAAAACGCGTCGCACGGCTATGCTCATACGAATGTGCACAAATGTTGGCCCATTATCGAGTTTAACTGCATGGAAAAATGAAAGAGATGAACGTATAATTGTAGAAGTTGTATGAGTGGAAAGTCGTAGGTTTAGAATAGCTTACCGCTTGATATGCGTATGAGTGAAAATAAATCTTAAAGCAAGGCGTAGCTCGAGCCGAACACACGCCATAAACGCTGAGACTGTAATGAACCCTTTAAAATGATCAATTTTAAAATATAAAACATTTAAGTAAAGTTAAATTTAGCCCAAAATTACCATGAAAAATCTACTTTGAAACATTGTCACTTCGCGAAAGACCTATAAAAGCCTTTGGCATCGTCTTTCGTTGAAATCTCAACAAAAAATTATTTCAAGTATGCCCCTCTTGCTTTAACCAATGCAAATGCAATCAAAATGTACATAAGCATCTTCAACTTTTCCAGAATTTCAAAAATTCAGAAAAAATCCGGGTCCCTCAAAAACTCTGGACCCGGGGGGAAACACCCCCGACCCCCCTCCTCTCGTCGGGCCTGCCTATGGATTTTTTTGTGGGGTTACATGAAGAGTTTGGTGTACGCTAAGTCAATAGACTCCCCAGAACAGGTACAACAAGCCACTGACAATACCTCGAATGTAATTCGTGATCAGAGACAAATGTGGTCGCTACACGAAAATATTATCTGCGCTTAGAACAGTGCATTTTCTTTAACCTTTCGTTACTTTTAAGTTTTCTGGTGTGCTGTGTTCTACAAAAATTATTTTAATTTTTGCTAGTTTTGTTGTGTGATTAAATCCAAAAAGTCACTTCCAAAACCGCCAGCTTCGCTGTCAGTCCCAAGTCTGATAAAGGGGAGGGGAATTGATATGGTTGCATCAGATTGCTTAAAGTCATAGGCGGCGCATTTCTACAAAAAAATAAGGTAATTTTTTTTGTCATATTTTCTTAATTTTTAATTTTCTTAACTGCTTTCGGCATACTTGTAAATTTTTCGCGTGTTGTGGTAAATCACCCTGTATATTAGAAGCCAAGGGTTCAGATTTCATTATAATATTTTTTTGACGTATATCCTAGTAGCCAGCGTCTCAAATTTTTTATATCTGCCTCAAATATATCATTAAAAATCTATAACTAATTATTTCCACATACTAGAGTGCAAGAATGTCTCTACATTTAGCTCAGGTAGCATAATGAATTTAAAAGAAAATATGTAGGTACTTACCTCATCAACATATCATTTATTCATGATTAAAAAAATTTCATTATAGATATTATGTAAATAAGAAACACATTTTATATAGTTTGAGTTCAAAAAAATATCTTAATTTTTCGTTCATTATTGCCTTAATTTAGGCATATGAAGACGACTCAAATGTAATGTACAAATATAAGAATTTGGGCGTCATTTTCTTTCAATAGTGGTAATCACAGCAAAAAGAAACCAACCGTCTATCGACCAAGGGCGTAATATATTTTTTGTGGGGGGGACTTTATATGAAAAAATTATCTATTTTTATGTTTTAATATCACAGACATACTATATCGTATCATTCGTATCCAATAAAATAACAAATAATTAGGAATTATTAAACTATTAAAACTAAATTATATATAAGTATTTAAAAATGAATCTCAAAATGTTGTTAATTAAAATGAAAAGTGAAAGAAACTTAAACTCGTATAATCTTTTTATGATGGGTCAAGTGGCATAAAAACTTGAGAAAGCACGCTACAAACCAAAATAAAGCGTAAACTTAATACAATTTCATATCGGCAGAAAAGCCACACTAACTCTCCTCACTTTTTATTAATTAATTAACACCTCTACCCCCTTTATTCACGTGCTTGCTATCGACAAGTATTATAGTGCCAATATTCTTGACTTTGATGACGGTCTCGGATGATTAGGGGTCGAGCTTTGATCTCTTTGTCCCAATGATCGCTGTAGGTCTGGACCTTCCTCGTACGGGGTTGGCCTGCATTTTAAGACTACGCCACCTGCAAATGCAGACGGTGTAAGCGAAGTTAGCAGAACTCCTTTGGTCCTGGCTGTTGGACCCTCAGCCAGGACTAAAGGAGCTCTGCGGCGTGGCTTGAATATGGAGCTGAAAGGAAGGTTTATTTATTTACCCATTATCCAGGATCTGGTGCTTCGGCCTTTTGTGCCTAGAAGCGTCATCGGGGTCGTAGTCAGTCGCCTGTCTGACCAGCGGATTCGATGCTCTGCTGCACGGGCGTATAGTTTCTTCGCTCTGTCTATTAGAGCGTAACAGCAAATAAACCGCTGTATAAACAACCCACTGATTTAATCATTATGTTTTGCTTACTTAACGAAACACATTGTTAATTATACGCACAGTGCGTTAAGTTAGATGTAAGATAAAACAAAAGGCTGACTCATCATTTTATCGTTTCTCTATGTTATTTCCACATCCACGTAGTGGAGTGGAGGCGTACTAATCGTTAAAAGTTTTAAAAAATTTTGACGTGAAAACGTCTTTAAGTTCGGTACGAATCTGAGTGTCCTTCCAAAATTGTAAGCGACGCCGAAACGACTGATACTCGAAAACTACTGGACGGGGAACAACAGGAAGGGCAATGTTGGACCGAGGAAGGTTGAAAGCATTGAACTTTGGTACACATATGTTTATAACGAGATCTGGGGTCAGCTTATATTTTCAGATTATTTTGTTGAAGGGATGGGTAGTGAATAAGAGTAAATATAAATAAAGCAGGCCAGTAAGAGTCTAGAAACTTGCGGTTTGGTGTATACATGGTAATTTACCACAACATGCGGAAAATAAAATGGTGTGCTAGTTTCCTATGTGGGAAACTCCCTGCAAAATTTTAGAGTGATCCGAAATAATTTAGTACATTTTTTTTGCATTAAAACTTGTAATGATACGCTACTG
Organism: Stenurella melanura; assembly: GCA_963583905.1. NCBI lineage: Eukaryota > Metazoa > Arthropoda > Insecta > Coleoptera > Cerambycidae > Stenurella > Stenurella melanura. The sequence continues at coordinate 123,241,883 of OY757314.1, forward strand.
AACCGTGGAATTTGGCTATCCTTAATGCTTCAATTGTTTATGCGTATTTAGGTATGCGTCGTTTCGTGTCTTTTTCAAGCGATCGGAAGTTGTTTACGTATGGTCAGTTTCTTTTCGGCTTCCGTTTGGATTTTTATGTTTTGAAAATTGTATTCATATCGATACCGGTCAATATGCCAGCGTGTACATCGCCTGAATACTGCGATATGATTTTAACTTATAGTGCAGTGAATGAAAATCTTGCAGCCGCTGTACGAGAATATGAGAGAAAATTTCCCGGCAGACGCGTGCCAAATGAAAGAACAAGGAGCCCAAATATCACCCCTATGGATTTTTGTTTTTTGTTGGGTTACATGAAGTGTTTGGTGTACCATAAGTCAATAGACTCCCTAGAACAGTTACAACAAGCCATTGACAATGCCTCGAATCTAATTCGTGATCAAAGAGACAAACGTGATCGCATGTACGAAAATATTATCTGCGCATGGACTCATTGCAGTGTCAATGATCAAACCTTCTAATATTTTCTTTGACTTTTCGTTACTTTTAAGTGTTCTGGTATGCTGTATTTAATTTTTGCTGTTTTCGTTGTGATTATATCCAAAAAGTCACTTCTAACTCCGCCAGCTTCGCTGTATTATGGGTAGTGATATGGTTGCACCACGTTGCGTCAGATTGGTTAAAGTCATAGGCGGCGCATTTTTAGAAAAGAATAAGGTAATTTTTATGTTATAATTTTTTTAACTCCATTCGGTGGAGACAACTTACTTATAAATTTTCTGAATGTTTTGGTAAATCACCCTGTATACTAGAAGCAAAAGTATCAAATGTTTTCAAGATATCTGCCACCCCCACCACCACCCCACTCTATTATTAAGCGGGTTAACATACTGAGATTGTGATTTAGTGTGTGTTGGAAAACAATATTTCTCAAAATGTTTTTTGGCATCAGGCACCCCCCTTTACCTACCACTTTGGTGCAGATGATTTTAAATGTTACATTATTAAAATTGGATGGGTAATTATTGCCACATACTGAAGTGCTAATATAGTAAGTATCAAGGGGCTTTTGTTTAACGAGTCTTGGATGGAAATCTGAAAGTGAAAGTAGTGATTCCTTGGGCAGTGATTTTTATAAATAAAGAGCTCAATATATTATATCACAGTTTATACCTGGAATTGGACCTATTGAATGAATATCCAAAAGGACTTGTGTTATATCCACAGTATATAGGGCGTTAAATTCAATGAAACACTAAAATGAAACACTAAAAATCGAAGAAATAATACGATGAGATAGTTTTGAACACCACCAGCTTACTTTGTGTCAATACTGTTTTAGAAATGATGTAAAAACGTCATTTATTCCAGGATAACAAGATTTATGTGTTCAAAAATTATTAAACCAATACTGCTACATGAAGCAATTTGAATTTAATTAATAATAATAATATCTATTGCGCTTGATAACTAAATTAATGTTTGATATATACCAATTATTTTTTCTGAAAATACTTACATTTTACATAATTAACTATTTTATCAAAAGTTTTTTAAATATATTGATAAATATGCGAATAAACATGAGGTCACGTTTTTGAGAATAGCTGCAAAATTTTAGAATAAAAAATTATGAAAAAATTTCCTCGTGCAAAAAATATGGGTATCTAAAATATTATTTACATAGTAAGATGTAATGAATTTAAAACTGGTATGGTCAAAATTTCCTTAAAAAGTAGGACATTTTTCCATATAACTTAGCAGAACTTCAAAACTGTCAAATGTTCATTATTCAAATTTCAGTGAAAGATTTAGAATACACACATAAGGAACACACAATTTTTTCAATTTTCTCTACTCCTCCTTTTCTGAGATATTCGCGGTTAAAGTGAGGGGTCAATTTTTTAAATTGAATGTCTAACTATACTATTGGATTCAGATTCTAAATTTTTGCCATAAAGATTTTGATGGTCTAAGTTTTAAAAAATTCCCATTGTAATCTTTACATTCCATTCAACGTGGGTCAAACTGTATATGTAAGATTTTAAGTTTCTAGTATGTCTGGAAACGGCTAACGTAATGATACTTATGGTATTTAAAAATGTAGCATTGTTAATTTATTTCAGAAATAACGTGCTTTCTAAATAATTCAAGTATAATCTGTTACAAATCTTGTCTCAAAACATATAATTTACATTTTCGTCGTGATTGAAACCTTTCAGTCTTAATTATATAGGGGTGTATATCATATTTTTCTTGAGAAAATGACGTCGTACTTTCTAGTTTCGAGTTCGACATACAGCGAAGTAATTTTTTATTGTAAATTGTCCAAGATATGTGGTTCGAATTCCAGTATATACTGTAGGTCTCTCTCTCTCCTATTTTCAGATAAATTTAGGTCTCCTAGACATGAGAGGGTAATGGTAGGTGACATGTAAGATTATTAACATTTTCAAATATCATTGAATATGATTATGTACCAGGATAACTTTGGATGGAAAATAGGTATTATATTTATTAATACTAAAATCATAGCAGTAGTGTTTATTACGTAATGGACATTACGTTTGTTACTAACACAGTAAGTAAAGTGTACAATAACAAAATAGAAAAAGCGAAAATTAATCAAATATATTTGAAGTGCTACATTTATGGCGTCCTCTTGTTCTCTAAACGCACATAGAGCCTAATTCTTTGATTCTAACTACCCCATTTTCCACTTAGAACTTATTAACCTCAATTTTCATAAAAATGTATCGTGCAATATTAATAAACTTCCTCTTTGTTATACATATGTGAAAATGTGCTACACTAAAGTGGTTTATCAGGAATAATGCTAAAGTATTAATTTCTTGTATTAGTCAGTAATACATATGTAAATGCTGCTTTTACCATCTGAAAAGAAAAAAATACAATTAATGCAAAGTAACCGTAGAGGAATTTAACATTTTTCGCTAAGTTGAGTTTCTAAATAACTTTATTTGACGCTATAAATTTTACAATATACAGGGTGATTCGTGAGGAGGGGGACGTACTTTACCAAAAGATAGACAACATTGAGGTGATCTTAAATCCCCAAACAGTAATGGCTAAAGCGGCCCCGTTTTCGAAATACAGGGTGTTTTAAATTTTTTGGAAGAATATTCTTTTCGCCATATATCTGTAAGGCGTAAGCGGAATCCAATGAAATTTTGTATTTTGATTACAGTAGTCATTCACCATCTAATGCCTGGGATATTAATAAAATATCAAGGCCGGATCCAGAATAAAAATATTTTTAAGTTATTCCTAGAAAATAACACACTGTATACTGTTTATAAAATATTTGACATTAAAATATTAATTTACACCTAGAAAGATACAACATTCCATAAAAAATCTTTGGCATCATTTCATTGTTTAAATAAAAAAATTAAATTGTTGAAGGTTCAAAATTTTTTTTCTTTACATGAGAAAGTAAGAGAAAAAAGTCACTCTAGGAATTGATTGATTGATTGATTGATTTGCCAGCGTAAGGTGGGCATTGCTGCCAATTCCGGTGCAGGGAGATTTGTTCCACCACGCAGCCCGATCGCCCACCGATCATCCCACCGTGTGCCAGAACAAACCCCCAGTGCTTTTATATACCGCCGGACCAGCTGCATACGCTGGATTGGACATTGGACATGCTTGTTGTCAGCAGCGAGAGCCGCATGACGCATGTGGTAGGAGTATAGGATGGAGCGTGTAGGTGTTTGTGAGATGTTTCTTCTTGTTTTCCTTCTGTCTTCATCGGATGGAAAGTGTAGGCGTTTGTGAGATGCTTCTTTTAGGTTTTCGTGCTTCTTTTTACTTTCAGGTTTTTGTGATATGCTTCTTCCTAGTTTCTGTCTGTGATCATCTTCTCTCCTATTCTACTTCTGAGTTTTCTGTTTCTTCTGTTTCTGAGTCTGGCAGTGTGTATATCCTTGATATTTCTTTATTGTATTCCATTTTTTCCCAGTGTGTATAATCCTTTCCTAGCTTATTCATAATCCTCTCGATTGTTGTAATCCATGTGTAGCATGGCCTCCCTATTTTCAGTTTGTTGCTGTTCATTCGCAGCGCTTTCTTCAGTAGGTGTGTCGTGTCCCGTCTTTGGACATGTCCCCAGTATTTCATTGCGTATGATTCTATTCTTTTGATTATTGTTCTTCCCTCTAGTAATGTTGACGTTTTCTGTCGTTTTTGTGGTTTTCCTGTTTTTGCTAGCAGTTGGATAATGTCCCTTTCAGCTCTTCTCAGGCTTCTTCGGTTGGCCTTTATCGTTGCTGCGTTTTTGACTCCATATATCATCGTAGGCATTATGATGGTCGTGTATACCTTTTTGGTTAGGCACCATGGTGGTTTGTTGTCCTCAATGAAGGGTAGTAGAGCTGTTGTGACTCTGTAGGCTGTTTTCACTTGGTCCAGGACTGTGGTGAATAGTCGGGGGGATAGAGGACATCCTTGTTTGACTCCTATATTCTTCATTTTTGATTCCGTCGTCTGTCCAAACCATTGTATTGCAGTGTTTTCGTGTAGGCATGCTTTTATTATTCTGTTTATTAAGTAGTGCGGTACTCCCCTGTTGAGCAAAGTGTTGACTATAGCCTCATGCCTTATAGTATCAAATGCCTTTTTGAGGTCAATTGAGACTATATATAGTTTTGTTCCTTCTTTCCACTTTTCTTCCAGGATCCGTCTGGTGGTGTACATGTGGTCATCTGTCGATCTACCCTTGATAAATGCCGTGATAATCTGGTAGTTCGCCGATGTATTTTTCCATTTCTCTGAGGAGGAATTGTGCGTAGTATTTGTACCCTACACTGCAGAGTATTATTCTTCTGTAATCGTCCACGTTTTGTGGTGATTTGATTTTAGGGAGCGGTATCTGTATGGTTGTATTCCATTCCTCAGACAGGGGTGTGGTTTCCGTCCATGCGTTGGTGATGATTTCTAGGATTAGCTGTTTTATGTTGTCCGGTCCATAGTATACTAGTTCGTTATTTATTTTATCTATTTCCGGGGCCGTGTTTCTTTTAGCTCTGGCCATTATTTCTAGTAGTTCGTCTTTTGACGGTGGCTTTCCCAGAGGCCAGTGGTCCATTTCTTGTATTTTCTTGACTGCGTATTGTTGTTTCTCCTGTATGTTTTGGGGTGTCTAAAAGTTTGGTTTAATCTCTGTCCTGCTGGAGTGGATTCTATGTTTTCGAAGAATTCCCTGCATTTTTTTTTTTTTTTGTTCGTGCCTCCTCTCTGTGTCTCTTCTTTGTTTCCTCGCTTCTATTATATTTTTGTCTGTGTTTGGTGTATATTGTTTTCCTGTGGCCTTTATTTTCTTTAGTTTTTCGTAATTTCTTTTGGTGTCTTTTCTTGTTGGGCTCATAGCGAATTTGTTCCTTTTCAACGTTTTCCTCGCCGCTATTTTGATTTTTAAACCCATTGTTGACCAATTTAGTTCCTTTCCTGTTAACTGTTTTTCTATCTCCTCCTGGTATTTCTTTTTTATTCCTTTGTTTTGTAGCAGTGAGATGTTCCATGTGTCATTTGCTGTTTTGCTGTATCTTTTTTTTTCTTTTTTTCTTCTTGTTTCTTTATTACTAGTGTTCCATATAATATTTTGTGATCTGTTTTGACGTTTGTTGCTTGTTTTGCCTTAATATTTTTGACCCTGTCCCTTATTTTTCTATCCACTAGGATATGGTCTATTTGAGAGTTGATGTTTCCTTTACTCCAGGTATTAAGGCAGGTTAGGTTCTTGCTCCATGTGTTTCTAACTGTTAGATCTAACAGATGTGCCAAGTTTTTTAGCAAGCTTCCCTTATCGTTTGTCCATGTGTGAAGTAAGGTTTTTCCTATGATATTCTTGTCTTCATGTGTTTGGTCGTCCTTTCCTATATGCGCGTTGAAGTGTCCTAGTATTATTGTGTTCATTTTTCTATTCCTATTTCTTCTAGTCTCTTGGGCAATCTGTCTGAATACTCGTCCTGCCCGTTTGTCGGAGGGCACATGTACTCCTAGTATGCATATGTTTTCCTTTCCAATTTGTAAGTCTGCCATGGTTATGTTTTCGTTTACTTTTCTTGTCTTTATCTGGATAGGGGTGTTCCGTCTTATTGTCCATGCGACTCCTCTGCTGGTTTTTTCTTTGTCCCCTCCACTTAGATGCCATTTGTAGTTTTGAGTAACTGCTTTTCCGTCTATCGTGTGCGTCTCTTGTATGCATGCAACGTGTATGTGTTCCATCATAAGAACCTCCTCGATTTTGTCTCTTTTCTCTCTCGTTATGCATCCTCTGACATTCCATGTCGCCAGAATGATGTCATCGTGTTGTAATTCTTGACTGTTGGCTTCCTCTGTTCTTTGTGATATTTGGTACATGTTTGCGTTGCTTCCTCTAATTCTGGGCGGGGTGTTATAGCCCCAGTTCGAGCGTATGTTTCTTCTGGTTGTTCTGCTTCATGTTTTTCTTGTGCAATAATCGCGCTATCGTAGTGATTTCTTTCGTTTCAGTGCTTCCTATATACCTACTATCTCTAGTGGTGTGTTCTCTCTTCCCTGTTGGTTAGTAGGATGGAAGATTATATGCTCTCCTTCTTCTTGATGTACTATTATTGTCCAGTTTTTCATATTTGTTGTTACTGCAATTGTTTCCTGCTTTGAAAACACTTATAATTATAACATGTAAGGAGCATCAAGTCTACTGAGATCGCTGAGTCTATGCGTATAGTGACGTAGCGCCTGGCCACGCCCCATTTTCGTGAGATGGAGCTTTGTAATAGTTTTTAAGATACTAAACGTGCGAATAAGATTCTAATTTTTTGCAGATCCATTAATTTATACTTGCACTTTCGATTTATGAAATAAAAAAAAAATGCTGAACAAGCCCATTGTCACAATCATCTAGTCTTGCCATTACATTTGCTTTAAAAGTTATGGCTACGTACTTATTAATAATCAAGTAGGTACCTGTCAAAAATCAGTCATATTGTAATTAAGAAGTGTCACGTCACCACTGTTGCTTTTACTGGTTACAATATTGTCTTGAATAATTCTAATCATGGCGTTTACATACACGAGTAGAGAATACGCAAATATGGTTCTTGTCTATGGATATTGCAATGGCAATGCAAAAGCTGCTGAAAGGGAATACAGACGCCGGTTTGGAAATCAACGTGTACCAGATTATAAAACATTTTATAGAGTGTTTAGACATCTTTCAGACACAACGTCTTGTTAGGCAGACCCGGCAAGAACAAGATTTGATTTTAAATATGGTTGACCAGAACCCAAAAATCAGCACAAGAAGAATTGGTCAACAATTAAATATTCCTCAAACCAGAGTTTGGAGAACTATTAAAGGCGAACAAATGCATCCTTATCATATCCAAATTGTCCAACGATTGGTGCCAGGTGATGAAGTGTTTCGGTTAACTTTTTGCCGCTGGGTTTTATCCCATAGACGAACTATGTTAAGAGTATTGTTTACCGATGAATCTCAATTTACCCGTGATGGTATAAATAATACTCGAAATTTTCAAATTTGGAGTCACGAGAATCCCCGTGCAATAACCCAAAAGAATTCCCAACATAGATTTTCTGTAAATGTGTGGTGTGGGATGTTCAATAATAAACTCATAGGTCCTCATATTTTTGAAGGTCGCTTAAATGGTGACAATAATTTAGATTTTTTACAACATACCTTGCCAAATTTATTAAATAATGTAAACACAAGAGAAATGTGGTTTCAAGATGATGGGGCTACGCCGCATTTTTCGGTGCGACTCAGAAACTATCTGAATGAACAATATTCAAATAGGTGGATTGGTCGGGGTGGTCCCGTTGCATAGCCTCCGAGATCACCAGATCTCACACCCCTTGACTATTTTTTGTGGGGCTATTTAAAAACTGAAGTATATAAAGAAGAAATAAATACCAGAGAGCAGCTGATTGCAACAATTGAGCATTTTTGCAATGAAATTAAAAACAATTTAGGGATTGTTAGAAAAAGCGTGAATGAAATGAAAAATCGATCAAGAAAATGTATTGAATTTGGCAGTGGTCACTTTGAAAATAGTTTGATTCAAAATAATTTAATTGTATTTAGTAAGTTTCACTGAGTTCTTATGTTCTAGTTGAATTGTTAATTTTTATTATTTATAATTTTGTTAAGTTTATTAATTACACATTCATTACAAAAAATTTTTTTTATTTCACCAGGTACATGTGATGAATTTTTATTCTCCCTATATGCACTATCTTTTGTTATTGCAGATAGGGAACAGAAAAAATAATATATAGTTAATCCCTAGAATGACTTTTTCTCCCAATTTCTCATTTAAAGAAAAAAAAAATTGAACCTTCAAAAATTTTATGTTTTTATTTAAACAATGAAATGGTGCCAAAAGACTTGTTTATGGGATGTTATATCTTCCTAGGTGTAAATTAATATTTTAATATCAAATAGTTTATAAACAGTATACAGAGTGTTATTTTCTAGAAATAACTAAAAAATATTTTTAGTTGTGGGTCCGGTCCTGATATTTTATTAATATCCCAGGCATTAGATGGTGAATGACTACTGTAATCAAAATACAAAATTTTATTGGATTCCGCTTACGCATTAGAGATATATGGCGAAAAGAATATTCTTCCAAAAAATATAAAACACCCTGTATTTCGAAAACGGGGCCGCTTTAGCCATTACTGTTTGGGGATTTAAGATCACCTCAATGTTTTCTATCTTTTGGTAAAGTACGACCCTCTCCTCACGAATCACTCTGTATAAGTTTGTAGATTAAACTTGAATAATACATTGAATTATAAGGAATAAAAAAATGAAAGAGGAAAAACGCCAGTATTTCTCGATCATGTTTAATGCTTTGTAACAAAAAGCTATAAATGCATAGTAATATCGGACATCTTTTATTTTATTATGGACTCATAACAGTAAATATAAGAGTGAGTTGTAAACAATTTAATGGGCAAGCGGATGTTACAAATTGTAAATTTTGAGATAACTGATATATACTTATTGTATGAACTTTTTAATGTCCGTTAAGTCATGAAAATTTCAAAAACCGTGTCACAGTAGAGAAATACACAGTAGACTCACTCTACTCCTTGTATTTCGATGGGACTTGGCTTCGTTTTTTATGGTCTAGTCCAGCCCGACTGCGCATGATCCACGCACCCGTAGGGGAATGGCGCCAGTTTTAAAATCGAGAACATGGACAAAAATGAACTGTATATTATATTAAACTGTGACTCTGTATATTACACCGTTATCCACTTGGAATTCTCATTTTTGAATTTTATAAAAAAATATATGTTAACTTAACTTTAAAAAACATTTAATTTAAATTTAGTAAATAGAATTGTACAAAAATCTCCACTCACCTTTACCACGATTTCGTTTGTAATGAAAGTTAAATTGCCAATACATATGAATAAAGGTCTTTGCGACTTCATCATTACAATCAACAGACTCCTTTTAATTTCGAGCGGATAGTCATACCAACGGCTTTTATAAATGTTCATCCATATTTCTGTACACTGAAACATACATAATGTCCCCAATTTTGTATTTGTAAACATCTGATACATTTAACTTTCTGTATTTCGTCCAACGTAGTTAAAAATAATAAAGATAAGTATCACGATATGCATCAAAGGATATCGTGAATAATCTTACTGCCTATTTATGTTTTCAAAATATTTTTATCACTTATAACTATCTTAAAAATATATACGGAGTGATAATTGTTGCTCAACGTAGCCCCATCGTTGATTCAAAACAATTTCTATGGAAAAAATGGTGAAAATATAGGCATGAAATTTAATTGTGACTTATAAAAACGAAATCATCGTTTTTATAATAATATATTAACGAGGTGAATGAGGCTTTACGTTTGACAAATGCCGATATATAGTTTTTTACTCCACTCTACCCTAATACGAATAACTTGAAAATTTGTTTTAGGATGTGCTTCCAGCATCTTTAGCTTCCAACATGAGTTGCTGAAAAATGTGAACAGAAGTTTTCTATTTGTACCTAGATTACATTGAATGAAATATAAATTTGTTTTAAACCCTCTCCCATCCAAAACAAAAATCTGCTAAATTACAGGACCAACGAAAAGAAATATTCTCACCGCTAGTGGCAACTCGTTGGCATGGTAATATATACAGCACAGCTGCAAAAATATTGTCAAGAAGTATGACAGTGCGAAAACAAATTCTAACTGAAAATATTCTTGAATCTGAAATTTAAAAAATGATTAAGCTCTTAGAACACCTAACACTAAGAGTTTGCTTACCGCCAATACTTTATAAAGCATCAGAGAAACGTGGTATGATCTCACAATGAAATCGAAGAAATAAAACCATTTTACCGCATCGTTCAAGGTGTCAACATATCTAAAAAAATAATAGTTATTAAAAAACTATAAACACGTCGCACATATTCAACTTCCAGGTCCACAGCTGAAGCTGTCCTGAAGCAGGAAGCCTAAGCTAACAAGGATTGACTTTAGCCAATCTTAACGTGTTTAAATTTTGTGTAGTTGGCTGATGGGATTCATCCAAGACCAAAAATTGTTAAAAAAAAATATTAAAAATTGTTAAAAAATAAACGTGTTCAAATAGCAGCACGGTGACCTCATTGGTAACATATTAGAGGACCGAAAAACACATTCTCAAGTACATCTAAGAATTTATAATTAACATTTATATATATTTTATTAATAATATGGACTATAGTGTCAATAAAAAATGCGAAGTATTTATGGACATCCTAGTAAAAAATACTAATATAGCTTTTCCAACCTTAAAAAGGAGAGAAGGTGGCTATAAAAAAATTGACTGGTTTACGGAAAATCTAAGAAATATGAAAAACACATTAGAGTTCTTCATTGACTTAAATAAAAATAATCCATTAGATGAATTAAAACACTATATAATAAAATTACGGGCAATATATAGGAAAGATATATCATATGGAAGAAACAGGCAAACTGTAATTATATTGAAAACTCGGCCAACAAACAAAAATCTATGTGGAATCTAATAAACATCGAGAGAAAGCAAAATACAGCATGTGAAAATCTTACGGCAAATGACTTTAACAACCACTTCATTGATGTGACAAATCGTGCAATAAAAAACTAAAATCCACCAAAAATCATGTAACAAATCCCACTACATACATAAATTGTCAACATTCATATAACTTTAGGGATGTAACTGAGGTACGAGATGCTGTTAACTATAGGTATTTAAAATTCTATTGATGTATTTGGCCTAAATTATAAGATGTTAAAAGTTATGAAAAATCTATTAATTATACCATCGACAAAACTTTTTAATAGCATCATAATGACATCCACCTATCCAGAAATGTTCAAAATTACAAAAATTATACCAATATTTAAAACAGGAAGCTTAACTGAACTAATAAACTACAGGTCAATTGCACTCCTAAGTGTAGCATCAAAAATATTAGAAATACTTTTAAAAAACCAAATTACTGATTATTTTAAAGATAACAATTTACTAAGCAATATACATTTTGGATTTCGTAAACATAAGTCTACAGAAAAGGCATACAGGAAGGTCGAAGGCTTCGAAAACAAAGAATATGTCCGGACTATGTTTTGCGATTTGAGTAAAGCCTTTGATTGCATATCGCATAAGACACTCCTTAGTAAATTTGCTAAATACTGTTTTAAAAACGAAAGCATTGAACTGATAGATACCTATCTGAAAGGCAGACAACAAAGCTGCTACTATAATCAAACATACTCTGAGAGACAAACTGTAAAACATGGCGTTCCGCAAGGTTCAGTTCTGGGACCTATGCTGTTTCTTATTTACATAAATGATCTTCCTATTGCAATTACCAGTACTGATTTCATACTTTTTGCAGATGACACAACTGCCACAAATGTAAACAAAAATATAAATTTAGTCCTTACTGATAAGACCGAAAATAGACGTCTTGCAATTCAGTGGTTTTCTGCAAAACTGCTACTAAATGATGCAAAGACCAACATAATGTTATTTACTAATAGAAATCTACATGGGTATCAAAATTTAGAGCAAGTAAAATTACTAGGAATCTATTTAGACAATGGTTTAAAGTGGGATGAACATGTGAATTTCATAAGTAAGAAATTAAATAAAAACTTGTATCTATTAAGGAAACTATACTTCTTATTACCTCTTAATGCAATGAAAACATGCTATTTTTCTGTTTTCCACTCAGTGTTAAAATATTCATTCACCCCACAGTCATAGAATGTTTAGAATTTAAAGGCAAGCATTGTCTGGACTAGATTATAGAGAGGATGTTAGACCAAAATTTACTGAACACGCAATACTTACCTTGGATGCAATTGTTATAATGAGAATGTCAAATAAGAAAGTGGATACATTTATTTCAGAATTTTGACTTGCTAGCATAACCAGAAGTCAGGTTATCGAAAGAATGCAAAGATATTATTAATATTTTTACATATAGTTTTTCTTTTAGTTCTCATAGTTTTTCTTTCTGCTGTTTGCAAAATCCTATAATGAAATGTTTCACTTACTTTACTTTGCATATAGGTACATACTGGAATGCTTAGTACACATACAAAGCAACATAGATACATACAAAATTCAGGATGAAATTAACAACAATCCTACTAGGCAAAGAAACAATATAAGAATAGAATACACAAGATTGCTACACAGTCGGAATGCTTGCAACTGTTATGGTCCACTATTTCATAATAAGCTTCCCCATTGTATTAAAAACTTACAGCTGGGAAAATTCAAGTCAATCGTAATAAATTTCTTAACAAAAAAAGCATTTTACAGCTTCAATAAATATTGTGATACTAACTTTGAAGAAATTGACAACTAACACCAAAGTATAGTTATTTCTCATTATGCGCGTGTATTATATCACACTATGAGAGTATTTTAATTTATTGTGTTGTTAATTCTTATACTTGTCAGCTACTAAACGTCATTTATGTATATGTATGTATGTATGTATGTATGTATGCAAGGATATATTATATGTACTTGTATGTGTATATATTTGGTGTATGTTATAAATGCTATTATTTTTTAATTACTACATTACTTGACATGGTTATAACAATTTATTATTTACAGCTGAATAAAGATCTATCTATCTATCTATATTCTACAACATAATTAAATTTTTCGAAGGCCTCGCCACGTTAGAATTTTCTTATAGATATAGTAATAATTTTGGGAGACAATTCCCAAACGCTTCGGTTTCTTGTAGATATAAAAAAGTCAACTTAATAATTTGAGGCCAAAAATTAAATTCCTCAACTTATTGCCTATTGCCTTAATGCTATCTGTACGAAGACATACATATACATCTACAACCTACTCAATAATTTTCTTGTGTTCCAAAATTAAACTCCTCAAATATTTCTGGTTGTATTTGGCATGTTTAAATCGATATCCTAGTATTTTCAAACGTATTGTGGGAAACCATATTAAAGAAACTAATAATGTATCGCTTCCTATTAATACAGCTCCTACCAGTATACGGTTGAATATTTGAAAAAAGTAAGCTACTTCGTAATATTTCTCAACATCAAACGGGAACCATTCAGGCATGTCTAATTTCCTAGCCAACTGAGTGCCATTATTTTCCATAGCATAATAGTCACCCCAGCTACTAATTTGGTAATATATTATCATACCATATTGAACACACATATTGAATGAACTAAAGAATAGAACATAAAATAGTTTGTGATTATAGCTTGTATAATTTTTGTATATTTTCTTGATATTGTCATCTTCACTATTCATTATTTTCCTTTCTTCATCGGATACTATATTTATAAGTTTCCAAATCAGCGGTGTTTGAGACAGTATCATTTTCCAAAATATAAAACTATACGTTACCAAGAATTGTATATTATCAGCCCTTGTAATTGAATCGCCATCAACGAAAGCTTTTATTTCGATCCACATTGTAATAACAAATAGTGAGTAGCTTCCCTGTAGTAAAACATAATTAAGTTTATAGATAAGAGTGAAATAAGGTTTCGAGAAATTTAGGGGCCATACACCCAAAAATATTAGAATTGCTTTTGTGCATTTTATGAAACGCGAGTCATATTCCATAGCTGAACTTATCACAACTTTTTTGCTTAAGTGATACTTCAACGTGAAATATTTCATAAATGTTGTAAGCGGGAGCTGCTGCAAATATATGTAGACTCGATACCTATATAATTAGCTATTTTACCTTGATTTAATTTTTTATGGGTTAATTACAGAGGGCGATTCTTTCAATTCTGTTCCAATATGACTACAGTTTTTCTATCTTCAAAAATATATCAGTATGCTACTACATGAGAATAATAAATTATGACGCTGCCACCCTACATTTAGCTTAGGCAAGGATAAACTTAAAAAATGTGTACTTTCTTATTCATTATTTATCCATAATTAAAATAACGTCATTATACGTAGCAAGCAAGTGAAAATGCGTTTTGTGTAAATGCGTGCTAAGATATTTTACAATTTGTATTATAATAATACGAATATTAATTATCTATGAAAACTGAAAAGAAAAACTGTCTGTAAAAATACAAGATAAAAATGAGAGAAAAAGCCTATCTATTCAATAAAGAATAAAATCTACTGAAAACAAGAGACTAGAGACCAGAAAAGACCTAAACTGAATTTATTTACATACCTTGTCGTTAAAAATATTTTCATTCTAATGGAGTACATTTTCATGAAGGACTGATTATCTTTCTGGTTCTTGGAAATTCTTAGCCTTTGAAAAGTTTTCCGCCCTTATTTTGGAGCTCATCAGAAAGATATAAAGCCACCCATAAGATGTTTCATGCAAAAACCAAGACAATTTTAAAATTTAGATAGATCTACCAATCCATTTGCTAGGAAAAACGTTACTTATGTACGCTGGATTTGTAAATACTCATAGTACAGGCAAATTAGCCATTTAGGGTAACAAAAATTAATAAAAGGATCATCTCTGGGATTTAAGTAGGTAATAACCTGAAGAATGATATGATGCATTCTTTGCATTTCCAAGTTCCGGGAAAATTCAAAAGAATTTGGAAAAACTTTTTGATTTTCGGTTTTTCTTGCTCTAGCGTCCAAAATAATGAAAATAGAGAAAAAACTTCCCAACAAAAGTTGTAGCTCGTCTCTTTCTCTACAAAAAAGGTTTTTACAAATTTTTGTCTTACTTAAGCCGTTTAGAAGATAAATCGGGCTTTCCACTTATAGTTTTAAGCCGCTTCGAAATGCGCGAAAACTAGAATTCTTCGGGAGTTTCTTACAACTGGGTTCATCAATCGATAATTCTTACTATTCAGAGCCCCTGAAAAAATTAATATAACACAAAATGTAGAGAACAATCTCAGCTTTAATGTAGAACTAATCACAAAGTTCATAAAAAAATTTATCATAGAGAAAAAGTGTCAGAAAATGGCTTAGTAAACTTTATACAGTTGATCCACAGATTTATTCATATCTTTGCCGGGAGTCATTAGATTGATAATTTATTTTGCTTATACAGGGTGTAATCAGTTTCATGTTATTAAAAAAAACTGGTAGTGGGGACCGACTAGACAAACAAAAAACCTTTATGACTTTTCCCTCTAGGCGCACTTTGAAACAAACTGATCTAGGTCAATATTTTGTAGTTCCCAATAATACAACTTTTAAATTGTCATAAAAAAGTGCTCGCCGGCACAGTCAGTGATCTGCGGTGTCAAAGGATCATCGACCGCCTTTGATGGACCGCCTCAACTAAACTGAGGCAAGTGTAATGAGGTAAATAATTCGTTCTCTCTTCGTGCACAATTGCAAGCAAATAATGGCCGTAGAGGTTTAAACAGAGCATTTCTTTACATGTGTGTTTTTTAATTTGAAGCAAAATATTGGATTGTTTATAATTTAGAAAATTTAAATGTGGTTTATTAACATTTGTAACATAAATAAGTGTCCTGGGTTAAAGGCTTACTACCTACCTAAATGATTCAAAATCTCTGCATCTGCATCTGCATCCATACACAGTTCGGTACGTCGAATTAAGGACATACGCACTTCATTCAACACTAAACACTAAGCTATCAACTAACGTTGTCAATAAAGAAAAACAAAATAAAAACTTGGTACAAAAGCCAAAAAGGAATACAAAAAGAACGAAGAAGTAAGTTGTGTCTGTACGTAATCAAGAATTTGACAACTTGAACGGTAAGTCAATAAAATAAATCTTAACTATAAATACACACTGACGCGAAATTCAAAAATAACAAAAACAACGAACGGGACGTGTGCACATAACGAAACACCCACAGTAACTAAAATATTGCACAAGGCAGAGTTATAGTTTTCTTCAGATCAGATTTAGATCTAAACCTACCTCAATATTCCAGCAGTTCTCAATAAATTTTATTGAAAATTTGCAAAATTTTTGTTTTATTTTCTCCAAAACTATGAGCTTTAGACCGCATGTTATATAAGGTTTTTTTGTTCGTCTTGTCGTTCCCTACCACCAGTTTTTTTAATGACATGAAACTAATTACACCCTGTATATTCTTATATAATGATATATTAATCCAATTAACATTTTATTGCAATTAATTATGTTGAAAAAACATGCCTTGCGATCAAAAGTAGAGGGTATATTTCTCATCGATCAATCACCTCCAAATTTTGGAGTTGAATTCGCTATGTCTTAATAATAATAGCGCAGTCTTAATTTTTGGATTATAGGTCAATAAAACATATTATTTCAAATGACTTAAGAGTTTTTTAAACGCATGCAGTATTTTTTGAATTTGTCTCCATTATTCATACACGTTCAGAAAATGCACAATCATACAGTAAAACATACAACTTATTTGTTTCTTAACATTCTTCAATGAAATGTTCACAAGATATAGACTAAAGCGCGAGGAAACGAATTCATGCAGTGAAAAAGCACCCATTGTTACGGGAGAAATAGGCAGGATGCATAAAACTCAAAGATATGCATAAATCAACTGTATAAAGTTTACTAAGCCATCCTCTAACACTTTTTTCTCTAAGATACATTTTTTTATGAATTTTGTGATTATAGTTCCACGTTAAAGCTGAGACTTTTCTCCTCGTTTCATGTTGTTTTAATTTTTTTAGCGGCTCTGAATAGTAAGAATTATCGATCGATGTGTCCGGTCGTGCGAAACTCCCAGAGAAATCTCATTTTCCGCGCATTTCTAAGCGGCTCAAAACTATAAGTGGAAAACTGGATTTATCTCCTACGGCTTAAGTAAGACAAAAATTTGTAAAGACCTTTTTTGTAGAGAAAGAGACGAGCTACAAATTTTGTTGAAAATGTTTTTCTGTACTTTCATTATTTTAGCCGCTAGAGCAAAAAAAAAAACGAAAATCATTTTTCAATTCTTTTTTTAATTTTCCCGAAACTTGTAAGTACAAAGAATGTATCATTCCATTCTACAGATTATTACCCGGAGATGATCCTTTTATTAATTTTGGGAGGTTTTTACAAAATGTTGCGTTCATTGCCTGTAATATCATGTTCAAACTTTATTTTCTTTCATTGGAAAACTTTGGCTAATACAGTGGCCAGTTAGATATTCTCATCTAATCCCCGCTAGATTATTTCTTATGCAGTTACCTCAAATCCAAGGTTTGTCTAAATAGACCCAATAACAGTGACTAATTAAATTACAGAATAAGGTTCGAAATATAACAAATAAATAAATAAAATAACGTATTTATTTCTGTTCTCACAATGATGGAGTTCAACTCTCTAGAGCTGATCTTACACTAAGCTAAATGATAAATGCGACCAGAAATCCTTCGTAAGGTTTTAGATGAATTTCTATTTCGCGTTGGATATTATCAAGAAATACATGAAAGGTACTGTCCATTTAATTTGTTTTGAACGGTTGTATTTATTTTAAATAAATTGTCATAAACATCAGAATACAATTTTCTTTCTAAATTATTGTTATTAACTCTGTTTAGCTTCAAATGGCACCATCACAAATATTGGTGGTTCCCATTGTTACGAGTGTGCGCTTCCTAGGGGCCGGAATTAAGTAGCAATGGCGATAGGCAATTGCGGTGCCATTAAAGCCTGTAGTGTGCGCCATCTCTGAGACACTGGTAGTACGTTTTCTGGAAGCTTGTAGATGGATCGAGATTTCTACATTGTTCTAGATTGTCGCGCGAGAAAGGTATGACCTTTTCTGGAATGCTTCTAGATGCCTTTT
The DNA here is from genome assembly GCA_963583905.1 of Stenurella melanura. Classification (NCBI taxonomy): domain Eukaryota; kingdom Metazoa; phylum Arthropoda; class Insecta; order Coleoptera; family Cerambycidae; genus Stenurella; species Stenurella melanura. The sequence goes on from OY757314.1 coordinate 123,260,179, forward strand.
GTATAGTATATAAGCCGATGGAAACATGAGGGGGGACAGTTTTTAATGAATTGAGGTTAGATAAAATCCGAAGTGATACAAAGTGAACATTAGAGTGAAAATATCAAGTAATAAACATTGTTAAAGGTTATTTTAGATAGTAAACGTGTATATTAATTAATAAAAGCATTGTGAAATTTTTAGTAACTTATTTAGTTGCTTTTTATATTGTTATAATTTTTGAACCCACGGATTTAAAGGGTGCTTTCCTAAGGGATGGAAACATTTACAAACATTTTTGAAAAAAATGACAGACTTTATTTGAAAATTGATCTATTCGAGCAATATTTTGTCGCTCGCTTTATGACAATGTCTTCCATTGTTAACTCACACTATATATACAATTGTAAATTGAGATAGAATGCGACATATCATATACTTAAAATGTAAACATACAGAAATCAATAAATGTGCTTTTAAGGGTCAAAATTGTTTATGTTCAGTGAGTATTTGTGTGAAATTTCAACTATTACGAAGTTAAAGTTTAACAAGTTCTATTTAAATAACTCTAGTCCAACAAATTTCCTATCTATTTCGTTTTAGACCTATACTGACTATATGTGGCAAGTTTCGTCGGAATCAGTTTAGTTGTTTCTGAGATCTTGAGGAATCAAAATTTTCCAACCACAATAACCAGAAACAAACCAAGATTATCAATTTTATTCCTGTTCACATGTTCACAACATCACAACTAATTAACAAATAATGTCCACCTTCGAAATCATGAAAACCTTTTCGAACTTCTTTGTTCTCATCAGGATGGAGAAAGTTTTTGAGTAAAAATTGTAATGCAAATTGAAATAATATTGATTGACTGAGGTGTTCATGTGGCCACGAACAACAAGTAAACACTGCTTCTACGAAATATTTATGATTATGAAACGGACAGAAAGAATTTCACCAATTTATTGTGGAAATAGTTAAATAATGTATCAGGTTTTAAATGTCCCGCGTTTGTGAACATATTACTATTAATCCACTTGTGCAAAGACTAAAAATTGTACAGAAGATTAAAACAAATATTTAACAGGTATTTAAATAATTTATTTGCAACATATATAAATTATTTTAAATAAAACAACGATATTTACAACATTTTATAAACACAAACATTTAAATTTATATTACTCCATTATTCTATGAAAACTGTTTAATAGTATATTATTCAACGAGCATATGATGATGGCTATTATTCACAGGGTGAAGTTTAAACAAGAGCCGCTGGCGAGAATCGTAAACCACCAGAGTGAATAATAGTTATTATATGCGAGTAGAATGCTACACTTTGACCACGACTATTAAATATTTAATATTTATTTAATTCATCTTCATTTCATTTCTTCAATATAAGAAAGATTCATATGTCGTCATATATAATTTTTTTGATTTTCCGGGCAACAAGTATAATGAGACAATTTCTGCAGCTTCCGTTATCTCTGCGGTGTCAAAGAAATTTTATTTTCACTGTCAGTATCCATTTATTTAACTACATAACTCATTTTGAGTAACATGTAAAATTATTATAAATAACCGTCAACGTTATTTAAATCGCACACATTTTAACGTTTCAAATCAATAACAAAATTACGCTTTGACATATCATGGCTTACTAATAAAATATTGCAGTTTGTAGGCACGTAGGTAAATGGTTTCAATGGAGATTGCTGCGTGTTGCTAATAGATGATGCTTTGAAAAGAACGTACTAATGTAGTTTTTGAGTGTGCATTAAAGTACCTCTTCGGCATGTACCATTTGATTGCTTCCTAGAAAACTTATAAAGACAACACGTGTCTTTTTGGTTGCTGCAATTTCCACATTTAAAATTGTTTGTGGAAAGTCAGTAACGTGATTTCTTATGATCAACCAACTGTCCTCATTATTCACTAGTGAATAATGGAATCATTATTCATTGCAGGGAATAATGAATTGCATTATCGTTGAAGAAACATATAAATGATGAGTTTATTATTTAATAGTCGTGAACAAAATGAATTTATTAGTGTCAAAATTTAAAATTAATAGTACGGATACACAGTAATCAAATTTTTAAATTCATACGAATATATTTTTGATTTAAATATTAACAATGATTTAAATACACTTATAAATAAAGTATACAATAATATACATCCGTAGACGATGTACACAAATTTAGGAAATCAGACTTTGCAGGTCACTGGTCATTTTATTCAGTTTTAAAAAAAATGCACAAGTCTGAAGTAATAATGTTAGGTACTGAATAAAAACTACTTTTAAAAATTTGAAATGCGCCTAGGCAATTAACTATTACAATCATAGCGATCTTATTTTTTTCTGGTAATGTAGAACCAGTAAATATATGTTTTGCCTCTAGCACATTATTTTGAAATTAAATTTGGAAATAGAATTTACAGTCCCTGTCGAAAATTGCTTAAAATTGACGTGTCATATTCAGAAGACAGACTCCTGTTATACAGGGTGTCCCATTCAGAATAAAAAAAAGTTGGGGTCACTTCCGCTTAAGCGGGGTGCGTGACAAAGTTTTCTTAATAGAATTCACTTATTTCACATTGGCCTATTTCCGCTACTAACACCAATCATCGACGCAAGGACACGAGCTTCCCCCAACCTGCAAATTTTGTCAAACCTCTGCTCTATCGAAGAACATGGATTTTTTTTACTTGCCTAATATTTAATAGAGAAGGGATCGACTGCTTTACATCCCCGCCGAAGGATGGCATATCCACTACACAATCATCGTCTTAAATTGCATAGTTTCTACGTATTGTTACGTAGTACTTGAGATTTATTTTAAACACCCTGTATATCATTTGTTAGTAACGTATTTTATTGTTGAGACGAAGCTTGATTTAGTTTGGAATTGAGAAAGTCTTAGTCAGCGGAAACCGAGTAAGGTTCACCGAGGTTATATTGTAACCAGGGCGGAAATGCTGAATAGCGAAAAGAGTCACGGTGCCGAGGAAGAATAAAAAAGTCAGTTGGGATTTGAGTTTGATATGAACAAGTACGAAGTAAGGGTGCTGCGTGACCCAACCCCTCGTCTGGAGGTGACCCCTCCCCCAGAAGCGTTTGTAAGATGTAAGTACACATTTTATATATTAAAATTTTTTTGGTTAATTAACTTGTAGTTTGTTTTCTGTCACTATGTTTTATTATATAAAGTATTTATAAAATATTTATTCAATGACTAAATTAAACCCTCTCGTATGTCAAGCGAGTTATGGTGACTTTAGCCATGGGTATCTTCGATATTGCTCTGAGTCGTATGGGGGATATCTGTGGACGTCGCGCTTTTGGTCAACAAATAAGCCAAGCCACCCCTAAATGGGATTTGGCTGGTGACAGTATGAACTGATAAACAAGTTAGAAGGCGATAATACTGTATTTCCCTAGATGTTCATCTATCCAAGTACGTACTAACCGCATATAGGCGTAGCTTAACATTTCGCATCGGATACGAGTATAGTCCAGAGGCGTCTACGCTTGTCCTTGTGCACCAGAGTCAAATTTCTGTTAGAAAATGATTTTAATTTTATAATAAACCTTCCAAATTTTAATTTACTTCTACAAATATTTTAGGAAATATTGGGTCGAGCACTATTCCTGACTCATCCGGTATATGTAAAAAATCCACCCAAAATTGCCTGTATATAACATTTCTGTACACTTCTATATTAGACTTTTTTAATTCACTGGTAATGACTTTGTAAGTCGAAACTGCAGTCCCAATTTTTTTAAATACCTAGTGGTAGAAAACGTTAATTATATTATTAACTGCTTTTTTTCTAATTGTGTACATTTAACAACACTGTTTTGAAATCAATGAGTTCTCTACACCTCGACACATATTTTCACACTAACAATAAAATAATATAATATATAAAATTTATAAAAGTCTAGAAATCTATTACTTCAGGTCTGCGCAAATTTTAGAAACTGATTAGTGTACTTACATTTATTATTTACAAAATATTTTATAAAAACAAAATAAGTGAAATTAATCTCTAAATCTATGAGTAGGATTTGTAGGTTCTCGACGTCCTTTTGTGCTTTACTGTACAGAATAGCAGCATCGACGAAACCAACCCGTACAGCTGAAACGTAAAAAACAATATACTTAAATTATTTATTCATAGAAAGTAGGTACCTAGTGTCAAAATTTTTAAAAATGTGCCTTCGAAAAAGTGGTCACTGAAAATTATAAATGTTTCACCGACGCACAGTTCTAAGTTGAGTTTTTTGGTTAAAAAATGGCTAGAGAGCGCAAATCCTGAATGAACATTTTTTTTTAATTAAAGCTTACCGAAATTCCAACAAATCTTCGAAGCAAGGATATTGAAAAAAATGCTTTTTTATATTATTTTAAGTTAAAGGCCCAAAGAAATGTTTATAAAATAATTTTTGAAATAGTAGTGCAGTCTGTAAGTCGAACAGGAACACAAATATTTTCTAACGTAACGAGACTATATCACGTCCCCGTTCTCGAGGATGCTGAACACTATGGTGGTGGTTAAATCTCTCTCCGAGATCACCCCACCCCCCAAACGGCCAAAAGCTACCCTCGAAAGGGATAAACCGCGTATCCGTCGTCTCTTACGAGCCAAACCTATGTTACCCTTGTTTTGGAGGATACTGAGCACGATGGTGATGTCGAGACCCCTCATTGACCCCCGCCAACCCCCCAAAAGCCATAAACTACCCCCGAAAGGGGTGAAACACGGATATTCCGTCTTCTCTCGGCTAAACCAGTCTTACCCCACGTTTTCGAGGATGCTGAATATGAAAAAAATATCGCGACCTCTCCTCGCTCAGCAAACGGACAAGAATAACATTGCACTCTTACTTCTTACTAAACGGGCACAATTATCATTATACTCGTACTTTTTATATTTTTTTGCGAAAGAATTTAACTCAAAAGTAAGCGGGCTCGTGGCGGCGAAGAGTACACACAGAGACGTTAACTAGTACAATTTTTTTTTCAGCTGAACCTTTAATCAATGTACCTGTAATCATCATCTGGTTCGTATTCAATCATCTGTGAACTTACTACTCACTTACTTCATACAACCGCGTTTCAAAGGGGTAGTTCTTGTCTGTTTGAGGGGTCGGTTCGCCTCGGGGAGAAGATCCAACGTCACCATCGAGCCCAGCATCCTCGAAAACGGGGGGTAACATGGGTTAAGCCGAGAGAAGACGGGGCCTATCCGCGTTTCACCTCTTTTGGGGGTGGTTTTCGGCCATCGGAGGGTTGGCGGGGGTTTAGCGGGGGTTTAGAAGGGGTCTCGACATATCGAGCCGAGCATCCTCGAAAACGGGGGGTAACACGGGTTTACTCAACAAAATCAGAAAGCAATAAAGTTAACATAAAAGTTGTACAGAATGTTTTCGGGATATTCAAGGTCGAAGTATAAAAAAACGGGTACATGAATGTGAAAGTTGTAGAGAATTGAACTATCCACAAAATTGATCTCTTGATTGGTTGATTGATTGACTTGCCAGCGTAAGGTGGCCATTGCTGCCGATTCTGAGGCATGGAGATTTGTTCCACCACGCAGACTGATCGCCCGCCGAACGTCCATCTGCAGTCGCCCAGTCGTCTATTACATATTCGTGCGGCTCCACCCGACCGACCAACGGATCATCCCACCGTGTGCCGGAACAAACCCCCGGTGCTTTTTTATATCGCCGGACCGGCTGGATACGCTGGATTGGACATTGGACATGCTTGTTGTCAGCAGCGAGAGCCGCATGACGCATGGGGTAGGAGTATAGGAGTAGGTGTTTGTGATATGTTTCTTCTTGTTTTCCTTCTGTCTTCATCAGATGGAAAGTGTAGGCGTTTGTGAGATGCTTCTTTTAGGTTTTCGTGCTTCTTTTTACTTTCAAGTATTTGTGAGATGCTTCTTTTTAGAGTTTCTGTCGGTGATCATTTTCTCTCCTATTCTACTTCTGAGTTTTCTGTTTCTTCTGTTTCTGAGTCTGGCAGTGTGTATATCTTTGATATTTCTTTATTGTATCCGTTGTTTGTTGTGCCGATTTTTCCCAGTGTGTATAATCCTTTCCTAGCTTACTCATAATCCTCTCGATTGTTGTTATCCATGTGTAGCATGGCCTCCCTATTTTCAGTTTGTTGCTGTTCAGTCGCAGCGCTTTCTTCAGTAGGTGTGTCGTGTCTCGTCTTTGGACGTGTCCCCAGTATTTCATTGCGTGTGATTCTATTCTTTTGATTATTGTTCTTCCCTCTAGTAATGTTGATATTTTTTGTCGTTTTTGTGGTTTTCCTGTTTTGGTAGCAGTTGAATAATGTCCCTTTCAGCTCTTCTCAGGCTTCTTCTGTTGGCCTTTGTCGTTGCTGCGTTTTTGACTCCATATATCATCGTAGGCATTATGATGGTCGTGTATATCTTTTTGGTTAGGCACCATGGTGGTTTATTGTCCTCAATGAAGGGTAGTAGAGCACTTGTGACTGTGTAGGCTGTTTTGATTCTTTCCCTTACTGTTTCACTCCTTTTAAGTTGATTCGTTAGGTATGTTTCTAGGTATTTCATTCTATTCGTGGTTCTCAGGGTGTAGTCTCCTATTTTATATTCTTCCCCACTTGCTGGTCATGTTTTTGTCAATGGGTCTCGGACCATTATTATGCTCTTCTTGAGGTTTATTTTCAATCCAGAGGAATCCAGTTGTGGTGTCATGTTTCTTAGAAATTTAACGATGTCTTGTTCTTCCTTGGTGATGATGAGTATATCGTCGGCGTATGCGATGTACGATCTCTTGTATTTTTTTCCAAAAATTCACCCTTGCCGAGATATTTAAGGCAAAACGCCATTTTTTTTATATTCTAACTTCCGTGTTAACTTTATTGCTGTCTGGGCGCGAGATATTCGCGAGAAACCATGTTATTGAAACTTTAACCTTGAATATCTAGAAAAGGTGGGGTTAGGAAAAACTAAAAAAGATAATTTAATTCTCTACAACTTTCACATTGACCTCATGGCATCCGATGCATAGGACGCGAGATATCTACAAAATACTTTGACCATCAATATCTAGGGTAGTCATGTTGGGATTTTTGTGGATTTGGGTTTGGGACACCTCAAAGAACGTCTGTGCAAAAATTCAGATTTTTACAAATTTTGTCCAGGTTTCCTCATCATTTTGGCTAATTTTCCTGTACTATAATATAATCTTACTTTTTAGAAATTAATACAACCGTACAAGAATTGAATTTAGTTAAAGTACCTGTGATAATTATTATTGTACCTTTTTAAATTATTATTAAGATACAAGTACTTCGCCTTACTACTAATTGAGATAGAAGTGGTTAAAGGTGATTCAAAGAAACACGAAAATATTTCAGAAATATTACATTTTCGTTCTCTTCTACCTATCGGACGACAAAAATACTGATAGATCAGATGAAGCTTGATAATATAGAAACAAAAATGAGAAAAACTTGCTGCATTAAATTAGCAAAGTCCAATAATTTGACAACTATAGCAATTTTTCCATTTTTCGTCATTTTATATTTTGATATTTGAAACAAATGTATATACAAATTAAATATTTTTTTCTTGCTTACTACCTAAAATCGTAGTAATTTTCTAAAAAATAATTTGTTTTCCTATATCTGAAAATGCATTTACAAAAAATGTATTCACTTCAATTAAAATCACAAAGTACCTAAATATAATGTTTTTAAAATAAACTTTTATTTTATATTTTACTCATTCCTACTTTGGCTATAGGATTATTGATATATCCTTTTACTAAAAGAATGACATATTATATTTACATTTTTATAGTCATTGCCCTATACATGATGACCACATTCTCTCATTTAATAGTTTCAAAAAAATATATATGCCATTCTTCCATCACTATTGTATTTGTTAATTTCACTTCTGAATATATGAATAATTGTTTAGATGTAATGTGAATTTGAGCTACATAAAAATTATCATTTCTAGACTTTTAGTAGTACCTGAACAAACGCTATCATCAGTCCAACTACACCAATTATATCGAGGCGTTGAAGAAACCAGCTATGGATTTGATTGTAACAACCTTGGATGTATAATCCAGCATCCCTAACTTTCCCACAATTTACGTCATAGTTCGCTGGAAGGCAGCAGGAATCAGGGACCCACTTTTGGTCTGGCCAGGCCTCAATCATATACCAGTCTTCGTAGTCTTCTACACCACAGCACCTAAACTAAAAAAGAAAGAACTAAAATAAGTTTATGGGTTAACTGTTTTTTATTACACTCTTCGCAAATATGAAAACGAAACATAGTGATGATCGAATTCTGATCAAAAGTCCGTTCGTCTGTCTGTCGGTCCGTCTATAGCGTTTCTTGTAAGCACGATAACTTAAGAAAGATAAGTAATATTGCATTACTTTTAGGACAGTATGTCAGAGTTAGCTAGAGGAAAATAAAGTGTATAAGAATTATGCACAAATAAAATACATAGAACTTTGCAATGTTTAAAAAAGCTCAAAAACTTGTCCCACAACCGCACTATGGTTTCTGAGCCCAAATTAATTAAATTATATTATGGAAATATTAAGTGGTGTAACTATTTCCTGTGATAGTTAATAACAAGAACACATAAATTAAGGGACATTTAACGTAAAAATTTTAATAACAAACGCTTGTTTGGCAAAGTTTTATTGATTTACGTAATAAAAAAATTGTATATCATATGTCGTTTTCCAATTCTAATAAATCTAATTGATCAATAGGCAATATATCTCCTAGGACGTTGTCTACATCATCTTCGATATCGACCTCGCTGCTCTCTTCAGATTGTAAAGTTTCAGGTTTCGATTCCAGCAGCATAGTAATTACTTCAAAAGAAAGTTGCAGTCTACGTTGACGGTTTATGCGTTTTTGTAAACTAATACTTGAAATGATAGGATCTGATGTATCCATAGCTCTGTTGAAAATGTCTTTTATATTATTTTGCCTACTAGTTTTCCTAGCGTGAAATTATCGGTCATGTTTGTACAGTTTATTTCTTGCTTCAGATTCTTCTTCTTCAAAATACCCTACTGGCAATGCAGTATTTTCAATGATCTGTTTACTGTGTGCTAGAACTTTATGCACAAATTCTTTAGTGTCATTCAATTTTCGACGAGTAGTATTATCATCGTTTGTACTACCAAACCCGGTTTCGGTTTGTCTACATGTAAATGAAATTTTTCTAAAAGTTGTTCTTTATAATTTTTTTCCTTTTGGCAACAATTTCTTTATTTATCTGGCCTCGGACTTGCCATTCACGTATATCATATCGATATTAGATGTGGAAGATACACTCAAAAAATCGAATCCAACAATGTAATGGACTTATTCCAAATTGCAAAGTATCTGGTTTTGGATCAAATACGTTTGTCGTCTTGAAATCTTCAATTCGCAAAAAATCACGGGGTGTGGCACCACATATCGGACAAGCTTGACATGACTTTGTTCCGGTCAGAGTATTCAATACGTTGCCGGCAATTAAGGTCATGAAAAGATTAAACTTTGTATCAATTGCTCTGTCATTCGGTAAAGAAATTTTCAGTTCCTTAAGATTCTCAATTTGCAGGTCGATAATTTGCTTTCTTTTAATATTCGCTCCGCTGACTCTTTGACGTACTCCAATTTAAGAGGCCTGCAAAATCTCACAGATTGTGGAGTTCGATTATTCCACAAAATAGTTTCGTGTGTCTGCAAGCGAAGAGGCATTACCGTGGTTGCAAACAAAAATGCATCAGAATGGGTGAATTTTTGTTTATATCTTGAATGACCTAAACTTCCATGGAAGCCGTAACTGAAAATTATTTTAGCGTTAATTTCAGTAAGTTGTAATGATTCCATGTACTGTATAATTGGCTCCTCTTGCAAAAGTACTATTCGTTTTGTCGTATATTCCAGTAAATTGATTAACGGTACATCTGCCACAATATCGGAAATTTTGATCCCAGTTGGCCTGCATTTTTGTTTAACCTTAATCTTTTTAGTCGGGGTACAGTTTACAATTTCTTGAAATAGCTCCACGTCGAATATCCAAATACTGTTGCTTACTTAAATTGAAATCTAAAATCAGTTCTAACACTTCTTCGGCTGAGTAATTCAAAATTTTTTGTTCCGGAGAAAACAGGATTCTTCTAATTTTAGCTGGTCAGGTTGGACTTTTGTTTACTTCTTTCAAAACTGCTGCTATATCGTGTTTTCCTTGTTGACGTGCAGCTATACTCGCAGCTTGTACAAATAAAAATGTTTCGTCTTTCTTTTCAGGTGATAATTGAGCAGCTTCCCTTCTTTGTAATCTGGATGATTTTTCGGAGAATGATAGACTCGGCCGGCCAGAAGAAGATGATGGTGTTGGCTCGTCTATATCAAAAACGAAATGTCTTTTTAGCCAAGTAGCATTTTTGTTTTTAAAATAATCCTTGCGCCGAGAAGCTTGAGTCCACCGTTCATCGACATTCCGGCACAAACGACGTAATTTTTCCCGTAGTCTCTGCTCATTAGATGAATCAATGTTCTCTCCTATCATATTTTTTACATAGTCCCATATTGCCGAGAATTTCTCGTCTTTGACACTTCCTTGTAACCATATTTCTTTTTGAAACGATGCATACTTCTACAAAATATAATAATTTATCAAAAGTTGCAAATAGTTGCGGGTAAACTATACGGAACAATAAACACTGATAAGAACTGATTACATTGGCGTAAAATTTATCACGGCCAAACGACGTCAAATCTTTATATTTAAATTTCACCAAAAGAAAATTCAATAAAATCATTGTTATTTTACTGTAACCACTAATGAAAGAGTTGGGATTTTTCTATTAAATTTATAAATTGTACTACATACCTGAAGGACAATAAAAAAAAAATTGAAAAACGCAGCAATAGCACACTTTCCCACTCATTTACACAACGGCTTACGCTCGATAACTGAAACCTTTATTCTAAACAGCAAATTATATTGCCCTAGTTATGTAAAAGGGTGGATGTAACAGACGGGCTGGTAGAGAACCTTGTCCAGTGGGGTGTTTACTATCGACATTTGGGTACAAAGAGGTTATTCCTGAAAATTGGAAAATGGGATTTTGGCCAAGAAATCCATTCACAGAAACCATAGTGCAACGTTGCGAAAAATACGCATCTGTATGTTTGCTCTGCAATTTGCATATTATGTATGGTATTATTAAAGGGAAAAATAGAAAAAATAACTGTTTAATCCATGATCGAATAGTCATTGTATTTACAAAAAACGTTCTACACACATACACACAAAGACATTTTTTCTATTCGATCTTTCAATTCAGCCTGCTAAGAAACGAATTTCTGTACAAACGTTTTTATTGTAGGACGATTATTAAAAATTTTCGTTCGGTTATAATATACCTATTTGAATAAATTCAGTAGGTAGAAACCGTAAAACTATATTCTAAAATACACACAGTCGGTCACAAAATAAGTGTACGTATATTACGTAGTTCAAAGTTTAAGCTTTTTAAACAAGGAAACACAGCTGTTCTTATTTGTTATTAAAAACGTAATTTATTACCGAATCTTACACAAGAGAGGTCAGGCACATTATCTTAATTAACTTCTCTAAACCATTTCACAATTATTATGAATTTTAATATTTTAGTATGCCTATAATTTTTTTAAATCTAACAGAGTCCTGTCTAACTGATCAGCGGCATTTGGTTCAAATTAAAGAATCATCAGTCAAATAAATGTTTGCAGTATTAGGGCTCTACAAAGGGGGCACCTATAACTAAGTGCGGCGCTTGAGTTCCACACGACCAACTTCCCATCATAACATGAATATCAATAATAATAATGACACAGAAAAGAAGAGTAAGTGAACAGTCCATAAAATCCCTATTATCCGATTCATCCTCTTATTCATTATCGATAACAAATTAGATCGGTTAAATCCTAAAATCCACTTTCTTGAAGCCTTAATGTTTAAAGAAAAAACGGCTGAACCATTTGATGACATTTCTTTCAGATCAAATTGACATTAATACCATATCGATAACGAAATGATATCGACAACGAAGTCGATAATATTTCTTATTCGCAAGAAAAAAATTGTCCACGGACGTATATATAATTGATTTCAAAATTATATAGAACACACCTTTAGTTGTGTAAACCTGCCTACCATTTCATATTTAAGTTGGTATGGGATAAAATTCTATCAGAGTAATTAGTAACATACAGGGTCTGCCACTTAAAACTCCCCAGACTCGAAACTTCCTTACTTCTAAAGCTATGACCATGTTCGGTACATCAAATTGTAGATATTTTTAAGGTCTTTAAATATGCATACAGAGCGATTTAAAACAAAATAATTGAAATAAATTATTACGAAATGAAACTTAATTTCCTTGAATATTTTTTCCTCGCCCTGTACATGAACTGTGTTAATGTTTTCTTATAAAGGTTTTAATTACCTTCAGTTTATGTTAACGTCATTATTTTTCGTTTTAGAGTAAAAAAATTAAAACTCTCTTATTGACCTCAAACTGAATTCTCTTAAAATACATTTGAAAATAATGAAATAATAATTTTAAGCTTTATTTGTAAAAGGCATATCATAAACAATATTTAAAGTAACAAAACAGCAACAACAAATAAAAGGAAACATTTTTTTTTCTCTTTTGTGGTATCACTTCATGAACCCATTGCTAATAAGTGCATGTTTTCATGTAATACACATTTCTTACTAATGAAATTTGGTTGCTCTTCTAGTGGCTCTACAGATATTTAAACAAAAATTTTTATAATCATGATTCAGTTTCATGAACTTACTTTTATTCATTTTATTTGATTCTTTCTACTTTTAAGTTGGTCAGATTTAATAAATCAACCATAAATTTGTTATTAGTAATATTTCACATGTTCCAAGTTAGCCATGAAAGTTTTAATATGTCAAATTAAAATAAATCAGAGTAGATATTTTCTGTTGAACATTAACTCGTTCATCAATCTACTAACAACTCAACATGGAGTTTTTATTGATTTATGGAGAATGTAAACGTAATGCTAGAAAAGCTTGCACAGTCTATTCTCAACGGTTTCCTAGTAGACGCTGTCCTGACCACAAAATTATAAATTGGTAATCCTAAAAGATATGGTTCTTTCACCAAACCAAAGAGAAACAAAAGTAAACCGGTGAGGAATAATATTAATATAAATGAAGTTGTCGCCGCCGTTAATGAAAATCCACAAACCTCAATATCAGCAATCAGTGCTAGGACAAATATTTCTTCGACTTCGGTCAGAAGAATCCTCAAAGACTAAGTTATCATGCTTATAAAATTATTTTAATACAACTTCGCCAAGGAGATTATGAAAGGAGACTTAATTTTATAGCTCAAGTGTCCGTACTGAATGAAAGAATTTCCTTCATAACATTCTTTGGAGCGATGAGGCGACATTCAATGATAGCGTTCGTGAAAACAGGCACAATATGTACTATTGGAGTGATGGGAACCCTAGATGGACGCGAGAAAGAAATTCTCTGGTATAATATAAAATCAATGTGTGAATAGGTATGCTTGGTGGCTGGTTTACAGGGCCACATTTTTTTGAAAATAACTTACCTAGATTTTTTACGAAATGACTTACTAATTATTTAGAAGAAATTCCCCTGCAAGTTAGAAGAAATATCTAGTTCCATAACGATGGTGCTCCTCCACATAATGCCTGTATTGTTTCTAATTATTTAAACACGATTTTTGGAAACCAGTGGATAGGAAATACCGGACTTGTACAATGGCCAGCTAGATCACCAGATTTAAATCCGCTGGATTTCTTTGTGTGGGGTTAACTTAAGGGATTTGTGTATAACGCCCAACCTCAGAACATTAAGGATTTAAAAAATAGAATAAGAAATTGATGTAATTCTATTCGACGGAATACTTTATTACATACAGTGAATGGTGAAATAATAAAAAGATTTACTGCAGAACTATTGCATTTACGTTAATGGGCAAAATTTTGAACAATATTTGTAAAAAACTTTTAATTCTCTCTTTACCTGGTAAATACTTTAAAAAAACATGAATGTTTATTGCAAAATCACTCAACTTCCCTCTATATTAGGAAGTTAAAACAATGATCAGCCTTCTGGACAGAATATGGTATAAAAATCTATACATCAATTCAATGATTTCAAAGAACTTTTTGTTTGACAAGACAAGAACGTAAGTGTTAATATTCATTTCTATAATTTTTTAAATAATTTCTAACTTTCAGATGGGGTAGAATAGTTTCAGTGTTGTCTGCGAAATGCCCAAAATAGTATTTTTCAATTTATTTCAAATAGTTCTTACCTTTGTTTGTATATTGTCCCATATAACGACTAAACTATTTGGACCTCTTGCTGTCATATTGTAGTGATGTGTAAGTCCATCTCGAAGCTCTTCTCTAAGAGTGTGTTTGAGACTGTCTCTATATACGAACGCTAATGATCCTACCAGAAATTCTGCTATGAAAATAAATACTACCAAGGTAAAATACTAAAAATAAAAAATAAATATATATTTTCTGTATTGAACAAACAGCATTTGGTGTTTTTTTGAGAAAACGGCAAATTTTTTATTAATTTTTTGAACAACACGTTAGTAATTTTTCTAAAAAATGTTTATTCTTGAAGATAATTATCGGTAGAAGATTTTTGCTCCCCATGTTACCCATTAACAAAGGTTGAGAATGTAGTTTACCAATACTGAACAGAATTGTATATCAAATGGACTGTAGCCTATATTGAATTATAACAAGAATAACATGACACTCTGTTATTTGTAGCCTTAATGTCGGTAAACTACATACCCAACATATTGGTCCTTCGAGCCGGATTGGATCGAATTCAAGAGCAGATCTAACAATATGTTGAGTACGTAGATTACCAACACTGAATTGAATTGTCTTTCAAATGGACTAATTTTATTGAATAATTTACACAATTTTGTATAACATAAACAAGTTGACGTTCTATTACACTTGTCGTAATATAAACTGTCTTGTTTTTATGTTCAAGGCAACCAAACTTGCCTATTTATAAACATAATATTGACTTCAACAACAAACGACATTGATTTTTTTCATAATCGATCACATAGTAAGAACCACACAGGTGTTAGGTTATTTTATTTTGCTTAATATGGTTAAAAAAGGGTACTCACCGTTATGAGCATACATCTATTTTGGAACCAAGATCCGCAACATGCGAAAAATGAAAATACGAAAGTAATCGTCCCAAAGGCAATGGCTAGCGAGTCAACACTTAGTAGTGCGTATTGTGGTAGTAGAGAAGCGTATCCCTCGTATGCTATTCTTAACCAAAGGCCTACGCCTAACAGACCGCATCCTGAGATCTGAAACAATTCAAATGTGGTGTAATACTAAGAATTCACAGCTAAGTGTGAAAAAATCTTGGTTTATTTACATCCCAGTTTTGAGTTGAGAAGTGAGAAAATTATTGTTCTAATTGGAACAGTAAATCTTATAATTAGACTATATCCTGCCTGAATTGTATAGTTTACTTTAATGATGTTTCTATTTCTTGGAATAGAACTAATAGTGGAGTCAATGAAGTAAAAAAATCGTCTTCGGAATCACAACAGCACCGATTTAGGCCAAACTTTTTTTAAGATGTTTGAAATTGATTCAAATCAGAAACATTTCGGTTGTTGAACTCAAATTTTTATATTGTTTAAACAATTACAAAAAAGTGTATATAAAAGATGCTTTCGGTGATAATTATTATCGATTTAATCAAATGTATTTTTTTTATTGAGAATATAGTATAAAAAGGATAGCTAGTGTTTTGTTCCAATCAAAATAAACAACTCATTTCCTTGCAACAAAGTCCCAACGTGTTACGAAAAGGGTGAAAATTCATTTTCAGATGCTTTTATTCTGCGCAAAATTCACTAGACGTAAAAAAATATCTATTTTTTTTTCAATCGTGTCGAGCTGAATTTTAGATTTTGACCCTGCAATTTACGATATTGATACATCGCCAATCTTCCTTTTTCGAAACAGACATAGAACGAGCTTCCACTAGAAATATTTATTTAGATACGAGCATTTGAAAATTTCATGTTTTCCAACATTTTAGTTTAAATTTCAACATTTTCTGAGAGATCCAAACAGGTCATTATTCTCTCACTCCTGCCGAGCCGAATTTCCAATTCTGCTGGTACAATTTAGTATCATGATAAAGCGCCAATCTTCCTCTTTCCATAGAGACGTCGGTCTATTTTTCTTCCGTTCGTGCCGAGCCGGATTGCCGGTTCCACCATTGCGATTTGGTATCAGAATAAAACGCCAACCTTCATCTTTGGAGACCTAAAACGACCCTACACTCCACGTATTCACTTAGTTATAAAATTTGAAAAACGCATGTTTTTAAATTTTCAAATTACCGGCCGGGTAAGGCACTGTCTTGAAAAACTCTCACGTTTACACCATATACAGGATGTGAAGAAATTACCGAAAATTGCACTAAAAGAATTGAATATTTATTTATATAAGAGATAATACATAGCAATAGTAAAGTGATAAAGTAAATATTCCTTATTCCTTATTTGTCGTGGGTTTTCGACATCGCTGATTACGAATATGATATCGGAATTTGAAAATTCAAAATAGCAGCACGATTAGCCGGACACATTTTATTATTTATTGTCCGATTCGTCTGAAAATTGTCTGTTACTATTTTTCCTAGGTCCTCTGGCACCAAAGGCATATAATTATGTGGGAAACTGACGTACCGTGATGACAAGATTTTCCAAGTGTCGGAAAATTGGAAATTTTCCCCCACAAAAGACGTGGGCGAGGCGTGTCAGATATTATTTTTCCTACATTGCCCAACATTACCTTTGATGGAAAAACACTGACGTGCCGCGATAAATAAAATGGATCATTTATGTTTACATGTTCGATAAACGAATTCACCCCTTTAGCAACGTCAGACATGTCAGTAGTAATGGAACTTTTTCTTCAGGGAGTGATAAACTATTGAAAAATAATCGAAATCTTCGTGCCGCGATGAGGTTAAAATTCTGGTCGAGGTCTTCTATACTATTATAATTAAATGAAATATTTATCGATATCTTCTAAAAAGTTTCTTGTACCATCATGAGCAAATAAATTTAAATAGTATAGTCATGCAGATACTAAACCAACCCTTAACACATTGTGTTACTTGTTAAAATATTTGAAATTTTTAACCTCAGAGCTCTGATGCTGACATCAACTAGGGTGGATCGTAGCCTATGTTGATGAAATATAATTTTCAAGACGACCCTCCGTCACAGGGCTTGAACAATCGGAAAACGAACGAAAAAGAGTAAATTGTGATATATAAGTAGCTGAAATAACAATAACATCTAGTATCGAAGAATATAGTGAAAATACATACCGTGGCGGAAAATAAGAAAGTTTATGAGTCAAGACACCCGATCTGAACCAGAACCTTTTCAGCTCACGTGGGATACTAAAACCACTTTTCGTGTTCCTGCGGTCTCAAGACGTAAAGATCTGGTCTCATCGCAATTTTTATCAGTTTCAGTAACCTCCCTATTTTTTTTTAATTAGTGGGGAGGATAAAAGTCGCTCATTTCTTTGCTCTAATTTCATTCTTTATGAACCTACAAACAAGTGAAATAACATAGCACCTCCAAGATATGAACTACAAAAATAATTTATTCTTGGATAGAGAACCAACAGTCAAATATAAATATACATATATAAAAATGTTCGCTGTTTCATTGAAAATAAAACCGTTAAAGAGAAAATGTGGGCACAAAAAAGATATATGCATGACAGACCTAATTTTTTTGCCTCAAATTTAAAATCTCGGCGTTTCATGGTATCTAATCCCATTAAAAAAAAAATAAGTCTTTTTACGATACTACACTTCCACTCCACTACGTAGATGTAGAAGTAATATCTAAGTATGGAATTACCACTACTTTAAATACATAATTTTAAAATATACCGGGTGCCCGTTATATTTTGACCCTTTTAATACCTATGTAACCTTTTGAACTAATTGGATTTAAAGTGAATACTGCGTTTTATCGAAATGCTACGAAAAAAATAATGATTCATAAAGTAGACTATGGAAATAAAAGACATTACTTGTTAAAGTTAAATTAGTTTATTAACAACTCGGGCACATGAGTTACTGTAAAAATGTTTACTTTAAATGAAAAGTGAAAAGCTACATGTGTAATCTTTTTCGCTGACACTAAATCACACAAAGAAGATTTTGATTTTGAACTATGTTGAGTCAACAAAAAAGTCAATTAGAAAATTGTAGGTATAGAAACTTTAGAATTCGGGTTGTATTGACCGTAAAAAAAGAACTCCAAATAATGAAAATGGGCTTAATAATGCAATTGAAATTTTGAAAATGATCCTTCCTCTAGTATAAGAAAAATTTCTTCCGAAACTGGTATTCCAAAAACTACTGTTCATACTGTTATGAAAAATGTTTCAAACTTGAATGCTTATATAAAATTCAGATTCATCGAGAATTAAAGGAAACTGAGTATTCAAAACGAGTACAATTTTGTAGAACAATTCTTGATTTACGAAGAAAAAATAGGCAAGTTCTTGATAAGTTAATCGTGTCAAACGAAGCATCACTCCACTTAAATGCCAAGGTGAATAAGCATAATAATTGTAGAGATTGAGTATCAGAAAATCCCAGAAATTTCCATCAGTAAGTCAGATCCTTTCCAAAAGTTACACTTTGGTGTGCGGTTTCAAAACAAAATATTTACGGTCCTTTTTCTAACAATCTGATTGTCCATGTCCCATCATATTTGGATATATTAGAAAATTTCTATCATCCGCAACTTGGAGAGGACAATTTGTTGAGGACAGTCTATTTCCAACAAGATGGTGCTACGTCTCACCGCCTCATTATGCTCTGATAACTAGAGAGTCCCTGAATGCCAATTTTAGAAATCGTTGAATAGAGAGGAGACAGGAGAACTCACAGTTCCGGATTTTTTCATATGGGGGTATGTGAAAGACAGGTGTTATAGCCCTATGCCACAAAATTTAGAACAACTTAAGAAAACATTCGAAACGTATTTAATAACATTATCCCAGAACAGTTAAGTCGAAGTATGACAACTTTGTAAAGCGAATACATAAATGTATCTAATTGTTAATTATAAATTAAACACTGCTTTTAGATGAATCAATCAATATATTATAAATACTCTACATATGTTTCGGCTTATTAGTCCTTTATCAAGAATATTACATAGTGAATACTGATGAATCAATCAATATATTACAAATACTCTACATATGTTTCGGCTTATTAGGCCTTTATCAAGCGTATTACATACTGAATACTGTGAATACTGTATTCACTATGTAATACTCTTGATAAAGGCCTAATAAGCCGAAACATATGTAGAGTATTTACAATATATTGATTGATTCATCTAAAACCAATGTTTAATTTATAATTAACAATTTTTTTCAAGATGTTTCACAAGGTACCTACCACAAGTTCAGTTCAGTGTATTAAATGTATCTAAGTTGATGGGCAGCATTCTGAACATCTTTTGTAACTAATGTGTATTATTTTGTTTATTTCTTATTTATTTAATAAATATTCTGTTACATTTTGTTATATCGAATTTCATATGTATATTTTCAATATTAGCAATTATAGTAACATGCAATTGTTAATAAACCAATTTGGTACTTATAAAATCTTCACTCTGTGTAATTTCCATGATAAATATGGGAAGGGGAAACAATGGGCCTTCCAATTGTGATCAAATATAGAGGGCATTTCATTTAAGAAAACCAAGTTGCTTTGTCGCCGAAAATACGCTGTCATTTTCGGTTAAACCGGAAATGAGCAAAAAGACGATTACTAGGGAAAAATACTTTTCAACATTACATAGATAAAGACTGGCGAAAACCGCATTTCATTATCTCCACTGTTTCAAAAGTTATATATGTTTCAAAAGGGTTAAAATATAATGGAGTATATAACACTTTATCTTCCACAAATTTTTAATTCGGGTATTTTTTTCAAATTTCAATCGATCAATTTAGGAAATATTAACAGTCCTCGCACTAGTGACATTCTTAGGATATGTTTCGAGTTCGCACACACACTCCACTAACATTACGTGACATTAAGAATTAGAAACCATGCTATACCTACACATTTCAAAATCTAAACAATACTGGGAATTAATATATAATTGACAAAGGCTCGTTAACTTTTTGCACTAATATATAAAATTTAGAAAACCTATGGAATATTAAGATGTGTAGGGAAATAATCATGTGAATACCATAATACCAGAAATAGCGTGTTATGTAAATACTCGATATATATTTCAATGTGCAGCTGTTGGGAGGTGTATAGAATGCGTAACAATTAACCAATTTTTTGTTGACTGGAACAAATCAATTAATTTTTATTCTACTTTGAAATTTGTAACATCAACACGAATATATCAAACCAAATCAGAAACATGTTGTTTTATCTTCCAATCAATTTTCAATACGAGTTGTATTTGAAAAATGCAAGTGAGGAAAAATGTAAAGCTAAACATAACAACGAAAAAAAATATTTTTAATTCTGTTGAATCAATATCGCATATTTATTAAATACATTTCCTTTTTTTTTTTTGCTTCTTTCCTAAATTTTGCATCAAAGAACTCATCCTTCCTCCCTGACAACTAAGAAACTGGCAATAGAACTATGCCTATTGAACAAATCAGAGTAAATAATGCTAATGTATGAAAACATTTTAACATTTAAAATGTTCAACAAATCGAAGATGTAACGGTAATACGAGGGTCCAGTAGAAATTTGCGTAACGCTTGGAAATTTCGTTGTTTTTGCGAATTCTTACAAGTTTTATGTATGCTAGGTGTATATTTTTGGTGTCATTTTGAAGATATATTCAAATGTAAACTACTGGAAGCAGTACAGAAAATTTAAAATTCGAAGAGGCGAAAATACGGGGGTTGAAACGTCTTTTTGGACACGACATCGTTCGGTGCTGCTACATCGCATATTTCTTGAGATCCAAATTTGATTTTCATTTAGTTGGAAAGGGGATGAACCAGCGCTCATCGTACGGGCTGGTTTTGGAGTCTGTGATGCACAGGGGTGAAGTTACAGAGGAGGTGTAAAGTTGAGGTACGATTTTAACCGGGTGATTTTTTGTTGTTGATGTTTTGATGAGTAAAAAATCGATCTCGTTTAGCACTATGTGGACGAATTTCTGGGTTTTTCCAAATTATCTGGCAGAGTTGGATTTGGGTGTTGACAATGGGAAAAGCTATAATTATTGGAAAAAGCTGAAAATCGATATTTGTGTGAAATTCGATGTTTTGAGACTTTACGGGTCGATTGTAATTTTTAAGAGAATACGGGATGTGCTTGGGGGAAGGGGGTGGTTAGGTTGGGGATAAACTTTATTCTTTCGTGATGAAGTTTCGGTGAGAAAAGTAAATGTCAAGTCGCGTTTTTGGCAGTATGTGGATGAATCTGTTGGTTTTAAGACTTTTTTGGCCAAGTTGGACTTGGGGGTTAAAAAAATCGAAAACGTTATAATTATCAGAGAAGGCTTAAAATTTATATCTGTGAGAAACTCGATGTTTTGAGAGTTGTACTGGTCGACTGTAATTTTTTAGAGAATCCGGGATGCGGTTGTGGTGGTGGTTGGGGGTGATTTTTTGTTGTTGATGCCTTGATGAACAAAAGTGTCGAATTGCGCTTTTGGCAGTATGTGGACGAATCTGTGGGTTATTTAGAATTTTTTAGCCGAGTTGAATTTAGGAATTGAAAAATGGGAAAAAGTTATAATTATCGGAAAAAGTTAAAAATTGATATTTTCTGGCAGAGTTGATTTAGGGGTTGCAAAATAGTAACAAAATTATAATTACAGGAAAGAGCTAAAAATCGATATTTGTGTGAAATTCGGTGTTTTGAAGCTTTTTACGGGTCGATTGTAATTTTTAAGAGAATACTGGATTTTGCTTGAGGTTTAGAGGAGGGGGGGGCGAATATTTTGTTTCGTGCTGAAGTTTTGGTTAGAAAAAATGCCGAGTTGTGTTTTTGACAGTATGTGAACGAATCTGTTGGTTTTTAAGAATTTTTGGCCTAGTTGGATTTGGGGGTTGAAAAATGGAAAAAAATTATAAATGTTAGTCGACCGACGCCTAGCGCCGTTTTTGTAAAACTTGTGTATTTGATAAATTTTGATACCTAGATTCATATACTTGCATTTTTACGTCTTGACGTCGACTGACGCCTGGAGTCGTTTTATATAAAACTTGTGTATTCGATAAACTTTTATGCCTAAATTCATATTCTTGCATTTTTACATCTCCACGCCAGCCGACGCCTGCAATCGTTTTTGTAAAACTTGTGTATTTGATAAATTTTAATACCTAGATTCATTTTCTGCATTTTTACTAATCCCAATTTCTTTGTCGAATATTATTGTAAAGCCTATTACAATTACTCCGAGCTGTGTAATTTTTGTCCTTTTTTATCTGCAGCTTAATAGTTTCTAAACCTTTTCTTTATTTCTATCCACTGTGTATTTTACATATTTTGTAAATATCGTGTCAGACTTGAAAGTTAGCCAAGTTCATTTTCAATGTCTTAACGAAGCTTGCTAAATTGCAACTTCTGTAAATTTTTTTTCTACAATTCACATATAGTCCTGAAGCTAACATATGAGAAAAACGCACTAGTCGTAATACGCGTCCTTTCATGGAAAACAGTGGGACTTTTAATTTCTCCCCCTTTTGTGAGGGACGTCGCGTCGCCAGTGGGCGTCGGAAAAGTTGAAAACAAAAACGCGAGGCCTAACAGCTGAAAAGTTGTGAAAATATCTGTATGTACTTTTTTTAACGAATTTTTTTGCCGCCAGAAGGAGAACTGCACAAAAAGATATAACGGTTTTTCTCGAAAAAAAATTGGAAAATTCTTTTTGGATTGTGAACAAAAGTAATTTTCAAATTCTTTTACGCTTCAATGGGTTGTCAGACCGAAACAAAGGGCTGAAACGTGCACTTGGTGCTATATTTCGGAGTGGCAGCAGTGCCTACCGCACGCTGGCTAATTAATCAATCAATAATTCTTAGTGACTGTTTTTAAAGTGTGATTCAATTGTCGGTATTAGAGTATTTTAATAACAGTATAAACTTACCCAAAACAGAACATTGACCCAACAAAACACAAAACGTACGCATGTGTATCCACTTACTGACATCTTCGTGAAATCGAATTAGGGAAGTTGGTATCTGTAAATAAAAAATGTAAAATATAATTTTATACTCTGCCTAATACTCCAAGTTATTTTGTTAAATTATAACTACTGACAACAGAAATTATTATTTTCATCTAGACATATGTCATACATACATATATAGTTATGATATATGCATGTATTTATACATGAACGCAACTATTTTAATGGTGTTAGACACAAGGAAAACGTCCAAGACCTCTGGAAGATTGTCTGGTTAGTACGTTAATTTGCTGAAGGAATTTTGATTAAGTTGAGGTAAGTTTTTACAGCTGCCAAATGTGAAAATTTTAGATTAGATTAGATTAGGAAGGAGGAGCTCACTGATTGGCCTTCACCACCGTGACCCCTATGGATATATTGTGGTGCTCCTGATTGGTTTTCTTAGAGCACCTTATCCAGCTTTGTCTTTTGTATCAGACTCCACAGCCTTGATAAGGGCCCCTTAGTGTAGCTATCAGCTCTTGGTTTTTCTTCACCAAGTAGTTGGAATCTCAGTCTAGCGTGAACTGAAGTTTCCTCAGCCTTTTAGCAGAATCTGCATGTTGCGTCCTCTGCCAAACCCATTAGATTCAGATATCTATTAAGTCGACAGTGACCGGTTAGAAATCTCACTACTATCCTAATGGCCTTTCTGTTTTGGCATAATAGATCCTCTGTAAATTTGGCCGACCGTTCTTTAATGAACTCTTTGGCCTGTCTCTGTCGTGGGAAATTTTTCCACCATTCTAGAGATTTGGTTTGCACCCATTTTTTTGTTGATGGATGCTCGTATGCATGGCTTAGCCACGCCTCAAAAGGTTTCGGGTTCTATGAGGGCGCTACCCGAGCCTTCTCTAGCCAGCTCATCAGATTTTTCATTTCCCTTGTGTCACTTGTGTCTTGGTACCTACGCCACGGTTACTTTATTCTGACTTCCTAGCTCTATAAGGAAGGGCATTTATGCAGTCCCATACAAGTGAACACTTTATTTTAATATCAATTATGAAATTATAGCATGTCTCAGATTAGAATGCAATTGTTTGCGTTATGAGCGGAGCACAGTTTACACAGGCACACGGGAATTCTTAAGTAAGTGGAATCCCCACCGAGGCCATCTCAAGACCAATGTACACAAAATAAAAATTAAAGGTTTAAATTCATTTTCATTTGGTATTTGGCTATTTTATAAATACATTGAATTTATTTAATTTAAATTACAGATTAAATGTCCTTATTTTATTGCAGTAAGAATAAAATAAGAAATCTGTTCTGATTCACTAATTTCCCCTGCGTAAACTAGGCTTGCAAATGTATCAATCAGAGACAAGGACACACATTCCCTATCTTTACAAGCACTGCGTGTTAAACTGAGACAATAAAATTTGCCTATTAGTGAGATCTCTCTTCTTTTGGCGCGTTACCCCCGCTTCCCCACTGATCTTAGGCCTTGCTCGCTCCTAACCCTAGTAGCACAAAATATTGGACCAATATATAATCCATATAGGACCAATATATGGATTATATATTGGTGCAATATTGGTGCTAATAGGGAATTTGAAAACATGTAGGCTGATTTGAGTGGCACAGAGGCGCTTTGTCCCACTGTGTGTCTAGTAAGACTTTATTCAGTATTAGTGAAATTGATGTTTCTCTCGAAAAAAATGTTTCGTCAAAATCAATAAGACATTTTTATCAATTACCGAGTCAGAATATGAAACTACACTGCATCTTGCACTCTCATCTTATGAACCTTTACAGGAATAATACAATTTTTTCCAAGTTGGTATATGATTTCACTACGTGTAAATTTCGCAACCTCGAGAAACCACAACTCCTACAACTTATTAAAATAACTATGAAGACATAACTAAACAACTATAATAACATAAATGATAAATTTTATGACAAATAATTAATTGATGCAACAATGAAAGTCATAATAAAAATTTAATTAACTCTTTACCTAATTTATAATTTAAACAATAAAAATATTTTTAACTTTTTTATTTATTTAATCGTCTTATTTATAATAACATTCGATAAAATGTGTAAGTCAAAATGTATCTAGTTTGATTATTGTGAAAGTTCAGAGCATGCATTAAATTACATTATTTTGCACAATCTACACTTGAACTAATTTATCAAATTTCGATGAAATTACGTCAAAGTCTCATGACCCAATGACCTTCATGTCATTATTTGTGTAATACATCGTTTAATATACGATGTTTAATAAATAAAACTGATCATACATGATATTTTTTCTTTTTCCTAGAAAGAGAGAAATTCCCATTCTAAATAAAATTAAATTAAAGAGTTATAAATATTTTCCGTTTTTTAAAATGATAAGTATTTAAAAAGGGAGATGCAATCTCCACAGTAAAACTGCGATTTTGTTACAGAACTAGCACCTACGATATCAAACGCCAAGCAGAATTAAAGCATTACAAATATCCTGGTCCTCAGCGACGCGACGCTGTATATCCTCCTATATCTGAGAAGTTTGTTTTACTTCTATTTATAAAACAATTTTCTTGGAAAATTGACTTTCTGACAGGATAAAACGACTTAAAGTCAGGCAGTAAAAATTCATACTGTGCAGAGATAAAAAAGTGTCGGTCCATACATGTTTTAATTGCATTGGTTTCAAGAGTCTTTTTGACCCTAGGCTGGCTTCATGGTCAATGGTCATCATAAACTTGTTTATTATCTTAAGCAAAACTCAAAACAAATTAAAAATCTAAACTTAGCAAAAGCAATTTACTACTGTAAACAACTTTCGATAGAGTAATCTTGATTCGAAAGGGTCAGTATTAACTAGGTATTATTCCCTCTAAAAACAATAAACAGACCGATAATTTCTACATCACAATCAATGAGATAGGCTGATGATCTCTCTATAATGTTTTAATTTTATACGCGATTGCCCATATTGACTTCAAAATATACATATCTGATCCTCAACGAACTACTCTTTTCAGCAATCGTATTCTAAATTTGAGAATATCGCCCAGAATTTTAAAAACTTTGTTGAGACTAGCTCACGTTTAAATAGACTGTTTTACAAAACGCGAAGTGTTGATTGCATGAAAGAATGAATCTAACTGTGTTCCTATTTTAGCTAAACCACTTACTACATTATTTAATTTATTACTAAAGGCCTCCAAATTTCCGTTGCAGTGGAATATATAAGGTATTATTCTAGTCTTTAAGAGGGACGATAAATCGGAAGTTTTTAACTACCGTCGATAGAAATAAAAACCGCCGACTTTTGGCTACATTTGACTTCATTTCGCAAATACGATGCTGTTAGTCAAACTCGACCTCAGGAAATTCAATTAATTTAGTTATTCAAATTCAGAAATTTTCTGCCTCAATTGCTAATTTTCTTAAAAAAAAAAACAGTAAAGATAACTTTCGCTATCGCCCAGTAATTTCCATAATAGTTACAACAACCATGTAGATCAATTTACATACTTACAACATACGTATACTTTATCAAACGGCCTTGCTATTGAAACGCATTATTACTTATATACGTAGTTTACTTACCTACATAGTTCGCTAGTTAACATTTCAGTGTTAAGATATTCTAATTAGCATTGCAGGTTGCGGCCATTCTCTATGTTCAGGTAAAAAAAAACAGGTTTAATATTTAAGTATGAAAGTGAACATTGATTTTATAAATTGTCCTTTTAAAATCTGACATAAAGTGTTGGCTGTTGTCATCTTTGGCCCACAATGAAATAAGTACGTAATGTCAGGAAATAATCAATGAATAAGACTATATAGATTTGGAGTTATAGTGGGCGACCAAACCAAACATCTATTAAGTTATCGTATGTATTAAATTAAAATTAAAGACTTAATGTCAAAATATATTGCTTACTGCATTTGTTTTCTCCATCATAAAAAAAATTTCCGCCCTCTTATCAATAGAAAACACTCCATTCAGTTCCTTGGAAAATATCAGAGTTTTCTTGATATAGGTCCCCGACCGCTTATTATTTTTTTTCGAACAATGATATCTGCAGTAAAATAAATAATGTACCTAGCCAGTGAATATAAATTACTTGTTCCTCTTTAAAAGTTTATTTTTTGGATCGGGAGTTTTTTAAATTTCTAGTTTAACTTTTATTGTTTATCTTTTTTATTACAAGATTAACTTACACGTATCAAGTTCAAGATATTTTTTTAAAACTATTTAAATACATTTCAGATAAACATTAATTTAATATGTGAAATAATACCGGATCCTCCACCATTTCTTAGAACACAACCTCCGTTACACTGAGTGTTTCAATGAAACCTGAATATGTTGAAAAGGGCATAGCCGATTCCCACTTCCACCAAACATGGCTAAGAACCATCTCACAAATACCAGCTTTTGATACAAAACAAAACGGTTTGAAGTCGGTTCAGCCGTCTTGAAGCTAGGATGCCACAGACAGACACGCACGCCCACAGACAAAGGCTTCAAACTTAACACCCATAATTTTTGCGTGGGGAGTTAAAAATGGATTTCAAAGTATACGCCTGCTATTCTGTGTCCAGAAAAACTGCTTAGCATAGAGAGATTCTGAAAGGAAAAAACGATACCCTTGTAAACGCCCTCCGATATCTTGGTAGACGCCTATAAGCACAAAATTCACTGAAGTCCAGAGAGTGTTATCAGCAAGTAGGAATTGTGTTGAGGAATGTGAAAAGTAAACATCTCCATGTATGGTCATGTGAAACAGATGAAACCTGGAGTACCCTGGGAGAAACTTTTTTCCCGGTGGGCAGAACAAAACCCCCTGAGAGTCCCGTTAATGATTACACAAATACACAGCCCCACAAATAACAAAAAATATTTGGAACTGCTAGCGAGACAAGTGTATCCCTATGTAATTTTCGACGCTGAATCCGAATCCGGGGCCAAAAAAAATCGTACACCCCCAAAATCAACCCCTAGCGCTAAAAAACACTCCCTAAACAGGGTAAAAATTACTTAACGCTCCACGAATAGTCCTAAATCTCAATAAATTGAATTAAATATAAACATTCAAGTATATAACGCATAAATACAGAGTTAGCACTACCTTCCATTGAAAATCACCCTCATGAATGGGTGAAAACTACCCCTCACACAACAGGAAATTTAAAAAAACTGCAGTGATTGCAAGAAAAGCTTACGATGCCCAGTTATTTTAGAAACAGTACGTAACTGCATTAGTCTCGATGCGATGCCCAAAATCTACCCCCATAGAGTGGCGGAAACCACCCCTATATCGGGGAAAAATGTTGTCATCGTGATTTCTATTTTAATCGATGCTAAAATTGACTAAATATATGCAGCACTGCAGTTTGGAGGTGAATACTTGCATTGCACCAAAGTCATTCAGTGACATCCCCATGAGAGGGTGAAAATTACTCCCCACGTAACAAAAAATTCAAAAAATTGTTGCAGTATCTTTTAGAAAAGCTCAAAACATCTGCATGTTCTTATTTAAGAAGAATCTTTGACAACGTACTTGAAAAGTACCCATATTATGAAGTAGCAAACATTTACCCGTAGTCTTAACCCAATTAAATTTATTCTTTCTTTCTGGATTTGTTTTCGAATGATCTTCTAACCGACTGCCGTTTATGCTTTTCAGACGTCTCTCTTTTTAAGGACCAACAGTAATCTTCCATTATGTGTTCGTCCCATCTTCCTTGGTACGTACCATTTTCAATTTCTGATATATCTTGGTGAAAGCATTCACCCTGCTCTTCACTGTAGTCGCAATTTTCTGGAAAATAATCAAGATGGGAATCGAGAAAATGAAGTTTCATGCTCATATTGCATCCTAAAGATTTTTAATCATTTTATCAATTTAAATTTAGGGGTGATTTCCGCCACTCTATGGGGGTAGTTTTTGAGCATCGCATCGAAACTAATGCAGTTATATACTGCTTCTAAAATAACTGGGCATCGTAAGTTTTTTTCAATAACTGCAGTTTTTTTAAATTTCCTGTTGTGTGAGGGGTAGTTTTCACCCACTCGGGGGGGTGATTTTCAATAGAAAGTAGTGTAAACTCTGTATTTATACGTTATACACTTGAATGTTTATATTTAATTCGATTTATTGAGATTTAAGACTATTCGTGGAGCGTTAAGTCATTTTGACCCGGGAGTGTTTTTTAGCGCTAGGGGATGATTTTGGGGGTGTACGATTTTCTTTGGCCTCGGATTCGGATTCGGATTCAGCGTCGAAAATGACATAGGGATACAGTTGTCTCGATAGCAGTTCCAAAAAAAATTTTTTTTTGTGGGGCTGTGTTATTCTAAGTATAGCCTTTGTATATAGAGTGCAGGAACACGGAACTAGTGGTTGCGGACTGCTAGCTCCTAGTATTTTGTGGTATTGTTGGCATTTTCAAAAATAAGACGTTACTATTTGACGTTTACCTGTTCAGATAAATCATAACTCATGTTACTTTGTTATTTAAGTGATTATATTGTGTTTACCAATATGTGGCCTAAATCTAATAAATCCTCCCTAAACCGCCCCTTGCCCGTGTCATCTTCGACAAACATTAGAAATTGTTAATAGATTGACGACTTATAGTTATGAAATATTTTCACATTTAATTAATATACGAGCGAATTGGGACTTATTGTGGACCAACCAAAACCTGGTGGGAGTGGAAACACAAATGACAGAAATAGAGAGAGGCGTCTTTTCTACAAAGCAGATATTTCGGCGGAGATTATATGGTTCAATAAAGATTTCATCCACAGATTCAAGGTTATTTTGATAATTTTGTCTTGCGGATTTGCAATAAATCTTACTGAATTCCATCAGTGCATAAGATACTTCTACATGGCGCGTCCCAGGGAGACTCTCCAAGTACGCCGCGCGCCGCTCGTAGTGAAGGGCGGGGGGGGGGGGGAATCTGGCGACTGGCGTCAGCGCGAGTGCAAAAGATGCAATTTTTTCGTTTTTTTTTTTTTCATGATCCGTTTATAAGTATAGATATGGCACTTTCGTAAGTGATAACACTGACGTAAACTGTTCATATCTCGGCTTCAGAGTATCGTAGAACAAACTTCTTTTTGAGTAAACTACCGTTCGTTGCAATAAATTTTATGCAAAATCCACCGATATTTACATTTGTTTAAGCTGCAAAATTGTTTTTTTGCGTAAAAAAGTCGAAAATATAAATTTCTTTGCAATATTCTTTTTGACTATGAAAATATACATCAAATAGAATGTATGAATCCAAACAGAAATATAAAATATTAATTTGATTTTTTGTTATATAAGTTTCAATTTTTTATTGCAAAAAAAGTAATTAACATTTTGCAATGGAATAAAGCACTTTTTTAAGGTTGAAAAGATGTACTATTTCTTATAATATCGTTAACATACGGATTTTACATTTGCTTCTACATTACTTCAAAGTTCGAGGATCCAAAGATTAAGTTTTTTAAGTTTTTTACCATAAAATGTTATTAACAATTTAAATTTCGATCACTGCGTGGACATACCTTATAGGGGAATTCAGTACGAAGAAATTGACGGGTCAAACGTCTTTCTACGACCTTTACAAGCGAAGATATAAGCAAGAAACTAAGTTGCAAAATGATATTTTTTTTAAGTTAAATAACAATTGAAGTCGCCATTTTGAGTGGTCAACACTATTTTTTTCGGATTCCTGAAGAAGTTCTGTAGGGGATAGACCAATTTTTAGCTAGACCCAAAACTTTCCTAGAAATCGTAAGTTCTGAAGCTAACCTCCCCGGACGATATAAATTTGATTTACCAAAACTTCGATATAAAAGCATATCCAAGCCATTGGTAACAAATGCTTTTGAAAAAATTTTTATGATCAAAATATATTGGACCCAAAATTAAGTTTTATCCACTAGATATGCCCGTAGATAACTATGAACTTCCAGTAATTTTGAACTTTACTAACTAGCGACAACAGACAACCCTGTTTAAAATACAGAGACACGCCGCTCTGGTATTCTACATCTATGTCACTTAAACAATGAAACGTTATAAACCGTTTGAATGACACTAGTTTTAGCTGACCACATTTGACCGACTAAGATACTAAGAATTACGCGGAAACAGGCTCAGAAATGACCATCGCGGTTGAATCCATTGTATAAAGTAGGTTTCTACAAGAAAGAATAATAGCTATGCTTGTTCTCATTCGATTTTAGATGTTTTATTTATCTTCTTGCACTCGTCGCTATTCATATTGGTTTCGAAAGTCAGAAACTCAGTAGTTTCTTTTCAAAATATTAAATATTGCAGTTATTAAACCTACTCGCCAAAATATGAAATGGGCCATTAGAAAATTTGGTTCAGCAAAAAATTTATAAATAATGGAGCCCCTTTAAAAAATATCGATCGGTCGGTTAAATACCTTCGATTTTGTTGTTTATTCATTTTCACACTGCGGCTGTCCCAAGCAGAAACACAGTAATTGACAAATTTATAAAAGTTGAGTTTTCTAAAGTATTGGACTCACTGTGTCCCAACACGTCTTGTGGAACACTTATAATTGATTAAATAATGAACATTTAAGAGTTATTATGTGCACAGAACACAGTAAGTGACACTGAATGAGTAACTGTACCGGAACAAAACACAGTATTAGCTAAATACCATTGGAAAACACAGTAAGTACTTTGACATTACTGTGTTTTTGCATGGCCTGAGTAGTTACCTTGTTTTGAAAATGGTGATCAGATCATCCCTTCCATAATTACCACCACTTACTGTGTCAAGTGCAATGATGGGCAGCATCCGAGTTGTTTAAGAGACCTTCATTTCTATTTAAATACCTACGTGTGTCTCAATTGTCAATTTCCTACATCCAAACGCACTTACTGTATATCTAATGTTTACTCTTTGAGTATCTACCAGTTACAAATACAGTAATTGCAGTTACTGTATTTTGCATATAAATAAGTATGCATGTACAGATTGCGAAGCTACTTAAAAACAAAGTATATGCTGCTAATCAAACATTTTTAAATATATTTTTACTCTGATAATGGAGAATGACAAATCAAGTCATTTACGAAACTTCTGTAAAAATATAAGACAACATCTCTTCAAATATTGTGAGGCTAACATAATTCATTAAAAATCAATTTTCCCGATATTTAGCCCGACTACAATTACTGTGTTTCTACTTGGGACAGTCGACTGATCTCAATATCAAAATTAGGTTCAGGATGCAATTAACTCGACAATGAAATATTTCATAATTCTTTTGAGTGATCTCCTATTTAGCTTCTATATAGTAGACGCAAATGTCCGTCGTTTGGGCTTTGACGTCAGTCAGAGAATGTCGATCTCCCTATGGAAGAATTTCATATAAATCTGTTAACATTTTGCACTTATGGCAGATTCTTCAATTTGATTATG
This sequence comes from Stenurella melanura, assembly GCA_963583905.1. Classification (NCBI taxonomy): domain Eukaryota; kingdom Metazoa; phylum Arthropoda; class Insecta; order Coleoptera; family Cerambycidae; genus Stenurella; species Stenurella melanura. The sequence goes on from OY757314.1 coordinate 123,292,958, forward strand.
TTTCAGTTGATATTAGATTAGATACTCGTTACTCCAAAATGCCTAACTACCAATTCTAATGCAATTCCAACCAAATTTAAATTTTGACTAAATTCTGAGAGTCTGACTCACTATGCACTATAGTTTATCTCAGTTTAAAATGCAGTGCTTGTAAAGATAGGGAACGTGTGTCCTTGTATCTGACTGGTACATTCACAAGCCAAGTTTACGCAGGGAAATTAGTAAATCAGAATAGATTTAGTGTATTTTTATTACGTATACACACTTATGCAGTAATTGAAATTAAATATACTCAATGTTCCACAAATAACTAAATAAAACACACTATTATGCTTTCCATCACTAATATACGATTCAAATGTATTGACCCCTCATTTTAACCGCGAATATATCAGAAACGGAGGAGCAGAAGAAATTAAAAACATTATGGGTTCATTATGAGCACTGAAATTTGAATAATGTGCATTGAACATTTTTGAAGCTCTGCTAAGTTATATTGAAAAATGTCCTACTTTTTAAGGAAATTTTGACCATACCAGTTTTAAATCCGCTATATCTTGAAAAATATGCATACTATGCAAATAATATTTTAGACGTAGATAAAGCACGGCATTTTTTGTATGAGGAAATTTTTTCATAATTTTTTATTTTCAAATTTTGCAGTTATTCTCAAAAATGTGACGTCCTGTTTATTCGGTTATCCTCGGTTTGTCTCCTCGACTATAGATTCCGATCTGTCTCCTGATGAGTTACAACAATTTTTTATACAGGGTAATCCTGAAACTGGAAATAGGCCAGCCCTATCAGAATATCACACCTTGACCTTATTGAAAATGTGGTTTTCGAGATATGGACACTTTTTTGAAATCTTGAAAATTTCGACTCTAGGATAGTTCTGTACATGCCAGTGCCACAAAGTAAAGATATGTTCATTCTGCTTTTAGGTGACTATTTTAGAATAGTTGTGTTATCAAACGTGTATAAGAGTTTTTAGATAACTACTACAGTATTTTCAAAAAAGAAGTATTTCGTAAATTTCTGTTCCTCCAAGATTCCGTCTGCCCACTTTGACCTTTGATGGTGTAAAGAAAAGTGTCAAGCGAAACTTGTCACTTATTTTAAAAACTTGCCCACTTATTATATATTATAAAATGTTTAAAAATTATGAGTTGTCCTGTTAGGGAAAAAGACATAGCTGTTTGAATGGTGGAGCTAAATTTATCCAATTAACATTTTTAACAAATAAGCCCATCTTTTAATTGTATCGCTTGGCCAAAGCATTCGTGGATATTCTCTTATGTGACGCATGTCATTTTGTAGGTTTGGTGTTAGTAGCGACCTGTCATTCCTCTGAAATTATTTAAATTTTTTGTGACTCGCAGTTCTGTAGACTTTTTCAGAACCACAATGCCTCGTATACAGTATACACAACGTGAGTATGCTAATATGCATTCTATTTACGGCGAATGTCGAGGCAACGCCAGTGCAGCCGTTGTGCCTTATCGAGAAAGGTACCCGAACGCACCCCATCCGGACTATCGTGTATTTATTAGAGTACATAACTCGTACTAGGAGGGAAGGATTTCTAGTCTTCATGGTATTGGTGGTGCCAGTGAAGGAAGACCTCGTCAAGATTTCGACGACGAGGTGCTTGATGAAATTAACAACGATCCGTCTACTTTTGTGCGTACCATATCACGACGCACTGGTGTATCTAAAGCAACGGTGCATAGGATTTTAAAACGGTACAAACTCCATCCTTTCCATGTACAACGTGTGCAAACTCTACTACCCAGAGATTACCCCTTGAAGGTGGTATTTTGCCGGCGAATGCTGCGGATGATAGGAGAGGATCCAGATTTTTTAAATAAAATTTTGTGGTCTGACGAATCATCGTACAGAAGAGATGGCTTTGTAAATTTACATAAACTGCATAGCTGGCAGTTGAAAAACCTCCATTTGATGAGAGAAGATCGATCAAAATACCAATTTAAAGTAAATTTGTGGACAGGCATCCTAAATGGTCAAGTGGTACGCCCATTCGAACTGCCACCAACATTAACGTCAGAGAATTATTTGGAATTCCTTCAAAACAACCTACCGGTCTTACTAGAAGACTTTCCTTTATCCCCGAGGCTGACAATGTGGCTACAGAACGGCGAATGTGCCCTGCACATTATGGGAGAGAGATGAGAGCATTCCAAAATTTGAAATATCCGGGCAGATATTAGCTCCAATTGTGTGGCCACCCAGATCACCAGACCTAAATCCTTTAGATTTCTTTTACTGGGGATGTATGAAGGAAAAGGTGTACTTCCGACCCGTTCAATCCGCAAATGAATTACATGAGCTTATCGGAGTAGCCGCCGAAGAAATCAGCCGATCCGGATATTCACGCCATCTGAAACGTTCCTTCGTTAAAAGATGCAGAACCTGCATCAGGGCAGGAGGAGAGCAATTCGAACATTTATTATAGTGACTTTTTTCTTTTTAGTATTAATGATGTTTAATAAATTCAGGAGAAATTACTTTTTATTTTATTTCGATCTTTCTTCGTCCTCCTAACTCATAATTTTTAAACATTTTATAATATAACAATAAGTGGGCAAGTTTTTAAGATAAGTGGCAAGTTTTGCTTCGCACTTTTCTTTACACCATCAAAGGTCAAAGTCGGCAGACGGAATCTTGGTGGAACAGAAATTTATGAAATACTTCTTTTTTGAAAATACTGTAGTCGTTATCTAAAAACTCCTATACACGCTTGATACCACAACTATTCTATACTCACCTAAAAACAGAATAAAAAAATCTTTACTTTGTGGCACAGGCATGTAAAACTCGCTAGAGTCGAAATTTTCAAAATTTCAAAAAAGTGTCCATATCTCGAAAACCGTAGGGTTTTCAATAAGGCCAAGTTATGATATTCTACTAGGTCATGGCCTGGTCTATTTCCAGTTTCAGGATTATCCATTTTATATCACTTATTTACTGTTTCACTTTTTAAAAAATTTTATTTTCACAAAAAGTTACAATTGAAAAACTTTTATTTAACTTTAAATATTTGAATTAATTATACAATGGTATATAAAGTTGAGTACAATAATATGTGTAGACTGACTCTGATAACGTTGCGAGTCGTATTTATAACATTCTATTTGCTGACGCTGGCATAAGCATTTCTTGGAAATTAATGCTATGCAAGCGTTTCACATGGGAATGGAATAAAATCCAGGAAGCTGTTATCGCTTATCTCAGATAAAGATATCGAATTACTTAGCATATAACAACTCCCCTTTTTTTTGAAAAGTCGGTGTTATTCGCCGACTTTTTGGGGAAAATCGGGCATTTCGTCTTCTTCTGTGTGTAGATGGGGTCTTCTTCTCAGGAGGGTGTTAATTCTGTTCAGCATCTCGTTAGGAGTTGCGTCGTTGGATTTCCTACAGGAACAGCATCTTCTTTTGCACTTCCAGGCGATGTAGGAGGTGAGGATACAAATTCCGAGGCTAATAACTATGTACATGGTAATGGAAAAGTGTTTAGTTATAAATGGCTCGTTTATTAATTTGTCCAAGTCTCTGGAATATTGTTCGAGTTTGTGGTTGGCTATATCCAGATTTTCGATGTTTAAATGATCGAATTGAAGAGGTTCCAATTTGGGTAGTTGCATTTTTTCGGGGATGTCACTACAGCAGTCATAGGGTATAACCACTGGGTGTGAATTGTCTGTAATGTTGATAGTATTACGGCCTTCTGCTTGCACTTTCGTTATACCGACAAACGCGTAACAGTCCGGGTGAAGTTTTAATATAGAGTTCTTATTAACACTGGTGATTTTTGTGTCCATTTGGTTACAATTTATGGTGATATGAATGGGTTCAGAAACAATTATTAACCACACATTGTCTTTTAATTTCTGAACGTTATAACCTTGTCCGTACACGAGAGAACTTTCACAATTTTCGGGAACTTTCCTGAAGTTTTTTAGTAACTGGGCCTCGCATGCTGCACTGCTGTCGATCGGGTAGGCGTAAAGGTCAGAGCATAGCTTCTTGCGAGCATCTAGTTGTTTGCATGTGCTCAGATCTTTGACGGGGATGTACATTAAAGAATCATCGTTACGTGCAATGAATTTTTGAGAAAATGACAAAACGTGGTGTAGGCCAGTTCTATTGTCTAGAATCGGGATGGGATATAAATGATACAAAGTATAGAGTTGTTGTTCTACTAATGGTATTCTTAAAACAAAAACGAGATCTGATTTTGACTGAAAGGCTTCCAGTTCGATAATTTCCAAGTATTGGGGAATTTCTGAATATTTCACTGGAAGGGGTAAATTGTTTTTAACTAAATTTTGAGAGATTTTTTGAAGTGCAGTAATCAAATTTTCGGGTGTAATGATTGAAGAGTGTATTATTTTTAGGCGGGCAAAGGTAATTGAATTTAAAATGTCATCTAAGTTATTCTGAAGGTACAGGTAACTTTCAGTTAATTTCTCGCATGTTTCGACAAATTTTAGTTCGGCTTGAACCAGTGCAACTCTATCATTTACATTATGTAATGCAATTTGAATTTTTCTCATGTCTTCGTTAAAGGTTTTTATATTGGTTTGCATATCTTGAAATGTTTCGTTAAAAGTCTTTATGACGGTAGAGGTAACAGATATTTGATTTTTCAGAAGGTTTTCTATTTGATGTTGGTCATTATTTAATTTATTGATGCTGTCTGTGAAGAATTGTCCATCTTCAGCATCTAAATTACCGGTAATGGCTTTGAATACGCTACCCACTCCGTTTTAACCTGTCAAAATTGGCTATAGTTTTTTGTTTTGTTTTTTTGTTAAGGAGGGTGGCTGAATTTTTATGAAGTTCCAGAATCTCAAACGGCCCGTTAAATTTGTTACTTAATTTATCGGTAATTTGGGATTCCTTTACGTATACCTTTTGACCAATTTGATATTCGGGGGTTTCTTTTGAAACATGGGCGTCAAATCGAATCTTTGCTCTTTGTTTTTGATTTTCAGTCCTTTCGCGTGCGACTTTATAATAGTGAGAGAGGCGATTATTTAAGTCTCTGACGTATTTCGTGACTAGTTCCTCTTGATTATAGAGTGTCTCGGGCGGTCTGCTAGACGTGTGTCCGAAGACTAACTCGTAGGGTGTAAATCCGTGAGTTTTATTAGTGGAGGTGTTATAACATATTATCGCGTAAGGTAATATGTTGAAGGGGTGTTCGTCAGGATGCTCCGTCATATGTATTCGGATCATTTCTAGTAAGGTTGCATGAAACCTTTCCAAGGAACCATTCGATTGCGGGTGTCCTACACTAGAATGTGTTATTTTGATGTCATAGAGGAGGCATAAGTCTCTTAAAATGGCGTTATCGAATTCTCGACCGAAGTCGCAATGAATTCGAAGAGGTGTTCCGAAGTGCTGGAAGTAAACGAGTAGAGTGTTTGCGATCGACTTCGCTGATTTATCTTTGATGGGATATGCTTGGCTGAATTTTGTCAGTTCGTCGCGTATTGTAAGCGCGTAATTTCTTGTAGGAATTTCTAGAAGATCAATGTTAATACGTTCGAAAGGTGACTTAGGCGTTTCCGTAATTACTAGGGGTGAGTCTAGGTTTTTTCGACAGATTTTTGTTTCTTGGCAACATTTGCAAGTTTTTACGAATTTTTCGACATCCTTTGTCAGTCCTTGCCAATTGTATTTTTGTCGAATGCGCCTGATGGTCTCATTTATTCCGCGGTGAAGATGAGCTTTGCCGGTATGGTATTGATCGACAATAATCGGAATTTGGTCATCACTAGGTGTCTTAGTAACGTTCTGGCATATTTTGAGTTTTACGTCTTTTTCCGCTAGGAGAAATGACAAAATTTCGAGGATGGGGAGATCGATATTGTTTTCAATATGATACGTTTTGGAGTCATCGAATTCTTCCCGACCGTTGTACAGTGAGATAAACAGGTTCTGGATTACAGTTTCGGGGTCGTATGGTAGAGCTACGATAAAGTAATTTCTATGTCGCACCGACTTACTGGATAATTTATTTATTGTTAAATTCCGAAAGTCTGCGTTTTCTTCGAACAAATCTTCAATGATTTTGTAGTGAAAATCTTTGAGATTGTTTTGTTGGAAAAAGGTCACGATATTTTTGTTAGTTTTGTCTAGGAGTTGCCCGTTCAAGAATTCAATTTTGGAATAGTCGATAAGCGACTTTGTTTTGTATAGTTTTATGAAAGTTTCGAATTCTCTTAGGGTGTCCTCTTGTTCGTTGGTTTCTGTATCGTCACTTTGACTATCAGAATCGGCTTCTGCTGAAGTCGAGGGCCTTTGGATAGGGTACGTTAATAATTTGTACTCCGCTTGAAAGTTAGAAAAATTTTGTATGTGATTTATTTTTATGCGGGAAAGAGCGTCTGCATTTTTGTTAATGCGACCGGGTTTATATTCAATTTCATACTCGTATTCTTCGAGTTTTAGGCGCCAACGTGCTAGGCGGCTACCGGGATCTTTTATTGAGAAAAGTCACGTTAGTGGTCTATGGTCGGTTATTAGTTTGAATTTTCGACCAAAGATGTATGGACGGAAGTGTTTTACAGCCCATACGATGGCTAAAAGCTCGCGCTCGATGGTTGAGTATTTGGTCTCAGCTTTGCAAAGTGTTCTTGAAGCGAAAGCGATCGGCAAATCTTTTCCGATGGGGCCTTGTGAGAGAACAGCGCCGATGGCGAAGGCGCTTGCATCAGTGGTGAGTAGAAATGTTTCGTCAAAGTTTGGATAGATAAGAACTGGTGTCGAAGTAAGGGCTTGTTTTAATTCTTCGAAAGATTTCTTGCATTCTGAGTCGAAAACAAAAGGAACATCTTTTTGTAACAATTTGGCAAGAGATTTGGATAACTTCGCGAAATTACTTATAAATCTGCGATAATAACCTGCCAGACCAAGGAAGGATTTGATTTCCTTCTGGTTAGTAGGCTGAGGGAAATTTTGGATGCATTGAATCTTATCGGGGTTGGGTTTCACTCCTTCTTTGGTAATGAGGTGACCTAGATATGCGACCTCTTTACGAAGAAATTCGCATTTATCAGGCTGGATTTTTAGGTTGGCATTTCGAAGACGTTTGAACACTTCTGTGAGGCGAGAAATGTGTTCATGGACTGTTGGGGAATATACGATAATGTCGTCCATGTAGACTAGACATCTCTCGTTCTGTATACCCATGAGAATATTATCCATAACTCTCTGGAAGGTGGAAGGGGCGTTTTTAAGACCGAAAGGCATACGAACGAATTCGTAGTGTCCATTGTCTACACTGAATGCACTTTTTGGTATATCTTTTGGATCTATCTCTATCTGGTGGAACCCAGATGCTAAGTCCAATGTTGTAAAGTACTGGCACTTGCCTAATTGATCCAAGAGATCAGAGATATTTGGTAAGGGGTATTTGTCTCCTACAGTTACCTCATTGAGTTTCCTGTAGTCCACGACTACACGCCATTTTTGCTTACCAGAAGCATCGAGCTTCTTAGGGACAACCCACACTGGGGATGACCAGGGGGAATTTGAGGGACGAATAATATTTTGGTCTAACATTTTGGATACCTGCGTTTTGACCTCTTCTTTGTGTATCTGGGGGTATCGATACGATTTTGTAAAAATTGGTTTCGCGTCATTGGTATCTATCTCGTGTTTAATCTCGTTAGTGAAAGTTAGTTGATCGCCTTCAAGATAAAAGATGTCCGCGAATTCTAAACAAAGTTGAGTTATTAAATCGTTTTCCTCCTCGTTTAGGTGGTCTAGACGGAGTTGATTTTTTATTTCATACTGTCTGTCGAGGCAAATTTGGGAGTTTTCTTCGCCTATATTATTTAATGAGAAATTTTGGATCGGTTCTAATTTTATATTTGAAAAATTAACAGTTTTGGGTACTGCGTTTGCATTTAATATAGAGGTAATAAATTCGCCTTTGTCATTTATTTGGACTATCGCGTTCGGAAGTCTTACTTTGTCTACTTCGGTAGCTTGCAGTATAGCTTCCGTGTTTTTTAAATGACATTTGAATTTGGTAATTTCTTCCGTACGCGGTTCAACTGAAATTATATTTGAAATGTTACGAATAGTATCTTGAGCGTCCGGGTTTGGGTAAATTTGTACATTTGATAGACCCTGGTCTGTGACTTTATGAATCGGAATTATTTTGAAATTTGTTATAAGTTTTTTGTTTTTTATATCTACCATACAATCATAGCGTTCTAAGAAATCAGACCCTAGGAGTCCATCGAATTCTATGTCGAGATCGCATATGTAAACTTTGAACGGTTCGTTGTTGTCAAACGGGATAAAAACAGATTCATTAATAATTATTTTTTGTTCGGTTATGCCTTGGATAGTAACATTTTCTGGACATCTCCTACTATAATTTCTACAAATTTTTGGTTTAAATATAGACAATCCGGCTCCCGAGTCGATTAATAGTCTATGCGTGTTAGTAGCGTCATAGATATAAAATAAGTTTTTAGATTTGACAGACAACAAGGGGCTTATAGAAACTGTTGTTCCGGGAAATTGAGATTCGGGTTGAAATTGTCCAAATTCATGTTGCCGAATTGGGTTTGCAATACTGTCATATTGGAGTCCCTGGTTTTGTGATACGGTGGGTCCGACTGGGCATGGGGGCCTGATCGAAAATCCCGGTTGTATACAGGGGTTGTGTCGAAAGTTGGTTCCTCTGTGTAATAATTCTCGGAGGGATTATTAGCAGTATAATAATCATCATTAGTGTTGCTATATTCCGAAGTATTAGCTGTATAATAATTCGGACTCGCGTGGGGGTCATTATCCGTATAATATCCCTCATTACTATTTTCGTACGAGTTGTCAGAGTAATAATTTTGATTTTGTTCTAGATTTTCTGGTTCAGTATTTTGATTGAAATGAAGTGTTTTCCTATTTACATTTGGTTTAAAATAGTTCGGATTCGGTTGAATCGCAGGGGGTCTCGCATTATTAAAATTTGGGTTTGGTGTAATAACCGGTGGTCTTTGTTGCTGAAAATTTTGTGAGCTTCCGGGGTTTTGATTATAGTAGTTAGGTCTTTGTTGTTGGAAATTTTGCAAATTTCCAGGATTTTGATTATAGTAGTTAGGCCTAGGGTAATTTTGGGGAATGCCAAAATTTGGAGGTCTAACATTTTGTTGTCTTTGACGGCATTCGTTTGCGATGTGTCCCGCACGTTTACAAAATAAACATTGCTTTACTGCTAAAGGTGAATTTAGGTTGCGCATAGGTGTAATGGCATTATTGTTACGATTGGTTTTTTGTGTTTCAAAATAATTTAATTGGAGCTCCCTTCGAACTCTTGCTATAGCCGTTAGCATATCTGGGGGATCGCTCGCCCTAACAACATGCGCGATTTTAGGTTCTAATCCCGTGAGTAGAGTGTTCAAAACCATACCTTCAGTTAACTGTATTTGAGCTTGTTTTTGCATCGCTGTTAGTCTTTGTTTCTGAACAGAAGCATGCATTTTTGCTTCGTGGGTTTGTAGGCGTGCAATAAAAGTAAGCGGGGATTCACTGGGGAGCTGTCGCATCCTTTGCAAATCTTGTATTAGTGAAGTAAGGTCTCTACTATCTCCGAAATGATTTTCTAAGAGTGTTTTAATTTCGTCCCATGTAGTGGGATTTCTAGAGTTGACTAGTTCAGCTGCACGACCTTTTAATTTGTTTTTTACATGAACGGTTAAAAGAACTGTTTGATTGCCAATTGACATGTCGTAAGCAATTTTGCATGAATTTAAAAATGTATTTAAATTTATTTGATTACCGTCATATTCTGGGACAATTGAAAATATTTCGCTCAACTTATATGGTTCAACAACATCTGGTTGAGGTTCATTTGGTTGTTGTTGTTGTTGCTGCTGTTGATGAGCCATATTTCTAGTGGTTACTGGCATAAACTAATTTGAATTTTGAGGACTTATTTATTTTACTTATATTCAGAGACAACAGAACTGTTTTTACCACAATAACGAGCGAGAAATAGTACGATTAATAATTAAAATAAGTTTTGCACTTGAATGATTCAATAAGTACTTACACGTAAATCTTCATTTAGACGTTGGTCCTTTTTCTGTTTTAAGGGATTGGAATCCGCCACCTGTTGTCAAAGGTCTCCTTGTTCCGGCGATCCTTTCCTGAAGTTAGGCCCTTTTTGGGGTGCTCCTTGTTCTTCGGGGAGGTTTTCGTCAGTTAGGCTTTTCTTCCAGGTGTTTTTCCAGATCCTACCGACTGCGCCACTTTTATATCACTTATTTACTGTTTCACTTTTTAAAAAATTTTATTTTCACAAAAAGTTACAATTGAAAAACTTTTATTTAACTTTAAATATTTGAATTAATTATACAATGGTATATAAAGTTGAGTACAATAATATGTGTAGACTGACTCTGATAACGTTGCGAGTCGTATTTATAACATTCTATTTGCTGACGCTGGCATAAGCATTTCTTGGAAATTAATGCTATGCAAGCGTTTCACATGGGAATGGAATAAAATCCAGGAAGCTGTTATCGCTTATCTCAGATAAAGATATCGAATTACTTAGCATATAACATCCATCATGTATGGGACACCCTGTATATGCTGGCTTAAACCACCTACTGAAATGCATAAATTTAATCTCAATGGCAGGCGACATTTCCGAGTGTTGAAACCTTTTTGCGTATTTACTTGACCATTCCGGTCAGTAAGGCCTCAAGGGAACGCACTTTTTCGCCGCTCAAAAGATTTAAGAACTACCTACGAAGTACTTCGGGGCAACAACGACTTCGAAATTTATCTATTCTGTATGATGATTAAATCAAAGGAAACTGTGATTTCAAACGTTTATATTGACAAACTTGCCAACATAAAAAGCTGGAAAAAAATTATTTGATATGTGTATTTGTAACTATTGCCGAAAAAATGCTTAAAAAATATACTTGCCTTTAAATCTGACATATTTTTTAATTTATGAGTTTTTCATCATGGGGCTCTGAAATCTCACAGCGCCTAGGGGCCCAATTTATCTAAACGCGCCCCTGAATTTGAGATCAATAACGTGGTCAATAAATTAACTAGCTGATTCGATTATTTGTAATAATATATTGGCATTGAGGATTTCATCACATGACCGAACTATTCATAATATAATGATTCAATTAGTTCTCATTTAAGTTAGGGGGAGTCGTGGCCCCTTCATTATTATTTATTGTGATTAATGCATCTTGCTAATGTAAATGCTAATTTAAACGCAAACGCTCTTAATGGGACCAGTAAAACGTACCTATAATGTTTATTTGCTAGTCTTTTATAAATATTTATTAAAATGTTCTTATGCTAGTGATAATAACAATAATTTATTTTCCATTGTGGCAAGATTACAAAGGTGCAGGAATAGTCAACTTATAACCAGACACAATATAACAACGAGTTATAGTGAATATTGGATAAGATATTCGAAAATCTTCCATGCTGCGAGTATTCATATTATGTATTTTTTTATTCACAGTAAATATGTTCTTGTTTTGATAAACATAAATACATATATCAAAAACGTATGAATTGGTACTAAATAAAAAAAAAAAAACGCTGCCTAAGGAATCACTACTTCCACATCCAGATTTTTCATCCAAGTCACTTTAAAGGAAACATCTTGATTAGATTTGCACTCTAACATGTGGAAATTATTGGTCATAGAATTTTAATAATATTTGGGGCAGATGTCATAAAAAAGTTTGAGGCGTTGGTTTCTATTATATACGTTAAAAATGAAGTTTCTAGTTTATCCTACTTATTTCCCCTATTCACAACCTACCACATCTCACCCCTTCAATGGAATCAGCTTAATCAGATGTCATTACAATACATACGTGTACTAACTTTCAAGTGAATATATCAATTTTATGTTATCAATCCCATTAATAATGAAGAGGAGGTGGCGGGGTTTGAAAATTATTAATAAGAAATCTGAGGCCTTGGTTTCTTGTATATCTATTTACTTCTATTTAACCCCCAACCCCTGAACGGAATCATTTCAAAATATAGTGTAGACCCAGATGTCGTTATAATACATACGTCTACCAAATTTCAAGTGAATGTCTCAATTTTATTTTACCAACCCATTCAATAATGAAATAGGGGGGTGGGGGGTTGAAAAATATTATAAAAAAATCTAAGACCTTGGCTTCTAGTACATACACCGAATTTCAAGTTTTTGTACTCTACCAGCTTGATTTACTTATTTTCCCCTATTTACCTCTATTTAACCCCCAACCCTTCATCAGAATAATCCCAAAATATAATCTAGTTCCTGATGCCATTATAATATATGCGTCTACCAAATTTCAAGTGAATATCTCAATTTTATTTACCCCTATTTACCCCCTAACCCTTCACCGGATATGTTCAAAAAACAATCCAGTTCCAGATCTCATTATAGTATATAAGTATACAAAATTTCAAGTCAACATCTTAAACCGTTCCGGAGAAAATGTGCGGACAAAAAAAAGAAAAGAGTTACTGACCGACAGACAGACAGACAGAATTTTTTTTACCCTTGAATTTAAAATCTCTACGTTTCATGACATTCTAAACCTATTTCAGTTAAAAAAAAAAATTGAATTTTTTTTACCACTACGTGAATGTGGAAGTAATAAAAAAAAAATAAAAAAATGTATGCAACACAATATGCTTCTATGAACAATAAGATGTTCTAATGAAACATAATTATAAGCAAACAAATAATAATTCAACTTCTAAATAAGATGTTCTGTGATAAACTGCAGTTCCCCAGAAATAGACAACATACATCAATCTGGAATCCACTTGGGCATAATACAAACTAACTATTTGTTCCCTAGTAACTGTTTTAATATTATGAAACAAAAATTAAATTGATGCTTGCTTGGAAATCAGATACTCAAAATGTAATTTCCAACTTAAACAGCATTGGTAGCTGTTATAAACGATTCATTAACCTAAAGAGACATAGACTTGCAGTGCTTTTGTTCATTATGAAATTGAGTTTATCTGCATTAAAATACAATTGATATTAATTGAAAAATCTATCATAGAAAGATCAGCATACTTACATTGAAGAGACATCATTAAATAGCATATAACCATATTCATATAAAATATGAATAACGCAGGGTCCAATATGGAGCCTTGTGTAATTCCTATACTGGTGGCATATGTCATAAAAAAACTTGAGACCCATGTTTTTGGACTCTTACTAGCTTGTTCTACTAATTTTCCCCGATTTACCCCCATGTTAATTGAAAAAGTCTATCATAGAAAGATCAGCATACAATGAAGAGACATCAGTACATAGAACTAACTTAAGCATATTATTATAAAATATGAATTATACAAGGCCCAATATTGAGCCCGGTGTAATTCCTCTACTGGTGGTATATGTAATAAAAAAAACTTGAGACCCATAAATGTTATAAAGAAAATGAAGATCTGGGTTTCTAGTATATACACTAAATCCCACTAGACTCTTACCAGCTTGTTTTACTTATTTCCTCCTATTTACCACTATTTACCTCCCAACCCTTCACCGGAGCAAGCTCAAAATATAATCTAGTTTCAAATCTCGTTATAATACATATGTGTACCTTTCAAGCTAATATCTTAACCTATTCTTGAGAAAAATTGCGCACATAAAAAATTACAGACAGACCGACCGACGAGACAGAATTTTTTTTCGCTTAAGTTTAAAATCTAGACATTCCCTGACATTCTAAACCCATTTCAAGAAAAAAATATTTGAACATTTTTTAGTATTACTATACTCCACCACCACGTAGATGTGGAAGTGTGAGTAAAAACCGCACCGTCAGAAAACGACAGAATTTCGTTTGAGTGTATTAATTAATTGAGTAGTGGATTGGCAAAGGTAAAAGTTAACACATATTTGTACATTTTACGCAATATACCCCACCAGTACATAACTTGAATAAAAAGATTTTCCTAGTAGAATGGCGTCAAGTACAGGAATGAGACTCTATGGGATGGTAGTCCTCGATGAAGAGCCAATCAAAGTCTGTTACAGAATATCATTGAAACATTTTCTTTATAGGATTTTGCAAACAGTGGAAAGAAAAGCTATGAGAACTAAAGGAAAAACTATATAAAATATTAATGAAATCTTTCCATTCTTTCGATAACCTGACTTCTGAATATCATTATCTTATAAATGTTTTCTTAACAGTCTCTAAACTCACCAAAATAACTAGGATTTTGTGTTAAATAAAGAGAAACAAGTCCGTACAGTTTACCGTGGACTCCGAACCACTTCTTGTGGATAATTTTATATTTATAATTATTTGGCAGGAATTTGAATTCGAACCCGCTTCGTTTGGTATTCCAATCTGCAAACTAAACGCATTAAATATTAAACGCATCTTTATCATCTATTTTAGTTATTACATAATATTTTAATGCACTGATTCTCTTTACTTCATTGTATAGTTTTCAATTCTACGGACGTTACATTTGCTTGAGCTAGAAATGTCCGCAGGGAGTTGTCTTGTGATTTAAGGCAGGCTATTTGCTTTTATTAACCCCCTAAAGATTTTTAAAAAGAACGAGATTCTCAAATAGATCCGTATGTGTATTTTTGTTATGTTTATTTACAAAATACTTTATACTTACAAAATACCGTATGGTACACATGTCAAATATAAGAGGAGCAAAAATCAGAATAAAGAAATTCTATTCGAAAATTTGGCGGATGCGGCAATGATAAAATTGTGTTAAAATTGATAGTTAGGTATTTTGGAACTAGCTGATTCTGAATCTGACGTCAATATTTATAAATCCAAAATGACGAATTCAACAGGGCTGCTATAATTGCATCACTATTGCAGATTTATATGAAATTTGATACATGCATATATTTCATAATTTACTAATTTCATATTTAAATGTAATTTATCCTAACTTAGCGTATTAAAATAATGAGATAATAAAAATCTATCTAAAAAATATTTCAAATATCCGTCACCTATTCATGTTTAAAAGTGTTTTATCTAATTAATTATGCATTTTTATGAATACGTCTTCTAAAGCATAGGCTAGCAAATTGATTCCAATTAAAATACATATCAATAAACATTTTTCCGATACCGCAGAAAGGTTAAAGTACCTATAGCTACCGATTTAAAATTGCACATTTCACTTATCAACTTGCACATGGATGTGTAATTTGAGTTAGTATTTCAATCACAAACAAACGGATCTCGTGTTAAAAACAGACAGGAAAGCTCAAGCAATAAATTTGTAGTTAATGTACATTTTAAGTACTTTGGACTTAAGTATCCACAGTATTAAAAATGCACTTTATGTTACATGTAAATAAATAATATTTTTTATGGGTAATAGCATGTTTTATTTATTTTTATTTTGAGCTTCTGGTCTTTCATCTGTTGTATTTGAAATATAGTTATGGAATAAAAAAAAAGTCCAGTTGGAGTATGTGTGTTAGTTATGGCCACTTAATAACAAAAATATGTCTCTGACTGATTTCAGTGGCCTATATTCCGCACAGGACTATGTTTTTGGATGCATCAAGATCAGATGTCTCTATTAGTCAGATGTCAGATTTATTTTAAACATTAACTTTTTGCGCATAATAATTAACAATTATTCTCTTAAATATAATTTAGAAAAAAATATGCGGCCTGTAATAATTCATTTTTGTTTTCATTGATTGAGGAAGCCGTTACTCTGTGGTAAATCCATAACTTTAATGAAATTGAGTAAAACACTACTATGTTTTTTACCACTATATTTGCAGAAAAACGTGACTGCAGTTTCAACATTTTATGTTATTTTCAAACGATGATTCAACGAAGAATAAAATAGAAGGGTTTGGTCCCTATTTAGATATGTTCCTAAATTAAACAAATTAGAGGATTACGAAAGTACACAGGTAGATGATTGTAATGAGACATATTCTTTACAGGCTTTTGCAAAAAGAAGAAAAAAACTATATCTATGAGAACTAAAATACCAACTATTTGTAAAATTATTGACTTACAATCTCTGCATTCTTTCGATTCTGGTTAATTAAAATCTTAAAATTAATTTGTCTTTCTTATTGGATAATTCTCATTTTAACACTTGTTTCCACACAGTCTCCTACGGCTATGCCGAGTAAACCAATATCCACATAACCCCCTACGGCTATGGGGATTCAGTTAAAATGATAACAAAGGCCTAAAATGAATTTATTTACATGCCTCGTCTTTGTTTGTTCGATCGCACTGTATTAGAAAAAGTATCCACGATTATAATCGAACGTTTTGCAAATTATTATATCACAATATTTTCGTTTTCTATGTAGAAGCTAAGTAAGAATTCATTAAAAAAAATGAAATAACAGTTTTCCAAAAATTTAAACCATGTTCAAAAAAATCGGTAGAGGCATTTACACAAAACTTCAATACTAAATAACAGGTGCCAAATATGGAAGGCTTGCGCAAATACCTTTACAAATGTCCACCATGACTGAATTATTTCTTGGGATGACATTATTCAATAAAAGTATAATAGGTGCATATGCCAAATATTATTGCCACCTATCACATTTTCAATCCCACATTCACGTAATGGAGTGGAAGTATAGTGGTGGTTAAAAAAAAATATATTTTTTTTGAAATTTTTCAAAAATGTTGGTGAAAATTTTCAATTTTTTTTTTTCCGAAATAGGTTTGAAATGTCATGAGACGTGGAAATTTTAAATTTGAGCAAAAAAAAAATTCGTGTATTCTGTAGTAATGATAAATAGATTACCTAAACATGTTCTCAATTTTTTTTTTAATTTTCAAAACCATTTTTAAATTTGTTTGAATAATTTTAGAATGCCATGGAAACATGGAAATTTTAAATCTGAACAAAGGAGAAAAAAAATTCCATTTATTTCAGTGGTAAAAAATTTATCAAAATATTTTTTTACTTCCCTCGCATACCGAAGGGAAGTATTGCATTCGAGAAAAAATCACCCTCCGAGATTTTTTCGGATTCTGACGTTTCAGAACACGTAGATTACGAAAATATAGGTTTTTCGATTCCGTCTGTCTGTCTGTCTGTCTGTTGGTGCATTTACTAAAAAACTACTTGACGGAGAGCAGTCAAATTTGGTAGGTAGTTGACGCTACTGTCAGCGAAGAAATGGCAGAAATTTCACTGGAAAATATACAGGGTGGACCGTCTAAACGAAATAAATAGTGAAAAAAATTTTTTTTTGCTCAAATTTAAAATTTCCTCGTTTCATGACGCGCTAAACCTATTTCAGAAAAAAAAATTTTTGAAATTTTTTTTTACCATTTTTGAAAATTTGCTTACCACTAAAATAGATGGATTTTTACTTCCCTCGCATACCGAAGGGAAGTATTGTATTCGAGAAAAAATCACCCTCCGAGATTTTTTCGGATTCTGACGTTTCAGAACACGTAGATTACGAAAATATAGGTTTTTCAATTCCGTCAGTCTGTCTGTCTGTCTGTCTGTCTGTCTGTCTGTCTGTCTGTCTGTCTGTCTGTCTGTCTGTCTGTCTGTCTGTTGGTGCATTTACTAAAAAACTACTTGACGGAGAGCAGTCAAATTTGGCAGGTAGTTGACGCTACTGTCAGCGCAGAACTGGTAGAAATTTCAGTGGAAAATATACAGGGTGGACCGTCTAAACGGAATAAATAGTGAAAAAAATTTTTTTTTGCTCAAATTTAAAATTTCCACGTTTCATGACGCGCTAAACCTATTTCGGGAAAAAACAATTTTTGAAAATTTTTTTCATTTTTGAAAAAATTTTTACCACAAAAAAATTTTTTCTTTGTTCAAATTTAAAATTTCCACGTTTCATGGCATTCTAAACCTATTTCAAAGAAAAAAAAATTTTGAAAATTTTTTACCAACATTTTTGAAAAAATTTTTACCACCAAAATAGATGAATTTTTTTTTTCTCAAAATTTAAAATTTCCACGTTTCATAGCGTTCTAAATCTATTTAAAGAAAAATAACAAAATTTTTTTTAATTTTTGAAAAAATTTTACCACAAGTAGATGGAATTTTTTTTTCCGATTTAAAATTTCCACGTTTCCATGGCATTCCAAATTTATTAAAACAAATTTAAAAATGTTTTAGAAAAATAAAAAAAAAATGAAAACATGTTTTAGTAATCTATTTATCACCATTATAGAATAGACGAAATATTTTTTTGCTCAAATTTAAAATTTCCACGTTTCATAACATTTAAACCTATTTCGGAAAAAAAAATTTGCAACATATTTTCACCAATTTGGAAAAAAATTTAGCACTAGATTAGACAGAAAACATTTTTGAAAATTTGTTCTGTATTTTAATCACCACTATACTTCCACTCCATTACGTGAATGTGGGATTGAAAATGTGAGAGATGGCAATAATATTTGGCATATCCTATTATATACTTTTATTGAATAATGGCATCACAAGAAATAATTAAGTCATGGTGGACATTTATAAAGGTATTTGAGCAAGCCTTCCATATTTGGCACCTGTTATTTAGTATATTGAACTGTTGCTGTTGGATGAACACTGTGTATATTTTTTTGACCAAAAGTTATCAGGTTTTCTTTGTAATAATACCAATAATTATATTCCGATTATTATTCCCAATGTCATTTCGTAATTAATAATTTTTTTGAGTGACTGTCATGCACAAATAACGAGGGAAGTTCTGTGTAAATAACTTTACCGATTTTTTTTTTATTTTTTCAAATTTCAAATTTCCACGTTTCATAGCGTTCTAAATCTATTTAAAAGAAAAATTAGACATTTTACTTCCCTCGCATACCGAAGGGAAGTATTGTATTCGAGAAAAAATCACCCTCCGAGATTTTTTCGGATTCTGACGTTTCAGAACACGTAGATTCCGAAAATATAGGTTTTGCAATTCCGTCAGTCTGTCTGTCTGTCTGTCTGTTGGTGCATTAACTAAAAAACTACGTGACGGAGAGCAGTCAAATTTGGTAGGTAGTTAACCCTACTGTCAGCGAAGAACTGGTAGAAATTTCACTGGGAAATATACAGGGTGGACCGTTTAAATGGAATAAATAGTGAAAAAAATTTTTTTTTGCTCAAATTTAAAATTTCCACGTTTCATGGCGCGCTAAACCTATTTCAGAAAAAAAAATTTTTACCACTAAAAAAAATGTTTTTCTTTGTTCAAATTTAAAGTTTCCACGTTTCATGGCATTCTAAACCTATTTAAAAAAAGAAAAAATTTTGAAAATTTTTTACCAACATTTTTGAAAAAAATTTTACCACCAAAATAGATGAATTTTTTGTTCTCAAAATTTAAAATTTCCACGTTTCATAGCGTTCTAAATCTATTTAAAGAAAAATAAAAAAAATTTTAAAAATTTTGAAAAAATTTTTCCACAAATACCTAGATGGAATTTTTTTTTCAGATTTAAAATTTCCACGTTTCCATGGCATTCCAAATTTATTAAAACAAATTTAAAAATGTTTTAGAAAAATAAAAAAAAATGAAAACATGCTTAGGTAATCTATTTATCACCATTATAGAATAGACGAAATATTTTTTTTGCTCAAATTTAAAATTTCCACGTTTCATAACATTCCAAACCTATTTCGGAAAAAAAAAATTGCAACATATTTTCACCAATTTGGAAAAAAATTTAACACTAGAATAGACAGAAAACATTTTTGAAAATTTGTTCTATATTTTAATCACCACTATACTTCCACTCCATTACGTGAATGTGGGATTGAAAATGTAAGAGATGGCAATAATATTTGGCATATCCTATTATATACTTTTATTGAATAATGGCATCCCAAGAAATAATTGAGTCATGGTGGACATTTATAAAGGTATTTGCGCAAGCCTTCCATATTTGGCACCTGTTATTTAGTATATTGAACTTTTGCTGTTGGATGAACACTCTGTATATTTTTTTGACCAAAAGTTATCAGGTTTTCTTTGTAATAATACCAATAATTATATTCCGATTATTATTCCCAATGTCATTTCGTAATTAATAATTTTTTTGAGTGACTGTCATGCACAAATAACGAGGGAAGTTCTGTGTAAATAACTTTACCGATTTTTTTTGATTATTTTTAAAAAAATTTACCACTAAGATAGAATTTTTTTTTCTTTGTTCAGATTTTAACTATCCACGTTTCCATGGCATTCTAAAACTATTTAAACAAATTTTAAAATGTTTTTGAAATTTTTTTTTAAAAATTTGAAAACATTTTTAATCCATTTACTTATGTATCACTACTATAGAACAGACGAAAAATGTTTTTTGCTCAAATTTAAAATTTCCACGTTTCATGATATTCCAAACCAATTTCGGAAAAAAAGATTTGCAACATTTTGTTGCCAGTTTGGAAAAAAATTTAACACTAGAATGCTCAAATTTAAAAGTTCCACGGTTCATGACATTCTAAAGTTAGGTATTTCAGAAAAAACAATTTGTATATTTTTTTGACCAAAACTTGTCAAGTTTTCTTTGTAATAATAGCAATAACTATATTCCGATTATTATTCTCAATGTCATTTCGTAATTATTAATTTTTTAGAGTGACTGCCATGCACAAATAACGAGGGAAGTTCTGTGTAAATACCTTTACCGATTTTTTTAAATAGGTTTAGAATGCCATGAAACGTGGAAATTTTAAATTTGAACAAAGAAAAAAAATTTTCCATTTATTTTAGCGGTTAAGCGGTTTAAAATTTTTCAAAAATGTTTTTAAATTTGAACAAAGTTAAAAATGTTCACATCTATTATAGTGGTAAAAAAATTTTCAAAAATCTTGGTGAAAAAAATTTGCAAAATTTTTTTTTCTGAAATAGGTTTAGCGTGTCATGAAACGTGGAAATTTTAAATTTGAGCAAAAAAAAATGTTTTTCATTATTTATTCAATTTAGACGGTCCACCCTGTATATTTTCCACTGAAAGTTCTACCATTTCTTCGCTCACAGTAGCGTCAACTACCTACCAAATTTGACTGCTCTCCGTCAAGTAGTTTTTTAGTTAATACACCAACAGACAGACAGACTGATGGAATTGAAAAACCTATATTTTCCTAATCTACGTAATCTGAAGCGTCAAAATCCGAAAAAATCTCGGAGGGTGATTTTTTCTCGAATACAATACTTCCCTTCGGTATGCGAGGGAATTAAAAATAATTCAAAATTATGAAACAATTTTTTTTAATTGAACAAATAATGGAACCAACGGAACTTTTAACCAGCTTTAATATCGATATTAATAAGTAATACGGTCCAATGAACCGGGCAACTATGGGAAATCTCATTTCATAATTTTTGTGTCGGTCGTAGTTTAGGTTTCTTAATGCTGATTTAAAGACGTCTTTTAAATTTTTGTAAGAAAATTATTCATATCAAGAGACATTTTAGTGACTCTCGCCAAGTATACTCTACAGACATAAATAATAAATGTACCCTCCGCGCTCATTAATAAGCTAGCAACCGTGTCTCTTTGCGGGAGTAATATCTACTCACACCACCGCCTAATTTTTGCGTAGAAATAAATAAATATATTGTTTCTTATTTACTTATAATATTAGGAATAGGCAAACATTTATTTTATTTTTGTTTGTCAAACCACCTGTCTAGTTTTAGCATATGTTGTTTATTACAAAATTGTCAACATTACATTATTGCTCATTTCTTCCGTAAGCTTTTACTCTATCAATATTATTACAACCGTTTTCTAATTCTAAATTGATTTCACGGTTATTTCTTCCCCAACACTGTTTTAATATAAACTTAACATTTAAATTTAAATAATAGCATCATAAAAAATGAAACTGACTCTTGTTTGCGTAGGAAGAAAATAATGCGGTTCTATTACTATATTATTAAAATAAGAAAGGTATACCGGTAAAAATCGCTGACAGTGCAAGAAATATTTTTACTAATGAAATACTGAATCAAGTCAATTAAATCGAATAACTGTTGTTTAAAATAAAATTTGAATATTTGTTTTTAGGTAAGTTTCTAACTCTATCGATTTAATTGAAAACTAATTTTTTGGTTAATATTGGCATTTTAGATAACAATTATCTAATCGTTATGTAAACAAGCATTGCTTAAAGCAATATAATTTACTTCCGAAATAAATAAAAACTGCTATTATAGTATGCTAATGGTAATCCTAACAAAACGTTAATTTAACCTAGTTTTTCTCATAGGTGCGCTACCGCTACCGGTACCATTTTTTTGTTAACATTTACTTTAGCCATGACTCATATATAGTTTGCTCTTTGCATATCACTCTGTTTAAGTTAATAATATGCACAGTAAGTCAGTCGTGCGCAAATTATAGATTGCAACTAAGTTTAAGGTAGTTACTGAAGTCCATAATCAGAAGCATCATTAATTTGGAATAGGAAACAAACCTGACTAGAAATCAGCGTTGTTTCTATTTACTTTGACAAATGTCTTTTACTTTCTCCTTTTAGCAGATTACAAATTGTTTTGTCAAACAAAAGCCAAACTCAGTCAAACTCTTCTAAACGATGACTAAATGTCATACATTGGAGGATGTAAAGAACTGGAGAAGAATGATTGACTAGAACAAGCGAGAAAGTTCATTTTCTTATCTTAAGAAGAGGTAGGTAGAGAGCTACATCACCTCAGCAAATCGGAAATACGTTCATTCACACCTAAATAAATTCGTAACTCATTTTGTCAAGAGAATCACACAACAAAACAAGCTATCTCACGTGCATTTAAAGCAAAGTAGAGACAACATTTAACTTAGATTTTGTGAACATCAAAGCCGAATTTAATTCCTTAAGAAAATAAATATGAAAATGTTAGTATTCCTGACAAGAAGGATAAGCTGTATGTCGTGGTTATGTCAATGAACCCTGTAAAATGCTCCAAAGAAATATAAATATTTAAGAAAAATTAAATTTCGCCAAAATTTACATAAAACTCACTTCACGAAAGATTAGAAAATGATAAATGTATTTGCTTAAAATGTTGATATTCATATGATCTTAGACTAAAAAAAATAATTCTGTACTAATTTATAGCTGTTTTAAAGTTACTTTTTTGAAAATACATATCTACCACTTGTTTATTATTTGTTCGTATGCATTATTTATTAATTCACATTATGTAATTAACAAGTTCTTAAAGTAAAAGTATTTGTTTTGATATTTAGATGATCTTTGATATGAAAACGAATGATAAAATTTATCAGTTTCGCATCTGAACACATCGTAATTTCTCTGTATGGTATTAAGATCAACAGTTTAAGTAGCTGTCGCTTACAAATTTTTCAAAGTTTATCGAAGAGCACAACATTTTCTCTAGCCCATTTGCCATAAACTTCTGATGCCACTAAACAGCACGGCTTAAGGAGGTATCGCCAAATTCAACAGTGGAAAGGAAATATTTTAATTATTTTTGAGTGGGATTGGAAAAAATCCAAAAATGAATTAATGCCAATTAGCAGAACCTAACCTCCTGCACCGCAGAATTTACTGGAGCAAATATTTGCGGGTACAAAGGTTGTCACGGAAATTGCGGCTGCAGAAAATTAGGAATTAGCCGCTCCATGTTCTGCAAAGAATGTATGGGCTTAAATTGTGAAAAGGTTGATGTTCCAGAAGTTACGGAAGAGGATGTCGAAAACGATGTTGATGAAGATATTGATATTAAATTCCAAAACATTTTGGGATAAATATAATAGATATGTAATTTTCAAAAAAAAGTGTCTTTAAATCAGCTATAAAATAAATTAGTACAACATTAAAGTTTCTTTCTATGTACAAGACCATATGAATATCAAAATATTAAACAAATACCTTTATCATTATCATTGATAAACCGAAAATAATTGTATTGAATAAAAATAATTTTTGCGTGTAAAAATTAATAACATGGTATAAAGGTAAAAAGTGGTAAAATCGTAGAAAGTAGGTAACTTTGAAAGACTGTATCTCAGCCAATTTTTATCAAAAATGCTTTGATCAGTTACCATTTTGGCGCGAATCAAGTCAGCTTCCTTTTTTGTGAGTCAATGCCTGTACCTAAATTCACCCAGAGAAAAGTTATACACAAAGATTAAAAAAAACAAAAAAATTTAAATTTTTCGGTTTTTTAAAATAGTTTTTTGATTTATTTTCTTAAAAAAAATTTTTTTTTTGACTTTATGAAGTGCCATTTCGATAGGATATTTGAGTCTCTACAAAAAATCGTATTATGTGCTATGTATACTAAAAATATATAGTTTTGAGTGGACAAATATACTCCATTCTCAAAAATCTAAGCCTAAATTTAGTGGCACTTTGTGGAACCATCATCTATCGGGTACAATTGAAAATATGAAACAATAAAATACCTTTAACGAATTAGTTGCCTATTCAAATACATAGTCAATAGCCTGTTCGTCGAAAGCCCGATAAAAATAATTTCATAGAAAATGCATTTGAAAACAACTTGCAAATTTTAGCTAAAAGTTCATGGTTTTTCAAATAAACATCGTTAAACAGATTTTTCAGTTCTAAAAGTGGAGGTGAATACTTTGAGACAAAATCACGAAAGCATCCATACAAAATTCCAAGCAGAAGAACCGATTCTGTCCTACCCAAAATATACTAAAACCGACCTAGGCGGTCATCGCCATAGAGATCGCTCGAATACGACTCCACGCCAAAAAGGTATACGTACCAACGGCACTGAAGTCGTTGGTACGTTTTTTCAAGCTGGAAAACCATTGAACTCGCATATATATCGTCTGGAAGCATCCTGACGAATAATAGTGAAAGCGAAACAAATGAAAATATATTACCAGAAAATACTAGTAATTATTCAAACTTTTACAAAATACTTATCACAAATAAGTTTAAAACATACATCTTTCTTATAACAATTATAACAAAGAAAATATGCCCATTATGAACAGTACAACTGTTATCATAATGTTATTTTTAATTTAAATTATCCTGCTCAATGAAACCCAAAGATAATCAAAACAAAAGCACTTACCGATATAGCAGTAACACAAAACTTTAGAACATCCACAGACACGTGTTTCGACATCTATGTCTCTTCGGTGCGGCTTTTTCTAAAGTTCACAATCAACTGATATATGTAAGCAAATACTCGTGTTATAACTATCAAAGGATTACCAGAACAGGATATTAAAAATTAAAATTAGATTATAGGAAATTCCCCGTAAAGGGATAATTATCAATATAGTTATATGCAAATGCAACTTCCTGGAACTGTAAAAGCTCTATAACAATAGAAACAAATGAAAATATATTACCAGAAAATACTAGTAATTATTCAAACTTTTACAAAATACTTATCACAAATAAGTTTAAAACATATATCTTTCTTATAACAATTATAACAAAGAAAATATGCCCATTATGAACAGTACAACTGTTATCATAATGTTATTTTTAATTTAAATTATCCTGCTCAATGAAACCCAAAGATAATCAAAACAAAAGCACTTACCGATATAGCAGTAACACAAAACTTTAGAAAATCCACAGACACGTGTTTCGACATCTATGTCTCTTCGGTGCGGCTTTTTCTAAAGTTCACAATCAACTGAAATATGTAAGCAAATACTCGTGTTATAACTATCAAAGGATTACCAGAACAGATCTTTGGGTTTCATTGAGCAGGATAATTTAAATTAAAAATAACATTATGATAACAGTTGTACTGTTCATAATGGGCATATTTTCTTTGTTATAATTGTTATAAGAAAGATATATGTTTTAAACTTATTTGTGATAAGTATTTTGTAAAAGTTTGAATAATTACTAGTATTTTCTGGTAATATATTTTCATTTGTTTCTATTGTTATAGAGCTTTTACAGTTCCAGGAAGTTGCATTTGCATATAGTTATATTAATAGTGAAAGCGAATAAAAAAAAATTACAAGTGCATTATTATTATAAGCGGTGTGTCTAGGCTCCCGATACCAGTAACCAATTTTACTCATAGTTATCATAAGCAACTTTGAGCAGTGGCGTTTTGTTGGCAAAATTTGGAGGTAGGACAAAGTCGTCCGGTGAAAGTCAGTAGGTGGTATTCGAGAAGGACAAGGAAGATTTACGCCGTTTTTGCAATTTGCTTGTTCCATGGTATTCTTTTTATATGTTTTTTTTGTTCTCGAGATATAGGGAGTTGAAATTAGTAATAGTTGCAAAAACCAAGAGCTCATTTGTGACGTCACTATACGCAAGTGATGTAAGAAAAGTGGCTTTCTGGGAGCTTTCAAATTTAAACTGAAAGGTCGAAAAACATGGAATTTTCTAACGCTGGTAACTAAATAAATACGTCGAGTGGAAGTTCGTTCTGTCTCTACGGAAAGGAGAAGGTCGACGATGAATCCTAATCGTAAAATGCAGGGTCAAAATAAAAAATTCGTCCCGACAGGAGCGTGAGAAAATTATAATTTTTTGAAATTTTACCAAATTGTACTCCCCTACTGTCAAGAAGTATGCAAAACAAACAATACTTCGAAAACACTTATGATTATAACAACTAAGGAGTATCAAGTCTATTGAGATCGCTGAGTCTATGCATATAGTGACGTAGCGCCTGGCTACGCCCATTTTCACTAAGTGGAAATTTGTAATAGTTTTTAAGATACTAAACGTGCGAATAAGATTCTTATTTTTTGCAGATCCATTATTTTATACTTACACTTTCGATTTATGAAATAAAAAAAAATGTCGAACAATCTCATTGAAAATAAATTGCTAAAACGGTGCAAATGCTCTTTGACTAAATATATATTTACCTCGTTTCATGTGTTTTGCACACAATAGAGATTTGATTATTAAGTAAAACGATCCTTTATGTATTGCATTTGCACAACATACTATATAAAAGCCGGAGATACGATTGTTTGTTTTTTATCCAAATAAATCTAAACTTGTTCCGGTCCCAAACTCTGCGCTGACATTAAATCTACTGCCGATATAACGAAACATAAATAGAGAAACTTTGTATATTGATGGTTGGGTTTTATCGCACCTATAAATGCTATTCTTAATGCTAATTAATGTTTTAATATGCAATAAACTAAGTAATCAGCGTATCGATTATTTACTATATTCCCATGTTAAAACTTTTCCTCAAAAAGCATCTTAGGTTTTCCCGTTTTCTCCAAGATTTTCTTCCTGTTAGAAACACCTATGTAGTTGAAAATTATAGTTAGAAAGAGAACTGACAAAATTGAATTGCCATTAAAAATTATATCACCAAAAACTATAAAAGAAAATGTCATCGTCGCGTCGTCCAGTATATTGATTCCACAGGTCTACAAAAATTTTAAAAAAATTGATCTGGGATCTGACCTATGTTATCCCATTTTTGTGAGCTGAATCCGATAAGAGCAAACAGAAAAAAATATGACGAGACGTTTTAGTTCTACAGCCTCTCAATGTTCCCTGTGGGGGTGGGAGGTGAGAGAAATATTCGAATACAAACACTGACACCAGAGAACGTGTGTGGTTTTCGAGGTCGTTGAGCACGAATTCGGGATTATAATTTACTGATGACAACATGACAGCTATCAATCAGCTCTCAAAAGACTTGGAATTGTTGGAAATTCGATAAACGGTCTGGTTCCTCAAGTTTTCGGGTACGCCAAGCACGAATACCAGGATGACATTTTATTATCGCGTCATATGACAGCTCTCAATCAGCTGTCAACACTTGTGGCAGCCTCCGGAACCCAGGGCAAGGCACGGATCCTGCAGGGTTCGAGAAAGCTGAGCACGAACCAGGCTTTAGGATTACGTAGGGACGCGATTTCAGCTGTCCAAAGCTGTGGAAGCATCGAGTCAGCAAAATATGCTATATTTTGCCTTCGTGGAGTACGATTTCGTAATTGATCCCGCTATTATGATACCTGTCAATTAAAAGAGAGGAGCTCTAAACCCTTTCAGGCACTGTAGTGATGAACTTGATCTCCCCAGTCTGGTAGATGCTTTGTCTAAATCGCCAAGTAACCCATTCCAGCAAGGTAAATAAATTTTGAGCTCGCATATCGAAAGAGGGTCCTAATGGGCATCCGAAATGGCTTGTTGGACTTTTTTTGGCGCTTGCACAACTTCTCCACAAGAAAAAAAGATGGCGGAACGTTATTTCAAGAATGTGTGTTTTTAAACATATACCTCTCGCTAGAAAATTAACTACTTATGATATTGATGTGATTTTTTATACTTATATACTACTAACATGAGCGCATATATCTGTACTATTATAATTTCAAAATCACTTACGATTTTTTTCTAAATAAATCCTAAATCACAGGAAGCAAATTTGTGTGTTTGAATTTTCGACGTGCGATCAACTATATTAAATGTTTAATTTTTTTATATATTATATGCGAATGAAATATGGTCTAAAAATCAAAAAAGTTTTTGCAAAAAAAATTAGCTCCATATCTTTTACAATTTTTGAGTTACAGACTTTTCAAATTAAACCATAATTTAGGTCCGTGATACTCCTATTACCATGCGGCTATTATCTCACGTACTGCTATGTGGTTAATTGTAATGCATCAAGATAGTAAGCAAATACATTTTTGATATTGTGTTAGTATTATTTATAATTTTACAAAAATATTAATATGTAAAATGAAACTCATTTGGCATAGTATTTATTAGATCTATAGGTTATGAAGGTGTTGTATATGGAGATATTTATTATATATACCATCATTATACAATATAGAAATAAAATATAAACACGTACACAAAACGTGTAATTTATAAGTAATAATAATAATAATAATAATGCATAATTATACACAGCATAATTATACAAGCATCGACAAAGCACTACTAGACTAGTAAGAATTACTGTCTGTTAAACACTGCTCTGCATTATTTCTGCCCTTAAAACAATTGTAGGAAAGGCCACATGCACATGCAACAGAACATCAACATTTTTAGTCACACTCTACTTTACAATTTCACTTTTGTTTTTTTTTAACCACTTGTAGTTTTTTGTCATCATTTGTGGGTTTATTTGGTTATTCTCTATCAGATATCCAAATATTCTGGAAGAGTGTGATGTGTTTTCTTAACTGTTTTTCAAGTTACCGAGGTAATTTGTTTAAAATCCAGAATTTTGTGTTAGGTAAGGAAAGTATAGGAGAATCTAAAGCACTTCTTGTGAATAATTTTTACAATTAAAATTATTTTGCAGTAAGCAGGGTTTGACCCTGCTTCGCTAAGTAATTCAGTTGTAAGCTAAGCTAAGCATACCAAACTAGTGGACTTAATGACCGTTTCAAATGCAGTAAGTAAGCTCTCTTGTAGGACTTAGCGAAAGTATGTCTAATAACTTTATGAAAAATAAATGCTACCTTGGTGAATCTAATTAAACTCACTATGGCCATACAGATTCACATAGGTCTTACTACCATCTTCAATGACACGATCACCAATTGCATCGCAGTTATCTCCAAGATTAGTCAAACTGTTTAGATGGCCTGTAACTGCTCACTTTTCCCCTTCGGAAAGAATAACTGACAGGTTACACAATACACAGACTGCCAATAAACAATATTTACAATATTTTCTTCTTTACGTTTTTCACCTATTTATTGGTTTCGTGAATATTATAAAATACCCTTTGTTGTCGTATATCCACAAAACTTTTTGGAAAAATTAAACATACCTTTCGTAAATATTATTGTGTTCGTTTGTTCATGGCTGCACTTCAGATTTTAGGCTAGGCGTGAGGAATCCAAGTTCACATTGTTATTTACACCAATATTCAGGGCTTGTTTTCTTAAGTCATATCGTACTTTTTTTTAAATCCGAAGTTTAGGTCAATTTTTATTTTTAAACTCAATTTATTAAAACTTATTAACGATTTCGTACTCTATTTGCAAGTCTAGATATACTGTCCTAAACCAAAATGACGTAACTTAAAATTTCCTAAGCACTTCAAAGTTTCCTTGTTAAATGACCGACTTTTTTCAATAATCAATAAACCATTATTTTTGCATCTGCCTCATAGAATTAAATTCAAAAATAGAATGAAACTATTTAAAAAAATAAGATGTGCTGAGATTAGCGGCATAAAATGTCAAATATCTCAAGAAGAGCGTATAATGAAGTACGTCATTTTGGCTTAGGACGGCAGTATATTACATGTAACAAATTACATCATAATTTAAAACCACGTATTTATTGCACCGAAATAATTGTTTAATAATTTTCAGACAATGAGTGATCTAATGATCAAGAATAATATAACACCTAAATTAAATTAGGTATTAGACTAATATATGATCTATCCACAATTGCGCAGAACGAGCCCTGCCGTAGCAGTCACGTTGCGCGCTAATAACAAGACATTATTACGGTCGAATTTAAAAATCCGTATCTCGAAAACTGTATAAGATATCGAGCTAATTATTTTTGCAAAAACTTTTTTGATCTTTAGACCATATTTCATTCGTATGCAATAGATACAAAATTCGAATATTTAATATAGTTGCCCGCACGTCGAAATTTCAAACACACAAAATTCGTTCATGTGATTTTGGATTTATTTAGAAAAAAACCGTAAGTGATTTTGAAGGTCTATTAGTACAGATAGATGCGCTCGTGTTTGTAGTATATAGATATAAAAAATCAGATTGATATCGCAAGTAGTTAATTTTTTAGGAAGAGGTAAACGTTTAAAAACACAAATTCTTGAAATAACATTCGGCCATGTTTTTTTCTTGTGGAGAAGTTGCGCAAGCGCCAACAAAAGTCCAACAAGCCATTTCTGATGCCCCTAAGGACCCTCTTCCTGAATTCGTTTCCAAAAATCATTTACCTTGTTGGAATGGGTCATTTCAATTTTTAAAGCTTTGGACCCCTTACTAATTCTTCAAGACTATACTCAGAATTCATGTTCAGCGACGTCGAAAACCCCCACACACGTTCTCTGTCAGTATTTGTATTCGAATATTTCTCTCACCTCTCGCCCCCACGGGGACCACTGAGAGGCCGTAGAACTAAAACGTTCAGCGCATCAAAATACATGGGCTATCATAGGTCAGATCCCCAGATCAAAAATTTTTTTTCTTGTAGGCCTGTGTTATTAACAAATGTTGATATCGAAAATACGTTTAGTTTCGTTATTTGTTCATTTTTACACTGACCTTAATATTAATATTAGGTAACAAGATTCAACGATTAG
The DNA here is from genome assembly GCA_963583905.1 of Stenurella melanura. NCBI lineage: Eukaryota > Metazoa > Arthropoda > Insecta > Coleoptera > Cerambycidae > Stenurella > Stenurella melanura. The sequence goes on from OY757314.1 coordinate 123,324,242, forward strand.
TTGAACGACAGTGAAAATATGTCCACTAGTTTTTTGACCCGCTCCGACCTCAGCAAACTTAAGTAAACACATGCAACAGCATTTGTTCAGGTCGACCGTGGGCCCAAAATCGGCATCCTCCTTTATTTCATGATTTTTGGTAACCTCAATTCTGAGGGCCATTCAGTTTCATTAAAAAAAATCATCCTTTTTCCTAGCTTTATATACAGTTTATACACAACAAAAAAAATATGCGTCGTTTTGAATTTTTAAGCATTATCTTCACTAGAAAACCCTGAAGTCTTCAGATACCAATTTTATATAAATCTGCAAAACTTTGCAACTATGATAGAAATATAATATTTTTAACTCGAATTTAATGCAATTCGGCGAAATTTTAACCTACCCTGCTCACAGGACCAGCAAATATATACGGCATTGCTGAATAATGAAAGCATACAAATCTAATTATACAAATGCCGCCACCGCACAGTATTAAATTACCTATATGTCTGCGAAAATTTTCAAAAAATCAAAAATTCTTCTGGCTTACGGTCCCATTATTTTTGTAGAGCAATAGGCTCTAGGTGATTATTTTTTTAAGAATACTTTGTATGAAGAGCGCATCTCGGATGGAAAATTCAATTTACCTGTGTACTCACCTATACCGCCCAAAAGTGACGGCATAGTGCCTTAAGTTATGGTTTCATATGCCAACATCGTACTGAATATAATTCATGAATGCTGGGTCACTTGACCTCTTAAAAATTGTGATGGGCTACAAGCCCTATTAGGTACTCCACTGCTTTAATTGGTCCAAAGCTTGGTAAACAATTAATTTTTTGGGTAAAAATTACATTCACTATGCACAATTAATTATTTAGAACGTATTGTTTTAAGTGAAAAAGTTTTCTAACAGCGTTACACCTCTTAAAAAGTGTTGATTACCTAAATTATGGTACCAAAATGACTTATTATTAGTAAGCTAACAGTTCAATCAGGCATGTGCTAAGATCTATAAAAATTTTAGATGGAATGTCTGTTACAGTCCATTACGTATTGGAAACTTAAAATTTAATCTAGTTTTAATGATCGTAGAAAGGCCTCAACGTATCATTTAACCCGACACCGTTGAATTCTTCCGATTCGTTGTGATACAAGATACTTTTTTAGAAGAGATATAATCTCTTCATTGTTTTAACATTAGCGGGTTCGTCCTTTTTTGTGGATGGTCATTAAATATTTTATGAGTACATATTTCGGATTTTTGTTAAATTACAAGTGTAGGTCAGGTATCCTGAGTTGTAGGCCCCAGTTTCTAATGCCATCTTATTTTTAAGTCTAATATTGACGAGTATAAAAATATACAATTTTTTTCAACAGCAAAAAATTTGATTCCGCTAATTTTGATGAATTTTGATGTTGGATCGATTTTGTAGCCCAGTTCCCTGGGAAAAATTAGCGGCAAAAGATGGAAATAAAAAATTCCTTTGAGAATTTTTGTGGTAGTGAAAATTGAAGGGCACAAAATTTTACGACAATTTGTATTTACTAGGGCCGCACAGTGAATAAAAAATAAGTTTTTGTGGACAAAATTCCATCTACAACTGAGTTTTGCTTGAAATGACTAATTTTTTTTAAGTTCTCTCAAAACAATACTTTACAACGCCTAACTGCCCAAATTGATGTAAGTTGGCTAAAAATCTTAACTTTTTCTGAATATGATATTCGTCTTACCCAAAAGTGGTCCAATTTTGAGAAATTTACCATTTTTTGGGATTATTGAATTTTTTTTTAAATTCACACTCTTCATTAGAAGGATTTAAAATGCCAACATTGATACATTATTACTACGTTCTTGTTCATTAATTACAAATTGGCTTTCTAAAAAATCTTAATATTCTTTTGAAGCGACTTTTATCACGATTAGCTGCCCGATAAATACGATTAAATCAAGGAATAAAGCTTTTTGACAACGGCTTTAATTTGCTCAGCAGTAAAATCGTTCCAAGTCTTCAAATCATTTAACGTCGCATCAACATTATCTGAATTACAACGAAAATTACTACTCCAAATTACTGCACAAAAATAAATATTAACTGTATACCCCATAATCATAATATTTTCAACCTGGAAATGAGAAAAACGGCATTTCTGCATAGTCAATAAACACTTTTTGATATAAAATCTTGAGTACAGCTTTAAAAATATTTAGGGTTGACATCATTATAAATGCAATTCATAATATATATTTTTTCTGAACTTTAAAATTTAAATATTTTTTTTCGAATTACTTTAGTATTACGATTTTTTTTTTAACTTTGTTGGGGGCCGCGGTAACAACTTGATATAAATAAGCTGCGAAAACCCTTATATACATTGATTTCAGAGCCTTTCAGAGTTTTCTTTTTAATTAATAAAAAAAAATAATTGAAAAAGTGATAAATCTTATGTATTTTATGTCCATTAATTACAACAAACCAAAATTTATAAAAATGATTTTATCTCATTGCGCTTTAGGTTAAAAAACACGTTCTTTCATATTTTTAAAACAAAAATTCAAGATATATGTTACAGTTACCAGTGACTATGAATGAAGTTGGCTGAGAATAAGGTTTGCCATAGGTATGATTTAATGTATAAGAGATAAAATACTCATTATTAATTTTTTGGAAATTGATTTTTCCGGTCTCCAAGCACAAAAATTAATGCAATTTTCACAAAAATTACTTTAATGGCATTACCTTCCAGATTTTTGTCGCAATGTTCTCTGAAAATTTGAGCTGAATCGGTCAAGTATTTTTTGAGTTATAATCAAACAAACGCACAAACAAACATATATTGAATTTTCTATATTAGTAAGATAATTGTTTTTTTAATTGATTTAAAAAAAATCAATACTTCTTTATTTATCAGTCCAAACAGCTTAGAACACTATGATCATATTATAGTTTAATAAATTATGTAATAAGAAACATTTTCAAAAACCCCTTAAAAATGGCCAGTGTAGTGCTACATGAATGATATATTTATAATTATTGACTTATAGCAATATAATAATATTGTAATTTACTAAATTATGCACTAAAAAGTCCAAAAAAAAAAAATCAAAAATCCCAAAATATTGTCAATTCTTCAAAATTGGACAACTCTTGGGTAAAACGAATATCACATTCGTAATCAACGACCGAAATACATAATGTACAACCATTAAAAAAACCAGAGATCTTAAATGTAGGAAAGTCCAGCCTCTCCATTTCAATGTAAATTAAGGTTTTTAGCCTGAATTTGATCAGTTAGGCGTTGTAAAGTATTGTTTTGAGAATACCTAAAAAAAAATTGGCCATTTCAAGCAAAGCTCAGGTGTAGATCGAATTTTGTCCACAAAAATTCATGTGGGCCGTCGTGAGAACATTGGGACCCGGAGGTAGTAACATATGGGCCCCCACCCTCCCGCTGTTCCAAATAATGAAATTTTTAAGAGTCAGTTAAAATTTGCACGTGCATCTCCAACTTTTCCCAGATTTCAGACATTCGGGTGGAATCAAGGATTTTCAGGTAAAATAATTATCAAATTTATGGCGTCATGAGCCAATGCACGAACAATTTTTTCCATGCGTTTCGGCACAAAAACTTTAACAACATTTGAAGAAACAAGAGGAGAATAATAAAAAATTATATTATAAAGAGCCAAAGTGTTATTACTATATACTAATACATATTTAAAACAAATGCAAACTTTATTTTCTCTGTTTTAGAGCCTACCCCATTACATTATCAATATCTTTCAATACAATCGTTCATGTAACAAGTTCCGTTGGTTTTGGGATCTGTCACATTTCGATATTATGATGGTCAAAAATGTTCAAATGTTCTAATTATATTGAAACATATTCTTTATAGGATTTTGCAAACAGCAGGAAAAATAACTATATATGAGAACTAAAAGAAAAGCTATGTGTAAAAATATTAATGAAATCTTGAATTATAGAGAATTAGATTTATTAGGATTTAATTTGCTAGCATAACCAGAATTCAGGTTATCGAAAGATTGCATTAATATTTTTACAAATAGCTTTTCTTTTAGTTCTCATCGATAGTCATTTTTTTCACTGTTTGCAAAATCCTATAAAGAATATGTTTCAATGAATTCAAAATGTTCGCAAATGATGAAAAATTTACTTTGACAAAACAAAAATGCAAATTAAAGCTAATAAGGACATCTACCTATAATAATAAGCTACATACATGTTTTATTATAATTCACATTCAACAAGAATGTGCCATATAGTGCATGCTACACTCGGAGATATTTTGTATTGCATTTTCAGTATTGGGTACACACAGTTTTTCCATTGTGACCTACGGTAAACGAAAGATAAATATATGTTCTTTTGTTTGCATATACCTACTGACGTTTCTTATAGCAGTCGAAACAAGACTTACTATACTTAATTTTGTATTGAATTAAGCCCCTTTGTAAATACATCTTTATGTGACATAAACGAAGGAATTGAAAAAAAAATTTCAATAGACACTAAAAAATGCAAAAAAGCATCTGACAGCAGAAGCTGAATATCAAAGAAACGTTTAATGTAAGTACTTAATTAATTTATTCGTAAAATATTCTCCATAAATATCACTCGTACTACAGAATTTTATTTACAAATTCTTTTTCAAATAAAGTTGCCAAATAGTAATATAGTTTACATCATATTACTAGCCAACTATGTTTTCGAGAAAAATTTACCAATAAAATTCCGATGTTACATTCGATTTTTTTTTTAATCTAATCTGTAATCTCCTAGTATCTATTACATAAAAGTATGCAAGATATCTCATTTTATAAAACTTCTTGTATTTTGTAAATAAAATATAGAAATACTTAACAGCTAATAGATCTCTCAAATGGCCCGTTAAATAGTAACATAAACATCAAAGTTCTTCTTACATTTTTAAACATAACATTGTTTATTATGTTTATATTTATTAAATAGAACATGCAGTTTGGTACTCGTTATCGCAGAAAACATAAAATAAATATATTAAATTTATAGCGTGGCACATATTTTCGTAATTTATTAATTTAATTGTATTGCCAACACTTTTGCATCTAATTATAGTTTTTATGGGAAAGCACCGTAAGATTGTTAAGTAGACAATTTATAGGCTTTACCACGTGCCTCACGATATACCCTTATTGACTTTTTTACAATGTAAATGCCAAAGTTTATGATGATAACAACCCAGTGGAAATTTTAAAAGAGCATTCAGGCAGTGATTTAAACGAAATGTCGACTTCACTTGATTGATCTTTACATAACTAATTAACAGTTAGAACAACCAGTTATTATTAAATCTAAAAATGTGAATCTTAACTCCAATATAATACAGCAAGATAAATTAGAAAATATAAATCGAACCGTGGTTTTAAAATATTATTCAGTTTCTATTTCTTGTGTTTTTATTCATTAATATACTTTGCAAAAAATGCATCTGATTTCAATTTATTTGTGAAAAGCAACGTGAAACGCATATTGGCACATAATATGCGAAAGTTTATTGCAACAAGCGAATTATCTGCAAGCGGTAAAATTAGATTTACATTCCGTAAGGACAAAAATATAGTTAAAGTAACGTAAATGAATCACATGATTCCGAAAAAGATTAAGATGTGTTTTAAATTTTTATCTTTGCCGATTTAACTCTCATTTATTTTGTTGTTAATTAAAATAGCACCGGTTCATTACGAACCTAGTAATGGCGGGAGTTCCTCAAGGATGTTATCTAAGACATCTTCTATTAAACTTCCTTATCAACGATATTATTTTTAACCCAATGTTTAATTGATTGTTACATGCGTACAGAATCATTGAGGATTATGTAGACACAATACAACTTGTTGAAATTCAGTAATTGGTTCATTGCAAATACCTTTAAATGTAGTAGAATGTAATGTCATCCATCATCAGCAATGAAAACAATTTATTAATTGTCAATTATGTCTTTAATAACTCGCCAGTTTTGCATTTAGTGAAGTTAGTGTTTCCGACTATAATCAAGGCAGAGTTTTCTTAATACTGTGGTCTAATAATGGGAAGGGGAATCATGAAGATTCAGTTAAAAATGAGTACAACGGCATAAAATGAATTGGTTTATCTACCTTGTCTTCAAAATTTTTCATTCTAATGGATTACATTTTCATTAAATCTATCATTCTGTTTCTTGGAATCTTCATGATCGTAGGGGGTTATGTAGATACTAGTTAGATCTGCATGGCCGTAGGGGACTGTGTGGATGCTAGTGTGAGAATGAGAATTGTCAAATAAAAAATTAGACAAATTCATTTTAGGATTTTAATTTGCTAGCATAACCAGAATTCAGGTTATCGAAAGAATACAAAGATTTCATTAATATTTTTACACAAAGATTTTCTTTTAATTATAGATGTTTTTTTTTGCTGTTTGCAAAATCCTATAAAGAATTTGTTTCAATACAATTAGCAAACAAATAATAATTCATTTTTAAACGTAGCTGTTGTATCTTTGATAATTTTGTGTGTACATATTTAATATCCTGAACTGAACTTGTGGTAGGTACCTTGTGAAACATCTTGAAAATAATTGTTGATTATAAATTAAACACTGCTTTTATATGAATCAATCTATATATTATAAATACTCTACATATGTTTCGGCTTATTAAGCCTTTATCAAGAGTATTACATAGTGAATACTAAAGTTTCCGACGTGCTTATTCTAATTTATACCTACAAGTATTTATATCTTAATCTATTTATGACTTAATCTATTTAAGACTTAATTCAAAATCCTTAATTATGGCAAAGTTTGGAGTGGACCTAAATTGATTATATAAGTCAATGGATACTTCTTATCAATTTGTTTATTATAGGGGTATTCAAGAAATTTTGCTGGTCGTTCGTGGTACAAGGGTTGTACTTGAAAGATTTTTTGATTTCTAGTTGTTCTAGCAGATCTAAACGTTTACCTTGCTGTGTTTATACAGGAATGTCAACACACTGTATTGAAAACAACCATTTCATAGATACTGATAACATAAATTTACTTCATTCAGAAAGAAAAGATAAACGTTTAGATCTGCTAGAACAACTAGAAATCAAAATATCTTTCAAGTACACACGAACGACCAGCAAAATTTCTTGAATACCCCTATAATAAACAAATTGATAAGAAGTATCCATTGATTTATATAATCAATTTAGGTCCACTCCAAACTTTGCCATAATTAAGGATTTTAAATTAAGTCTTAAATAGATTAAGTCATAAATAGATTAAGATATACTTGTAGGTATAAATTAGAATAAGCACGTCGGAAACTTTAGTATTCACTATGTAATACTCTTGATAAAGGCCTAATAAGCCGAAACATATGTAGAGTATTTATAATATATAGATTGATTCATCTAAAAGCAGTGTTTAATTTATAATTAACAATTATATTTAATATTATTTCAAAAAATTAAAAAATTCAATGAACCACACTTCCAATAATATATCGATGAAACTAAATGGTTTTTAACATTTATGAGTTATGAAATCTAGTTAGAATATAAATTGCTCTCGACTTACGTAGAGAAATTGTATGTCTTAGACGAAACACACAGGCATATAAATGAAATTATATCGAATTGTTTGGTGAAAGCTGTCTTTTTCGCCGGCAGTGTTCAAAATGTCAGATTCCGTACGGAATAGAAATATTATTCTGTTTGGGAATAATCTGTTCATGATAATTCTTAGGATGTCATAGCAAATTACGGGGGACCAGCGTAATCTGTGAGAGTTTCATATATTCTTTTTAGTGATAATAATATGATAAATATAATTATTTTACTGATTTGAGCTAGTAATAGGGAGTGACGCTGATGTACAAATATTTCGATACACACACAGTAATTTAACGAACGAAATTTTCCGATTCTATCTACTCCATGTACTAAAACACTGCCAAAATATATCTCTGGGAGTTATTGATTTTTAATCTGCATATAAAATTACATAGATATGACTATCTCAAGAGAGGCGCTACACACATTTTAAGCGTCAGGAAATGAAGTCAATCACGGCGTTGTAGATTAAATGGAACAGAAGAAATCAATATTTCTAACAGAAAAATTAAAAAACAAACTTTTTAGTAGGCGTCACAAACATTTATACAGTGAGTGTTAAAATGAATTCACTCAATGGATTTTTTCCGTTATACTATAGCATTTAATTAAACAGATCCTCAAATATTCACTATGTCAGGTGTCTCAAAATTGTATTGACGCAAAACAGAGTTTCAGAAACGTCATTAAGTTCCTGCCGAAAACACAATTTTGAATTCTCTAGTATTATTTTGTTTATTCTAATACTCAAAAATTTAAAGTACGGCTCTGTAGGACCGTCTCGGCAGGTGAAAGTATCGACTTTGATATTTTAATGGCCTGCTTTTATGGTATTTTTTATGTCCATTAGATATGTGTAGACATTATACAAGATTTGGATTTGGTACCCAATTTAGGCATAATACAAAGTTTAATTGATACTAAGTTGGTCTTAACTATAGTACCACAAAATATTGTTGGTGGTTACCCTTAAAATTTCATAGAACTTTCTCATTTATCAATTACTCTAATCAAAAGTGTAAAGCCAGGTGTTCACGTCGTGTTCACGTCCAGTAATTTAGTTAAGTAGAGTTCTTTAGTAGTTTAGTGCAGGATTTAGTGTGTGTTCTTATTGGTAGAGTACCATGATTTAGTTGACTATTATTAGCAATGTAGTTTCTAAACAAAACAAAAATGAAATCCACTTTAGTTCATTAGTGGACAAACCCAACTTTACAAAATTCCAGAATTCCAGCAGTATCCAGATGCCTCATAATTTAGTAGTTTAGAAGAGGGGGAAAACAATTCGACCAAACAAGAGAAATGTTTCCATTCCATTCTACTAAATTGGTTACTCGACAAACTAATGTCTTCTGGACTAAATACTTGCGTTTAGTTTAGTACAATTTAGTTCAACTTGACTAAATTACTGGCCGTGTCTAGACCGGGCTTTACTGCAGGCTAAGCGAAGTTTAATTTTGAAAGTTTTTAACCAACTTTAAAGATTCTTTAAACGAAGGAGATTTTCAATTCGACACGTATGTACATATTTTTTCTTTTATGCTTGTTCGGCGATTTCTTTGGAATGACTTCAGCCATTTCTACGATTTTTTTTACAAGCTGTAGACTGTGACTGGTGGTGCTAAATTTTTTCTTATCCAGCTATGTCTAGTATAAGACGAGTAATATTCGGAGAAAGTACTCTCCTAACCAACTTTTAATTAGAGAATACTCGAAGTTATGGTGAAGGTGCCGGTTATAAGTTTAGAAGATATATAAGGAGTGTGGCGAAAGTGCAGTCTTTGGTAAATAGTCAGAGGTATTTTCGGAGTATTGACACTGAATTAAAGACTCAAAATGGTGAATCCAATATAGTACGGGAGCTGGGTGGCTTTATCGGCACGTCATCGTTGTCTATCAGATGTTTTTATCGTATGAATGATAGATAGATAGATAGATCTTTATTGGTCATATAAACACAAATTATGCTTTGACACGTCAAATAAAAATAAAAATATAGCAAGAAACCAACAAAAAATAGTGGTTGTCTTAGATAAAAAAATTATACAATAAACAAAACAAATAAATAACACATAGAGTAAATAACAATAACAATATAGCACATAGAATAACGAACAAATAATCATGATCATACAAGAACAGAACAGAACCTTATTCATGTATACAATAAAATTTTACAAAGAAATTTATGTTTACATTCGTCATACAAGTAGGTAATTTATGTACTGGAAAGCGATGTAAGAATATTGTATATGACAAAGATCACATTGGGTCTATAACAGAAGTACAGAGCAACTAGAACACATGATTTCACCTATCATTATAGGTGTATGTCAAGTAAACATTTAAACATTTAAACATTTAAGAGATAGGAAACATATATTAAAAAAATAGGCAATTTAAAGGTATCGTATATATCTCCCTAGACAGTTAAAACATTTCATAGAGAATCAAAATAATCAAAGTATTCATCATGTGTGTAAAAGCAGTTTTGTAAGAGAATATTCTTAATCTTATATTTAAATTTACTTATGCTCATTTCAGGGTTTTTTAAGGCATCAGGTAATACGTTAAAAAATCTATAAGCCAAGTATAAGTAGGAATGTTGTGATGTTCATAACCTAAATCTGGGTAGTCTTAAATTTGCTTTTATCCTAGTGTCATGGCAATGTATGTCCTTCTGCTTGGTCACTTTGTTCTCGTCATTTAGCTTTTTTATATAGCAAAGGCATTCATAAATAAAACAAGATGGTAGGGGTAGTATATTCAGATTCTTATAAATTGGTTTGCAATGGTCATCATATTTAGCTTGTGCCATAATTCTAACAGCTTTTTTTGTAGCTTAAAAATTTTTATTGAATGACTTGATCCCCCCCATAGAATAATTCCATACGTCATTATGCTGTGAAAAATAGCAAAGTAAGCAATTCTTAAACAGTCCAAAGTAGTTTTGGAACTAAGTTGTCTTATTATGTATATGCTAGTCGATAGTCGTTTGGATAGCTGTTCAATGTGTGATTGAAAATTCAAAACGGTGTCTAAGTACACTACAAGAAGTTTTACTGGTTTGTTGTTGGTAATACTTTTTTTTGTCGAAAAATTTAAAGTATTAGTCTTATCTTTATTTATGGTAAGATAATTGCTTTCCGACCAGTCTACTATTAAGTTATTCGACTCTGTGATGTTTTGGTGTAGATTTTGGGATAATTCGTTACTAAATATAAATGTGGCATCATCAGCATACAATATGGGAACCACTTCGGAAGCTAAATTAGAAGACATATCGTTTATATAAATAATAAATAACACCGGGCCAAGGACAGATCCCTGTGGCACCCCATATTCGACTGTAGAGAATTGTGATACGGTACCATTAAACTTGACACATTGTTGGCGGTTACTGAGATACGATGCGAATAAATTTAAGGCGTTTCCTCTAATACCATAGTATTCTAATTTTTGCACAAGCACCTCATGGTTAACGGTATCAAAAGCCTTAGACATGTCATAAAATTTAGCAGTACAAAGTTTGCGGTCTTCAAAAGCGTCTATAACAAGTTCATACATTTCACAGATCGCAGCAATAGTAGAATGATAAATGATTCACAGAATCGACTTCTCGTGGGGCGCCTCCCGTTATGTACGTCACAAGTTGCCAAAGTTGTGGAAAAATGGAGTTACTATCACGTGTTAGATCGTTACAGGAATTTTTTAGATTGAGCACATTTATTTAAACATTTTGAATACAGAAAATTATTTCCAGAAAGAAACTAATGCCAGTTAATTAGATAGATTTCTCCAGCTTTACAAAAATTGAGATTTTTATCATATACATCGTTGCCCTTATAGACCTAGAAAGTCACAATAAAGTGACCGAGACGTGGGTACCAAGACTCAAGGGACACAAGGAAAATGAAAATGTTGATAAACTCTCCAGAGAGCACGCGTGTAAGGCCCTTATAGGACCCGAACCCTTTTGCAATGTGGCCAGGCCACGAGCATAAATTGACAAATGGGTGCAAACTAAATCTCTGGAATGATGAGAAAGGCCATTAGAATAATAGCAGGTTTTCTAACCGGTCACTACCGACTTAATAGATATCTGAGTCTAACGGGTCTGGCAGAGGACGCAACATGCAGATTCTGCCGAGAGGCAGAGGAAACCTCAGTCCATGTATTGTGCCATTGTGAAGGCTTTGCTAGACTGAGATTCCAACAACTTGGCGAGGAAAACCAAGAGCTGATATCTGTGCTAAGGGACCCTTATCAAGGCTGTGGAGTCTGATATAAAGGAAAAAGCTGGATAAGGAGCACACAATAGATCCATGATGGTCGTGATGGTCAAGGCCAATCAGTTAGCTCCTCCTTTCTAAATCTAATCTAATCTAATCTAAACCCATCGTTGCGGCTGTGAGCAAAGATGTGACAGAAAATTGTTTTATTCTTCAGCATTTTTATGACAATTTATTTTATATGTAAATCTTCAATGAACTATAGTGACAATTTCCACTAGTGCAATTTTTTCGACAATTATTTTTATAGGCCCTGCCTCAACATTGAGAAATTTTACAACTATTTGCATATTTCAAATATTTACTAAATATGCTTCTAAACAATAATTATCGACTAATATTGACTTTTTACCTGAACTATTTGTTTCACGTTCAATAAAGATAGAAGAGATGCTGGAAGGGATATTAAATTCTATCGCTCTGTGTACACGACCACTTCGTATTCATATCCAAAAAAATATTTTCTGCGTTTCGTAATGAAATAAATTTTATAATCACTTTCTCACAATTATAATTAGGTAAACATGAACGAGTCGAAACTCGAAAGTTCATGTTTTTGATGGAAAAAATTATATAATACTGTAAAAGAACCACTGTAGCAATTTCATTTCTTCAGACCTCGTCACATTATATTTCCGTGGTCATTAAAAAACAAAAGAAACTTTTAGGAATTCTTACTCTAAAAGCGTTTATATATAGTTTCTGTAATTTTAATAAGACCATGTTTAACATGATAAAGATGTATTTAATAGTCATAACAAGCCATTTGAATTTGACTCATACTAAACAAATTTTACATAGTCTTGCCTATGTCAAATTCGTACAATTTTAGGGTACCCAGTCAACATAAGTCTTGGATCCGTCCCTAGTTAAAGCAAGATGATTTTTTCCCATGTATCGTTAGTTAAGATTTCCTCGACAAATATTTCTTAGTTTTTAATTAACTTTTCACTTTACTAAACGACTTCAAAACATTGATTACTCTGTCATAGCTCAGCGGTGGTTTTATTGTATTTTCATCAAGTGCATCCAGTGCACAATGGTCTAATCTCTCAAAAGCTGGACAAAATTCACATTCATTGTCGAACTGGTTAACAATTTTTCTCCTTTTGCTTCTAGTATTTTGTTGTTCTATTGTTATTTCATCATCATCTATGGCGCTACAACCCTATGCGGGTAATGGCCTCCCAAAGTTTTCTCCATTCGTTTCTATTTCTTGCAGCTGCTCGTTCTAATTATTATTTATATAAAAAGTATATATAAATGCAGTTTTTCCTAATATCCGTCCTACAGAACTGAAAAATACTCTAGTAACTCAGTGAACTAGTAAAAATTCAGTTACTAACTTCCGAGAAAATAAACCAAAACTTTTTACGTACGGAGTTTTACGTAAAAGTGGGTTAATTTTACCCTGTTAAAATGCCTGGACAGTAGCTCTTAGGTTCGAGACTTATTTTGAAAAAGTAGATCTTGAAGAAAATATAGTTTACGCAAATATAATATGACAAAAAAATATAGGATTTCTTAAAGAAAGTCAAGGTGCTAAACATAAAACATAGAAAATCACATCTTTTTGTCACTTCTGTGAAATAAAAATTAACGAAGATTAGACTTTTCGAAAAATTACGTAATAATTTTGCAATTTTGCAATTAACAATCATTGTTCACATTTCTGAATATATTTTGACACAGTGACACAGTGATAACCTGCATTTAAGAACTAATAAAACCGGCTAAGTGTGTTTTGGGCACACACAGTAGGATTCCGTAGTCATGTCAGAATTGAAAAGTGCACATTTAATTTGTACCCAAGTTTCTTTTTCGTAATTAACCCCTTCTCAAATCGAAAATAATTATACGCCAGATTTATAATATTTTCAACTACTTTATCTGAAAACCGGTTTGCAGCATTCTATTAATTTTATTTGTTTTTATGAATATTTTAATTTGCGCTGAATTTAATTCAAAATTTGTACAGTTTTGGGTAAATAATATTTTACAGCCCTCATGGTTTTTCCTTGGACGCCTCAATTACTTATTTTTGCTTAAAAGCATATTAGAAAATCATCATTTGAACGGTTCTTCATCGCTCCAAAATTTGGGGAATTTTTTACCAAATCAAACTATTACCAGCGTCCTTGGAAAATTCTTGGACTAAGTTTTTCCAGCTTCTTGATACCCACTTTTTGCTTTTCAACATCAGAGAAGGTTATTAATGATTCAAAATTTTTTAAAAGAGCCCCTTGAAGTTCGCGCATTCTGGGCCAAAAAATAAAAACGGAAAGAATTACACATTCAAAGCATTTTTCGATGTATTTTGGTGCTGAAGGTGGCATTATTAAATGTAGAATACGAATCACACCCCAAGAATGATGGCAATGGTTAAAAGTTTAACTATTTTAACCATTCCCTGGCGAAAATGAGTGTTTTTTCATTTTTTATGCGACTTACCTTACCTTGACTAGCAACACCGTAAATCTAAGGGCGTTTAAATAATGCAAAGATGAATAAACCTATAATTAACTATTTTAATCCCTAAATAGTGGCTTTAATGTTATTTTAACTATTTTACCCTTCAAACTGCTAAAAATGGCCAACGAAAGAATTTTTCTTTAGCTTATCATCATTTTCAATGATTACCTCATTAGGCTAACTATCATTTAAGCTGTGTAAATATTGTAAACTACAGATTATTCATAGAAAATAAAAATAAACCCATAATTTAACCATATCACATGAAAAGTTCAGAAAAAGCTAATAGAAGCCATTTTAATGCATTTTTTTGAAATTTTACATAGTTTACTGTATTGTGTCATTTTAACCAACACAGCTAAGAACCTAAAATGAAACAGTATTAAAAAATTATTTTTTATTTAAATATGTTCACCCTTAGATAGGGAATTAAACCTTCATTTTCGTTTTGTTTATTGTCAATTTGAATGATTTCCTGTATCATTTTCGCTGACCAAGTTATAAATTGCAAATTTACCAATAGAGCATAAAACCTTAAGGTGCTTTAATGATGTAAAAAAAATAATCCTTTACAAAGCTATTTTAACCCTTGGGCATTCGATTAATCATTTAACCTCTCAAACTTTTGAAAATCTTGGATCTTGGATCTTGGAAAATTGTTGGAAAAATTGTTTCAAAAAATTTAAAATTTTCTTCAATTTTGGAGCAGAAATTGTTGGTCATTTTTTAGCAGTTTGAAGGGTTAAAATGATTAAAATAAGGTTAAATCCACGATTTACGGGTTAAAATAGTTAATCATAGGTTTATTCATATTTGAATTATTTAAATGTCCATAAATTTACAGTGTTTATGTCAAAGTAAGGTAAAAACGCTAATTTTTGTCAAAGAGTGGTTAAAATGGTTCAAATTTTAACCATTACCTTCTTTCTTGCGGAGCAATTCGTATTTTGCATTTAGTAAACTTTCAAATGCCACCTCCAGCATCAAAATACGTCGAAAAATGCTTTGAATATTTAATTGCTTCGGATTTTTATTTCTTAGCCCGCAGTGCTGCGGCCCCTGTTGTTGGCTGTCGGACGCCCTTAACCTTGTTCATTTTTACTATCTCCTTCCGTAGTCTTTCTTCAAAGAGGTGGGATTTCATGGACTTGAATACAATAAAATCTTCAACGTTAATTTTGGAGGAGGTTTTAATACCAGAGCCCCTACCTACGTGCGCCAATGAAATAGATGCGCATGCAACTCAAAATGTATGTTAACAAAAAGTACTAACACATGATTTTATATTTTAATAAATTTGTAAAAACTCTGGCAATAAAATAAATACATATGAACGAAATCATACTTTATAATAGATTGATGACCTTATGCAAAAAATATTAATACAACCCCTAATACTCACTTCTTTTTTAAAAATTATCTGGCACCCTAAACAAGTTGCCTGATGTATCTGATAAATTACTTTACAGTTAATGGGTGAATGGAGAGTAATTGTGTAATTAGTAGCAAGGTATAGAAAAGTATATATTTAACTTTACCTTCAAAAATCCTATTGTAGCGCCGAAAAATCTCACCACATGTTCACAATAAATTAAATTTCTCAATCGGTATCACTTCCAGCAACAAACTATAACTTTTTAATTCATCAATAACGTATAAATAAACATTTCGCGCTGTTCACCATTCAAAATAGCAACTCGGTCATTTAAAGACACCGCAGGAAGGTCAGGTTTGCACTGTAAACTTTAGCTTTTGAAACGTGCTTCCATGTTTTGAACGTCCCACTCAAATCGTTCGCGTTGTTTCGGATGTAGTCGCTCCTTGCTTAATTAAAATTTAAATCATCTCTACCTGTAGATTCGATTGTCGTCTTGTTAGGTAAAAAAGTGGAGGAACACGACGGAGAAATAAGTCACACAGTAAAATAAACAAATCTAGTGTTTAAACGATGAATTCCTTCAAAACTAGTTTCCTGTTTGCCATATCTAGAACTAACAGTATTAACAGTGAGGTGAAATGATTGTTGCATCGGCTGTCATTGAGTAAATACAGGGTACGGCAAAATGTGAGGTATCCAACTTAAAACTCGGTCTCCCTAAAAATTTAGGATATTGCAACGAAACAATACGTTGTTTGTAGGTATTTTGTTAACAGCTTGGTATGCAGTTTATGTACAGCTTTTCCAAGCATACCACATATAATATTTAGCTGAGATAAGGTACCTAAAATGTGATAAAGAAAACGTTTGAATGATTTTCGACTAAATGCAATTCGGTGACATTATTTTAGGTGAGGTTCAATGTCAATATAAATAAACAAACACACTGATATAATGGTACGGACAGGTTTTCCATCCAAGTGTCTTTAAAGGAAAACATCTTGACTATATTTGCACTCTAGCATGTGGAAATCATTGGTCATTGTATTTTAATATTTGAGCCAGATGTAATAAAAAAATTGAGACGTAGGTATCTAGCACATACACCAAAAATGAAGTTTCTGGACACTTGTTAGCTTTATCTCATTTCCATTTATTATGAAAAAATCCGAGGTCTTGGCTTCTAGTATATACACCAAGTCCCAAATTTTTGTACTTTTACCAGCTTTACTTATTTTCCCCTTTTTGCCCCCAACCCTTCACTGGATAAGTTCAAAAAACAATCCAGTTCCAGATCGCGTTATAATACATAGGTATATAAAATTTCATGTTAAACCGTTCCATAGAAAACGTGCGCACGAAAAAAAAAGTGACAGGCAGACAGACAGACAGACAGACACACGGACAGATGGACGGACCGACGGACAGACAGATTTTTTTAAATTTAAAATCTCCACGTGGCATTCTAAACCTACAGAATGTAATTAGTTTTATGTCATTAAAAAAACTGGAAATAGGGTCTGACTAGACAAACAAAAAACCTATATACTTTTTTCTCTAGGGGTACTTTGAAAGAACTGACCTAGGTTTAAAATTTGATTGTTAAGGTAGGAAACATTTGAGAACCACTGTTTTTCAGGGTCAATGGATGTTACAGTTCCGAATATTAGAAATAATAAAAAACTGGAATAACCGACTTGTGTTTCCGCCGGAAAAAGTGCGGCACTTTGATGGGATGATTTGTACCGAACTTTTTATACCACTAATTATGAAAATGTAAATAATTCCTTCTCTTTCGGCACAACGCAAGCTTAGCATGGCCGCAGGGATTTAAATAGGATTTGTTTACATGTGTTTTTTAATTTGGAACAAAGTTATTCACTTCCTAGCTTTTATTGTCGTTTATAAGAATTTATGAAATTTAAAAGTGGTTTAGTAACATTTGTAATATTGTGTTAAAAGCTTAAAAAAATTAGAAATTATTTTATGAAATTGGAAAATGAATAGTTAGACGTCCGAGATACGATAACAGAAAATAGTTGTGTATTTTAAGTTAGGAAAAAATCTGATTTTTTTAACGAATTGAGCTCGTAATTTTTCCCAATCAGGTATTGAACACTAAAAATCGAGTTTTTGGTCTCTATGAAAATCAATGTAAACAATAATAAACAGATCAAAACAAGATAGCGAATGCTAATAATAGTAATAATAATAATAATCATACCTTTAATGCCCAATAGGTAACACCCAACAACTGAACAATTCTTTTGAATTTTTCACAAAAATTGTTCGAAATGACCTCCATCTCCACGTATACATAGTTCGGCACGTCGAACTAAGGACATACGCACTCCGTTCAACACATTAGGTAAATTAGGATTTTTTATGGTTTCTATGCCCCTGAAAATACGTTGTTGCAATTGTTCTAAAGTGTCAATTGGATCACGGTAAACCAGAGATTTAAAATGCAACCAAAAATATAAGTTCATCGGATTTAAGTCGGCGATCTAGCAGGCCACGGTACTGGTCCGCCACGTCCAATTCATCGTCGAGGAAACTTTCTGTTCAAAAAATTTCGAACAGCCAGACTAAAATGGATTGGTGCGCCATCGTGCAAATACCACATTCTTCTGCGCGTAGCCAAGGGTACATCTTCCATCAAATTTGGCAATGTTTGTTGCAAAAAATTAGTAGTAGTATACATCACCATTTAATCTAGCGAGTAATTGCGTAGGTCCAATTATTTCATTACCGCAAATTCCTGCCCACAAATTAACGCTGAACCGTCGTTGAAAATGCGCCCTTCTTATTACACGTGAATTTTCGTCTGCCCAATAGTGCATATTTTTAAAATTAAACACTCAATTTCTAGTAAAACACAACTCATCGGAGAAACAAAGCACGTTTAAAAAATCCTCATTTGCGGCCTGTTTTCTTAAAATCCACTTACAAAATTGCATTCGCTCTGCAAAATCTTGAAGTTCTAGTGCTTGGACACGTTGATAGTGATAGGGACAGAAGTTCATATCTCTCAATGTCCTCCATACCACAAAATGGGATACTCCCACATGGTTCGCGATATCGCGAGTGCTTAAAGTTGGATCCTCTTCTGCAAGTTCCAAAATTTGAACCTCTGCGTCAATTACCCTTTCTTCGCGTTGTGAACCTTGTTCTCCTCCATGTCCATCGAGACGACCTGTTACTCGAAGACGCTGGTCAATGCTAACAAATGTACGAGCACAAGGATCACGTCGATTATGGAACCTTAAACGATATACCTCTTCCGCACCAGCTGCATTTCCATTACTTTCTCAATACACCAAGTGCATATCCGCGAGCTCTGGATAAGTGTAATCTCTCATAATGTCCAAAATCTGCGTTTTAAAACACCACACTAAACTGTGAATTAACAATATCAATAAAGAAAACAAAAAGAAAAACTTGGTCCAAAATCCAAAAAGCACGAACGAGAAGTAGTGTCTTACGTAACCAAATACTAACGACTTGAACGATAAGTCAATAAAATAAATCTTAACATAACTGGCACAAAATTAAAAAAAAAGAAAAGCAACAGACAAAATCAAGGAACGGGTAGGTCGCGTCGTGTGTACGTTGTTTGCCAAGTAAGGACACAAACTGAAATTATTACTTGATAATATTACAAGGGAGAGTATAGCACGCGTAATAAGATAATTTGGCCGCGAGGAAGCAAAAAACATGGCGGTGTCCTTTGTCGGTCGCTTTTAACTGCTTTGTCGGCATGTCGCGGCCTAATTACCTCTTAGGCTTACCGTACTTATTTGCCTGAATGTCAGAGTATCATGTGCGACAAGACGCGAGGCAATAAAGCCTACCCCAATATGTCAACAGTTTTCAAATTGTAATTAAGTATTTTAGAATTGTTTATCATTTTTTTTCTCCAAAACTGTGAGCTTTAGACCCCATGTTATATAAGGTTTTTTTTGTTTGTCTTGTCGTTCCCTACTACCAGTTTTTTTTAATGAAATGAAACTAGTTACACCCTGTATTTCAACAAGAAAAATTTTTGAAATTTTTTTTTAGGATTACTATTATACTTCCACTCCACTACGTGTACGTGGAAGTATTATACACAAAGTTCGCGTGTGCATATTCAATCCATAAAAAGAAAAATTTTTCAATTTTTTCTTACGATTACTATACTTCCACTCTATTACATGGATATGGAAGTAAAAGTTGAATATTGGGATATAAAGGTTTTTACCTAATAGAGATATATCTTTGTGAAGATAATCTAAGAATCTACGCTTTGTGTAATAGGTGCGCGTAGGTCCGGCGAGAGTGGTCTAGGGGGTCATCTAACTCGGTCCTCGAGCTGGAAGGGAGCCCCGTAGCTGCGGGGGATTTAAAGAATAAAGCACAATTTTCGATAATGAAATCTAGTAACCCTAATCTAACATTACTGTATTTATAGGTGAGTTTTAAACGTAAGAATCAACTTGAGAGGAATTATATCCCAACATCCGATTCGGATATACACTGATAGAGATAAAGTTGCAACCTTGTAACTAGCTCATGACGACTGAATATGCCTTACCAGCTCGTGGAGCGTGTAAGCATTTATAGGAATTACCCTTTTTATTAAAATAAAAATAATGTTCAAAACTGTTGCACTCAATAATAATATAATTGATAAATTCAATGTAAATATTCTATGCTTTTGAAGTTTTACCAGAACAGAACAACCAAAAAATATTTCTAAACAATTTTATACTACTAACATAATTAATAAATTACAATGACAGCACTTGTCAGACATGACATTGCTCACCAAAGGCGTTAATCACTCGACAAGGAACCGATAAATAACACCAGAATTCTTTCATCCTCAATTTCAATTTAAATTGAATTTTACCAGATAAACATATGATGTTTATCAGGTTAAAAACATGGATGTTGCCTGATATCAATTTTGAGGTCGATCTAAAAATTAACAAATAATAAAATCGAACGAATTCTTCACCAGACCGTAAAATCGATATCAGATAATAACGTAGAAAGTGCTCATCGAACCAGCACCTTCGCCATAATTTCAATTATTGTAACTCAATTTCCCGATTTTTGCTGACCTGATACTAGGCACAGGTTAACGAAAGAAATATGGGACTACCTTCGAGTCATACCCTACAGTTTTCAAAAGATTTCCCCTAAGTCATTCCAGAGAAATCGCTGTATAGTCATGAAAAAAAACATTCCAAATTAGAACTCCCTCTTTATTAAAATAATCGGTTAATAATAAGGTCATACGATTTATATGAGTAGTAGGTAATTTGAATCCTTCACTGTTGATTGATTTGCCAGCGTAAGGTGGGCATTGCTGCCGATTCCAGGCATCCATGGAGGTTCGTTCCAACACGACCAACGGACGGTCAAACCGCGTGCCGGAATCAAATCTCGGATGTTTTATATACCGCCGGACCGGCTGCATGCGCTGGATTGGACATTGGACATACTTATTGTCAGTAGCGAGAGTCGCATAACGCATGGAGTAGGAATATAGGATGGGAAGTGTAGGTGTTTGTGAGGTGCTTCTTTTAAGTTTCCATGCTTCTTTTTTAGTTTCCATCTGTCATCATCGGATGGGAAGTGCAGGCGTTTGCAAGATGCTTCTTTTTAATTTCCATGCTTCTTTTAAGTTTCCGTCTATCATGATCTCCTTATTTATTCTTCCTCCAAGTCTTCTATTTCTGATTCTGGCAGTGTCCATCTTCTTCCGCCCGTTTATGTGCACTTCATTTGTCTGCGAAGACATACATACATTCGCTCGCCGCAGGAAACTTCTTTTTTTTTTTAATTAACCGTTCCACAGGTAAATATCCATTTACAGTGGAGGTGCTCTGCCTCGCGATAAAAAGCTTTTTATGGCGGGTTGGTTATGAGAAAGAGACCCGAGAGAATATTTTGCACATCCTGTTTATTAGTGGGTTTCCACAGTAATTACTTTCAATTGCCGCTTTCCAATTTCGGGTATTTGCTATCTCATTACTTATATTCAATACCTTTTCATTTTTACTTTTAAATTTTTCTCAGTTGTGTAATAAATTGTACTGTGACAAAAATTAATAAACCAATAAATAGAACTTAAAAATGAAACTTATCTTTTCATCCTTTTCTTATGTTACTACTTCCACTCGTTAGAAATCAGTCCGTTGCCTTTCACTGCTGGTGTATTATGTTGCAGATGTTTACTTTGACGCACTAACCTCTTGAGATAGGAACCTTGTTTTTCTATTATGACTGAAATTTTGTTACAGGTGTTATATTATTTACATATTTATCTATCGTTCAAACAAAGCTTGTCGCTATCTAATACTATGTAGCGTTTAAAATTAAAAACCACTGTAAAACGATTTGTGAGCTAATGCAAACCTACCTTAACTACTATACAAGGTGATTTATGGTGGGTGAAAATTTATAAGTAACTCGTCCCCACCGAAGGGAGTTAAAAAAATTAAAAATTAAAAAAAAACATGTCAAAAAAATTACCTCATTTTTTTTGTAGAAATGCGCCGTCTATGACTTTAACCAATCTGACGTACGCGGTGCAACCATCTCACTTTCCCTCCCCCTTTATCAGGCTTGGGACTGACAGCAAATCTGCCGGGGTTAGAAGTGACATTTTGGATTTATTCACAGAACAAAAATCACAAAAATTAAAATAATTTTTGTAGAACACAGCACACCATAAAACTTAAAAGTAAAGAAAAGTCAAAGAAAATGTTCGACTGTTTGACCACCGACACTCAATGCACTGTTCTAAGCGTAGATAATATTTTCGTGTATGCGATCACATTTTTTGTCTCTTTGAAAACGAATTAGATTCGAGGCATAGTTAATGGCTCAAAATATTCAAAATGGAGCATCGCGGTCACGGAGACTTTTGCTCAGGATGACAAAAGCTGCAATATACCAAAAATTCAGACGATTCTACCGAAACCCATTTCCCATAAGGTTTGTGCGGGGTCCTTTGAGCAAAATCGGTTGATTCCGAGGCCATGATCTGTTCCTTGTATTTCTTATGGGTGAAAGACATATTTTGGTAAACTTGCGATGGAATCGTTAAAATGCCATAAAATATGAATTAATAATTCTTATTTAAACCAAATCCTTATAAAACACTTCTATAGGACTCCAAAGAAACCCAATGTTTGTGTTTTTTGTAATATTTCAACTTTCTTTTAATTTCATAATTTTCCAAAGAATACGAATTTATAATTCTCTTTTAGATTAAGCCCTTATGAGAATTATTGGGTCATAAAAGAACTATGCACAGGCAAAAGTAGAATATCAAATGCACACATTATTTATAATTAGTCACATTTCAGTTTGTGTTAATATTTTATTATTTTTAAAACAGTTATAATTTATTTAAACAATTGCATTTTGTTATAAATTTGTAAAATGTACACCTTTTTTAATTGCACAAGTTAGTTATGTAATTTTATTGATCAAGAGATTGCTAATAGAACTTTCAAATTATTTAAAAAACGAATTATTTTTTATTTATATCTTTCCTCAGAATAAAGCTAGAGAGTTGCGTTTTTAAATATTTTTTCAACTTTTCTTCGTCCTTCTACTTATGTTAAAATACAGAATATTTTTTCACCAATTGTTTAAGTAATCATCCATTATATAGCGATTAAATGTTCTGTATTTTCTTTTGATCAGAGAGTCAATGAAATAGTTAAAATTAAAAAAAAAATAGCAATTCCCTATTTTCTCTATTTATCTGAAGAAATATGCTGATAAAGAATAATAAATTATAACAAAATATAATACTTTAATAGAAATTTTAACAAACTTTAAAATAATAGCGGAAATTGCAATGCGACTAATAAATAAAATAATAATTTTTTTCAAAAAGGGTCGTAAATAAACAATAATAAGCGTAAAAAATACGGGATATTTTAATTTTGTCCTCGTTTTGGGGTCCTATAAATAGGCCTTGGGGGGAGTTAATTTAAAAAGGGGTTATTATCTCGTATTTTTTGGACAATTTTGGAGATGAGACTTGCTTTTGACTTTTATTTCACTTTTTTTTCACTACACTTTAACAATTCTATCATAAATTTAAGAGAAATGTATCTTACGCATAAGAAATACATAGGAGACTGCATGGTCTAGGATGCACGTATTACAACAGATTTTGCTCAAATCTAGATTTCAAACAAATCTATCAGATGAGAAAAAGAAAATCGATAAGTATTCATTTTTCACAAGTATAGAGTTGAGCCACTCTAGTATACAAATAACAAATCAATGCTGTTTACGGCTGAAGAGTGAAGAGGTCTCGTTGCATTTCTGTCATCTGAAGGGAAAACTAGATAATATTAGACTAAATTATTTGAAATGTTTATTTACCTCACTGCTATGGCCAAATCCAATATTTAGTTTACCGCTCTATTCAAAATAAGTAAAACTTAAGGCATATATCTTTTTATTAAAAATAAATTATAATATATCCTAATCTGCAGCTAAATACAGTTTGATGTCTAGGTTTCAAATCAGTTTAAAAATTAAATTCAGACAATATTATTTGCAGTCAAAAGTAGGAAAAATTAACTTACATCTTCGTTTATATTCATCAGCAGTGAGCAAGAGGAGTAAAACTTGATATTTAGTAGTTTTTAATTAGAAACCAAATGACCAAGACTTAAACTTCACATAAACAGTCTAAAGTCTTTAATCCTTTGCTTAGTGTAGACGAATACCTATAGTAGGGCCGAAAAGTGTTGTCAGCAGAGCAAAAAATCAGCGGCATCAGTAGCTGTTATGTAATACTTAAGCGGCACCTCGTTCTACTATATGATTCCACATAATCGAGAGAAATATGTTAAGTTTTATCCGCCTACCAGAGATGAAACCCACGACAAGGTCATTATGTGTAATTGATACAAATAGAATAAATGTTTGAATGTGGTGCCTTTTAGACATAATAATTTGCTCACGTACTGTGAAATTGGCGGAACAATTCTCATATATCAACATCACGAGCCCAACCTATCGCATTGAGTGGCGCCACATATATATATTTAGAATAGTAACGGTTTCAATGCAACGGACAAATATTTGCGGCTGCGCTGCTATATAATACGTGGAGATAATGTCGCCAGATTTAAGCATAATATTTTAAATTTAAAACATATGGTAGCATAGGGTAACTCATGCATAATTAACACAATTCGAGTGCTTTCATTTCTTCGAATTACGTACGTGCGAATAATTTACGAAATTCGTAAATCCGCACGCCCCTGGCTCTACTGACTACACTTTTTGGCCCTAATATAGATTGATTGCTGGCTGATTTGCACCATAGCCACGTCATTTCTTACAAAATAGTAACCCCTGCTATACCCCTTTTCCCACGGCCTTTAGATCATAGTAATTTCTTAACAAGTAAATTATTTTCAGTCTTGCTTTCTCAATCTTGCACTAGACTTCTCCATCGACGTCAGCCAATCCTGAAGCTCAGCTGGGGGCGTTGGTCGATATGATATATCCTTGCCTGTAAATTTGGCCATAATTTCTGGCACATTAAGCCCAATAGTGCCTTGCTTACTTAAAACGATAGCTCGAATGAAACCGTCGCTTAATGTGATGAATTGTTGTTCTATGTAAAGAGTTTTTTCTTCCCAGTAGACGATCTGAAAAAAAAACAACGCTTATGTTAATTTGCTCTGGAGTACAATCGAATAAAATCGCTGTGATTAAGTGGAATGAAATACAATTAAATGGAATTAATTGTAATGGAATTAAATCGAATGAAATGGAATGACATTAAATTGAATAGAATGTTTACTCTTTGAACTAATACAAAGCAATTAAGAATGTATTATAAGCACATATTAAAAAATTACACATTGAGATTAAGTATTCTCGTATTCTCTGGGAAATTGTAAAGACAGGAGAGAGGACTTGCTTGAAATTTTTATATTACTACATTTGAACGATTGAATTCACTTCAATTCAATTCAATTCGATACAATTTAATTCAATTTATTGATATTTAAGATCACAATTTTACGACGCTATATTTATATACAATATTATACAGGGTGTAATTAGTTTCATGTTATTAAAAAAAACTGGTGGTAGGAAACGACAAGACAAATAAAAAAACCTTAACCTTAACTTGCCAAATGTACCAAATGTGTATCTATTATTGGTAAATAAATTTCTATTCTATTCTATTCTATTCTATATAACATGGGGTGTAAAGGTCATAATTTTGGAGAAAAGAAAATAAACAAAAATTTGCATTCAAAATAATTGTTCAGTTATTGGGTGCTACCTATTGGGCATTAAAGGTATGATTATTATTATTATTAGTAATATTCGTTGTCTTGTTTTGATCTGTTTATTATTGTTTACATTGATTTTCATAGAGACCAAAGACTAGATTTTTAGTTTTCGATGCCCGGTTGGGAAAAATTATGCGCTCAATTCGTTAAAAAAATCAGATTTTTCCTAACTTAAAATACACAACTATTTTCTGTTATCATATGTCGGACGTCTAACTGTTCGTTTTCCAATTTTATAAAATAATTACTATTTTTTTAAGCTTTTAACACAGTGCTACAAATGTTAATAAACCACTTTTAAATTTGATAAATTCTTATAAACGACAATAAAAGCTACAATAACTTTGTTCCAAATTAAAAAACGCATGTAAACAAATTCTATTTAAACCCCTGCGGCCATGCTATGCTTGCGTTGTGCCGAAAGAGAAGAAATTATTTACATTTTCTTAATTAGTGGTATGAAAAGTTCGGTACAAGTAATCCCATCAAAGTGCCGCACTTCTTCCGGCGGGAACACAAGTCGGGTATTACAGTTTTTTACTATTTCTAATATTCGGAACTATACCATCCGTTGACCCTGAAAAACAATGATTCTCAAATGTTTCCTAGCTTAACATTCGATTTTTAAACCTAGGTCAGTTTTTTTTTAAGAAAAAAGTCATATAGGTTTTTTGTTTGTCTAGTCAGTCCCTAATACCAGTTTTTTTAATGACATGAAACTAATTACACCCTGTATTAATTATGTACAATACTAATTTTCCCCTCTATGACCTGCCTAAACTCTAAAAGTTTGTAGTATCACAGAGGAAAAACGAAACAATTTAATAATTATTTGAGGGTATTGAGGACTGTTTAAAATATTGTAATGGATGCAATTATTAGATTTATTTATTTTCATGTAAAAAAAATATATTTTTTTTCATTTTCAATATAGTAGCAGAGTAAGAGTAACGTACTTCTTGTGATAATATATTTGTTTAGAGGTTAGGTATAATATACTAGTAGTGTATAAATCGTTGGGTATGACTTTTGACACACAATGGTAAAGTGACAGAAATCTTATCTTTCGTCCTTGTTGCATAATTATGGGGTAGCTTTGACAGTGTTATTTAATGTCCATAGTAAAGTGTGGTAAGTATAGAGTTTTCTTAATGTGAATAGGCCTAACTCATTATACAACAATTTAGTGGAATAATCATATTTCTTTTCAAATAATATTAACATTGGAAATGTTTATGTTCGTATATGGGGGTCGAGTTACCAGTTTTTGTTCAAGGTCAAAAGACAGCGGTGTCGCGGTCGAGTGAGACTGTCGTATATGCAACGGCTGATACATGCAAATGTAATATGGGTTGCATATACAACAGGGGGTCAAGTTACCAGTTTTCATTTAAGCTCGAAATACAGCGGTGTCGCAATCGAGAGTGGATCGTAGCTGTTTAAAAAAGTTTATGTTTTGTGTATGGTAATATAATTTCCAGTGTCCGGATGGTTGCAAGAATTGCGAAATATGTGAATTTTTTTTAAAATGGTGTTTTACATTGTTTGGAACTCAATATATATAATTATTAAAAATATCGCCCCATATCAATATACAATATTTAATTATGGATTCAACTAAGGCATTATAGATTATCATTAATAGTTTTTTATATAATATCTCTTATTTGATAAAATTTATGTAACAGCCTTCTGAGCCGTCCTGTTATGTATTCTGCATGATCTTTCCACTTTAGATGCTGGCAACCAGTACGCCTAGGCATTTGATGCTAGTTGTTTTCTCAATGGCGGCGCATTTACAGTTCGTTTGATTGTTACATAGCTTAGAGTATTTTTTTTATGTTCACTTCTGATCGATCAGCAGCTGTCGAGGAAAAGTAACAAATTTGGTTTTATCAATATTTAAGCTTAGAAGCCTGTCATCCAACCAGGCTTTAAGTTTTGCCATTTCTTGCTCTGATTTTTTATATACGTTTTTCCAGGAATCATGTACAAAGATTACAGCAGTATCATCAGCGAATGATATAATTTCCCCATCTGTACTTTGTATTTGTGAAATATAATTATATATAAGTACCAAAAATAAAACAATATTCTATCGTATGTTTATGAAGAAATGTCTTTTGCCTAGAAGAAACACATGAGAAACCTAATGATGTCGGAGGCACGTGTTAATATCAACCTATGGAGAAGACTTTTTTTTTGGATTTCAAACAAATCTTGGAAATGCGACAAAAAAAATTAAATTAATTTTTTACAGGTATAAATTTGACCTTCCCTAATACACACTTACAAATAACAAAATTCAGAAGGTGAAAAAGGAAATAAGAATTACATTGTGACTCGTTTACGCCCCCTAGGGGCTCATGCTGATAGCTCATGTGTAGTAGTCGGAATTAAGTAGCAATGGTAATAGGCACCTGCAATACCAGCAAGTCTGTAGTGTGCGACATCTCTGAGATACTGGTAGTACGTCTTCTGGAAGCTGGAAGCTTGTAGATGGATCGAGATTTCTACATTATTCTAGACTGCCATTCGAGAAGGTTATGGTCTTTACTGGAATGCTTCTAGATGCATTCTCTAGAGTATATAAGCCAATGCAAATACGCGGAAGGAAGTTCTAAATGAATTAGGTTAGATAAATCCGAAGTGATACAAAATGAACAGAAGAGTGTAGATATCAAGTAATAATCAGTGTTAAAGGTTATTTTAGTCCGTAAATGTAACTTAGTTAATAAAAGTATTTTGAAGTTTTCAGAGTTATTCAATAAAATGTGTTATAATTTTGGAACCCACGGATTTTTAAGGAAGGTTTCCTAAGAGATGGAAACACGCGACAACATGTTTAAGTTGAATCATGTCCATGTACTTACTTCCTGTGTAATATAAGTACAATTTTTTTAAATTGTTTTTTGAATGCAAATTGATTGGCCAACTCATTAAGTTAGTAATTTTACACTCTACAGGCTAGTATTTAGAATATTTACATTTTATGTTTGTGTGAAATATATTATATAAATAAGACTATTTTAGAATATTGTTTCTCCTGATTATAAAAAAATGTAGAACAAAGAAATTTAAAAAAATTAACTACATTGACCACAAAATGAAAATAAATTCTGGGTATTCCCCTGGGAAAAAATGTAGCCACTACACCACTGCTCCTATTTGTCAAAAAATGTTCAAAGTTAAGAGTATAATTAACAACATTGCTTTACCTTGGTAGTTACTTTGTAAGTGTTAAACAGTGGAATGGTCCTGCGATATCGAATGTTGGAGGCTGTTTGGAGAACATGTCCCTTGGCTTTCGTAATTTCATCATAAAGACCCGTTCTTTCATAATAGTGGAACCTGGCGAAATCCAGATCTCTCACATATCTGGCATTGTTCATATGCTTGAAGAATATATCTATATCTTGGGTGGTGCAGATGCCTGGAAAGAGTAAATTATAGTACAGAAACAAGAACATTGGTAGTAAAATGAGCAGGTTTAAACGGTTAAGGCAACCAATTTCGATAATTAGATCAAAGAATCACGTTTGCCTGCTTGAACTACACAGATCTACAAAAAAAATCGGCTCCAAAAACCAAGCCTATCAGGCCGCTACGACCGTAAATGCCGGTTTCTATTGGCAAGAAACCGTATTTTGACAATAAAAACTGGGTTTACTGGAAATCTACGCGGTAGAAAGTTTTATAAATTGAAAATTCACTTTCAGCAAACTAAAATACTTGAGGCATAATAGGTTTAGTCTTTTTTTAACCTGCGTTAGGGTTCGAAAATTTTAATTGATTGAGAAGAGTCTAGGGTTATAAAAAATTATAATGCGAATAAAAACGAGGTGATGAAGCTATTCAGTTATTATCTGATTTTCATCGATTTCGACAGCATTAAAATTTGCGACAAGTGCGAAAGAAAAAGATTTGATAGTGTTGGATAGATTTATATACCGTTTCCACAAAGAACTAAGTGGAGATGTTAAAGGTTGAATTATTTAAACACAGAGAGTGCGTCCCAGGTTTTGACAGAGATTATTGATAAACATAATCGTGAAGCTGTAGAAGAAGAAATCCTGAATAGAAATGAATTCTTTGAAAAGCAAAGCTGCGGATAACGTATGTGAAAGATCAATGAAATTAATAAAAAAAAAAAAAATAATAATAATAATACGAGGTGATATAAACACTCTAACAAATTCAAGAAGGAATATTGAAAAATGAAAGAAAAGTGTATTCTTCCAAGTCTATACATAACAAACATTTTTTAGATACCTACTCGGTAAGTTATTTAAAAAGTGGTGATTTTGTAAAAGTGATAAGTAATCATTTAAAATTTAGTTCGACGTATGAATAATGTATGCTATGTTGGGACTCTTCTCGACCCTATTTAGGACTCTTCTGGTCTTTCAGTAAGAACCTACCTGACCATTCGGGACTCTTCTCAACATTCCCGGGACAGAAAATCAGATAGCAAAATCGGCAACGAGTCAAATGAGTAAAAAGTTACTTTTAATTCTTAAATTTTTAATTTGTTTAAATACTTCTATACCTACAGTTTTTCACAAAACTAAAAAGTTTTAACATAGCTAAACATTATGTAAAAATTTTTCCGTCTGTATTATTTATAATATAAATAAAAAATTTAGTAGGTATTTTGGAATGAAATTTATACTCTTTAATTCTTTATGATTAACAATCATTTTATAAACTTGAGTGTTTTTTACTGTATTAATTCACTTCTAGTACTGCAGAAAATTTGAAATGAAATGTAGTTGTATTTTGTAATTAAACCAGTAAGTATTCTGGAATATACGTCGCTTTTATATACCCCATTACATTGTGTTTATATACATGTATTCCTATTGTTCTAGACAAATGGAAATAATCAATAATTAAACAGTCTGTGAGTAACCAAATTATGAATATGTAGGTATACAGTATGGTGAATATGTATAGAATAAATTCAGTACATATTTCATTGGCATATGGTTTTAAAAATAAATCCAGAGACGGGTCGATTTTTATATTTAAATGTGCATCTCTTGATACAGATATGCAATTTGTTACCTTATCCGCATTGTTGTTTTGACGTCATCTGTATTGTTTTAAATACGAACATAGTCCGTTCAATTTTCTTGTTTTTTTTTTTTGGAAGGTGTATTAATTATCTATTTGACCATATACTGATATTAATAAAATAAAATATACAGGGTGGTCAAAAATTTATTTTATTTTGCACAGTAGTGCCAAGGCGAAGGTTCGCTCACAAAAGTAATTTATAATTGACAAATTCTGCAAGGAATCGATATTAATTGCAGCGTTCTAGAAAGGGAAACGTCTACTCTAAAAGATGATGGTAGTTTATATTGATGACATGACATGTTTCTTGTGTGTACCTGTGTAATTACTCATATAGATATTCATATATTTGTTACTATGATTGCCGAGTGCCTACTAGATCAGTTACACACCCCCACCTTTTTATAAATCTTTCAAAATATTAATTGGAAATTAGGGTACAGAATATTTGGCAAACAACACATTTTTTGACTCAACTAGACCAAACGTACACGTCCGGTTTAACTGAAAGTACTACTAATCATTTTTATTTTAAATTGTACTCCGTATACTGAGTGTATACTGAGTAGATTCTTTTAGGCGGCCATTGCAGATGAGATAGACATTTGAGATTTGGTACCCTACCATAGTCGACCATTGGTTATTTTAAATGGAACGCCCTATATATTTTCGACTCTTCGATAACCATAAAACTCGAGTCGAAATATGTAGCACACCCTATACCTAAACCTAGCAGTGTCGGGATGTTTGACATTTTATGAAAAATTTGACAGGTGCAACGGTTTACACGGTTTTGCATTTGTAGCAGATCCTCATTTGCTCTTTGGCATGTAGAAAGAACATAAGATGAACTACTCTCTACAACCAAAATGAATTCCATAATAGTATACCAAGTGTTTTATTATTCACATTACGTTTTGTTAAATTCAATTCACAAAAACTTCTTTTATTTCAAATGGAACCCCTTGTATTTTTATACATAAAATTATGTTAAATTAAATTCTCTTTTTTAAACGGATTTATTTAGCTTACTTTGTTTGTGTCTTGTGTGGATCAAATCTAGTAATTGAAACTTTGCCCCCTCCTGTTGAGCGATTGGTCTGAAATTTGGTACACACCTTTAGTTCTGATGACAATACAATTACCTATATTCATTATCTTTGTAAATCCAAGATGGCCGCCGCCTCAAAATGGCGGATTACATTTTTGTTTCAACCCCCTCAATATGGGTATCAAATGAAAGGACTTAAACAAGTAGAATACAGTACACCATGAAAAAAATCAAAATCCAAGATGGCCGCCACCACAAAATGGCGGATTTTTTTCAATCCCCTCAATATGGGTATCAAATGAAAGGGCTTGACAAGTAGAACACAGTACGCTTTAGAAAAAATTTCTAATCCAAAATGGCGTTCGAAGCAAAATGGCGGATCATAGAGTTTAGACAAATGACAGGAAAGAAACCTTGCAATAATGAGGCACTAAGTGAATTAAATAGAATGAGAAATATATGTAACTAAATAAAAAACTAAAAACTTGAAAATGAAATAAGTGATTTTTTTTTTAAATTAAACGGTTTTATTGTAAAGAAACATAATGATGATGCAGATAATGTACTAAAAGCTAAAAAACAATTAGGTAGGTACCAGGTACCAGTCATCGCACCACTCTCCTCATCAATCTAGGGCATTGATCAGACTAAAATAGAACCGTGAGGCGTTACGTAGCCTGAGTAAATATGTAAATGATCGTTCTGCGATGTCGCACGATGATAGTGATGGATTTACTTTTACACACATTTTGCATAAGTTATCTATTGAGAAAATGCATCCAAAGCATACCTATAATGATGGTTGACTGTAGATAATAGAAATTCGACTCGCCCCACGATTTTGTTTAACTCTGATCAATGCTCTAGATTGATGAGGAGAGTAGTATGATGACTGGACCTGGTCCCTACCTAATTATTTTTTAGCTTTAATGTCATTCTCTTTTATCAAAAAATGCTACGTTTAAATTACACCACGAAGACTTTTTAGATTTGTTTACTATTTATGGATAATGTGCCAAAGTAATATTAAGAACTTGTAACACATTCGCGACTCGATACCCACAAGAACAAAACCATTCACCATACACTGTAAAACGTATATTGGATAATTTTAGGGCTCTGTCAAGGCACGAATTCTAAGGAGAAGGCCTATTGTTGATGGTGTTAACATGGAAGTAGCAATTCTGGAGCATTTTCGGGCATTTCCAATTATGTCATTAATGTAAGCTGCTCTGGAATCTGAATTATTCAAGAATTCATTTCACAGAATCTTGTGAAAACATAAATCCATTCTTGTTGCATATGCATATTTTTCAACAATTAAAAGAAACAGATTTTCTGACGAGAGAAAATTTTTGTTAATTTATTTTAATAAGACATGAAGAAGACAATTATTTTTTCTGAAATATTATATGGAGATATGATGCTAAATTTACCAAAAATGGACTTTTTAATCGACACAATTTCCATTACTGGAGTATTTCGAAACCTTATGTATTCAGGGAGCGAAATATTCAAGAACAGCGGTATTTTCATAAGTGCCGACATTTTGAAATTATTATTATCGGACTCACAATGGTCCACTATGGCAGGGTCCAAACCTCAAATGTTTATCTCATCTGCAAGTGGGGAATATTCTAACGCCTGCCTTAAACTAATTACCCTGTATATATTTGTTACTGATAGACATTTCAATTGCCGAAAGCAAATATGTACAGGGTGTCATTTGAAGAAAGTGAGTATTAGGCCGTTTATTCTTTATAAAATGTTTATTTAAAAAAAATGACATAAATTAATCAAATTGTTAAAATAATGATTTATTTTGGGCGAGAAATGTTAAAAACTACCTTTTGTTAGTAGATACTGTGGGTATTTACTAGTAATTATAAACTTAAATATGACTTTAATGACCACTGAGTAATTATGTACAATTCCAGTTTTCAAGGGCATTTATGATTCGATTTTGATTTTGGAAAAAGCGCTGTGGATAATTGAAGATAATTGAAACCTCTATCAAGTGAAAAATGTTTCAAATTAATATGTACTACTTCCGGTTAAATTGGAAGTATTAAAGAATCGGCAGCACTCGAACAATGCCAGGCACCATTAGATATGTTTATGGAAAAGGCACGTTCGATGATGTCAACGGAGCCGAGGGGATTTGACGGAGGGAATGAGGACAATGAGCACACTTGGTTCCAAACTATCAATAGATACGCATGAATTAATATTTTCTATTCAAATTGTATTATTTCTTCACTTCGCGGAATATATTGTTATTTTTCTAAAGTACTAGTTTTATTACAATTTCTAACAGAAGTGTATTTTTGGAACTGGCTAGGCCCAAAAAGTGGTTTTATACGAAAAATCTCTTATCCTAATATCAAATTTTGCTCCTAATAAATAAAGAAGGTTTCGTTGGCAGCCGGTATAGATTGGAACGCGATATTAAAAGACGTGTAAATAGTAACGAAAATATAGGAAAATTTGCAACGTTTACAAGGCAGTAATTTCTGATTATTGAAAAATCACTGTTGTGGTAATTCAAAAACGTTAACAAATGCTTAGATATACTTATGTATTATTAAAACACTCATTAGTTTTACAAACACAACTGTTTGTACCTATAATTGAAAATGTCTTTTTAATTGTTGGTTTAATTAATTATTAAAAATTCAGCAATTCACGCTTACCGTAAATTTCTGTGGTTTCATCAATTTTCTTCTTTTTATCGAACAGTTTCCCCCATCCAATGGTAAAAATTATTCTCAGAAAATAATTGACATCAAATAATATATAGAGTAACGCCACTACTGTCGTAATAATCGAATAACAGAGCAAGCAAGAGCTCTCCGCGACCATTTTGACGTGAAAACTTTTTGAAATTGGGAACCAAGTACCAAATTGATATAACACGAATACGAGCCTAACGAGCCTACCGTACCAACGTTTGCGTAGTGGTGTTGAACTGTTGAACAGAGTTGGATTAAGCCTATATAGTAGAGAGTCTAGAGCCCGCTACGATGCGCTTTAAATGAGAGGGAAACGTCCGACAGATACAGATTGTACAACTTTGGTGATAGGCACGACCCCTGTGGGACTTTATGCCCTACTTACTTCGGTTCACCACCTAACTTTAATAATAAAAAAGTTTGTCGCATGTAATATTTTATGATGCATTTTACAATTTTGGGTCAACATGTACGGGTTATTATATTTTTTATAAAAAATGTATTATAGGAAAAGAACTTTTAGTTTCGTTATACCTAAGGCAAGGGTTGAAGGAATATTTGGTTAAATTTTAGGTTCGATATCTCCAATAGCAAGCGTGATATTGATTGAGAAATAATAAAATACATATTTCCATGTTTTTTTTAGTTTTTGCAAATAAATGCATTTTTATACAATTTCGCAATTTCAAATGAATTGGCGAACTCGAAATTCGAACCCGGCAGGAAATTTTACATACAAATCTAGTTTTCGTTTTTGTATACCCTTTAGTCGACCCCCCCCCCCCCTTGTCGATCTCAAGACCATAGATCCCCTACTAATAGTAATTTAATAAATATTTATAGATAACCACTAAGCAGTAAAAAAAATTCATCTAACTAACCATCAAAGGTAAGCATGGTATATTAAATGAATACATGTGTCTACTAAATGCATATTATGATACAGTGGTATAAGTTAGAGTTTAGTGAAATATTATTAATGCATTAATGCATTGTCTGTTATATAATTAAGAATTTAACATAGCTATTTATGTAATTAAACTATGTGATAATTTATAAGTCTTTTATGTAACTCAATAATATGATGAAATTAAAGTTATTATAAGTAAAAAAAAAACACACATTTTTGTAAACGTTTTTACTTCCCTAGCTTACAGAAGCAGGCGCGGATCCAGCATTTTGTTGAAAGGGGGGGCGACAATTATTTAATGGGTAGAAATAAAATGGCGACACTCCCTTCGCCCCCCCTCCCTGAATCCGCGCCTGTACAGAAAGGAAGTATTAGCTCAGTCAATGAATGTGAATGTAGATGACATGGTGGGGAACAGAATTTTTGCCTTCAGGGTTGTGTTTGGAGTAATTAGGGGGCAAACATACTAAAAGTCTCCGCACCTACGAGATAAGCGGAGTGCAGGAGGACACGTACAAGCTTATCAAATTTCCTACAAAACTACTACTATTAATTTTCTTTATTTTCAATAGCTTTCCCGACATCCGCTAGCGAAATTTACAAAATTTTCAAAAAACGTCTTTCTCTACTCAGCCCTTAGTTTAACAGCAATGTCCTTAGAGCAAAAATTGTAGAGCAGTAGTAAAGTTCCTTTAAGATGAGTTATTATTTGATATTTTATCTTTAAATGATCAAAAGTTACAGCAATTTGAAATTTTCGGGAAAAGTCCGAAAGAAAACCGTACATTGCACTTTCTTTTTATTTGGGTTTACACCTTTGTATATAATAATAATAATGTATTTTATTTCTTTCATTTAAATGTGTAAAAACACCAATAAAAGAAAAAGTCAAAGAAAATAAATGTAAAACATTAAGTACATATAAACAACAAGATAAACATACATATATAAGTAAAGTACACAACAACAGAAAATCACAAACACAAAATATATCAATGTAATTTAATAGGACAAATATATAAGTCAAGGAAGTTTCTAAAGATGAAATTGATTTATTTTAAAAAAATTCCTGCATGGTATAACAGTTTTTTTGTAGCAAATATATTTTTTACTCTAGATTTAAATGTGCGAACATTAGAGGAGTTTTTGATTTCTAAATTTAAGGTATTATAAAATTTACACCCAGTGTAGTAACATTTTTTTTTTGAAAAATGTAGTTCGGAAACTGATTTGGAATTAGGAACCCCCATGATCTAGTATCGTGACCGTGATCTTGCTGATTCATTAAAAACGGTGACATATTTTTATACACATATATACATACTTCTAAAAGGTATGTTACAGCTACTGTCAGAATCTTTAAATTCTTGAAAGAAGCACTGCATGACTGGCGATAATTTAATCCGGCGATTATTCTTACAGCATACTTCTGTAGTATAAATACTCTCTCAACTTGGGCACTTGTTCCCCAATTTTCTCTCCAGTACTTTAAGTGTGAATGAAAATTTGCAAAATATAACGTTAATAGCACCTGTGGGCTGCAATGTTTCGCCATGTAATGGAGAGCATAGCTTCTACGCAATTGAGAATAAAGTGACTCAACATGTGGTGACCATATTAATTTATAGTCGAGAATAATACCAAACATTTTACCTGACTTAGTACAAGTAATTTCAAGATCTTCTCTCAAGAGACGGAATTGATTACCCTCTCCTCGTATTCTAAATAAAATTGAATTAGTCTTTTCTCTATTTAACTGCAAACAATTTTTTCTGACCACAAAATTGTATTTTGGCATTCATGTTCATCTGTAGTTTTAAGAGTGTCTAAATCATCATCTACTACTAAGACATTGGTATCATCGCCATAACATGTAGTACGACTTGTTGGGAAGTTACTATTAGAGAATTTTATAAGATCATTTGCAAAAATTATAAACAGCAAATATCCTAGAATTGACCCTTGCGGCACACCCTGTTTAATATCACGACTAGTATTTGTAATATTATTTACTTGAACTATTTGGCTCCTTCCATTTAAATACGATGTTAAAAGACTTAACCAGGTGCCTCTAATCCCATATCTCGATAAGCTGTGCATATTGTGTATTTATACTATGAAACCTGGTGAGAAAATAACTGTATAATAAACAAGTATGTAGTTTAAGTAAATATGCTAAGATATATTTGAAATATTTGACATCAATACCCACAGCAATATGAAGTTGAACTTTTTGTAGTTAGGGCATTGTGGCACTATACTTGGAGCCTTGTGGAACTTCAAGGTTAAATATTAGTTTTAAATTGCTCCGATATTGCATTTAGAACCATTCAAAAAACACATTCGCTTTTGGGGGCCGAGGGGGTTACAGAATATGTGATAAAGTGAACGAGGTGGAGGGGGTGTACAAAAAGTAAACGTTCTAAAAAAAATCAACAAAATAATTTGATGACTTCTGCAGTTTGCAAAAGATACAAATCGCTTAAGCCGTTCCATATTAATGATGAATAAATAAAAATCATTCATACGAGTCGAATTGAGGATCTCCCTTTTATTTTTTTTTTAAAGTCGATTAAAAATTACTAAACACAACTTTGCCAACATCTTCAGATAGGACGCCAAATAGAATACGTAATTCAATTATTTCATGTGAGAAGTGTACATTCAATATTGTTAATAATTATAATGTAAATTTTATTATTTTTTTATATATTCATGTTGTAATAAATAGTATTATTACTTAATACATCTGAAATAGGGTTTGTGAAAATGCAAATTCAGCGCTCCAGACACAGTCTTTAAGATATCTGGCATCTCTTATCGATTATTGTATAAAATCGCCTCGTTGCCAAGAAAATTAAAATGAAATGCAAACATGTCGACTAAATGTTAACACACAAATACAAAATTAACTTCGATAAATGGTATCAAAAGGTAAATCGATAATTCTTTAATAAAGGAATCATGGAACTTTCTCAAAGAACTCGCTGAAAAATTATAATGCTTTTCAAACACATAAAGTTAGTAATTTGCTGATTTTATTTATTGTTGGCACGGATTCCAGATTTCAAGCTGCTTGACTATAACTAAGTACACCAACATTCTTCACCTTCGTATGAGGTCTGATTGCACATCACATGAACGAATATAATCTTTTGACACTAAAAATAAACATTTTCGTGTTTCTTCACATCGGCGCATTCGCCAAAATCTTAATTGCTAATATGTGCCTTCAGGTGCGCTTTCAGCAAAACTAGTAACTTCATGAAGAAATACCATTTTTTGTTTCAGCAAATTAACACTCTATAAAAGTATTTTATTTTTTTGTATGGTGTTTGTTATCTCAAATAAGAGGTACCATTTAAAAAAAATAATTTTCAAAACATAGTTTTAACTCACGAGGTAGACTGGGAGGTTATATTTTTATATTGCAGTTATATCAGTATATCACTAATAATGATATTATTCGTTAGTTGAGAAATTATAAGTCCTTTCGGGAAAGAAATCTATCGAAAGTTATGATTTCAATTTAAAAAACTGTAACTTCATTTTACAGTCTTTTTTCCCAATGGGACTTCCTGCCACATGGATTTTATTTCTTTTTAAGCGGTTCTCGGGGAATCTACAAAATATCACAATTAACCAGTATATTAGTGGTAAATAACCTGTACGCATGTGACTTTTACCTCAAAGGATCAGTTAGAGGTTGTTTTTTTTTTTAAATTAAATAACACAGATAAGTATAAAAACTTGAAATTAAATATTTCGCTGACGTTTCGGAAATCTGATCTGTTTCCTTTTTCAAGGCTTTTTTGAATAATCTTTTTTGCTGTGTATGATAAATACACACAGCTCTAAGAATGTTTGTTATATTCAATATCTACTTACTATTATACATAGAACTGTTGATATAGTTAACAGCTTTTTTTAATTTTTATACAATGTTAAGTTTGTGAGGTTCTTCTTTTAACATTGGCACCAGGTTGTACAGACATCTACGAAATAATTCGACACGCATATATCCTCATTCAATAATATTATCGCTGATTCTTTATATGATAATACTATTGAATGAGGATAGATGCGTGTCGAATTGTCTGTACAACGTGGTTGCCAATGTTAAAAAAGAAGAACTTTACAAAATTAACATTGTAAAAAAATTTAAAAAAACTGTTAATTGTATCAACAGTTCTATATAAATACTAAGTATCTATGGATATTGAATATAACAAACATTCTTAGAGCTGTGTATTTATCATACAAAGCAAAAAACATTTTTCAAAAAAGCCTTGAAAAAGGAAACAGATCAGATTTCCGAAACGTCGGCGAAATATTTAATTTCAAGTTTTTATGCTTATTTGTGTTATTTAATTAAAAAAGAAAAGCAACCTCTAACTGATCCTTTGACGTAAAAGTCACAGGCGTAGAGGTTATTTACCAGTAAAATGCTGGTTAATTGTGATATTTTGTAGATTCCCCGAGAACCGCTTAAAAAGAGAAAAAATACATGTGGCAGGAAGTACCAAAGAATTAAGAAAAGTAAAAGATAATGCCACAAATAACATTTAAACAATATTCATTTCACAGCTTGCAATATTATTAGTAAATGGTTGATGTACACAAAAATGTTCGAAAAATTGTCGAAATGGTTGATTTGATATATAATTGTTACGCCATCCAGTGGCGTAGTAGTAAACTTATTATTGTTAGAAATGGTATGACACTGTGCTGTGGGATTTCAGCGATGATCTCGGAGATGGCGCTGCAGAAGTGGAATTCCAGAATCCTGTTCTAGAAGAAGACTGGAATGTTCGAGAAAAATATTCTGTAGGTATGTTAAGACACAGTCGGTCACGAAGTTCAGTCAAGTTCAGTTTCTTAGTTCTGAGTGCAATTGAAAATTGAGAACAAGGGAACTGAAAAAAACTGACTAGATAAGTTAATTATCAAGTAACGAACAGTGCTTAGTGTTATGTTAGTAAAGTAATAGGTATTGTAAGTAATTAATAAGTTAATAATGAAGTGCTATAATTTCCAAGCCCACGGTTTGGGGGTGTTTATTAGGGGGTGCAAGCAGTTTAAAGTCCATATTTTGACCGTGGTGTTAGTATCTCAAAATCTCTTGAGGCTGGTAACTACTAGAAAAATATAATTGACATGTTCTCTGTCTTACCGAGCATTATGAATGAGGGTGGTCCGTAATTATTCTGAAACCATTGTTTAAATGTATGCATTACTGTAGAAAACTG
This sequence comes from Stenurella melanura, assembly GCA_963583905.1. Lineage (NCBI taxonomy): Eukaryota > Metazoa > Arthropoda > Insecta > Coleoptera > Cerambycidae > Stenurella > Stenurella melanura. The sequence goes on from OY757314.1 coordinate 123,365,369, forward strand.
AAATAGCTCCTTCATGCTACTATTTTATAGTACGTATATCTTCCTGGTCACGCTTTATTTCAACCGAAAACGTCACCACATCCTTTATTACGTTTTTAATATGACATGGCTACTAAATCTGACTATGTCAGAGGCTACTTTGACCATTAGTGAGATCATGTTACTACTAACTCTTTGAGATTTTTTAACGTCTTTTATGAATTCACGTCCAGGCGGCGTTCAGCCATAGCTATCTAGCGCTAGAAGGGGATACATATCCACATAGACATTGACAGATCGTTCTTTGTTGCAGCTAAGACATAGGAGATAAAAGCGATTTTCTCAACCGCGGTCTATCGCACTGTTACTATCATAATACATCTATACCTTAGCCAAGATTCGAATCTAGAACCTCTATTGGCCTCAAGTCTAACCTGCACTGTACATTACAATATTCTTTATGTCTCTCATTATAACTTTCTACCTTTGCATATTATTTTATGCCAGTGTTTGATGTTACATTTAACATGGTCACATAAGCTGTAGGTCACTGAATCGTTTTAGCAGACAAGGTTAGACACGGTGACTATACTAATCGAAATGATTATAATTCTTTTTTTGTTTTCCTGAGAAAACTTATGACTGAATGCCAGTCAAAAGTCATATATATACTACGAAGCGCAACTGGCTATAATTATAGTAAGAAGAACAGGAGACGAGCTACCCCCATCCTGGATATTTTGCCCAACTTCTTCTCTATCGAAGAGCAGATATTTTAATAGACAAGGGACCGACAGCTTTACATCCCCTGCGAAGGATGGTATATCCGCTATGTAACCGCCGCCTAAAGTTACATACCTTCTACGTATGCGCGATATATAAACCGTTAGAAGATTTAGCGAGAACTCTCTATTTCCCTGGTCTGGATCACCCTCCAAGTATTAACCGCGCTTGACGTTGCTGCATATTCGTATTTAAATACGAGAATTACTTAAGTATTTAGAACATTTTTTCTTCAGGTAGGTAAATCTTTTCCTCAATAGTGTTTAAAAATTAATCGAGTCATCTGCAATTCACTCCTGTACTGCTTGCTGTCCCAAAACGGGGGCAAAAATATTCACGACTCCGGTACTGTATGAACTTGACGTTTGCCAGGTAACATCGTCACTTCTTGGGAGGGAAGAATAATGCCGCTAGAGAGCCTTGAACCCGCTGGTCTGTTTATTATTACTGTACACTTTGTGGTCATATATGTTGTTTCTGTCGCTAATCGCGCAACCTTAGTTTTTATACTTAATAAAAATTACCCATGTCTATGCATAAGTTTTAAGTTCTCCTGCAATTAGTCATTAAAAATGAAAAATGACGCAACCCAGCTATAACGAATGGATTTGAATGATTTTTTTTGCATTGAGATTTTAATACTGAGTACAAAAAAAAAATTACCCTTTAAAAATTGTCGCTTTTTACTTGGGAGTGGATCCCACCCCCTCTTGAGGAGTGGGCAAAAAAGTAAAACAGTAACCGCTAAATCTGATATTTTAAGAGAAAACGGTGGTTCACAATTTTTCATGAAAATTTATATTTTCCAAGTTATAACTATTTGACGATTACGATTTTAGCTTTAAAAAATTAGTACCTTGATATTGTTTTCGTAAATAACTCAAAAGTCTTACATTTATGGAAAAACTGATATGATACAAAAAATAATATTATGAAATTACAAGTACTTTCCCACACAGCACATGACATCCCTAGGATATCCTCATTTGGTCCAGTATATCCCAATCGAGGACAACATTCCTCAGGATATCCTTAGGATATCACAATAAAATATATACAACCTTATAATATCCCAAATGGGGATATCCTAGACAAATCCTGGCAGGATGTCCTAGTAATATCCTGCAAAGATATTAAAATATCCACTGTGGAAATATCCTGGGCAAGTCCTAGAGTCGTCCTATTAAAGATATTATTTTTCAACAACAAAAATAATGAAAAGCATATATACTATTTTGAGGCTATTTATTGTCCTTTTTTGGTTTGTAAAATTTGCTTCTAAAAACTTATTTGTTTGTTCTATTTGATAATCCCCTCCAGTACAAATAATTCATTAAAAATATATATCTTAATTAAATAGCAGTTATTTATAATTTGTTTTTAATTCATTTACTGTGTTCTGAATTAGCCGCCTTTTTGTGACAAGTCGAAAGTTCTAAGAAATCCGCCGGGCTTCGATGTCTTTTTCACGTTCATTTTAAAGTTCTTTCGACAAATAAGATTACGTTAAATATTTCATAAATACAATGCTGCTATTTATATCTTTGTATTTATTATATTATCTAAAAGGGGAAAATGTGATGGGTTATTGTCTGCAAATGTTATTGTCAGATACGTAATCCTTTATATTTTTCTGAGTGAATAATTTTTTTTTAATTCTTATAACTTTGCAGCATACTATGATTTTTTAAAGTTGTTCATATCATCCCTTATAACTTCTAACCACCCTAAACTCTGTTGATTTTAATAATACCAAAAAAGGCAAGAGCTCATTTTTATGTAATATTTCATGCATTTACAATTTTTATTTGAAATTTTTTTATTAGCCTTTACACATTTGGAGCAATTTTGAAAAAACACTTTATATATTTTTCACCCCTTCTCGGGATTGAAAAAATATTTCTTTGCTTATTGGCTCAGTTTAAAAGTAATGTTCTACTATATTATAAAATAATATGTATTTTTTGCTGTCTTAGGAAATATCCAATAAACCCTAAAAGAACTGGGGATATCCTATATAAAGTCCAATCAATGTCCTCAGGTTGTTCATAGTAAAGCCCAGGCATAACCCATATAAGAGCTGATGATATCCTATACACACCCGTACTGATGTCCTGAGGACATCATCAGCAAAGCCCGAACTGTCCCATTTGGATATCCTACGGACATCTTAAGGTGATAAGGGGATCTTCCCAGGATATCCCATATGTCCTGAAAAGTTGTCCCCAGTATGTTCTGAGGATGTCCTTGTGCTGTATGGGTTATCGTTTGTTTATTTCAGTACGATGAATAGTTCTAAATATATGATAGTTTAAAAATGGCGCTCGGATGTTATTTATCAGTCGACATATAATGTTTAAATCTCTAATATGTCAGAAACAACCAGTATGATGTTAAAAATACATATAATATGAATTAAAGGTCTTGAAGGACTATTTCATATTATTTTTTTTATATTCGAACGGCTTGAAAAATACCAATGTTATGTGCAGCACAATGAGTACTTTGTAATATTTTTAAATAAAAAATGTATGGTGTCATTGGCCATAAAATAGAAATACAAAAAATCTCTATCAGTTTTTATTAATATGTAGTATTACCAACATGACCTGATTTTGAGAGCTTCAATTTAACAGAAGAAGAATGAGATTTAAATGTATTTCTTTGCCACTAAAAGTTCGAGCTCCCCATATGTACCGTCATGTTTTCGAAACTATTAATTCTACAAATATTTTAAAAACGAAATTAATATATCGCTTTTTAAGCATTATTTTTATGTATTGTCATATTTTCCTTTATTGCAATTGTTTTGGGGTTATTTACAGAAAAAACGGATTTTTTTTTCAGCAAAATCGTAAAATGCTTCTTAATTTAAAGTAGCGTGTAATGCATTTAGAATAAATTTTTTTTAAAATGCACGATTGGAGATTTTTGCCGAGAATGGAATGAGTAGGGTCTAAAACCAAAAACTCGGGACTGTACCTGCTGGCGTCCGGTCGCTATCTTGGAAAACGCGAATGACGTATCTCCGTTCCTGTTCGCTTTTTTTGGAAAATTTATGAGAACTAAAGTTATAGAAAATCATTTTATCTTTCATTTTCAATTTAACTGTTTTTTTGTAAGATTGATACTGTAAAAGCTACAGCTGTTTGAAGAAAAAGATTTTTTTCTTGCCAATTTTTCAACCGTGAAATGAAACTTCCAGGTATAAAACTAGAAAGAACATTTATTGAAGACGTAATTACCTTTAATTTAGACAGAAACTTTATTGCGCATTTAAATTAAAGGTAATTACGTCTTTTATAAGTTTTATTTATAGTTTTGCGCCTGAAAGTTTCATGTAATGGTTGAAGTGAAAAACTTTCTGATGTTTTCTGTCTATATGCAATGGACTATAGGTATATTTTAAAAAATGCCACCAAATTAGAGCATGTTAGTAATGTTCTATATTAATAAAAACTGGTAGAGATTTTTTGAATTTCTGCTTTATGGTCAACGACAGCAGCAAAATTATAAACTTTTTATTTAAAAAAAAATTACAAGGCACTAATTGTTTTATACATAACATTGTTATCTTTCAAGCTGTACGGATAGAAAAAATCTTATAAAAGAGTGCTTCAAGCCCTTTAATTTCTGTTACATGTATTTTAATATCATGATTGTTTCTAACATATTTGAGATTTAAACATATCTCAACTGATAAATGTCCGAGCGCAATTTTTAAACTATCATATATTAGAACTATTCATTAGCCCAGTATACCCACACAGCACATGACATCCCTAGGATATCCTCATTTGGTCCCGTATATCCCAATCGCGAGGACAACATTCCTCAGGATATCCTTAGAATATCCCAATAAACTATATACAACCTGAGAATATCCCAAATGGGGATATCCTTGACAAATCCTGGCAGGATGTCCTAGTAATATCACGCAAAGATATTAAAAGCCTAACAAAATATCCCCTGTAGGAATATCCTGGGCAAGTCCTAGAGTCGTCCTATTATAGGTATTATTATTTAGGAGATTTCAACAACAAAAATAATGAAAAGTTTATATATTAGTTATTTTGAAGCTATTTATTTATAGTGTCTTTCATTGGTTTGTAAAATTTGCGTCTAAAAACTTATTTGTTTGTTCTATTTGATAATCCCTTCCAGTACAAATAATTCATTAAAAATGTATTAAAAATGTATATTGTTACGTATTTCCACCTCTTAGGAAACACCCTGTATGAATCCGTGGGTTCTAAAATAATTTCAAAAAGAGATCAATTTCCAGTTCCAAGGGGGTGTAATTCATAACAGTATCTTATTTAAATAGCAGTTAAGTATTTATAATTTGGTTTTAATACATTTCCTGTGTTTTGAATTAGCCGCCTTTTTGTGACAAGTCGAAAGTTCTAAGAAATCCGCCGGGCGTCGATGTCTTTTCCACGTTCATTTTAAAGTTCTTTCGACAAATAAGATTACGTTAAATGTTTCATAAATATAATGCTGCTAAATATTGTCTAAATGTTATTTGTGGCATTATCTTAATTTTCTTTTTCCTTCCTCAATAATGCTGCTATTTAATATCTTTGTATTGATTATATTATCTAAAAGGGGAAAATGTGATTGGATATTGTCCGAAGATGTTATTGCCAGATACGTAATCCTTTATATTTTTTTGTGTGAATGGAATTTTTTTTAATCCATTATAACTTTTTAAAGTTGTACTTATCATCCCTCTTATAACTTCTAACCACCCTAAACTCTGTTGATTTTAATATTACCAAAAAGAGGCAAGAGACCAATTTTTATGTAAATGAAATATTACTTTACATATTTCCATAGTATTTTACAATTTTTATTTGAAACTTTTTTTACTATATTTTACACATTTTGAGTACTTTTGAAAAAACATTTTGTTATGTATTTTTTCACCCCTTCTCGGGGTTGAAAAAAAAATTCCTTTCATTAATCGTGTTCAAATACTTCAAAGTAACATATCAAAAATTCAAGTATTTACCTTAAAATTTTGATTTGTCGACCTATTTCATTGGACTATATATAACCTCTATTAGTTTGGTAGATTTACTTTTAAAGTGATATAAGCCAATTGATAGATACAAATATGTGTATGGAGTTGTACATATGTACATATATGTATCACATTTTTATTAGTCATTTTACCTCTACCATTATATAAACTTGTATTCCTTTATCTTCACTTATTGGCTCAGTTTAAAAGCAATAATCCTGTAAAATAATATGTATTTTTTGCTGTCTTTAGAAATATCCAATAAACCCTAAAAAAACTGGGGGTGTCCTATATAAAGTCCGATCAATGTCCTCAGGTTGTTCATAGTAAAGCCCAGGCATAACCCATATAAGAGCTGATGATGTCCTGTACACACCCGCACTGATGTCCTAAGGACGTCATCAGCAAAGCCCGAACTGTCCCATTTGGATATCCTACGGACATCCTAAGGTGATAATGGGATCTTCCCAGGATATCCCATATGTCCTGAAAAGTTGTCCTCAGTATTTTCTGAGGATGTCCTTGTGCTGTATGGGTACTTATATCTACTGTTTTCTGAAGAAACATTCCCATTAATTGAGAATGCTGATTTATTACTAAATAGAATATTTCGATGAAATAATTTGTTTGCAACAATTTTCTTAATCATTAATAAACAAAACTCCAAACGATAACTCATCTCCGTCATAGCTATTTGTGTATTAAGAGCGCAATGTGATATATTGTCGCTCTGACCGAGAAGTTTGACGCACGACGCGTAGCGGAGAGCGACGAAGTAAAAAAAACGTTCGCTCCTCGGAAAAGTGCAACTTTGCGCTTTCTTTTAGAAGCGTAAGGTTGCACTTTTCGCTCGGTTGTAGAAAAAGAAATACGTGATTTAAGAGGACATTTGCCTTGTTCACGCGTTATAGAGTGTCAGAAAATAGCTAATTTCTACTAAAATAAATGGGATAGAAATTTCCAACAGAATGTATTCAAAAGAGGAAAGATCCCTCCACACGCCTCGACACATTTTGAATATTTTGCATTGTTGGTTTAATAACTGTCTGTCTATTTTACGAGGCCCTCACCAAATATCTCGCTTAATATCTATTGTAGAAAATTCACAGATCTTGCATCTTTCGCAAGTATCTTAAGCGTATTGAAAATACCAGATGCTCTTACCAGATGCTCTACTGCTCTTGGAGTCCAAGGATGGATGGATAGGATGATACATATTTTCAGCATTTGCACTAGGTACTATTAGCGATTAGTGATAAAATAAAAATAAAAATAAAAACTTTTATCAAATTTAATAATACCACTTGGGTTCATTGTAATTGAACCCATGTTCATTGGTAAATTTTTTTTATTAACCCAGCTATCATCTGTCAAATTTTGTCATAAAGCTTGTGGAACACCCCGTATAGTGCTTTTCTACTGTACTTTTTTATATCATACTTAGATGTGTTTGATAATTTTATTTACATAATTTTAAAAATATTTGTTGATACGATCGAATTAAGCTAGTCCATGTCTTATTGGGTATTTTGTTTTTTTTGTTAATTTGAAAGTGACGGTGTTCTGTAAGAAATAACGCAAGTTATGCAAACTAAGTGACATACGATATGGCAGTGTCGGCATGTATTACAAGAGACCATTAAGTTTAGGAGTGTTTATGTTTATATTTTAGTTTCGAGATACTTCTTGGATTGTTACTGAAACGTGATATCCCTAATAGCATGGCGGTGAGTGAACGGTACGGTTACAAGGCCGGCACAGCGGCCTAGACAGATCTGTCGTTCTCGATGCGTTTTTCGTAATATGGGTCCTGTATCACCCAATTAGCATTTTCATATTCCTACGATATACTATACATATTCCAAAATAAAATTAGTATATTGCATAAATATTTGAAACTAATTCAAAATAAGTTGTATACTGGTTGTTTTGTCACAGGTTTTCACATTGTATACATACTCCTGCAATATTCATATGTATGTTGCTGACACGTTGTAAACATATTCTGAAATGTACATTCATTCTACAATATAGTTACAATATACACAAACCTTTTCCGTACATACATGCAACATTATCCATGTATACTTTCAATATACAATGTATATTGCAAAACAACAATGGTATATTGAATAAATATTTAATACTGATTCAAAATAAGTTGTATACTGGTTGTTTTGTCACAGGTTTTCACATACTATACATATTTCTGCAATATACACAAACATGTTGGTGACACATTGTAAACATATTCTGAAATAAACATTTATTTTACAATATAGTTATAATATACACAAATGTGTTCCCTACATATAGGCAATATGTTATCCATGTATACTTTCAATATTGCAAAGCAACAATAGCATATTGAATAAATGTTTAATACTTATTCAAAATAGATTATAGAGTGTCCCAATAAAAACTCCCATGCTGGATATCTTCTAGATGAATAGAGATATTTTAATTCTGTAAAAGTCAGTTTGTAGTACATAAAGAGTGCTTCAGTAATAAATATAAATAATTTTTTAATACATATATGACACTGAGCAAGAAATATTTCGACGAGAGGAACTTTGAAATGTGATTTGTGTAAAGGGAAATGCATTTCTATGTAAATATTGTTAAAAAAAATCGCAAATCCAACTGCTTTTGAGATATTTGTATCCAAACGTTGCCATTTGCTCCTGTTAAATAATTATTTCCGAAACATTTCACTATTTAAGTGATTTAAAAAAAATCACATTTAAGGCATTTTCATATAAATCAAAATTTCAAAGTTTATGATATACAGATTGTCCCCCTTAAAGACTAAATAAATCTTTCAGAGATTACAACTATTCAATAGGAACAAATGGCAATATTTGGACACATCTCAAAAACGGCTAGATTTGCCTTTTTTCTTAAGAACAAAATCTACTTAGAAATGTATTTCCCTTCCACAGAAACCAGGTTTTGAAGTTTCTCCCAAAGAAATAAGATTTATTTAGAGCCCAGCACCATCTACACACTGATATATTCAAAAACCATTCATTTATATTCAAAATTGAAGCACTATTTATGTGCTACAAACTGGCTTTTACAGAAATAAAACGTCTCTATTTGTTTAGAAGATATCCAGCCTGAGACTTTTTACTGGAACATCCTGTATACTAATGGTTGTTCTCATCCCACAGCATATCGTACACATACGTCTTGTAGATCTGCATGTATGCTGAAAAAATATTGTAAAGATATTTCGAAATATATATTTATTGCTTCTAACAATGTACACTGCATGGAAAATTTGTTTTTACCATTACTTTTCAGTTAAACTCTAACATGTTTTATTGATCAAATTTTGTTGAATGGAGCACACAAATGCTAAATAAACCTACCAATAAAACTGCATTTGCCATAACAATACTTTACAAAGGCCCAAGAATATTGTTACGGATTTCCACCTTTTTGGGAAACACCCTGTATGAATCCGTGGGTTCTAAATAATTTCAACAAGAGATAAACACTACTAACACTTTATTTAACAATTTACTGACAATACAATACTTCAAAATAAACTTTGTTTACTTTAACCTCACTTTTTCCCGAACGTGTCACTTCTCAAAAATAAACTTCTTCTCCCGCGCTTGTAATCGCGCCTTATATACTCCGAAATTAGCTCTAGATCAATCCAGAATCTTCTTCAACCATAATCTAGAAAAGTCCTTGGCTCTTTCTAGAGCCTTTCCAGTCACCATCAGAGGCATAGGCGTGCCATCTCCTTTTCCAAGGGGGGTATAATTCATAACACTGCCCCCTCCTTAAGCCTAGATCGTCCCGATCAGGCAACTCAGAATCATCGATGTAGTTCGCCAGCCTGTCCAAATGCACGATCTTCATCTTGGACTTTTTGCTTCGTTGAATCCGATAGACGACATCATTAATTCGGGTAATAACAGTATATGGTCCATCCCAAGGCGGTTGAAGTTTCGGTGACCTTCCTTTCTTACGCTGTGGGTTGTACAGCCAAACCAGGTCTCCTGCCTTGAATCCTTCTGAACTACCCTTCCGGTCGTATCGAGCCTTCATTCGGTCACTGGCTGATGATGGTTCCGCTATATCGTTAGCCAACCTCTTGAAAGGAGCTCCGGTGTTGAACTGCTTCTTTTCACCCTTACTTCCAGTCTGTGGTCCCTTACTGGCTGCACAAATCTTGCATTTGCGACACCAAGCCTCCACATCCTGACGACTTCTTATCCAATAAAATCGTTCTCGTATTTTCTTCAGGGTCTTGTTCACACCGAAGTGTCCATCGGATGCCCCATTGTGCACTTCCTGAAGCACCTTCGCTACTCGACACCTGGGAATCACTAGATGCATAACCACCTTTTTTCCATCCGGGCTTTCCCATGCTCTCCGCAACAGCCCGTTCCTGACACTCAGTGAGTCCCACTGCGCCCATAGTGCCTTCAGTCCCACTCTTTTGTCCGAAACATCCTTCCATTTTGGACGAGTTCCCCTTTCTTTGGCTCTCAATATAGGCCCAATTTCCACATCGTTTAGTTGCTCTTGTCTGAGCGCTTCATCTGCCCTATCATCCGGCACTTCCACCTTGACATTGTCGACTGCTCCCTTGACCTGCAGTTTCTCCTGGTGGTAGTACTTGCAACCTTCCTTGTACCTTCTTCCGGATGAAATGTTTGCATTTCTCTCAGGTTTCGTTTTATCGTCATATCCTTGTAGTGGTGGCCTTTTTGTAATGCTCCGAAGCTGGGAAATCTTCACTTCTCTAGGGGCACCACGTTCGTTATCTGTCACAGCCTCTCTGGTACCGGCTTCCTCTGGTTTTCCCCTTGGCTTCACAGCATCTCCGGCCTTCGCTCTCTCCAAGCTCCTCTGTGGACATTCAAGCTGGATATGTCCTAGTTCCCCGCACCTGTAGCATTTCATACGCCGTCCACTTGGCCTTCCACTACTTTGTTTATTCTGTGTCTCTGCCGCGTTTCCAACAGTCACTTTCCTCGAGTTCCGCTGTCGACAGTCTCGTTTGATATGTCCTATCTTGCCGCAGTTGTAGCATTTAATACCCCCGCTTGGCTTGCCTTGTCTTTCTGCAGTATCCACTTGAGCCAGTAACTGATTGAACATCTTATATATGTCGGCCAACATAGCGTTCTGGTTCTCCTTTTCAGACTGCGATCTTTCGAGACTCATAGCTTGTACTCTTGGACTCGGGGTATCTTGAAGGACAGCTTCCACCTCGAGTGCACGTACCAACGCTTCGCTGCTGTTCTGGTATCGAGATAACCTGAGGACTCGCCTGATCTCATCATCCTGTATACCATCCAGAAAAGCATCTACTGCCAGTTGATCTTGGAATTCCTTCGGTACATCAGGGTAAGCCAGGTGAGCCAGTCTCCACACGGCAGCTTCAAACTCTTGCAAACTTTCCCCAGCCCCTTGAACACGTGATTTCAGCTGGGTCTGGTACACTCGGGCAAGGTGTTGATCGCCATATCGTAGATCTAGGGCAGCTTCTAAAACTTTAAAATCCCGTTGTTGGTCTACTGGGATTGTCTGGAGTATTTCCAAAGCTTTGCCTCTTAATGCCACGATTAACGCCATAGCCTTTTCTTCGTCATTCCAGTTGTTTGCACTCGCTGCTGCCTCAAACTGCATCTTGTAAATGGTCCATGAACTTTGGCCGTCAAAGGAGGGAGGTTCGAACAGCTGATCTGATAATACCACTTGCTGGCTTCCTCTATCCCTCAACTGTCGCTTAAGCAGGTCTATTTCCTCTTTGATTTCACTTACTTCTTCTTGATGCCTTCTTTCTAGCCCTTCCAACACTTTCTGGAATTGTGCAAATAAGTCCTGTATTTGCTTTTCAGTTGCCATACTTCTGGTTGTTATAGGCATACGACTACGTTGAAATCAAATAAATTTAACAATTACGTCACTATCGGTAATGGGACTGTCCAGAAAAACCTCAAAACGGCACGAAAAAGTCTTATCTAGAGTCTTCGTCACTTAACCTCTAATGTCCAAATAAAATGTTCCAAAAATGTCTCAAAAAATGCACTTGACACTATTTTCCTGTTCGAAAATAACCATCGAACAACGTCCAGTAAATTAGTCCTCTGTGTTAGCACCAACTTCGAGAATACACTGCCAAACCTTCTCGAACACTTCCGAAAAATCCTCTTGTCAAAATCCCGCTTCCGACACCAAAATGTTACGGATTTCCACCTTTTTGGGAAACACCCTGTATGAATCCGTGGGTTCTAAATAATTTCAACAAGAGATAAACACTACTAACACTTTATTTAACAATTTACTGACAATACAATACTTCAAAATAAACTTTGTTTACTTTAACCTCACTTTTTCCCGAACGTGTCACTTCTCAAAAATAAACTTCTTCTCCCGCGCTTGTAATCGCGCCTTATATACTCCGAAATTAGCTCTAGATCAATCCAGAATCTTCTTCAACCATAATCTAGAAAAGTCCTTGGCTCTTTCTAGAGCCTTTCCAGTCACCATCAGAGGCATAGGCGTGCCATCTCCTTTTCCAAGGGGGGTATAATTCATAACAATATCATAGCAAAAAAAAAATACTACTTTACATCGTCGTAACAATTATGTATCTTAAATTATAAAATAGGAAGTGTTATAATTAAAACAGTTGTGTTACTTTAAATATATTTTTATTTTTTGTTACAAAATGAATTGCAGTAATAAATAACAATTGTGCCAAGAATTTAAATCGACATTTTTTAAACAAAAAAATGTGCTTTGCAACTTATGAACTGATTAATATTTTTTTAACAAAAAAATGTTGTTTGCAACTTATAAACTGTCATATTTTACTATAAGAAATATTTGGCCAGTAAGTAAAAAATAGTAAAAACTGGAGGGCTTACATTTTCAAAACCAGTGTCCGGGTGTTGCCGATGGCGCTACTTCTAATTGCGAAACTCCACTTGGCATTCTGAACACGTCACCTGCTCCTATTGGCTGAATACTTTCTTTTGGCTTTTCCAATTTTTGGGAGAAGGTATTTTTTTCCTGAGTAGAGAGGAGGTGGGGATACACGAGCTATAGTTCCAACTATAAAAGAAAAAACAATTAATTATATTTGAATAGGTATTTCAATTTAAAAACTGTCCTTGATGAAGTTAATAAATAAAATAATAAACACATCTTACAGAAAAAAATAAAAATAATCAAAAATAAATTAAACAAATTGATATTATCATAAAACAAAACATAGTTATAGGTATTTTTTTGAAAATCGGAAATGTTTGTGTTTGTGATTTTAAATGCCTACCCGAGTTATTAGAAGAACACATATTCTCTTTCAACTTCCAGTAAAGACAACATTTCTTTCACTTTGGGAAGTCGACGGCTTCCAATACGTGCTTCGATATCACTATGTTCATCTGACAATAATAATCTTTTCGGAGGGCTAATATGCTTTTTGTACATATAGTCCCTTGATTTGTTTCTGTTCACTCTGTACATCTGATTTCTGATTTTTTCCATTTACCTAATTGCAGCTTTTTATAATCCTCTGAAATAGATATAAAGCAAATTAATACGAATAAATGTAACAACTCGTATGTTGTAATTAAAACCAATGGTTGTGATTTAAATAAACAAAAGCACCTTAATATTGAAATAGATCGAACCTACCTTCTTAAAAATAAGATTTAAACACCCCGTAAAAGTGTCCAAGTTTCATCTGGGATTTCTCCTGTTTTTCAATGATTTGTCAAATTGGTTCCGTTTGAATAGTGACCACCAACCACTACCTCCGTTTCTTTTAAAAAAATTGGTGCCTACAAACGCCGCCATTATTATAACAACAGGTAAGTACAAAGGGATACATTAAACTTTAGTATCTGAATATAAAATATCTGCAAATAGCAAATGACAACAAAGGGGGTCATCCTTAAAACTATGTGGTAGGTAGTTGTATTGTGTACAATTGTAAAATACTTACTGCAAAGCAATTAATTTACCCATACATGAACTAATAATTAATAATCACGGGAAAACAAAACACAAACGAATTGAAATCGACATTTGACAGCCTGTGCGCTGTGGTGGCAAAGAGCATGCGCTAATCTAAGGACGTGGCGCGCATTTAAAAAATTCGACAAGGGGCGATTGTAACGACATGGAAAGCGGAAATCTAATTATAACGATAAAATGTAATTAAATAATCATTTCTCAAGTCCGAACTACCTGCTTAAGAAATGCCGATAGCTATTAATTAATTAAATACAGTAAGAAAATTGAAAAAGGGATGAATAAGTTATCATTTTTATTATTCATTATTATTCAATAAACGATCACAAGTCCAAAGTCTGGATTCAAAATTTAAATCATATTTCATATCTACAATTTTAACCAACGATTTATAATTTATAAAACGTATGCCATTCGCCACAGGGGATGATTATAAATGCACTTAAACCAAGCCTAGATAGAGAAATATCGATTTGTTTTTGTTATGAGGTAGATAGGCACTATATACCGACACTGGCGTAGAATTAATATTTAACTTACCATAATTTTTATGTAATATAGCCCAAATGCATGCAGCATTACGCTGTCAAAATCAGTCAAAAACCGCATAAATCTTATTGGTACTTTGCAAAATGTAACATATTGCTGTGCAATATTACTAGAGCTATATTGTTTCAAGTTTCAGTTGCAATGTTGCTAAAACTGCTTTGTCGGTGGGTATACATAATTTACGTGTGCCAACGATTGGCTCAATATGTTTACACCCCATTCTAAAATTTAATTTGTGTTTTATTGCATACAGCAGTAGTGTACATGTGTTCAACTTTTGAATGTCATTTTTTGAATATTAAAAATACAAACATGAATTCTATGTTGCAGAAATGTTCCACTGGTACATTATCAGGATATATATGATGATACACATATATTATCCATTAAATGTTTATGTGATATTTATTAAAGATTTCAAAATTAATATAGCTTTTTGTATATGTCTACAGTATACGAAAATATCATGTTGTAAAAATATTCCAATTGTAAATTGTAAAGAGATTGAATTAAGTACGTAGCATAAATATTGCCTATTGTATATCTATATAATATTTGACACATCAGTAAATTTTTGAGAAGATTCGTACAATATTCTGTGTATATAGCAGAATCAACATTATTTCACGTATATTATAGGTATGTATAGGAATATCGTACAACGTACTGGCAATATCTTTCCTATATTGATATAAGTACGTCGCAAAATGTATATTACGGCTATATGTAAAAGAAGTTCTGAATATTGTTTGAATGTAGACAATGAGTTTTGAATGTTCATTTCATATCGCGTGCTATGTGGGCATGCGCCCAGTAGTATTTTCAATACTAAAACCTTTAACACCCGAACGAAACGCATGCCGTGCCGGCCGAAAATATTGAATTTACCGACAGTTTATTAAATCCTACATAACAAGGTTAGCACGATTTTTCTTTTGTAAATGAATTATGACATTTTTTTAACGTCTCTTTATGTGCTCGGAATCATGGCGTATACGTTAGGTAGGGCGATGGTTATGGTGAATCATTAAAATTATGATTAACAATAAGCTGTTTTTTGCAAATTGGGTGATGTTATTTAACTGAAAATATGTGTAAGTTGTACATAAATAAATACTACAGGATTGTTGAAGACTATTTTTGTATAAAATTTGATTATAAGGGAGATATCTCCTAATTTGGTGCTTTATCCCCCTCCCCACTAGCCTTACGTGGTGTTCCCTCTTAAGGGGGAGAAAAACATTTTTTTAAATAATTATTTATGTAATGTTGACAAATGTTTATCTAATTTGACAGCAGATTTTGCTTAACTTTAATTTCTAATAAGCTTTAATTATTCAATCTTCGATGAAATCTAACAAACACGTTTATGATAAGAACCGTGTCTCTTAAATGGGGATGTCACAATTGTCACACATTAATGTTGATGTCAACGAGATCTTAGTAACTAATAACTGAGATTACGCTTACGCATGGTACAAATATTATTTGTACCATGGAATTAGGCGTTTTTCCATTTTTGCGGCTTACGTTGACATAGCGTCCCCTTTTTTCTTCCTACAAACCTAATTAAAGTACAGCGTGCTTACTCCTTCGTCCCTATTCTTTATAGTGCCTAACTTCAGTTCAGACATTGTAAAATTTGTAAACATGTAAACATTGTAAACTGCGTTTCTTGTTTCGCTTTCACACTCAGCATAACCTCACATTATTTTTTTTATGTTTTAATATTCTAAATTTTAATGAGTTTATTTCGTATCATAAAAGAACGACAATGTCTGATAGCGAATCGAAGCGGACTAAATACGTTAAAGATTCTAGGATAGCCTGTAAGTACGGGATAAAGTGTTACCAGAAGAATCCGGATCACCGTAAGAAATATAAACACCCTCCTAAAGAACAGGTAAATTTGTGAAATAAGATATAATAATGTTTAGTAATTTGCTAATTACGTAGAATAAGGGAAATGCTAAACAGGCAATTAAAAAACTTAAAATTGAGACTCCCAATAAGGACCTAAGGGAAGTTGTTACGAAAAATGAAATATCGGATTCCGATGATGATGGAGATGTTAAGTTTGATAAAGAAAGTAAAGATAATAATGATGCCCCAAGACCAAAAATAAGTAATGATGTTTCCGATTCGGATGAAACTGACATTGAGAATGATAAAAATAAAATTGGAAAAATTGAAGACGCTGAATCAAAGAAAAATAATAAAGATCATAGTAATGCTCGGAGTATAAGTAATGATGTTTCTGATTCAGATGAAACAAGCATTGAGGATAATAAAAATAATTTGGATAATGTTAAAGATAAAGAATCAAAGGAAAATGGTAGTGCAAGAGATAAAAGTGAAGAGGAAACGCAAACTAAGTTGAGTCCTAAAGAATTTATAAAACAAAAATTTCTAGTGGATATGCCAGAAGACTTTTACCAGTTCTGGGATTTTTGCAAGAAGATGAAACCTAATAACCCTACCAAGGCCTTAAAGGATATCGGACTGACGTTGGTAGGTCCGTTTGATGTTCTTGCTGGTAGATTTGAGAACATTAAAAAACCAGACGAAATGTATTTGTTACACTGGCGTTACTACTTTGATCCGCCAGAGCTTCAAACAGTATTAAAGGGCGATGACAAGACTGGGTACCATATTGGATACTTCAGAGATTCCCCTGAAGATCCACCAGTATTTTTAGCCAGTAATTGTTCTAGAAAGGATGGCATACTTCAACAAATGGGTGGTAATATTTTCACAGCAGTCATGTAAGTCTTTTACAGTGAAGTTGCTGTTGAATGAGATGTATTAAAATGAAATTATTTTAGCCTGTACCTTGACGAATTAAAGAAGTTTGGTGATCCTTTCAAGAAAATGCACATAGGGAGAATACAAACAGCTGTGCAGAAAGAAGCTGAAAACTTAAAGTTAGATTTATCCAAAAAAACAGCTAAGATGATCACTAGGGATAAGAGAATTGTAACAAGGACTTTTAATAAAATAGGGCTTGTTGTGCCTTATAATAGAAGGTATGTATATATGGGTTTGTTTAGATGGTGCACCTTTCGATACAGTAGTTTACGCTCCAGTTTATAATACAAGTTGTGAACTGTTGGAGGGTTATAAATAATATAAAAAGTTTTGTTTACACGAATAGGCCAGGTGACAATTTATTTATTGGTTTAAAAATGTAAATGATAAAGTTTAAAAATGTGACAGTAAATATACATTAAAAGTTTATGACACACAAATGGACTACTTACGTCACATATTCCATCGGGACAAAGTCTAGCTCCACCTTCTAACGGCTTGTATATACAAACAAAAATATGGTGGTATACCTACAGAGTTCTGTAATATTTGTTATTTTAACACATTCAGCGCCAAGTTAATATTGTTGAATCTACGTATGAAACCACCCATAAGACAAGCTCGGCAGACACACCCATTTATCAAAAAACTGGTTAATTTCCTAGATCACAGCAGTCACTTTAGCGGGCACAAATAAATTGGTGGATACCACGCTATGCTGTCGATACGGATTGACATGTCATAACGTGCATTTTGTTATTCTTTTATAACATACTATATGATTTTATTCTGATATTTTGACATATTTTTTCTTTACCAAAAATAGAACAAATCAGGATCTACATATGGTGAAAAAGACATTCGCATCTTACAAGTGCAAAGCCACCTGCGGTACCAAAATAAATGAAAAAAATATTATAAAAAGAAATCATATTAGTCATTTTTTTATCGAAAAACTTTATTAATGACAGTTGTTCAGAATTGTCCAAAAACCTAGAGTCCAAAATTTCAGCAAAATTAAAGACTATTGAAATTTTGTTTAAAACAATGTCCGAAAATATCATTTTAATTGTTTTTTTTTTCCTTTAGAAAGTTGTGCTATGACAATTTTGTTTGAAATTAAACGTAACTTTGTCAGGTAGTTGTCAACTGATTTGAATTTTTTTTTAATTTTGGACTTCAAAAACAAAATTCAGTATTTTTTAATATTGCTGAAATTTTGGATTCTAGGTTTTTGGATAATTTTGAACAACTTTCATTAATAAAGTTTTCCGATAAAAAAATGCCTAATATGATTTTTTTCATTTATTTTGGTACCCCAGGTGGCTTTGCAATTGTAAGACGCGAAAGTTTTTTTGGCCATAAGTGGATCCTAATTTGTTCTATCTTTTGATAAAATTTGTTTCAAGTCGGACGAAAAATAAAAAAATTATAAAGGTGTTTTCATTTTAAGTGGATCACATTGTATATATAATCTAATTTTTTTACTGATATAATGATGTGTCCGCCCTGGCCTCTGAAATACATATAATTTTAAGTCATTCTCAGCAGGCCACAGTGGTAACAATTGCGGACACATCTTCCAAAAT
This sequence comes from Stenurella melanura, assembly GCA_963583905.1. Classification (NCBI taxonomy): domain Eukaryota; kingdom Metazoa; phylum Arthropoda; class Insecta; order Coleoptera; family Cerambycidae; genus Stenurella; species Stenurella melanura. Next base: position 123,384,113 of record OY757314.1, read on the forward strand.
CTATATAAATTTTATTAAAAACCTGATAAAAACTCTTCGAATGTGAGTGTCCACTGGCCAATGCTAATGGCTAAGCAAGGCGGACGCCGGTGACCGCTATGGCCTGATCTAACTGTAGCTAATCAGACACTGACTGGTGTCTGTCATGGTACTGAATGTGTTAAAGATCTACATAGTAAAAACAGTGATCTTGATCGATCAAACAAACTTGCCGGTTAAGTTCGATTGTTCGATCATTCCCACCCCACCCTTTAAAAAAAAAAGAAAAGATAAAAAACCCATGACTCAAAATATTGCAGCTCTTCAAACGTAATGGTGTTGCTAAGTCGGCAGGTAAGGCAGTACCGAAAGCGGTACTACATAGTAAAAACAGTGATTTCTTCGGACAAAGCGCCTCTTATAATTACGATCGAACTTCACAAGTAAATTCGTTTGATCAATTAATTTTTTATTGTATTGTAATCAGCGACATAGAAATACCCCAAAAATTCTTCTATTATAATTTTTGAAATTTCGATATTTTGCCTTTACCTTCTGGATGGAACTGGCCACCCAAAATCTTGGTGACTCCTCACAAAGTGTACATTCATTTTTTAGAAAACTTTTCTATAAAAGAAGAGTTCAATTTGAAGGGTAGAATCTCAGTTTTCTAAGGATTAAAGCATATAGTGCGGTTTGCCTCTCTTTGCCTTCTACATGCAGTGAGACACTGTTTAAATATGCCTTGAGTCGTTATATGTACTCGATTGTCTTTTTTTTTAATTTTAGGACTCAACAGGGTTACCGTTCGTTAAGCTTTACCAACAAGGAATTATCGACCCTCCTAACAAAGCTTCAAAATGCATTACCGGAGCAAAAGTCAAAGTTCTTGTCGGAATTGCAACCATTGCTCACTAATACCAATATTGCAACTGATGAATGTGATTTCGGAACTGGGATCGAGCTAGGGTGGGATATAATAAGTCATGGGATTGACAGTTTAAATTCTACAGCACAGAGATTTTTAACCAACAACTATCGCCTGACAAACAGGGAAGCGTTTGCTAAAATAGCTGATGCTCACATGACAAATAGAAAGAGAGGGTGTGATTTAAGTATTTTATAATATATTTTCTTCAATATAAGTGTATCGAAAATAATGTTTTTCATTTTTTGTGTAGGTATATATAGGATGTCATTAAAAAAAACTGGTAATGGGGACCGACTAGACAAACAAAAAACCTTTATGACTTTTCCCTCTAGGGGCACTTTGAAAAAACTGACCTGGGTTAACATATTAAATATTTTTTTAATATTAATGTAGAAAATAATTGAGAACCACTGCTTTTCTTGGTCAAAGGACTTGTAGTTCCCAATTATACAACTTTTGAATTGTCATAAAATAGTGCAGTCTTCGGCATCACACGCGGTGTCAAAGCAAAGGCTTTGTTTGGATTATCGACCGCCTCAACCGAAGGCAATTATAAAGAGGTAAATAATTCGTTATCTTTTCCTGCACAACTGCAAGCAAATAATGGCCATAGAAGTTTAAACAGAGCATTTCTTTACATGTGTGTCTTTTAATTTGGAACAAAATATTGGATTAATGTTTATAATTTAGAATATTTAAATGTGATTTATTAACGTTTGTAACATAAATGAGTGTCCTGGGTTAAAAGCTTACCTAAGTAAAAAATTCGAAATCTGCATCTGCATCAATACTCAATTCGGTACGTCGAATTAAGGACATACGTACTCCGTTCAACACTAAACAACTAACGCTGTCAATAAAGAAAAATAAAAGAAAAACTTGGTCCAAAGTCCAAAACGGAATACAAAAAGAACGAACAAGTAAGTTGTGTCTGTACGTAATCAAGAATTTAATGACTTGAACGGTAAAGTCAATAAAATAAATCTTAACTATAAATACACAGTGACCCGAAATTCAAAAATAATAAAAACGAACGGCGGGGCGGGTTGCACGTGTGTATATAACAAAACACCCATAGTAACTAAAATATTGCACAAGGGAGAGTCAGAGTATAAGGCAAAGACACGCGCGACGATCTAAACCTACCTCAATATTCCAGCAGTTCTCAAAAGATTTTATTGAAAATTTGCGAAGTTTTTGTTTATTTTTTTCTCCAAAACTATAAGCTTTAGACCCCATGTTATATAAGGTTTTTTTGTTTGTCTTGTCGCTCCCTACCACCAGTTTTTTTTAATGACATGAAACTAATTACACCCTGTATGTGAGTAGACATCTGCGCCGAAAAAAATTTTTCGGCGGCGGCGCCCCTACGTTGATCAACCGGCGTAGGCGGCGTAAACCGGCGTAAGATGCCGATGTACACCGCCATATTTTTATTGGCGGCGTCGACCTGCGGATGCCGTGCGGTCCCTAATTTCACATTACTCTACAATGTCGACGGAATTTAAAATATTGACAGTAAATGTAACGAAAAATGTGACAATATTTTGCAGTTAAAATAAATTAACTTTGTCTTGATTCTACTTTTAATGCATCATATTATATTATAGTTTAAAACTAACAGTTTTCAAGTCTAACTTGAAAAAAAAAAATATATTCTTGTAAAACGCACACAAAAATTATACTCTTAGTTTAACCAGAGTAACCAACAATAATAGGCAGAATTCGACCCATATCACAATTCACAGGCACATCACAACTCACTTATTAAGTCGAAGCTGAGGCAAGGTTATGGCTAGTTGTAGGAGACTGCAAATTTTTTTATAAGTTTGTAATTATCATGAAAAAAAAAATTTTTCTCTCGATATGACTTGGACTTAATCTTGCCATTTTGGCAGAAACTACCATGCCAGCAACAGGAAAAACCCTGTCGCTAGGTGTACTTGTCGCTGGAATACAAATAATTTTCTTAGCTAATATCGACAAATATGGAAAATCCACTTGTTTTCTCTCCAATATGACAAAACATCATCATCAGCTTTGATGGTATAAGCGTTTTTGGCTTCCCCTAAATATGAGTGACATTCAGCTTCTAAAGATGGTGTACTTTTTTGCCCAGAAGTTGTGTGCTTTTTTACTAATGATAAGATATAACTCTGTCCTTTTGTACAGGGACAGACTTATTTTTCTTGGCACAATCCTTTCCATTACTGAATATGAGACTTGGTTTGATTTGTACATCATCTAAAATATATATTTTTATTTCTGCAGTCAAATAGTCAACTTTACTAAAAGCTTTTAGTTCCCGGCGTGAATTTAAAACATTTCGGCGGCGGCGGCGGCGTAAATTTTTTATATTTTAACGGCGGCGGCGTATCGGCGCGGCGGCGCAGACGTCTCTATATGTGAGTTCTTTTATATAATATATTTTAGTAAATAATTATTAATACTACTTCCGTTGATAGAGCTCTATCAAACAAACACTGAAAATATATAATTACAATAGTAATCGAATTTCAGTACACAAAGTGGGTTTCGCCAACATAGCTGGCATCATCTAGAGATATATACATTTTAGAATTTGCACCTATAGAAATAATTTGCTCTCAAAAAACTGTGAGAGCCTAACGAAAATGTTAACAAACCAACGAAGGGTATTAATGTTTATATTTAGTTTTAATGAACAATAAGTCTGCTTATTTATCTCTAAATATAGTGCTTATAAATGTTGTTTCCTTGTCTGGATTCCTGCACACTTGGGAAATTAAGGAACTGAAATGTCAGAAACTAGAACATTTTTTGAAAAATCAGAAAAGTAAATTTAAAATATGGTAACAAACCTGAGGTTTCGGTAGTTTCCTAAGAGTACTAAATTCTACACGATATCAGGTGTCTAGCAAATTGAACTTTTGTCAGTACCTATGAGTCGATTTAATTTCAAAGTAAGATACTAAAACTCAAAATTTAGATTGAAACTTGCGAAAGTAAATTTAAAGATAGAAGACACGTTCGTGATACACTTCTTAGGGACTGTTCTCAAAACGCTATCATTGCTTATGCAAATAAATATGCAATGTTGTGTATTATGGGTTGCCTATGACGAGAATGTTTTGTTTAATATGATTATGAACTTGAGATTAAAAACTTTCTTAATCGACTAATAGGCTATTGATTATATGTAATTGAATAAGGAACTAATGTTAATAATAATAATAAATGAATTTATTGAATCTGGTGATTAAATATCTATTTACATATAGGTATATATAGGTATAATGAACTATTTTTGAAAAAATTTGTCTGTTTGACAATTATTGTTAATTAATTTGACACACTTTTATAATTTCGTGTTTTTGTCGAAAGTACACTTCATAACACTTTGATTTTCGTTTTAAAATGAAGTTTAGGATCTCTTCTATCTATTACAACTTGTCCGTCTAGCTCGATCTAAGGGTATAATGATCTCTTTGAATGGTATGCAATATCTATTCTTCCTGCCAGTGGCGATGTTGCCTATGTCTATCGAGCAAAAAATCGCAGCCAATATGATAATAAAAAAATAAAATTGTTTCTATGACCTTTCTAATGTTGCTGTTCTCCTGGTGCAAAATCGCAGGGGAATTGTTTATTTTCTAAGTTAACAAAAGCACTTTGTTTAAATAATTGTTCGTATCTTGTTGCATTCTATTTAGTCTTGTCAACTAAGTAATAAAAATGTAAATGTTGCAAAACAGTAATTAAACATAAAGAATAATAACAAAAGAGGCTACTTGTTTTTGCTGGATGTAATTCTAAACATATTATGTTACTATTCGTTTCTAATATTGCTAAACATTTGCCAGCTATCAAAGTAGGAGCCATAACTTCACCAAAAACAGGTTGCATATACTTAAATGCTTTTATAGTAGTTTAAATACTATAGGATATAGCATAGAGAGATAATGATTTATTATAAATGTGCGTATGAAATACAGCATTCATCGGTGCATTTTCGATGCCAACATAGCGTCACATCATTCAAAAATTGGAATACGTGTAGGAGTGTAGGTATTATTATTACTCCTCGTCGGTTTATTGTAGGCTTTATACAGTGAGGTCTAAGTAAAGGATACATTCATTCTCTACGCAATTTACAATTTGTGAGTAAAATCCTAAAACACGTCAATTTTTATTACATTTTTTGTGCATAATTTTATACCCCCCCCTCCCCACTTTCAACCCCCTTGGAATGACCAGCTATGCCTTCAAATTTTTTAAATAGAACAAGAGTGCATGTGGTAGCTTATTTGAAGGGGTTTCTAATTCTCCAACCAGTGCAATACAAGGTTCTTTGAATTTTGTACATTGTAATGAAACATATTCTATAGAGGATTTTACAAACAGCAGAAAAAATGCTATATATATCTATGTACCAAATATCTGTCAAATCTAACTTTTCTAATTAATTTTGTGTCATGTCAGAACATTCAATTTAAGTGCATCGTGTTTTCTGATTAGGCGAGTCTGTCTGGGGGAAAAAAGAGGTGATGTTACAAATTTTGTAAACCATTTGAGTCAGCAACGAATTCTTATAGGAAAAATTTCGCTGAACAAGATTTTCTTGTGAAAAAGTTTCCTAAACCGCGAGTTTCATGGTCAATGTTTGAAACAAAACTTTTTTCGTTTTTATTTAATAAAATGAAAACGGTTTGACGTATCCGAAAAAATCTTGATTCAATCGAAAGACATCTTAAATACGCGTCTTTTGACGCCAGGCACAACTCATTTTGTCAACCCGTTCATTTCTTATAGCCAAAATAAATTTCTCAATTAACAAATTGGTTACTCAGAAACTAATGTTTTCCAAAAACAATTACTTTTATACCAAAGAATACACCATTTTTTTTTTGGCCCGATATCTTCAATACTTTTTGATTGTTTAAAAAATTGGCATAATTTGTTAATTAGCAAATAACTTTTGTTTTGAAAGTTTAATCGACTTCAAACCAACTTAACTATAAATATTGTTGCGTATTTTCACCTTTTAGGAAACACCGTGTATGAATCCGTGGGTTCTAAATAATTTCAGCAAGAGATAAACACTAACACTTTATTTAATAATTTACTGTCTATACAATACTTCAAAATAACCTTTACACTTTACACTGTATTTACTTCTTATTTAACCTCACTTTTTACCGAACGTCACTTCTATAAACTTCTTCTTTATTAAACTTCTTCTTCTGCGCCGGTAATCGCGCCTTATATACTCTGAAATTACCTCTAGATTGAACCAGAATCTTCTTCCACCACACTCTAGAAAAGTCCATGGCTCTTTCTAGAGTCTTTCCAGTCACTATTAGTAGGTATAGGCGTATCATCTCCAGTTCCAAGGGGGTGTAATTCATAACAATATTGATGTCAGGCATAACCCCATAGAAGTCTGCACGAATGCAACTATTTGCTTTTGTTTATTTAAAGTTTAAATTAATTTTGCAAATTAACAAATGGAATATCTCGACTCTAGATAAGGGTATCGAAATGGGGTTTTGTGCATATGAAAATGCTTGAAAAAAGGAAAATTTTGAGACCAGAAAAAACTTGATCGGATAACCGGAACCGGAAATAAAAGTGATATTGCGTGAGAGGCTGCAATTTGTTTATTTTGGACACAAGATTCGGTGCAAATGAAAGCTAACAAGTTTTTCCATCCACCACAAAAAGTTCTACAAAAAATATTCAATCCCGGAAGAGTTTACGCGTTTTTGACCCTTAAAAAAATCTTTCCCGGAACATGAAAATAGCAACATTTGACGCGCAAGTTGCTAATAAACAAATTAGAGCCTCTCACGCAATATCACTTTTATTTCCGGTTCCGGTTATCCGATCAACTTGTTTCTGGTGTCAAAATTTTCCTTTTTCCAAGCACTTTCATATGCATAAAACTCCATTTTTTTTTATTTTTTTTTTTTAACGTCTTATTTATTTTAACGTCCTGGCGAAGTTTAGCTAAAGCTATTCCACCACTTAACCAGGACGGCGAAATGAGATACGGTCACCCATCCAAGTAACGGACCCTCCCGGCGTTGCTTAACTTCGCCGATCGAGTTCTCGCCACTTAAACTGGCACCGTACCTCGCCTCACAAATTTTGATACCCTTATCGAGAGTCCAGATATTCCATTGAATATTTTTGAAAAATACGCATAGGTAGAGACAGAGATTATTGACATTTCAACGTTCATAACTCAAGAAGGTTTGAATTTGGATCAATGTGCCCGTGGACACTTTTGATCAGGATGCCAAGATCTACAAAATCCCGCAATATGAGCAAAGGCCGAAACCCAATTTCCATAAGATTAGTGTGGAGTCCTTTGCGAACAAAGAATATTATTCACAGGTGACAAATTCTTGTGGGACTAATAAAATCAATATGAATGAGTAGAATTACATCTTCGACAGTTTTGACACATAAAAAATACTAAAATAATATATATGGTGGGTATTGTGCATAATAATAAACATATATAAGCATTTATCTGTTGTATTTATTATCCATTTTACATGATAATTTATGGTAATTTAAATATGCATATACATGGCGTTAGAAGTACAATGTCATAATAATTCTTACAGGTGATATGTAGAACCAAAGCAAACAAAAAAATCTTACACAATAGGTCGAAAATTAACCTAATTTGCTAGGAATACAATAATTTTGCAAGTCAACTATTCGAAAAATTATAGAAAATATTTTCCAAAATTTTAGGTCATGATGAAGTTATTAGAAGGGGCAAATGAAAAAGTGCTATGCGAATTTCTTCTCTGTCAAAGAGTAAAAATTGCGTGTATTATAAATGTCGTCATCAGTTCTTAAAAGTGAGCATCTAACTACGCCGCATGCGAGTGTAACCAACAGTTTAAATTTAAAAAAAGTATTGGTTCTGTTTAGTGTACCATTCGTTACGCAATGGGGCTATTTAACAGATACGTTCGCCCCTTTTATTGTTGAGATAATGCCATCTGCAGATGTGTATTAAAAAAATAACTACAGTCGCAAATATGAGATTATAAGAAAGAAATACATGACTACTAGATACGAGACATCTAATTAATGTTTTTGAATCATTTTCACTTTCTGAAAATATACAGGGTCAAAATTAATATTTCAATATAGAACCTTTTGAATTGAATTTTCTCAATTTTTTCAAATGGAACACCCTGTATATTATTCGGCGATGTGATGTAGAAATGCAAAAAAAAACTTTATTTGTATACAACCCTATGGCTATTTGTAGCCATTTTCGATTTAATGAGCAATAAGTAAAAAGTTCAAGAATAAAGTTAAAAAATAGAGGTTCCTTCAAATAATTCAACAGAAAAAATTATAAGTGCTCCACATGCTGCCCATTTTGATTCACACATCTCTATGCGCTTTTGAAATGAGGTTTCTACTTTTCCTAAAATTGTCGGTGTGATAAACCTAAAAGCAGTTATTATCCTTTCCTTCATATTTTGGACTATTGTTGGCGTCTTTATAAACAATTTCCTTCACGCTAAAGGGAGAAATCTAAGGATGTAAGATCAGGAGAACGTGCTGGCCATTCCAGCGATCCTCGCCTCCCTATCCCTCGATTTGGAAATCTTAAGTCGGGGTATTGCTGGACATCGATTGTGTAATGTGGTGGTGCTCCATCCGGCTGGAACCATATTATATCCGCTGGAACTTGTGGATTTGCTTGGGCCAGATATCAGTTTGCTAAAGTTGGCACAACATTATTTTGGAACAGAGCCAAATAATTATCTTCATTTAAATTGCTATCGGTGAAAATTGGACCAATGCGTGGTTTCCAATTATCCCCGCCCAAACATTTACCTTCAGGATTTTGCGTATGTAATTCTCTCATTCAAATTTTCATTGGCCCAAGAACCACAGTTTTGACGATTAACATGGCCATGTAGAGTAAAAGTAGACTCATCCGAACACAACATTTTCTAGTTGGATAACGTTGTTACCTAACCTTTGCACATTTTTTTTTACAAAATCGTCTTCACTAAGCTCCCGAGTCAATTTATAGGGATGCATTTTATGTTATTTTAATACGCGAATAATTGAGGAATGGGAATTTAATGCTGAAGATGCTTGTCGACGAACTATGTGGGTTTATAGTTAGCAAAACTCAAACAATACGCAAAACTCTGACAACTATTTATTGACAACTAAGGCAACTATTTATTGCTGTCAATCGCTACGGGGTTTTCAATAAAACTGACAATGCCAGCTATGAAGAATTTCATTTGTTTATGTCTTCTCTTTAGTTGATAATGTTGAAAAAGAACACTGAAATTGTTTTTGCTAGCCTGCAAGAACAAGACGCTGTAAATAATACGTTTTTCGTTTGTTGTGGCGAATTCCATCAAGCAGGCCAGTAATTTTTGCAGTAAATATTAAAACAATAATATTTTTGAATAGAGAATGACCTTTCAAATTAGGTATCACAAGCCCCTACTTCTTATTTAAAAATTTGTACGATCAAAAACGACACATACAAGTACGGCTTGCGAATCGTGCGCGGTTTCGAACGCGCTACACTAAATTTGTTGTAACTTTTGAACTAATTAATGAAATTGAGCTCAAAAAAGCTTAAATGAAACGAGAAACGTGGGCTATTATTGGATTATCATATTTTCAAGTATAAAAATGAATGTGTTTAGGAATAATACTGTTATGAATTACACCTCCTTGGAACTGGAAATTGATACGCCTATGCCTAATATTGAGTGACTAGAAACTTGTAGAAAGAAATGGACTTTTTCTAGAGTGTGGTGAGAAGATTCTCGATTGTTTCTGGATGGATCTAGAGAGGCAATTTCGGAGTATATAAGGCACGATTACCAGCGCAGAGAAAGAAGTTTACTTAAGAGAAGTTCATTAAAGTGAAATTAGTAGCGAAAAAGTGAGGTTAAATATCAAGTAAACAAAGTGTAAATGTTATTTTGAAGTATTGTATAATCAGTAAATTATTAAATAAAGTGTTAGTGTCTATCTCTTGTTGAAATTATTTTAGAACCCACGGATTCATACAGGGTGTTTCCTAAAAGGTGGAAAACATGCAACAATACATATATGAAGTCGGAGCATAAAAAGATTTCCGGTGAAATCGGTAAAAACTCTACCATTTCTACAAGTTATAAGATAAAAATCTGAAATTTTCATATATTACTCTTGAAGCAATGTATAAAAAGATCCGATGAATGAAAAAAATCTCAAAAATTTACTTTTGAAGATGTACACTTCCAAAATTTCAAAATCTTGAGAAAGTGATAAAATTTGATATGTATAACTAACTTTAACCACCTATTACTCTGGTTTAAATCGCGTTATTAGATTTCTGTAGGTGAGATTTTTAAAGCTTGAAATGTGTACTTTAAGATGTTTTAAGGGGATTTACCTTAAAAATTGAATTAATCTTCTTTTTTACGAAAATAAAAAAAAAAATTGTCCTTGCTCCAAAATTCGTCAAACTAGGGGTAAAATAACCGTTAATAACTTTTATTTAAAAAAACTATTTGGCATACCTATCCATCGGTTGTTTTCATAGATTACTTCAAGAGTAAGATGTGAAAGTTTCAGATTTTTATCTTAAAAATTATAGAAATGGTAGGGCTTTTACCGATTTCATAGGAAATCTCTATGTTTCGACTTCATATGTGTACCTACTATTCCTACATACATTCATTTGTATATTAGAAAATATGATAATCCAATAGTCGCATGTTCGCCGTTTTGTTTAAGCTTTGTGAGCTCAATTTCAATAACTAGTTCAAAAGTTACAACAAATTTAGTGCAGCGTGTGCGACACCGCGCACGCTTCGCGAGGTGTACTTATTTATGTGTCGCTATGTTTCATTCTCGTGCATTAAACAAAAAAATCTGCAGCCTACATTTTACTGCCACTTGAAGGGGTTGAATCTAGGGATGAAATTTGTACGTTGCAGAATGTCATTTCAGAATCCAAAATCGACATGTCCCGGGATTTTTTACAAATATGCACAATAATTGAGATACTGAATTTATTCTATTCGTCTGTTCCACACTGTATAATAATTTCTACACTGCCTTCTTTCTAGTCGAGAGTCTAACGCTACAGAATGAAAGCCATTGTCTTATTATTTCCTAGTTTTAAAGATGACTGTTAAATGTTTGCAATTATTTTCGAATTAGGTATCTCTTTTCGCCGTTCGCTGACCATATGGGCATATTTATTTGGGTCATAGCAGGGCAATTAGTTAGTGGGCGATCAAAGGTGGGATGGGAAATGAGTCATTTGGCCTAGACGAGGTGTAAACCCATATATGGGACATTCACGGACAATTCGAATTTCACTTAATCGATAATAACATCGGTAACAGTGTTCAACGTCTCTTATTTAACAGGAATTCAAAGCAAGTTCTAGAAGATACTTGGAGAGCTAATAATATAACTACTCTATTGCAATATAATATATCCTTTCAAAGCATGTCCTTCTAGAAAGTATTTAATAGAAGTTATTAAGTTTAACAATCTGCATTCGAAGGATACGACCAGGGAATATTTATTTAAGTATTAATCGCTAATATTATATTATATTGTTAAAATGAACAAATGTTTCAGCCGGGCGTTGCCGGTTGCGATTATCTATTTGATTAATAACACTTTTACAGGGTGCCACTAGAATGTTGAGTACACAGGGTGTTTTTAACAGATTTTAATCAAATTAAAAACTTAAAAAAAAAAATTGAACCGCCCTTAAAGTACAAACAAAAGGAATTGTCTTAAGTTTTGCCGATAATACGGCAATTTTTATAGCGATAAGGACTGGTCATCATTGGAAAAAAAAACAGTAGAGCCGGACTTACCCTAAATACTCAACTGGTTCAATGAAAGGCTATACTTTATACGAGCAGAATTGAAACCTATAAAAACTAAAAGCCGGCAAAAACAGTCGTCATCTCTTTGTTGTACATGGGCGGAGGTAAATATAGAAATGCGTCATAAGAAAATGTTATAATTTTTTGAAAATTGTGTTAATTTTTATTATTTTTTGTTTATTAGATAGGCTATTTTTGTTCATTTCGCCAATAACATATTTTTGAAGTATTATGTCAGTTTTAGATATAAAGTCAAAATATTTAAATTTATTGGGTTTAGTTTGAAAGTTATCCCATACTATATTGAAATATGTTATTGCTTAGCAAGGACCAACGAGAACGTATGAACATATTACCAGGATGAGGGAATGGGACAGGTTAGATTAGCGAGGGGCAAGGGTGTTATATAGTAAAAAATAAAATTTAAGTTTCTTCGAAAATAAAAATAAAAATGTAAGTTTTTTAACCAAAGCAAAGAATCAGTGCAACCAAAATAAATATTTGTATAGATAAAACATAAATAAAAACCAAATTAAAATATGTCTCTAGAATAAAGTAACTTAAATTAAAATTTCTTGTCAATTAAATAAAATATATTCCAAGAAATGTAACAATGAAAAAGTAAACTTCATACCTAATATAACAACTAAATATTTTGTTCTGAAAATATGTATTAAAAAAATTAAATGCTAAAAGTTGACGCGTCCGAATCTTCACTTTCTAAAGAGGAATCATTATTCGGTTGAATTATAATCGGCTAATAAAACATTTCGTAGTGTATCTAAAGAACTGTAATTATAATCAGGATAATCGCTTAATTTTTCTCGAATCATTTTTAACGTAGAAACTATATTTTCTTCATACATATTATGAATTATACGCCGTATTACATTTTTGGTAGCATCATCAATATTTTTTAATTTCGTATTTTTCCGTTTCCTATTTGTACCGTGATCTATAACATCTCCTTTTCTAATTACGAGATAAATTGTTGATTTTGATATTTTAGTTGATTCGTTAATACGTTCTATTATTTCTTTCTCACATTGTTCACGATTTTCGCTTTTTAAATGTTCATGTATATTTAAAATAATGCGTTGACTTTGTACGTGTAAGTCTTGATTTTTAAACTCTAAATTTATTTCGGCTTCTTCGACAATAACCGGTCCAACTACTTCGGGATTTTCGGGCGTTAAAATATTATCCTCTGTTTCAAATGGCCTCCAGAAAGCCATGGTAAATTAGTAAATAATAAAATATCTTACCTTTTATATAGTAATAAATATTTATAATTATGAACAATAAGTATAAACTGAACCACACTTGATATTATAATAGGTATTTCTGCACTGCACTGGAAAAATGTTATAAAGAACACGGCACATCTCACAAGTCCATGTTGACTGCTGAGAAACGATTTACGGTTTTTTTTATGCTAGTGAACCTGTCCCTTTTATTGTCTTTAAACCAGTGCAGTCGTAGATGGCTCATTCAGGCTGATTACATTGCCAGTCTCGTACTCGCCTGCACAGTTTCAACTACTATTCGATTCTCGATACCATTGTTAAATACATAGTACAAAATATCAAGTTAAGTGCGCACGGCCCTGTGCTTTAACACTGACCAGTTTCAATTGACTTCGTAAACACTATACTAATCACCAAGTACACAAAAAATAATTTCATACCATTTGCAGCATATGAATGAAACATACTTACCTAATTTTACCAAAATCACACTAAAAATAAATAATTTAATTATAGAGCTGACATCTGCAGAACATATGAAGTACTTGAGAATCTACCTAGATAGTAATTTGGAATGGGACGTACACATAATATACATCACAAAAGAGCTAAGGTATTTGTTATATAAATTCAAATGGTTACCTCAGATACTTCAAGTGGGTCAGAAAAAAAAATCCGTACCACGCACTTGTGAAATCAAATCTAGTCCACGGACTTTTGGCTTGGGGTAGTGCTACTAATAATATACCTAATAATGAATCTGCAAAATAGGTATCCAAAAATTTATAAAATAGAGAAGGTAGTAAATTTAAAATCGATTTACCCAACATACAATTTGTTTGTAGAAACTAAAATATTTAATATACGGCAGCTATATTGCCAAACCATATTAATATATAAGTAATATAAATCCAGAAGAGAACGCCACAATAGTACCACCCACACTTAAAACTAAATCGCAACGATGTTTTACATATCTTGGTCGCAGCTAATATTCTTGACTAAAGATGACGGTCTCGGATGATTAGGGGTCGAGCTTGAGCTCTTTGCCCCAATCATCGCTGTAGACCTGGACCGTCCTCGTGAGGGGTGGGCCTGCTTTTTCGCCTACCCCTCCCGCAAATGCGGACGGTGTAGGCGGTGTTAGCAGACCTCCCCTGGTCCTGGCTGTTAGACCCTGCCAACTGAGTCCTTTCTTCTGGCGCTCTTCGGTCTTGGTCTTCTTTCTTCGCTGGCATGTCTGCTCCCGCGAGCAGGCTGTTGCCAAGCCCTCTCGAAGTTTGGAGGGGTTTGGATGGTGTTGACTAGTTGGAAACCCAGGGTTCCAATTGGCATCATGTGCTCCGACTTCGTCGGATGGAAGTGTGAATTGTGTAGCTCAAGTATTGCGTTCGGCCAAAGACGCTTATTTTAGCCGGCGTGTGCTAGGGTAAGGGTACTGAGCTGGTTGTTTGCTTGATACCCCCGAGATCCGGTGATTTGGGGGGCTTTTGGTCATTGTCTCCTTGCGACGTGGCTTGAAAGTCGGGCTGAAACAGAAAAAGGGTTAAGTTATAGTTAATCTTGGTCCTAAACTTTATAACCTAATTCCAATAGAGCTTAAAGCAACAAATTCTGACAATTTATTTAAAAAAAAATAAAGCAATGGATCAGTCTTCAGCCACTTTTAAAAATTCACCAAATAGTAGATCTCAAAAACATTTACATAAACATAAATTCATAATAATAACAACAAATAATCTAAAATATTAATTTATAGAGTAAGCATCCATTTTAATCTTAATTTTAATTTATTTACATTCATAACTAGAAACATTCATTTCAAATTTATTTATGCTAATTTTAAATGTGTTTGTGTTATTCTCCCTAAAACACTGTCTATTTAAAAAATATATATTTTTTCTTGTTTGAATATCAAATAAATACTATAAGGTTCATACTTGCGAGCAAGTCTTGAACTATTGCACAGTTTGAGCTTTATGTTCATCTTTTAAAAAATGCCTTGTTTCGGAGGACAAAATTTTTTACTCGCTAGCCGATATCTATGCCTTGGCTTCTTGTGAATTATTTGCATTATTTACTTTTCAATTGAAGCCTTACCATTATTGCATTATATTATATTACATATGAAAAATATAATATTCTATTCTATTCTATTCTATTCGGTTCTGTTCCGTTCCGTTCCGTTCCGTTCTATTCTATTCTATTCTATTCTATTCGATTCCATCCCATTCCATTCTATTCCATTCCATTCCATGCTATTCTATTCTATTTAAGAGCACCGTCACTAAACATTGTGACATAAAATTTCCGCCGGCGTCATTCGGTTAATCGAATCTTAATACGTAATATCTCTTTTAGAGGTCGATATTCTGTGTGCTCAATGAAAAACATTTTTTGAAAAAAATGTACCCGCCCTTAACCCTTAAATGCATCGAGTTGCCGTTTGGCAACTTACCAACATTTATATGCCCAAAAATTACGGGAATGGAAATTTCAGCCTACTGCATACTGTATCCGATTGTCTACATACTATATAAGTAGGTAAAACCATACATTATAGATAGTTGGCGCTTTCAAAAATAATTCGGCCATAATTTATAGTCCAGTCAGAACAATTGCACACTGGTTAAGTCTACCATTTTGTGTATTTACTATTATTGTTACATTACGTTTTTAAAAGTTTAAAAATTGTGCTAGCCATCCAATAAGGTATGTATTATCCCCTTATAATTTTAGAACTGTCCATTTCACTTGGTACTTATACTCAGTAGCATCTTTAGTACAGTAGATATATGCAAAAAATAGGTGATTGATGGAACTGATTCCCACAAAGACGGGGTTTGAATTTTTTAGTTCGTTGCTGGTATCGTTTTTACTTCCCTCGCATACCGAAGGGAAGTATTGTATTCGAGAAAAAATCACCCTCCGAGATTTTTTCGGATTCTGACGTTTCAGAACACGTAGATTCCGAAAATATAGGTTTTTCAATTCCGTCAGTCTGTCTGTCTGTCTGTCTGTCTGTCTGTCTGTCTGTCTGTCTGTCTGTCTGTCTGTCTGTCTGTCTGTCTGTCTGTCTGTTGGTGTATTTACTAAAAAACTACTTGACGGAGAGCAGTCAAATTTGGTAGGTAGTTGACCCTACTGTCAGCGAAGAACTGGTAGAATTTTCACTGAAAAATATACAGGGTGGACCGTCTAAACGGAATAATAGTATTTCAGGAAAAAAAAAATGAAAATTTTTTTCACCAATATTTTTGAAAAAAATTTTACTACTAAAATGAATTTTTTTTTCTTTCTTCAAATTTAAAATTTTCACGTTTCGTGGCATTCTAAGCCTGATTAAAAAAAAAGTTTTTTGAAATTTTATCACTAAGATAGAATTTTTCTTTCTTTGTTCAGATTTTAACTATCCACGTTTCCATGACATTCTAAAACTATTCAAACAAATTTAAAAATGTTTTTGAAGAATTTTTTAAAAAATTTGAAAACATTTTTAATCCATTTATGTATCACTACTATAGAACAGACGAAAAAATTTTTTTTTTGCTCAAATTTAAAATTTCCACGTTTCATGATATTCCAAACCAATTTCGGAAAAAAAAAATTGCAACATTTTGTTACCAGTTTGGAAAAAAATTTAACACCAGAATGCTCAAATTTAAATGACATTCTAAACCTAGGTATTTCAGAAAAAAAATTTGAAAATTTTTTTCACCAACATTTTTCAAAAAGTTTTTACCACTAAAATAGATCGAATTTTTTTTTATTTGCTCAAATTTAAAATTTTCACGTTTCCTATTTTAAAAATACATCATTTTTAATTTTTAAAGTTTTTTTAGCACTACTATAGAACAGAAGGAAACTTTCCTTTTTGCTCTAATTTAAAATTTCTACCTTTGACATTTTAAACCTATTTCAGAAGAAAAAAATTTGAAAATTATTTTACCATCTTTTGAAAATTTTTAAAAAAATGAAATTTTTTAACCACCACTATACTTACACTCCATTACGTGAATGTTGGATTGAAAATGTGACAGATGGCAATAACATCTGGCATATGCACCTATTATACTTTTATTGAAAAATGTACAGGGTGGTCATCCCAAGAAATAATTCAGTCATGTTGGACATTTGTAAAGGTATTTGCGCAAGCCTGCCATATGTGGCACCTGCTATTTAGTATTGAACTTTTGCTGTTGGATGAGCAATCTGTATATTTTTTTGACCAAAACTTATCAAATTTTCTTTGTAATAATAGCAATAACTCTACTCCGATTATTATTCTCAATGTCATTTCGTAATTATTATTTTTTTAGAGAGACTGCCATGAACGAGGGAAGTTCTGTGTAAATACCTTTACCGATTTTTTTTTAAAGAATTTGTGTGGTATCAAATTATAGAAAATTCCATTCTGAAAAAGAGTCTGATATTGGTCTTAAAAAATTAAAATAAATAGCCTATACGCTGGTCAATTTATACACAAAAAAGAGTTCGACCTTACAAAAGGTCATGTAGTTACAGTGGCGGACTGACCGTAATTATCCGCCGACTGACATGAAAATGTTCGAGAATGTTCGATTAGGTGTTGCCGCAGCCTTGCCAATGACGAGTAGGTATGCATATTGGACTTGCATTTTGAATTGTTAACTTTTGGCATCAGATCAAGTATGAGGTACTCCCAGAACACCTGACTACCAGTTTTAACACAATTTTGTCTGTGGGGTATTCGCCGTATTCTCGCAGATTCTCAAATAGAAAACCCTTTTTCCGATGTTTGCTCACATTATACTAGACACAACTTGATACAATTAATGGAGGCTACTGACGAGTCATAGTTTGCAACATTTCCATAGAAATCGATTAAGGTGGCGATTTCCAAGAGAAAGACATCCGATAGGGAAATCTTTATTATTTTTGGCCATAACTTAGTACGTTATATTTAAAGAAACTGTATGACTATTACTATTATTTTCACTCAAAATTTCCAGTCGTTTCCAAAACAGTTAGATTTAAAACTACGAAGTAGGTAGATTAACATAATCTTTAAATTTAAATCTAACTATTTTGTAAACCACTGACATTATTGAGTGAAAATTCATGGTAATAGTCTTGTTATGGTTATACTTAGGTGATTTTATATATTTTTTTAAATATGCAAACTAAGAAAAAAAAGTTAATGCAAAAAATAACAAGTATTTCCCTATCGGATGTCTCTCTCTTAGAAATCGCCACCTTAAGCTTATGTTTTTCTAAAATTGATTAGGAATACATTTCATTAGAAATTATTAATATTTTGCTACATTTATTTTATTAAGTGATTTGATAAATATCGCAAAAATCATTTATAAGTTAACCACAGGTAGACAGAGAAAAAGCACACGCTTTTAATCTTCTTGCTTAATAGAGAAATATTAGCAATATTATAAAATAGAAAGTAAAGGAAACATTAATCTTCATCAAGTTTCTGTATTTCAATTTAAATTTACAACGAACAAACGTTTCAACACTGTATAACAAATAATTTTACATATTAGGCAATGATCGTATATAAATTTGATTTAAATATACAAATTAAGTGACCATGAAACTACAAGCATGAGTGACCATAGCCATTCATATTCCAGTTAAAAAATTATTCATACCATTACATTACTATACTAACGTATTCAATTTGTTCCATCAAACTTATTTTTGTGTATCTACATAGTGCGGTAAAAAATATAGCACCGGCCAGATTATTGAAATACAGCTGCGGAACAATTCTAGAGAAAATTATTTAAACACCAAATAATACATACTCGTCTCCTGTAGACACCAACAAAATATGGTAAGTACACTTGCCACACGCTTCGTCAACGATGTTAGCATCATCTGCAGAAGATTGCGAATTATAGTTTCAACCCCTTTTGTAGAGTTTGCTTAGGAAGTGTTTAAATAGTCAAACTCACTAAATCTGTTATATTATACTCTCTCAGCAATTTTTACAAAAATCTCGATACAGGCCGTGCATGAATGGGCCTTTTCGTTGACCTGAGCAAAACTTTAGAATTATTCGGCCATGATTTGCTAAGGGAAAAGCTTATGGTGTAAGGTTTTAAGGGTAAGGTAAATGAATGGTTATCTTCATATTTATCTGATCGAAATCAAGTAGTGGAAGTAAATGGGGCCAGATCTGAGAAATTAAATAAGTATAAAAAAAGGTGTGCCAGAGGGATCTATACTGAGGCCGCTGTTATTGTTAATATTTATAAACGACTTACCAGAACTGTTTCCTGTTAATAATTTGACAATGTTTGCGGGTGATAACACATTGCTCTGTACTGGTTTGATGAAGAAAAATGTACAAGAAACCATTGATACATTTATGACATGGTTTAAAGGCAACAAACTTTATTTCAATGCGTCTAAACCTGTGTTTATCAATTTCACAACCAAGAGGCTGCACAACCGACGAAAGTTATCTCTTAAAAGTAGGGCATAGATCAATTGAATAGGTAAATGTAAAAACAGTTTTAGTTGGAAGTTGGAAAGATCATATTAATAATTTGTCGAAAAAGTTATGTTCACTCTCTTTTGCTTTTTATAGATTAAGTATTATTGTTAACCTGAAGGTAATGTTGTCATTTTATCATGCCTAATTTTTGTCAAGAGTAAGGTATGAAATAGTTTTCTGGGGTTCATCAAGGTATTTTAACACAATTTTTATAGGACAAAACAAATTGTAAGAAATATTGTGCTATACTATGTATTATGATCTATTTGATAATAAAGCTTACTTTACTCTACTTTACATATTAAGATATTAAATTCCCGAATAAAGTTAACCAGATAATATTGTCTATTTTTTATTGAAACTTGTTGTTAACTATATGAGAATTGACATAATATAGAGAGTTTTTCATTGTTATAAGCAGCGGTGGATATAGAAAAAATGACGAGAGTAAGCACAAAATAAATTTAACTCATTAGAATGTGGCACAGCGTTGCCACCTGTCATACTTAAAAATACAGAATACCTGTACTGTTGCTATAAACAAGAATAGTTATTATCAAAAATTTCACCGCTTTAAAAAAACGGTCACAAAAAATATTTGAATAAAATTTCACCCTTACCCAAAATTCTGTTATCAAAACTCTATTCTTCAATGTGCATCACCTGTCTCCTGCACACCCTCGTATATTTCTCAGTTATTTCAGATTAATTTAATTTTTTTGTCAACTTGCAAACTTAGCATATGTGAAGAGTATCCAGTGAATGGCGTCGAGGGCCGCGGATATTCCGAAGAAAACGCAAAAAGAATCGGTTAAAACTCCGTTAAACTCGATAAAAGTCATCGGTAGATCAAAGAGTTCTGCGTAAAGTGCATACCGAATTAATAATTGAAAATTACTTGGTAAAGTGTTGTAAATAAAATAAACACGTGCCTAACGCAGTGCCTAGCTGGGCCGTTCTTGACGGAAACAGACTGATCCATACATTTATAACTGGGACCCTTTCAAGTGACTGGTTATTGGTAAAGAAGGTTGAATGCCAAATTGTTGTTTAGTGTTAAATGAGCGACATGTGTTTATAAAGCAATGTAGACATACTAGTTGTGTTGTGACTTAAAAGTAGTAATACTCCAACTAGAATTGTTTTTGGAAAGAAGAGTGTGGGAATGCTACAGAACAGGGAGATAAGCTGCCAACGGACGAAAAACAAAAGTTCTAATTAGTAGTATTAGTTTATTAGTGTATAACTGAATTTCTTAAAATTTAAAATGTATTAAACATAGGGCAGGTCCCACAACAGGAGGTTTTCGACTGGCAGCTATCACGTGGTCCATGTACTGGGCTTATTTGCGAATGCAAAAATATTTCGCAGGTCAAAGTAGTTGGAGTCTGCGTCCCAAATGTTTCCCTAGATCTATTTCTTACTTTTTGCAGATTTTACTTTTAATTTTGCTTTACATCGGTAGATCGATATACAAGGTGTCTCAAAGATTCTCCCGGGGCTTTTCCTTGCATTTCTACTGTGAATGACTGTTTACCTTACAGTTAATAAATATGAGCTTCTTACACCGAGCTAGTGTGTGTCTTGACAAACAAACAAATGGACGCACTGATGTGGGACGTTGAAGAAACACAAGTGTCTGGGAGTATGAAACCACATTTGGATGCAAGCGGGCGGGGGGAATGCACACTGATAGATACAGAAACAGAAGATTCAGAAGAAAAATTAAAAGAAGCATGGAAACTAAAAAGAAGCATATCACAAACACCCACACTCCCCATCCTATATTCCTGCCCCATGCGTCATGTGACTCTCGCTGTTGGCAACAAGCTTGCCCCATATCCAATCCGGCCTATTCGGCGGGATATAAAAATACCCAAATTGGATATCCAGTAAGTGGCAGCAATGCCTACCATACGCTGGCTAATCAATTAATCAATTAATTAATCAACTTGCAGTATTAGCCTATGTACCTCTTCTACATTTAAGGATAAAAAATTACATATTCTTTCAAAACATTCTGTTGATTTTTGTGAAGACCCCCTCCCTCTCCATCATTCACTTTATCACAATTTTCAATTTTTGCCGGAGTCGCCGGTGACGCAAACATGACCTTCTTGTCGTCTTTTGACGTATATGGTCAATTTTATACGGATTTTATCATAAAATATTTTATTATCAACGATACTACATACGCATGAAAAATTTCAAAGCAATAGATCAATTGAAAGTAGTTCAAAATTTGAAGTAAACTAACTGCCTCCTGACCTGACCTACAAATATATGAAGTTGTATAAAACCTAGCAATAATACGTTTTCGATTTGATTCTTAATTATCATTTAACCAAAAGTTGCCGAGAACCAGAGAAATGGACCACGAAAATTAGGTGTAAAATTATTTAATAATTAAACTACTCGACGGATCCTTATGAAATTCAATAGGGTTCTGTTCTGATGGTAAACAAAACGAGTTTTCAAATCAATTTTAGCACTTAATAAAAGTTAATATCACTCTAAAAATGACAATATTTATTAGAGTATAATCATCCTTTTCAGAAAAGTTGCAAATATAATCGATTCCTTGCAAAAATTAGCCAATTAAGAATAACTTTTATTACACTCAGCAGAGTGTGCAATATTTTGAAAACTTCATTTAATTTGTTAATAGTCTGCTATACTTGGACGCTTGATGCAATTATTGCCATACTGTTGCCAATTAACACACAATAAAAAAATAAGCCGCAATTAAAGGATTATTGTATCGGAATTATCTAATAAACCTACGTTAAGTTAATGAAAATCAAATTACCAAATACTTATTTAATTGTCCGAGTATTTATATCTTTCGTGTAGGAGAAAACTACCAATTGTCAAACTGTATTTACTTGTTGAGATCATACATGGTCATGGTGTTCAACAAGTTATCCTTTATCTCCTCCTTACACCGTGACGTAGTCGTCCTTTGGAGGGGAACTTTACAAAGCCAACTGTTTCAGGATTTAGAATTAAAAGTAGTATACGAAACCGCAAGCCCGGGTTTATAGTGGTCGTGACATACATTTGGAATATAACTTTATTAACTAAATTTATCGTAAGTATGCTCTATTTACTGTTTAATTTAGTTGCTTAATTATTATTATTTAATATTTATCTTTGATTACTTGCAATTTGTTGAAGCTGTTAAAAATAAACATGATGCAGTACGCGATTTCTTAACATGACACCTGACACTGTTATTTAACTTTTGCTGGAATATATTTTTATTATGCAAAATTATGCCGAATGTATTGCTAAATCCTTACTTGCAAAAATTCAATTAAATTCAGAATTATAAAAATCTCTGGACAAAGTAAAAGTGACATTAAATGAGAAATTCTCTACGCAACCTACACATGATCTTTTCAGATTTTCTTTTCTAACCAAATTATCTTTAAGTGTTGAATAATATTCCTTTCTATTTGGCGCCTCTTATACTTTTCATAAGTACGAAAACGAGAAGAATATTGCATTTGATCGGGACATTTCTGAAACAGTCGTAGAGAAAACATTTTCATATCGTTGTGTCAGTCATCGAATTCTAAACAACTCTTAAAATGTACGTCTGTTTGCCTGTCCACCCGTCGTCCGTCTATTTGCCGGTCGGTCTGTCCCTCCGACCGTCAAGTTTCTTGTGAACACGATAATTTAAGACAGAAAACACGGATTGTATGGGATGGTAAATTAGTATTAGCTAGAGGAAGAACCCCTGTTGTTTGTAATCTTTTATAACGTTCTGTAAACACAGAAATTCTCCATAATCTACTGGCGAATGTTTCGTCAATCAAGCTGGTATCATCGAGAGCTGATTAAAATCATAAGTAATAATTAGACTTTTGATCAGATATTTTTTATTTTGCAAAGGTCTTAAGTATGCAGTACGTATTATTAATGTATACAAATGAACATCTACTTGCAACAATTCAGTTTATTTTTGAACAGGAGGAAAACCTTTGGACAACATTTTAAACATGTTTATCGACAAATTTTCTACGCAATTATTGTTTTCTTATTCCAGGATTTCTTTCCTACTGAAATTATCAGTAAAATTATTTACATAGAACATCAATCTCTATTTGGCACCTCTTGGCAAATACGTAAACGAAGAATACATTTTTCATATCGTTTTGTTAGTCATCGATTCTGAACAACTCTTAAAATGTCCGTCTGTCTGCCCGCTCATCCTGCTAGCCTGCTCGTCCGTTTGTCCGCCTGTGGGACCGTCACGTTTATTGTAAGCACCATAAATCAATATAGAAAAGATCAATTGATATTGAAATTGAGACAGTAAGTTAATGTTAGCTGCTCAAAAAAAAATCGATTAGTAAATGTAAAAGTTATGGAATATATTAAGGAAAAAATGTGGACGAAGGGTGTTGTAGCTTGACAATATTACAAAAATAATGCATAGTATGCTGACGAACGTTTCACCAATCGAAATGACATCATGGGGAAATGATGAGTGTCACAAATATAGCAATTATAGGCACCTAAAAAATTATCTATTCAAGAAAAACTGCGAAGAGTAAACTGTAAAAACCCGCTGCCTAAGGAATCACCTCCCACATCCAGATTTTCTATCCAAGTCTCTTTAAAGAAAACATCTTGACTATAATTGCACTTTAGTATGTGGAAATAGTTGATCATAGAATTTTAATAATACTTGAGAGAGATATCATAAAAAAAATTTGAGGCGTTCGTTTTTAGCATATACTCCACAAATGAAGTTTCTGGAATCTTATTCGCTTGCTCTACTCATTTTCTCCACGGGGGTGGTATGTAGAATATTATAACAAAAATTGAGGCCTTGGCTTCTAGTATATATACCGAATCTTAAGTTTCTGTACTCTTACCAGCTTGCTTTACTCACTTTCCCTTATTTTTCCCCAACCCTTCATCGGATATGTTAAAAAAAAACAATCCAGTTCAAGTTCTCGTTATAACACATGCGTGTATAAAATCAAGTCAATAGCTTAAGGAGTTCTAGAGAGAACATGTGGACAAAAAAAAGTTACAGACCGACCGACCGACAGACAGATAGAAATTTTTTTCGTTCAGATTTAAAATCTCGACGTTTCATGACATTTTTAAACCTATTTGAACAAAAAAAAAATATATTGAAAAATGAATTTTTTTTACAACTATACTTCCAATCCACTACGTGGATGTGGGTTAGTAATTATATGGAAAGTACATTAATCTGACGAGGGTGTAACGTTTCATCTATTTTTTTTTATAGTATTAATTATTTTTCTCTCTTGAGGGACTAGTATTCACATTTTTTAAACCAGAGGTTCTTATTTGTTCTTGGTCAAATTTTCCGCAAATGTCTGTAAATATTTGAGCACAAACGAGTGATCGTATTGAAATTTAAATAGTAAGTTAGTTTTAGCTGGAGGAAGAAATCATTAGTACATCCAAAGATTAAAGAATTAACAAGATAGGACAGCCGGTGAAAAACCTTTTATCTTTTAGCAATGGCGCCATAGACCTCGATAATTAAATTGGAGTTGCCACAATGTGACAATCAGACGGAGAAGGCAACATTAAAGAGAGAGGCCAATAGTGAAAAATCGACAACACTGTCTTAATAGAACGACCGAATTCAGCTGACAGTCAGAACCCAAGGTCACTAAAGAAACAGGTTGCTTCGTAACATGTCACATGAACTATTCATTCTTATGTTCATATATTAGGTATCTATAGTTAGGATAAAATTGTTCATTGACAGAACAATTTTGACACTTTTTTTTCTATAAAATGAAGAAAAAACTACCACACGCGGCTGTCATCGAGATCTACACGTGACGTAGCACTTGCCGATTCTAATGAGCCAACCTATCTTAGTAAGCTTGGTCAAATTAATTTCATGGGTACCCGACAAATCCCGAAACCGTTTCCGCTGGATGTCATGTCCCTTTAAATTAGAGTTCACAACTGTCTTCGTCTATTTAGTCTTCTCCGTCTGACTGTCCTATCTTGTTAATTCTTTAATCTTTGGTATATCTTTAGTTACAATTTTTGACAAGATGATTCTACAAAAGCAAAATATAATAGTACATTGACAAACTAAACTGACATTATCAGAAAATATTCCATAAAAAAATCAGCGAAAGGTCTCCCACAAAATATTCAGCAAATGTATGTGTCATATATTGCATCAATAGCACCGCATCGAAACGTTCAGTTTGTTTCTTCGACCATAGATTGTGGTACTATTACTACCATGTAGTATTTTTATAGGAGGCGTAAAAAGCCATGTACTCATGTGAGTCGCCCATTGTTACCTATGTCATTGTCATCCTACTACTGTTTCATCCGACTCGCCTCAGAGAATCCAGTCGAATTGTCCGGCAGCAGCCAAGCGTCTGACCTGAACATAACAGTGTGAAGGGCCACATTCACATCAATATCAATGTATTACCTACTGTTGAAATCCGATAGTGTGAGGGGCCTATGTATATGTTGGACGTTGCACAACGGTTAATTAGAGAGCTAACCCGCATTTCCGCTGGCTATCGTGTCCCTTTAAATTGGAGTTCACAACTGTCTTCGTCTATTTAGTACTCTCTGACTGAGTGTCCTATCTTGTTAATTCTTTAATCTTTGGTATATCTTTAGTTGCAATTTTTGACGAGATTCTACAAAACAGTAGTACATTGTCAAACTAAACTGACATCAGCGGAAGATAATCCATAAAAAAAATTAGCGAAAGGCCTCCCACAAATACTATTGAAATTCGATAGTGTAGGGGCCTATGTATATGTTGGACGTTGCACAACGGTTAGTTAGAGAGCTAACCCGCATTTCTCACTGTGTTACGTTCGGAATACCTTTCTTCTGATCATCTATAGATCTCCCGCATGTCGTTGGTACTTAAATAATATCAAGTTTCGTCAGATTCTACTTGTGTCTTTGCCAAATTATATGCTTATGCATACACTAGTCATATTCTTCAATGTCTAACTGTCAGGATTTAAAAACGTCTTTAGATATCGTTAATGTCACTAACAGGGTATGTGTTGTAGAATTTTGGGTTTAGCGCTTGCTGTTTCGGCTGCTTTTTAATTTAAACAAACAATCGTGATAAGAAATAAAATTAAAAACATAATTATTATACTAGGAAACTTGGCGAATGGTCTTTGTAACCGTAGTCAACAAACCTGAAACACACACACACACAAACAAACAATCATATTTACGATGTCCTCATTGCCAGCCAGATTTAATCCCTGCTAGCCGATAGAAAATTATTCAGCTACTCTTGAAATTCCAGACCTTCTTCCTAACAGTTATCTATAACTAATTAATATAGTAACGTAGCTATATGTTACTATTTTATATTGTGTTTAAAAATTTTAACACGTGTGTTAAAATTATATAAGTCCAAGGACTGCTCCTTGTGGTATAAGGCGTCTTGTTTTGATAAATTTACTTTATATGCTTATACGTATGTTGCAGTCCTATCCTTTAATGTTTAACTATCAGGATATAATAAAGTGTTTGAATACCATTAATGGGAATAGCAGTCAAATATGATCAAATTATCAGTTTACTGTTTCTGGTTCCGATATTCAGTTTAAATATACAGTTAAATTTTTAATAGTGTGCTACATTTGGTATATAGGGCAGTGAATGAATCGAGATTTTGTCCTTTTTTTTTGTCTAACTTTGCTGCAGCTACAAAACCTACTTCGCCTCCCCCCGCTTTCGAGGGTGGGGAACTAGAAAAAATAGCTGAAAAGTTTCCACCTCTCGCACCCCTGCAAACAGGCAACAACCACTCTTATTGACCGTGTTTTTCATGCTCCCCACACACGCAAATGGAGAGGAAATAGGTCTCGTAGCAAAAATTTGGATGTTCTTCCTACTCATTCACTGAACTAATATATTTCGTCAAATCAGGATTCAAGTTCAATTTATTCGTTGCTAACTTATAAAAAAATGAGAACAACTCTTGATTATTTTAGCACTTTCTTGGCAACACTTGCTTTTAACTATTGAATGCATAATCACCATCATACACTGCTATTTTGTTTTATGTATTTAAAGATAAGAGTTCATTAATGAGTATGTTAAATTACGTGAGTCCAAGGACGAACAGTCCTTTGTGGCATAACGATATTGCTTCTATAAAAGTACTTGATATTGCCGTATTTTATATACAGATAATTCCAAATAATGGATTTAGAAAGAATATGTCAAGTGCAGTAAAACTAAAATTTCTAGTTAATGACCATTTTTATTTGAAATGCTAAAGAGAAAAAACACAGATTAAAATTTCATTTTGAAATATTCACAGTATTGTTGAAATAAATAGCTTATCTTAAACTTTAGCAGTAAAAGTAACATCTAAAGACAACACAATTGTTTAAAACGAAAAAGGACAACGTAGTAAAATGAAGTTGAAGGGCAACGAGGCAGGTTTTAATTATACCGTGAAAATGATCGAGTGCCTTAAAATGCAGAAGTAGACCGTGTGCGATATTTCCGTTTCGCTCGGCACCGTTGACCAACTTCAACTCGATGATTTTTCAACAATTTATGTAATAATCTAGGTGCCCGCCTACAAAAAATTAATTTATACATATCCTCTTGTAACTTCTTGAATGGCTTAATTGCGCCTAATCTACAACTTTTTTCATCTGCGAAAATTTTCGAAAACGCGGCTTCCGAAAGATATCCATGCGTCCTACTGGAAAATCGGGAAATCTATTTTGTCGGACAATTCGAAAATTGGATCCTACATATTACTTTTAAGCAATCTTCAAAAAATTAGCTGGTTATCAATAAATTTGTAAAAGTTGTCAATTCGGAATTTTTATAAAAAATCCGATGCGATGCAGTAAATTAAAGTTTACAATACTTTTTGGGTGACAAATATGCAGAAAATAAGGACAAGTTGTTATTATTTCTTACCAATGCATGGAGTGAATTATATGAAAGCTGCCGGAAGAATTTTGAAGGAAACATATCGGAATATACTGCATGTAACATGTTTGACACATTGACTTCATAGGATTGCTGAAACTATTAGGAGGTGCTCCCTAATGTTGATAAATTAATAGCTAGTGCAAAGAAAGTTTTTCTTAAAGCACCAAGTCGTGTATGATTGTTTCACGAAATGATGCCAAATACTCCATTATATCCCGAACCCATTACAACCTGATGGGGGACTTGACTAAAGGCAGCATCGTACTATTACCGCCCTTTTGAAAATGTGAAATTCGTAGTACAGTAATTGAATCCAAATGACGCAGTTGCTATTTCATAGGGGCAACAGGCATTTATGGATCAAACTGGTTGGGAAAATCTGGAGACCATACATGGATGTTTTTTTAAGAATTCCACTAGCAGTATGGTACCTTCGGTATCAGGCAATATCAGAATTTACTACAGTGGATGCAATAAACGTTGTATTCGATATTCGTCAATATATTTTTCATTTACAGGGAGATATTACTGCGAGGGTACAAAGACAATTTCAGACTGTTTTAAAAAAAAATCCGGATTTATTATTATGTCAGGTGTAACAGACCTTTTAAACGGCAAAGAAGTAGACTTTGCTACATCGGGCATGAATGTAGTGACTAGATATTTTAAGTATGCCCCAGTTACATCTGTCGACGTTGAGCGGTCCTTCTCGCAATATAAATGGATTTTCAACGAAAGATGCCGACGTTTAGCTCCAAAACATTTAGATCAGAAATTAGTAATATACTTTTATTCTTGTAATCGGCATTGAAAAATACTTGTGTATGTTAATTCAGTGTTAAGTACGTCCCCTTATATCTCCATTCTCTTCGAGTAAGTATTTATAATAAATAGACTTTATCGTCTTTGGATAATATGGAATTCGCGAAAAGAAATTTCGAGGTAAGATATCGTTTCATACATGCATGCAAATCTTTATGCGCTGACACATAACCACCTAAAGCCAACCCTGGTTTTACCACATATGCGACAGGTAATTCCGATCTCTTCTGATAAATGTTTTGTTCCTTTTTAAAGTTTTATTTTTCGTGTGGGGGAGTTTTTAAAATTTTGAATTTAACTTTTTTGCATAATAAATATGTGAAAACGTGATCTTAACTTAATATTAATTGCTAAAAGATAGCATCAAATAATAACTGTATCAATAAATAATTGCTATGATGGGCTGAAAAACCTCGCCCAATTACCCTTTGATTGATAAATCAATAAATATCATTATGACTATTATTATTAATTGATGTGTGGGAAGTAAACGAGTTTCTATTTTTTTGATTAAAAAGAAATTATAATCCGCTCCAATTGACATACCAGCCTTCAATTTATCTATTAATGCAGTCATTAATTTCTGCAATATATAACATGCTTTGCAATGTAAATATTATATATTATTTGCATAACTAGCCAGACGTTGATAAATATTTACAATATAGGGTGTGTAATTAGAAACAGATTTTTTTCTACAAATCAATACGAGGTCACAGGAGGCACATTCCGTGTTTTTTATGAGAGCATATCATTGCGTAGGTGCTTCTTTGAATATTTTCAATGCATGAGATATTCACAATGGAAAGTTAAATTGTCTGGAATAATTTATTTCGGACGTTGCTTGACAAATAGCTATTAGGTTACCCAGTCCATAAAGTATTGTCTTGCGCGTTTCCCGTTATACATTTTCTAAAAGTGGTGTTTCAGAAGACCTTTGTGTAGAGTTTATAATGTATCGCGAAATAAAAATTCAATTTGACAAGGTAATGCCCTCCAAAAATGTTGCGGTATTATCGTAGAATTTATACAATAAGGAGTAGAACTTTACTCGCTCACTCGCTCGCCGTCTTCTAGTATTCCTATTATGGTGTGCTTAATCAAGAACATTGATTGATTGATTGGCCAGCTAGGTGGGCATTGCTGCCATTTCCGGATATCCAGTCTGAATGTTTTTATATCCCGCCGAACCGGCCGCGGAGATACGCCGAGTTGGATATGGGACGTACTTGTTGCCAGCAGCGAGAGCCACATGACACATGGGGTAGAAATATAGAATGGGAAGTGTAGGTGTTTGTGAAATGCTTCTTGTAAGTTTCCATCTGTTATCATAGGATGGAAAATGTAGGCGTTTGTGAGATGCTTCCTTTAAGTTTCCATCTATCATCTCCTTATTTTTTCTTCTTCTTCTGAGTCTTCCGTTTCTTCTGTTTCTAAATCTAGCAGTGTGCACCTCCTTCTGCTCGCTTGCGTCCATATATGGTTCGTGTTTCCCAGAAATCTGTGTTTTCGTCTCAATGTCCTGCATCAGTGCTTCCACATTTATACTGAAAGTACAAGTAAGATCCCCGAAAGAACATTTGAGACACCCTGTATACCGATCCGCCAAGGTAAAGCAAAATAAAAAGTGAAATCTGCAAAAAATATGAATAGAGACCTAGGAGAACATTTGGGACGCTCTGTATATCAAGCAGACGCTGATTCCTTCGACCTGAGAGACACAAAAGCCTAAAATATGGACCAGGTGACCAAGGATTAATAAACCAATAAATAGAACTTAAATAGAATTTATCTTTTCATCCATTACCTACGTTGACAACTTCCCTCTCTCTTCTGTAGGATTCCTACACTACTTCCACTCGTTAGAAACTAGTCCGTTGCCCGTCACTGAGAATATAACTTTATTGTTCAGAGCTTGTATTATATTGCTATATTTTTCAAGTTATTTATATACGCTTCCTGATGATGCCACATTCCATCAATGGAACTTAATCAAATATTAACTACACGAAATAGCCAGACTTACGCTAATTTGTATCGATATAGAATTGTCCACGCTTCAATCCAACACAATTCCCACGATTGCTCAGTTTTAACCGAGTTTATTCGAAATTTCGCAGGAGCTACACATGTGTGCCTACCTCCGGTGCCATCCGAACGTAACCTTCCCTGATGTTCTTAATCAAGAACATTAGTGACAAATTGCTTTAATATTTCAGTTTGGAATATTCTATAGCAGATTTAAAATAAATAATAAAAAAGTAACATTTTGATCTGAAATCATTATGTAACATAGATTATATAGGAGATATTTGTAATTTTCGAACGAACCCGACTCCTGACCTGTGAGTAAGAAGACAATTTTAGTAAACGAGAAACATGTATCTGTAAATGTTTTCCTTTTGAGCTTATAGGCTTGCTGCCCAGAGTTTTTAGAGCAAATATCAAATCTTGGTTGGTACCTTTTCTTTCTTGTGCAAAGTATACATTTTTATTCGCTTCAATCTTTTCCTGTTGTACGCATTTACAGAAAAAAATTGATCCGCCCTAAAAATAGTTATTAAAAACTATGACAAAATTTCACGATCGCCCGGTATCTCCCTTACTAGGTAGTATTGATTTTGATTTCGGTTCAAAACACATTCAATTTTGTGAATTGTTCATTTTTATATCGATCTCAACAGCGTTGTTAGGTACAGAGGTTTAGTTAAGCGGGTGATATTGAAATTCTATTTCATAATTTTTAGAACTGTTCTTATTTCTCCATATCAAAATTAGCAAAACAGAACACTTATGGAATTATCTGTGTCCGTCCATCCGTCTGTGACAGGCATTTTTCTGAGAGTCGGTTTGACGTACCAAATTGAAATTTGGTACAGTTGTAGGAGGTCGTGGTCCAATTAAGACGTAAAGTAGAAGAACAACTTCTTCTACGTTACATCTACTTCAAAATTCAACAATTTTGATTTTAGGGGTTGGTTTAGAGGGGTAAACTGAAAAGTTAAAAATAAAGAGAATATAAGGTCATTGTGCGGGGTATCAAATGAAAGCTTGTTGAAGTACGAATTCAAAAATATATATGTTTTTTCATGTATTTTCGTAATACTTTTCCGAGAAAACGCTTAATAATCGCTGTCTCCAAAAGTATCGGTCATCTGAGAAATATTAGAACATTGGGGATAATGAATTGCATTATGAATATCAGGATGATTTTTTTCTTACTTAACTTATATGAATTACTTTATTACGTTTTATGACCTATGCGTTATTCTAGTGGGCTTTTCTTTGCTGTATGTTGCGTCCGACAGCATCACGCCATCTGTCGTCACTAAAGCTATTTCCCATCTGCACATCGGTGGCATGTGGTGGCTATTCTAATGTGCCCCTAATAATCTGCATTTGCCGCAGCCATTTATATAAGTATATTTTTCTTGCTCATGGAATTGTGCCTATTATGTTACTTCACTTTCAAAGAAATCCCTATGCTGCAAAATAAGAATTTTCATGTTTTATACCAAATCGAGTTAATGCTGTAATTAATTCTATTGCACACTGAGTTCTTTCTGATAGTTACATTGAGATTCTGTTAACTGAATAATAAATAACTAATAAATTAACGTCCACGTTCATTTGTTTTTCACGTCGTTCAAGGCGTTCAGTACTTCAAACAGTAGAATAGAATAGCATTTATTATACGTAAATGTTAAATTAAGTAAATGAAAATATGTTAAACATTTTTACAGTTTATTAATCGAGACTGTTCAAGAAGGCGTCCAGACTTTAAGGTCTCGACGTTCTGATGGCAAAAAAACAGAATCTAGAACATAGTGGGCTGTCGAAACAAAGGAATAAACGTCTGGGTTTAAAGTTATGCAATTAAAAAGAACAAGTACAGCAATGGGACAGGTTAAGCCCACGTTGTTGAGTAAAAAAAATAAACTCAGTCCCATTTAGACTTTTCCAGTAACTTCTTTTATTTCATAGTGGCCTTTAACTCTACGAACAGGAAATACATTTTGTCTGTTATAAGACATGTCGAATAGAAATTAGTAATCATTTTTGCTTACAGTGAGTCAATTACTTATTTATGAGTTTCTTTGTTTTAATTCATTAAAATCAAGTACTTGAATCACTGCAAGTAAAAATGGTTACTTATTATACTCTTCGCAAATACAAAAGGAAGAGTATATTGCATTTGATCGGCACATTTCTAAAACCGGTAATATTGCTCGTAGATAAAAAAAATTTCATATCACTATGTTGGTGATCGAATTTTGAACAACTTTCAAAATGTCCGACCGTCCGTCCGTCCGTCTGTCTGTCTGTCTGTCTGTCTGTCTGTCTGTCTGTCTGTCCGTCCGTCACGTTTTTTTGTAAGCACGATAACTTAAGAACGAATGTTTTGAAATTTAGAGGGTAAGTTATAGTCCGAGAGCTGGCAGTAAAAACAACTTCCTCATAAGTTACCAAAGGTTTGAACTGACACGTCGGTTCTACTTTAGATCGTAATTTTAAAACCACCCGTCTGCCGGGCGAAAGTGGTCGCTTTATTAGATTTAAAATTAAAAAAAAAATTGAAGTAGCTCATAACTACCCAATTATTACCGACATAAATTTTTATGAAAATGGCCTAAGATTTCAACTAAATTGATATCGTAAGCGTCTGCCATTGGGAATGATCGCTACTTCGGAGCAGACGCTGTCAAATATTAAAGAAAAAAAACGCCATCAACTTCCTCACAGGTTATCACGGTTATTTTTGTGTCAAAATATTACTAAATATGTCACTAACCAAAGTTAAAAAAGAAATTTTTGGCAGACGGTCGCATTCAAACCGCAGACGGGATTTTAAGTTGAAAAGTAAAAATAAATTGTTTCGACTCGAACAGCTAATTTTAGCTTATAAAAGATATTTATTGGAATTAAAGAATATTTTTTATTGTGTAAGTAATGAAGACGTATAAAGAACACTTCGGCAGATGGTCGCATTTAAAGGACAGACAGACGGGACTGAATTGCTATCAATATATTAAAATATGCGTAATATAATATTATATAAACGACCTCGGGAGTATAGAGTCCCGTAAGCAAAAATTTTATGTAAAAAAGAAGCTAGTGATATAATATTTATTGAATGTTTATTTAATTTTAAACACCCAATAAAAACAGAAGAAATAGAAACAGGAATAAAAAAATTGAAGCAAGAATAATAAAACACAAAGAAAATCTATGTAGCAAGCGATAGAAATAAATAAATAATATTATGAATATGAAAATAAAAATGCAAATTTAATGTAGGTACTATTCATCTTTATCACTACTTGCATTGTAAAATACGTCATCTTCATCAATGTCCGGAGCTGGGATTTTGCAAATTTCTTCGAGTGTAGAAGGGGTTTGTGGTCCAATAAACCATACCAGTTGGTATCTTCTATCGACTAAAAGCCAGCCATGTTCTTCAGGATTAAAAAAATTTGGATTGGCCTCTGTTGCATAATTCCTGATTACCCCTTTTTATTTTATTTATTAGTACCATTCGACAAAGTTGGCAGGCATCAAGCTCCCATCAAAATTTTTAACTTTAATGGATTCTTCCTTGGGACACAGTACCACCATGGTTTCTAAGAAACAAGTCTAGCCTTGCTTCATTCACACTATTAGCATTATGCCTACCATACATGCGGCATACGAATTTCTTAATGCCTTCAATTTGCTCGTCCGATATATTTTGGGAATGGCCAAAAGAAGCTAAAATTTTGGCAATATTTGAATCTTTCTCAATAATGTTAAGAGGCTTTATTTTACCTTTTCGAGCAAATGATGCGGTATAATCACTGCCTGTTAAAGCGTGATAGGTAGGTAAAGCTTGAGAAAGGATATCTCCTAAACTTGTGTATATATCGTTAACAGAAACGTATCTCAAAGTATTCTGTGACTGAAGTACAGTTTCTATCCAAATATGCACTTTATTTGTTAGTTTGTGCATATTTACCACTGCTATTATAAATATATCAGTATCGGAGGCACGTATAACAACATTTATACTTTCTGGTAGTTTAGATGTATGAAATAAATTCTATTATCAGCTTCATGATGACTACAATATAAATTCTCATAAATTTCACAATTCACAAGTCCATCAATCTCATAAAACATATAACAAATATCTTCACGATTTACTCTAAGAATTTTGTCTCACAAAATACCCCGAGAAATACTTGTTTTTCAGTATTTTACTAAGAACTTCACGAATTCGGTTTTAAGAGCCACTTCTCAATGTTTTAAAAAATCGTTAGGCCGCTTCTGCGCTTCTCCAACCATATTATACACATTACCCCTTCCTGATATCGCTGCTCTTCTGTCTCTTTCGATGTCTTTTAATGATGGCACTACACGCTTGTCAAAAATTAGGTCTATTCTTTTGCTTGACGTTCTGCATAATTTCTTGGGATCACATAGACATGCAAAAAGAAGAATCCGTCAATAATCGTACAAATCTATTTGACTTTGCTTGAAGAAGTTGATACACGATTCTCTAATAACTTGTATAATTTTGATTTAGCTGTTTTATTCATACTTCCGTCGAGATGACTCAGTGACAACGGAACGGTTGTCAAAAGATACGAAAACACATTTAATAAATCAGTGTTATGTTCCAACGATAATACTAAAAGTCGTCCCAGTAGGTTTCTTTCGACTTTCACTTCGGCTGTTTTTCGTTAATCAAGTTTGCGCCATCAGGAATTATGCAACAGAGGCCAATCCAAATTGTTTTAATCCTGAAGAACATGGCTGGCTTTAAGTCGATGGGAGATACCAACTGGTATGGTTTATTGGACCACAACCCCTTCTACACTCGAAGAAATTTGCAAAATCCAGCTGCGGACATTGATGAAGATGACGTATTTTACAATGCAAGTAGTGATGAAGATGAGTAGTACCTACATTAAATTTCCATTTTTATTTTCATATTCATAATATTATTTATTTATTTCTATCGCTTGCTACATAGATTTTGTTTGTGTTTTATTATTCTTGCTTCAATTTTTTTATTCCTGTTTCTATTTTTTCTGCTTTTACTGGGTGATTAAAATTAAATAAATGCTCAATAAGTATTGTATCACTAGCTTCTTTTTTACATAAAATTTTTGCTTAAGGGACTCTATACTCCCGAGGTCGTTTATATAATATTATATTACGCATATTTTAATATATTGATAGCAAGTCAGTCCCGTCTGTCTGTCCTTTAAATGCGACCGTCTGCCAAAGTTTCTTTATATGGTTTCATTACTCACACAATAAAAAATATTCTTTAATTCAAATAAATATCTTTTATAAGCTAAAATTAGCTGTTCGAGTCGAAACAATTTATTTTTACTTTTCAACTTAAAATCCCGTCTGCGGTTTGAATGCGGCCGTCTGCCAAAAATTTATTTTTTAACTTTGGTTAGTAACATATTTAGTAATATTTTGACACAAAAATAACGGTGATAACCTGTGAGGAAGTTGATGGCGTTTTTTTTTGAAATATTTGATAGCGTCTGCTCCGAAGTACCGATCATTCCCAATGGCAGACGCTTACGATTTCAATTTAGTTAAGATCTTAGGCCATTTTCATAAAACATTTATGTTGGTAATAATTGGGTAGTTATGAGCTACTTTTATTTGTTTTTTTTTTAATTTTAAATCTAATCTACAATCTAAAGTACAACCCACGTGTCAGTTCAAACCTTTGGTAACTTATGAGGCAGTTGTTTTTACTGCCAGCTCTCGGACTATTAGCGTTAGCTAGAGGAAGAACCTATTGTTTTTGAACAATATCGATCGACAAATAAAAAAGTTATTAATTTATTGAATTAAAAGATTTTTTTTAATGTTTTGAAATGAAACTAAAAATGTATAAAACTAATATTATTAAAACAAGAAACTGCCAAGAGTATACTATAGAATGTGCAACAATTATATATAGAGAGCAGTAAATCGGCGAATAGTATAATGGTTAGCTTGTTTTTAAGTGACTAATCATTTTTAAAGTTTTTTGTGTTCGATCAGCCATTGCTAAGCGATTTCTATGAAATTATTCAGAAACTATAGAGTATAGGCTTTATGTCATTAATATAATATGGAAACAACAAAGGCCGCAGAATACTGCCTCGGGGTATACCTACCTAAACCAATGCCAAATTTAATAGATTTTCCACAAAGCAATTTACAAATTGTTTCCTGTTTGTAAGGTAAGCTTTCAGAAGACTGTTGTATTCGCCTGGAAGATCATAACATTCCAGTTTCTTAGAAGAATGTCACGATCCACGCAGTCAAATGCTTTTGAAAGATTTGACATACATTGCCAGAACCTTATGACCCACATCTAAAGTACAGTACACATTCTAAAAAGTTTAATAAAGCGGTAGACGCTGAATGACCTTTTATAGAACCGTGCCGACTATACAGAAAATATATTTTTTATTTCAGAAAATTTAACTATGACATTAAAAATTATGTAAAAAAAAGCGCGAGCCTATAATGTGTAATATCACGAGGAACATTTTCTATAGTGAAACAAGAATTTATATATGAGGTTAATAATAATGGGACAAAAGCGAATGCTCAACCATTCACAATAAAACTAGGGTTTAGATCATAACCCGAAATTACTTTGTTGTTACTTTTCTTAAATGATATATTGTCATATTTCTTTTAATTTTAAACGCCACTTGATAATGCCAATGGTGACCGAAACGCGGTTCAAATAAAGTGTTTGAATCTAGTATTCAAATTTTTTAGCGGTCGGGAATATTGTACCATCTCGCCCCCTCCCCCCTCGTTAGGACTATTCCTGCTAGCAGCAATTATAATATTTTATTATTGTTATCTTGCAGGGTTTTAACAATAAATTTGCTTAATAATGACTGTAGTAGTGTTTACATTTCAGACCACCCAAAGGCTTCTTGTTTTAAATAAAATTATTATGTCTTATCGCTAATATCGCATGTTTTAAATTTTGCCTTTTCATTATATTGATTAGTACCTACCTGAAGAATGATAAAAGTTGACTCGATATCGGTTTTCTCGTGTTCCACATTGGTATGCGGAGCAATGGAAATAAATTTAAGTTCCCCCGTTTTAGAATTTGCGAGGACATGAATAAGGATATGATGGTGCCAGGTACATAACTTCGAAATTGCAGATATTTCCTCGCGTTTATCGAATTTTATTTGTACTTTGATTGAAACTCGCTACTTGGGTAACACTGAAAATTTATTTCGGCATTGATGGCGTTAAAGGTAGTATTAATCAACTTGCAGGTTAATTTAGATTAATTTACAGATAGGCAGCTAAGTATAAACTTAATTATAATTCTCAGCAGGAAGATAAATAACTGTTACTTGTTTACCTTTTTTACCAATCTTAAACCAAATATGGATGTCCTCAATTAAGATTGTGTAATGCTACTTTATTACAGGATATTTAGATTACGTAGATCGTGATTAGAAATACACAATTACATGACGTATTAGGCAAATGAAATAAGATGTTTGACGCCACTTATATTTAACATTACTAAAAAGTATTTTTTTAAATGGTGCATTAGAACTTTTCACTTCAAATCTTACAAGAACTTTGAAAGTTATAAACGGAAACAAGAAAATAAGAGAATTTTGTTTTTATGTTAGTTACTACTTTCTCCTAATTCGGTGTTTGAACAAACTTTGAATTTCCTGGACTCTTTAAATTTGAATTGAAGTGTTACTCCAAAAACACACTACGTCACTTTGTGGAAGTCATTACCGTACGCCTGAAGGACACGACAAAAAATTTTAATTACGGCGCCTGGCTCTTCATTATTACGGTCTGTGGCTACCCCAACTCTCAGGAGGATTCTTACAACTCCTTAAGACCCTCCCAAGGGTGAGCATGGAAAAGTTTACTTGTCATTATTGTCATTCTGTGGTATCTTGTAGACAAGCGATACACTTTCTGCTCAGAACGTCGGACAGTGGAACGAAAAGCTACATTTGTGGACAAAAATCGCCTGCCAGCTCAAATTTTCACCAAATTTAATATACATATTTTTTTAAATGGTCGTGCGGAATGTAGCTTTAACGCCCGACTGCGACAATTTTGAAATAAATAAAATATAACCTAAAAAATAATAAATAATACTTACTAGACAATTTTTATACAAAGAATTTATCTAGATCAAATGAATCTATTATCGCAAAAAATGTTATGTAAGGAAATCTCAAGGTAGAAAATAGAGAAATACTTTTGTGAGTACATTCGAATATGTGTTACATAACCTATAAAAATATTGTAAAATTTATTAATTGGCTAACATCGAGTGTTAGCTTTATATTTAACCAAATTTCTTTTTTTTTTTAATGTTCAGGATGAATACATTTTCTATGGAAATCTGCTACAAATTTGATAACAGTAAAATAACCAAAAAAATCCAAAATAATAGAACATTTTCGTACAAATTTTTGACTTATATCAAATGAGCCGATTATAGCATCTTCTATAATGTTATTATAAGGTAGCACATGAAGAAAAATACTTTTGCTTTACAAAATTCATATAAATTTGTAAATCTTAGATAACCTAAAAAATTAATCGAAATATTCGTGATTTGATCCATTAAGGTAAGGTTAGGGTAAGTTTTTACAGCTTATCGGGTGTACCTTTCTTCTTGTTTATATTTCGATATATTTAAGATATAAGACAAATTTGTATGTATTTTGTTACGCAAAAGTATTTTTCTTCATTCACCTTGTAATTCCATTATAGAACACGTTTTGCTATAATGGGCTCTTTTGATATAGATTATTTTCTTTACAAAAACCTTCTATTATTTTGGATTTTTTAGGTAATGTCTTACTGCTATCAAATTTGTAGCAGATGTCCATTGAAAATGTATTTATCAAATTTGGTTAAACATTTAATAAAGCTGATAGGCGATGTTAGCCAATAAAATTGTTTTATTAAAAAATGTTAGGTTATGTAAGACATATTCGTATGTATTGTTGCCCGCAAAAGTATTTTTCTTCATTTGCTAACTTGTAATTCCATTATAGAACATTATTTGCGATGGTAGTTTCATTTGATCTGGATATTTTTTTAATAAAAATTGTCTAGAATTATTATCAAAGATTAGAAAATTAACAAGATAGGACAGTCAGGCGGAGAAGACGAAATAGACGAAGACAGTTGTGTACTCCAATTTAAAAGTATTTCTCTACTGTGTTGAAGGGACACGACATCCAGCTGGGACGGTTTCGGGATTGGTCGGGTACGCATTAAATGAATTTGACCTAGCTTACTAAAAGATAGATTGGCTCATTAGAATCGAGAATTGCTACGTCAAGTATAGACCTCGATGACAGCTGCGTGTGGCTGTTTTTTCCTCATTTTATAGAATAAAGTTTGAAAAGTATTTTTTCAATGTACAATTCTATCCTAACCAAATAGATAGCTTACATATAAACATAGAAATACTTCATGTGACATATAATACAAAGCAACCTGTTTTTATTTTTAGTGACCTTGGGTACTGACAGTCAGCTGAGTTCTGTCGTTCTATCAGGGCAGTGTTGTCCATTTTTCACAATTGGCCTCTCTTTCTAATGTTACCTTCTCCATCTGATTATCACATTGTGGCAACTGCGCGAGTATTCGAATTTAAATGCCGAGGTCAATGGCGCCATTGCTAAAAGATAAAAGGTTTTCTGCCGGCTGTTCTATCTTGTTAATTCTCTAATCTTTGGTATTATTTTGGATTTTTTAAGTTACGTTTTATTTATTTCAAAATTGTAGCAGTCGGGCGTCGAAGATACATGCTTTACGAGCATTTTAAGGAATGTGTATTAAAATTTGTCAAAATTTCAACCGGCAGGCGATTTTTGTCCGCAAATGTAGCTTTTTGCCCCACTGTGTGTCGTCTTATCAATTAGTACTTGAGAGACAGTTAATACGTCATTGTTAGACACGCTTCACCACCCTGACATCGGCGACAGAGCCTGTAGTTATATTAAGTCATATCTAATCAGAGGAACTCAGTTTGTAGCAATAAATAGCACTGGCAACACATCTTTATCTAGTCCTCTTGCGGTCTCTACTGGGGTGCCGCAGGGTAGTATCTTAGGACCGCTATTGTTCATTATATTCATAAACCATATTAGGTGTAATCCAAAATTTATTTATATCACTTTTTGCAGATGATAGTACTGTTGCTATTGCCTCAAAATGTACTGATGAACTGAGCCATAAAGCCATTATCAAAAGAATGCATAATTATTGTACATCTATATGTTTAGATTTAAATACTCTACAAACAGATTTAATATTATTTTTAACTAGGAAAACTGATTATAGCTTGTTAGTTAAATTTGATAATTATTCTTTAACTCAAAGCAGTAGTGTTAAAATTCTTGGTTGAATTATTGAATTGGGGATATCACATAGACCATAAATATATATTGCCTTAATATGTTTAATCGATCCAGGCCATAGAAAGGTTCCGCTTATACTGCACGGAGTGCATTATTATTATTATTATTATTATTATTATTATTATTATTATTATTATTATTATTATTATTAAGTATTGATTGGCATAAAAAGATTCAGATTCCCAGTTAAATATGTTTGAAAAATGTTTGTGGAATTTTTGAAATAATATTGACTGAATGTGATTTGCACTTTGGATTTCGGTTCGTTTCGGTTTGCTAATATTTCTCATGGGAGATTTTATCATTCGTTAGGATGATACACCTTTCATTGCTTCAAGAAGCTTATATAATTTCTATGAGGCTTTACAAACTGTTGCAAACGTACTAACGGCATAGAACCTATTAAAAATTAAATGCCGCACCGCATTCAAGCGACCCCCATGGCGATGACAGTTAAGATTATTTTTATATGAATTTTTGGTATAAGGAATATTTCTTTCAAAATAGAGAATTGGCTACTCTGGTCGGTCTAACCTCTAGTGGGTTTGTTTTGGAGTATTCTCCTCTTGTAACGGATTTCTTAAATCTTTTTGCTCGTTTTGATTGCAGAAATTTCCCTGTGGACTTTTGCTATTTATACTTAGATGATTTGTGGTCGGCTATACATCCAGACCAGGGTTTACGGTCTCCGCTATACAATTTTAGCGTACTTTTGAAAAATATTTCACTCAAAGACGATTTTACGTGCGTTAACAAAAATTCTTTGTGCAGTCTCATACAAATTAATTTTTTTTCAATTGTTTATATCTTTATTTTTGGATGCATTTCCTGGGTTCACGCATTAACAACATCATTGCGCGCTGACGACGTCATCACTAACATTGTCGGTGAAGAAACATCGTTTTGTTGTTATTTTGCAAAATTTTAACGTTTTATGATAAAAGATAATTGGTGTTTTTAATATTTTAAAAAATTTCCAAAAATACATTATTTTCAAAGTTACTTACGAAAAATGTCGTAATATTACTTTGTATTTACCTATTTGTTTAATACATTACTCCATTAATATGTCGATTTTTGGAATTTTACTACTGCAAACTGTTTTATCTTATTGTGCATAAAAACAAAGAAATAATTATGGGTTAACTAATGAATTTAGATTTTGAAGAATTTTTCTTTTTATTAAGATATTGTACGGAATAAAATTTAGATTAATTTAAATCTAAATTTAAAACTGTTATACTAATTTATTTTTAAATTATCACCTTCCATTTTGGGAGCAATTTATTTTAATTTTTTTAGTATCGGTTGAGATTTTCCTTGATTAATTTTTTAGACCGATGTATTGTGTATAAGAAGTAGATTGAATAACGTTCATAATCCTGTCGACAGTGTCACATTATTAATGATGTGAAGTTGAAATTATAATCAGTTTATAATACTCAATTAATTTTAACCATTTCTGGTATCTTGTCCTTACAAAAACATCATCAACACAATTTATTTCTGTTGATGACATAATGTTTTATTCACCTTCATCGTTTAAAATACTTTAAAACACCAGCTTTCCTATCAACTAAAAGCCATATTTTGTTCAAATGTAATATACCATGCAACTCGTATAGCAAATCTATTTTTAGTTGTGACTGCAAACGCATACCTATATTTTTTATAATTTATAATTTTACGATGTTTCCTAAAAACAATTTTAAACCATTATTGCTATTCATCAAGTAGGAAATAACGTTAGTACTAATTATGTACCTTATTTTTACATATTTTATAAATTATACGTTTGATATTCATTATATTATATACCAAGAACTAGAGCATTTTTTTAACCGTATCTGATGACTGTTTTACACTATGATATATTTGTAGTTATAGTCTGGGTTGGAGTCGGAAGTAAACTGGTATAAGGTCAATTTTAACTTCCCTAATAATTTTAAAAAACTACGGTTACGAGGTTACTGAAATTGGTAATTGGCGGTGGTCCCATATTTTTTTCATCAAGGTATGTCTAGTAAAAGATAAGCTAACATCGGAAAGAAAATGAGTACCTAAGAAGTATTAGAGAATATTCGAAGTTGTGACGAAGATGCCGGTTATAATAAATACTTTTCATTAGAGAATATTCATAATTGTAGCGGAGGGGCGTGCGCGGGCGCCACAGTGGGAAAAATGTGCCCCTTTCTTCGACAAAAATCTGATGGTTTTGAGTTAACCTAAACCCTTTATTCGCACCATTTATTCGCAGGACTGTTATTTAATATAATATACTATTTTTCATTTATAGCTTATATTAAGTTAGTCTGAA
Organism: Stenurella melanura; assembly: GCA_963583905.1. Taxonomy (NCBI): domain Eukaryota; kingdom Metazoa; phylum Arthropoda; class Insecta; order Coleoptera; family Cerambycidae; genus Stenurella; species Stenurella melanura. The sequence goes on from OY757314.1 coordinate 123,428,213, forward strand.
TGCATAGAAATAAAATCGTATGGATAAAAAACTATCCTTATTTTTACCTGTCAGTAAAATAATATTTAAGTCCAAACGCAACTAGTGACTAGTATTAGGAATATCGTAATTTTTAGATCAACCCCTGTTTTCATTCCTTTGAAGGATCGATAGGATCAACATAAAAAATCCTGAAGAACAACTTTTGATCACTTTATTTCAGTTGAATTTCAAATTTTCACCACCTTAAACCTTCAACTCCTATTTTAACCCCTTAAAAGGGTTAAGGTTCATACCAGCCAATATTCTTGACTAGATATGACGGTCTCGGATGATTAGGGGTCGAGCTTGAGCTGTTTGCCCCAATCATCGCTATAGACCTGGACCGGCCTCGTAAGGGGTGGGCCTGCTTTTTCGCCTACTCGCCCCCACAAATGCGGATGGTGTAGGCGATGTTGACAGACCTCTGTCCCCCGATCCTGGTTGTTGGACTCTGCCAGCTGGGTCGTTTCAAGAAACTTAAGCAATTAGCTTATGATCCCATAAAAATGAATTTGGTACCCAATCTACATGAACACTACTTCGCTTGTTTGTGGCTCTCGACCAAGGAGGTAAACGCGGATCAAGAGAAATATCTGCGATTTTTAGGTTAACTCAAAGCCACTTTGTCGCAGCATTACTCTAAAGTACAATGTCTCTACAGTATTTTCCACTTTTTAAAATTGATTGATATATCTACTGTCGACAGACTTTTCCCACTGTGGGGCGATTCTGATAAATATTCAGGTATTTTCGAAATCAGTGATTCAAAATGGTGAATCCAATAGGCCTTCTATAATTGCGTAACTTTTGTAGATTTACATGAAATTTGGCTACTAAAAGAGGCGAAAAAACATTTTCTCTTGCCTTTTTTTAATTCTAGGAATACAGTCACCGCAGCTTCACTTTTATCTATGGTATATTTAAAATTATTAATAATTTTTATGCATATGAATGATTTTCTCCGACATTGGCATAATTTCAGCTTTTTTATTGGGTAGGTAGGGATTTTTTCACAGATAACAAATAACCCTGGAAAAAGTTAAACCATAGACAGGAAACCCTAAACCCAAATGAAAATACGTTCCCTCTCATTTTTTGAACTTTTTCATTTATTTTTCACAATTTCGATGAATTCGGTGGGATGTGAATGATCTTCTTCATGTTTGCGACGTTTAAAGACCTACTACAGAACTACCACTGGACAGGATAGGTAACTTCATTGGTTCTGATGGCAATTGAAAGAGATATTGAAATAAACATCGAAAAGTGATAGACGAATTTAATTTAAAGAGAACCAGAAGGATACATGTTACATAAAAATATTATGAAATATTCGGAAGATGGAATAAAATGTTTAATTATTATAAATATGTAAATATTTGTGGTGAAATAATGTTTAATAAAATGCATAATGTTTACAGTGAATTTCATTGTAAAATTTATTATTTTTCAACTTTGGGTAAATATTCAAGTGAAGAAATAGCTCAATATAGTATACTAATAAAAAGTTTCCAGCTTATTAATATCATATATTCTTACTACTTAAAACTATAAGTTGCATAAAAAGATTTTTAATTGAAAGAAAATTTTCTTTTTCTGATACCCTGGCCGAAAGTAGCATTTTCGCTTTCGGCGCCCTAACCAAAAATTCCACTTTCTGCCATCTGGGATTTAACTCACCTGCCTATGATTGCACGAGTATTGAACTCGCTATCCCCCGGGCATCTGGAGATTAACTCGCCTGTCTGTGGTTTTACGACAATAAAAAGGCCCCGCTCAAAATTTAGCCAGAGGCTCCACAAAGTCTTAATCCGCCTCTGCCTAATTGTATTGAAAACCTTTGCCTTGATTGGCGTAATTGTCATACTTATTATTTTTTCCGGAAGAATTTCGGAATTCGCCAGATTTGCCTTAAACAAGTTAATGCTCTTTCACAATATTGGGTGAGCAGGTGCCTACCCTTGCCCACCCCGAATTACGCCTATGTTCTCTGGTGCAAATTCCTAATTGTTGCATTCTCTCTCTTATTGAAATGTTTAATATTACCTTGTTATTTTCCATCTGGTATAAGTTATACAGTAATTTTGCAAATTAAACGCCATCGAAGGCGTAAAATTTATACCCACCTAAGTTATGTTAAAACTGTTATTTATGTACATTACAAATCTGATCATTTAAGGTCACATCCTTAGCTTGTCTAAAAGTAGTTGCATATTTAGCGAGTTTGATGGAAAATACTGATTTCTAGAACAACACCACGCATTATTCTATTAAGTAAACAGACGACGAGACAAGTAGCACTGATTTTATAATTACGTTAAATTAAAAATTAGCAACAATAAACATTTTTCCGAAATGTAGCAATAGTCCTGATTAATAAGCATGCTGAGTTCACAATATTGAAAATAAGATACTTACAAAATGTTAAGATATTACTAGTTTAAATTAGGTTGCTTTGCTCTTAACAATTGGTAAAAAAATGGATCTGTATAGTAGTTTAGATATTATTTTCTCAATAAATATACAGTGTGTCCCACTTTTTACCTTAAACATATATTACATAAAATACGTTTCGCTATTTCTTGATCGTAAGTGATTTCCTAGATGTTTCATCCACGTATTAAAAATTTTAATCTCCTGATGATGCAATATTAATTGGCGAAACTCTCGTGAACGTACGCAGTATTTTTACTTTTGTACTGTCGTGCGCAACTATTCTGTTCTAATGTAAATCTGTCTTTATTTGAATATGTAATATGTATTTTGACAACTAACTGACGTCACAAAAATTAAAGGTAGATGTACACAACTAGATTTTATAAAAAATACGTTATAAGACTTGTCCTATTTTTTTTGGCTCATGACAGTACAATCTTATCAAGATTGCAACCATCTTCATGTACACTCATGCATTAAATGTTTACTAACATTTATATTTAGCAATCAATTTTCCTCAAAAACAAACAGGTTCTTCCTCTAGCTGATGTTAACTTGCTGTCCAAATTACAATATAATCGGACTTTCAACTCCTAAGTTATCGTGCTTACAAGGAACGTTATGAATCAGTGGATAGGCGGGCAGACATTTTGGAAGTTACTCAGAATTATGTACATAACCTAGTATATAACCTAGTACATAAGTACGTACATAACGTACAAAATTGAATAAACTGGCTAAAAATCGGTGTTTTTCATTTTAACATCGAGGCACGTTAAGAGTTCCGATCGGCTTCAAACTTTCAGAAAACATACCTTTTGTTAAAACAAAACACCCTGAAATCTTGGTGCCCAAATATTGATGAAGCCCGTAGACACAAATGAATTTGTTATCTAAAATTTGAATTGCCCGCCATTTCATGCAATTAACCCTTTCACTGTACCACAGACAAAACATTAACGGATTTTTTTTAAAACTATTTTCTAGAGTCAAAGTGACATAAATAGGTCAAATTCACACGCAAAAAAAACCCTCCCACAACTTTTTGTAGGCTGTCCTTTAGCAGGGACAAACACAGTCAGTGGACTGTATACGAAAATAAAAATGCATTTCCAGAAATAAACTTTATTGGTGAACATCAGAGAAACAAACTAGGGAACATTGTATACAAATATTTATCGCGAATGGAACTTTTAGAAACTAATTCTACCTTTCTGGAAGCATAGATGTACCTCACATTTAGTACAAAATACATGGGAATTTTAGTTTCTCTTCCATTTAGCATCGCGATGTCCTGTTTATTGTCAATTTCCCCATTAAAATATGAATTCCAATACATTTTTTTATCTTCTCCATTGTAGTTGCAGGAAACCGATTAATATCTTTTTGAACCGCATATAAGTTAGTCATATTCATAATTTTTTCAAATATATGGTCAGGTATGTTTCTACGAAAAAAATTTGCAGGCGATGGTAAGTCACCAACTGTAAAGGACGTTGACGATACCATTTTATATACTTTATTTCATATTGAACATTATTCATCCAATCTATAATTTCTTTTTCAGTGAAACCAATTATCTCATATAAATCGTTCTTCTCTCTTTTTATTTTTTATTCTTTCTGTTTCATTTTTGTCTCGATATCCTCTACTTCAACTGTGTTACCCCTCTCATTGGTATTTTCAAATTCAAGAATCATATTATCTCTATTTTCATTTACTTCGGACCCTTCTATGAACTAATAATGTATTCACATTTTCGTCCTGAACTGAATCATCAAACCATCCCAATTCATCATCAGATAAATCAGGAATGTCTGAATTGTTATCATTTTCTAATAGATGTAGAAGCTCTTCATTTATTAGAGGCTTACGGTTATGCTGCGACATTTTCTGAAAAAAATAGTACATTATGTTCGCCTCATCGTAATCAACCCTGTCGCAAAAAAGAAATTCAAAACGCATAAAACTATTTATTCCATGAACAGTGCTTGTCCCTATGCAGGGACATACATTTTTAAGGAAACGGCGAGCTAATAGAATAACAACTGAATTGAAATAAACTATAACTATGTAAAACACAGATTGTGACAGTTTCCTATTTTTTGCAAAAACTAACCAGACTACCAACCATAATATGCACATATGCTAGTCAACTAAAACTTAGCTCCGGTGTTCATGTTTTTCAGTAACAATTTCAATCCACAGATGACACTAGCTGATACATCGCGTTCATTATGTGTCCCTGAGTAAGTACATAAACAGTTGGGTGAATATAACTCCATCAAGTATATTTGATCATATATAAAATGATGTCCCTCCTGAGGTACAAATACAGCGAAAGGGAAGTCCAAAATGGATAATTTATTTCAAAATGTAGATCTCGACGTCAGCTTTCCGACGACATTAAAAAAAGCTTTTTTAAAAGTCATTTTGGCATTTATTTATAAATTAAATAACAACAAATGGATTATTTCGACTATTTCATATAGATGAAACTGAACCTTTTCAAACTAAAGTTCTCGCAATTCTCTTTCTTTTCTGACAACAATTTTTCAAAATAGACGATAGAATCCATTTGTTGTTATTTAGTTTATAAACAAATGCCAAGAAAGTGGCCAAAATGATTTAAAACAAAACTTTGCTAATGTAAATGGAAAGCTGGTATCCAGATCTATATTTTGAAAAAAATATATATTTATTTTAGACTTAATGGCAGAAAATAGCGAACCATTCAAATTTTAGATAACAAATTCATTTGTGTTCACAGGGTTCTATATTTGGGCACCAAAATTTCAGGGTGTTTTGTTTTCAACAAAAGGTATATTTTTTGAAAGTTTGAAGTCGATCAGAACTCTTAACGTCCCTGAGCGTTAAAATAAAGAAAAAAACGAGTTATAGCCAGTTTATTCAATTTTGTTTGTTATCTACGTACTTCAGTGACCCAAAATTACAGATTTGTTTAAATTTTAAGTATGAAGATTTTGATTTTTTATTTGTCCCGATCGGACCCCTAGAAGAGTAGATGTTCAACTTTTTACCTAAAAAGACGCTGTTCAAAAACTAAACTGTTTATAATAAAACGGCTTAGGCAATAGGCTTTGGAAGTCCAAAACTCCATATACTCCTGATGATACCCCAGAAGGTGTATCATAATTTTGCAGTTACAAAACTATGCATATCTAATCGCTTTTTTGGTCATTTTTTACTGCACTCATTTTTTTGGAGATGCGTTAACTCTGTTGGGCAGTGTACTTGCGAAAAACTGTTTCTGAGGATTAGTCAGATAAGTCCTGGTAGCTGAAAGCTTCTAACTGAATACGAAACTTTTTCATTGGCAGTGCTTTTGCAAGAAATCAAATTGAAACATTTGAACTTGGTAATAATCATGTTATTACTATTCAAAACGTTGTAGCACTTGACAATCTATTCATTCCGTCTACAGCTTACAATTTGATTAATCATATCTATTGACATTTACATATTTCAAATCTATAAGTATCTAGTTGTTTCAAAATATGGACAGGTCATTTATACAACTGGAATGACATCATCCATTTATTGGTATAAACATACTGGTTTATCAACGTGGTTAAGATAGGAATTTGTACAGCATACTTTGTATATATTCTTCTTATTGCTAAACTGGTTCCTCCACTGTTATATCATCCGTAGAGAGATTCTGAACCAAACCGTAAGAGAAGTTAATTTCAATTACAGTGCTTCAAACTGAACAATTCTTAAAGGTAAAAAAACATTTCGAGTATCCCCAGTCTAGACTTCTACTTCTAACGCCATAGTAAACTATATTTATAGTACTGACTTTAAGGGCCATAATGTAAGATTGACTTCATAAAATTATGAAGAATAGACCACTTGATTAATTTTGGTTTAAAACATAGTTACCTATATCATGTTTGAAGACGTTTTGTGACAGGAAAGAAAATAAACATTATATATATCGTTAGCAAGATAGATATATATTTTCTTTTAAGAAGTAAGTGTGACGTCGGACCTTGTAGTATTTTTGTAATTTCTTTCGGCGGATTTAATCAAAATGAATTTGCTGCTAGCTCTTAATGTTGTTAAAATGGAAAATCCATTTTTGTATCTGACCTCGCTTAACCTTATGCATATAAGCATTTCGATTGCTTCAAAAGTTAATAAAATAACATCGCATGCTGTATGTAGGTCACAGTATAATAGATACATTGACTTTAATATGAAAATCAAGAATCAATATAAACGCAATTATTTTGGTAAAAATTCATTTGTCACTGGTCCTAAGTTAATTTTAAAATACTTGCTGATAATAAATCAGGAACAGATCTAATTGATAAAGAAACCAGTAAGGAAATAATTTAAAATAAATATTTATTTGTAATATTTACCCTTATCGACATAATTTTAAATCGATAAATCTGGATGAGTTTGGAAAAGTACAGTGGATATAATGGCCATGAATTCTTTATACCCAATGTAATAATATGTGACGACCGTAACGAAATTACAAACAAATTGATTTGTTATACCGGGTGGCACCACTCATAGAGACACTCTTATAACTCTTGAATAGGCTTATAGATAATTTCTAGATTTGGTGTAGTGATACGAGATAAAACGTCCAATTATGCGATGTCCAAAAATCCAATATAATCCACTTCCGGTTTCAACGTACTTAATATCTTTGATAATCAGATTCTTGCAAAATACATATGATCCAATCCTCATGTATTATTATAATCCTCATATTTTTTATTTTTAGTTTTAATGATAGAAGGCGGCGACTTAATGAAAATTGTTGAAAATCGGTCTGCAAGCATTTGCAAAATATTATCATATATTATTTTAAAATGGCTGCATTATATCTCTTGCTTTTTCTGCAGGAGAAAGGCCAATGCTGAAACTGTGGCCATCATAAATTGACATGATTGGTTTCTCAGGACCGACATTTAGAAAAAATTATTCTCAAAATATTTTTTTAGTATGTCATCCTTCACCTAGGCTTATTTAATGACACTATTTCTCAATATTCCGAAAAAACTTGTTTAGTCTTCAATTTTACAAATATACCGGGTGTTCACGCTCACGAGACCATTTAGATCCCTATTTTTTCCATTATTTTTCAAGATAAAAATGTGAGATTGGGGTACACCAAGTTTAGTTTAAGAACATATTTTTAGACATAGCCATAACCAAGAACACTTCCGGTTTAACCGGACCGGACCGTAGAAATTGGATTATTTGTAATTATTTAGTGGTCACAGAAATCATGTATACATTTATAATACCTAGTAAATACTCACAGTATTTAATTGAAAAGTATTTTTACATATTTTTCACCTAAAATATATGATTGTTTTGTAAATTTTTTTACGACGTTTTTTTAAAATAAATATTTTATAAAAAATAAACGGCCCAATTCTCCCTTTTTTTAAATGACGCCTTGTACATTTTTTACGTCTTTTCGACAGAATTTTACATTAACTTTCCAATGCAATTTTCAAATTTAAAATTAATTTATAAATTAATATGAAACTAGTTGGAGATGGCACAATGAGATGGCACATTTTTGTCAGTAATGAAGAAGAGGCATAGTACTTCAGAAGGTCATGTCTAATTCGATTTTGATTTTGAAAATACCCTTGTGAAGACAATTCAAACCTCCATCAGATAATATCAATAAATATCTCTGCTATATGAAATAATAAAATAAATATTACTTCCGGTTAAACCGGAAGTTAATTTTTATCTGATTACGTTAGAAAATGTATTTTTGTGTCAAATATCCCGTATCCAAATTTTAAATTTTTATCTTGAAAAAGAAAGATAAAAGTGGGGGTGTGTCTGATCTCGTGTGCGCCCGGTATACCAATTTTCAACCCTCTACTAATTCTTTTAAACCGCATAAAAGCATTTACTTTTACGTAATAGATAATATCACGTGATTACTTTGAGCACGTTATTTGGCATTAATTTCCAAGCGAAAACTATTGGCAAAATCAGAATGGGCTTGTTAGGCATTTTTTTTATTTCATAAATCGAAAGTGCAAGTATAAAATAATGAATCTGCAAAAAATCAGAATCTTATTCGCACGTTTAGTATCTTAAAAACTATTACAAATCTCCACCTCGCGAAAATGGGCGTGGCCAGGCGCTACGTCACTATACGCATAGATTCGGCGATCTCAATAGACTTGATGCTCCTTTGTTGTTATAATTATAAGTGTTTTTGAAGTATTGTTTGTTTTGCTTACTTCTTGGCAGTAGGGGAGTACGATTTGATGAAATGTCAAAAAATTACAATTTTCTCTCGCTCCTGTCGGGACGAATCTTCGATTTTGACACTGCAATTTACAATTAGGATTCATCGCCGACCTCCTGCTTTCCGTAGAAACATAGAACAAACTTCCACTCGCCGTATTTATTTAGTTACCAGCGTTTGAAAATTTCATGTTATTCGACTTTTCAGGTTAAATTTTAAAGGTCCCAGAAAGCCACGTTTCTTACGTCACTTGCGTATAGTGACGTCACAAATAAGCGCTCTGTTTTTGCAACTATTATTAATTCCAACTCCTTATATCTCGAGAACGGAAAAAGTTAACAATACGAAATTTTAAGTGCATAATGAGAATATCGAGTACTATATGAAAAAGTATAAAAACCATATAAAATGAATATCATGGAACAAGCCCATTCGTTAAAGTGATTAATAAAACTGGTTCCCATATAATGCAGACTTTATTGGTGACACTGCATATGAGTCACTTTTAGGTTAGGCCTCCATTTGCGATTTCTAGCCGCCCGATTTTTCAGCCGCAAAAATGGAACTTGTTGTTTCAAATGCAAGTGGACAAACTTGAGACTAAACAGCGACTGTCGCTTTACCCCAATAAATCACACGGCAGGGTGTTTAAAACACTGCAAATATTTGTTTAAAATGTCTGACAATGAATCTACCGGAGGTAATGATGGGCGAATATTAACAGTAATTGATACTGAGTTACTTATTAAAGAAATTGAAGAGACCAGCTCTGGTGGTATGGACTCTCTCCACGTTGCGCGTCACATCGTGTCATGATACCTGTGCTGTTGGTGGACCAATTATTCCTAACAATTCGTCAAAACTACTTTTTGTCATTCGATAGTGCTGGAAAAGCTTTGCAGGGAGCTCAGATAATTCTTCAAATAACTTGTAAAACTGCTTTTTCATTTATTTTTAACTTACTATTGGATGTGCCCAATTATCATGATTCTGCCGTTTACTTCTCGCCTGAACTAAAGGAGCGATCACATAAGTAGTTTCAATGACATTCATTGGAAAATTGTTCTAATTCAGCGATTTATCTATCATAGTGAGTGCACCTTGTAGATATTCTGCGGCGGCGATTTTTTGGTCACTGCGACTAGAAATCGCGTGGGGGCCCAGCCTTAGATACTCTTTAGTACCTACTTGGACCTCATATTTGAATGTTTCAATTTACCAATTTTATGTCCGAGTGTCATAGTTAACTGAATAATATTTACTTTTTCAGATGGGTGGAATGACACAACGTCCATGGACTCCAACCAAAAGGCGTGGACCAATTGCAGCTGAGTTCAAAGGCCCAGGCCCAGCCTGTGTAGCCTTACCATCATATATAGGTAAATATTTTCTATAATATACCTAACGGATAAAGCACTAACGTAATCTTAAAATAGAAGTGATAAAGTGGAATTGCATAAATAATATATTTTAGGAATTATATCACGTTTAATTTATTCGTTAGACAATGTTAACGATTTTATGCACGTATGAAATCGTGACATCAATTGCGTAATACGGTTTATAGTGAAGTAAAACTCAAACTAGGGAATTGTCATACTATAGTAATTTTCTATTGCTGGAACTTGTTGAAAACATTTCAATAAGTGTAAGACAAAATTAGAAAGTTTTTGGTTAAATCCATGTGGTGAAAAGCCTTTGTTTAAACAAAAGAATGTTCAGAATCTTGTTTTTTCGCAGTTTTTCTTAAATATCTCTGATTGTATGTAACCCGTATCGCAATAAAGAAAGAGACAAATTATTCACAATGAAATTGCAAAGAAAACTAGATTTATCCGAAACTTCTTGGTCAATAATCAAAGTTGCGAAGTATGAAGGCATCTTTAGGGAGGGCATTTCTTTTCTCCAAATTCTTTGGGTCTTCCTGCCACACATATTTTTTCTTTTTAACCGGTGCTCGGGGAATCAACAAAATATCACAAGTATGTTACTGGGAAGTAACTTCTACGCCTGTGACTTTTCTTTTTAACCGGTGCTCGGGGAATCAACAAAATATCACAAGTATGTTACTGGGAAGTAACTTCTTCGCCTGTGACTTTTTACGTCAAAGGGTCAGTTAGAGGTTAATTTTTGACAAATAACACAAATAAGTATAAAAAATTTTAATTAAATATTTCGCCTACGCGACGTTCCGGAAATCTAATCTGTTTCCCGTTTCAAGGCTTCTTTCTAAAAATATTTTTTTGCTGTGTGTGATAAATACGTAGTTCTAAGAATATTTGTTATATTCAATATCCATAGATACTTACTATTTACATAGAACTGTTGATATAGTTCACAGTTTTTTAAAATTTTATACAATGTGAAGTTTTTCTTTTAACATTAGCAACCGGGTTGTACAGACATCTACGGAACAATTCGAGACGCATCTATCCTCATTCAATAATATTATCGCTGATTCTTTAATTTTTCTTTTTTTACTATCCGTCTCTTTTGTTAAAATTTTTGCCGAGTCCCAGTTTATTCTATGTCCGTTCTCCCAAGCATGTTCGCAGATCTTGGACCTCTGAATTTAATTTTTTCTTATATAATTTTTGTGTTCACCCAATCTTACATTAAACGGCCTGGATGTCTCACCCACGCCACGTAAGGTTTGTTGCACTCACACGGAATACTATAAATGCAGTTTTTTGAATTTTGCTCGTGGTTCTTCGGTTTCGTCTTTGTCAGAATAGATCTTAAAGTGCTGTTTGTTTGAAATACCGTCCTAATATCAAATCTATCACCGATACAGCGCAATCTTTCGGATAATTCGCATATATAAGGAATTAACGCTGTGTAACATTTTTCAGGTTTTTGTCGTACCTGATTGTTACTTTCAATATTTATGAAGGTTTTATCGACAAAGCCCTCAGGGTATAGGATATACCCTGTATATACCCTAATTGGCTATCACTTTTACGTCTCTACGAATCTGCCACTTATACTTGATATTTTCTATAGTTTGTAGCAATACATTCATGTTACTGTAATTTCCTTCATGTGGACAGCATGAGCGATTGGAATTGATGGCAATTTATTTCCTTTAGACTAAGTTTCGAGGCGTCAATAAAAAGTCTCCAGTCACTAGGATCATGAAGAATGTGTAAAGCACTCATTAAATCGTCAATGTCCTTGCAGGCAACTAAGTCATTTTCCATTTTGAAAAAAGTATAAAATCTTAATGGATTTAGCCGTTACTTTGTGGTAGTCGATCATAATGATTTATTAAAACACTTGTTTTGTTTCTACCGTTGTACCATACAGTGGTAAAAACAAAATAAATCAGTATAAAATCTTTTTGACGACTTCAATACATGGAAACTTTCTCATTTTCTTGTCGTAAATTCCATTGTTGTAACCGAGATGCCAGAAGCTCTGCTTTCGCCTTGGACAGATCAGGGTCTCTTATAAGATCACTTAATTCGCGTTGATTAATTTTGTGTGGTGCATCACCGGACACTTCGGCAGAGAAATCGGGATCTTGTGATGTTGATGGCCGGGCTAAGTCGTCATTTTTATCATATGATTGTTCGTCAGAATCAAGATTGTATTCTTGAGGTGAATTAGGAATAGGTCATTCATCACTATGGGGAAGCGGGCGAATGGCAGATGGTATATTAGGGTATTGTATTACCATCTTTTTTTTCTTGGTAATACCTTATCTAATAGGAGGTATCATGCAAAAATAACAGTTGGTAACATGATCTGTAGGTTCCCGCCAGATCGTGGGCACAGCAAAACCATTGAACGTGCTCTTCCACTTAGCCAACTGCAAAGATTGAGGTGCCCATTTTTTGTCTTCATTTCCAGTACAATTGGTACGCCTTCTTAATTTTGGGAGTAAAATTACGTTTTTGGTGCGCAAAAGTCACTTCACCACTAATATAACAAAAGTTGTTAAGTGTATTTACACAATATCGTGTCATATTTTCAAAATAGCACTATTTACTTTCAAAAACGAACGCTTCATGCACTAGGTACAAATGCGACTACCTAAGAATAAATATTAGTTTTAGTGTCCAATAAAGAGGTAGGTAGTTAGCACGGTCAGTATAGTATGTCTATTGTTCGTAGAATTCTAATTCTATCTGTTATTTGTGATAGGACCGCCCATACACTAGGGTTTATACCTGCGTTACATTTTATTACCTGTGTTGGGAAAACCAGAGCCAACTCGAAGTTTTGTTTTTATATTGTTATTTAGCATGACGAAGTTACTAAGAATTTGCTATTTTTACTTCCAATACATGTAGGCTGTCGGCTAGTTAAAGAGATGCGATTTAAAGCCCTCTGACGGTCTTTGGCTATACTAAATACTATAACAATTTACTAAGATTTATAGACGAGAACTTCTTTTCTTGAATATTAAATATTTTATGAAATAGAAAATGTAATTTCCTTTAGTTTTAATGGTTGATATGAACTTGACTTATAGAACGCCTACCTACTTATTTTGATCTTTTAGATAGACAAGGATGAAAGAATTAATTAAAAAGTATTATCAATCATATACGTATTATTTATGGTACTGATCTCCATAATGTGCCAGGATATTCTGAATATTGTGGGCTGAACAATCCAAAATTAATAAATTAGCAATAGGTGTGGGACGAACCTTAACAACATTTTTACATTCATATATAAATTAACTCAAGTCATTCACTGGAATAATAATGAATTAAAAATTCATAAGGGCTGACAAATTAATTTTTACTCATTATACCTAAATTTAATCGTATATTACTAATAAACTGCTGCGATGATATCGCTCTGAAAAAAATGTAATATATCATTATTTGAAAAAGATTAATAAGAAACTCTCCCTACAAATTGTCAGTATTAGTCATAGAAAATATCGCAGTGCCAGAATAGAGAAATAAAATATTTCTTTCAAAGTTAAAAATTACCGAAAAGACAATTATAAAAATACAAAATTTCGCTCGCTGCATATCATAAAAAATAAAATATTCATTAAAAGATCTTCAACCACCAAAAAGTTGTACACGTTTTTCATACTCATCTGAAATCTTCAGAATATCACATAGACTATTCGAAATAACATTAATATGAAACATACTCTTTATAGGATTTTGCAAACAGCGGAAAGAAAAACTATCTATGAGAACTAAAAGAAAAACTATATGTAAAAATATTAATGAAATCTTTGCATTCTTTCGATAACCTGACTTCTGGTTATGTAACCAAGTTAAAATTCTAAAATAATTTGTCCAATTTCTTATTTGACTTTCTCATTCTCAACACTAGGATCCAACGGCTAAGCAGATTAAACTCGTATCTACATGACCCCCTACGGTATGTAAATTCAGTTAAAATGGAGAACAAAGGCCTGAAATTGATTTATTTACCTACCTTGTCTTAAAACAATTTTTTCATTCTAATGGATTACATTTCCATAAAATCTCTCATTCAGTTTCTTGGAAATGCATAGTAGCATTTCAAACATTGTTCGCCCTTATTCTGAGCTCATCAGAAAGGCACAAAGCCACTCATAACGACGTTTCGTGCAAACCAAGTTTATCCATTAGAATGAAAAAAATGTTTTAAGACAAGGTAGGTAAATAAATTAATTTCAAGCCTTTGTTCTCCATATTAACTGGATTTACATACCGTAGAGGATCATGTAGATACTAGTTTAATCTGCTTAGCCGTAGGGGACTGTGTTGGATGCTAGTGTTATAATGGGAATGTCAAATAAGAAATTGGACAAATTATTTTAGAATTTTAACTTGCTTAGCATAACTAGAAGTCAGGTTATCGAAAGAAGGCAAAGATTTCATTAATATTTTTACATATAGTTTTTCTTTTAGTTCTCATAGATAGTTCTTCTTTCCGCTGTTTGCAAAATCCTATGAAAAATATGTTTCATTACTATATAGTCCAGTAAGTCAGGGATTTTACCTACAAAAATTATTAACAGCAAACCGAGGTACGTAAAAAATCGGAAATTTTCCGTAGAGTTTAATGAACTATTTTTAAAACAAATGACGAACTTGCATCCTCTTCAAAATGGCGGTCAAAGTTTGCGAAAAACAGTTTTTTGCGTTAAAAAAGAAAAGTTGGCGTTGCACAAAAAAAAGTTTAACAGCACAGTTGCGTAACTTTTTAATACGGATCGAGCCGGCCCAGTCCGATCTCAGAAAATTGCAAAATTAATTAGTTATTGCAAAAAAGACGTTCAAAATCGCATTTTTTTGAAATACCTGTATCTCCGTGAAGAGAAGATATTCTTTAACGAAACTCTTTGAAAGCGTAGATTTGCAAAATATTGCAAATTTCTTGCAAACATCGATTTTTTCGAAAAAAACACGTTTTTCCAATGTCCAATAGCTCATACAGGCCATCATATTTCTATACCGCACCAGTCCGAAAAGTTTCTCTAACAGTTGCGCTAACCTGTGTAATTATTGCGCATATCACGAAACGATCCCTAATATGCGAAAAATCGGTCAAAAAATCGATAATTTTTTTTACCCCAAAAAACCAAATGCTCTCGGACTCAGGAGCCGAGATAATTTTTTTTTTTAAGAAATTGTTGTGGCGCCATTTTTTAAGCTAAATTTTTTGACTGATTTTTCGCATATTAGGGATCGTTTCATGAGATGCGCAATAACTGCCCAGGTTAGCGCAACTGTTGAATAAACTTTTCGGAATATCCTGGTGTAAAAATATGAAGACCTGTATGAGCTATTGGACATTGAAAAAAACGTGTTTTTTTTCGAAAATATCGATTTCTGCAAGAAATTTGCAATATTTTGCAAATCTGTAAAAATACATGTATTCGATATACCTTGGACTACGCTTTCACCGAGTTTCGTTAAAGAATATCTTTTCTTCACGGAGATACAGGTATTTCAAAAAAATGTGATTTTTAACGTCTTTTTTGCAATAACTAAATAATTTTGCAATTTTCTGAGATCGAACCGGGCAACGTCGATCCGTATTAAGAAGTTACACAACTCTGCTATGAAACTTTTTTTTGTGCAACGCCAACTTTTTTTTGTGCAACGCCAACTTTTTTTTGTGCAACGCCAACTTTTTTTTTAACGCAAAAAAACTGTTGGCCGCCATTTTGAAGAGGACGCAAGTTCGTCATTTGTTTTAAAAATAGTTCATTGAATTATACGGAAAGTTTCCGATTTTTTACATACCTTGGTTTGCTGTTAATAATTTTTGCAAAAAACGCGATATTTTCGATAGATTTATTGGACTAATAAGCAAACAAATAATAAATAATTCACTTTTAAACATGCATAGAGTATATAGGCTCCAATACTAGTTAGCTAGTGGTGAAGGTATGTTGTTTTTTCTCAGTCAACGTCAAATATAAATATTTCATGCTTATTCATGGATATTGCCTTGGTTTTGCATGAAACATCGTTATGAGTGGCTTTGTGCCTTTCTGATGAGCTCAGAATAAGGGCGAAAAACGTTTCAAAGGCTAAGCATTTCCAAGAAACCGAATGAGAGATTTTATGAAAATGTAATCGATTAGAATGAAAATTTTTTTTTAAGACAAGGTAGGTAATAAATTAATTTCAGGTCTTTCCATTGTAACTGAACTTACATACCGTAGGGGGTAATGTAGATACTAGTTTAATCTGCTTAGCCGTAGGGGACTATGATGGATGCTAGTGTTATAATGACAATGTCAAATTAGAAATTTGACAAATTATTTTAGAATTTTAACTTGCTTAGCATAACCAGAAGTCAGGTTATCGAAAGAATACAAAGATTTCATTAATGTTTTTACATATAGTTTTTCTTTTAGTTCTCATAGATAGTTTTTCTTCCCGCTGTTTGCAAACTCCTATAAAGAATATGTTTCATTACTATAAGCAAACAAATAATAAATAATTCACTTTTAAACATTAATGTTACAAAATATCTGAAAAGCGTTTTTTCTGTACTTAATATTAACATTGGAATATCAGTCAATTTGGCAGATATATAACAAAAAATATTTACTTCCTTATAGACCCATAAATACATCCAGTACTTAAGAATTATACGTTTATCTTTTCTCTTCTACAGGTTTCAAATGAGAATGAAAAAATTACATAGTAATAAACATTTTTTCATTGTCAGACCAATCTCAATAGATACAGCAGGTCTCAAGCTTCATTAAAAAATTTTAAAAAACGGTGTTATAATATATATTAAGGTATAAAAAGAAGTCTGGCAGGTGTTCATTAATAAAATCGGTCAGTCAAACACGGTTTTTCAAAAACTGTACTCAGTAAATAGTAAAAATTTAAATTTGGTGTTTTCATTTGTAAAGTTATTTTATTTTCGTTGATTTCAAAACTTAATAAAAACCAGAAAATAATAAATGAAACGTAGTTTGACGGGCCTAAACATCTTTTAACGTGTTTTCCTGTCATTCTTATATATTTAATTTTTGGTTTTATGAGGTACACACATTTGTGTTATTGGAGCTTCGACTATAAGACGATGAGTGCCAAAAAGCCACCAAACCTCTATACACTAAGCATTGAACATTATTATTATATTAGAACTTAACCTATCCACGTACACCTCTGGTATCCAGTCCTAACCAGCAGGGAATACAAGTTTCCAAATTAGTGCACAAACCTTGTACAGTGCGTTACAAATAACTCTCCACGTACCTTTTTATTCTTTTATTGTGACATTGATCTGTCCGCAGGCAAAAAAACATCAGAATCTAAAAGTGGGCGAGCGCCAGCGTTTAGTTTTGGGGCACGACACAATGGTAAATTGGAAAGCATCGGCCCAGGCCCAGGACAGTACAATGTCACCGGACTCAGCGCGAAAGGTAAGTAACAACATATGGTACAATTATTGAGTAACCTTCTAATGTCATGTTTGAAATATATCTACCATTATTATGAAGAAGTAGGTGCATAAGTCTAATGAAATAAAACAATTTTTATTGAATTACGACGTTTCGAAAAATGCGTTCTTTATTTTCCAAGGCTCACTCACCTATTAGTTTTGCAAACATGAATTTTTCACAATGGCCCTTTTCAGTAGTAATCTAGGCGAGATATCTGAAATATCATCAAATAATAGAAAATCCAGAAGACGGTTTCTGTTTTTAATGGCTTGGTAGTTGCGTATAGAATAAGAGAGCCTTTTTGGTATTGGTCAAAAAGTTGTGCTAAATTTGCTATCAAACAATTAGTGGTGAAAAATTAGACTCTTAGCCGTAAAAGTGAAATATTTATTTTTCTTAATTCCCAAGAGAAAAGTTGTACTTTTTATTTGTTATTCAATTTTATATAAAGTGACATGGGAGTCATGAAAAGTGAGACATGCTGTATATAATAATTCTGTGACCAATTATTTCCACATACTAGAGAGTGCAAATATAGTCAACATGTTTTCCTTTATAGAGACTTGAATGGCAAATCTCGATGTGGAAGTAGTGATTTTTACTACAATATACAGATAAAACAATTTTTATTATTATGTTTAATGAGTCCTTAAATTTTTTTCACTAAATACATTGTTTCAAAGATATTTACGAATAATGCCATTTGCTCCATATTACCCCATAATTATGAAGTTTCTCAAGTCGAAGTGGTAACATCCCGACAAACTTTAAAAATAATTTAGCATACCCTAAAAATAATTTGGATAGCTAATTTGTTCATTTTTTGATAAATTCTATTCTTTGGAAAAAGTGCCATTTGCCTATTTATTGTTTGTGTTGTTTTGATAGTGTTTCCGGGTTTTGCTAGAAGATCTAGTGTAAAAATGGAGCCAGGATTCATGAAAATATTATATTATAAACAAAGACAAACTCTAACATCATATTACAAACTGAAGATTTAATGAATACAGAAGGGTCACAGTTTAATTATTTTATTCACACACAGTTACTTTATTTGGATTAAAATTACTACATAATACGATATGGAACCAAAAAGAGCAAACATCAATGTGTAATCAATTTCAAAAAGGCCACAAGCCGTAAAAGCGAAGCTTCTATTTGTTAGAGATTGTGCCAATAAAATCAAGCTTTCCCGTTGTTGGTCTTCCTGACTATTTTCTGGAAAAGTAGGAAGTTGTATAATGACGTCAAACAACAAGAGAGAGGATTCTCTAAGTTTATATTTAGTTTTTGCACATGCGGATGATATCACATAAGCACACACCTGAAATGTAAAGAAAATACATCAATTTGAGCATTCCGTGTCAGGCCCACTCCTTGCTCTTTTGGCGCCCTGGTGCATTTTAATATATTTCTCCCTCAATTTCTATAACGCTGACACATGGGTAAAGATACAGGTAAAGTTTCATCGTTGAAAAATAATTTTAAAAAGTACTTTGATAAATTAATTTTTATTTTTATTATTTAATTACTTCCACATCCACGTAGTGGATTGGAAGTATAGTAATCGCAAAAAAATTTTCAAAAATTTTTATTCGTGAAATAGGTTTAGAATGTCATGAAACGTCGAGATTTTAAATTTGAGCGAAAAAAAAAATTCTGTCTGTCGGTCTGTCTGTCGGTCTGTCTGTAACTTTTTTTTGTCCGCACGTTTTCTCCGGAACGGTTTGAGATATTGACTTGAAATTTTGTACACGTATATATTATGACGAGATCTGGAACTGGATTGTTTTTTGAGGAAATCCGGTGAAGGGTTGGGGGTTAAATAGGGGAAAATAGGGAAAAATAAGTAAAGCAAGCTTGTAAGAGAACAGACACTTGAAATTTGGTGTATATACTAGAAGTTAAGGCCTAAGATTTTTTTATAACATCTTTCAACACCCCACCACCCCTACCCCATTAATGGGGTTGATAAAATAAAGTTGAGATTTTCATTTGAAATTTCGTACACGTATGTATTATAACGACGTCTGAAATTAGATTATATTTTGAGATGATTCCGTTGAAGGGTTGGGGGTTAATTTGGGGTAAATAGGGGAATATAAGTAAAACAAGTTGGTAAGAGTACAGAAACTTAAAATTCGGTATACGTACTAGAAGCCAAGGAGTCAGATTTTTTTATAATATTTTTCAACCCCCACCACCCCTACTCCAATATGAAAAGGGTTGATTAAATAAAATTGAGATATTCATTTGAAATTTGGTACACGTATGTATTATAACGACATCTGGAACTAGATTATAATTTGAGACGATTCCGTTGAAGGGTTGGGGATTAAATAGGGGTAAATAGGGGAAAATAAGTAAAGCAAGCTGGTAAGACTACAGAAACTTCAAATTCGGTGTATATACTAGAAGCCAAGGTCTGAGATTATTTATAATATTTTTCAACCCCCACCACCCCTACTTCATTATTGCAAGGGTTGATAAAATAAAATTGAGATATTCATTTGAAATTTGATACACGTATGAATTATAACGACATCTGGAACTAGATTATTCTTTGAGATGATTCCTTTGAAGGGTTCGGGGTTATTTAGGGGTAAATAGGGGGAAATAAGTAATGCAAGCAGGTATGACTACAGAAACTTGAAATTCGGTGTATGTACAAGAGGCAAAGGCCCCAGATTTTTTTATAATTTATTTCAGCCCCCACCACCCCTACTCCATTATTCAAGGGGTTGATAAAATAAAATTGAGATATTCACATGAAATTTAGTACGCATATGTATCATAACGACATCTGGAACTGGATTATATTTTGAGATGATTCCGTTGAAGGGTTGGAGGTTAAATAGGGGTAAATAGGGGAAAATAAGTAAAGCAAGCTGGTAAGACTACAGAAACTTGAAATTCGGTGTATGTACTAGAAGCGAAGGTCTCAGGTTTTTTTATTAGTATTTTCTATTTCTCCCCACCACCCCCACTCCCTTATTAAGAGTTGATAAAATTAAATTTAAATATTCACTTGAAATTTGGTACATTTACATATTATAATTATATCTGAAACTAGATTATATTTTGACATGATTGCGTTGAAGGAGTGGGGGTAAGTAGAGGTAAATAGGGAAAAATAAGTAAAGCAAGCTGGTAAGAGTATTGCAACTTGAAATTCGGCGTATGTCCTAGAAGCCAAGACCTCAAATTTTTTAACAATATGTTTCAACCCTTCCACTACCCTTACTACATTATTAAAGGGGTTGATAAAATAAAATTGAGATATTCACTTGTAATTTGGTAGACGTATGTAATATAACGACATCTGGAACTAGATTATATTTTGGGATGATTCCGTAGAAGGGTTAGGGTTAATAGGAGTGACTAGGGGAAAATAAGTAAATCAAGGTGATAAGAGTACAGAAATTTGGGATTCGGTGTATATACTAGAAACCAAGGACTCAGATTTCTTTCTAATATTTTTCAAACTCCACCACCTCCGCTTCATTATTAATGGGATTGATAACATCAAATTGAGATATTCACTTGAGATTAGTACACGTATGTATTGTAGTGACATCTGATTGAGATGCCTCCATTGAAGGGGTGGGAGGTGAATAGTAGAAAATAAGTAGGGTGAACTAAAAACTTCATTTTTAACGTATATGGTAGAAACCAACTCCTCAAACTTTTCTATGACATCTGCCCCAAATATTATTAAAATTCTATGACCAATAATTTCCACATACTAGAGTGCAAATATAGTCAAGATGTTTCCTTTAAAACGACTTGGATGAAGAATCTGGATGTGGAAGTAGTGATTCCTTAGGCAGCGGTTTTTATATTTATATTATTATTATTTTAAAGTTAAATTACATCTCCTCTTCATTAATAAAGCATTAAAACATCAAAAGAATGCATAACCATGTAACTAAAGTGCCAACTGCTTGTTTGTTATAGATTGGGTTGCTCGATAAGCGAAATTACAATGATAGGCTGACTTTTTGGATTAAAAAGACATTAAAGAGCTGGAAACACTTTCGTTCTGCGGACACTTACAAAGGGAGTTAAAGTCAACAACCCCCCGCCCAAGAAAAAAGTAAATGTTATAATTTATGACTAATCATTTTTACCACGTCAATGATGGTTTACAAAAAAATTATTACTTACCAACCACGTCATACATCCACATCCGCTGGAGACGAGGGTTGCGACAATATATACACCATACATACCAGGAGTGCCATGTATTGCCATCGCAATAGATTTCGTTAAGCTTATAAGTAGCACAAAATAAATGAAAAGCATAGGGATTCCAAATATTCTGTTAATATCAGCCATCATACCAAATAGCTTATCAAAACCCCTAGCTAAAAATTTTACATTGTAAGCCATTTGCAGTTGACTGATTTTATTCTTCTTCAGTCTTCTGTCTATGTTCTTGCATTCGGAGATTTTGTCATTTAGCACGCCAAATAAATTCTTCATCGTAAAAACAATGCAGGAGAATTGCAGTGTTGTTATGGTAAATAGATAAGTGTAAAAGTATATCGTGATAACGGCTATCTGAAATACTATACCATAAGGTGCAAGCTTCACCGCAATAAAATATTCTAGAAAACTAGAAACCAGAAAAGATATATGCACTGCAATGAAGCACAAGAAAAATTCCACTTCCTCTTCCGCTTTCCGTGTGGTCACATGTTTTCTTGACTCTTCGTAAAGTGAATTTATATCTTTAAAGAGTTTATACAAAAGTGGTCTCCGGTAATATTGTATGTAACATAGCGAAGTTAAGTTAGATAGAAACAACGCCAGGAAAGTTAGATTATATAACCCAGTTACCCAAGTGACCGTGATATCTCTAAATCTAATAAAAAATTCTGTCAGTTTAACGAAAAATAACACAAACAGAAGAAGTAACGTACGAAGTATGTTACATGCACTTGATTTCGGTTTAGAAAATATATTGAGACCACATAATTTGGATATTACTCGCAAATATTTGTATAAGTGAAACTGGTCACTCATCCTTACTGAAAATCGTCCTGTTAACTGTGTCAATGTGTTATTGTGTGGTAGATATACATTAAATGGTAATTTCATAAAATGAGTCTTATTATTCTTTGTCTAATGATGATTTAATGTTCGTTAACTACAAAAGGAATACGTATAAAAAAGAGTTAAATATGAATTTATATTTGGAACAATTAGTCATTAAAAGTATAATGGTCGCTTTATAACACGGGTGGTGTGGTCAACTTAACATTCTACAAAGGTACTGGTGTTATATTGTGCTGTAGTTAAATTGCTACATCTAGTAATAATAACAATGGTTGCGCTTTATGAGTATTTTTTCCATATTATCTTGTCCACAACTCGGTCGATATTTCAGATACAGTAAAAATAGAGTAAAAAAACTTTTTGAAAACAAGCTTTTATGAAAATGTACTAAGGAACTGCTCTCTACGGAATCATACTTCCACAATCGGATTTTCCATCCAACTCTCTTTAATGGAAAACATCTTAACCATATTTGCACTCATGTGGTAATAATTGGTCACAGACTTTTAATAATATTTGAGGCGGATGTCATAAAAATATTTGAGGCGTTGATTTTCAGCATATATTCTGAAAATTAAGTTTCTGGACACTTATTAGCTTGCTCTATTTATTTTTCCCCATTTACAACCTCCCACCCCCCCTACGGAATCATCTCAATCAGATGTTATTACAATACATGCCATTACCAAATTTCAAGTGAATACCTCAATTTTATTTTATCAACCCCTTTGATAATGGAGTGGAGGTAGCAGGAGGGTAGGAAAATATTATAGACAAATCTGATGCCTTGGTCTATAGTGCATACACTAAATCTCAAGTTTCTGTACTCTTACCAGCCTGCTTTACTCATTTCCCCTATTCACCTCTACTTATTCCTCACCTCTTCAACGGAATCATCTCGAAATATAATCCGGTTCCATGTTGTTGTCTCAGAGTTATAGTATTGTATGTGACATAGATCTTGTCTTGAGTAAATTGAAAAAAAAAGTCGCTTATGAAATAGTAATACTACAATTAAGTTAATTTTTTTTTACTTCGAATTATAAGTAGTTTAGTAAACGATTACATAGTTCCCATACCAGAAATATTAAAAAAACATACAATAATGTTACATCAACGAAAACTTTTATTATAAAAAAATAAAAGCATATACAAGTATGTCTTTTAAGTCTAGTCTATAAAAAATAGACAATACATCTTGTGAAGATAAACATTCCCAACAAAGATAAAAATGTTTAATTAATAAAAGAGAAAATTGGAAAAAGCAATAAATTTATGCTCTGTCGTCTTTTAAATCTAATGAACAAATATGACATGTGACATATTATTGCAAAGGGGAGAAAATACTCTATTTAATGTCACCGTTTAGTGTATATTTTTAAAAATCTTAAGTAAATCTAGAAATCTAGCGGTTGTAACAAAATTAGATAATACCTTGTTATAAGAATGTGTTTTGCAAACAGATTTTGTCTTAGAGTTTTTTTCACAACTCCTCAAATAACAGAGATATTTGGCTTAAGTACATTTCGAATTCCGAAAGTAAACCATGGAGTTTGAATATCATTAGACCACTCTGTAGTTCGTAAAAATCGACTCAATTTTTGAATGAACATTTTTTTTTGCGCGACTGTTATTAAACGATATATCACCAAGGGCCCTTATATACTGGACAGCCTGTATATAAAACTGTTCCCCACTGCGTTCTGCTAAATAAGTACTTTTTCTGTTATAGTGCCACACTAAAACACTATTTTATACCATCGATTTAGAGCAAATAAGAATTGATACTGGCGAATAGTACCCTAATTCTTTTTTAACGCCCGCTCAATTCAGCTGTGTTCAGTGTTTATTTTCTGGGCACACGAATGCTCAGGAGTGGAAACTCATTAGAAACCGAATACAACACTATGTTAAATTTTAAAAAAACCACCTGTCACTTATTGCTGGTTTGATATAACATGCCCGCTGTAATAACAAAGTTGTATGTAGCCCACGGTAAAATAAAACTCTGAAATCGCACAAATGTACGTGTCACATACAATTAAGAAAAAAAAATTCGTTCAAATTTAAAATCTCGACGTTTCATCCACTACGTGGATGTGGAAGTAATTAAAAATACATATTATTGAGAAATCTTTGAGGATCTTCCGGGAATGTTCCGGAATCTTGGGAAATTTTTAAGAATCTTTGAAGATCTTCGAGAAGTGTTGGGAATTTTTAAATATATTTGGGAATCTCTTTAGACATTTTACATTTGTATTTACGTCAGTAATGGTAATCTACAGTAGAAAACAATACTGAATAATAATTAGATATCATAAATCGTTGGGAGTCTTAAATAGTCACCATATTTGTATTCTTATGCAATAATTTTAGTACTTTATTAGCTTTTTGACAATTTAATTTATATCATTAATAGTCAGAAACAGTGGCAAACAATGCTCAATAATCATTAAAAATAATAAGTCGGGAATCATCAGGAATCTTAAAGGATCATAATGTTTATATGGTTGTATAGTAATTTTAATGCTTTATTGGCCTATTTACAATTAGATTTACATCATTAATGATCATCAACAGTAGTAAACAATACTAAATAAACATTGGAAATAAACAATCGTTGTTAATCATTCGGAATATAAAAGAACTGTAATATTTATGTTGTAGTATAGTAATATTAATGCTTTATTAGCTTTCGAAATTATTGTACTACATTATAGACATTACGGTTCTAAATTACGATTCGTTTGCTTGAGAAACAGTGTAATGGCAGTTATCAACAAGAGATCATTCGCGTCCGAACTTTAGTTTATTATAGTTGCATTATCAGAAAATACAACACATATATTAAGAAACAAATGCAGTAAGTCATTGATATAGATAATAAACAAAAGAGGTCCCAAAACTGATCCTTGGGGCACTTTGTGTATAACTGAACTGTTAATCAGAAAAATTGTATTTTATTGTATATTATTATTAATTGTAATCAGTATAATAAAAAGAGTTAAACTCGGAGTAGTTACACTGTTCATAGAGTAAACTGCACTCGTTTGAAATGAACTACTAGGTAGCTTAGTTATTAATTTTTCTGTAGTAGTTAAAAAAGAACGTTAAAATTGGTGGCTTTAATTCCACGGTATTGAATGTTGGTTTAATTTTTTCGAGGTTAACCAAGCGCAAATTGTTAAAAATCAAATTATTTGTCAGAATGTGGAATAACTTTATTATAGTAATCTTTCTTTGTAGACAATACTTTTTGGTTTATAATCTTCTTAAAGCATGTTATGGTACGACATAAATAAAATATAGGTCTTTTGAGGGATTACAGTTTTAAGATAGGACAATGAAATTAACATTATTTATTATTTCTATCAATAAAACCATGAAAGTTACGAATCTCTTATTTTAATCAGAATAATTTATTTCAATTGGATCAAAATCACTACATAATATGATATGGAACCGATCAAACCAAATAATGCAGTATAATCGATTTCAAAGAATCTGTGTGCTGAAAAAGAAAATGGACGATTCATTAAAGAATACGCCAGTAGAATGAAATCTTCCCGAACGTTTTCCTCTTGATTATTTTTTGGAGCAACGGGAAGTTTTATAATTGCCTCATACAGCGTCAAGGTAGCTTCTCTTAATTTATTCTTAGTTTTTGTGCAGGCCAATGACATCATGTGAGCTAACAACTGAAAAAAAAATAGAAAATATAAAAATAAAATGTCAAGAACAGTAAATTTGATTATGTGGTGTGATTAAGGATCTCTAATATCCGTTTTTAGCAAAAAATGCAATATGTTAATGTTTTTAGAAAACCGCCTCCACATACAGATTTCCAATCCAAGACTCTTTAAACGAAAACAGCTTAATACTATATTTCTCTAGCACTATTTCAGAAACTACAAATTCCACAACTAAAAATCGTGTCGGAACAAGTATCATTCTAACAGACTGTGATGGAAAAATATCGCACAGCTTTCGACAAATCACAAGCCGTTAAAAGTGATCAAGACGCCAAGTGAAGGGAGATCTCCTTCATAAGCAAGTTTTAGCCAAAAATATTCTCCAACAATCCTGTAGTATTTATTTATGTAAAACTTACATTTATTTTCAGTTATATAACATCACACAGTTTGCCAAAACAGTCTATTGTTAATCATAATTTTAGTACAATGCTGCTTTAGTAGATGGAGCCACTTCGATACAATTTAAAATTTAAGATGATGTGTTCAAGTACTACTCTTTCGCACTATGTTTATCCGGAATATAATACACTTATAAAATATACTTATAAGACTAGATAACCATGGTAGCGGCAGAATTTAGGATTCAATCTAGCACTGTGCTCACTCTTAAGCCACATTTAGTGGTTTGGTTGCAAGTTGCTAACGTCGATCTAGCTTCGCATTTGATGTTTTGGACAGTTGTGAAGTTCTTTTGTATAATTTCTAAAATATTCTTGACCTCTAGTATGTGGAAATAAGTATGGGTGAGGCACATGTTATAAAGAGGCCTTAGATTCTATTACTTACGCCAAATTCCAAGTTTATGGACGTTTGCTAGCTTGCATTGCTTATTTTCCCCTATTTACCCATATAACCCTTCATCGGAATAAGCTCAAAATACAATCCAGTTCTAAACTGTTCCAGAGAAGATGTGCGCACAGAAAAGTTACAGTCCGACAAACCGACCGAGTTCAGATTTACAATCGATGACATTCTAAACCTATTTCAACAAATAAAATTTGATTTTTTTTTTTTTTTTTTCGTTTATTCTGCTTACTTACACACAGTCTTGGTCTGAATTAAGTTTGAGAACATAAATGTAATTCTCCTTTTAGAAATTAAACTTTATATAATTTTTAAACTAAACATATATAAGACCATCACATATTAGTTATTTATTTAACAATATACTAAGAGACCAACAGAGCATTCTAATTACAGGACAGGTGATAGTAAGTACCTACAGATATATAACATATGAAAATAGAAATGAAATAATGTAATAAACAGATAAAAACAAATATAAGCTACATTGAAGTGGATGATGGTGTCAAACTGGTCTTGAAGCTTTTTTCCATTTGTCTGGCTTTGTTCATGATTACCACAAATTGTTGCTATATCAAATGCTACAAGGTCACTTGGGGTATTTGGGCCATGATTTTACAACCTGAGCGAGAAGATGATACTTTGAACTTGTCTGAGAACCACTAATAAGTTATATTAATATCTAAAATATTTTTTTATATGTAATACAATATACAGTCTTTAAATATACAATATTCAAATCCCGAGTCAAATTTAAATTTCTTTATAATTATAATTATATAATAAAAAGTCTGATGGGCCCAGTTACCCCTAGAAATTGGGACAACTGGACCATACGGGTCTTGGTTTCATACAAACGATTGTTATTTGAACTGGGGTAAGTGGGCGTGTTGGTAAACATGTAAACTTCGTACCAAAATTACCACAAGTCATTTAAACCACACCATAGTCGAGTTGTCGACGATGTAAGAGAACCACTACATAACAATTAGGTGTTAAATTTATTCAAATTTAGGAATAACACGACTTCTGTTAAAGCAAAAAGGGCAAAATTAAATGTAAAAAACATCCAATTTCAAGTAAGCATAAATAACACAGGCCCATAAAAAAAGTGATCTGCACCAGGGACCTGACATAGTAATCCTATGTATTTCGACGTGCTGAACACGAATTCAATGTCCGTTAGCTCCGTTACCCACCAACTTTTTGTAAATCGCGAAAATAATCTAAAGAAATAAGGTTGCTTAGGCTATTTTCGCGATTTACAAAAAAATGGTGGGTGATGGACTTAAACGGACATCAGATTCGTGTTCAATACATCAAAATATATAGGGACTAATATGTCGGGTCCCGGGTTCAGATCGCTATTTTTTGTGAGACTGTGCGCACTGATCTAAATCTACCTAATCAATAAAAACAAAAACAACGTACTTAATGTGCTTGGGGTAACTTGGTCCCAGCCGTGCCCAGATGCCCCAATTAACTGGCCCACTTACCCTATTTTTGAAAAATTGTGGGGGTAACTGGGCCACCCACTCAAGCTTATGACCTAACGCAGAATACATGCTTGCAATAAAATTTTAGGGATATACCATGCTTCTAATTTATGTAACTGTGACGTTGATAATATATACAGTAAACCTGTAGATGTTTCATAAAAATCAAGATTACATCACGTTGCTATGAAAATTTTGCACCACAAAATTTAAAAAAATTGCTACATGAAAGCAACAACACTCAGAAACATGAGACTAATTGTTGTAGTGATATGACATTGTCCTTCAGTGCTGCCAACTGCTTGAAGTGAAATTACCCCCACAAGTTCTACAGAAAAAAAACATGGCCCAGTTACCCCCTGGGCCCAGATACCCCAACTGACCTTACGTTATTATAAAAAAACTAACCCACTACGATTTAATACATTCCAAAGGAGGGAGCGGGGTTATAACATTGTTTTTGTCCATGGGTCTATCAGGGCTTATTTTACATAGTTGGGTTAGACCACCCGAGGTAGTTCCATATTCCACAGACCGCTATCCACAGTATTTAATTTGATGGTGTTTATTTTCACAAGATATGATTTGAAAAATAACAAGACACTTGTTGAGAAGTTAGATTTTTGAAATTTTAAACATTAAATACTGTGATTAAGTCTGTGAAACGCTTTAGAAAAGTCTATGTATATTACGTCAACTTGTGAGTTGTCGATAGCATTAGATGTATATTATGTTGTACAAAAAATATTAGTTGAAGTAGATCCTCCATTGAAAAAACCATTGGGTAACGATTCTTTGCATAGGAACATATTGATTCATATAGAAATATTTCGATAATTTTTGAGAAAATGTATCATATATCCTATGGTAGTAATTCTTACTAAAATCCAATAAACACATTCTTTCCTACATGGCAAGCGGTCAAACTAACACAGGTGTTTCTTTCTTTCCCATTTCAACCTATTCTTTTCACTAGGTCTCAGTTGCCATTCTTTGGAATATCTAACTAACACTGACGATTCCAGAGCTATCCCATGTCCCAAGCTTTGGTCCACCACTATGC
Source organism: Stenurella melanura (assembly GCA_963583905.1). Classification (NCBI taxonomy): domain Eukaryota; kingdom Metazoa; phylum Arthropoda; class Insecta; order Coleoptera; family Cerambycidae; genus Stenurella; species Stenurella melanura. The sequence goes on from OY757314.1 coordinate 123,457,992, forward strand.
CTATGAAACTCCATTAAGAAATAAAAAAAGGGTAGTTGCTTAAAACACAGGTATATCTCAAATATCACCGAAAATATGTATTCGATTATTTTCACATTTATTGATAATGTGCAGCTCCTACCGAGTCTATAAGGGCCTACCGAGATAAAATGTCATCGACAAAATACGCTTTCAAATACTAGACTGCATCAAAGTCGGATCAACCATGAACAGATATGAAATCAAATCCAAGCACATAGACACACAGATACATAGACACACAGACATATAAACATTCGAGTCAAATTTTCCCTACTTTCGTGTCGGTGGTTAAGAATTAGCAATATCAAAAACACTCTCTAATTGTTGACAAATATTAAGAAGGATTTAAAAATATTTTTGTACTTACCAGCGGTGTTGTGCATCCAAATATGCTACTGACAACTATTTGAGCTCTGGCGAGATTTAAGCCAGTACTTCCAAAAATTCCAAATCGTATATTTATCGCAATATACATGATCAAATTCACTAATATTACAGAGTAATTGACAAGAAGAGGCAAACCGAATATTATGTTAACTTGAGTCATCATCTCAAATAACTTGTCGTAACCTTTCATTACAAATTTTGAATTGAACGCTATATGCGTCTGCACATTTTTATTTTCCTGCAGGTTTTGATCCAAAAACCTCCACTCAAAGACTTGCTGATTTAAGACGACAAATAAATTTTTTATCGTGAAGACAATACAACAAAACTGTAGCGTTGTTACAATATATAAATATGTAAAAATGTATCTCGCTATCGATGCCAAGTGCCATTTTATACCATATATCTGAGCATATTTCGATAATACAAAATATTCAGTTGCAATAAAACAGAAATAGGAAATATGAATTGAAGTGAAATATATATAAAACACAAATTCCTCTTTTCCCTCGGTAGAATGATTCTTTGACTCATGATAAAGTAAGCTTATAATTTTAAAAAGTTTACGTAAATTCGCTTTCCGTAAGAAACTCATGTAATATAATGAAGTTAAATTAGATACAAATAATACAATGTAAGCAAGATTGTATAAGTTTGAGGTCCAATTCAATCCCATTCCGACTCTACTCAGCAGCACCATTTTATACAAAAATATGAATAAAATTAGGAGAAGAATTATGCGAATCTTCTCGTATCTTTTTGTCTTCGGCTTCGAAAAAATATCCACACCAGACCATTTGGAAATTATTTGTAAGGGTCGGTACAACAAAAACTTTTCACACATATTTATCGGAAATCGCTCTATGAACTGTAAACTGTTGTGTCCTGTTGTGTCTAACACATTATATGAAAGTGGGCGCTATTTGACTAATGAACTTTTTTATTATACCCTACAAATCCATTAGAAAATATAAACTCTGGGACGAATAGTAGTTGACATCAAAATATATAGAACTATTAAATTTCTATTCATATACCTAAAGTGCTTTTAAAAAAATAAATCAACAATGCTTTATTTCCAATAAGTATACACTCAATTATGGGAAATGTTTCAACCCTCCACCTTACATTACAGTACATCAACAAATCCATATAGACCACTCACCACAGACTTCTATAATGAAAAGTAAAACAAAAAGTGTGACAGTTTTTAATCTTTGAGAGAATATTGGAAGAGGTAAAAAATAATAAATCCGATTTTTGCACCCTTTTTCGCGACCCGCCCGCCCCTCGGAATATTGTTAAACGAACAAAAACCGTAAATTTGCAATAACTTATTGAAAAAAATTGAAATGTATGCAAACCTTGGAGAACATTTTTTTAATTATTATACATATTCTGTCAAATTTGCACCCTGCTACGATGACCGGATCATTGCGAACTTTATTACAACACATTTTGTGGAAAAACATTGCTAAAGTTATGCAAATAATTGTTTATGCAACAGAACAGGGTCACAAATCCGTTTGTAATTTTGCATAACTTTCTTTACCCTGGAAGATCTTTTTTATCATTTGTTTATCTGGCACGGACACGATTTTGACGTTTTAAACAATATGTGGGCGTCTTGAGGTATTTTCCCATGTTTTTTAATTTGAAAATTGAAAACTAGAAATAAAAATGAGGAATACGTGTTTTTTCTTTCTTTTTTACTTTTTTATTTAAGCCGGAAAAAAATTAGTTAAACTTTCATGACGTCATTAAGCGATAATTCAAATAGAGCGCCAAATGTACTTATTTCTAGGGAGTTTCAAGTTGGTGATTTGTGATTTGACATTTCATGTAACTATAACCTTATTTTTTGTTTATTTCATAAACAGATGTTCAGTTTTGTGTAACACCTAATATCGACCTGTGAATGAGTATAAAATTTCATTAGAAACGACGTTTAGTTTGGTTTTTTAAATACCTAATTGTTAGTGTGTAAGTTTGGTAAAAAAACCATTATAAGTAAAAATAAAAAAAAAATAGCAAATAGCTAAACAAACAAAATATTGAAAATTAATGAGTCACACCAGTGTCACCAGATTATCAGTGTGGTGTCAGTGTTGCCAATAGTTTTTTGGTGATTTACCTAGTTTTCGCTTAGTGACGTCATTATGAAAAATTGAAACTTCTAATTAAAATTATAATTTTATAGTTTTATATAACATATTTTTTTCTGTGCCAAAAATATTTAAAAAATATGCATTTTTCAAATATAAGCATTTCCACTTTCATCTCAGATTAATGAAAATACCCTATTGCAAAAGTCTTAAAATTGGGTTGAACTATTTTTGGCACCAATGAATGACATACCTACTGTGAATTTACAATCTCGTGAATGTCAAGGAATGTAATTAAATTGCTTATTATTTAAATAATGAAGTTATGTTTGACTATAAAAAGATTAGAAAATATGTGCAAATTTCATGTCACATTCAAATACTGTATTAATATATTCCTGTGAATGTGCAACCTCACAAAACATCCGTAATGTATTTTATCTGCTTTCGCTTTCCTTCTGAGACATTTTGCATTATTATTAAAATATTATTCGCATAAAAAAATCCAGAGTGTTGCAAATTTATTATTGTTTTCATTATGTCGATGTGTAGCTTCAGATCAATTTGTAACCCATGTATTAACACGGAACATGATTTAAATAAATGAAATTGCCCTCAATCACAACTCTCGCTTAGCTACTTTTCTTTTGTTTATCACCCCTTAAAATTCCATTAAGTACATATGTATGTTTTGTTTTGCTGGAAATTCTATGCTTCACTACTTTCACTAGGAGTATTCTCAGACTGCGATGCGATTTACCTCTTGCGACAAATCGTATCGCTGCCGCATACTGCTTTCATACATAGCGATAATTATCGATTCATATCGCAAGCGACCAAAGCATCAGGGTACAGTGTTGTCGTTCAGTGCATGTTCAGTCGCTGCTGGGTGTGGACGATGGATAGAAAACGCCTACCTAGTTACTTTTGTTCGCCCTTTTCCATAATGTCGTAAGTTTCCTCCAAGATTCCACAAATTTCCTGCAGCTCGATCTTTCGCGGTACGATCCATATATGATTCATGTCTTTTGTCCGACTAACATTTTTTTACTTCAACAGGCAACCGGCAACCAGGCGGTAATTGTGCATGACCGATATCGCATACCGTCTGAAAGCGCACTTGCTTGCCTGGGCCATCAAATGTCGCGTGATAAAAGTGTCGCTTGAAAAGGCACGATATCTGAAGGAAGATCGGAGAGCAACGCGATGTCGCTGCGACACTCCGACTTTTTTAACGCAACGCACGCGTTTGGAAGCGCCTCATTTGAAACTGAATACTCTGCCGTCATCCGATATCGCTGCGATAAATCGAATGGGGTAAATCGCATCGCAGTTGGACCATCTGAAAATACTCTAAGGTTAATTATACAATATATTCGATATTTTTCGCAATTTTAACTATTATCAACGTTCAGTTTCATCTTGAATATTTACATGGGCGCAAATGATAATTTTTTACTACAAACTGCAACTTTTATTATACCTCATAGTTCAAATTTTGAATACTATTACTTTTCAACTGAAATATTTACAAGCGCGCAATTGATAAAATTATGTGATATTTACTTTTTTTATTGTAAATTCTATCCTCTACATACTTCAACATGGCGATTAATAGTCCAGAATTTACAATTTCTTTCATATAGGTAATTTAAATTTGTAAATCATTTCTGTACCATTTTTTCGGTTAAAAAGTTCATGATATGTAGTTGCTGATGTTGTTAAAATAAGTAAAAGAAAGTTTGGTATAGGAAGGAATATGACAAAGGGACATGTATAAGAATTAGTGTTTTCTTCAAAATTGAATTACAACAAAGCTTCGAAATTAATTACGTATGTTGGATTTACAAATGAAAAATTCTTATATTTTGTTATACCCACCTATGATCTACCAATCCCACAAATAACGTGCAAAACAATGAAGCTCTGTTTAGAACTGAGTTTTTTGCATCAATTATTAGAGAGTAGTTTTATTCATATAAAATAATTTTCTTTACATAAAGTATTGTCTATGTTAATATCATTTATTTAAATCATGTTCCGTATTAATATATGGGTTGCAAAGTGATTTGAAGCTATATGTCGATGTAATTAAAACAACAATAAAGCAATGTTTTAGAGGAAAAGAGGTTTGTGACCTAATTCCGTTGCATAAACAATCACTTGCATAACTTTTGCAATTTTTTTCCACAAAATATTTCATTATAAACTTAAAAAACAACTATTTGCAATGTACCGATCATCGTAGCAGGGTGTAAACTTGATAGAATATGTCTAACAATTATTAGAATGTTCTCCAAGTTTGCATAAATGTCGGAATTTTTTTCAAAAAGTCATTGAAAATAAACGTTTTTTGATTATTTAACAATGTTCCGAGGGGCGGAAAAGGATGCAAAAACCCGGTTCATAATTTTTTCAGCTCCTCCAATATTGCATCGGCGATTAAAGGCTTTCGCAATTTTTCATATCGTTTTCGCTTTAATGACGGGCCTAATGGGCATACCATATGAATAAACCCACGCGAGAGAGAGAGAGGGAATTCAAGAAGTTTGCCAAATGCTTTAGAAATGTCTGTATACAGGGTGTTTGGTAAGGCGATGCCGATCCTGAACAGGGAGGTAGAGTGGGTCATTTGGCATATATATGACCAAACATACCTATATGAAAAATGCTACGGTTTTTTTTTATATTGCCAATTTTGTACTTTTTCAAAAAATCCCCATATTTCATCGTTTATTTAAGTATTACGTACTAAATTTAACTTTTGATATTCTGAAATATTTTTTTTCTTTATCCGAAATACATAAACTTCCAACAAAACAAAAAATGAATGAAAGTTTCTGTCGCCTAAAAAAAATAAAATGACATTTATTAGAAGAAAATTGTAATGGCAATTAAAAGTGTCGATTTTGGAAGTATTACAAAAATTTTTAAAAAAGTCATCTAGGTATTACAATTACTTTTAAAACTTCTCTATTGTACCCTCTTTAAATGACAATATCATACATACCATCAAGTTTTACCAGTCACTAAAAATAGACAAAAGACTATCAGTCGGTAATAATTTTTCATTTCATCAAAAATTAAATATGCGCGTCTTTCAACAAAAACAAAGCTACCGTTTCAAAAACAGTCACGACCAGGCATTTGTTTGTTAGTAATATCACTGACAGCTGTCAACGTGCGCATTTTTGTGTTTCCTTTAATTTTAACGAAATTTATAGCTATCCTCAGTGTTGCGTCGATTTCGACTGATAATTTGTTTTAAGTTTCTGACATATTGAGTAAAATTAATTTCAATGGCTACTTATAGTAACCAAGAGTATGCTGACATACTCTTTTACTATGGCAAAGCAAATGGGAATGCTTACCGGGCCGCAAGATTGTATAATAGACGATTTCATTCACATAGAAGGACTCCAGATCCGCGTGTGTTCAGCAACACTTATGGCCGAATAGCGGAAACAGTTAATTTACATCAACATGAGCCTGCTGTAGGACCTGTACGCCATCATCCCGAAGTTGATGACAATATTCTAGCCGCATTTGCTGCATATCCCACAACAAGCGTTAGAAAAGTGGCACAGCAAGTTGGATTGTCAATTTGGAAGACTTGGTCAGTAATGAATATGGAAAACAAACATCCTTACCATTATACTTCAGTACAAGGCCTCGAAGAGGGCGACCCTGTACGGAGAATAGCATTTTGTCGGTTTTTGTTGAATGCTGATATTGAGGACCCCCATTACTTAAAATCCATTCTATGGACGGATGAATCAAAATTCTCTCGTGAAGGCATAACAAATTTTCACAATCTCCATTATTGGGCGGACAAGGGCGACAACCCGCAAATGAAGAAACAAACTTCCTTTCAAAATAAGTTTAGTGTCAATGTTTGGATGGGTGTAATTCACGGACATGTCATTGGGCCTCATTACCTACCAGATAACCTGAACGGGGACGCTTACCTCGACTTCTTGGAGAACGATCTTCCTCCTCTCCTGGAAAATCTGCCAATTAACCTTCGTCACCGTATCATTTTCCAAAATGACGGATGCCCAGCCCACTACCGCTTGACAGTCCGTCAATACTTAGATCGAACATATCCCGATCGGTGGATTGGACGTAGTGGACCTATTCTGTGGCCTGCAAGGTCCCCAGATTTAACGCCAGTGGACTATTATGTATGGGGTAGAATGAAATAACTTGTGTATAATGAGGAAATACAAAGCCGTGTTCAACTAGTGGCAAAAATAGAACGAGCCGCTCTACAACTGCAACAAGAAATGACATTAAGGACAACCACTGCTGAAATTAGAAGACGGGCGAGGAAATGTATTAGAAATAACGGGTCTCATTTTGAACACCAAAAATAATAAATTTGTTTTCAAATAATCATTTCTGTTTTATACGAAGTTTTTTGAAACGATAGTTTTGTTTTTGTTGGAAGATCGCGCATATTTAATTTTTGATGAAATGAAAAATTATTGCCGATTGACAGTCTTTTGTCTATTTTTAGTGACTGGTAAAACTTGATGGTATGTATGATATTGTCACTTAAAGAGGATACAATAGAGAAGTTTTAAAAGTAATTGTAATATCTATATGACTTTTTTAAAAATTTTTGTAATACTTCCAAAATCGACACTTTTAATTGCCATTACAATTTTCTTCTAATAAATGTCATTTTATTTTTTTTAGGCGACAGAAACTTTCATTCATTTTTTGTTTTGTTGGAAGTTTATGTATTTCGGATAAAGAAAAAAAATATTTCAGAATATCAAAAGTTACATTTAGTACGTAATACTTAAATAAACGATGAAATATGGGGATTTTTTGAAAAAGTACAAAATTGGCAATATAAAAAAAAACCGTAGCATTTTTCATATAGGTATGTTTGGTCATATAGATGCCAAATGACCCCCTCTACCTCCTTGTTCAGGATCGGCATCGCCTTACCAAACACCCTGTATATTACGTCAACTTATGAGTTGTCGATAGCATTAGGTATGGTATAATTACGGTGTACAAAAAAATATTGGTTGAAGTAGACGCTTCCCTGAAAAAATCGTGTTGGTATTCAGTAATATGATTCTTTGCATAAAAATATAGTTTCATACAGCAAAATTTCGATAGTTTTTGAGCAAATTTATCATCTAATATCCTGTGTTAGTAATTTTTACTAATACTCAATAAACACCTTCTTACCTACATAGCAAGCGGTCAAACTAACAAAAGTATTTCTTTTTTTCCCATTTCAACCTACTTTTTTTCCACGAGGTCTCAGTTGTCATTCTTTGAAATATCTAACTAACACTGAGGATTCCAAAGCTATTTTCTGTCCAAAGTTTTGGTCCACCACTATGTCTATGAAATTCCAAATTCTATTGAGAAAGAAAAACGGTACATCATTGCTTAAAACACTGGAATATCTCAAATATCATCGAAAATATACATTCGATTCTTTTCACATTTATTGCTGATATGCAGCTCCTAAAGAGTCTATAAAGACTTACCGAGATGAAATTTTCTAGACGAAATGATAAAAACTTCATCAAAGTCGGATCACCCACGAAGAGATATGAAATCAAAGACGGGTACATAGACACATAGATACACAGACATATAAGCATTCGAGTCAAAGTTCCCTTACTTTTTTGTCGGTGGTTAATAACTGGTTATACCAAAAATACTATTCTTTAAGCGTTGACAAATATTAATAAGGTTTTAAAAGTATGTTTGTACTTACCAGCGGAGTTGTGCATCCAAATATGCTAATGATAAGTATTTGAGCTCTTGCGACATTTAAGCCAGCAGTTCCAAAAATTCCAAATCGTATACTGATCGCAATATACATGATCAAATTCACTAATATTACAGAGTAATTGGCAAGAAGAGGCAATCCGAATATTATATTAACTTGAGCCATCATCTTAAATAACTTGTCGTAACCTTTCATTACAAATTTTGAATTGAATGCTATATGTGTCTGCACATTTCTATTTTCCTGCAGGCTTTGATCCAAAAACCTCCACTCAGAGACTTGCTGATTTAGGACGACAAACAAATTTTTTATCGTGAAGACAATACAACAAAACTGTAGCGTTGTTAAAACATATAAATAAGTAAAAATGTGTCTCCCTATCGATGCCAACTGCCATTTTATCCCATACATCTGAGCATATTTCGATAACACAAGATTTTCAGTTACAATTAAACAGAAATAGGAAATATGAACTAAAGTGAAATATATATAAAACACAAATTCTTCTTTTCCCTCGGTAGAATGATTTTTTGACTCATGATAAAGTGAGTTTATAATTTTAAAAAGTTTATGTAAATTCATTTTTCGTAAAAAACTCATGTAATATAATGAAGTTAAATTAGATACAAGTAATACAATGTAAGTAAGATTGTATAAGTTTGAGGTCCAATTCATTTCCATTTCGACTCTACTCAGCAGCACTATATTATACAAAAATATCAATAAAACTAGGAGAAGGATTATGCGAATCTTCTCGTATCTTTTTGTCTTCGGCTTCGAAAAAATATCCAGGCCAGACCACTTGGAAATAATTTGCAAGGGTCGGTACAATAAAAACTTTTCACACATGTTTTTTGGAAATCGCTCTATGAGCTGTAAACTGTTGGTGGTGTGTCTAATACATTATATGGTAATATTTGGATGTCGGCGCTATTTCGACTAATTAACTTTTTTGTTACACCCTACAAAACCATTAGTAAAAAGCAGAACTCTGGGTTGAATAGTAGTTGACATAAAAATACATAGAGATAATATAATTCTATTCATATACCTAAAGTGCTTATAAATAAATGAATAAACAATACTTTATTTCCAATAAGTGTATACATTCAATTATGGGAAATATTTCAACCCTCCACCTCACATTACAGCACATTAACAAATCCATATAGACCGGGAGATAGCGACAAATTTCTGAGAGTGATTAGTTAGCGTGAGACAATTTGGTCAATTATTATAAGTATTTGACGAATGATAAGCGTATAAAGAAAGTTTCTTCGATTGCAGCGACATTAATTGTTTCTTTGTATAGTAGACGTAAGAGATATAGTGAAACCATCGAAAAGCATGCCGATAAAGCAGTTGAAGCCGACGAAGCGACCGACAAAGGACACCGCCGCTCTTTCTGCAATTCGCGTCACTATATGTATTTCGGTTACTATAACTGAAAACTAATCTTTTGAACGATCAGTTAGCGTTTTCGAAGTGGTTTTTGTGAAACTTTGGACAAAAACAATTTAGAGGAAGTTAATCTGCAGACGACTTACGCGTGCAGGAGGGCTAAAAAAATTAACATGCAAGAAAAATGGACATTTGAGAGCAATGAGTTCGTGTCTGCCATTTATCTGAATTATCATTAACGATGTAGAAATTGCCAAAAACTACTTTGCAGACGTTTACGACATGCACATGCCTTCGCGGTGATGTTTAGAAACTGTGTTACTCTTTACATACCACTGAACGATTAATTAGTGTCTGCAATTTAAATATGTGTATGATATTGTTAATATAACTAAACAAAAAGTTGAAGACGTTTTGAAATTGTTTAAATTATTCGCAGATCCAAAGAAACTTGTACAAATTTTTAAAACGTTTTGATGATTAGTTAACGTTTGCCATTAGTTTTTTCATGAAATTTATACTAAAAAATAATGATTTGACAATTGGTAAATAATCTCAGCATGTACAAGATTATGTACAATAATAACAACGTTGCAAATAAATTTAAATACTGTTGAATAATTAGCGAATTTTGCGCTGCACTTGTCGCTGTCCTCAGCTCCAACATAAACGTAACCTTAGGGTATGATTATGTTGGAGCCGTGATTAACGATGAGAGCTACGATACCTGCGAAGAGTAGAAAATACTTTCATTGTTTTGTATGAAGGTGTTTATATTGGAGCGACGAGCAGAGACACGCTTAGCGGCCAAAGTACATTTGAAAAGAAATGAATCTTGCGCTGCTCTTGTCGCTCTGCTCTCGTCGCAGCTCTAACCATAGCTCCAACATAAACGTACCCTTAAGGTACGATTATGTTGGAGCTGTGATTATCGATGATAGCTGCGATACCTGCGAAGCGTAGAAAATGATTTCACTATTTTGTATGAAAGTGTTTATATTGGAGCGATGAGCAGAGACACGCTTAGCGGCCAAAGTACATTTAAAAAGAAATGAATCTTGCGCTGCTCTTGTCGCTATTCTCATCACAGCTCTTACCATAGCTCCAACATAAACGTACCCTTAGGGTACGATTATGTTGGAGCTGTGATTAACGACGAGAACTTCGATACCTGCGAAGCGTAGAAAATCATTTCGTTATTTTGTATGAAGGTGCTTGTATTGGAGCGACAAGCAGACACGCTTAGTAGCCAAAGTATATTTTAAAAGAAATGAATTTTACGCTGCTCTTTTCGCTGCTCTCATCACAGCTCCAACATAAACCTACTCTTAGGATACGATTAGGTTGGAGCTGTGATTAACCATGAGAGCTGCAAAACCTGTTAAGAGTAGAAAATGATTTCATTATTTTGTATGAAGGTGTTCATATTGGAGCGACTAGCTGGGACACGCTTAGTTGTCGAGCAACTACAATAGTGGCGAAAATTGATTTGTCTATTTTCTTTGCTTTTATCAGGTGTGGTCTATATGGATATCGTAAGCTTAATTAATTAGTGAAATATTTATCAAGCGCCTCTTGTGGGGCCAAAACGATAGAAACCATCATCATAGATTTGTTCTTACAAATTCTATCAGAAACATACCGTAATATGCAATCAAAGGTTTCTATTTTCATTCTTATATATTCCATAAATTTTGCAGGGCGTTGTCTTAATTCTGCATAAAGATAATGAAACTCTCCAAACACGCATCTGTGGGTATTTATAGGGTGTGCAGAGAACTTTTTTACGCATACTTTCAAAAATATAGTATTTAACGGCACTTGAGGTATGAAATTTTTCTTCTTCAGAATCACTCATTTCCAAACAATATTTCGAGTTGTTTGGTAGAAACTAATCAACCTTGATCTGTACAGCAAATGTCGTCGTTATTATCGCAACTCTACTATAAACATTTAAAAAGAAATGAAATTTGCGCTGCTCTTGTCGCTGTTCTTATCGCAGCTCTCATTGTTAATCACGGCTCCAACATAGTCGTGCCTTTACGGCCTCGTTCTCTCTTTTTGCAGGATTTACGTGAGTGTGCCCCATGTCCGGTCTATTCTTGTATACGGTGAAAAAATCCTCGCCTTTGTTTGCGTCCAGTAATTTTAATAAATTGTGCGGCAGCGAACTTGACATACTTAATTGCAACCTTAATGATATAAAAATAATAGGTTTAAGCTAACTATTGATTACTTTTGTTTCTCTTAATTTAAATATAATCGCTTACTTTTGTATCGCCTACTATCGCATAGTAGATATATAGATACTGTATGTAAAATTATGTCGTTCTTTGTTTGCACATTGTTCTTTACATTGCTTTCTTTCATTTTTTGCATTATGTTTTGTATAGCAACAACGCAACGATGTAAACGACGTAAATGTGAAAAACTTCATATGCATCACAGGTTTATTGAATTTTTTTATAAGAGTTTAGTTGTCTCCAGTTGTTTAGTTTCCATAAAAAAGGCCATAAAAATCGGCCATCAAAATATCAAAACGGGGCTGTTACCTGGTGACAAGAGTACTACAGAGCCGTACTTCAAGTTTTTGCATACTGGAATGAAGAAAATAATACTAGAGATTTAGAAATCGTGTTTTCGGCAGAAACTTAATGACTTAATGATAAATTGACAAATCTTACTCTGTTTTGCGTCAAGATAGGAATATCTTATGCATTAGTGTACGCATTGTCCGTCCATCGCGACACAGATAGATAAATTCAAAGTACGGCTCTGTTTATCTGTTCCCTTGGCATGCCGATTTAGTTAGGGATAATTCGCGTAACTATATCACAAGAGTTATAAACCTTAAAGAGGGAACAACTGGACAAACAAAAATTTTTTTAATTTATATTAACGTCGGAGTTTAGCTACTATTATTCCACCACTTAACCAGAGCACGTATACATATACATCAACACAACAACCATTCCTTACGATATGGCCATCTACCGCAGCTGAGACTCGAACTGAGGCGAGATAACAGCGACTAAACATATTGTGTCACTCGACAGGTACCGTCTCGGTACACATAAAAAACACCACTAAACATCCATATCCAGTATTCGCACCCGGGACTCATGGTCGTAAGCCAAACGCTTTAGCATTGCACACTGAGTCGATAAAACTTATATAACTTTTCTTCCCTACGACTTTGAGAAAACTGACCTGGATCAACAATGTGGACAGTTAGCTACGAAAAGTTTGAGAACCTCTGCCTTCTATACATATCTCAATGATGTGCGAGAAATCGACTCAGTTGAAGATACGTTTGTTTATATTTGTTCATTTTTACATCGCGATCTCAATATCTGTATTAGGTAATAAATTATTTACTACTGGCGAATTATATTTCATAATCTTTAGTTACCTCCTTGTTGACGGTGGTTACATTTTTTACCAGAATATCTTTTCATCCTTATTAATGAACTCTTTACGTAGCTTCTAAATGGCGAAAGAAAACATTGTGAGATAAAAATATGCTAAAATTTCATCATAATCGCATACGTACATACATACTTTTAAAAAAAGGATGAGAATCCGTAACATGTATAAGTGCATAATGTGCATATAGCTCTAAAACCTTTTCTGTAGGTCTCGAGATAATTGCCACTGGGCAAACATATGACTATGTGCATTAGTGGTACTCATCTTAAATCCGTCATTTTAACTTTTTTATTTTTGACATCAGATTTGGTATCAGCTATTCAAAAAATATCTAACTACCGAGTTTAAGACAACTACAGTTTTTAAAATAATACTAGAAAGAATGGTTCACGACCAGATTACCGAATATCTTTTACTGCATAACTTATACCCATTACATCAATCGAGATTTCGTAAAGCACATAGCACCACTACTGCTTTGTTGAACCTTGGTGATAATATCATCAGCGCACTAGACACACGTATGGCAGCTATTCCTGTATCCCTAGACTACTCCAAGGCATTTGACACCATTGATCACACGCTTCTTTGTGGCAAAGCTAAATTACTATGGTTTCGACGCGATATCCCTGCGGTTTTTCAATTCTTATTTGAGCGAACGTCGCCAATGCGTATCAGTCGCAGGAAATATATCTGATTTTAAAAGGATCTCGTCAGGTGTTTCTCAAGGGTCCATTCTTGGTTTTATTTTGTTTCTTGTATATACAGCAGATATATTTAATGTAGTAACTAGTTCGCATGTGCAAGCATATGTTGACGATACCCAACTTCTTCACTGTTTTGAGCCATCTAATGCAGCTATGCCACTAATTTGATCAACCAAGATTTAGACAACATCTATCAATATTCGCATCAACATAACCTTAAAATTAACCCTACCAAATCAGTTGTTATTCTATTCTGCTTAGAACATACTCGAGATCACTTAAAGGCATCTATTCAACTAAATATTAATCAAGAAAATTTGTCATTTTCTACTCATGCCAAAAATATTGGGGTAATAATAGACGAAAAATTACGTTTTATGCAGCACATAAAAATTCTTTTACAAAAATTTTACTCCCGGCTAAAAGTACTGTATGCAAACAGGCATATCTTGAACTTTAACCCTTTAAGGGGCAGAACACTGGGACTTTTCAAATTTTGTTTTACCTCAATTATATGGTCTAAATAATGTAAAATAGAAAAGTATCTGTCATTAGAATATTAATTTTTTTGTTAGTTTTTTTGAAAATGGGTGGTACATATTTGTACCACTGAGCGTTATAGCGAAAAAAAATATTTAGTGAGCACTGGTACAAATGTATACCACATTTTGTTTTTCCGTATTTAAGAATTTAAACAACAAAAAACTTATCAAATTCATTTTATTTAGAAAAATAAACAATCCATTCCTATAATTATAAAGAAATCAATAATTCTTATTACATATTTTCCTTCTCATAAAATACTAAAAATTTAAAAAGGGAACAGTTATTCTTTGGTAATTAGGAATATTTAAAAGTGAATTATTATTTCTTTGCTTAATTGTATTGGGACATATTCTTTATAGGATTTTGCAAACATCAGAAAAAATAACTATCTACGAAAACTAAAAGAAAAGCTATGTGTAAAAATATTAATGAAATCTTTGCATTCTTTCGATAACCTGACTTCTGGTTATGCTAGCAAATTAAAAATCCTTAAGGAAAATCCTATAAAGAATACGTTTCAATATAATTAGGAATGTCATCATCTGCATCTGAATCTCCATTTACATCAGAATTTATTGCCATATCATCATCTATTTCGTTTAGTAACAATTCGACGTCTTTGGGATTCTCCAAATCATAAAAAAATTTTTGAATATCTAAAAATCAAGAGAGAGAACCAAAAGTCATATCCCTATACGATTATAGGAACTATATAAATGAAATATAAAATTTTTGTAAGTATCTAGAAACGAAAGTTTAGTGGTACATGTAAAAACAAAAGTTTAATGGTACATATATGTACCACTTTTATTTAGACAAAAAAATTATCTTAGCCGAAAAAGTTATTGCACATGTTATATATTGTAAAGAATAATCAAATATTTATAAACCGAATTCACATATTCGCAGACACACACAGATTATCATTACCAAATAAGTCATTACTAACTCAACCACGAAATCAGCTGTTTCCTAACCTTAAATTACTAAAAGTAAGATTTTTGATGTAAAAATATTATTGCAAGCAAATTTTTCTAAAAAGATTTGAAATATAGATAATAGAGTCACTGTTACCTACCTTGTTCACTATTTTATAAATATTGTAACTTCACAACTTGAGAAAATAAGGCACATTTGCAAAAATCGCACATTAGCAACCAGTGGTACAAATATGTACCACTTTTTGACAGTTTCTGAAACTATTGTAGATAGTAGGCGGGATATTAGATTTATGGTACGTATTTTCACCAGAAAGTAGCTACAACATCCTTACGAAACATAAGGTGGGTAATGTATGAAATTTAAACTGATTGTTCGACCGTAATATAAAGTGGTACGAATATGTACCAACAAGCCTTAAAGGGTTAAACAACGTAAAAAACTTTGTGAAACTTTAGTCATGCCTCTATTCAATTATTGCAATTTTATGTATTTTTACTGCCTGGATCAAGCTACAAAAGATCAACTACAAGTTTTGCAAAACTGTTGAGTTGCGTTGGTTAAAAATGGAACAACTCGTTAAATCCCACTATGCAGTTTCCTTATTTTCTTTAATAAAATATTCTATTCCAATACTTTAGAGACAAGTTAATTTTCAGATCGTCAGTACATACTGTAAACATTAGATATCGGTACGTGCTAACAGTGCCACAACATCGTACAGCCCTCTTCCAACGTAGCTTTTCTTACAGATCCGCAGCCTCATATAACTCTATTGATCCCATATATATAAAACTTCATCGGCAGTTAATATCTTCCGTAAAAAAATCAAAGCCTGGTTCATTAATTCCAACAAAAACTAGAATATATTCTTGGGCACCATTTTGCACTGTGTTTATGATTGATTCTTTTATTTAGTTATTTTGAGTAATTATTTTTTTAGTATTTCTATAAATATATTTTATAAAGTGTATGCCGTCCCCCTATTACACTGGACTATTGTAATATTGTATTGTATTTTTGTATTTTAATGTTTTATTTTTAACTTAATTAGTTAAGTAAGTGATTTATAAGGTTAAGTGTAAGAATAGCCACATGGCTAAACTTCGCCTTGTAAATTGCTGTATGTAATGTACTTGTAAATGTACATCTACACTCTTTGAATAAAGCCGTTTATTATTATTATTATTATTATTACTTTCTAGGGTTTCTCTACCTGTTTTGTTATATAGTTTTAGGTCTTATTATGCCCCATTTTTGACGAAATTTTATTGTCGATTACTTTTCTACTACGATAAAATAAGGGTGAATCTTCCTGATTTTATAAACACCTAACTATATGATATTTTTCTTGATGACTAAATTATGCCATTTTTAAAGCCCCTAAATGTTGTTCTTGACATTTAGAGTTATTTCGTTAGGTATTCGTCTATTTCATATAGTTTTAGAGAAACTTCAAATTGCAAAATGTACATAATCATTCAGTATATTTTCGGTACCTCGCATTTGCTTAATTTTTTTTTATATTTACAGGCAAGGATTCACCACCGGCACTAAGCCTGCATGGAAGAGCAAAGGAACCAAAACCAGACAATTTCCCTGCTCCCGGTGACTACAACCCTGATAAAGCAGAAAAAGTTATTCACGACAATGCTCCTAAATACACATTTGGATTAAAAACAAATTTAGAAAAACCATTAGACACTCCAGGTAAGTTTATACCAAACTATTGACGACGTGTTATAAAAATATATGCCTAATATAACTACAAATATCTATTATAATTGTGACCCTGAAATCATTACAATCAAATTTTTAAGTAAACAATTTTTAGTTATTTGAATTAATTGATAAGCTAATATAAACTAACATTTTTAGTTCATAATAATTTGTTTGAAGCATATTCAGTGTGTTTGTATAAAGAGGGTAGCGCTTGTTAAAATTAAATGTATTTTCTTATTAGGTAATTCGCCCAATAAATATAGAGATGAAGCGGCAATCATATGGAACATATTATATAAAATGATTGTCAATACAAACTTGGTGTACTTTTATTCACTCTGCCTCAACGCCCAGTAAGAGTAGTTTCTAGTTAACTTACAAAAAAATGTTTATACAAGAAAGTAAGGAATTTTGTCTTCTTGAAATATGTCACAGATATTATTATTGTAGGATCAGCCTCTGAGAAATTACTTTATTGGCACCTTAAATCCAAAATGGCGACTCGCGCTTCGCCTCCCTAAGGTCGAAAACTTAGAATTTTCATTACAGTCCTGACCTAAGCAACATATATAAAAATTATTTATTCGCTTTTTATAGGGCAAGAATTTCTACTGAATATATGTGGGCTATAGACAATTTTAAACAGCTTGCGTTTGGTTCATAACGATGTGCCACTTTCCAACGTTTCTTGAAATCTTGACTAATTTCGAATTTTAACTGAACTAGTTTATTTAATACAACTAGTTTTAATTAATATAGTCCACTTTAATTCATGTAAGCACAGCAGTGAAAGCCGGAATGAGAAATTGAAAATACTTGCCTGAAATAACCATTATTAATTTTTATGACAATAATAGACGTACTCATACTAATTAAACAAAATTTTCCATTGCAATCTCTAAAAACGACGTATTATTTTACTAACTTCGGTCGTGCAGGGTGTCCATTATGCCTTGCACACGTGACCACGTATTACCCCTTTGATATAAAAAATCAATTAAAAATTTGTTATAGAAAAAAATCATCTGATTTGGCAACCATAAAAAGTGTAATATAATAAACAACAAATTGGCTATATTTAAAAAAAATACTTTCACACAACTAAAAAATGTTGCTTTTAGTACGATGAGGTTATCTTATAGTGCTTAATAAGAAAAGAAATGATAACTGTACATGAAAATTTAGTTCTGATGCGTAAACGTTTTATTCAAGAGGTAAAATTTTGTTGATATGTAATTGATTGCGTGAACGCAGCAAGCCATCAAAAATTACTTTATCCAATAATTTGTTAAACAAACTATGTGGAATTTGTCTCACTTGCGATACTGATGCCAATGTAAGTACCCATTTATACAAATACGCTGAAATTAATTGTACATATTTTAATGTAATTAATTTTTTAATTAGCTCCAAACGTTTACAATATACCAGATACTGTTACGAGTGATACCCCGAAATATAGTTTTGGGACGAAATACCAACTAGAAAAACCGTTGGACACACCTGGTTGGTTAATAATAATTCATTTCTTTGTAGGAACTTGGCATTAATCAAAAACAGATAGATTTTTTATTTGTCTGTGAAAAATATTCATACACTTTTAAATTACAATTTTGACATTTCCTAAAATGTTTTGATGGAGAATCGTGTGCATTGCACTTAGTACCACATGCACTCAGTTAATCATTCCCCTAAAAATAAGTTGCAACAATTTTAAGGTAATTCAAGACATTTTTCTACGATGATCATTAAATAATTTTGTTCGGTTATGCTCAAGTACGTTGGGAAGACAAGATAGACAATTCTATATACGTATTAAGAAGCATACGAACCAACCTTAATAAGTTTAAAGTTGAACAACATATATTTCGGACCAATTTGTTTTTTAACAAATCAACTAGTAGTAGCTATAAGTAATTATTTATGGAGCTACACTATTTGAGAAAGAAATTATCAAAAATCAGACAATTTATATTCATGTCTCAATGGGAGTATTGAGAACATGAAAGAGGAACTTTAATAGAACGATTTTCAGACATCCATATGCTCAGCACATCTCACTTGGAAGATCTACTCGAGGAAGACGAATCTGATATTTTCCGATTTGTCGTCTTACTCCATTTATTGCAATGCTTAACTTTATCCAGCATATTTGGAGTGCTGTTAAAAGGATTATTTCATAACTTTACTTAGAGAACTGTGTCAATGTTGCGATGGAAATTGTAACTTCCCAAATATGCATCACAATGGTTCACCTAGATTTTGAGAAATAGTTTGATGCAGTCTGTTACGTAACCGTTCTTCAATTGCCACGGCTTCGCGGTACGTTGATGTTCGGCTGGATCAACAACTCTAACTTTTTCTTTCAAAATAGTGGTGATTCCGAAACAGGTGGGGATACTCCAACTTTTTATTTTACTTTTCTGACCATCAGTAGCAGCATACCAAAAATTCAGCCTATCCGCATTTTTTTCGATCTACCTCCTTTTTTACGACAGATTGACTGTACTATTAGTTATATTTCGCTTATCAAGTTTATGTAAAGTGTTATTGGTCCTCTACATTACAAAGAAGTTATCTTGATAGCAATATGCAATTAATATAAACAGATTGTACACCTCTGTTAAAACATCTTTAGGAAATAGTTTATAACTAATAGTGAACTTGGTGAAATCTTCGGTGCGACTCTGCCTCTGAAGATATAGTTTCTACACCACAACTGTTGAACACAACACTGTAGTACCAACAGTCGACTCGCCAATCACACTGGCATCATCTGGAGTTGATTAAAATAATTTTAATCACCTCCCGATGATACCTACGTGGGTAGCGGAATCAGCGTCAAGTGTTGGTATTCTAGAATTTTGATGTTTGTGGAAACTATGCCTTCAAAGGTGACTGTAAGTTGTTGCTTAGTGTATGAGTATTTTTGTGGAGTTAAGGCTACTTATATGGTACAAATTACATACTTAATAAATATAACCAGTTTTTTATTAGATTAACAATGGTGTAGTGTAATTATTAATAATGTTAACACAGCTCCTAACGCTTATAAACCACTCCGGCGCTATGGTAGTCATCGATATTCCTTTGGACGCAGGACACCCTTAATTAAACCTTCAGAAACCCCGGGTTAGTTTTTTTTATTATATTTTTTTTATTTCCTACTTTAGCTTTTATTTGTTTTTCATTATATTTTTATTTTAGCACCCAATGAATACAATATTCCGCAGTCGGAAAAAGTATTACACGACCAAGCTCCAAAATATAGTTTTGGAGTCAAAACAGACCTTCAAAAACCATCTGACACCCCGGGTTAGTTTTGTTTTATTTGCTTTTTCTTTTCTTCTATTTCTGTTCTTATTCTAGCACCGAATGTTTATAATATTCCATCTTCTGAAAAAGTCGTACATGATAGTGCTCCTAAATATAGTTTTGGCGTTAGACTTGAAGCTGAAAAACCTTTTGCTGTTCCCGGTTAGTTGTTTTTATTATATTATCTAGTGTATATAAATGATGTGTTCTTGAAAATTGTAATGCATTTATATGTACAAGGAATGTCTCTTAATAACCCAGTCGGTAAAGTAAAAAATACACCAGAAGCTTGCAACAAATATTGTCTGAGATTTTCCTTCCATAACTGTTAGTGCGAGGGTTAAACATCACAAAACCACAAAAATCAGTTCTGGGGGTGTCGCGCAACCCCCAAAAAAACTACCCCTTCGGTAAAGAAAGCCTAATTTTACTGATAACTCGTTAAACGTTGAAGACATAAAAAAATTGCTCGTTATAAAAAAGAAAGCTTGACTAATTGCCTAAAAAAAGTCCTCTTGTAATTTTCTTGTACATGCCATGGTTTTGAAATCTGAATTTTGAAAAATCAAAATCCATTTTAAAGGGGATATAAGATACTCTCTTATGTTGCCATTTGTTAGGGCTATTGATATTTATTAAAAAATAAAAATAACAATATAATATAGTTATCTCTTGATTTCTTGTGCATCAATTATTCACAGGCCCATAAAAAATAACTGACTTTAATATAAGTTATAAATGCATTATCTTTTAGTTCAAGATAGTACTTCAATGCAGAAAAAGTTAGGAATAAAAATATTCACATTTACAAATTTAGCAGCATGTTAAAGTTAGTCAATTTTTTGATGATATTTTTTTAATACAATTTTTGACCTATTAAATCATTAGAAACAATAGTTATATGATATATACTCAATGAAAAAAAATTTTGAGCTAAATTTTCAAGAAGTTTGGATCTTTTTTTATTTTTAGGAAGCAATAAAAAATTGGCCAAAATTTGGCTAACTTCAAAATGCTGGTAAATTTGTAAATGTGAATATTATTATATAATTTACTGTCATTTCCTCTTTGAGAGATAAGGTCTGCAAATGTACCAATTAAATTTTATTATTAGCAAAAGTGGTCAGTATGTAAAGGATAATAGTGTCTAGTTAAGAAATACTTCTGCAGTTTTTTCAATTTAAGTAGTTGTTTTATATTTCGAGTTATATTAGTGTCTTGATCTGATCCTTCAGGAAAATAATCAAATTTGCAAATCTCATGTGTTTCTCACTCCGCGTACAAATTATAAAGTCATTTAATTATAATCATTTAGTTATAATTCATATACGATACAATAGCATCCATAATTTTTTTTATTGATATAACTGAAAACCTTTTAATCCTAAAGTAGAGACTAGAGACTAGGTGATACGGGTACATATAATTTAATTATTGATATAAAGAGTCACTGGTAGTCTTTACCGCCTTAGATTCACGAGCAAAGGTCAACAGTTTCTTCGAATGATGTTCGACTGCATGAGTTAGAATTGGAGCAAAATTTTGCACCAGAACAACTAACCCATAACAAAGCATATATAGAATTTCAATCTGTTTCAAAATTTGATAAGAATACATATCTATGTACCTATATAGAAGTATGAAATGTTTGAAATGTGTGTCCTTATATTTTTTTATCTTTAATTCATACACATTTGCCAAATTTTGAAGAAATGTTATGTTGGCAAAAACTTTTAACAGTGTAGACAGTAATAACATTCAAAATTTAATATGTTTTCATCCACATAACGTTTGTTTACTTTTAGTGTACAATGCTTTTTGCATTATACATAATTTTCGCTTCTCTTACATTTTAACACGAAATTCTTAAACTCTGCAAAACAAGCAATGTTATCAATTTTGTATAATTGTTTCTGTTGAGGAGCTCATGTATTTATTACATATGATATATAAATAGCTTGCAGAAATATTTTTATCAAATAGAATCAATAAAAAACTACAGAATTAGAAATTACTTATGTTAAAAATAACAATTTTTAAAGTAAGCTGTGCAATATTTTTTGCCTATTCTGTCCAAAATGTTATTTGGAATCACAAGATATTAATTACGTATATGACATGCGCTCTTAAACAGAAACTGGATTTCTTCTTACACCTGACACTCATTTTACATCTCATAGCACCGAACGAATACAATGTACCAACTGCTGACAAGGTTTTGCATGAAAAGTCTCCGAGTTACAGTTTTGGAAATAAAGTTCAACTGGAAAAACCTTTGGATACCCCTGGTTGGTTTTCAGTTATTTTTACCCGATTAACACATTAACCAGCGTAGTTTTGATTTATTAACAATAACTTTCAAATACTTCTATTTTTTTCTCATTGCCTTGATAACGAATACAATAATAACACTGATTATTTAGAGAAACAAACCTTATCATTATTTTATCTGTCTATTTCTCTCGTTCCCTCCCTTTTTTACTCTTTATAACGTTTTCCACTAACTGCACTTTATGTAACTGAGTGCAACTTTTACTTCATATTCTACTGAGAATATCAAACGCCCTTTGACAATATCTTATAGATACTCCGTTCGCTGCAGATAATGACCAGTCTGGACTTTTTGCTTGCTCTTTGTCAGTAGGTGCAGAAGAGGGGAGTGAATAAGGCTTACGATGTTCGGGCGGTGTAAGCGGTCATATGACCTGGTAAATTCAAATTGAAATTTCACATCGCTATCTTGTTGAGACTTTTTGCTTGCAATATGATATATGTTCCAGACGTCGTGTTGAGAACAATATAAAAATATCGCTGCCAGCATTTTCTGTCGTCAGGTTCGGCCTTAGGTCCAACTTCCAGAAATCCCGAAAAAAATGGCTCTCGGCCAAATAGTGCAATGGTGAGACTTTCCAACGAAATTTGGGATATATATTTTAAACGTGATTTTTTTTTATTGGTAGCATTTTTGTTGTGTCACCGAAGAAAAGGTTTTGCAACTTGGTCAAAAGTGAATGTTCCTTGTTTCACCCATAATGGATATAGAGGTGAACAGGGAAAAATTACCTACGACCGCACATATTAGTATGAAGAAAAAGGAAAACTGTGTGTGATAATCATGAAACATTATATTATGAACAAAGTCCAGAGGTTATTAGTCGTATGATCTACGTTTTTAATGCCATCTTCTACCCTCATTTCTACTTTGCCTTATTTCTACATTGCAAATAATTTAGTAGCACTGCATATTCATCGACAAATTACATTTAAAAAATCGGAATTTTACTGTCATGTACCCTTCATGTAAACACAGTGATACAAAACTACGATTTATCTTTTGGTGGAGGTTGTTTATTACTATAATCTGCAGATATTCAGATATATTACCTTATTATATATTTTTTAGCACCAAATGTATATAACATTCCATCCGCCGTTGGAGATAAGGCTGCTCCTGCCTATACCATCTCTGGAAGAACTAAGGAACCGATAGACGAACGTGTGAAAAATCCAGCACCTGGACAATATAACAACGTAGATCCTGAACATTATAAAACACATTCTCCGGCTTACACCATTAGTGGAAGAATAAACGTCCCTAAAGATGATAACATTCCTGGGCCAGGAGTTTATTCGCCAGAAAAGGTATGTAATATGTATAAAATACAATACTAATATTAGTTTTTGCATTTCCTAAGAAAATTTCAATTCCTTGTTTCCTAGAAGAGAGTAAATATTTCACGTAGTCGAAGAAAATCGTAATCCTCTGCGGCATATTTTAAATATATGAACAAGTAGCAAGTTGTAAACTCATTTTGATGCTCTTTTGGCAAGAAAAGAAGACATTATCATAACATGCCTTTACTCTTCTTCTATGTATACAGGGCGGTCAGTAAGTAATGGTTGATAGAACAACAGTGAATTTATGACGTTAAAATACTTAATTGAATTTCTTTAGTGCAATAGTTGATATTAACAGAGATGCGGGATGTTAAAGTAAATATTATATTATTAGCTTTCATACATAACTTTTTAAGTTTTTCGAATATGGTATGAACATTGGCAAATAAAGGTTTTTTAAGATGTGAAATTCAAATCTGCTCTCATTTTTTATGCAGATCTTGGAAGGCGTCATATAAGCAATGTTTGTGATGTAAATACATGCTTAACTTTTTTTCCCGTAATATTATCGCTTTTTTTTTAACAATTCTGAAGCTACCTCATTTAGTCGGAAAAAAATATAGTCATTAGCCTTAGAAGTCGACCGATGTCGAAATAATTGTATTCTGTCAATCGGCCGTCTAATTAATTATATGAAATATCAGCATTTTCCTTGTTACAGTTAATTATCTTTCCAATTTTGTTTATCCGTTTTTAATTAATATCAGTTAATTAACAAAAATCAGAACATACAGAAGTCATAATAATTCTTCAAAATTGGATATAAGAATACGTTTATTTTTCATTGTCAACTTAATTACAATGAACTTTCTCCGAAAGATTACCAAACAGACTACAGCCTGATCATCGACTATTTCAAAATCTGGTCAGGAATTTAAGGTTATTTAAGTTCACCTCGTTCTAAACGTGAATTATTACGCCTGATCAGGAAGACGAAATGTTAGTTCGCATTGCAGATGATCCACTAACTAATTCAAGACGACTATCAGTGTCTACAGCCATCAGTAAGACTTCCACTTTAATAATTCTGCAGACAAACTATCCATACCATTTTACACCTGTGCAGAATACCGATCTTTCGTTAAAATATCAATTTGCAAGTGATATCCGATATCCGAAAAAAAAACAATATTGATCACTGAATCAACAGAATATTATTTACGGATGAAGCTACATTTATCCGCAGATGTATCGATCAAGTTGAAAATACCCATGTAACGCAAAAACGACATTTCCAGCATGAGTTCAAACTCAATATTTGGTGTGAGATCATTAGGAACCATTTTCTATGACCACATGAATTGTCGCTATATTTAAATTGTAACAATTATTTGCATTTAAAAAAATAACAATTTTATTGATATGCTGGATGCATTATCACTGAATTTGCGCAAAATATGTTGTTCATATAAGATGGTGCCCCACCACAGTCTAACAATCAAGTTACTAACCTATATAAATACTCATTTCCATTAACGCTGGATTGGTCGTGGTAGTCTGTTTCCTTAGCCGGCACGTCCTCCAGATTTTAACCCTTTGAATTACGGTATGCGGTTCGCAATGAAGCCTACAAAAATATTGTAAATACTCGCGCTCAACTTTGGCAAAAAATTAGTGCAACAACAGTCTTTTTTGATCCGATGGTATTATTTAATATGAAACGATCTTTCATGAAATTAATGAAGTGTAGCGAGATGATTGGTGGAGATATTGAATATTTACTATGAAATAATATTTATTTTTTTTAAATTCCTTACCCATTCTGTTTTTTATTTATTGAACCCTTGTTTAAACTATGATTTTGTTTAGTTAAAGTTTTCTTCATTTGTTTCTCAAATAAAATTTATTAACTTGATAGCTTGTGCTTTTATTCTAATGTTAGAGTGTTAGAGTGTTAAAATGAGTTTGTCAAGGGTATTGTTGGCATCGACGCCCAGGTTGTTGATATTTCTTATAATAAATTATGCGGTCGATTGATAAAATGAATCGTCTCGAAAACGATCGATTTTTAAAGCTAAAGACAATAATTTTTTTTTCAATCAAAATGAGGTAAACTCAGGATTGTTTAACAAAAAAACGGTAACATTACAGATAAAAGATTCAAACGTAGGTATATCTTAAACAATGTTCATGTTGCGCCTTCTAGAATCTACACCAAAAATTGGAGCAGATTTTAATTTATCTTCTTAAAAACCACCAATTTTCATACCAATGTTTGAAAAATGTCAAAAATTAAAAATATAGCATTGATTTCAATGTCAACTTTTGGACTAAGGTAAGTTCAGGTGAATCTCAATATTTTAATGTCAGAAATCTACTGCTGTTCTATGAACCATTACTTACTGGCAAACCTGGTTAACGATTGATTTTATTTAGGTGGCGTCTCATTTAAGACGTGCTCCATGTCATTCGTTTGGTATCCGACATTCTCCATACTTAGGTAGCTTCAACCCTTTCTTGACAAAAGATAGAACGTCTCTCCTATTTTAATAAGATACCTATGGTTACATAGTAGTAATCTGGACTGAAATATCTTGCTGGAATCAGCGAGGGAAGGTATTTTTCAATCTTGTGTATACGCACACCTCGTATTGTATGCACAGCGCACAATATTATGCAGTAGTATTTTTATTTTATTTTATTTTTTATACATGTTTCTATTATATAGTTGTATCCTCGAAGGAGTATTTTTCCAGCTTGTTTTTAGTTTGCTTTGTAGTTTTTACACGTAAATTTAATTTATATAGAATAGTTTGGCGTACTGTCAGTAAAAGTACTTGGAGAGTTTGAAAAAAGAATTGGTGTAATAGTACAACCGATGGATGGCTTCTTCGGCACTTCGTCGCTTTATACTGCATCAGATATTGTTATCGGTTTATAAATGATAACCATTCACAAAATCGACTTCTGGCAACGCACGCCCTGTCAAGTATGTCACGACTTGTCAAAGTTGCAAAAGAAAATGAAGTTATTAACGTGGCCGTTAAAAGATTTTTTTATATTGAGAATATATATTTTCTTTTCTAAATCTTTATTTTCTAATATCCCAGGAAGTAGTGTAGATATTATTTTCAATTTTGGCATGTGTTAAAAGGATATAAAATCACATATTTTAGTGAGAAAAGTTATTTTCCGGTGGCCTCCCTGCAAACATGTTATCTGAATTTTTTTTACCAAAAAGTGGTACGCCACTGACATTCTTCCATGTGGATGTTTTTTTGGATTAACCTGGTCAATCCTACATGAAAACTGGTGCTTTAGTTTTTTTCGTCAGACGCACAGTTCTTGATTAAAACAATTGAATTCAAATGTTATCGAAAAATTCAAAGGGCCTAGCTAGATAAGTATGTGTAAAATATCCTTAAGAAAAATTGTATGAATGGACACCAAAGTATTCCCTTGGATATAAAGAAAATATTTGTTACAACATTGTTTCAAAAATTCTTGGATAAGTTGAACTTGAAAAAATGTTTGCTCCTTAATAATGAATAAATAATTCTGAAAAAATTTCTTATACAGGGTGCGCCAAAGTTCTGATTTTGGTCGATTACGGCTGTATTTGAAATGGTGGAAATATATTGTCTATAGATTATTTTCTTGATTTTCAATTCTGAATAACCAGAAAATATGTACAATTATACAGGGTACTCCGTTTTCGTTGTCCGAGCAACAACTTCGTTATTTTAAATGGAACACCCTATATTTTTTTCCTTTATCGAGTTACCCATCTAATTATATTCATAATTCTATTAAGGTGGTAGGTACTTAAAATGAACCGTTTACGATATAAAAAAGATTTTTTGACAAAAAGTGAGGTTTGCGGATAAGTTTTTGAGTACCTCTGATTTCATAGACAAGAGAGTTTTCAAAATTCTGCTTATACTGTTATGTTGAGCATATTAAGGGCTAGTAGGGCAGAAACATTATTAATATTAATCTTATACAGAGTGCTGAAAAAATTGAGTTTAATGTTTCGCTAATAAAAAAGGCCGTAATTCAATTTTTTCAAATGGGACGTACTATTTTCAGTTCTGTCATCTAATGAAGTGTTAAATTATCTTTCCATTGATATATCATAGTAGGTATTTATCTTTAGGAGTTGCATAGATATTAAGGTTAATTGTCTGGATCAGTCATTTTTCTTGCTGGAACTTCATGAGGTTTGTACTGCACTTCACCAGTTTCGATAAATCTGTCTCTAAGATTACTAAATGCAGGTTCTAAAGGGTGTCTCCTTTCAGGATATCTGGTTTTATAGACTCGTGATGCGCACTCCCCCAGAATAAAAATCATGTCAACCATTTCTTCCCGCGAATAATTCATATTTAATATAATTATATGCAAATGCAACTTCCTGGAACTGTAAAAGCTACTAGTATTTTATTAAAGACAATCAAAACAAAAGCACTTACCGATATAGCAGTAACACAAAACTTTAGAACATCCACAGACACGTGTTTTGACATCTATGTCTCTTCGGTGCGGCTTTTTCTAAAGTTCACAATCAACTGAAATATGTAAGCAAATACTCGTGTTATAACTATCAAAGGATTACCAGAACAGGATATTAAAAATTAAAATTAGATTATAGGAAATTCCCCGTAAAGGGATAATTATCAATATAATTATATGCAAATGCAACTTCCTGGAACTGTAAAAGCTACTAGTATTTTATTAATTATTTTTATATTTTATTATCAATATAATTATATGCAAATGCAACTTCCTGGAACTGTAAAAGCTACTAGTATTTTATTAGCTAATAAAATACTAGTAGCTTTTACAGTTCCAGGAAGTTGCATTTGCATATAATTATATTGATAATTATCCCTTTACGGGGAATTTCCTATAATCTAATTTTAATTTTTAATATCCTGTTCTGGTAATCCTTTGATAGTTATAACACGAGTATTTGCTTACATATTTCAGTTGATTGTGAACTTTAGAAAAAGTCGCACCGAAGAGACATAGATGTCAAAACACGTGTCTGTGGATGTTCTAAAGTTTTGTGTTACTGCTATATCGGTAAGTGCTTTTGTTTTGATTGTCTTTAATAAAATACTAGTAGCTTTTACAGTTCCAGGAAGTTGCATTTGCATATAATTATATTAAATATGAATTATTCGCGGGAAGAAATGGTTGACATGATTTTTATTCTGGGGGAGTGCTCAAGGAACAGCCTCTTAGCATCCCGAGTCTATAAAACCAGATATCCTGAAAGGAGACACCCTTTAGAACCTGCATTTAGTAATCTTAGAGACAGATTTATCGAAACTGGTGAAGTGCAGTACAAACCTCATGAAGTTCCAGCAAGAAAAATGACTGATCCAGACAATTAACCTTAATATCTATGCAACTCCTAAAGATAAATACCTACTATGATATATCAATGGAAAGATAATTTAACACTTCATAAGATGACAGAACTGAAAATAGTACGTCCCATTTGAAAAAATTGAATTACGGCCTTTTTTATTAGCGAAACATTAAACTCAATTTTTTCAGCAGTCTGTATAAGATTAATATTAATAATGTTTCTGCCCTACTAGCCCTTAATATGCTCAACATAACAGTATAAGCAGAATTTTGAAAACTCTCTTGTCTATGAAATCAGAGGTACTCAAAAACTTATCCGCAAACCTCACTTTTTGTCAAAAAATCTTTTTTATATCGTAAACGGTTCATTTTAAGTACCTACCACCTTAATAGAATTATGAATATAATTAGA
The DNA here is from genome assembly GCA_963583905.1 of Stenurella melanura. NCBI lineage: Eukaryota > Metazoa > Arthropoda > Insecta > Coleoptera > Cerambycidae > Stenurella > Stenurella melanura. The sequence continues at coordinate 123,487,734 of OY757314.1, forward strand.
TGGGTAACTCGATAAAGGAAAAAAATATAGGGTGTTCCATTTAAAATAACGAAGTTGTTGCTCGGACAACGAAAACGGAGTACCCTGTATAATTGTACATATTTTCTGGTTATTCAGAATTGAAAATCAAGAAAATAATCTATAGACAATATATTTCCACCATTTCAAATACAGCCGTAATCGACCAAAATCAGAACTTTGGCGCACCCTGTATAGAGGCGAAGACGGGCGAAAGCATGCCTACTAAATGAAGGTGGTAATTTCCAACAATTTTTATAAAACAAGATCAATGTTAATAATAATTAGTTTCAATTTGAATTTAATTGTTTTAATCACGTGCGTCTGACGAGAAAAACGCAAAAGACCGTTGTCATGTAGAATTAACCAGGCTAATAAAAAAAATATCCAAATGGAAAAATGTCAGTGGCGTACCACTTTATTGGTAAAAAATATCAGTGAACATGTTTGCAGGGACGCCACTGGTATAGCGATAAAACAAATTTCTTAACTAAAATATGTAGTTAACTATTAACACTGACCAAAATTGAAAATAATATCTAAAGTACTTTCTGAGATATTAAAAAATAACGAATAAAAAAAGAGAAATTCGACACTCTGTAGCAAAAAATTGAAGCCGTTGCGGACATATGTTCATATGAACTTTTCTTCATAAAATGACCTAAAGAATCACACCCCGAAATATTAGCACGTCATTAAGGAACACCCTGTATATATTTATAAAATAAAATATGCAGTGTGTCCCAGGATAGATGTAACAAAAGGTGTAATGGACCAAAAATTTTGGAATTTTGGAATGATATTTGGGGATTGAGTCCTGTATGTTGTAAAACTAAAGAATACCAGAAATGACTTGATTTGGTGTTTTACAGGATGTTTTATAAGCAAAGTTGTAAAAATCACCACTAATAAAGTACCTTTATTTTTTTAAATATGAAAAAAATCCACTAAGAAAAATTATTTAGAATGCAATTTTCTAAATTTTGATCATCTCAAAAGTAGGCTATTGGTAAATAAAAAATTGAATATACGAGATGTAAGAAGATATAATGTTAATCGAACTAATTGTAAAACAAGAAACAATTACTAACAGAAGATTAATGAGGTTTAAAAATTATAACAAGTAATAAATGTCAAAAACATAACAGATTCACAAACAAATTAATTATTGACCAATGCAAAACAATGTTTACAATTTTTTTATTATTCGACGTAGCTACCACCCATATCCACACACATTTTAAAACTGTTTCGAATATGATCTAACGGTATTAAGTTTACGGCTTTTGTAATTCTCTGCTTCAATACTGCTACATCGTTAGGAAGTGGTTCAGCGTAAACCAACTGCTTGTGGCGACCCCATAAAAAGAAATCCAATATTGATAGGTATGGGGATCTCGCCGGCCACTTGATCGGTCCATTCCTGGCAATCCAATTTTCTCCAAAATTTAAATTCAACCACCGATTAACCATTTCTGTGGAGTGGCCAGGGCAACCATCATGTTGAAAATGAACTAAAGGCATATCTCTTAAAATGTTTAAATGTTTTTCAGAAAATCTTTCAAGAAGCTGTAAATAAGTGTGCTGGTTTAACCTCCCCTCAATGAAATAAGGTCCAATAACTCCAACGTGATAAGAAACGGCACACCACACATTCACTTTTTATAATATTGTCTTCTGCAATGAATTCTAAAATTTGGATTTTCAGAAGCCCAAAACCGACAATTCTGAGATGAAACAGTACCATTGGTTGTGAATGTGGATTCATCTGAGAAAATTTAGAAATGATGAAAAAATCTCTTTCATGATTTTTTCTCCAATGGTCAAACAAAAATCCAACCTACGGCCGTCATCTCCCTCTTCAAGCGTATGTTTATCATTTGCTTTATATGCCCTAATTTTCTTTGCCTTGTAAATTCTTTGGAGTTCAGACTTGCTAATATTAATAAGAGCTGACCTCTCTCTTAGTGGCATTCTAGGATTTTCTATAACAGAGGCATGAGCTATAATAGCCCCAACATTGTCTTCGTCATATGCTTTTATCTTTCTTTTCATGTTAAGAACACTATCAGTAGCCAGAAACTTTTTAATTATTCTCATAGCCTGAGTACGTGACAAAACAGTGTTTGGAAATTTCAAATTAAATTGGCTTACCACTTCTCTTAGCGAGTTTTTACCGCCAATTCCGTAGCACTGCACAATATAAATTTTTTCGCGCACTGTGAGTACCATTTTCAGTTAATTTTTTATGCTTGGTTCGTTAATTTGAAACAGAAATTAAGGATAATATTGACTACGTTTGACATTATGTCAATAATAAATGATAAATGTGTATCCACTGCTTTTCTCATAGCCTACTTTTAGCTTCTACATAACTTTAAATATGAATTCACAAAAAATAATTTCTATGCAGTTTTAATTGAATGGTTCAAAATAAAAATAAATGTATTGAAAAAATGGGAAGTTTCAAAAAAATTATTTTATATTTCTGATATTTGGAACAGAGGTATAAAATTGCATTCTAAATAACTTTTCTTAGAGGAATTTTTTAATATTTTGAAAAATAAAGGTACTTTATTAGTGGTGATTTTTACAACTGTGCTTATGAAACACCCTGTAGAACACGAAATCAAGTCGTTTTTGGTAGGACTCAATCCCCAAATATCATTCCAAAATTCCAAAATTTTTGGTCCATTACACCTCTTGTTACATCTATCCTGGGACACACTGTATAAATAAATTTAACTGCTTGACAAGGTACTTTACTTGTACAAAGAAATTCATCATCTGCTAAAACAAAATATGAAATATTTACAATAGCCTGATAGCAACAGCAACTCTGCCTTGTGGAAGTATTTGTAAATAACACCTTTTCCCACATCGCCATTGTGACGTCACTTTCGTAGTTCGTCAGCTTAACGCCAGAGGCGTACTCTTAGCTGAAATTGTGAATATTATCTCGAAAAACTTCACTGACAAATTTGACAGCCCCGTCGCCTCGTCCTTTGGTACCTACTTGGAAAGGTTGTAATAAAGCGCTTGCCTTACAGACAAACCTTTATTCATGTTCTAATAAGAGCATTCTGCCTTAGAATTATTATTGTACATTTTTTATGCATCCAGTAGTTACTACACTAATTATGAAAGCTTTGTGCCACAATAATTTTTTTAAGTTAAAATTTTAACTTTTTTCTTGTTTCAACTACGGGGAAAAAGTCGAAATTTCAACTTAAAAAAAATGTCATGTCACCCCTCAGGGCTTTCGTAAAAAATGAATTATGTAGGTATGGAAAATACATCAACTTTATTTTTTTAGGTTGATCTAGATATCCCACCAGCACACAGCTTCGGAATTAAACACTCTCCATACTCTGACCACTACTAAATGCCAGCCGAAAGTACGACTTCGAATCGACTGTGTTTCGTCTTGCCATCCTCATGCGAAACACAGAAAACATATTCAGGATCAGTTGAAACAAGTCACAAATAAATACTCGCTTAACTGCTAAGTAGATTGCTGCGATTTATATAGGATAAAACTGCCTATATATTTAAAACAAAGCAATAATCGATCTAACATTATTAGCAGCTCCTCGAGTATTTATATAACAGGTCATTTTTAATTTATTTTTGGTTTTCATAAACGATTCATGTACTCACTATGTGTGACATCAAAAGCAATGATTTTTCCGATGAGCTGTGTTATTTTCAGTGGCAATAATATATACAACCTTTTTCTGTTATTTAAATTTTATATAAACCAATAATTTGCTTATGTAATACAGTTGCCAATAATTTGTTAATATTTTATATAGTTTACTTCCCAAATGTTTACGACTTTATATTTTAGCTTGAATTAATCTTAAACGCAGGTTCCTTATTGTGTCACTTTTGTTGAGTATTATTAACATTTCTTATTATATTTTATAATAAATATTTTATACTTGCTATGTTCTGTTTTTTCTCCCTTACTTATACTACAGATACTTATTTTTTAATTGTTTTCCTTAGATGCATTTTTTTTAGTTTTATACAGGGTATCGGAAACATGATGGTCATAATTTCAATATATTGAACCATCCTTTACCATTACCCACTAATTAGATAAAAATACTTGGCATCACCGCGCTACACCAGCTATACGATCACCTGCGACAATATTGCTTGGAATTTTTACTTATAATGGTAGTTGTGATAGGTTAAACTAGATGGCAAAATTTCATGGTATCAGGAATAATACAAATAAATTCTGATAAATCTAAAACCAACTAGGTGTTCCGAAGGGATACTCTGCATACTCTCTTGTGCTGGATACTCTCTTGTTTCTATTGTTTATCAACGATTTACCAACATACGTTTCTGCAAATAAGATTTGATACAGAAATTCTAGCGATTCTCCAAGATAAGTTTAACCTTATCTCCAACCAATTTACCAACTGCTTTGATGCGGATAAAATAATCACCATGCATTTTTCAACATGAAAAAATTAATTACTATTTCGATATAACTTTAACTTAGTTTAGTTTACACTAACTTAGTTTATACAACTTAAAATATTTTGTCCTATAATTGGATTACTTTGTATTCTGTTGCACAGTAAAGAATATATTATATTATTATATAAAAGTCAATAATTGGACAATAGAAACGTCATCTTCAAGTAAATTTAAATGTCTTAATCACTACTAAAAGTAATCACGTGTCATTGCGGTCGTCAACATTCTACGGGGTGTATGGAGTATTACGTGTAGACTCGACACCCAGTAGGATAAATGTTTTATATAATTCTATGTTGGACATAAAACAATAGAAAATTCTCTCTTCTGCAATTAAGATGAGCAACTTGCCAGTTGAGCAATATTTGCCTTTAAGTCTCTGAGACATAGACTCTCTGGGAGTTTCTTCATTCAGCTAATTCGTGTCAATTCCTTTAGAATTTTTGATGGTAGGTGTTGCTGCTTAACGCCAATATTGTCTCAGTTTAACATTAATGAAAAGTCGAAAACAATTAATACATTTATTGCATTTTTGCACACAACGATAAAGTAACTGTAACATAACATAACATATGTTCTATACATTTTTTTCTGTACAAGTACATATTATACATATATTAATCTAGACTTTTATACCATTTGACATGAAATAACCTGAATATTGAGTAATACAAAAGTTACTATATTTAATAATTACATTTTGTAACACAACCTAAACAGTTTCTTATTATAATTAGAAGTCTATAACAGTTTTTAGAAAACCTAGTACAAAATAACATTTTTAGTTTTTTTATTTATTCTAGCTTGACAATGATCTAGGACCTGACAAAGTTTATATTTTAAGTAAAAAATCTCATATCATTATATCACATATATGTGAGATGCACAATAGGATTAGCTTACCAATAGAAAAATTAAATGATACTGAATTTTTGGTGCCAGATACACATATTAAATGTTTGAAATGTTTAAACAACCTACAACATATATGTTGTCATACATATACAACGTAGAAATATTTTTATAAGAATCGGGCTTCCAACTTCACATTTGCAATCAAATATGTACAGGGTGATGCGGCAGAAAAGTGTCAAACTCTGGGAATATATACTACATATGTTATATGATTTATAAACCCAACAGTGGTAATCTGGTTTTCATTTGGTACTCTCTTCCCAACTAACCCTGTATATAAAGTTGTGCAAATAAGTCAGAACAGCCGTTTTTTGGCTAAAAGATCAGTGGGATTAAGAAATTATTTTTCTAGACTTTTTAGTTTATTCAGTAATGTATTTTGATATTCAGCAGCTACCATATGAGATATGGATAAGCAAAATGAACAAAATCAGACAAAGGGGCAGTTTTTATTTGTCAAACAAATGAAAATTTCAAAAAAACTGCATTAAAATTAGACAGGAAGTACGTTGTAATCCAAATTTTGCCCTAATTATGGCTTGGGACCATACGCGTCATTTTGAAGCAAACCAGAAATTTGTTAATTATCTATTTCATCAACAAGCAAAATTTTCCAAACAGATTTCTCAAGCAATTTCAATCTTTGTATAAAAGTCGGTTGATACCCTAACTTAAACCCTGTATGTTATTCAAATTGAACATCGTCGGGATGTGTCCCGAACTTACCATGAGTGTTACACAGATCCGATTTATTCTATACGCTTATTAATTAGATGTTTTTTTGTCATTATACGAACTGAAATTATAATCAATACCTACATATATTTAACACAAGCCTTTTGATTGAACTGTTACTCTTAAAGTTAATGGCACTCGATTCGTGGGCAGAATTGGTAATTGATTTAAAAAAAACTTCGCATAGTTCCTCACGTCTATGCAGAACCCCTACTCTAACAAAGATATTAACGATTTACACTCTAAAAATTATAGTAATGAAATCTATATGAGGAACAGTGCATCAGTGATGATAAATACAGTGGAGAATGGCACGTAGCGATTGTTCTTTCTCATCTTTTATAGGACGGAGGTATATTCTAAAAATCATATAGTGGTCTATTAAATAAACTGCCGATTATATCTCAAGAAATACAATAGTTACAGAAAATCTAGGTACATCTTTGAATGTACTAGAAAAATAAAAACAGTAAGGTTATATTTTAGCCAGAAATGGGATGTTTGCCAACCGGTGTGCTAATAATGGATTATCTGTAAAAGAAAAAGAAAATAAATTAAACCGACTAATATTTTAAACATAAATGAGCATATACTTATTATTATTCCATTATTCGCAATCAAATACATATAAATTAAATGTTTCCAAAATAACGACGGAGTAATTTAGCTTCTTACTAAACGTCAGTGCTATAGATTCGTAGGTTTCAGCATTTAAGAATATATTCTTCTTAGATGCAAAAGGTCGTAATACTAAAATTGAAAATTTACAGAAGTTGGAGTTGGAGTTTGTGGGAGGGCCGTCACAAAAAGTGACTGCAGCACCTAGGCCCCATTGGGCCCCTTGTACATCCTCCCGAGGGATACAAGGTTCCACCTAGGCCTCCAACCACCCTAATCTTCTGAAGAAGGTGGTGATGCTGCCTAGGGGAATATCCCTCAAGTCGGCCAAAGTAGGCCAACGTTCTCCCAAAATTTACAGGAACAAGAACATTTTATGGAAACCAATTCAACGAAATTACGAAGGTTGTTAAGAAATACTTGTGGAATACGTTCTCTTGCATTAAAGTTTTTGGAATACGATTTTAGGCAATAATGCTGATTGAATACAATGTTGGGATATATATGCAAATAAAATATTTCTCGTAGTCTGATGGTTCCTGTGTCATTCACTAATGTGGTTTTAACTGTAATTTATCGAATGATGCAAAAATTTCATTTTTCAAAATTTTATGGATTATAACCTACTATACCTAATTCAACTATACAGGGTGTCCGAGATCTATTTAGACAAGCATTATCTAGAAAACGGTGAGACATGCAAAGAAATGTGCCTTGAAAAGGTGGAAACTTTAATTTTTCAAATGAAAAGTTGATGTTAGATGCATATTCAGAAGATTTTTAGATCGCTCAATACAAATCCGAAGTTGATCTCAAAAGGTCGGATTCTATATGGTTGGCATTTGATTTCCTCATGTCAACAAAATCTGAATAAAAATTTGGTATGATATCACCGCCTACGGCATCCTTCGCGGTGCTGATACAAAAGGTCTCTTGTGAGCAAGAAACTGCAGGTGTCCCTTGATTCTCTCATGTCAACATCCTATGTGACAAAAACTAGAACTTAGATGTAACGTGTTTGTATATTCTCATTGGTTAAGTTAGCATTTAACTCCCATAAAACCTACAAAAATGATGGAAACTTGCTGTTTTAGAGCCATTTTTTATTAAATAAAGTGCACTTTTACACTTTCGTCCATGTTTTTACATACTATATCTCTCTTCAATTACCAGCAATTCAAAATTAAATGCCAATGCCATACCATATTATAAAATGCGACATTTTGAGATCAACTTCGGATTTGTATTGAGTGACCTAAATAGCTTATGAATATGCATTTAATATCAACTTATCTCATCTTGGTGATACCTGACAGCTTACTGACAGCTGTCATTATGTCAAAATTAATTTTTGACTTCAGAATCGTAATCAGGAACCCAGAAAACTTAGTAACGTACATTTAATATCATCTTCTCACATCTTGGTGATACTAGACAGCTTACTGACAGCTTATTGACATATGTCATCATGTTGAAATTCATATTTGACTTCAAAATCGTAATCAGTAACCCAAAAAACTTAATAAGATACATTTAATATCAACTTTTTACATATTGGTGAAATCTGACGGCTTGTTGACAGCTGCCATTAAGTCGAAATTTATTCTTGACTTCAGAAAAACCGACACGAAGGTCATACAAAATAATTAAAGATTTTTTTTCAAAGAATCTCCTCTATAAAAGTTTATGGGAATTATATGGGGGTGTAGAGAAAAATTGACGAGGTAAAAAAATTTTATTTTACCAAATTTGGTTCCGGCTCATCAAGATACTGATATATGATGGGTTTGATTGCAAAAACAGAAATTTTTTTATAGACCTGTGTTATCAATCCAGTTAAGTAACCTGTCAACATATTCATTAGATGTAACGACATATTTCTAATTTGAAAATTAAAGAGTCTTAAAAACTACGTGTCAGTGAAACTGCCACAGAATGACAATCAAAAATTTCCCCTCTTGTGTGTAATTAAGGCAAGCCTCATTAGTTTAAGAAAATGTAGTATGACAGAATCAAGATTAAATCATTGATATATCGTAAACCGTTAACGATAGGTATAGTAGCACATGGTTAGTGACATTTTTTTCGAAATGGAGAATCAAAAAATACAAAAATATACAGGGTGTTCCATTTGAAGAAGTAAAGTGGCACAACCTGCCGCCTTTTAAAGGTACCTTGCACATTTTAAAATAATATGGTTAAATGCATCATTTTAAGCAGAAGAACTTTTCAAATTAACATTTCTTTCTATGTCTTACCATTTTCCAGATAATGCTTGTTTAAACATAGCTGGGACACCCTGTAACATTTATAATCCCTTAATCCCAGAATCATTACGTAGGTTGAGAAAACATCACAAAATAATATTACCAATGATTTTTTAAAGATGTTATACCTAAAAAATTGTTTGTTTCTTACGAAAATTTAAAAAAAAATAAAAATATGGAAGAAGTTTTCCCTTAGGAATTGTTATTCAAGAACGCGCGGGTAAACTCTGACAATCAAGCGACATTAAATTTTCTAGCACCTTTTCGTTCACTACTGTGCATTGTTACAAACTCACAAAGATCACAAATACACCGCTAATACCAATAATTTAAAATATACATCATCTGTTACATTTTAGTATAATTTGAAAAAAAAAGAAACAAGCGCGATAGGAATCGTTGCTATTCATATCAATTGATCAGTTATTCTCTCTAGTTTTTTATTTGTCACGTATTTTTAACACTTTAAAGTTATGTTATTGTGAATAATTCGGTATTAGATAGAAAAAATAATTTAAAAATATAGAATATGTTTCAGTATAGATAGCATTTAGAATATATCTATCACTCAATCGACAGTTGCGTTTCTTCGTTTAAACAATAAAACAAATATCAAAAATATATTTATTACGGACCAAAATGATCTGAGAAATGATACGTTCAAATCTACCCCAGTGTTTAAAAAGTTAAAGTGTTTTTGAAAATAAAGGTAATACAATATTCGTATGAATAAAATGAGTATCTGTTTAACGCTAGTTAATGTTAATGTTAAGAATATATATTAAATTGAAACTTCTTTTGAAAATATATATGTCTAAAATGGCTGATAGAAAATTGCAATCATGGAGTCATGTAAAAAGGTTTCATTTATTTATGGTCTAGCACTCAGTGAACATTTTTGTTTATCATTTCATATAATTTGATACTGCTATATTTGGTGAAGTTGAATGTGTCAATTTATAAAATACAAACCTTGTGGCTGAATGTCGGTTGCGACCATCAACGACACTCCGTCAAAAATATCACTAAAAGGAAAAAATAGGTTATATGTAACAACATTAGAGATTCCGAAGTTAAGGTGAATTATAGTACATCTAATTTTTGTTTGAAATATTTTTTTTTCTGCAAATATTTGATCTTATTTTGGATGCCATAAGATAAAAAATACAACAAATTCCAGACGATGTGCCTTCGGGTCATTCAACATTGTAGTCTACCCCTCTTTTACCTCTTATGGCGTCCCTTTCACAACATTAAAACATTCTGCGTACTCGCCGTTATCTCTCCTGAGTTCGAATCTGAGTTGCGGCATATGGCGATGTCATACGAAATGGTTGTTAGGAGTATTTCCTGGATTAGTGGAGAAATACCTATGGCTTAGCTCTGCCAGAGCGTTATTATAAATAAAACGTAAAAAAAGCTGGGATAAAAGTTCTTGACATCATTTGAATATCATTTAAAACTAAAATAAGATGGTGAGCAATGATTGATGTACCTACTAACTTTACAGTTTATTTGAACTTCACGTTGGTAGCATCCGAACATTCTGGAGATAGTATTTATTTAATTTTTGTGATGTCAATTATCACTTAAAATAAAAATTTCTCGGTATGGTATAAAATCTAGTAACTTTATACATCCTACCTGACTTTAAATAGGGTATCTATGATTTTTAAATATGTTGCATATGATTATAAATTAATGTTGAATCCAAATTTATGACCTTGGCAGACCTCCGGATCTTGGTAAAAAATTCAAAAAATTGCGAGATTTTTTACTTTTTTTCAGTTATTGTCAATTTTGACCCCTACGATCTACTATTTTGGTAAACACAATTTAATACTTTTTATAAGTAGACTAAATTGGTACCAAAATGGACTCTGTAGGCCAAATAGTCTCCGAGATACAGCTATTCAAACTTTTGCCAAGGTTTCATATTTTGCCATTTTTAGCAATTCTTAACTCAAAAATCTCTATAAATATACCTACTACTACTACTACAACGGGGTTCAGAAAATTTATTTTACCCGAAATAGTACTATTATATTGAATGGATCGGAAAGCAGCAAGGAATATTATTATTATTACTATTATTAGTTAGTTATAAACATGTTTTTCAAACACCTTTTGCTCTCTTGGATGGTTTGGGAATGTCGTCTGTGTCATCGTGGTCGCTGCTCTCGAATATCTTCGTTTCTTCTTCCTCTACAGAAGAGATTGTCCAATGCCTCATCGTCTGATTCTTCTTCGAGATCTGGGAGGTGTATGTTTATAGTTAAATCACTAACATTGTCGCATGACTGTCCACTGCAATGCGTGTGAAACATCGAACATTTTAATCCCGCTTATTTACAACTGCACACATTGCTACAGCCCCTTTTGCCGCTGCATGATATCAACTGCTAGAGTTGTTGAGGGGCTGAATATTATTTTCGTAAGCATAGCTCATGATAAGTCGAAAAAGTACGTTTTTGAAAAATTTAAAAATATCTTTTATTTTTCGAGATATATCGATTTTTCGAACAAAAAACGTTTTCGAAAATCGGATAGACTTGCTCCACGGACGTTTCTACACTAACAACCTTGAGGTAATTGTCTTTATAAAGAGTTGTACTATCATGCTGTGAAAGAACTGTAACGGTCTTATTAATTTTAAGGGTAAATAAATGGCATTATAATAATTAAATTTTTTTTGCTTAGGTTTCTTTTTTAAATAATTTTGCCGCCAATTTCAATTTTACAGAAATAATTTACGAGAATCGATTAGTGACACTTTTAAACGAATTTACAAAAAAAATATCCTACGACTTTCTGGAGCCCAGAAATTGGCAAAATTATTTTAAAAACCTAACCTAAAAAAATGCTATTATTTTAAAGCCATTTATTTACCTTCAAAATTAATAAAACCGTTACAATTCTTTCACAGCATAATAGTACAACTCTTTATAAAGATAATGAGAACAAGATCGTTACTGTACAACCCTCCGTGGAGCAAGTCTATCCCATTTTCGAGAACGTTTTTTTTTCTCGAAAAATCGATATATCTCGAAAAATTAAAAAAATTATAATTATTCAAAAATGTGCTTTTTTGGCTTGCTGGGTGCTATACTTACGGTTGATAGTAAGTATTTAAAGCCAAATTCGGAAAAGATACAGCGAAAATAAGAAAAGCAGATTTTTGACGGTTTTTTCGATATATCTCGAAAAGTGTTATCACAACTGATAATTACAAAAATAGCAATCGAAATGTGTTTTTAGGACCTAAAACTGTCTCATTCAACTTTTTTCGATTAGTCATAGTTCTTTTTTTATTTACGAAAAACTGTTTTCTTCAACTTTTCTAATTTTTTCAATACGCCGTGACAGGTTGATTGGGCTATATACAAAGTCCGTTATGATAACAACTTGTAGCAAATTCAATCTACTTTACAAAAGTATTAAATTGTTTTTGCCGAAAAAGTAGGTCTTAGCGGTCAAAATCAACAAGAACTGAAAAAAGGAAAAAATCTCGAAGTTTTTCGGATTTTTTACCAAGATCCGGAGATCTGCAGAGGTTATAAACTTGAATTTAACATTAATTTGTGATCGTATATAATATGTTAAAAAAACATAGTTGCCCCATTTGATGTCAGGTAATTCTACTTTTTGATGACAAGGTTACTAGACTAACAGACTCTCTTCTCCTTTCTGGCACTCCTTTGTCAACATACAAATATTTTGGTAGCCATATTTCATCATATTTATTATATTCATAGCTGTTAATAAGTTTCTCTAATGTATTAAGGACATTCTAGATGGAATATTGTTGATTGTTGTAATGACGTCCATATACCATATTTTAAATGTTCACTGGCGTATATATTAGACAAACCCATTAAATCATTGAATATGGACTTCTATAAAAACTAACCGTCGGTGGTGCGTTTAATAGTTTCTGGAATCAAAAAACTATACCAATAAAATCTATTACACCGAATTTATTACACAAAGTGATGCTGAGATTTCCAAAAAAAAAAAAAAATTCTGAGAAAGGTTCATGTAGAAAGAGATAATATAAATAACATGAAAAATACATAAGAATTTTTTAGTTTATTATTTTTAAAATATTTACCTTAATTTTGTTCATCATTCGATTGCAGAATTAGTAGAATCGATTGAGAGGTACAAAAGTTGTATGGATATAAAATATTTGACAGTTTGTTATTGAACTTATAATAAATAATGAAAGAAACCTAGAATATAGTATGTTGCTGGTATTAACGGAATACTCAGCCAGCGTTTACAATGATTATATTATTTTTATGATAATGTCAAAATATTTGGCATAGACTTAAATAAAAATTAACTTCTAGCGAACATTACTTAATAGCCTCGAAAAGAAACAGAATTGTCTCTCTTTATCTTTACAATAGAGATTTAAACATGTTAAAATTCCAGGTACTGAGAACATAGTTATATTTTCGCTCTCGGGGACAAATAAGATCAAAACATGTTGTTCTTTGAGAACAGAACAACAATCAGAGAACAACACCAAAAACAAAACTTACTGAGAATAAAAAATCGGGAACAAAGTGAGGACGAACCCAGAAGGGAATTTATTCTCGAATCTATATTAGTAAAAGTCGTATACTACTTAAACTACTTTAATATAATGTCTACCCATTATAAGAAATATAATCCGTTTGAACTCAACGATTGAGAGTGTATAAAAATGTTTTGTTTAAGTAAAGATTAGATAATAAATCTAATACAACTGTTTTAAACACAACAGCAAACTTGAGCTTCCGCGCTAAGAGTAAAAATTAAGATAAAATTACACACTGTTAATAAATATTTCTCCACCAAGAATGTGAAGTGGTCGTTTTTGGCCAGTGTGCAAAAGTTATTATTATTATGTCAAAATGGCACGAAATAAATGTAATATAAATGAAACAACTACATTACACGGAGAATTTACCAGACAAAATGTCTGAGTTCTTTTTTACCGACACTACCAAGATTAAAATACAACTATTATAACTATATTATTATTAACATGAAAGAAAAATATTGTTTGCTTTTCATTTCGGTTCCACTCACATTTAAACTAAATTTAACGCTGTCAAATAACTTTCTGTATCGATAAAGTAGAGTAATCATGCAGTGTTGGCATACTTTGCTATACACAGGGCCGTCGAGAGGTAATCGGGGCCCAGGGGGGTAGTAACATACCAATCTTCAACATACATGTTAAAAGAGCGGGGGTGTCACTTATAATAATAAACTATTTACCTCTACTAAAATTTCGAAGAACGGTGGAAGAGCGAGATTTTTCTACACGAAATTTTGAAGAGCGGGCATTTCTTAAAATTAAATATGTATCTCGATCAAGATTTTGAAAAGCGGGGGAGTGTGATACACCTCAAAATTGAATATCTGTCTGTATGGAAATTTTGGGAAGCGGGAGAGTGATATTCCTTAAGTTTCAATATTTAGCTCAATAAAATTTCTAATCTTCAACTTTGGGTGAAACCCGGGCCCCCTCAAACACCCCCCCCCCTGTCGTCGGGCCTGGCTATACGACATATTTATCAAGTGGTATTAGCGAGAGAATACCGATTTAAAAAACTATGCGAGTATCATTAGTGACATTTGTGGTGGTCGACAATTTTAATATAGATTCGTGAATAGAGACCTCCTTGCTCTACAATTTTCAAAATGTTATGTATGGATCTGACTGTTGGATATGATAATGAATGTAACTCGTAACATAAACCTTCATTCCTGTTTCAATCATACATTTTTATGATATTGTAAAACCATATGCGTAATTTTATGCAAGATGCTTAAGTTGAGGTTGACAGCTGGCATTTTTGCTGTTGGTATTGCTAATTTAAAGATATAACAATCTTCCACTGGAAGAATTTTTTTCTCTTCCTACAAATCCAATCGCACTGTTAACAAGATGGCATGTGTCCATCGAAGAGTTAATACAGACATTTGGTCGTTTGTCGTTAGTGCAACAACTGCATATAACATGGCTCCTTATAGAGAATTAGATGGTGGCTTGTAGAAAAGCACACGCAATCTTTCTTAATTTCTAGCCACTCATGTTGGAGAAGAACTATGACCTGTAGAAAGGCATGCGCTGACATTATTATCACAGAGAAGCCTTATAAAATCGGAAACGGCAAAAGGTATCGAAAAAAGAATTAGATGATCACTCTATCATCCTAAGACTTTTTTCGATAAATTAGAATAGACTGTTTGATTGTCCATGATAATGTGTTACGTGCTTTTTGAAATCTGGATAAAGAACACGTACGTAAATCGTCCTGAGAATGCCAAAAGATCCTGACAAAACGTCGATTATTAAAAAAAGTTGTTTTCTGTACACCTTTTTTTATATACTTATATACCCATCAATTATTACCAGCGCAATTAAGATCACCAACCATTAAATAAATTGGAAAAAGTATTAACTGTAAATGAAAGTCAACCCTAATACTTTCAGGTAACTGTTAGAGGTGTAGAAATATTTTTCTACTTCTATCTGTTCTTGATGTTTTGTTCTCATTTAGTTCGTCATCTCTAATTTATTCCGTTCTGTAAGTTTTGCTCTCGATTTTGTTCTAATAATTATATTCTTAGTCCCCTTTGTTGTTACTTTTGTTTTGGTCTCTTTTTTCAAAAACTGCAAAAACAATTTTGATCTCAATATCTCTAAGAAATAAAAATAAATACCAACCTATCTTCAGCAATTCTCACACCAGTTAATTTTATTCAGGAAATACCATCACATAAAATTATTTTCATTTCGACAATGACATTTTAGATAAATAAGGAATGATCTATAAATGCACATTAAGTCATATTGAGTCATATTTAGCGAGGAAAGAAATAAGCCACTTGAAGTATTATTCTCTTACAACAGCTCGTAGCCTTTAATATAATTTATAATTCTGTATTGTAGAAATTCAAATAATAATTGTTTCTCTGTACATAGCCATTTACAGAAAAATTGTAATGTTACGATTTTTAAACAGTTTGTTAATATGACATACATACATAATCATATAGAATTAACCAACA
Source organism: Stenurella melanura (assembly GCA_963583905.1). NCBI lineage: Eukaryota > Metazoa > Arthropoda > Insecta > Coleoptera > Cerambycidae > Stenurella > Stenurella melanura. Next base: position 123,503,855 of record OY757314.1, read on the forward strand.
GCAATTAAGGGGCGAATAACTGACGAAATTATTGCAGTACAATTATTAGCAAATCTTTTCTGAGACAAACTTTTTAGTAACATTTTTTCCCTTTGTGATTTTGAAGGAATTAAAACGTGAACCTTTACCCTCACCTGGTGAGGGTTTGAACTTTAAATGTGAAGCTGCCTCCAAAGTACTTTCCTCAAACATCAAAGCGCTTGAGCAGTTCACTCGACTCTATTACCAGATGTGGATTTTGTCAACCATGTTTGCATTATCAGGAGATAGTTAAAAACAAAGCACAACTAAGAGTGTTCCCATCTTTATACTAAAATAATGCTATGGTTGAACGAATTCAACTAATTCTATCATCATTATCTAAACTCTGTTTCAGCTCGACGAATGGTGACCTAATAACCATCAAAGCAGACTATTCGTCACTATTCCAATTTTTCTTACATTTTGCAATTTCTAAGCTTTCAAAAGCTTACTGTCCATATTTTGATACATTTCTAATTAACCTTAAGTCATTGATATCAGCTATGATTTTTATCAAAGGTATGTTGGACAGCATTATACATCTATTTCTCCATTTCTGAAGTTTCTATATGTTCCTTAAATCTTGTTTAAATTTCACGTTTCGTTTGTCCAACATTCACAATCCTTACTACTCATTTCGTACATCTCGGACTTTTAGCTGTAGATTACCCAACAGCTGTTGCAATTTATTTCTCTGTGGGTATACATCTGCACATCTAAATTTTAAAAAAATCCGGCTTAGACCACGGTTTATACATTTCAAAATGTAAAAGTAGTATGAATTTGAAGATATAGGTTTAGATATATGTACTTTATATAGGATAACTTTGCGCATCAAAATGCAGAGCTGTTTAAGAATTATTCAAAATTGCAATAAATACATAAAAAATATACCTCGATAATGTTTCTATTACTGAAAATTGATTATGTTTACAAGCTTATTTTGAATTATTTCTAAAAGGATTTTAAAACCGGTGGTTAGCTTTTTCTTTATAGATTCAGGTGATGTTAAATTATTCTGGAAATTATGGTCATTAAATACTACAGAAATTGTTTAAATAAAGGATGAAAAGATTTCTAAAACAATCGCAGATACATGTACTTCTGTGATATGAAATCTACAGAAAAGAATGGAGTAATTATAGTTAAAGAAATATCATCCCCATTGCTTTATTGTTATAAAAATTAGATTATTCTTGTACAGCATTCCGTTGTTTTCCGCTACGAGTCTTATGTTATATTTGAAAAAAAAATGAGTTATGAGAATTTAAAAATATAAAAATTTGAATAATCGCGGAGAACACCCTGTACAACTAGGTTCAACGTTGTATTTCTGTATGTTTTTAAAGTTTTTAAAGTATTTTTGCAACGGCTTTTAGAATGGCGTCCTACACATTCAGATCCACAAAGCAATTCTGGATAATGTACATATTTGTTTAAAACTTTATCCTTGGCTGCACACTCTATCATCAAATTTGTGGCTCCTGGTTATCATCATCGAATAGAGAGTTTAGGTGGAGAGACTGGGTGTTTTGAATTAGGTCCATCATAACATTATTTTATTATAATTGCACAAAGAAAAGCATGAAGAAGAACAATCAGAAGAAACATATGCGTGTTGGAACGAACCTCCATGGATGCCCGGAATTGGCAGCAATGCCCACCATACGCTGGAAAATCAATCAATTAATCAATCAATATATTAGTTGTACTTTAGTTTCAATTATCCCCATATGATGCTAACATGGTTGTCGAAAGATGAGTCTAATGGTAATATTTGAGTATAGTTTTAAAATATTTTGGTGTTTGAAATGACTTCAGAGACAGTATATAGCCTGTTGTACAGGATGTCCCATAAAAGGGCGACCAAGTGGAGAGGGGTGATAGGGGAAGTCATCTCCAATCAACAGAACAATATATTGTGTCTATCTAATTGTTGATCATTTAACGATTATAACAATTTTTGTATTTTTTTCCCTGAAATCGTGTAATGCGTCATTAAAAAATTAATTTAAAAAGCACCATGAGTTGTTGAGTGTGAATTTGATAACACCTCTTATGAATCCCCACAAAGAGCCGCAGAGAAAAGAAGAATTCAATCCCGAACAATCGAATGGATATAGTCCGTGCTAAGAAGCCAAATAATTGCTACAAATGTGATACAGTGCGCTACAGTGATTGCGGTAAAGGGTCCACAAGGTGGAGTTCTATCGCCCTTATTGTAGTCAATGGTGGTGGATGACCTCCTCCATAAACTAAGTAATTCTAGCTTCAACGTTCAGAGTTATGCTGATAACCTGTTGATTACTGTGAGAGTAGGCATGGGGTTATGATTTCAAATCTCATGCAAATCGCATTAAACACAATATCCAGGTGGTGCTCGTTAGAGGGCCTCAGTGCCAATCTGAGCAAGACAGTTATTGTTCCGTTTACCAAAAGTAGAAAGCTAAGCTTAAGAGCTCCTATGTTAAATGGAACAGTATTGAACTTTTCCAGTGTACTTAAATATCTAGGAGTATTTCTGGATCAAAAACTTACGTGAAACTCACATTAAGAAAGAATATTTACAAAAGCCACTGCGGCTATGCGGACGTGCCGCAGGCTGTTCGGTAAGACTTGGGGTCTAAAACCAAAAGATGATCTACTGGTCTTATCTTTCGGTTGTGAGACGGATGGTAACTTATGCATCATGTGTATAGTGGCCAAAAACTGAAGAACCATTAAGAACCATTAGCACAAGGAAAGTTGCAGAAATTGCAACACCTTGCCTTCATAGAGATTACAGGTGCAATTTGCTCCTGTCCCACCGCAGCTATGGAGGCAATGCTAAACCTATTTTTACGTAAGGGGGCAGTACTTAGTGCTCTGAGCCTGCAGCGGGTACTCTCAAACCAGGCTATCTGGTTGATCGCCAGTAGAAAGAATTAATTATTTAATGATTTAAGAACAAAATCCATTTAACGGAAGACAATAGATTTAAAAAGAAATGCTTTTATTGGACAAAACACTCACTTAAAGCACTTTTAAAAGGAAAAAACCAAGCAACGCTTTACTTTACTTACTTTTTTTATTATTTTTTTAGGAGCATACTGCTCTATTTCAAGAGATAATACAAAAACTGAGATAACTTTTAAACCATCAATACCTAATTGAATAAAGACATATATGCTTATTTTGGTTGGAAATTACATCCCATATTACTCCTTTTCCACTTAAGGAACACCCTATATATGTGGCAATATTACTAAATCAGGCACTGTTTTCAATACTTTTTATATTATATATATTTTGACTAAATCCGACGAATAGCTGAATTTGATATCATTTCAATATTTATTTTTTTTAATATGATTTTCAAGTTGTTTCGTCAACATCTGTTAATAATTCATGAAGAAATAGTTTTAGTAACACATATCTCGACACATTTTAAATTATTCTAGCTAGCAACTCAAATGCAAATAACAATACCTTGGTTAATAATTGGAATAATCGGATGTAGCGAAATCCAAAACATCTCTTTGCCATTAATTTAAATAATGTTACAAATTTAGCCAGTTACCCGCTCTGGAAATTTATTTAAAATAAAGTCTCTTGGGCCCAAGAATTTTTTTCACCTAATTTCCCACTGGAAGAGGATAGTCTACGAACACTATCAATTAAACACAGTTGAGAGAGTTCCTTCTCTTGGCTTTCAACGAGTGTCGAGGAAGATCTAGAAGATCCGGGTATAACACACGGAGGTCTATCACTTAGGGTGGGGCTAGTGTTCAATGAAATACTTAACCTTGGTCTTCCACCGTAACAAGCGCCCTCATCACTGTTAACATCACTATCCGTAGAAAACTCGTCTATTTCATTATCCGTGTTTTCATCTTCTTCGTCTTGGAAGACAGAGTCACTAGCAAACGATTGCGCCTCGAAATCTGGGTAGTCAGTACCCAAGGAACTATTGCAACTACTTATGGATGCTAAGGGGGCCAATTTTGGCTTTAAATTCGGCGGATCCACCACGCGGTCATACAGCGCTCGGTCACTCCCGCACGGGGAGCCACCTGGAGTTGGTTGGGTGACCCTTATGTCTATTGGATAGTAAAAATCGTAAATTTCTGGAAGAGGCGAAGATTGGCGTCTCGAAGATTTGCACTTGTGCGCTGGTAAAGCAGGAAGACCTAGGGCGACTGCGGAATCTCGTCTTTCTAAGTATGAACTTCCTGAGGATGAGCAGGTTATGTTGCTGGATCTTCTCGGTACGTTTAGATGACTGTAAAATAAAAAAATGTAGTAATGATTGTTTCTCACTCCCAGTAAGCACACGTATATTAGAAAATTAGTTATGATGTCCAAACACCGCTTGAAAAGACATGTCTTTTTTACGTACAATTCACTTAATACTATTGTAATTTTACGCGTTTCAGATAGCAACGTATAATATCAGCAAATATGAGTCAAACATTTTTAGTTATATTTAATAGGCTTAAATGTTTACATTTTGAAATAACGTTTGATTAATGTTAGTTAAGGCACCCGTTTTTCCAACGTTACTCTTGGGTCTTCTCATGTTACAATTTTAACGTTTAAAAAAGGTTTTATGGGCGGGGTCTCCAATGTCTCCTTTGGGTTACTTCGTGTTCCATCGTTACCTACCATTGGGATATCATTTTTTATTGATGATAGAAAGATGGTGAAAATGCGAAAATTTTGAATTGTTTTATGACCACTTCATGTTTTAAAAAGTTACAACTTTTTAGCCTTTAAGATATTGTAAACATAAACTATATTTTCCACTTTTCTAGCCTGTATCGTTGGTATTTTTATTTCTAGACTCTTAAGAGTTGAGCATTATTAACATAGTCTTTTCTGATGACATTATATCAAACATTTATTATATAATAATCTACCAGGCGATCATCCTCCAAATTTTTAATTTTATAGCAGCCATAGAAAACCAAAATTTAAAATTTATAACTAGAAAGAATATATTTTGTGAATGTCAAAAAGAATTGATTTATTTAGTGTTTAATAATTTTCTACACTTATAAACGTGGGAATAAACATAAGAGATTAACAAATAGAAATTCCTATATTAACAAGCAAAACGTTAATCTAATGTAGCTAGAAGGATTGCCAATATTTTTCATGAAAAAATGTATTTTTAATATTTCAATAGATCGTTGTTTTTTCTGGCATAAATGAATGGTTGATTTTCTAACGTAATATGAATTATCAACTAATGATACGTTGAGAATATATTGTAAAAGCATATCTGTGTTTATTGGGCCTTGTTACAAAAAATACTATTCCGGATAGGTGTCTAGTTCAGTAAGACAAAATGTGGGAAACAAGGACACGGGTTCAAAATTCAGGAAATTGGAGTGAGGTAATTTGTGGATGCCTCCTTGATCCATGAGGATTATAAAACTTATATAAACGTTGGTATTAGAAAAAGTTCTCTTCTTTTAATGTGCTATTTTGGAGTACAAACTTTTTCATTGCTTTTATAAAACCTTGTCTATAGAGCTTAATGCATCTAATAATGATATACTATGCATTCCGAACTAATTAATTATGTATGTTTGTCTCGTAACTCTCATGGTCCGCCATGGCTGTTATATCTTACCTAGCAAGTTCATCTTTTTGACAAAGTCAATAATATTGTTGGGTAAGAAACTCTCCACATCTGCTGGTACCAGTTGTCCTTTGCCAAATAGTGAGAACGGAATTCATTCTGCAGTAGGACAGGTACACAGAACATGTTCTGTCGTTTTAACATCTTCTAAACATACTGCATTCATCGTTTTCCGTTAGTCCGACCCTACGGGGAAGATGATTTACTCTGCAATACTCAGTATATGAGCCCCTTGGAGTTCTAGGTGTAACCTATTTAACTATAACTAAATAATTTTTTAGCTCTTGGTTTGATATGGTTCTGGTACTATAAATCTACATGCCTCGCCTTTTCTGACCAAGACGTAGACAATTTCGTTGCCTTCCATGCTCGTTAATCTTGCTTTTGGATTGCGACTACTTATTACGGCTTCAGTTCGTTCAGGACGGCTCGTGGTTGATCATAGTAGTAGGCATCACATCTGAAGGCATTCCTAGGATACTGTGACAGTCTATGTCATCTAATAGCTTGCCCTCGTTGATACTAACCTGCGGTATAGGATAATTCAACAAGTACGTTCACTTTTAAGGCGAGAGATCACCGAAAATGTGAAGAAGTAAGAGACGGTTGGGAGGTTCACAAAAAGTGAACAAATTAAGAGTATGTTTTTTTAAGAAAAGATAAATTCTTATCCTTAAATGTTGAGAGGGGAAGTTTGCAAACGAACGTTCGTGTAAAAGCCCATTTTTCGAACGTATTGGTTGAATGGTCCTTATGTCATTTGTCGTTTGTGATCGTGCTATATATTGCTCACCTGACCTTCTTCTCAAGGCAAATTTGACAGATCGGGGAGGACTTCCAGAGCAACTGACAGCTAATGCACGAGTTATGGTCAGGCACACGAATCTCTGTAATGCAGATAGTTTGGCTTTGGTCGTTTGTTTGAACCCCTTCGACTACTTCTATGACGCCTACAATACCACTATCTAATGGTGATAAGATTTATGAATTTAAGTATATCAAGTATATTTGTTGGGAACCACCTCATAATTATTCATAAATTCTTCGATGTGTCTACAAGAACAGTCTTGCTTTGGAACTAATGGAATTCCCACTCCCACTTTTCCAAGTGGGAGTTCTATTAGGTGACTTATCTGGTGTAACACCTAGGTATTTCACTTCTTTGGTGGATGGAATGGTTTCACCTGAAATAGAAGGTAGTTCTGCAAAATCCTTTAACCAGAATTACTAAATCGTCTGCATATGCTTGAATTTCGACTTCCCATAGAGAAAGGAACTCTGCTTTGTGTGAACTCTCCTGCAACTGTAAAAATAGCACTATCCTCATACAGATATGTCATTGTGATTTTGTTTGCCAGCACGGCTCCAATCCAGTCAGGTAATTCAAGTAAATATTTGTATATCTCTTTCCTTCCATATTTTAACATATTCTGGTGGGGACACTATCATTTTATTTTGCCCTATTCTAGATTATTTACTTTGTGTTGTATGTACATTGTACACAATAAAACTAAATTCTTTTAAATGAAAAATAAGCAAGAGTCTAAAAAGCAATGATTTTAATATTTTTTGGTAAATAACAATAATGGCAATTGTAACGAATTTATACACATATAGATAATAAAATAAAATTAACTTTAAAAATTATAAAATTAGAAAAAGTATTAAATATCTCACCTGTTGTAATAAACATCTTCGTAAAGGGACCCCGCGTCTTCTGGTGGAGAATCCTCGTCTATGAAACATGGCAACCGAGAGTGAGGCCTCGTGGGGGGTTCCAGAAGACTGCTATACCCTCCAACCGAAGAAAACCTCGTGGAATTCCTACTCCATCCGGGAGGCATGCTGGAAGTATCAAGCGACCTCCTTGATCTCCTAGGATTAAGTTGTTGATAGGCGGTTGCTTCCAAAACTAACTGCAACTGCCTCTCTTCCTCCTCAACCTCGGCCACTGCGGCCGCTGTAAAATTAGGGTCTTCCATGGCCTTTTCAGTCTTTGATTTTGATTTGTACAATACCAGGAGCACCATTAGGCCAAAGAAGCTGCCGAGGGTGGCAGCTATCCGTACTCCGGTCATAACATCGTAAGTTTTGTAATATTCTCTCGGATCTGGTGTCGTGGTGACGACAGTGGGGAGCGGAACGGTGATATTTTTTCCGTGCGAGCCATTAGGCTCCCGGTCCATCACGTACGAAGATTACCTGAAATTTTAATAAACCGTTAGAGATATTCACTTATCATTTAACTTAATTACAATCAAATTATAAAAATAAATATGATTGATTTGTCTTTAATTTCGATTATTTCTCGATAATGCCAAGTTAGTTTGCGAAAACCCTCATCAGATGTGTGGGTATACGCAGTATTATTATTTTTGTAGAATCTTGTCAAAGGTCATAACCGCAATGATGGCTGTTTAATAACAGAAATTGTTTATAAAATCGAAGTTCATACAATGTTTTCTTCTACTTAATCAATATAACCTATAAATAAGTTTAACTTCGAATATTTCTATGTACAATTTGTATATAAACTGAAATAAGCTATAAACATTTAAGTGTAAAATTTCAAACCAGAAAGAAATAAAGTCTGCAAATTTTATAGGCGCAATATAATTATGGATACAATGAGCAGATCAATATGTTTACTCCAACATCTTTTTCAAGAAAGATGTCCTGTGCAAAAAGGAACAAATAAGAAATTCAAATGTATTTTTAACGGTCGTTAATAGCCATTCTTATTATATAATAAGATTCAATTAGAGATAAATTATTAACCATTTAAAAAATAAAGAGTTGTACGTTATAGTAAGTCAATAGTTATCGAGTTATACAATATAAGTAGACATGTAAAAATGATCTAAAACCATATCGAAAATCAAAATAAATTCATCTGGATGGTGGTAGTGAATTACATTATTATTAGTATATTATTATGCAAACATAGGTACCTTAAAAACTTCTTAGAACTAACCTAAAGACTATCATTACAACCAAACGCATACATTATCAATTTAAGCACATTTACATATATACGTAATAAAAACTAGAGTAAATATTTATACTCTTTAGTGATTTATTGGAGATTTCATACAATTGTTGCATATTCTATGTGAAGAGTACTTCGTATTTTTTTGTAAATAATTTCAGTTTTAGGCATTTTTGTGCCATTACAAAAGGTAAAAAAATAAGAATATTTCTGTTTAAATTTAAATAACTAATAACATTATTGTTTACTGATCGATATTGTTCAAAGACTACAGTGTTCTTGCTGTAGCTAACACTAACTTACTTTCCAAATTTCAATACCATCGGACTTTTATTTCATGACAGGTAGACGGACATACTGGCAGACGAACAGAATAGATAGATAGGCGGACAGGCAGATAGACAGATGGACAGACAGATGGACAGACAGACGGATAGACAGAGGAGCAGACAAACGAACAGACATTTTGAAAATTATTCCGAATTGGTTCATGCTTATAGTACGAATGTTTAAGATTTAGTATCCTAAGTTATTAACATTTCGTGTACTATATCTGTGTGTTATTTAGTGTCAAGAATTTATTCGTATTTCTAATGATATAACTGCGTCATAAAAGCTCCTAGTTTACAAGCTCTTGAGTGTGCAAAGGAAATATGGTAGAGGATGAATGTTGCTCAGGAACCAAACCTTCAGAAGAGTGTAAAGTATCTCCTGCTGGATGAGGAACACAGGGATGTAGGGAGATCTGGGAGAGCAAGTCTACCCTCTTTTATTACAGAATGGTCGTAGTACATTAAAGAGAATTTCCTTCAATTGCCTTGACTGCACCCGGCAAGAGGGGAAAACTACCCCCCAAACTCCCCAAAGGGGTTTGGAAAACTTTTAGAACCCGAAAGCGCATCGCTTTCGAGTTTTTAATTCTGACAGGGAAGACAAACGGAAATCTGCGACCATTCTGAAGTAAAAACAAGGAACACTTTCTCTCCTAGATCTCCCTCCACGCCTGTGTTCCTCATCCAGCAAGGGGTAGTTTATATCCTTCTAGAGGTTTGGTTCCCGAGAGGCATTCACCTTCTACCATATTTCCTTTGCATTCTCCAGCTTGTAAACTAGAAGCTTTTATGATGCAGTTCCATGTCCAAAAAGGTATAGAAGGGGTGCATAGGGTGTATCAACTCCTTCGGGAGAATTGTTACCCCCTCGCTGAAGCCCTTGACATTAAAAGAGAAGATTGTGAGAGATAAAATGTCTCCATTCATACCCCATTTACCTTATTGAAGGGATGTCTTTGCCTCTGCACGAAAATTTAAGGGGTACATGAATTTTTTTGACCTCGGATTAGGATTCAACATTGAAAAATACATACCATGGTCAGTCATCCGGATCAATAACTTTTTTTGTGGGGCTGTGTAATGCATGTTATGAATGAATTTACTGCGTAGATGCGAAATGATGCGGGAGAAATCATAAAATAACTAGAACTAAGCATATTTTCGGACATTCTCGATCTCGAGATGATCTTAGCATAAACTTCCGCGCAGAAAATGAGAAAAAACGACATTTTTTTTTATAAAAAAATGATTTTCTCAATAAATGTTGGGCCTCCTCTATTCCCACCAGGCGCATATTTTCTGTCAATGGCCCTATCGGCAACATCGCGTAAGATCAACCATCTTCGATAATTGCTGTAGCCCTAGCGATATCATGTTATGGTTATAAAGCACCCATTTTGGACTGTTTCACAATCAGGGTGACGATAGTGAACAAAAACAATACAAGTTTAAATAATTATGAAAACACAACGAAATGTAGTAGTAAAAGTACGTGTTTCAAATAATATAATACAACAACTAACGAATCTTTACAGGTTGACGTCGAGTTTGACATTGACTAACTTGATAAGAATGTGAAAAATAAACAGACATTGTAGTAAAAAGTTGATGTATGTCTAGATCTTCAAAGGGCATAGCAAACTAAGCATGGTAAAACGGCCCCAGAGACGTTTCGACCTAATTCGGCGTTAGTAGATCGGCAATGGAAAAAAAATGTTTTCGTAGAGTTGTAGCCCCCTGTCGCCACGGGTGTACCCTAATAATTATAATTTTTCGTTTTCATTTTTTATCTTTGCAAATTTTTAGAAGCGGTGCGCCAGACTGAAAAAAAACTGTTACGCCGCAATGTTTTGTGATGCTCACCATTAAAACTTTATATATCCATATTTCTTACGTTTTATTCGTTGGGATACTGCCACTGTGGAGACGTTGACAATCCCCAAAAAGTTTGCAAGTTATCGTAATATAAATATCACCACTCCATTATGGCTGTTCTTATTATTCATTGAAACGCAAATTGACACAAAAACTTGTACGAAAAAATTTTTAAAAAATTTTACTTTTACTATAACCTGCGTATCTTATTTACGTTGATACTGAATTATCTATAGAAATAGAAAACAAATTTTAGGTAAATACATAGGGTGTCCCACTTAAAATTCCTGGGGCCAGTTTCTTGATAACTAAAACAGATATTGAATTTTGTGAAAAGTGTTCATTAGAATATATGACTTCAGTTTTTGGTAAAAACGATATTTCTATAAATTGAAAGGTATAGGTGGCGTTGAGATGCAAAAATATTTTTCGATCTCAGGAAACTTGAAAAAGAGGTGCATTGAAACAATACATTGTAAGTACCTTTTATAATACAAACGATTTTCGAAAAATCAGAGGGCTTAGAGATACTTGAACTTCAATATAATTTTTTAAGTAACAAAAATGGCTATTTGAAATACTTTTTAAACATGCATTTTAGAAAATAAGTTCTTTTTCATGAAAAATTTGAGAAAATGTAATTTTTATAATTTTATCAAATTGATAATAGCAGTTAATAAAATAAGTATGTATGTAATTTTCATTTATTTACTTTAAAAAAGTTATGACGGTTTTTGTATTTCAAAAAATTGATGATTTTCCGAAAATTGATCGTATTACAATGTATTGTTTCATCACATGCGTCCCTTTTCAAGGTTCCTGCTAAGGAAAAATGTTCTTGCATCCCAACGTCACCTACTTATACCTCAATTTATAAAAAAATAGTTTTTACTAAAAGCTGAAGTCATGTATTCTAGTGAACACTTTTTACAAAATTCAAATATCTGTTTTAGTTATTAAGAAAATGGCCCCGGGAGTTTTAAGTAAGACATCCTGTATATTAATCTAAAATTTGGTTTTTATTTCTATAGATAATTTAGTATCAACGTAAATAACATATGCAGATGGTAGTAAAGGTGAAAATTTTTAAAAATTTTCTTGTATGATTTCTTGTGTCGACAATTTCCGTTTCAATGAATAATAAGACAATCATAATTGGGTGGTGATGTTTATGTTACGATTACTTGACCAACTTTTTGGGGATTGTCAACCTCTTCCACAGTAGCAATATCGGAACGAATAAAACGTAAGAAATGGATACTTCAAGTTTTAATTGTGATCATCACTAAACATTGCATCGTAACAGTTTTTATTTTTTTTTTAAGTATCACGCACCGCTTCTAAAAATTTTAAAATATTTGACAATAAACTACTCATAGCAGTGTATGTTTGGTAAAAATTCTGTGTAAGCGAATCATTATTTTCTTGAATAAATAATTATTTGATTTCTTCAATATTACTTCCCTCGCATACCGAAGGGAAGTATTGTATTCGAGAAAAAAATCACCCTCCGAGACTTTTTCGGATTCTGACGTTTCAGATCACGTAGAAAATATAGGGTTTTCAATTCCGTCAGTCTGTCTGTCTGTCTGTCTGTCTGTTGGTGCATTAACTAAAAAACAACTTGACGGAGAGCAGTCAAATTTGGTAGGTAGTTGACCCTACTGTCAGCGAAAAATGGTAAAATTTTCATTGGAAAATATACAGGGTGGACCGTCTAAACGGAATAAATAGTGAAAAAAAATTTTTTACCACTAAAAAATTTTCTTGTCTTTGTTCAAATTTAAAATTTCTACGTTTCATGGCATTCTAAACCTATTTCAAATAAAAAAATTAGAAATTTTTTTTTTACCAACATTTTTGAAAAATTTTTTACCACTAAAACAGATGGAATTTTTTTTTCTTTGTTCAAATTTAAAATTTCCACGTTTCATGGCGTTCTAAACCTATTTAAAAAAAAATTTTTTAGAATTTTTTTTTACTATTTTTGAAAAAATGTTTCCATTAATACAGACTGAATTTTTTTTCTTTGTTCAAATTTAAAATTTTCACGTTTTCATGGCATTCTAAACCTATTCAAACAAATTTAAAAATTATTTTGATTAAACATTTTTTTGAAAAAAAAATTTTTGCAAAAAATTTTAATCTATTTATATAGAATAGACGAATTTTTTTTTTGCTCAAATTTAAAATTTCCACGTTTCATGACATTCCAAACCTATTTCGGAGAAGAAAATTTGCAACATTTGTTTTACCATTTTGGAAAAAAATTTACCACTAGAGAATAGATGGAATTTTTTTTTCCTCAAATTTAAAATTTTCACCTTTAACATGACTGACATTCTAAACCTATTCGAGCAAAAAAAATTTTTTTCACCAACATTTTTGAAAAAATTTTTACCACTAAAATAGATGGAATTTTTTTTTCTTTGCTCAAATTTAAAATTTTCATGTTCCATGGCATTCTAAACCAATTTCAAAAAAAAATACCACTGTAGAATAAAAGGAAACTTCCCTTTTGCTCAAATTTAAAATTTCCACGTGTCATGGCATTCTAAACCTATTTCAGAAGAAACATGTTTTTAAATTTTTCTAAAAACATTTTTGATAAATTGAAAAAAAAAATGAAATTTTTTAACCACCACTGAACTTCTATTCAACTACGTGTATGTGGAAGAAAATGTGACAGATGGCAATAATATTAGGCATTTGCACCTATTATACTATTATTGAAAAATGTACAGGGTGGTCATCCCAAGAAATAATTTAGTCATGGTGGATATTTATAACGGTATTTGCCCAAGCCTTCCATATTTGGCACCTGTTATTTGGTATTGAACTTTTGCTGTTGGATGAGCTCTCTGTATATTTTTTTGGCCAAAACTTATCAGGTGCTCTTTGTAATAATAGTGATAACTATATTCCGATTATTATTTTCAATGTCACTTCGTAATTATTAATTTTTTAGAGTGACCGCCATACACAAATAAAGAGGGAAGTTCTGTATAAATACCTTTACCGATTTTTTTCTTTGTTCAAATTTAAAATTTCCCCGTTTCATAGTATTCTAAACCTATTTCAAAAAAAAAAAAATTTACCAACATTTTTGAATAATTTTTTACCACTAAAATAGATGGAATTTTTTTTTCCTTCCTTCAAATTTAAAATTTCCACGTTTCATAGCGTTCTAAATCTATTTTAAAAAAAATTGAATTTTTTTTACAATTTTGGAAAAAAATTTAATAGATGGAAAAAAAAATGTTTGCTCAGATTTAAAATTTTCACGTTTCATGACATTCTAAACCTATTTTGAAAAAATACATAATTTTTTAATTTTTAAACTTTTTTTGCCACTACTATAGAATAGAAGGAAACTTTCCTTTTTGCTCAAATTTAAGATTTCTACATTTCATAACATTTCTATACCTATTTCGGAAAAGGAGAAAGTTGAAATTTTTTTTGCCAACATTTTTGAAAAATTTCAAAAAAGTTGAAATTTTTTAACCACTACTGTACTTCCACTCCATTACAATGTGGGATTGAAAATGTGACAGATAGCAATAATATTTGGCATATGCACCTATTATACTTTTATTGAAAAATGTACAGGGTGGTCGTCCCAAGAAATAATTCAGTCATGGTGGACATTTGTAGATATTTGCGCAAGCCGTCCATATTTGGCACATTTAGTATTGAACTTTTGCTGTTGGACGAGCACTCTGTATATTTTTTTGACCAAAAGTTATCAGGTTTTCTTTGTAATAATAGTGATGACTATATTCCGATTATTATTCTCAATGTCATTTAAATTCAAAAATTAATAATTTTTTAGAGTGATCGCCATGCACAAATAGCAAGGGAAGTTCTGTGTAAATACCTTTACCGATTTTTTTTTTCATATGAAAGGGGCAACAAAATCAGCACATTTTTTTTCCTAAGATATACTTAAATCATATCTACATTCTCCATATTTTCCATAATAATTAACGCACAACTTGCAAAGATAAAAAATGAAAACGAAAAATTATAATTAAGGTACAGGGGTTACCAGTGGCGACAGGGGGCTACAACTCTAGAAAAACATTTCTTTTCCCATTGCCGATTTACTGAAACCGAATTAGGGCCAAAGGTTTCTGGAGACGTTTTACCATGATTATTTTGCTTAATACCCTTTGTTAGGAGAAATGACAATTATGTAAAAACAATGCCAATCAGTCTCCGTCCTTTAGATATTCCGGTGTGTGTATAATGAAATTTCTGTTTATGGAATACCGATAATCTGGGTAGCTTAAACCGAAAATAAATTAATTTGCTGCAAATCGATCGAAATACTTTATTCGACATCAGACAAACCCATTCTGTTTTGTTCCTTTTTTGGCACTGAATAATGAAAGAATAAATAAGGTATACTACATAATTTACATTCAGTATTTTTGCTTCGGATCTGATATTTAAGGGTACCTTTTCTCGAGGCGATGGGTCTATAGTTCAGAGCTACAGTCCCTTAGGTATCGTTTCGCACATCACCTCTTTTAAATTATGCCCTTTACGCCATGCTTTCTCAGGCTACCTTCCCTTTGTTATTATTTGGCTTGTTGGAAATCATTTTTCTTCAGCTTCTTGTGTTTAGACATAAATAAAAGACCTACTAAATCATTTTACCTTTAATATTTCCATAATTGACTGTATTCTTATTTTTTTTACAGACTAGCCTGCTTATTATAGCTTCTAATTGGTATATAAATAGGTCAAATATTTCAAATAATCATCTCATAATAAACATCTTATGAAATCTATCTTAAGTATTATAAAAAGTAGAGACTTATACAGACGGATCAGAAGTAGATGGTTGATTAGGCTGCGCATTCTACGTTTCGAACACCAACCAAACTTATAAATTTCGTCTTAATGATTCCTGCTCAATCGACACAGTCGAGGCCTTTGCTATAGAACGCGCCTTAATTTGGACAAATGAAATCCATATGGGAGATATTATTATTATTTCCAATTCAAAATCTGTTTTGCAAGCTATCAACAACTTCAATTTAAAAAATTATAAGAATGTCATAATATGCAACATCAAAAAACTAGTAAAAACCCTTGTTCAAAATCAGGTATCAGTAACATTTATCTGGACAAAAGGCCATGCTGGAATAATAGGGAATGAAATTGTACACCAGGCAGCTAAAGAAGCCACTAAAATTTCCGAAATTTACTCAGTGTCTACAAATAATGATATTATCCGAAACTTAAACAACACATCTGGAAAAATTGGGAAACAATATTGTTAGAAAATGTTAAGTATACTAAGAACTCCTACTTTCTAATACATCCCACCCTTCCCACATCTATTCCTCTAATATTACTAGACAACAATTACTAGACTCAAATTGAACCATGGATGCTGTTCAGCACACCTTTTTAAAATAGGTATTAAAGATACTGCATATTGTCCATGTGACAACGCCTGTCTGGACGATTTGAACGATATTTTCTTTTAATGTACCAGTCATTCACAAACTTGAAGAGAATTTGAAACTTGTTTAAAAACCTTAGATGTATACTTTCCAACACATATAGCTTCCCTTTTAAGTAAGCAAAATAGAGTTTACGTTGCCATAGTAGCCTTCTTGCATAGAGCTGCAATATCGATATGAAGGACCCCGCAGTTTTTTATAGTAAAAATAGGTTTCAGTTGATTGTTCTAAAAATTGGGAAAAATGTTCTCCTGGGCCCCTGATTAAAATTCTCTTTGACCACCAGTCCGAACGAATTCGATTTTTGAAAAAAAAATACCAAGAGACAAAAGATGCTTATTTTTCTCCAAAAAAATGAGCCTGAATATTTTCAGAATTTTTATGGAACATTTAAGTAGACCTTCGCAGATGTTCAGTTTCAATCGTCTCTATATCAATAAATCTAATTCAGTTGGACTGGTGGTCAAAGAGAATTTTAATCAGAGGGTCCAGGAGAATATTTTCCCCAAATTTCAGGACAATCGACTGAAACCAGGGCCGGACGGTGGCATGAGGCAGAGAGGCGACTGCCTCACTACACAGGATTCGGGGGCGCATTTTCGGGTTCATGTTTTCACGCCTCATCGGCCGGCGGATCCAGAGCGGCGATCGCCCCCCCTGGACCTTCGGAGGACTACCTGTCCTGTCACACACATAATAATTAACACCATTTTGAGTATAATATTGATACATATAAGCTAATCCTAGTCGTGATTTATTTTCATGGCATTTCGTGTAAAGAGCGTAATGGTTAAAAATCTCAAACTATTTTATGAACCGTAGCTAATTTACACGACGTTAAATGTGTCCCTTTAAGTGACGATGGACCCCGGCAGCCTCTAAGCAACATGTGTTGTGTTCCGTAGCGTCATAAAATAAATGTAAGGAAAGAAAGGGTCAAGTACTTTAAACTTGCTTTTTACCCAAACAATATCTGAGGGTTTTTTATATATGTTTCGGAATCAAGCAAAATATTATGGTTATTAAGTAATTATATCCCATTTACAAACGCATCTCAATATGCCATGATTGCCATGTTAATATTGATGTACTTTTCTCAAGTTTCAAGTTTGCTGAATTTTATTTGCCTTAAGATTAAGAACAAACTAGGTAAGTTGATCTATTATTTACCTATTTTACAAATTATCTATAGTACAAGAAATTAAGTTAAAATTTTTGTGTTAATAACATATTAATACATGGCTGGTTAAATCTTTGAAGCCGTACAGATATTAATATGTATTTTATGAAAACAAAATTGTATAAATCACCTACCTGCATATTAATGCAGTAAATCTAAATCTAATGATAGAAAGGCAATTTTTTGCTGGAACTTGTAAATATTACAGGAAGTGCAGCAAAAAGTTTTAGATTAAATCCAAGTCCCGGAAGGCTTTTCTTTAAACAAGGTATGTCTAAAATTGTGTTTTTTCGCAGTGTCTTTTCATTATGTTATCTTTTCTTATACTTACCTTAAGCAGTTTACTTTTTGTTTTTATTGTCATGTTGTACAGGGTGTCCCAGTTAATGCGTTAGGCTCGATTTTCTCGGTAGTTCTTTCGACAAATGTGTGATTTAAATATAAATCTGACATAGTTTTTTTCGGGAAACCCGATGCTAAGAAACAAATAATTGAACATCAAAGAGAAAAGTTGATTTACTTGAAAAATTTTAAATGGCGGATTTTTGTATTTTCTTAATTGTTTATTAAAGGAAAGTTCAAAAATGCTTTTAAATTTTAAATATGAAGGTTTTTTTCTAAAAGATGCCGTTATTGAAAAACGTATACGTGTACCTTGTATATTTGTAATGTTAAAAATGTTAAAATCACCTAGCAGACAATTTATTTCTACAGGAGATGGACAAGAAGAAACCAAAACTGTCGGGTCATCAATTTAGAATCAAGAAACGAAAGGAAGCCCTTTTGGAAAAAAAGTTATCAGAAAGAATGTTGGGATTTTTAAACTCAAGCTCTGTTACTTTGGACAATGTGGAATGCCTGGGGGTTCTGGGATTCATGAAAATATCCCTGATTCTTCTTGCACTGAAACAGGAACACTAGCACATCCTTATGACGAAACTAATGTAGAAATGGACGAAATGGTAGAAGACAAAAATTACGAAATTGGTCAAATGATTCAAGTGGACAACGACATGGATGAAGAAGAAGCCCAAGCTTCTATTGAAGATTGTGAAGAAATTCATGACAACAGTGAAGAGGATGATAATGGGATTATTGAAAACGAAGACGAGATTATGAAAGTTAGTGATGACAGCAATGAACATGCAACCCCTAATGCAACCACGCCAAATTTTAATTTGGACTCAGATCTAGGAACCTGGAATCGCAACAACATGAGTCACAGTACTAGACAGATTCTGGTAGAAAAGGGACCCCTGCAAGTCAAAAATTGTGATTTTCCAAGAAGCAGTCAAGGACGTTGTTTCACGGCAGCACTTTATTTAAAACATCTCAGAAATGGAGATAATGTGGCTGTTGTATTCAATTCAAAATGACTCAGTATACTGTTTTTGTTGCTTTTTATTTGGTGACCAAACCATACCCTGGAAGAAGGAAGGATATTCGGACTGGAAAAACGTCCATCGATATTTGGAGCAACACGAAAAAAGTGCAGGCCACATGAAAGCTTTTGTGAAGTGGAGAGAGCTGGACCAAAGATTAAAATGCAACAAAACTATCGATGCTGTTCAGCAAGCACAGCTAAATATCCAAATAAAACTTTGGCGAAATCTTATTCAGAGAATAATAGCTGTCATTCAAATGTTGGCTTCCCAAAATTTAGCTTTCAGAGGGTCAAGTGATCGCTTATTCGATAAAAACAATGGAAATTTCTTAAAATGCATAGAAATGTTATCAAAATTTGATCCCATCTTGGAAGAACATCTTCGGAAAGTGCAGCTGCAAAAAGATTGCAAGAGGTGGTCAGTGTCTTATTTGAGCAAAACAATTCAAGATGAGCTCATAGAGCAGATGGGCGAAAACGTTTTACATAAAATATTTGCCTTGATCAAAGAAGCCAAGCACTACTCAATTATAATGGACTGTACGCCGGATATCAGTAGAGTCGAACAGCTATCCCTAGTTGTTCGAATAGTATGTTTCGACCCTAAGACCAATGAATTCATCCCCGAAGAATTTTTTATTGTTTTTTTCCCGGCACTTGACACCAGCGGTGCAGGATTAACTGAACTGTTATTGAAAAAGTTAAAAGACTTGGGACTTGACGTGCAATGTATTCGCGGGCAAGGTTACGATAACGGAGCGAACATTAGATCAGGTGTACAGCGTAGACTTATTCTTGAAAATTCAAGGGCATTTCTCGTTCCCTGCGGTTGCCACTCATTAAATTTAGTCCTTAACGATGCTGCCTCAGAGTCTGGTCAGTTAGTGGGCTTCTTCTCAACAACTCAAGAATTGTTCACGTTTTTTCTGCATCAACGGCTCGATGGGATGTACTGAAAGGCTGGTCTAGCAGAATAGATGCTTTGACACTCCTAAGGTATCAAATGGAGGAGATCTATGATGCTCTAGTTGAAATAACAGCGACTTCGAAAGACGCCGAAGCCAAAGTTAAAGCGGAAGGACTCGCTAGATCTATGAAGAAATTTCAGTTCATTTGCAGCGTTGTTATTTGGCATGAAGTCTTGTTCAAAATTGATAAAGTGTCGAAGGCCATGCAGTCGCCAAAGATGGATATCACGCAATGCATTCGTATGTTGGAAAAGACTGAAGAATCTTTAAAGGACTACAGAGTGAATAGTAAAGGATTCAATCAGACGCTTATTACAGCTAGAGAGCTTGCAGAAGAAATGGATGTCCCCTTCGGATTTGTAAAAATCGAACCAGTTAGGCCACGAAAAAAGAAAAGGCTATTCGATTGTGAGTCTCCTGGCCAGCCAATTTTAGACGCTGAAAAGCAATTTGAGACAAATTTTGTGAATGTTCTACTGGATGTACCAATTCAGTCAATGGAAAATCGCTTTCAAGTAATGAAAAGCCATGGCGACAATTTTGCGATGTTCTACGACATATTTGAAATAAAATCCAAAGATACAGGCTATGTAGAAAAAGTTTGCAGCGATTTACAGATTCTGTTAACCGATGGAGAACACTCCGATATAAGCGGCGTTGATTTGAAAGATGAGATTATTGATGTTAGTCGACATCTTCCATCGTCAATGACACCCCTTGAGGTCTACAACCACTTGTTTAAAACACGGTTAGAAACTTTGTATCCGAACACCGTTATTGTTTTGAAGATACTCCTTACGACACCGGTAACTGTTGCTGTGGGCGAAAGACGCTTTTCCAAACTTAAGCTGATTAAGACCTATTTACGCTCTAGGTTGTCACAAGAAAAATTCAATAGTTTGGCAATTCTAGCAATTGAGTCTGAATTAGCTGCCACTATTGACTATGATAAGATGATCGACGATTTTGCGAAGATTAAAGGTCGCCGTGTTCCCTTAATTTCAAACGTGTAATTCATATTTGTTGTTAACTTTATGCTACGTATCTTGTTTCCTTTTATATTCCTATTGTTCAATAAAGATTAATTCTTTATTAGTTTACAAGAGAGTTATTGATATCATGAATCATTTTGTAATAATTAATTAAATTAATTTTAACACGTATATATTAAATTAATTATTAATTAATTGAAAACTGTTAAAACATTTTGGGGCGCAAAATTTGGAGTTTGCCTCAGTTGTTTCAAAACTACCGTCCGGCCCTGACTGAAACCCATTTTTACTATAAAAAACTGTGGGGTCCTTTGATCTAATCAACATAGATCATCTGTGGCTAATAGAGATTTTCGAAGTCAAACAAATTTCTTACACGCATTGCAAATAACAAACATAGAAAACAAATTTTGCACAGAAATCCACTTTATAACATTGACAAATTCAATATTAAATCAAAATTCTGTGTATCTATATGACTATGTAAGTATGTAGGTTGTTTTTGTAAACACCGTTACTTCTGTTGAACTTAAAATGATTATTTAATATTTGGAACATATGTAAAAAATGCATGATCGAATACTCCCTATTGAAATTGGGCTACATCTGTTATATAGGGTTATCGACAGAAACATGTAAGCATGGATCATACAGCTGCGTAAGAAGAAGTATTGAAACATGACTGTAAGTTGCAAAATATTGATTGTACAAAAGACCCTTTAATTTATGTTCATTTATGCAATTCTCAGTGCAATTTATAATCGTTAGTTTTACACACCCCCATTCCCAGCCACCTCAACTTGTCTTTTCAAATAGCATCTTACTCTTTCCTCAAAAGAAAGGTATTTTAATAGGCTATTGAATTAAATCTGTACTGAAGGAAGAAAACAGTTAAATGAACTAAATTAACAAATTATCTAAAAAGGTGTTCAAACTGAGCAAATCCAAATAGTTCTCACAATCGCTGAAATATTCTCGGGTGATGATTTACCAGCATCCGACGGCATATGGTTCCACGAAGATGGTGCTCCTCTACAATATGGAGTTGATGTAAAATAGTACTTGAGTGAGGTGTTTCCAAGCCAATGGATAGGCAGAAGAGGGCCAATGGAATGGCCAGCTGGATCTCCTGATCTTCCACCCCTCGATTTTTATGGGTTTATTTAATGACTTGCGTCAATAACAATAGGCCGAACAATTTGGAGAATCTGAAAGACAGAATACGGGCGGAAATTGGTCGAATACCCCAAATAGCATTCCGTGACTGTTTACGACATTTTCAATAGCGACTTGCTCATTCCATAACTGTTAACGGACCTCAGGTTGAACATCTCATCACATAATTTGTTTTTTTCACTAACAAAGGCCTAAAATGAATTTATTTACCTACCTCGTCTTAAAATTATTTCATTAGAATGAAAAATTTCACATGCTAAAATTGTGACAGTCTAACGCCCCGTGTACAAGTTAAAATTTTATAGGAGAACAAAGACTACGCTTTCTAATTTGGCTGTCAGAAAGTAAGAATTAGTACCCCACCCCAGTATTATGTAGAATTCCAGAGCGCCTTAAATATTGTATCCATGAAAGTAAAGTAGGCTTAATGTGCCGTGTTTCTTCGCAAGTGAACTACGTTCGTCTTATTGATATATTTATAGAATCTGGGGGAAATGTCCGCAGTTTTATTGCTGTTTCATTTTGTTTTGCGACTTTCCTTGGGTCACGAACGTAAAAGTGTGTAGGCGAGGAAGGGATAAGGAGTACAGTTATACCCTAAAAGAATACCTAATACAGCACTGCGACTTCTTGTATCACGTGAATCTGCTGAATTATATGTCCATTAGAAATTTAAATCGAAGGGACATATACGGTGTGTTCAACATAAAGAGAATAAATTCGATAAAATTTCGATGCATTTCTTGATAATATCCAAGACGACATAGAAAATCTAAAACTCGAATGAATCCAATTTCGTACCTAATTTTGGCATTTAATTATCTCATATTATTGAGTCTATTCAGACAGATCCTGAATTTAAAGTAACCGCACAGGAAATAGTTTAGAGGAGTTAGATCAGCAGGTCCAGCTGGCCACTCTATTAGTCTTCATTTACCACTCCATTCTGTGTCTACTCGTTTGAAAAAATATTTTTACTGTTGATTAGATCTAGATTAATTCTTATGGTGTTACCTACAATCCAGGGTCTACCGAATAGACCCAATAATATGAAATGGTTAAATGGCGGAATTAGGTACGAAATTTACCTTTTCATTTTGTTTAAAAAAAATGTATATACTCAGCGTCACTTACGTGATGGGGAGGACCCTTCCAATACCTAATTTTTCAAAGTTGGTTAACATTTTAGACACTACAAAGTAACATGTAAACATAGTCGAATGGTCAAACAGACATACCTACACGTGAAAGTAATATTCCTTATTTTGGGAAACAAATTTTGAAGCATTATCCAATTTTCCGGTATACTTATAGTCCAGTAGATAAAGTAAAAAATACACCAGAAGCTCGCAAAAAATGTTATCTGAGATTTTCCTTCCTTAACTGTTAGTGTGAGGATTAAACATCACAAAACCACAAAAATCAATTCTGGGAGTGCCGCGCAACCCCCCAGAAAAACCACCCCTTTGGTGAAAAAAGCCTTATTTTACTGATAACTCGTTAACCGTTGAAGATATAAAAAAATTGCTCATTGTAAAAAAGAAAGCTTGATTAATTGCCTAAAAAAAGTCCTCTTGTAATTTTCTAGTATACGTTATGGTTTTCAAGAAAATCGATATTGACAAAAATTGCAAAATTTGTATTTTTAATGCGCGCGAATTTTCGTTTATTTGGAATTTTTTGCGCGCGGCCTATAGAAAAAATTGAATTGCTCAAAAACCAAACAAGCTAGGAAGAAAAATCAAAATGGTTTTAAAGCAGATACAAAATACTCTCTTGTGTTGCCACTTTTGAGGGCTATTGATATTAGTATATAAAAATAACAATACAATATTGATATCTCTTGATTTTTTGTGCATCTAACTATTCACAGGCCCATAAAAAATAACTGACTACAATATAACTTATAAATGTATTATCTTTTAGTTCACGGTAGTACTTCAATGCAGAAAAAGTTAAGATTAAAAATATTCACGCCTACTTTACCAGCATGTTAAAGTAAGCCAAAAAAATCCAAAAAGGGCTATATATTCAATTTTTTTATGATATTATTTTTTAACTATTAAATGATTAGAAACAATAGTTATATGATATGATATGTAAACTCAAAGAAAAAAAATTCTGAGCTAAATTTACAAGATATTTGGGTCTTTTTTTTATTTTTAGGAAACAACAAAAAATTGGCCAAAATGTATCTAACTTCAACATGCAGGTAAATTTGTAAATGTGAATATTTTTATTCCTAACTTTTTCTGCATTGAACTAAAACATAATGCATAACTTCTGTTAAAGTCAGTTATTTTTATGGGCCTGTGAATAGTTAAAAGTGCAAGAAATCAAGAGGTAACTATATTATATTGTTATTTTTATATATTAATAGATGTCAATAGCCATCAAAAATGGAATCACAAAATAGTAACTTATATCCCCTTTAAAACCCATATTGATTTCTCTTCCTAGCATGTTTGGTTTTCGAGCAATTCAATTTTTTCTATAAACGAAAATTCGTGCGCAATAAAGATACACATTTTGCAGTTTCTTTCAATATGATTTTCTCGAAAACCATGGCATATACAAGAAAATTACAAGAGAACTTTCTTTTAGGTAATTAGTCAAGCTTTCTAGTTTATAACGAGCAATTTTTTTATGCCTTCAACAGTTAACGAGTTATCAGTAAAATAAGACTTTTTTCACCGAATGGGTGGTTTTTTGGGGGGGTTGCGCGGTACCCGCAGAACTGATTTCTGTGATTTTGTAATGTATAATCCCTCTTCTAACAGTTACTGAAGGAAAATCTCAGACAACATTTTTTGTTATGGAAATCTTTATAATTATTGGATTATTATGAGAAAACTTGGTTATTTTTCAATTTTACTACACGACTTATCTTTTAAACTCTTTTTCGTTATAAATTTTATATTTTCAACAAAAAGTAATCCTATATTTTTACAAGCGTAAATATCCTTAACATGTTTCTTTGTGCATCTGCATTTGTGATACCAACATCCTTCTAGACTGTTACCCGATAAATTTCGGATAATGGCGCCAATAAACAAAT
This sequence comes from Stenurella melanura, assembly GCA_963583905.1. Classification (NCBI taxonomy): domain Eukaryota; kingdom Metazoa; phylum Arthropoda; class Insecta; order Coleoptera; family Cerambycidae; genus Stenurella; species Stenurella melanura. Next base: position 123,528,933 of record OY757314.1, read on the forward strand.
CGATTTAATTTTCATAATACAGGTTTTATGTTTGTATGTTACCATTAAATTCTTAAAATTTTATAAATATTTAAAACCAAATGTTAATCCGTTGGAAATAAAAGTCTACTACCAATAAAATACCCTCAAATAGTGTAACCAAATAAATTTATATAGACGTTCATTGTGCTCTCAGCTTTTATGCAAGTGGACTGCTGTATTTTAGTCGTTGTTCCTACTTAAAGATAAACCAAAGTGAAGCTTTTGTTTATTAGCGTTTATCTGCAGACTATACTTTAAAAGAGGCCTTTCAACAGAGTTGCAGGAGAGAATTTCTGCATATAAAACACGTCAACCTGAAGCGCTAACGATTATTTTCATTAACAATTAATAAATAGCAAATAATGCAGGATATGCCAAGGAAAATAATAATCGTTTTTATTATACCAGAAGAAAAAATTTTATAGTACCATATATAAGATAAGAGTTAAAATTATTATAAAGGGCAGAGTTTAGTAAATTTAATATAAATTATCTGTTCTTCCACTCAATTCAGAGAGAAAATAATAGTAAATAACCATATAAATTATTATTAATCTTTATATACCACAGCCTTTTAACTGAAAATAGACAGCAAACCTAGCGTTAGAAGTTTTACTACAAATTTTTTTGAGATAATTTTTTTTAATTGTGTTTTAAACTTTGTATATGGTAGTACCTTGAAATCTTCAGGAATGTCATTGTAAGAGAAGACATATTAAAAAATAACTGGTGGTAGGGAACGACAAGACAAACAAAAAAACCTTATATAACATGGGGTCTAAAGCTCATAGTTTTGGAGAAAAAAAATAAACAAAAATTTCGCAAATTTTCAATAAAATTTTTTGAGAACTGCTGGAATATTGAGGTAGGTTTAGATCTAGGTCTGATCTGAGGAAAACTATAACTCTCCCTTGTGCAATATTTTAGTTACTGTGGGTGTTTCGTTATGTACACACGTCCAACCCGCCGTTCATTGTTTTTGTTATTTTTTAATTTCGCGTCATTGTGTATTTATAGTTAAGATTTATTTTGTTGACTTACCGTTCAAGTTGTCAAATTCTTTATTACGTACAGACGCAACTTACTTGTTCGTTCTTTTTGTATTCCTTTTTGGCTTATGTACCAAGCGTTTATTTTATTTTTCTTTAGTGACAACGTTAGTTAATAGTTTAGTGTTTAGTGTTGAACGAAGTGGGAAGTCCTTAATTCGACGTACCGAACTGTGTATTGATGCAGACGCAGAGATTTTGAATCATTTAGGTAGGTAGTAAGCTTTTAACCCAGGACACTCATTTATGTTATAAATGTTAATAAACCACACTTAAATTTTCTAAGTTATAAATAATCCAATATTTTGTTCGAAATTGAAAAATACACATGTAAAGAAATGCTTTGTTTAAACCTCTATGGCCATTATTTGCTTGCAATTGTGCACGAAGAGAGAACGAATTATTTACCTCTTTATACTTGCCTCAGTTCAGTTGAGGTGGTCCATCAAAGGCGGTCGATGATCCTTTGACATCGCAGATCACCGCGTGTGCCGGCGAGCACTTTTTTATGACAATTTAAAAGTTGTATAATTGGGAACTACAAGTCCGTTGACCAAGAAAAGCGGTTCTCAATAGTTGTCTACCATAATATTAAAAATATTGACCCAGATCAGTTTTTTCCAAAGTGTCTATAGATGGAAAAGTCATAAAGGTTTTTTGTTTGTCTAGTCAGTCCCCATTACCAGTTTGTTTTAATGACATGAAACTGATTACACCCTGTATATGCAATTTTGTTACACAGATAAGCATGTGGCTTAGTAAATACTATGTTGTGAAAAAATTTGCAGCTGTGGAGAATATTTCTGTCATTAACATTAAGCCAACCAATTTCTTTTAAACTCAAGCATACCTGATCGTACTTTCTTATACCACAAATTAGTCTAAAACAGCTATTGTGTAACCGTCGTAATTGATGTACATCAACTTGGCGTAAAAAAGGGAAATACACATCTAGTTAGTACGCTCAGTAAATTTTAGATTGAATCAATATATAAACCTGAATTCTTTGATACATTAGTGAGCTTAAGTTGCTCGTTGTTAATTTATATATTGACTTTTTCTACACACTTACCTCTGGTGTCTCTCCCACCAAATAACATTACTTTCTGTTTTATTGCATGTATGGAAAGACAAAAAGCATTAGATATCTTAATAAGAGATGGTATGTCATAGTTAACGAGTCTACAAGCATTTTCAATATTTGCCTCTTTAAAGGAATAGTAGATCTGAGTATGATCAGCATAAAAATATGACACAGTTTTTAAGAAAATTTTGAAATTCAGCTGTATACAACATAAACATAAGAGGTCCCAATATTGAATCTTGTGGTGCACCTTGATTTACTGGTAGCATGTTAGAATTTTTTCCTTTAATGGTGACTCTTTGGTGTTTGTCAGTTATATGCTGCTCATTATTTCTATAAATTGATTTGTGTCTTATATTTAAGTTATGTAGGTTTGTTCTATATGTAGTTTTTTTATACAAATAAGGAGGTAACTTAGTAAATACTATGTTGTGGAAAAATGAGCAGCTGTGGAGAATATGTCTGTTAATATTAAGCCAGCCAATATCTTTTTTTAAGTCAAAGATACCGGATCGTACTTTCTTGTACCATAAATTAGTCTAACGCAACTATTTTGTAACCGTTGTAATCGATGGGCATCAATTTGATGTAAGAAAGGAAAATACACAACTGGGTAGCTATTCTGTAATTTCAGTGAACGTGAGTATTTGTCGTGAAAGGAGAGAGCTCATATCACGATCCCTTTCCAGGGAAACAAAAATACTATTCTGTAACTACAGTGACGACGCGGGGACGTGAAGTGATCCTTCCAGCGTTGCCAACAGTTGCTCCTACATTTCAACCAATAGAATTGCTGCAACGCCATGGTCGAAGGTCGTGCGTTGCATGATGGGAAATGCATCTTGTCAAAATGCGAGTCTCTGACATTCAAAATGAGTCCAATATCTGGTTATTTTGTAAAAGTGACATAATTTTCTATTAGGCTAATAGGCTAATAATAACATCAAAAATCTGATGAATAGTGCCTTAAAATATATTTTGATTAAATGGGTGGAAAAACAACTACAGCTTCTGTGGATCATTTACAAATCTGTTCACAAAAAGATACCAAAAAATGTGGGAAAGAGTAACAACTACATTAAATGCTGTTCCTGGAAACTAATAAAACAATTCGAAGCAATGGAAAAAAATAAATTTAATTTGTAATATAATAATTGGATTGTACATAATCTGACTTGTATATTGTATAATATTCCCAAGCATGTTCTTTATTTACTTAATTATAAACGCCCTATCTCCTAAGCCGAAAGGATTGTTCATGCAATTAAATTGTCGTTCTTTGGAGGATTTTTCCAGCAATCTGAAGGTGTAATAGTGCCTCATTGTTAATTTAGTACATCGCCAATACTCATCGCCCTTTAATCCCTACAGTTCAAGTGACGCAAAACTCATTGTATGATCTAACACAAAAATAACTTCAAATAAACAAATATCATGCCACCCACATCGAAATAAAATGACAGTTTGCCCAAAAGTGAGGTTATAGTTTCATCCTCTCACGCGTGAACGGTTCCATTCCCTACAATTTACCTAGAGAAGCAAGTTCCCCGATTTTTGGCATGATGTGACCGCTCCCATAGTTACAATACGCTATTTTGGTTTTCAAGAGAACTCCGCCCACTTTCTCATGAAAACATGTGCTCACATCACATCACACCGATACAGAATAGCTGCCCAGAAGCATGGTTTATATGAGAGAGAATGAAAGTTTCACATAAAAATGTTTTAGTTTTCTTTTGTCAGAATGTCTTGCATAAATAAATTTTAAATTAGCAAAAGAGTTTTTAATAATATAATTAATATGCTCGGTAAATGTTAGACTTGAATCAATATATAAACCTAAATTCTTTGATACATTTGTGAGCTTAAGATGCTGGGACAGAATCCAAAATAAAGTAAAACTGCCAGAAGTACTCGATGAGCTATACGATCAAACGCCTTACTGTAACAATAAATCGTTATAATCGTAGATAAAGTATAGAACTCAACTTACGACAATGGTAATAACACACTTAATGACTTACAGCACTCGCCTATGGCTCGCACTGCAAACCTCATCTATGTGAGTTATTACTTATATTATCGTTCGTTAAATAATGTACTATTACCGATTTTTTAATACTAATACATAAACAGGGTATTCCCTGATTGAGGTTGTAATAGTAATGTACCGTAGAATATGTTTTGTACATTTGGAGATTCATACTTATTTATCTAGATTGTAATTTTGGGTGTACTTTTATTTTAATTTCTTTATCGACGAAAGTTATGGCAGTTAAGCAGAAACTATTTACTTGTTGGATACAATACCTTTTCTGTAAATAATACAGCAAAATGTCATTAAGGAAAGTCATTCGAACTCAGAAGCTATAGCCCTATACAAATTTTTAAAAAGATTCACCTATTTTGATATTTATTCACTATATCTCGATTTTAAGAAAAAAGATCCGATTGTATTGAAATTAGAGGTGTCTAGAGAAAGAATTATTTTGTCCTTGAACAAAGTCGATAGGTAACTAGAAAAGTTGTTATTATTAATTACGCAAATAAAAAAAAACAATAACTTAAAATGTCTGAAACCAACATGATTTACAAAGAAACTGAAAAATGTATCCCATAGAATGTGCAACAATTATATAGAAAGTTCAATAAATCAACAAAGAGTATAGATGACTCTCTAGTTTCATATTCTTAAGTTAACTCTGAAGTTTCCAAAACACTACACTCAAAGCTCCATTAAAAATTACTTTAAATCATTTTACCATTATGTTCTCAAATCGTGCATCGAATTTAATAAGTGGTGTGTTGATGTTGGTCTCAAATACTTTAAAAGTAATATCACAGCAAAATCCAATGCCTTAATATTTATTTTAAGTATTAAGATCCACGTGTGCGTGTTTCTAATAAAAGAGTTCTTAGTTTAGACAGCATTGCATGTCAGTTAAGTTGGGTTGCGGTTGACTTCGGCAAAAGCCAAGGGTTAAAATAATGTTTAAGCGCTAACTAAAGATATAGACCGAGCTCCCATGACAGAAAGGGCACCACATCGAACACCTCAAATTTAAAAGGTGAAAATGGTTGCAAAAAATGTAAATATTATGTTACTCCCGCCGTGCCATAAATTTTTTTTATTTTTTATGAATTTTTGAATTTAGCTAAAAAAGTGATATTACATTTCAAAACGCCTGCTTGAAATTTTTTCAATTTGTGGTAAATGATGAATCATTTTTGATAAAATTGGTCTGTCTGGCAATTTTTGTTAATTAATTAGACAGACTTAATTTTGAATGCACAGTATCAATGCATCAGGATTAATCACTGGCATCTCATAACACCTCATTAAAAAAAAACAACTGAAGTTTAAGATCTCTATGCATACAAATTTGTCTGTTATTGAAAAAATGTGTTTTGCCATGTCAAACTTAATTTTGAGGCGCCGCCGCGACGACGATTTTTTTTAATAAGCTTTTACAACGGCCGCGTCAAAACACGACCTTAATTTTTTTCTGTAATTAATTTTAAGGTCTCTCTTATGCATAAGAATTGGCCTGTCAGCGAAAAAATGTTTTTCACTACGACAGACTTTATTTTTCAAATGCCGCGACCACATTTTTTATTTAAAAAAATATGGTATGACCGTTGCTAACTAAAAAAAAAATATTTCTTCAATTCTAAATTAATATTGTAGATTCCTTTTATATATTAAATACGTTTTTTATCTCCACTAATCTTCACCAATTCAGAATTAATTTTTAAGCGCCGCGACAACATTTTTTTTAATAGATGTTTCCAGACCAGGCCCGACGAGAGCGGGGGTCGGGGGTGTTTCCCCCTGGAACGGAGGTTTTTGAGGGATCCCGGCGATTTTGAGCGGGCCCGGGATTCGTCCGAAGTTGGAGGTTTGGAGGTTAGCATTTGCATTAGGTAAAACGAGAGAGGTATACTTGTCAAAGATTAGTGTGATCTAAATAGTAACGAGTTCCGAATGACTTGTATTGTTTATAATGAGATAAATATGAAATTGTTAGGTAAAGGAATATCTCTGTTCTCGCTTTTTAAAATTTCTCTCGTGATAAGTATTTAGTCCTAGGGAATCTCACCCCCTGTTTCTTAAAAGTTTGATTGAGATAAATATTGAAATTTAGGGAAGAGCACCCACCGAGACAGATATCAACTTTAAGGAATATCGCCCTTTCGCTTTTTAAAATGTCGACTGAGATAAATATTTAATTCTAAGGAATGTTACCTCCCGCTCTTTAAAATTTCGATGGATCGATGGAGAAAAATATTCAGTCCTAAGGAATACTCCCCCCCCCCGGCCTTTTTCAAATTTTCATAGAGATAAATAGTTTATTATTATGAATGCCACCTCCCGCTCTTCGAAATTTATACTGTTCCAGACAGACAAGTTGTAACAAGTAGGAGAGGTCTTAAACTTAATTTTAAAATAAAAATCAAGAATGTGTTATGAAGTGAACTTTCATAAAAAAAATATTTATAAAAAATTAAGTCTGACAAATTAATTAACAAGAATTGTCCGACAGACCAGTTGTAATAGATAGGAGAGACCTCCCAACAAACATTTCTAATAACATGCGGTGACCATTAGTTTTATAAAGGGTCTATAAGTGTAACAGATTTGTATAATCATGTTACGAAGTTTTATACTGTTACTAAAGTAGTTGCGGAGTTATATAAGTGTTTTATAGCATGACTATTACTTACAGGCCTATAAGATGGTAACAGATGTATTTCCGTTACTACATTATAAAACTTAAAGTGGTTGCTACCAAATGGTATATAATAAAGTTATATAAGGGTAACAATTACTACATTATATAACTATTAATTGTTTTGGTTTATAGTGGTGTTAGTTGTTACAATTATGTACATCAGTTGCAGATAGTAACAAGGTGCAACGTTTATATAACTCAAGAGCGCCAGTAGATACTATAAGACTTAAAAACTTATTAGTTGATTATAGGTTATGTTTTGTAAAGTAATTCGCAAGAGCAAACAAAATGTTTAATAATGAATTTGGCATTGCAAAATTGGAAGAAAATAAAATACAGCAGCACATTTCACCGGAAAGTTTAAAAAAACTTTTCAATCCTCTTGAATTCAGTTCCAAAAAATTATACCTTTAAAATTTAAGAAACTGAAAAGAATCAAAGAACTGCAGGACTGGAAGTCAAACGTTCTGGTGGACAATATTCAGAAAACGTGCCTTTTGGCAATGAAAAACAGAATAATATCACGGTTGATAATGTTGATAATGATACTGAGGAGGTCACAAGTAAGAAATAGCGGCTTACTACTGAACAAGAAGAGGTTAATACTGTTGAACATTATGAAAACAGAAATAAGTGGTTTACTGAACTAGAAGATAATGATAAGTTTTCTCAGTTGCATGATTTAGAAACAGACGATGAGAAAAATGAAAAGATGCGTAACGAATTAAGGATGTGGGCAAACATGTTTAATATAAAGCAGAACGCTTTAAAAGCACTATGTAACATTTTTAATAAACGTTTGTCAAATGTTTTTCCGAGGATATTGCTGGAAACGCCTGTGATTGGTTGAAAATTAAATAACAATTATTCCAGCCAATGGCAGGCCAAATCACCATTATTTACATGAATTAATCGCAAAAAATTGTCTACTGATGGTGTTATAAGATTAGCAAGAGTTGTCTAATAAAATTTAAAGATATTTAATATTTCAAACAGTTGTATTAAAGTAACCAGTGTTTATAACAAAGCTTAAAGTTATATTACATTTCTTAAAATACATTAACTGTTGATAATAAAACATCGGCCATAAGTTTGGCAGCCATCTTACGGCAATGAGTAATCATTATTTAAAATTAAAAAATGTGTATTAAAAACTCAAAATTTCGTAACAAATGAAGTGCAATTAGTTATAATTGCAGGTACAAAACATATTTCTGTACTATTTTCTAAAAAAATGTGTCATTAAAATTGTCATATATTTTTTTTATTTAATTTTTTTTTATTGCTTAACATTTTAGAGGCCTACAGTTTTTTCCGAAGTATAAGGGTCATATTTTACAATAATAATTTATTCGCACCAACATTTGATCTTTGTGGATGTCAGAAGTCAATTTAAAAAGTAAATTTAGCAATACGCACCTTTATCAGTGCAAAATTTCCACTATACCCATGTAGGTACCTACATCATTTAATTTTATTACCACATTATTCTTGTGTCAGTTGGTATAGGATCTCTAGGAAAGAGATGAGACATTATAAATGAGAGAGTGAGAGAGGTGTTAATAACAAGTTTTTTAGTGGTGACGGATATATTTCTATCACCAATATTTATGGAAAATGGTTATATAAAAAAGTGATATAGCAGTTACTGATCTGTTTCTGTTACATACTGTTCTGCAACCTTGAGGTGTATAGCGTGACTAAATATTGGTGTCTGTTACCTTTATATGATTCTCCATTTAAGCGTTATAAGCTGTTTATAGGAGTAACAGAACTATTCCCAGTCTTGCATTATATCACTTGAATGTATATAACTCGGTGTCGGTAATAGGACGGTTACTCTTATAAAACAAAAAATGTTTGTTGGGCTTATACATCATTTAAAAAAAATCAAGGTATTATGCACTGTATTTTCATAAAAAAATACTTTATAAAATATTAAGTCTGTCTAATTAATTAACAAAATTTATCAGGCCGACCAGTCGCAATAGATAGGAGAGATCCTAAACTTTATTTTAAAGCGAATATCAAGGAGATATTATGAAGCGTACTTTCATAAAAAAAAATGTTTTATAAAAGATTAAGTCTGTCTAATTAATTAACAAAAATTGTCAGACAGACCATTTTTTTCAAAAATGACTCATTATTTGCCACAAATTGAGAAAACTTCAAGTCTGTGTTTTGATATGTAAAACCATTTTCTTAGCTAAATTTAAGAATTCACAAAAAATAACAATTAACAAATTTTTAATGGTCTGGCGGGCATAACAATATTTACACGTTTTGCAACCATTTTTATCTTTTAAATTTGAGGTGTTCAATGGGGTACCTTTTTAGTCATGGCAGCTCAGTCTAATACGATTCCAGAATGAACTGTTCCTCAATTCCACGTTCTATTAGCTGATCAAAGTACAAATTCTAGTTTAGGTAGTGTAAATTAATCTTGCGGATTACTTCATATATCTTTTTAATTATGTAGAGAAATAATCTTCTCAAGCTGAAGCTTAAGTTAACGAACTAAAGATACGGATTTTTTTAGAAATGATATACCTAGCTAGCCTACCTACCATCGTTAATTCTTTATTAATATAATGCGGAAACGTTAAAAGTATTTGTTAGACAAAATTGGTGGATATACAGGGTGGGGCAATAGTTTGTCGGACCTCGATATCTCGAGTTCTACGATACCTAGAAATGTTTCAAAAAATTGCAAGTAAACTAGATAAAAAAGTCTATAACTGGAAGTTATCTTCGAACATACAGGGCGATCCAAAACGAAATTACAGGACCAAGTGCCTTTTTTAAAATGGAATGCTGTGTATATCAGTACATTTTTTGAGGCCTCTTTCTAGACTCTTCATTCCTATATTAGCATCGAATATCTCCCAACCAGATGGATATTAAAAAAATCACCATAGTCACAATTATGGGTTTGAAGAAAAACTTGTGAATACCAGTTACGAGACATCTAATTAATGTTTTTGAATAATTTTCATTTCCTAAAACTGTACAGGGTGGCCAAAAATTATTTTTCAATTAAGAACTTTTTAAATTGAATTTTCTCAATTTTTTCAAAAATTCAAACACATGTTCTTCAACGATGTGATGTAGAAATGAAAAACGAACATTTTACTACTTCCCTATGGCTAATTGCAACCATTTTCGTTTTATAAATAAATCAATGTCAAATTCAAGAATAAGAGGTTCCTTCAAATAATTCATTAGAAAAATTTATAATAGGTGTTCGGCGTGTTGCCCATTTTGATTGACACACATCTTTATGCAATTTGAAATGAGTAAATAGTATTTAACAGGTCCTTTACTGTAATGTTTTATTTGTACATTGTTTTGCCATTTTCGTTATTCGACAAGCAATAAAACCTCAGTTTGGTATAAATTGTCGCATACAACGGAGCATTTATCACACTTATCGGTTGTTACAATTTGTTTTGCATTTAAAATATTTGGAATTTTACAATATGAATTTTAATAAAGCCGAACTTGCAAATAAGACTATTGTTTTGGGCGAGTCAGACAGAAATTGTTTACTTGCCAATAGAATATATCACCGACGTTATCCTGAAAGAAGGATTCCTGATGTTAGCAGCTTCCAAAACCATCTCGATAGATTTCTGAAAACTGGAAATGTTGAATATAAAAAAAAGCTGTTTTTTTATTTTTTTTATTTATTTATTTAGTTTAATTTAATTTACTGGCATTGTGCGAATGGCTTTGCAGCCACAGCCCTAGATTACAAGTATAGATAAATAGAATTTAATTTACATAATCTGGCAGTAATTTGCTTTACAATTAGATTACACTTCTAATTCTAAATATTACGTTACAAATGATATTATAGTATACCTAACATTACAATTTAGAATCATATAATAAGTGGGAAAAATAAAATAAAAATAAACGAACCAGATAGTATGTAGGCAAAGATTATATAAGATATAATATGCACCTAAGTGAGTAAACACATGTTTTGTGCATATGATGAAAAGTTACAATAACCATGAACATGTACTATCAACTTATATATATGTTAACTAAGCTTATAATAATATTAACTAATTACTTATTTCCTATTTTAGATATATTTACGTGTTATAATCACAATAGTCAAAATTATATAGCCATATCATTATTTAACTTCTAACTACATACAGTAATTAACACTAACTAATTCTCCATTAACTTGGAGAAGAGATAATACTTATCGTAGATGTAAAGCTTTATATTGCTAGGAGGAATTTTGAGGAGACCACTTATTAAACTACGTGTCGCATGTCGACTTGAGGTATAGTTTTTCATATGATCATTTTTAAATGTGTATAAACAAACACTGAGAACATATAGAGATCGAATATTGCTTATTTCCTTTGAGTAAAGAAGATTAGTAGGGTACATTTTCTTCTTGTTAAATATAATTTTCAATATATAGTTTTGAATTACGTTTATTTTTTTTAGCGCATTAGAGAACAAGCCCCCCCATACCAGAATACCATAGCGAAATAGCGATTCAGCTAGAGCTTTATATACTAATACCATGATTCTTTTATTTAATACTACCCTTATTTGATAAAATTTAAATATTAGTGCTCTTACTTTAATTACCAAATAGTTAATATGATTGTCCCATTTGGTATTTTGGTCAATCATTATGCCTAAATATTTTACATGGTCAACTTCTTTTATATCATCATGTAGATTCGATATACTTATTGTATGAAATCTAGGTCGATTTACATTTGGAACAGAGAAAGCTATATATTTGGTTTTATCCAAGCTGATACGTATCTAACCAGTTTTTTATATGAAATATACCGTTCTGGACCTTTTCTTTAGCAACTTCCCATGTATCTCCGTTAAATAAAACAACTGTGTCGTCAGCATATGATATTATTTTGGAACAAGTATTAAGCTGTAGCATGGAGTTAATGTAAATAATGAAGAGAATAGGGCCCAGAACTGTGCCTTGGGGACACCTATTTTCACTACCTCCGGTTCGCTTAGAATATTATTAACTCTGATATGTTGTTGTCGATGTGATAGATAGCTTTTAAAAACATCCAATACAGCCCCACAAACATCGTAGAGATCTAACACATTTTCAAGTATTTCATGATTGACTGTATCGAATGCCTTCGCTAGATCTGGAAGAATAAAACGTGTTATGAACAAAGAAAATGAGTTCTCTGTGGTGCTGGCAACGGTTGAGAATCCCCATGTTAGTCAAAGAGAAGTGAACTCATTAGTAGGAATAAGTAGACGGTCTGTGATTGTGTGATTGTGATTTCTTACGAAGCTAGGATGGGAGAGGAATCTATTGATGCTTTGGATATGGTCCGAGTTGCAGGGGCTCTACTGTTTTAATGATACAAAATCCTAAATTTGCGAAGAGTTACTTCGGTATCTAGAGAAGCGAGAAGCAGTTAAGAGAACATTATATGGGTATATATGTATATTACATTTGCTGCTTCTTTTCGGAAAATTATAGCAAATTTAAACTGTATCAGAAAATACATACAATCGCCTCAATAATAGAGTGTACAGAGATTTTCCTGCTAGAAGCGCTTCCGGAATGACTTTTGTACAGAGACCCCAGTCCTGCTAGCAGGACTAGCAGGATAAAGTTATCCTGCATATAGGACGTAACGTACTACCAGCAGTACATGCTTGCAGGACTCACTTTATTCGTAAATTGTGTAGACAGAAGTACAGCATCTTAAATGGAAAGATATTTTTAGTTGTGTAATAAACATATTCTGGAGCATATTGTAAATGATATAAATAAATAATAAGCTATAACATAACCATTCGGTGTTCTTTCAATTTTACACTGGTGCTTTGCACAATTAGGTCCATATCTTCAGATGGGAAAAAGCTAGCCAAGAATCCATCTCTGCCATATTCTGGATCTGGATATTATGGACTTGCAATTGGGGCGTATATTGAGCATCTTCCAATGTATTTATGGTGACTGTTTCTCCAAAAGTCCAAGTGGTATTATGATCCGTCCCCTTATTAACATTGGTATTATTATTATCAAAAACAGATTCTTCATTTACTGGGGTTTCAGCATTTTCTGACTCGGAGAAATTTCGCCACCCCTTAATGTCATCTGAGTCGGAGTCCGACGAAGAAGAAGAAGACGAAGTGGTTGAATGTGATCCAGAAGAACAATCTGCTGATGAAGCTTCGTCCGTCGGTCTACGTTTATTGGTTACAGAACAGATCTTTGACTACATCTATCTGCGAAAGGATATTGGTTTCTGGAGTGCCTGAAAAAAAGATTTCATGTTGAATGAAATATAGAAAAGACCTTCCTCACAAATTATTCTTTTAATGCGACCGGTTTTAGGTCCAAGTATACAAAAAACGCATTTACTTAACTTCAATTTGAAGAAAACTACAACTAATCTTCGTGGTGCTTCTATCAATGTCCCAATCGACACTTGTCAGGTTTTTTTATTTGAATTTTTGTTTATTACTGAGACACCTGGCGGTATTTTACTCTTCGCCAAATTACGATATACTCCACGAATGGTTATTTTTCGGATCAGAAACCGTTGCCGGCGTGGGAATGTGCGTGCCTGGCTTCATCATTTAAGAGTAACTGACTGACAAGTTCAAGCACGCATAACTTTGCAACTAATAAAGATAGCGCCCTCGGACAAAGATGCGGTTTCAGAGCATTTTATTGGCTTCTGGAAAATGTATAAATTTGTCCTGTAGGTAGCTCTCATTGCCCTAATATTTCTAGCGTACTCAAATGAGTTGTTTTCGTACTGCCATGCCGACAGGACTCTATTCGCTCTATCATTAACGACCGAATTATACAATAATTTCTGGTAACACTATTATAAAAATATGTATATATTATTTACTATTATGATAACTGAAATAATTTAAACAATTTCTGTCAACATTAAAGTAAAGAAAAAAATGTTTAACCGTATTTTTGTAAATAAATATTATTACGTTTTCTATCTAATCCATCTTTTGAAGTGCAGATTTCTGATGGCAATCTTTAAAGATCGTTTCTGTTAACATTACTGACATTTAGTTCCCTAAAGTAGGTAATGATGTGTAAAAAATAAGTTTTGTGACATATTGATTGATTTCATAATAGAATATATACTAACTGGAATAATTGAAAGTAAATTTTAAGAAACTATTTACAAAACGAAGCGAAGCAGGATTCTTAAATTCAGTCGCTCTTGTGCTGTCAAGATAAATGATCTTAAAATAGAATTTTTATTAAACTCTCAAGAAAACGTAAAAATCATTTCGACGGCAGTTATATTGCCTCGTGGCTAATGTAAAATTAAAATCATAAAACTAAAATTACTTTAATTGATGCTTGGAAAGGATACTTATTTGAGTTGGTCTGTGAAATAGACGTAATAATAAAAGTGATTTTAACTTCCTAGACAGAAAATATATATTCCCAACCATCAGTATTTTTAACATATCCGTGGAATTTTTTGAACTTGACTCTACTTACCTATTTGACGAATTATAGCAAGGTTTCTTACAGCTCGAATACCTACTTCGAACTACGGTTTAAGATATCACTTGCATGTGGAGAACCTTTTAAAGCGAGCAAACTGTGGTTTTATTAAAAGACAATCCAATAGTGGAGTAAAAAAAGGGCATTGATGTACCTAGTCTTATAACAGCAAAATTATGATTTCATGCCTTCTGGGGTATCACCAGGAGTATACAGGGTGTCCCGAAAATGGTTGGCAATATCTCGGATTTGGGTAGAATTAATGAAAATAAGGTCACAAGTTCATATATTTTTCTATCCCCCGAGGTACCCCTACGAAGATATTAGCTCTTGAAGTTGAGGGTTAAAAATTGATTTTTCGCGATAACCTTTTTATTATTTGGGTCGGTATCATATTATTTCAATCCAGTTAGGCCAGTGTATTAGAATCTCGGGGGCTCGGGGGCAGACCACCCATTGGCTTAATAAGTTGTAAAAAAAAATTCAGCCTATTTTGTTTTATTTCTAAGGACATTTTTAACTGTTTGAGCCCTTTTTACGTAAAAAACGTATACTTGTTTGATGCCGGTAATATGAACCGTTTTCGAGATAAATGCACTTAACGATGAAATTGCGATTTTCAATCGCACAAATAATAGTATTTTTTTTAAATAAATAAACACGAGGATTATGTACAAAGCAACATTTATTTCTCTATTAGGTGGTAAGTAGTTACACTTATGAAAGCAAAAAATCTTGAACACACTAAACACAAGATTTGAAACCTGACTGTAGAAAACTAATTAGGGACATGGAAAAATGAAGATTTTGAAATTTCATAACAAATTTTCAATATGAGCACCTCCTTCTCTAATGCATGCTTGTCTACGACGAACTGACGATCGCTGGACTCGCCACAACATTCCTTCATTTTCTCTAATTGCATTTGAATGGTACATAATTCGCTCGTATAATTCTTCTCCTATCTCTACTGGTGTGGCATATACTAGACTCTTTAAATGCCCCCACAGGAAGAAATCAAGGGGATTTAAATTGGGTGACCGGGGAGGCCAATAAACAGGCCCACCCCGACCTATCCACCGGTTTGGATATACCCTATTCAAATGACCCCTCACTATAAGACTAAAATGCGGAGGCGCCCCATCATGCATAAACCACATGTTCTCTCGAAATGCAATGTCAACGTCTTCTAAAAGTTATGGTAACTGCTGTAGGAGAAATTCAAGATGAAGTTGCCCATTGAATCGATTTGGTAACACGAATGGGCCCAACAAGTACCAATAATTCCGGCCCAAACATTAATATGAAATTGCCTTTCATGGCGCCTTTGAATTTTGGCATGTGGGTTTTCCTCGGCCCATACGTGTAAGTTATTTATTTATTTATTTTTATTTATTTATTTATTTATTGCATACATTGTTCAACAGGTGAGATACCCAATTACAGAACATGAATAAAGGCATACAAAGCATTAATTACATAATATACAACATAGAAAGAAAGTAAAATTAAGAAAAAATTTACTTAAATGTACGAACTATGAATAACTAATGATACGAAGAAAGAGAAAAAAATAACATGGGAAATGTTTACATATAAAAACTATATATACATATATACACATATGTGATTCAAAGCAAATTAAGAAAAACAAAGACACTCACTGGTTATTTAATTTAGAACAATTTGTTTTATGTCATTAAGGCTGCAATTAAAAATATCGAAGTCGCTACATAATTTGTTAGAAGTACTGCAAATCGTATATAAAGGTGAATTATTTAGTACGTTGGTACGCGGCGTAGGTAAATAGAAAACTTGGTGATTACGAGAGGTTAATCTGGGAACGTGAAAATTAAGCTTGCTAATTATTTCGGGTGCGTCAAAATCATTGTGTAGTAATTTAAACAAAAATACTTGAGAAAAGTACGTACGCCTATCCTCAAGAGTAGCCATAGAATATCTTTTAAGCAAGTTACGTTGCGGAAAACCAATCACTGGATAGGTACCGTCGGATTTGAACCACAGTAATTTAAGAAATCTACGTTGAACTGCCTCCAAGTTATTCTTGTGAACATCATAACTGGAACTCCAAATTAGCGATGCGTACTCAAGTTTCAATCTGACGAAGGATTGATAAAGAATTTTCAGAGTATCAGTATTAGTGAACTCTCGACTAGTACGAACGATAAATCCAAGGGCTTTGGAGGCTTCAGACACAATGGTATCGATATGATCAGTGAAGGATAATTTACTATCAAAAGTTACGCCGAGGTCGCGAAATGTTATAGGTCTTTGAAGTATGACATTATCTAACCTGTAATCAAAAATAATAGGTGATGTTTTTAAAGAGAAGGACATTACGTTACATTTACTGGGATTCATGAATAATTTATTTACTATACACTAGGTGTTTATTTTGTCAAGAGAAGTCTGAAGTTGAAAACAGTCATCGATTTCATCAATTACTGTGAAAATTTTTAGATCGTCGGCATATAAAAGGTGAGGCAAATTAATTTCGTTCACTACGTCGTTAATAAATATGTTAAAAAACAAGGGCCCCAGAATAGATCCCTGGGGAACTCCAGATGTGGCAGCAAATTCGATCGATTTGAACTCATTTAATGCGACGTACTGACTCCTATTCATTAAATAAGATTTAAACAACAGAAGCAAAGAATATAAGAAGCCGATTTTTTCTAATTTTTTAAGTAACAACTGGTGATCAAGTCTATCAAACGCTTTGGAGAAATCGGTATATATGACATCTACCTGCCCACGTTCATCTAAGGATTCAGAAATATATTGAGTTACACAGAATAAATTTGTTGTTGTTGAACGCCCTTTCATAAATCCATGTTGATTAATAGAGATTTCGGTGTTAATTGAATGATATATTCTATCATGAAGTAATATTTCTAAGACTTTACAGAAGTTACAAATTACAGAGATTGGTCTAAAGTTCTCAATATCTAGTTTGTTTCCCTCTTTTGAAGATGGGACATACTTTGGAATATTTCCATAGGTCAGGAAATAGGCAGTTTTTTAAGATTAGGTTAAAATTTAGAGTTAGAGGATATGCAAAGATGATAGCGCAATCCTTTAATAAAAAAGCTGGAATGGAATCAGGACCGGTCGTCATTTTGGGTTTAATTCGTTTTAGAGCTCGAATAACCTCATCTTCACTGAAAGAGTTTATGCTAACAATGGGGTTATTGTTAGGTATATCGGTCTCAATGTGATGTTCCTCGATATCTAATGAGGACTCATTATAAGATTGACCGAAATAATTGGCAAATGCATTTAGTATATCAAAGGGATTGTTTAGCGAAGATCCCTCAAAGAACATCTCTTCAGATACACTGGCCGAACCTTTTCTACTTTTGATGAAAGCCCAAAATTTATTGGGATCATTTTTTATATTGTCTTCAGAGTTCTGCACGAAATTTCTGTACGCTAAATTGGTATCAAGTTATGGGAGTTAATGACTCCATTTCTTCCAAAGCTCGCTTCATCCGTATACAAAACCGATCAGCGCTTATAAAGAAAACGACGTTAGATACGAACACACATACTTAAAAAAATAAAATTATGAAACAAAAAATATATATGTATAAAAATAATAATAATAATTAAAATGCGTAAATCGACACATAAGATTGTAATAAATTTATGTAACATAGGATTGAATAGTGTGATTAAAAATGTAATCATGTAGTTCTAAATAAGGTTACAGGAAGGTATTGGAATTATATACACAAAGGAATTCAAAAGCTGATCTTTCAACCTAATTTAAAAATAAATAAATAAGACTGGCTAGTTGGCTACGAACATTGCCATTAAACTGACACACACACACAAAACCGATCGAATGAAGGCATGGTTTTGTTCATGGATCTGTATAAACCAGTGCGAAAATTGTACCCTAGCAGGAAAGTCAGCAGTGCTAAGGCCCGGCGCGCACTAAAGTGGTGTTTAGGTGACGTGGTAGCCGTGTGGCAGGTGGAATTTTTGAAACTCATGTAAACAAATGGGGCAGCTCGCATTAAGGTGAAGTGGCGGTGGCATGATGTTTTGAAAGTGGGGTGGTGCCATTCGGTCCACACTACTCTCGGACATGTTTAATTTTTGAGTGGCAAGTGGTAAGTCGTGCTTGTATTTAGTATTGATTTGCCTAGAGAAAAATTTGCATCTCCAGTGTTTTCCGCGATTGTCGTATAATGCAAGACAACCAGGAATTCAACATACATTTTGTAGGCCTTGTATTTTTATACACATTATATATGCCGTATTGCCTATTTTTTGCCATAGAGGATGGATCCAATTATTTTTTCTTTTATATCGATTTTGCAAATTTACTAGTTGAACCAATGCAAGAGCATCCTCGTCCTCTGACGATACTTTACTAAATGATAAAGCAATGCCAGGATGGCGCTGTTTGCCATTTCGGTACGCGTTATATCACTTTGATATCATTTTGTGGTCATTCTACTGTGACACCACGTCTTAACCATTCCAATGCCACCACCATTCCTTTGCCACACACCACTTTGGTGCGTGCCGTGCCTAAAGGCATGTATTTTTTTTATACGGTACGGATGAAGCAGTTGCTCTCTCAAAATTCTTCCAACGATCGATTTTGGGGCATTCATTTGTAATGATAATGATTTGATACTGACAGATGAATTCGTAGCGACTGCATCCAATACGTTTTCTTCTACTTCAACAGTACGTGTTGTCCGCGGAGCACCCCTGTTTACGTCATTTGGTGCAAATCGACCTAAGTAGAGATAGAATTCTTAGATTTTTAGTTTTCAAAAAAATTATCTTATTTTTTACCATTTTCTCTCAGCCGTTGATCAACACGTTCAAAAGTTTTGCGATCAGGAACCCTTCGATGGCGTTACTGTCGAGCGTATAGTCTTTTTGCTTTCAAGGCATTACAAGAAGCCATTCCATACATTAAATGCACATCTGCGTATTCATTGTTAGTGTAAGCCATATTTTAACCGATTAATTACTAAATTATTATTATTACTCGTTTGGTTTTGTACCTAAACAGCCGCATCGTCTTGTCTAGATAAGACAATGTGGCTGTTTTTTTAAATATTTAAAGAAATTAATATAAACACGTTCAATGCGGACCCCAGAACTTGGGCTTCAGCATGTGCGGCACCATTTTTTGTCGTTTTTTTTTTTCAAATAATCGACTGGAAGGTCATACATAATATGACAAAGTAAAATTTACTATTATTTGTGCAATTGAAAATCGCAATTTCCATCGTTAAGTGCATTTATCTCGAAAACGGTTCATATTACCGACATCAAACAAGTATACATTTTATACGTAAAAGGGGCTCAAAAAGTCGAAAATGACCTTAGAAATAAAACAAAATAGGCTGAAATTTTTTTTTGCAATATATTAAGGCAATGGGTGCTCTGCCCCCGAGCCCCTAAGAATGTTATCCAAGATTCTAATACACTGACCTAACTGGATTGAAATAATATGATACTGACCCAAAAATTATTAAAGTCGATTATCCAATAAAAAAGTTATCGCAAAAAATCGATTTTTTAACCCTCAACTTCAAGAGCGAATTTCTTTGTAGGGGTGCCTCGGGGGAAAGAAAAATATACAAACTTGTGACCTTATTTTCACTAGTTCTACCCAAATCCGAGATATTGCCCACCATTTTCGGGACACCCTGTATATCCGAGTTTTGGACTTCCAAAGCCTATTGCATTTTTATCATAAACAATTTAGTTTTTTGAACAGCGTTTCCTAGGTAAAAGGAGGAATATTTCCGGTTCTAGAGGTCCAATCGTGACAAACGAAAAACCAAAATCTTGGTAATTAACATTCCAACAAATTGGCATTGGTTTTGGGTCATTTGAGTACGTGCATAACATACAAAATTGAATAAACTGGCTAAAAATTTGTTTTTTTCATTTTAACGCCCAGGGACGTTTAGAGTTACGATTGGCTTCAAACTTTCGGAAATTATACCTTTTGTTGAAAACAAGACAGCCTGAAATTTTGGTGGCCAAATATTGAATCCTGTGGACACAAATGAATTTATTTAAAATTTGGATTGCCCGCCATTTTATGCCATTAGGTCCAAAATTAATCATTTTATTATACAATACAATGTCTTAATTTGTGGACTAAAGTAATTTGATTAACTTTACTATTATAAATGATATAATTTAAAGTGGCAATTAATACATAACTATTTCAAAAAATACCACCACTAATACTACAAAATAAAATGCAAACACTTAGACTGGCGGTAAATATGAAAGAAATTTTTCGTCATCAAAATTCAAGAGAGAATAACCTTAGCACATTCACGGACACTCTAGCCTGAAAAATAATTACCCCAATTAATCTCAATCCCTTTTTGTATTTTAAACGAACTGTGGTTTAAGTTCATTGTTGGTTGATACTCCAGACTCCTTGTTTTTGGAAGCGTAATTACGATTGTTGCCAGAGTTTACAAGTGAGGAACGATGTTAACCTTCGTTTGTTATTCCTAGTACGGGTTTCGGTTTCCCCAGAACTACATTAAGATTTTACAAGAAGTTTTGCTAGTTGCTTGGGGCGATAAACTATCAACTTAAAACTTTATGAATAAGTTTGTTAAACTCTACCTACGTTCTCAGGTTCATTAATTCCTAAGTAAATCTGCAGTATCAAATTCTCCATTTTGTGACAAATGCATTGCGGAATCCACAAAGCTTCTTTTCTCAAGATCGCATCTATAAAACCGCAATGAGATACTACAGGGTCCTAATGGACAGTTCGATTTTTTCTCACAGCTCAACGCGGAATTTGTCATCCAAGTTAGCATAATCAGGGGATGATTAGAACTATTTCATAATAACTGTCAACGTTCGCTAATTTTTATATGATAGAATAAATTAAATGCAATAACTGATAAGGAGGGTGCTAGGGGGTGCTGGGCCGAAATCTAAGGGTCATGGGTAAATCATGGCCCCAGATTCGTTCTTACCACACCGAAAAACGTAGAATGAGATATTTATTTTCGCCTCTTATATAAACTAACATTTTCTCCCTTTGGGGGGGTTCTGGGGGTGCTGGGGCGAAATCTAAGGGTGATGGGTAATTTATGACCTCAGATTCGTTCTTAGCACACCGAAAAACGTAGAATGAGATATATATTTATATGATGTGAAAATTTGGGGGGGCTGCTAGGGTGTGCTGGGGTAAAATCTAAGGGTGATGGGTCAGTGATTCGTTTTTAGCACACCGAAAAACGTATCAGAAGGTACTTCACCTTGGGAGTTTTGGAGTTTGTGGGAGGGCAGTCACATTTAGGTGACCGCAGCACCTAGGCCCCATTGGGCCCCTTGTACGTCCTCCCGAGGGATACAGGATCCCACCTAGGCCTCCAACCATCCTAATCTTGTGAAGAAGGTGGTGATGCTGCCTAGGGGAATATCCCTCAAGTCGGCCAGTGTAGGCCAACGTTCTCCCAAAATGGATTCTCTGCTAGAGGAGACTGCCGGGCACTCACAGAGTACGTGTTGGACAGTCTCGTCTTCTTGTTCACAACCTCTACATAGGGGTGTGTCATTTAACTTCATGTTGTAAAGGTGCTTCCTCAGCTGGCAATGACCAGTAAGAATTCCTGTCGCGAAGCGCAGGTTCTTCCTGGACATTCCCAGGTAGATCATCGTTGTATCCTTGTCAGGGTATCTAAGCAGATCCCTGGCCAACTGACAACTATGAGTTTCATCCCACAGTTTTTTAAATTTTCTGTGGGTGTCTTCTTTAATCATTAGCATTATTGCTGAGGTCGGCAGTATGTTGGAAGGGCCAGGTCCAAGTATACTAAGACTGGCTGCCTTCTTAGCCAGACTGTCAGCTTCCCTGTTGCCTCTGCACTGTGCATGCCCTTTGACCCAGCATAGAATGACACTGTTCATGCTGGAGGCGCCCACGAGTGCCTGATGGCATTCCCATACTGACCCTGTTGTTATTTTGTGTCTCCGTAGGGCCAGTAGTGATTGTCTACTATCAGTGTAGATTCTTATTGTTTTTCCTGTTATTTGTCTACGGGAAATTTCTTTTGCGGCTATGGTTATTCCCGCCAGTTCTGTTTGTATTATACTGGCTTGTTTGTCCATAGCCCATTTAATTTGAATTTGCAGGTTCCTGGAGTATACCCCACAACCTGTTCCTTCTTTCTTTTTCGATCCGTCTGTGAAGATGTTAACTGTTCCTTCACTGACGGCCTCATTGCTACTGTTGGTGTGTATTTCATAGGGTCTATCAAAGATGAACTGTGGAGAAATACCATCTGCACGTACCTGCAGAAGTGGCATTTGTTTAATTGCCTCATTCCACAGCCGGCATCTGGTCACTCCACATCCTATGTTTGGCTGTATGCCAACGGATTTGAGACGTGCCATAGTAGTTAGGGCCACCTCTTCTAGATATATGTCTAGTGGTGGCAGGCACAGCATCACTTCCATTGCTCTTGTTGGTGTTGTTCTCATAGCTCCAATTGTGTTTAAACAGGCTACTCGTTGTACCTGGCTGAGCTTACGTTTCGCTACAGTCTGCTGACTCTTAGGCCACCAGACGATGGCTCCATAGGCTATCATTGGTCTTATTATAGCAGTGTAAATCCACATAGCCACTTTGGGTTTCATTCCCCAGGTTTTCCCTATGGTTCTGCGGCACTGCTCAAAAGAGATGTAAGCCTTCTTTAGTCTTCTGTCTAAATGAAGATTCCATGTTAGTTTGGCATCAAAAGTTACTCCAAGGTATTTTACTTCTGATGCGAAATTTAGTGTGGTATTTAGGAGAACGGGGGCCGTCATTGGCCCCAATCTCCTTTTCCTTGTGAAGAGGACCAGCTCTGTCTTCCTGGGGTTGACCGACAGAGAGTGTTCTCTGCACCATCTTTCGATTATTCTCAGGGCCATCTGCATTCGATCACAGAGGACTCCTTCGAATTTACCACTAAGCAGTATCGTTAGATCATCTGCGTATGCAATTGTGTGGAATCCCTCGGAGTTGAGGCGGCGCAGGAGGCTGTCAAGAACTAAGTTCCATAGAAGAGGTGATAAGACACCCCCCTGAGGACAGCCTCTTGCAACCATTCCTCTAACAGCGGTGTCTCCCATGTTAATCTGTACCGCTCTTTTTGAGAGCATGTTGGATATCCAGCCACTTACGATCGGAGAAACGTTCCTGTTCGTGAGGGCTGCTGTGATTTTTGGAAAGGTGGTTTTATCAAAAGCGCCTTCTATGTCTATGAAGACACCCAGGGTGGACTCTTTATTGTCCAAAGACTTTTCAATCCGACCGCTAACCGCATGAAGGGCGGTGTCGGTGGATCTGCCCGGGGTGTATGCATGCTGATTGGGATGTGTGGGATTAGCAGTGATCGCAACATCCCTCAAGTATCGCTCACATAGCTTTTCCATCGCCTTGAGAAGGAACGAGGTCAAGCTAATGGGTCGGTATGCTTTGGGGGTAGTATAGTCTATTCTTCCCGCCTTTGGTATGAACACTACTTTGACTTCTCTCCACACCTTCGGAATATAAAGGTGTGCTAGGCACGTCCTGAATATTGCTGTCAGGTGCGGCACTATTTCATCCAGACCCCATTGTAAAAGGGCTGGATGAATGCCGTCAGTACCTGGCGATTTGAAGGGGGAGAAGCCCAGTATTGCCCATTTAATTCTGTCTTCACTCACAATTTGTTTGGCAGTTCACCTTTCTGTATCAGGACTTTTTTTTGTGTGTGTGTCTGTGTAATTTATAAACGTTTCGGAACAATCCGTTCCATGTCGCGTGTTCCATTTCTGTGATAGACTGTGGTTTCAAAATGATTTGAAAAAGTCTAGTGCTGATGTTTAAAGAAAACGAAATTTTCAAAATTCAAATTCAGTTGTTTCAATGAAGCCCTCCCCCGCCCACATACAGATGTAAACATTAAAATTTTTTAAAGAGTAATACTTTGAAAATATCATGGGCCAAATTTCTGCCGTTCTAGTTCGTTCTCGAGGTTAAAACCTTTGTTATAGTATTTCTATTCTCAATTTAAAAATACAGTCTAAAGCTTTGCTACCAGGATAAATCATAACGAAGCCTGTTTGTGATAGAATAACAACGAGATCGTGCTTGAACATTAGAAACAATACACGTATACGAATATAGCTAACCAGATATGTTATGCGCTTACTTCAAACAAAAGTAGTCGATTGCTTACCTGGCGCGCCATTACAAGTTCGTTATCTGCACTTGGTTCATTTTTAATATTGCCGGTAGCATAGCCATAGGTTAGATGATATTTACTTTTATTGAATTATTCATTAAACTAACATTATTTGTTATAAATAAATAATTACATCGCGCATATCAATTAATATAAAGTAATAAAATAATATTTACAACGACTAAAAGATTATTCTAAAAATCGTCGGTTGGCACTTATGACATCGCTGGTGTTATGAACTATTCCTTTGTCGGTCTTCTTTTACAGTTTTCATACTAACACTAGATAAACTAATACTGGTCTTGGCGACGACCGAGAAATTTTATTGCCTAAGTTTTAGTAACCGTTTTTTCAAAGGCTATTCGATTTTTTCAAACTTATTTTCAATATAACAGTTTATGGCAACTTATTTTTAAACTATTTACAGGTAAACTAATTTCAGTGATGATGATCATGAATAAGAGAGGAGCGATATTAGAATTATTCATATCAGGTTGTTATGGGTACCCGAGATTTACGTCAAACTTATAAATGCAGACCTCTACTGAGAAATTAATACAAGAAGGTCATGACCACTTGTTTAGTCTAGGGAGTAAATATTTATACAATTAACCTACTTTATAGGAAGCTAATCTGCTTACCAGTTGCGTCTCAAGGGAACGTCTTTTAATCTAGAACGAAATATTTATGTATATTTTATAGTTAAGACCTATTTTAGAATTTTTATCATTTGTCTGTACGATTTCTCAACGAAAATGCCGCTCTTTTAAACACTTGCAGGAGAGAACTGAAAAGAACAACATAGTGTCCAGTAGATCAGTTAATCATCAATGTTTACGATGTTCCTGAATATAGATGGAAATATTGTTAAAGAATAAAAAATTCGAAAGAAAATACCAAATGTATGCCTCCTTACGAATTAGCGACAAACGACTTTTTATTGACTTCGCAATAATTTTCTTTTAGCACAATCTAATTTTATATTTTCGGTAAGAAAGTAGATATTCTGTGAGTCAAAGAAAACGAGAAAAATTCGCCATTAAAAAAATATATTTCGCTAACACTATTTCAGAAACTACAAATTCCACAACTAAAAACTGTCAGAATAAGTATCATTCCAACACATACTGTGCTGGAATAATATCAGAAAAGCACTTGGTGTATTATTTTTACTTGAAGATTGATCGTCATTTTTTAACGAATCCTCAATTTTGTCAAATGTCTCGGCACCCATGAAACCTTACAACGAGATACCTTTTAGTGTTATAGTATACAGAACGTTCCATTTAAGAAAATAAGACATAGTAAATTTAGCGGTTTCTCACTCACCCTGTATAAACTAGCCGAATTTAAACAATTCGGCTGACAGCGCCTTTTTAAGATGAAAAAGTTCGTCTGCATTGGGGAAAAAAAAAATTAGGGGAACTTCTTAATGCCTCATATTACCCAAAAATGTTTTTGATGAAATCGAAGCTGATCCTTTCTCGAGAAATCATCCGCAGAAGTTTAAAATCTAAAACTATTTGAGACTACATTTTTAAGCATACATGCTTATTGTTTTTTATGCTTCCTAGCGTTTCTGGATCGAATAAACAAATACAAAGCACGTCGCAACTTGTTATTGATACATTATATCTATATCAATACATTTTTCTACTGCTTTCCTTGCCATTGTTAACTTTTCGGTTTTCAGCTTCTCTTTAACCAGCAGAGCGAACGTTTTCGTCTGCTGCTACTTTTATTATTTAAGAATATTAGTGATAAGTGAGCATCGAATTATTTAAAATCATTTCAGTTTCTTGTTTGTCGTTGTCTGATAATAAAGTGCCAACAATTGATAGATTTTTATGAGGTAACGTTTTGTGTATTTATTTTTTGTTTACTCTGCTTACAAATTCCATTATGTCAACACATCCAAATCATGTATCTACACGTGCTGAAAATAGCAGAAGAGTTTGTGGTGAAATGATTTTAAATAATTCGATGCACAGTTTCCACTAACATTCTTAAACAATAACAGTGGCAGCAGAAGAAAACTGCTGGTTAAAGAGAAACTGAAAACTGAAAAGTTAACAATGTAAAAGTGAAGCAGTAGAAAAATGTAGCAGTAGAAAAATGTATTGATATATCAATTGTTGTGACGAGCTTTGTATTTGTTTATTCGATAAAGAAACGCTAGAAAGTATACAAAACAATACGCATATATGATAATATGCTTAAAAATTCAGTCTCAGATAGTTTTAGATTTTAAATTTCTCCGGATGATTTCACGAGAAAAGGATCAGTTTCGATTTCAGCGAAAATATTTTTGGGTAATGTGAGGCACAAAGAAGAAGTTCCTGTAAGTAATTTTTAGCGCCAATGTAGGATAATTTTTTTGTCTTAAAAAGACACCGTGGCTACTTACACAGTACAACAGTATCGTAAACTAGATAGTGCAGTAAAATAGGGAATCAGCTGCGGAATCCTTTGTAACAAGGCTTTTTTTCTATTCTCTTGTAAATTGTATCAATAATATATGATAAAATTCCGCTTCCTAAAAAGTGTCGCTGTAATAGTTATTAAACAAAATAGGTGTAAAATTACTGTTTTCGCGAAAATTTTTTAAAATTTAATTTGACCGCTTGTGCCAGTCGAAATAGGAGGAAATTTTACGTAAATAATGTGTAAGAAAATTTTTTGTACGATCAAATCGCTTGTAGATGTGAACTTGTTAATTAAGGTCTAATACATGGCTGCATAGTACGAGCATATGAGCCAAAAATGAGGCGTGCTCCGTACAAAGAAAGCTATAACGTTTGATTGGTAATAGAAACAGAAAAAAAAGAAATGCTTATTGGAGAAAATTACTTCACTTACTCGATCCGTGTATTTAAATGACCAAAAACATATGTAAACAATTATTATTAACTAATAAATTAGCATATAATCATTTATATCAGTAAATCTTTTGTAAATTGTTAAAAAAATAATTTTTGAATTGAAATTGTGAATTAGGTCATTATTAAGATGTATGTATTGAAAAAAACACTAAAGTTATAGACATAGTTACAACTTTGCAAACAGCAGAAAAATTAACTATCTATAAAAGAAAAACTTTGTGTAGAAATATTAATGAAATCATTGCTTTCTTTCGATAACCTGAATTCTGGTTATGCTAGCAAGTTAAAATCCTAAAATGAATTTGTCTAATTTCTTATTTGACAATTCTCATTCTAACACTAGCATCCACACAGTCCCCTACGGCCATGCAGATTAAACTAGTATCCACATAACCCCCTACGATTATGAAGATTCAGTTAAAAATGAGAACAAAGACCTAAAATGAATTTACCTTGTCTTAAAAAATTTTTCATTTCAATGGATTACATTTTCATGAAATCTATCATTCTGTTTCCTGGAAATGCTTAGCCTTTGAAACGTTTTTCGCCCCTATTCTGGAGCTCATCAGAAAGACATAAAGCCATTCATAAAGAAGTTTCATGCAAAACCAAGACAATTTCTATGAATAAGTGTGAAATGATTATATTTGACATTGACTGATAAAAACAACCTCACCTATCTATTAGCTAACTAGTATTGGAGCCTATATACTCTATGCATGTTTAAAAATGAATTATTATTTGTTTGCTTATAATTGTATTGAAACATTCTTTATAGGATTTTGCAAACAGCAGAAAAATTAACTATCTATAAAAGAAAAACTTTGTGTAGAAATATTAATGAAATCATTGCTTTCTTTCGATAACCTGAATTCTGGTTATGCTAGCAAGTTAAAATCCTAAAATGAATTTGTCTAATTTCTTATTTGACAATTCTCATTCTAACACTAGCATCCACACAGTCTCCTACGGCCATGCAGATTAAACTAGTATCCACATAACCCCCTACGATTATGAAGATTCAGTTAAAAATGAGAACAAAATCCTATAAAGAATGTTTCAATGCAATTATAAGCAAAGAAATAATAATTCATTTTTAAACATGCATAGAGTATATAGGCTCCAATACTAGTTAGCTAAGATAGATAGGTGAGGTTGTTTTTATCAGTCAATGTCAAATATAATCATTTCACACTTATTCATAGAAATTGTCTTGGTTTTGCATGAAACATCTTTATGAATGGCTTTATGTCTTTCTGATGAGCTCCAGAATAGGGGCGAAAAACGTTTCAAAGGCTAAGCATTTCCAGGAAAGAGAATGATAGATTTCATGAAAATGTAATCCACTGGAATGAAAATTTTTTTAAGACAAGGTAAATTCATTTTAGGTCTTTGTTCTCATTTTTAACTGAATCTTCATAATCGTAGGGGGTTATGTGGATACTAGTTTAATCTGCATGGCCGTAGGGGACTGTGTGGATGCTAGTGTTAGAATGAGAATTGTCAAATAAGAAATTAGACAAATTCATTTTAGGATTTTAACTTGCTAGCATAACCAGAATTCAGGTTATCGAAAGAAAGCAATGATTTCATTAATATTTCTACACAAAGTTTTTCTTTTATAGATAGTTAATTTTTCTGCTGTTTGCAAAATCCTATAAAGAATGTTTCAATACAATTATAAGCAAACAAATAATAATTCATTTTTAAACATAGTTACAACAATAAGAAATCAGCGGCATTTTTTAATGGGTGGACATTTATTTCTATTTTAAAAAAGTGTGGAGACGATACGACCTGTTATACTTAATTCCGAAGTTAAGCCCGTTTTTTATCTTAGTTTACTATACTAAAAAATCTTTTGACAATTTTTGGTGTAATCTTGTTATGGAACCATTTGAAAAAATATCTAATTTACTATAAAAGTAAATTCAGACAAAAATCCCATGAAAAAAACATCTTTGAAACATTATAACCTTTGGCATCATCTTTCAGCGAAATCTGCGTAAAAAAATATTTTGACTTTTGAAACATTTTTCATCTCGAGGACGACGGTCAGTCGCCTTTGGGCTTCGTCGTTAGAATTTTCAAAAGTACTCAAAAACTTAAGTTGCGTGGGGTGGAAAACCACTCCGCCCGACAAATTTTTCGAAAGTACCAAGAATTTGGTTTTTCGAAAGTACCACAAATTTAGGGGTTCACAGGGCGAAATCCTCAGTTATGATGTAGCGAGTAGCTATTTTAAGCGTCAAAAGAAGAAGAAATCAATGCGACTGTTTTCCAATAAAAACCAAAATCCTCATTTAGTTATCCTCAAAGGGGGAGAGCATAATCCTTGTCCAAATCACTAGAACGTGCCAAAAATGAGTCAAAAATTCAAAGTCGGAGAGTCGATTCCGACGAACCCAAAATGCTTTATATCCCGGCTAAGGCGGACATCGCCATAGTAGTCGCTCGAAGGCGAGTCGACGGAAAAAAAGTATATTTGGGTTCGATGCCGTTAGTACGTTAGTACGTTTATAGCAGGAAAACCATCGAACTCATATAGACAGCTTCTTTAAGCATCCTGACAAGCATTTCGATAATTTCAGTGCAAAATTAAAAGTGAATAATTTTCAAAAAGTTCCGCATACATTTTACAATCATTACTAAATGGGAGTCTGAATCTTTTTGTACAGTCGATTGACATAGTTCTGTCGACAATGGATGACTTACACTCCTACGGGAGGTAACGGCTTGCCGAGTGGTGGTGCTTTTTGATGTTGGCCTTATCTACATTAGTTAAGTATTGAATATTTACATTTTTTTTATTTCATGAATTATTTCAATAAATGAAAATATATTTTTAATTCGATTTCTTATTGATCCACTAATTATAAAATTTGTGACCGACGTGCGATTCTGTGGCGTAAGTCGGACAATTACTTACCGCGGGTCACCTTTGATCCCGTCACCTCTGTGTACTTGTCCGAGTACTCATAGAATCCATAGACGGTCTTAATTATTAAGAAGTGTTTCTAAGAAAATGCTAATTATAAGATATATTCATTAAAAGTCCACCGCCCGACATAAGATTTCGATGGAGAGAGCAGACTGTAGCAATCACAGTAAGTATAATTTTGTCTATTTTCATCTTGGGGAGGGTAACTTGAATCACCCTTGAGAGTAGAGTTGATAGGTATCGTAGCGGCGGCACGGCTCCGGCCTAAATTGTGTAAAATCCTTGTCGTGTCTAACAGACCCTACGATTCTAGGTACATCTACTCTCACACAGTTGGCAAGTTTCTCGTACAAACTCACACTTATCATGGTACCATTCTATTACAGACCCATCAAATGGCATATCGCTCGATTTGTCTTCAAATGGAAAATTGAACTTTTCAATAACATACCGAATGTTCCATTTTAAAAACGTTAGTTTATGACTGCACGGCTTTATACCTCCATCTATCATCCCGTTTTTTACCTTTCGATATTTTTTATAATAGAGCCAAGTTATTTGAACTACACAATTCTGAGACACTCTGTATATATACATTTTGCTCGACTTGCGCATGGCAATGCGTCAATTGATATAATTTCTTCGCATATTGGGTGTTCACTGCGTTCGCATTATGTTGGACGGTACTGTATGTTAATACCATTTTTACAAATTAATCTGTTACATCAGATAAACAAAACGTCTCCTAGATACATTTTCTTAAAGTATAATAAGCTCTTACAGAGAAAGCAGAGTACACATTTCATTAATATAAATGAATACAGAACAAAGCAAGATTATTTCAACGGACTATATACTAACAGTAGCAGGTCCTTTTATTAAATAAATACTGACTAAAGGAAACTGACAATAATAAGAAAAGGTAAACAAAAGTGTTATTATATAAAATGAAATAAGTAAGAAAAAGTTTGTAAATTTTTGCGGTAGCTACCGACGCTAAATTTATTCTCCTCAAACAATACATGACTTGCACTAATTTACTTTAAACGTGGCTTTATGCGTGGTAAGCGCATATATTATGACATAAATTGATACAAATCAACCATTCATTAATTTAAATAAAGTAATTTAAGAACTGTCCAATATGTCAAGTTTTATGAAACATATTTTGCGACACTTTGTGTCTGTCTATTCGCCATTTTGCACTACTGTATCATTAACTTTATATTTTAGTTCGCATAATTTTCCAGTTTCTAACATAAACTAAAATTTACAAACTTCATCTCCGTGAATTATTACTTACACTATAACTCGTAAAACAATATGCTATTATTATAGTGTTTACGAAGTCAATTGAAACTGGTCAGTGTTAAAGCACAGGACCATGCGCACTTAACTTGATATTTTGTCCTATGTATTTAACAATGGTATCGAGAATCGAATAGTAGTTGAAACTGTGCAGGCGAGTCCGACACTGGCAATGTAATCAGCCTGAATGAACCATCTACAACTGCACTGGTTTAAAGTTAACAAAACGGACAGGTCCACTAGCATAAAAAAACTTGTAGATCGTTTTTCAGCAGTCAACGTGGACTTGTGAGATGTGCTATCATTGGCCTGGGTTTGAGGATGGGTGGCGACGATTGGCTGGCACCCAGGTATTCCTTAGTCTGATTGGTCGGTAGGTGTTTGAGTTATATCAGTCATTAGTCAACGTGGACTCGATATTTCTCTAGTGCAGTGCGAAAAATAGTTTTCAGAACAGCTTTATACCAAATATTCCGCCTAATTCGGTAATTGTATTAGATAATGCTTCTTATCACTCGCGAATATTAAATAAAATACCAAACACCAGTACAAGGAAGACATTTTAAAGTTCATGAGAGAAAAAATATGGAAATTCCTGTAAAAGTTCCAACAAAGCGCGAATTACTGAAATGAATAAAAGAAAAGAATTTCAAAAGGGAATATGTTATTGATAACTTACCCAATATATACGGTCATACACTTTTGCGGTTACCTCCGTACTGTGCATATTTAATCCTATCGAGATGGTTTGAGCAACTTTAAGAGATCGTTTGCGAAAATGTAATGACTCCAACGTTAAGCGCGGTAGTAGTTGATCATATAAGAGAAGTAATAAATGACCTCGACAATACTGATTTATGGAAAAATTGTGTTAAGCATGTAATTGAAAAAGAAAATCAATATCCAACACTACCCCCCATTGCGCCGATAATAATTCAACCGGATAATGATCCCTCTTCAGAAAGTGAAGATTCGGACTCGTCATCTTTTAGCATTTAAATTTTTTAATACATGTTTTCAGAACAAAATATTTAGCTGTTATATTAGGTATGAAGTTTACTTTTTTATTGTTACATTTCTTGAAATATATTTTATTTAGTTGACAAGAAATTTTAATTTAAGTTACTTTATTCTAGACATATTTTAATTTTGTTTTTATTTATGTTTTATCTATACAAGTATTTATTTTTGTTGTACTGATTCTTTGCTTTGGTTAAGAAACTTACATTTTTATTTTTATTTTAGAAGAAACTTAAATTTTATTTTTACTATTTAACATTCTTGCTCCTGGCCAATCTAACCTGTCCCATTCCCTCATCCCCGCAAGGATATGTTCATACTGTCATCGGCGTCGGCGTCGCGAACAAGTTATGACTTGTCTAGCGCGCTGTGCTTCATGTTTTAGTCTTCTGCCGAAACAGAAGTCATTTGAGCACGAAAAATAGTCTTCTGCCGAAGCAGAAGTCATTTGAGCACAAAAAAAGTCTATATAAGACAACACTTTTTCTCAGCGAGCGAGTAGTGATCGATCCTTCAAGCAGTAATGTTCCAGCCTTCAGCAACTAATAGTCTTCTGCCGAAACAGAAGTCAGTTGAGCACAGAAGCCAACGCCAATGCTGACGAGGTCATCCCTTCCTCTTGTGTTGTAACCAGACAGTGTGTTTTATTTGAGTTTTATTGTGTTGAGTGTCAAGTGGCAATGCATACCCGGAGTGGCAAGGCAGTAGGCACTGGGGTCGAGAGCGACGTCTCCACGTCGGCCCCCCCTCACTGCACGACGCCCCTCACAGCATCTGACCACGAAGTGCTCCGCCAACACGAACACGACGCCCTGACAAGGGGTACGGGGGTCACGCCCGACGTCTCCACGACGGTGGCCCCACACTGCACAGCAAGCAACACAGCAACCCGGCTCGGCGAGGTAAGCATGTCCTCTGATTTTTCCACAGGCACAAGTGCTACGCATGGCGTCGCGACGACGGCGCCCCACTACTGTGCGTCGCCGGGCTCCGCGCCTAGGCATAGCGAGGCAGGACTCGCCACCAACATAGGACACGACACTGGGGTCACGCATGACGTCATCACGACGGTGCCCCCTCGCTGCATGGCACGCAGCGCAGCCACCTGGCATGGAACCCAGGCAACAAATATGGAATGGAGTAGCAACGATTCCCAGGCGATGCCCCCTTACTGCATGGAGCGCAACGCAGCATCGTGGCACGAAAACTCGGCGATGGAACAGGGATTAGATGGTGATGATGACATGGTGATGCCCCCTCGCTGTATGGTGGACCCAACAGCATCCCGGGCCAACGACGATTCCTCGACGCTGGGAGATCGCCGCTTCGCTGGATTCGCTTCCACACATGGGGAAGCCTCCCACTCAGGCTCAGGGCTGCCCAGCGGTCAGTACACCATCGCTGCCACACCCGACTGGCCCCAACTCTTCAGCGACGCCTCGCTGACACCTCGCCGCCAGCTGGCCACCCCTCACTGCATGGTACCACCAACAGCAACCAGCCCAAGTCCAAGCACGCCGCCCAACGCACAGTACTTCGTCACGCCTACCTCGTCGGCCGGCGCCTACCACGTCACCCCGCCGTACCAGACGGCAAGACCTAGTGCTACGCCCCAAAGACAAATAGTGCTCCAAAACCAAACGACTGGAACGATCCCAGTCCCCTCTGCCGCCATAACGGACCAACCCCAACCGAGCTTGGGACTACCCAGCTATGAACAATTAGCGCAACTCCTGGCTCTGACCACTTCAAACCTAGCCTCCATTACCCGGCAGCAAGAAAATTGCCGGCCACCCATTACTGCACGTAACGAATCACAGCCGTACGCCACGGAAAAGGCCAACTTACGTGGACATGGCGACCAACAACGTGAGGCCAGATCTTTCCGGAGGGAAGAGGATCCACGACGACCCGACTACACAGATTCTGGGGAAATGGACCCCCAGTGGCGCCCAACACAAAACCTAGCAGAGAGCATGACAAGACTAATGGAGGGAAGCGTTCAAGCCGCAATACACGCAATACAAGGTCATCACAGGATGCCCACAAGAAGAACGAGAGCGCTGCCCACTTACTCAGGCCTGGAATGGGAGGATCCAGTCAACTTCCTGGATGAGCTCGAGGAGGCGATGCTCCATGAAGACATCCACGGTCGAGATAAAGTGAGAGTAGCCATTGAACAGCTCGAGGGTCAAGCCAGACGCACCCTGGAGATGTGGAAGTCCCACAACATCACATACGAGTTCCTAAAGGAAAAGCTCCTGCGGCAGTTCAACGACACTGCCACCCTGGGGAAGCTACGCTCCAGGTTACACGGGGAGAGACAAAAAGACGACGAACCCGCCGCCGTTTTTATACAACGCAAAATTGGACTCTGGCTGAGAGTAGAACGGTATACGCCGGAAGAAGAGATGGTTATGGAGGTGCGCGAGCTCCTGCGACCGGAACTAAGATTCGCAACTAGAAATGTCCCAGTGGCCACGATGGAAAGCTTGAGCCGAGTGGCTGAAAACGCCGAGGGTGACTACAGGGAATTTCAGAGGCAACTCCGACCGCTGCCGAGGCCAGCCACCATCCCGCCTGCAAGTAATAATACCAATAGTCTACCAAAGTGCCGCAAGTGCCCGGGATTTCACTATCACCGAGACTGCCCCACCAACCAAACTCAGTCAGAGCCCCAGCAAGGCAACTCCAATTTCCGCGGACACGACTCCAACCAGCGAGCCAACCCCAATTTTCGTGGACACGACTCCAACCAGCGGGGAAACCCTAACTTCCGCCAACAAAATGTCCAGACAGGGGGTAACAACTTCCGAGGGCATGGCACCAATTTAAACAACCCTAGCCAACAAGCAGGTCCAACCAATAACCCAGGCCCAGGACAGACATCCACGGCACCACCTCAGCAAAGGAGTCAGGCAACTACACGGCAAGAACCCCGCAA
This sequence comes from Stenurella melanura, assembly GCA_963583905.1. Taxonomy (NCBI): domain Eukaryota; kingdom Metazoa; phylum Arthropoda; class Insecta; order Coleoptera; family Cerambycidae; genus Stenurella; species Stenurella melanura. The sequence continues at coordinate 123,564,684 of OY757314.1, forward strand.
CACACCGCCATCGGGAAACTCCCAATGGGTCGGGCAGAACTAGGGCGCCCGGCCCCACCGCTGGAAATTAACAGCCTAGAACTACCAACCAAGACAGAGGACGCAGTGCTGCAACTACAAGCCCAGCAACAAGCCACAACCTTGGTGTCTCCACCACCGACCAAGAAGAATGAGATTGACGAAGCTACAGCCAAGCAGGAGCAGGACACGTATCAACCACGCCCGTTGACACCACGGCAACAAAGCAACAGAGCCGCCGCCTTTGCTTTCCTTTGCCCGGGCCGCCTGGACAGGCGATCACCAGTCAACACCGTGACGCAAGATGCTACCTCCCTCGGCTCCGACCAGTCAACCACGCTCATTCCTCAGCCTCAGCCAGGTGAACAGGAACCCAAGGAAGTAGCGAGTATGGACGCCTTCCCGGAACAGCAGGACGCTGGACCTTCCTGGAAGGATAAAAGGTCAGTATTGCCAACCACTGCCCCACTAATAGCTTCTGTATTCTTCGACAAGGTATTCCCGCCAATTCATACCCGAGATGTCAGCACGAAGCCATCCCCCCCGAGGTCACCTCCACTCGGCCTGCCAGGCCCCGAGCCGCCTCCCAGGATTCAGTCCAGCCAGACTGACCTACCCAGACAATCTCTGCGACAGACCACCGACATCGATGATGACGATACCGATGATGACGATACCGAAGATGACGATCCCGAAAATGACGATCCCGAAGATGACGATACCGAAGATGACGATACCGAAGATGACGATACCGAATATGACGACAGCAACGACGAGGATGACGATCCCGAGGATCCAGGACATCCAGCCCCACCAAGGCTCGCAGCTCCTACTGTCACAGGACCAGTAGCGCCCGTTGCCCAGAAGCCAGTCACGCCTACTATCACAGGATCAGTAGTGCCCGCTGCCCAACAGCCAACCACGCCTACTGTCACAGGACCAGTAGCGCCCGTTGCCCAGAAGCCAGTCACGCCTACTATCACAGAGCCAGCAGCACCCGCTGCCCAACAGCCAACCACGCCTACTGCCACAGGACCAGTAGTGCCCGTTGCCCAGAAGCCAGTCACGCCTACTATCACAGGATCAGTAGTGCCCGCTGCCCAACAGTCAACCACGCCTACTGTCACAGGACCAGTAGTGCCCGTTGCCCGGAAGCCAGTCACGCCTACTATCACAGGATCAGTAGTGCCCGCTGCCCAACAGCCAACCACGCCTACTGTCACAGGACCAGTAGCGCCCGTTGCCCAGAAGCCAGTCACGCCTACTATCACAGGATCAGTAGTGCCCGCTGCCCCAAAGCCAGATGCCAACGCACAAGTCTACATCCGTGGACCTGGTACCTACTTCCGTGGACATGGCGACTATCTACGTGGACATAGCACCACAGCCGCCGCTAAACCAAAAATTCCAGCCCGCCGACTGCCCCCAGTCGTGCCTGGCCCATCCACCTCAGCCAAGAGGAAACAAACAAACAAGAATGAGAAGTCCCCGGCGCTGTCAGCCGCACCGCCGCCGCCAGCAGACCCTGGGCCTTCTACGTCAAGACAAGAGCAGCCGCTCGACACGACGCCCATACTGTTCCCGATGCCGTTCTGGGCGAAGGCCGTGACCACGCCTGGCCACGACCGACAGCAGCCATCCGCCAGCCAGATGCCTGTCCCAGTCCGGACACGAGTATTCGTCAACTCGAACGCCAGCCCGAGCTCAGCCGGCTCTGGCGCACCGCTCCAGGATCCCGCTACCTTAGCACGTAGCACAGCAGGACCTAGCAGCCCCCACGAGGCGCTCCAGTATCTCACTGCCTTAGCCCGCAGTACAGCAGGACGTTGCAGCCTCAATAAACCGCTCCAGTCTCCCGTTGCCTTAGCAAGCAACACAGCAGGACGTTGCAGCCTCATAGGTTCGCTCCAGAATCCCGCTGCCGTAGCACGCAGCACAGCAGGACTTAGCAGCCCCCCAATTCACAACAGGATCAGGCAGCCCCGGGCGTCGCGGAGACGACGTCCAGAAAAACGAAACGTGCGATAATATACCATTGTAAATAATTCAACGCCACAGGGCGAAAACTTTGTTCAAACTAGAATACATTTATGATTTGTCACATAAAATACTTTAATTTTAAATATCTTGTTTTACCTAAAATATCTTAATGGACCTATTATTAGTTACTTATATAAAATATCTTACCACACTTAATCTTAGTCTATATATGTTAAAATATCTTAGTTGTTGAAATATCTTAACACTTACTCTTAGTTTATAGTTTTGAAAATATTGTATCCACTCACTCTTACATTATATAATTGAAATTATTGAACTGAAACATAACCTGTATGCCTTTATTAATGTTCAATAAAGTCACAAAAAAGGGGGGTGGTGTCATCGGCGTCGGCGTCGCGAACAAGTTATGACTTGTCTAGCGCGCTGTGCTTCATGTTTTAGTCTTCTGCCGAAACAGAAGTCATTTGAGCACGAAAAATAGTCTTCTGCCGAAGCAGAAGTCATTTGAGCACAAAAAAAGTCTATATAAGACAACACTTTTTCTCAGCGAGCGAGTAGTGATCGATCCTTCAAGCAGTAATGTTCCAGCCTTCAGCAACTAATAGTCTTCTGCCGAAACAGAAGTCAGTTGAGCACAGAAGCCAACGCCAATGCTGACGAGGTCATCCCTTCCTCTTGTGTTGTAACCAGACAGTGTGTTTTATTTGAGTTTTATTGTGTTGAGTGTCAAGTGGCAATGCATACCCGGAGTGGCAAGGCAGTAGGCACTGGGGTCGAGAGCGACGTCTCCACGTCGGCCCCCCCTCACTGCACGACGCCCCTCACAGCATCTGACCACGAAGTGCTCCGCCAACACGAACACGACGCCCTGACAAGGGGTACGGGGGTCACGCCCGACGTCTCCACGACGGTGGCCCCACACTGCACAGCAAGCAACACAGCAACCCGGCTCGGCGAGGTAAGCATGTCCTCTGATTTTTCCACAGGCACAAGTGCTACGCATGGCGTCGCGACGACGGCGCCCCACTACTGTGCGTCGCCGGGCTCCGCGCCTAGGCATAGCGAGGCAGGACTCGCCACCAACATAGGACACGACACTGGGGTCACGCATGACGTCATCACGACGGTGCCCCCTCGCTGCATGGCACGCAGCGCAGCCACCTGGCATGGAACCCAGGCAACAAATATGGAATGGAGTAGCAACGATTCCCAGGCGATGCCCCCTTACTGCATGGAGCGCAACGCAGCATCGTGGCACGAAAACTCGGCGATGGAACAGGGATTAGATGGTGATGATGACATGGTGATGCCCCCTCGCTGTATGGTGGACCCAACAGCATCCCGGGCCAACGACGATTCCTCGACGCTGGGAGATCGCCGCTTCGCTGGATTCGCTTCCACACATGGGGAAGCCTCCCACTCAGGCTCAGGGCTGCCCAGCGGTCAGTACACCATCGCTGCCACACCCGACTGGCCCCAACTCTTCAGCGACGCCTCGCTGACACCTCGCCGCCAGCTGGCCACCCCTCACTGCATGGTACCACCAACAGCAACCAGCCCAAGTCCAAGCACGCCGCCCAACGCACAGTACTTCGTCACGCCTACCTCGTCGGCCGGCGCCTACCACGTCACCCCGCCGTACCAGACGGCAAGACCTAGTGCTACGCCCCAAAGACAAATAGTGCTCCAAAACCAAACGACTGGAACGATCCCAGTCCCCTCTGCCGCCATAACGGACCAACCCCAACCGAGCTTGGGACTACCCAGCTATGAACAATTAGCGCAACTCCTGGCTCTGACCACTTCAAACCTAGCCTCCATTACCCGGCAGCAAGAAAATTGCCGGCCACCCATTACTGCACGTAACGAATCACAGCCGTACGCCACGGAAAAGGCTTACTTACGTGGACAATACTTTCTCGTTGTTCCTTGCTGAGCAATAACATATTTCAATATAGTATGGGATGACTTTAAAACTAAACCCAATAAATTTAAATATTTAGACTTTATATCTAAAACTGATATAATACTTCAAAAATATGTTGTTGGATAAATGAACAAAAATAGCCTATCTATTAAACAAAAGATAATAAAAATTAATACAATTTTCAGAAAATTATAACATTTTCTTATGACAAGCATTTCTATTTACCTCCGCCCATGTACAATAAAGAGTTGCCGACTGTTTTGCCGGCTTTTAGTTTTTATACGATTTCAATTGTGCTCGTATACACTTTATCTACTCTTATTAGACTATATATTAATTACTCAACTAAATAGGAAGGTCCATTATTATTGAGGGGAGGAAAGTGATTTGACAGGTTTGAATAACTTGGACGTTGTCAAATCAAGTTAAACAATAGTTGTGCCAAAAATTATGAATTCGATTAGTGAAGATGAACTATTATGTTAATATTTATTTTTATAATCATAGATTAAGTATAGTATCCAACTTGCGACAATGGTAGTAACACACTTGTTGATTTACAGCACTCGCCTACGGCTCGCGCTACAAACTTCATCTGCGTGAGTTATTACCTACATTACCTCTCGATAAATAATACACTATTATTTCTTTTAAACCGTATTTCTATATTCTTGAAAATATAGATGTTTCATTTTACTTAGGCAAAAGTTAAAAGGATAAAAACTGAGATAATTAAATAATGGCCGCTTACTTACTAGACACTCTTTATATTTATACAACAAACCGAACAAATTTAGCACCGTTTCTAAGAAATATTTATTTATTAAGTTATCCCTAGAAAGTAGCTCGAACTGAACTACTCTTTTCGTTAGACAGATTTTGTTTATGTCGCTGTCTTCTAACGTGATCAAGATTAAGTACATATTTTCACGGTTATAGCAATACACTTCCGTCTTGCGTCTATAAAACTCATACCGTCCATAATTCTATTCGCATAATATTATTTCTATTATTTCTTTCACTTAAGAACTGCTGCGAAAGAAAGAGAAAAAATACAAAATTCTATAAGTGTCCTTGACTGAGTCTACATCAAGTCGGTTTCTCCAAGGATATGTTGGTTAGGAATTGTTGTCATGACAACAATGGATCTGCTCGATGTACCTATAAGGCTTAATTTACTTTTACGCTACACAGCGCTAATAAAAGCAAAATAGTAAAAATATCAAATATAATAACACTGCTCTAGTAATTACACGCTACAAATGAAGTTAATAGCCGAACAGTATGAATATACAGCGTGTAACAATTTTATCTACGAATGTCTAAAGAGTAGATCATAGACCATGAAATTTAATCCTAATAAATTCTCCTTCTTTTATCAATTTTAAAATCATGTTAAAGTGAGGACCTGTACGTATGTTTTTTACTTCCCTCGCATACCGAAGGGAAGTATTGTATTCGAGAAAAAATCACCCTCCGAGATTTTTTCGGATTCTGACGTTTCAGAACACGTAGATTACGAAAATATAGGTGTCTGTCTGTCTGTCTGTCTGTCTGTCTGTCTGTTGGTGCATTTACTAAAAAACTACTTGACGGAGAGCAGTCAAATTTGGCAGGTAGTTGACGCTACTGTCAGCGCAGAAATGGTAGAAATTTCACTGGAAAATATACAGGGTGGACCGTCTAAACGGAATAAATAGTGAAAAAAATTTAAAATTTCTACGTTTCATGACGCGCTAATCCTATTTCGGGAAAACACATTTTTGAACATTTTTTTCACCAACATTTTTGAAAAATTTTTTACCAAGATGAAAAAATTTTTTTTTGCTCAAATTTAAAATTTCTACGTTTCATGGCATTCTAAAATTATTAAAAAAAAAAAGAATTTTTTTTACCATTTTTGAAAATTTTTTTTCTAAAATATTTTTTTTCCTTCAAATTTAAAATTTCCACGTTTCATGGCATTCTAAGCCTGACTCAGAAAAAAAAAATATGAAACATTTTTGAAATTTTTTTTACCACTAAAATAGATGGATTTTTTTTACATTTCTTCAAATTTAAAATTTCCACGTTTCATAGCGTTCTAAATCTATTTAAAAGAAAAATTAGAAATTTTGTTTATTATTTTTAAAAAATTTTACCACTAAGATAGAATTTTTTTTCTTTGTTCAGATTTAAACTATCCACGTTTCCATGGCATTCTAAAACTACTCAAATTTAAAAATGTTTTTGTAAAATTTTTTAAAAAATTTGAAAACATTTTTAATCTATTTATCACTACTATAGAATAGACGAAAAATTTGGTTTGCTCAAATTTAAAATTTCCACGTTTCATGACATTCCAAACCAATTTCAAAAAAAAAAATTTTGCAACATTTTGTTACCACTTTGGAAAAAAAATTAACACTAGAATAGATGGAAACTTTTTTTACTCAAATTGAAAAGTTTCACGTTTCATGACATTCTAAACCTATTTAAAAAAAATATGTAATTTTTAAATCTTAAACTTCTTTTACCACTATTATAGAATAGACGGAAACTTTCCTTTTTGCTCAAATTTAAAATTTCTACGTTTGACATTTTAAACCTATTTTAGAAGAAAAAATTGTTAAAGAATCGGCAGTACTCGAATAATGCCAGGCACCATTAGATATGTTTATGGTTAAGGCACGTTCGATGATGTCAACGGAGCCGAGGGGATTTGACGGAAGGAATAGGAATGAGGACACTTGGTTCCAAACTATCAATAGATACGCATGTATTAATATTTTCTATTCAAATTGTATTATTTCTTCACTTCGCGGAATATATTGTTATTTTTCTAAAGTACTAGTTTTATTACAATTTCTAACATCAGAAGTGGGATTCGCTCACGTGTCTGTGTAGTACAGTACAGTGTAGTGCAACCAGTTATTTTTGGAACAAGTACATCCAGTAACAATTGGACAGTATGGGATACTGTGGTATAATATGGTATTTATGGTATCCTCTGGTATGGTACTGGTACACTGTGATATGGTACAGAAGGCAAGAAGATCCTCTCAAGGTCGTCGGTCGGTAAATGATGAGTCCGCTTATCAGTCACCTGTACCAGGTATTTTTAGATTGTATAGATTTTTAGCAAAGTATGGGAACACCAATTCACATAATTCTCAATCTGAGCTAAATTTATTTGCAAGCAGACATTGAATCCAAATTTGACGCTTTTAAAAGTTAACATCAACACGTAGTTAAAAAGTACATTTGCGTAGGTCAGCAATTGTGTGAAGTATCAAGGTTTACCTACACGCAGGTATTTTTATTTGGGATGAATTGAAAGTTATGTGACAGTTTCAATCCAAAAGATTTAATCATGGTCATGACCTTGTTGTTGCAATGTAAACTAAGATTTTCCAAAGCTCTCTAAGAATATGTTTTAAAAATATATTCTTTGTTATAAGTTGTTATATTAAAATACAACAGTCGTTCGAAGTAATGTTGTTTAGGTTATGGATCGGTGATGGGCGCCATTGAAATGTAAACATGGGCTGTTGCTGATTCATAGAAAAGATCTACGTGGTATTAGCTTGTCAACTACCAAACACAAGTATTGTACCTACATATTATCAATATAGTTTATTGCTTTAAATTTAGTTTTTGTTGATCATTTTCGAATTGTTTCGCCCTGACCTGGTACCTTAATTCATAGAATGCATTGTCCTCTAATAAAGTTTAATTGTGGGAGAAATTGATAACCCACACATTCAATTCTTTGTTCAAACAGCAGATATTACGAACCCGGCAATTTAAGCAAAGCATTTTAAAACATGTAAGTTGTTTTCAAAATAGGAATGCCCAATCAATCGTTCAAACAAATTGAGTAGAGTCAGCTATAATGGTGAGGCCCTAAAAATTATTACTGTTAAAGTTGAGATCATGTTATACAGAGAAATTGTTCCGCGAATATCAACAAACAAATCGTTTCATCGCAGCCGGTGTACATTACATTAGGATAATAAAGATTATGAAATATGGAATCAAAAGTTTTCGTAAGTTATATTTCTTCTTAAGCATTTGACATTATTTTTAATGATGTATATGTTTACTAAATATTTTTACCCGATGGTATTATAAATTGCATTAACTTGTCATTATAAATTTCATTTTTATTTTCATTAATATGACACGGGTCAGGAAAAGGCTGAATTTTAGCAGCACTGTTTCTGCAAGCAGTGCAGTGACTTTGATAGTCTAGTTGCTGAGTGTGCACGTTCGTGGAAACTAGAAGTATAAGATGTTAAATTAATTTGGGAATTGAGTGCTTATTGAGAACGACTTGAACCGTCAAAGATCTCGATTTACAGTTTGTAATATTCCAAACAATTCATTAAATTTCAAAACAGTCCAGGGAACCTAGGACGAGTTAGTGTGTAATGCGTACGTGCCCGCATTATTGTTGTTGGAGTTGAACGAAAGATTTGTTTATATGTTCTTGACCATCTCGCTATTGCTGTAAATATACTTGGGCAAAGTTTTACAGAATGGATAATGATAAATAAGAGTATTAGATCAGGTCTTTAAAAATTATTAAATTAAATTTCTCTTAAGCACCCAGTTGTTTAAACTTGACCCAATAATAATAATAATAAATAACTTTATTAAATAAACAGAGTTTGTACATATGCGAAATTCAGGTGACATACCACCTGCTCTTCCACTTAACCATGACATACCTATCTAATTCAATATTAAATGTTTTTATTCTAAGGTTGTAATTTGTCTTAAATTGGCAGTTTTTGAGAAAAACGGAAATATGTGTATATCTTTGACAAGAATTTATTTGCTATATTTTTAAATTTAATAATTCAAAAACTTATGAAATTAACTATACTATTAACCAGTAGTCGGTACCAAAATCGGCACGTTTCCAAATTTTCTGCACTTGCATGATGACAGGATAATTCGCAGTTTTGAAAAATGATCTGCTAGCTAGAAAATATTGATTCGCTGATATGAGATGATTTTTACCAAAATAAGTAAAGAATTGTCTTAGCTGTTTGTATTTGCAACTCCAGCTGGTAAAAAAAAACCTGATTATTTAAATTCAATTTCTAAAACCATTTGATTAGCAAATATATTGATCCTCTTGGTCCCTTTATATAGACTCGTAGAGGTGAATATTCAAACAATTGCTAATTTTAATACATTCACAAAATTATTAGCAGTCTACCTGGTCAAAAGACAAAAACGAAATACGTTTCAGATATGCCTATGATTAAAATATTTGGTGTTCCCCGTCGAATCATTTCAGATCGACAACAAAGCCTATTCGCCCTTTCAGTTTCAAAATTTTGTTAAAGAAATAGGTGCGACTCATCATTTAAACGGCGTTGGGTTGCCTGGAGGAAATTGGCAAGTTGAGAGGTATAACCGAATGCTCTTTGGAAAGGATGGGAGCTAATAACCAGTATGATGATTGCTGGAAAAATATTGGTAGTGATAAATGGGTAAATTTATGGTCACGAAAATTGTAGAGCACAAGCAATATGAGGTTAATGACATAAAAAGAATGTAAAGGTCGTAAGTTCCCTACTGTGGAGTAGTGGTTCAAAAATATTATGCAATGGATTAATTTTATTAATGGTGATTTAAAAAAAAATAATAAGATGCCTTGGTCTCGTTTATCCAGTAAGGTGAGGAAAATGGCCTGGTTTGTCCAGCAGGATACCTTGATCTTGTCTGTCAAGTAAGGTAGGTCTGGTTTGTCCAGAACACGTAGGTCTGGTTTGTCCAGAACACGTAGGTCTGGTTTGTCCAGAACACTTTGGTCTGGTTTGTCCTGCCAGGTGTGGGACCATGTTTGTCCTGATCAAGCAAACAGAGTGTCCGTAGTTTTAAGGGGGCTCGACGACCTGATCAGTCGGAGTCCGTGGACCTGAACGTGAGTCGGTTGTCTTGTGGATCTGTATCTCCACATGGGCCGTGTTAGGTACCATAATTAAGTTAGTATTAAGTAGTTAAGTAGCCATTACGATTTTGATTCAAGTGGAATCATGCATGAGGACTTCCACATGAATGAAAATAATCACAAGACAATAATTATGAGTAACTAAATATTTTTGTGCTCTCTTTTGTAGAAAAGTACAACTATCTTGTTCCAATCGTCATACCCACGCGAGGACGCTGGTTGTCAGGAAAGGCCGTGTTAAAGAATCGGCAGTACTCGAATAATGCCAGGCACCATTAGATATGTTTATGGTTAAGGCACGTTCGATGATGTCAACGGAGCCGAGGGGATTTGACGGAAGGAATAGGAATGAGGACACTTGGTTCCAAACTATCAATAGATACGCATGTATTAATATTTTCTATTCAAATTGTATTATTTCTTCACTTCGCGGAATATATTGTTATTTTTCTAAAGTACTAGTTTTATTACAATTTCTAACAAAATTTTAATTTTTTTTTTAACATTTTTGAAAAATTAAAATAAAAATGAAATTTTTTAACCACCACTATACTTCCACTCCATTACGCGAATGTTGGATTGATGTGACGGATGGCAATAATATCTGACATATACACCTATTATACTTTTATTGAAAAATGTACAGGGTCGTCATCCCAAGAAATAATTCAGTCATGGTGGACATTTGTAAAGGTATTTGCGCAAGCCTGCCATATGTGCACCTGTTATTTAGTATTGAGCTTTTGCTGTTGGATGAGCAATCTGTATATTTTGTTGACCAAAACTTATCAAGTTTTCTTTGTAATAATAGCAATAAGTATATTCCGATTATTATTCTCAATGTCATTTCGTAATTATTAATTTTTTAGAGTGACCGCCATGCACAAATAACGAGGGAAGTTCTGTGTAAAGACCTTTACCGATTTTTTCATATATCAATGATAGCCAGTGGCGTCTCTAAAGTCGAAGAAATTTATGTTTTATATTATTTTTAACACGCGTCGGATAAGTATGTAATTCCTGATTGTCAAACTTATTTATGTTACGTTTGATGTACAGTAGACGTTCCAGAATATATCTTTAAAAAATTCACGACAATCGTCTCCATAGTACACCCTCTAGGACTCTGACGCACTTTCTCTGTAGACAAAAATTTTAGTTTAAAATAGCATACGTCATGCCAATTTTACTAGATTTTTAAGAGAAATACCTTTTCAGAAAGAGTTATTGATAGATTAGAAACATGCTTATCTCAACTGAGTATGGAGTCGTGTTTTCACCCTTTTGGGAAACACCCTGTTCGAATCCGTGGGATCTAAATAATTTTAACAAAGGGTAAACCACGAACACTTTACTTAATCTTCCCCCTGCGCCGGTAGTCACGCCTTATATACTCTAAAATTGCCTCTAGATCTTCTCTCACCACACTCTAGAAAACTCTATCTCTTTCTACAAGTTTCCAGTCACTCACTATTAGGCATAGGCGTACCAATCTCCAGTTTCAAGGGGGTGTAATACAAAACAATATGTATATTCCAAGAAACTTGACCACAATATCAGTCACGGTCTGATCGACATTTTTAGGACGAAAGGTGAAGTTCATTGTTTGCGACTTTTCTTGATTTAAGTTTAGCTTGTTAGCAAGGAACCATTGTTTGACGTTCGAGCGAGTATGCATAACTTTCTCTGTTAGTTGATTTGGGCATGTCATAGTTGAGAACAGTGGTATCATCAGCAAATTATATCAATCAATCAATTAATATCAACCAATAATATCAAACAAACATGTCAAGGTTATTTATATAAATAATAAAATAATACCGTGCCGAGTACAGAGCCTTGCGGTACGCCATGTTTTATCGTAGTGTGCTGAGAGTTACTGCTATGGTATGAAACATAATGGGGCCTACCCGAACGATATGACAGAAATATGCTACTTGGATCAAAATTATATCGGCTCAATTTTTCTGAGAATGTTGTGGGATACACAGTCGATGGCCTTTGTTAGATCATAGAAAGTTCCACTATTATATTACTCAATACAAATTTATGTAAAATGGTCCGAAAGTTACTAATTGCTAGTGTAGTAGAGAGCTTGTTTCTAAACTCGAATTGACTAGAATGAAATAGATGGTTTTCTCGTAATTTGAATTTTCATAGCTGCTTGGATAATATTAAACTAAAGAAATAGGTCTGTATTTCGACAAGTCTTCTGCAGAAGCTTTTTTAAAAATAGGAATGACCTTTGACAATTTAAGAATCGATCGAAATGTGTTATTTCTGATGCACTGATTAAATTAGTCAGGGGATACAAAATAACATGTTTTGTTGTTTTAATTTTCCGCATATTCATATCATATGCATCTTTGCTGCTACTATTTTTTTAAATCATCTGTTATTTCTCTGACTTCACTGTATGAAACTTCTCTTTTAAAATATATGTAAGGACTTACTAGGAGGCTTGGGACATGGAAGCAGATCTTTTAGTAATGTGTCTACCATGTTTGAAAAATATCTATTAAAATCATTTGTATTTATGGAATCGCATTTTTCGGTACAATATTGGGTATTATTGTTTTTGATAATTTTTTACCAAATGTATTAACCAATCAAAATTTTGCATTTCATATCATGTGTCAAAATTCATACAATCAGTAAAAGAATACTACCCCAGAGAAATAAAACTTCCTCTGCGGAATGAGGCCGAACAAGCTGAATTTTTGCAGAGACCTTCGTTTTGATGTTCCAATGAAGCACAAAAAAATCTCATATGCCTACCCTTGTGCGTCTTGAGATATCGAAGGTCAAAGGTCATGAAAATCGGTTTTTCGCGAAAATCTCGCTTCCAGTGCATCTGACGTCGTAAGAACCCATAACAAAACTTACGGAGAATAGTATTCTCTACAAAATTGTTGATATAAATTTTTTTCGTACGACCAACCGTTTTCCAGATATAGCATGATAAAGCGGGAGCGCGCATTCGTAATAGGTAATACTGTATTATACTGTAGAGCTATAACTATAAAAGCACTTTTCTTAACTTTTCCCGCTTTATCATGCTATATCTCGAAAACGGTTGGTCGTACGAAAAAAATATATATAAACAATTTTGTAGAGAATACTATTTTACGTAAGTTTTGTTATGGGTTCTTACGACGTCAGATGCACTGGAAGCGAGATTTTCGCGAAAAGCGATTTTAATGACCTTTGACCTTCGATATCTCAAGACGCACAAGGGTAGGCATATGAGATTTTTGTGTGCTTCATTGGAACATCAAAACGAAGGTCTCTGCAAATTCAGCTTGTTCGGCCTCATTCCGCAGATGGCCTTTTTTTTTACTTATTTCTCTGGAGTATACAGTGATAACACGCATAATTGTGGTGTTATCAGCCAAGGCACAAATGATATTTTCAAATGTCATATTGAAATTCAACAAATGTCAAATTGAAAAATGTCACAAAGGTTTGATAATGTTTCAAACGATTCAATTAATCAAATTGTATTAGACAATACAGCCAAGAACACCATTAAAAATAAAAAGTATACGTGGAAAATGTTTTTAGAATTTTGTTCGATCAGAAAATACGAACTGAAATGAGAACACAGTTTGAATGAACTGGCCTTGATATTAAAAGATTATGTAGTGAACATGAGAAAAGCTGATGGAACAGAACATAAAGAAGAAACTGTTAAGACTATTTGGAATGTTACAAGTAAGCTACTACAAGAAAAATATTTCAATGTCTTCAAAATAGTGTTTGATCCGTGTACTAGTGTTATATTCGAAAATGCTCGTGATGCAAGAGATGCTACATACAAACGCCTACGAATAGATCTAAACAAACAAAAATGTAGTTCGGTACCTACCTCTAAGATTAAACGATTTGAATTAAATCATTAAATTATGGGATGAAAACACTCCAGAAGGTTTACAATAAAGTTTCACCATATTGTAGCTGTTGAGTTAGCTTGGCGCGGTGGAGAAGCTGCTGCTTGCCTAATAGATTATTTTAGTACCGATAGTGGACTGAAAAAGCAGCAAAAATGTTTCAAAAATTTTTTTTAAGGTACAACCACATGTGGTCTTTACAAAATGATAGATTAGGTCTCTGGCCATCTGAAATCGGCAATTACAACATTTTTTAATAGGGACAACATTTTTTATTGCGAAATTTGTCAAAAATTTGTCAAAATTATGTTTTATTACTTTTCACACATACCTCGCGATATCTCCGGAACCAATTTAGATATTATTTTTCTTTTTTTTGTAATCGGTAAAGGAAGTGTGGGCGAAGATAACTGCGGTATTGTCGTTAGTATGAAAAATTTAGTTTTTTGGTGAAACTAGGACAAACTTTGATATTTACTTTTTTGCAGCACTATTTTCAGTAAGCGAGAAACTTTTTTGTTTTAAGAAATGTTGCTGTACTATCTGCGTACGAAACAAGGCCAAAGCTTCAAAAAAGTTTTTAAAAAAAGAATCACTATTCTATGTCTTATAGTTTTCGAGTTATAGTTAGTTAAAGTTGAAAGTTCCCCCGCCTCCGTTTAAGCATGTAGTACTAACTGCAGGCCGGTGTGATTTAGCCGGCCGGGCCGTGCGGCTAGGTGTAAATACTGTTGGTACAGCGATATTGTGGGAGCGTCAACTTATTTATACCTGTAAATAAAACTTCCTAAACATTTTAAAAATATGTTATTATAGTTTAGATTAACAATCTTCGCCATCTGATGAAGTTTCGTTGATTAAGCTGTTACTGCTGTTTGCATATTTGCAGTCACTGCAGCATTTTAACCCTTGTAAAACACAGGTACACCTATTATTGTTACAAGTTTTGTCGGAACATCGTATCGACAAAGTTTTTCTTATATCATCGGGTACTGGTTCTTGAGAAGAAAAATTGGCCTGCCAAGTATTTTCTTCTAATGTCCATCCGTAAGAGCCGGATCTTCTACTGGCATCTCTTGAATGTGGCTACTGTACCAAATTTTTAATTGTTACAGACACCTAAAACAATAATAGATGTATGTAGATATTTTCTATTAAGCATGAACGACTTAGAAAAATAATTATTACCTTTTTACATGTTGTCTAAAAGCATGATCAGTAGGAGGCAACTCAGAAGCTGGGCGATTTGATTCCGTTGTTAGGTACCATCGTAATTGATTCAAGGAAACAATATTTTTGTTTTTGTTTCTATACAAGTAAAGTATATATTTAGTACTAACTTCCAATGCTTTATCTTCTGATAAAAAGGGAAGATTTTCTAAATCTTTTAAATAATCACTATTTTTGGATAACATATCAAATGCTGTTTTCTTGCCTATCTTATACATTGCATTTGTTGTGTCGCAGCCAGTTAAGCAATGAATTGCCAGTAGTTTTTGCACATTTCTGCCCCTAAATTTGCTACAATATTGTTAATAGACAAAAAATGTGAATTTTTACCATGTCCTAATTGTATGTATATATTGCTTTGGGACATAACTGATATTTTACAATAAAAATGTAACAGCAAGATCAGGACGTCGCGTCGGTATCAACAGATTTTACCAGAATTTTATTATCTACTTTTAGCTCTGCTAGAACGTGGAGTATCAGTCTTGTGTCAGCTTCTTCTTGACTGCTATTTAGTCTTTTCACCTATTTTGGCCCTCTAATTTTACTTACTTCGAAACAAAGTTGAGGATTTTCAAAGCCACCTGCTACAATTATGGTTTCACAGTCATTTAGGAAGTTTGGAACTTCTGTCAAAAAATAATTTGCAATGAATATTAGTAATGATCGTTTATTCGCCGAAGACCTTATAAATTATCGAAATTTAGGTACTTTTCTGGAACTAGCCACTTTAAATTCACAATTGGAATCACCACGTCTTTGTCGTTCTTCATTTTTTCATGAATTGGCTAAATAGGTATCAAACACTTTTGTAATTCTTTTTGCCCCATGTTTTCTTCCCTCTCGTAGGACTTTAGTAGCAAAGACTCCTCCCAAATCATTGAAGGTGACAAAAGTAGAAGGTTGTAATTCTTGAAGTGACACCATTCCATCAACAATAAAGGAGTCTACGGGCGGACAAGTCGTTAAAGCATTGGTAAATGTCTCTATTTTTTTCGCAAGGTCAGACTTTGTTGTTTTTCTCATAGAACCATCCTCGTGAAACAGTGACGCTGGAACCACTGTCAGTTCGTATGACAATATATTTGCAAGATCCATTTCTTGAAATCAAGCTGCACAAATAACTCTGCGGAACATACATTCTGATCTAATAATATTCTTTTTTCATAAAACTTTCGTTTTGCCTATATAGTTTTTGAAAGTAGAAGTTTTGTTTCTTTTGATAGGGCTCCAAAAGCTTTCTTGCAAACTATTTAATAAAGTCTTCACATGCTCCTGTGCTGCTTCAAAAAAATTACTTCAACTTTTGTCAGTTTCTTTGTCCGCGATTTTTCCAGTGCATATATTTATTAACTGACTCGGTACATTTTTTAATCCTTGCAATCTCGGATTTTGTGTCACATGTTTGTCATTTTCTTGTAGAGCCTGCTCACAAAATAAACACTCCATTGTTAACAAAAAAAAATATGGGTAGACACACACCTCCAAATATACACAATAATATATAATCGCAGTAATATTAACACGCAAAGACAGTTTGTAACTTATTAGCAAAGTGAATCAAGACTGTATAAGTAGCATGCGGATGCGGATATGTCTGCTCGCCGGCCGGCGCGGTGCGTTCTTTAGAAGGCGATGCACAATAATTAAAGGCGGCTGCGGAAACTTTCAACTTTAACTGACTATAACTCGAAAACTATAAGACATAGAATAGTGATTCTTTTTTAAAAAAATTTTTTGAAGCTTTGGCCTTGTTTGGTACACAGATAGTATAGCAAAATTTCTTAAAGCAAAAAAGTTTCTCGCTTACTGAAAATAGTGCTGCAAAAAAGTAAATATCAAAGTTTTTCGTAGTTTCACAAAAAAACTAAATTTTTCATACTAACGACAATACCGCAGTTATCTTCGCCCACATTTCCTTTATCGATTACAAAAAAAATAATTATAATATCTAAATTGGTTCCGGAGATATCGCGAGGTATTTGTGAAAAGTAATAAAACATAGTTTTGACAAATTTTTGACAAATTTCGCAATAAAAAATGTTGTCCCTACTAAAAAATGTTGTAATTGCCGATTTCAGATGGCCAGGGACCCAATCTATCATTTTGTAAAGATCCCATGTGGTTGTACCCTAAAAAAAAAAAAGTCGAGAAGGAAGCGACTTTTTCCCCGTTTTTCAGTCCACTATGAGAAAAATAATCATGGAAGTCCGAAAAATCGAACTGAATACAATCCAATATTCAGCAAAACTTGCCAAGAGGGGTCAAAGAATTGCACTAGTAGTAAATGACTTGTGCCAAATATTAAAACGAAAATGTATGTCCTGTTAGATTGTTTCATAAGTTGTTATCTAAACGATGTAAAAACATTACTAACAATCGTCTTTTTAAGACCAAATCGTTTCTGGAAATCTGAAAATTATTCCTGGTTTGACAATATGCCTATAGGCAGGAACACGATTAACGGATGGAGAGTCATCAGCACAAGTTATTGGATTGGATACCAAAAATAAAGAAATAACTAATCATTCTAATCGCTCAACCGCAGTTAGTCATTTGGCGAAAAGAGGGGTCCCAGAGCAGCAATAAAAATTACGGGTCACAATCGCTCTGGTTCCATAAAGCCCTATCTAACCATTGATAAAAATCACCATGGTGAAGTAATCAACAGTATGCTAGAAAATACATCTGCAGTAAGAACCAACAATACATCAACTACCTCAAGTTCCGCTTCAACTTATAACTTTAATAATTGTACGTTCAGTAACTGCAGTTTTAATAAATAAAATATTGACTCAAATGCTGTGTTAATTGGTTAAAAATAGCAACAAGTAGTAAACAATTATTTTACCGAATACACCTCGAACATTGATAAATACTCAAAATTTTTCCGTGGAGAATGCTTCAAGCGTGTTGCTTAAGGTAACAACAGTCTCTATGATAAAATTATCTCGGTATTATCAATGCTCTAGGTGTATTATTATAGGTGATGATTGTCCACATAGCGACTTGTCTGTTTTGAGATTTTTTATATAATTGTCGTTTGCAACTTTTTTGCATATTGCATTTTACACATATAAGGTGAATAGGCTAAGTGAATTAGTGATTTAAAGCCGGGTATTTTTAGGAAGCAAAGGATCTTCATTTTCCGGTAGGCAATAATGTAAATGTTATTGAGTTCAATTTGTACACCTCAAATATGCTGCGTTTTAGAATTATTGCTTATTAAAGTTGCAAAAAGTATGTATTCCAGTCTTTAACTTGAAAGCAAAATGAAGCTAGATAGATAATAATTGCTTAGGACTATTTCTGTTGAGCATTAAACTTCCTAGAAAACGATATAATACAATCCGATTCGAGGCTTAAACTTTATTGAATTTTTTCTTCGAAAACGAGTATTATTCCATATAGTCATTTATCACTTTATAAGTTTATTTGTTTCATAGAATAATAAAAATTATTTTATGAAGTTTATTTGTAAAAAGAAATAAACAGTTCTTCAGTATTGACATTCTTTCATTAAATTTAAATTATGTTTCAACTATACTGCAATCCTCTGCATTTATATTTCTATTCCTTGTACTAGTACTTAATGATAATTCAAATATGTAAATAAATATTTTAATGATAATTGATAACAAATTCTAGTCGACTTTATTCACACATTTTGAAAAAAAATCATTGCGTTTAACTTCAAATAAATAATGATTTATTAAAACACTTATTTTGTTTCTACCACTGTATATTACTATATACTTAACGCTACTATAGTTTCGATACTTCAACGTATCATCTTCAAAGCGACTCAAGTAAATGAATGAACACAAGAGAAAACCTAAGCTATTCATAATTTACATTATTCACCTAGTTTTATTACTATGGTGTAGGGGATTTGAAATGAACAGAACTAGATAGAAAGTAATAAAGGGATTAAAGGATTATGAATTAAATATATTGAAGAGGGTTGTGTTATATAGGTGCAACTGGTCATTATGTAAGTGATTACCTGGGGTTTTCTTTGATTTGAAAATTTCTAATGATTCTAATAAATTTAATTTAAAACCTTTATTTTGTACGTGTAATATAAAATAAAGATTTTTTAAATTTATTAGAGTCATTAAAAATTTTCACATCAATCAAATCTCCAGGTAGTTACTTACTTAATGACCAGTTGGACTTATGTAACGCAACCCTCTTTATATATTCAATTTATAATCCTTTAGTCCCTTTATTACTTTCTATCTAGTTCTGTTGATTTTAAATCCCCTACACCGTTGTAATAAAATTAGGTAAATAATGTAAATTATGGATAGCTTAGGTTTTCTGTTGTGTTCATTCATTTACTTGAGTCGCTTTGAAGATGATACGTTGAAGTATCGAAACTATAGTAGCGTTAGGTTACAATAAAATACAGTCGTAAAAACAAAATAAGTGTTTTAATAAATCATAATGATCGACTACCACAAAGTAACGGTTAAATCCATCATTTTTTCAAATAAATAAGTTGCCGTTTCAATCCTACATACTGTAAACTATAGCAATCAAATAATTGTCAATAATTTTTTTTCCATAAATATGCTTCATACATTTTTTTTCCATGAAACTAATAAAATTATAAAATACTAAACGTTTGAAATAAAGAATGCTGGCATTCGAAGATAAAATTCAATAAAGTTAAAGTCTTGAATAGAATTGCTTTTAAAGTCGTCTGCGCAGGTGGCTATTACGCGGTTGATTAATTATCACACCTGAACGGTAGATTGTACAGGTATACCGTCGCGGACGTTAATGCTCTAGAAATAAGTACTAAGCAGTGTTTCTCTACCTAGCTTCATTTTGGCAGCGCGTCAAGTTAAAGATCAGAAAACACATTTTTTGCAACTTTAATTAACAATAACTTCGAAAATACCAAGAAAGAATAAGTTGAATCTAATAATATTTGCATTATTGCCTATGGAAAGTGAAGATCCTATGCTTCTTAAAATTATCCCACAGATTTTAATTGATTTTTGACTTATTCGCCTGGTCTATTAGTCCAATAATTATAAAGATTTCCATAACAAAAAATGTTTAATGAGATTTTCCTTCAGTAACTGTTAGTGGACGGATTATAAATCACAAAACCACGAAAATCAGTTCTGGCGGTGCCACGCACTCCCCCCCAAAAAAAATTCAGTCAAAAAAGCCTTATCTTGCTGATAACTTGTTCACCGTTGAAGATATAAAAAAAATTGTGCGTCATATAAACAAAAAGCAGGACGAATTTCCTAAAAAGAAGTCCTCTTTGAATTATCTTGCATGTCATGATTTTCGAGAAAATATTGAAAAAAATTGCAAAATTTGTATTTTTAATGCGTACGAATGTTCGTTTATTTGAAATTTTTTGTGGGCGGCCTATTGAAAAAATTGAATTGCTCGAAAACCAAACAAGCTAGGAATAAAAATCAAAATTGGTTTTAAAGGGGATATACAATACTCTCTTGTGTTTCCATTTTTAATGACTATTGATGTCTATTAGTATATAAAAATAACAATATAATATAGTTACTTCTTGCTTTATTGCGCTTTTAACTATTCACAGGCCCATAAAAATTAAGTGACTATAAGTTATAAATGGATTATCTTTTAGTTCAACGTAGTACTTCAATGCAGAAAAAGTTAGGAATAAAAATATTCACATTTACAAAACCAGCATAATGAAGTTAGCCAAATTTTGGCCAATTTTTTATTGTTTCCTGAAAATAATTTAAAGACCCAAACATCTTGAAAATTTAGCTCAAAAACTTTTTTTTTGAGTTTATGTATCATATTGTTTCTAATCATTTAATAGTTAAAAAATTGAATATGCCGCCTTTTTTGGATTTTTTCTTGGCTAACTTCAACATGCTGGTAAATTTGTAAATGTGAGTATTTTTATTCATAACTTTTTCTGCATTGAAGTACTACCTTAAACTAAAAGATAATGCATTTATAACTTATATTAAAGTCAGTAATTTTTTATGGGCTTGTGAATAGTTAGATGCACAAAAAATCAAGAGATAACTATTTTATATTGTTATTTTCATATACTAATAAATATCAATCAATCAAAAATGGCAATACAAGAGTCAAGCCTTCTTCTTTATGATGAGCAATTTTTTTATATCTTCAACGGTTAACAAGTTATCAGCAAAACAAGGATTTTTTCACCGAAGGGGTGGTTTTTTGGGGGGGTTGCGCGGCACCTCCAGAACTGATTTTTGTGGTTTTGTGATGTTTAATCCTCCCACTAACAGTTACTGAAGGAAAATCTCAGATAACATTTTTGCAAGCTTCTGGTGTATTTTTTACTTTACAGACTTACTAGGGGAAAGATCGATCGAAAAGAAATATAAGTAACCAGCGCTACAGAATATTCGAAGTTATGGCGAAGGTGTAGGTTAAAACAAGTAGTTAGCATTATAGTATATTCGATGTTATGGCGGAGGCGAAGGGGCGGTTTCAGGTAAATAAATAATCAGGTACTGTCGGAATTAAAGATTCAAAATGGTGAATCGGTAATTGGTTATCTTTTGTAGATTCATATGAAAAGGGTCACAATGGGGTGAAAAAAAATGTCTTGTTAAAAAGTGAACCGCCTTTAAAAACACTGTTACTAAAAATTGTGAAATAAAGTTTAGTCGTTCAGTTAATTGAACCTTATTAGGTACTAATAATTTTTTCAACCCCTCAAAACCACCCCTTTAGTATCTAAAATTTGTTCAATATTTTTCCTCTTTTCTAAAGAATATCTTCTGTTCAAATTTGTAGAATATTGTTTCCCTAGAGCTTGAAAAATGACCACTGTGATGCACTTAGATTTTTTCAAAATTTTTTTAACCGGCGCGGCTTAAGAATTTAAAAGGAAAAGGTTCTCAATTCGATGCATATCTATTTTAGAGCAGTAAATGAATCGAGATTTTGTCGTTTTTTGGCTACTTTTTGCTGTAGCGACGGGACCTACTCCAACACATATTTGAGAGTGGAGAATACGAGAAAAATTACAAAGAAAATTTCACCCCACTCAACCCTCGCATACGGACAATAACCACCCTATTTGATCGTTTTTTCGGGCTAATGCTCAAATGAGTGTTTGGAGGGAACGCATTTTGTGCTAGAGACAATAGTGTAAGTCATTACTTATGGATATATTTTAGAGTGCTGGTGTATTTTCTGTACACAGTATGTCTCACTTATTAACAATTCGATTTTTAAATAATTTAGGTGGAAGATATTTACTCATCAGGAAATTGTGTCACGGCAAAATAATTCACTGACTGACGTCACGTGATTAATTCTAAATGAAAAGCCTGTCTTCTTCCAGCTTAATTAACTCTTCATTTTATTCTCTTATTACGTGAACGCCATCTTATTGAAATTCGTTATTAGGGAGTTTTTGATAATAACGAATAAGATTAAGACATTGTTGTACAGTTAAAACTTTGCCTAAAGACAATTTCTTTGGAAAATTAGGTCCATTTTTCTCCATCAGAACAAACGCCACCGGTGAATTTTTAAATATTTTACCCTGACATAATCTCTTGATGGGTAAGTACTTTCCACCCTAATTTTTAAAAAGTACCCTCATTAGTAATAAGGGTGAGTCATTGTCACTGAGAGATTAATAGATATATAGATCTTTTATTGGTCATATAAACGCAAATTATGCTTTAACACGTCAAATAAAAATAAGAATATAGCAAAAAACCAACAAAATAGTTGTTGTCTTAAATTAAAGAAATACACAATAAATAAAACAAGTAAATAACACATAGAGTAAATAACAATAACAATATAGAATAACGAACAAATAATCATGATCATACAAAAGTAAGTTTATAAAATTAAACGAGAATAAACAGTCACCAGGAATACGTCAAAATCATAGAATGCATTATCAAGGAGGAATCGTTTAATTACGTATTTGAAGCGAGTACAATCATGTGATTATACAGCAATCGGTAACACATTGAAAAATTTTACTGCATAATAGCTTGTTCCGTTTCTGGTTTTTGAAAGTCGCATAAAATCCAAATATATATTACCCCTATTACGAGTTGAGTACGTATGTACACTTTCACATAATATGTAATTGTTTAAGTTGCTTTTAACATGGACAAGGCACTGTAGAATATAAACACAGGGCAAAGTAAGTATCTTAAGTCTTTTAAAATCATTCCTACAATCATTTCTATATGATAACCCAGCAACGATTCTGACAGTCTTTCTTTGCAGTAAGAAAACTGTTGAGATATGTGCCGAGTGGCCCCATATTCAAATGGCATAGGTAATGGAAGACTGAATTATTGTATGATATACCATTAGAACTGTTGTCTGTGACAAACAATTTTTTAAATTGCGCAATAAGAAAATATTACATGATATATTCTTGCAGATGTAGGACGTGTGTTCTTCCCATGTCAACTTACTGTCCAAAGTAATGGCCAAATATTTAATGCAATGGATGATCATAGATACAGAGTGCTGTCATAATGAGAAAATCGTAGTTTCTGTCTTATCATTATTTAATACTAGCTTATTATTTAAAAACCAGTTATGAACTAAAGACAGGTTATTTTGAGCCTCTGATAATAAAACATTACAATCATGAGGGAATGAGCCAATGTCGTGTCGTCAGCAAAAGTAGTGAAATTTGTTAAAGGATTACTATTTGGTAAATCATTAACATAAAGAAGACATAAAACCGGTCCCAAAACAGAACCCTGAGGGACACCAAAGCTAATATTAGCATTAGAATTAGCATTATTAAAATGAACATTTTGATGACGATCAGTTAAATATGTCATGATCAATATTCTGCTGCCCTCAGAAAATTTATAAAGACATATTTTATGCCAAATTCCAATTTAGTTTCACTATTCCTAATCACTATTACGTTTAAAAATTGTAATTATTCATTGGTTTCTATTTCATACGTAAATTTTACTGATTGGAAACTACTGTTTAACTACGAAACAAAGTTGTCTACATCTGCAACCTTTGTACCGAATATTGCGATTATATCATCTACATATCTCCACCATCCCGTAGGCAAGTACTGACAATTTTCAAAATATTTGATACATCCTTATTTTTGTAATAAGGATGTTTAACTTAGAGAATCTAGACAAGAATGTATTTGTTTATCTAGTTTATTAGGTAAACTTGCAAAAACAGCCAACAAAAATATTAGAAATAACGACACAGCATTATTCTACCATTACCAAAGCTGTTGAAGTGTTTAATAAATCAAGAATATTGTTTGTAACTATATTTATAATAAGATGCAGACTTTATATTACCAAATCAAATATTTACTTTCCTAAAATACAAAAATATATATTTAATAAAGTAAAAATAATAAACATTCTATAGAAATAGATACATCTATTTTAAAATGGGAGATCATCGTTTCTGGAATTATCACACGTTACAAAATATATATGGAAAGAATAAACAAAAGATACAAGCTAAAGGAAATCATATTAATATATTTCAGATGTCATTAATTTTTTTTCTGAAGACGACATGCATAAAAATTCGATGTTCTCGCTCATTGCTTATCACATTTAGTGTCTAGTATGTCGTTTGTGAAATGCCGCTCATTAAAAAATGTAACAATGAACAATTACTATGATAGTAAATTTCCATGTCATATCATCCTTATGTTAATGAGATATACTTGATCTTAAAATGATATTGAATTGTAAAAACAATGTTGACCTTCGACACGCAAACGGTGTCAGATTAGAAAAGGCACTGAAGGCGTCTGTGAAGATATAGTCAATGGATGTGTGTGGAATTTGGGGTTTTTGTAGGTCAACTTTAATGTCCAACAACGAATACCAAAAATAGCAGTTACATTGGACTTTAAAATATTCACAGAACATAAACCATGAATAATTACATTGAACAGGTATTTGCTTGAGAAATAATTTTTCGTTTCATTCTAAGCTTTGAAAGTGGCTGCACTGACGAGAAAAGAATATCGAAACACGTGTCTGAATATTTTAAAGTTCGATAAATCTGTTATTTTTAGCAAGTGTTTGTGTTTTAGTTGTTTCTGGTTTGTTAAACAAAATATTATAAAATAAAATAGCGTTATTGTGAACCTAAAATAATGAAACAATTATTTCTCAGGAACGAACCTACAAAAGCTTTAAAAAATACACAGTTATGTAGAGAATTGAAAAGATGTTTCACTCGATCCCTCTTAAGTTTTTTGAGGGGGTAGCTGTGTAGAGTAGAGGGATGATGATAGGTATATAAGTATTACATTAGAACATGACCCCCTGGGAAACAAGGTCGACGTGTTTCATCAATTTTTCAGAAAATTGTTGCCTCCAAAGTTATTCAGGATATCTACTTTTGATTGGGACACCCTGTATAATATGCACCTACAGTACAAATAAATATCTATTTTGCTGTAGTAACGTTGATTTATATCTTTACAAAGTTGAACTTTTCTCAACTCAAATTAATAATGAAATATAGAATTTTTCCAAACCTTAGGAGAAAAATATTTCTTACGCACGTTCTATTGGAAATTTATTAGGTACATTTTTTTGGCAGTATCAAATCCAGTTTTGAGGGTGTATACTTTCTTAGATGAATATCTGATTGTTTCTGTATATCTATCGCTTGTACAGAAGCTTAGGGTCTTTTAGCCTGTTCAATTTTCTTATCGATTGAATTAGAAAATATATTTAATTAACAATCGTTTACAACTGCCACATATGTACAACAATTAAAGGATTAGAAACGTACTAGTAAATACTCGACAATTTTTAGAATATCAAAATCTCTTGCTTAACCATGACTCAGATAAAGCTTTGTAGTCAGTATACACTTCAGAGAACATTTAAGTAATAGGCAACGAGCGCAAACCATGCACTTACAGACTTAGCCTTAATTTGATGTTAGTAACCAAGCCTTTATATTCAGCATCGAGACTAACATGCATTCTGTATCCTTCAGAGTCAACAAGTTGGGAACAACTCTCAGAACGTATGTTTCAGAAATCAATACCTATCTAACTAATGGGAAGCCTCATTTTGGGATTGAGTCTCAATGTTAATTATTTACATCAATAGATACAATATTTACACAAGATATCATTTCCCAACGTGATTGTTTTATTATTATTTGATGCAAACCGACGTAATATGTCGTTATCATTCTCCTAATTCCTAATTGGGGGATACTACAATTATAGTCAGGTCGAAATTCGTAGCCTAACCCATACGGAGATCGACTCTTGTCAATCGAATTTAATTCTTTTTTAAAAGTGTATTTTTCTATATTTATTCAGAAGCTACTCTGAAATAACTTAAATATTTTCTGTGAAGTCTTTTGCAAATTAAACTATAGAGAGTAGGTGATAGTCTCGTTGTAGTTTTATTAATCTATTGTCTATGATAAGGAGAGCAAAAATCGGGTAGTTTATGCACTTAAAAATATGGCGAATGCGCTGGGGACAGAATTAACATGGAAATTGCATTAAAATTAGTACTTATAGTATAAGAGCCAGCGTGCAATGACCTGATATAATTGTATTAGCTACAGACATGATTCATTCTTTGCCTTAGAGTGTGGCTGACAAGAGTAGTGATAGAATTTTTCTTAGTGGTGGAAACAGAATTTATAAAAGAAATTAATTATTTTAAGAAAATACATTTACTAATCAATCACAGCTTAAAAGCAGACCTTGCAGGTTTAAAATGTCTGCTACTGTACCTTCAATAACCGGGATGTATGCCTGCCTCTGGATCTCCACTAACTGGGATATACCCCGATGGCATTTTTATAAAAACTAAGTGGTAAATAATTCGTTAGGTAACACCTGTATTTCACATCTATTTCATTCATAAACCCCATTTTATTTTCAATCATACCTGTTTCTCTAAAATTCTATATTGAGTACAATTTAAAAGCCCAAAGTGCATCTTTCTGGTCCTAAAAGTTTTCAGAACCCATTTTGGGGGCTTTGGGGTAATATTCGCCCCTTGCAGGCTGCGGTCAAGGCAATTGAAGGAGATTCTCGTTAATGCACTCTGCGACCATTCTGCAGGAAGAACGAGGAATACTTGCTCTCCCAGATCTCCCCCCACCCATGTGTTCCTCATCCAGCTGAGGGTACTTTATACTTTTCTCGAGGCTTGGTTTCCGAGCAGTATTCACTCTCTACCCTATTTCCTATGCTTTCTCAAGAGATTGTAAGCTAGAAGCTTCTATGGTGCAGTTATATGTCCAGAAGGGTATCGAGGGTGCAGTGGATGTATCAACTGCCTCGCTGAAGCCCTTGGTATTAAAAAAGAAGAGTACGAGAGATAAGAAGTCCCCATTCATACATTTCCGTAACGATACTTATATTCATAAACTTACCTTAATGAAGGGATGTTCTTACCTCTGCAAACAAAAAGCATATATGTGGACATTATATCATTTGCTGATGATACTGCTGTAATCTTTGTAAGTGATTCCTGGGAAAACGTATATAAAAAATCAGAGCAAGGAATGGCAAAACTTAAAGCCTGGTTGGATGACAGTCTTCTAAGCCCAAATATTGAACAAACTAAATTTGTTACTTTCTCCTCGACAGTTGCTGAAGAACCAGAAATAAACAACATAAAAATTCACTCTAAGCCATGTAACAATCAAACGAACTGTAAATGCACCGGCATTGAAAAACCAAATAGCATCAAATACCTAGATGTACTGATTGCCCATGGTCTTAAGTGAATAGATCATGCGGAATAGATAACAGCATATCTCAGAAAGCTGTTACATAAATTTTATCACATAAGAGATATTCAAAAAAAAACTATTAATGGTAATTAATCTATAACACTTTAGTTGAATCCATTATTAGATATTGCATATTGATATGGGGCGGTATTTTTCATAATTCTATATATTGTCTTCAAACAATGCAAAACACCATTTTAAAAATATTGTTTAAAAAGAAATCTGATTATTCCACTAAAATGTTGTATGATGAGTTAGGCTTATTCACAGTAAGAGAACTCTACACTTACCACACTTTGCTATGATTGATTGATTGATTTGCCAGCGTAAGGTGGGCATTGCTGCCGATTCCGGGCATGAAGATTTGTTCCACCACGCAGCCCGATCGCTGGCCGAACATTCCAACTGCAGTCGCCCAGTCGCCTATTACATATTCATGCGATGACTGGGCGGCTCCACCCGACCGACCAACAGACGATCCAACCGTGTGCCGGAACAAACTCCCGATGCTTTTATATACTGGACATGCTTGTTGTCAGCAGCGAGAGCCGCATGACACATAGGGTAGGAATATAGGATGCAGCGTGTATGTGTTTGTGCGATGTTTCTTCTTGTTTTCTTTCTGTCTTTATCGGAGAGGAAGTGTAGGCGTTTGTGAGATGTTTCTTTTAGGTTCTCGTGCTTCTTTTAACTTTCAGATTTTTGTAAGATGCTTCTTTTTAGTTTCTGTCTGTGATCATCTTCTCTCCTATTCTTTTTCTGAGTTTTCTGTTTCTTCTGTTTCTGAGTCTGGCAGTGTGTATATCCTTGATATTTCTTTATTGTATTCCGTCTTTTGTTGTGCCGTCCTTTACCAGTGTGTATAATCCTTTCCTAGCTTATTCATAATGCTCTCGATTGTTATTATCCATGTGTAGCATGGGCTCTCTATTTTCAGTTTGTTGCTGTTCAGTCTTAGCGCTTTCTGTAGTAGGTGTGTCGTGTCTCGTCTTTGGGCGTGTCCCCAGTATTTCATTGCGTATGATTCTATTCTTTTGATTATTATTGTTTTCCCCTCTAGTAATGTTGACGTTTTCTGTCGTTTTTGTGGTTTTCCTGTTTTTGCTATCAGTTGGATAATGTCCCTTTCAGCTCTTCTCAGGCTTCTTCTGTTGACATTTGTCGTTGCTGCGTTTTTGACTCCATATGTAATCGTAGGCATTATAATGATCGTGTATATCGTTATGGTTAGGCTCCATGGTGGTTTATTTTCCTCAATGAAGGGTAGTAGAGCTCTTGCGACTCTGTAGGCCGTTTTGATTCTTTCCCTTACTGTTTCCCTCCTTTTTAGTTAATTCGTTAGATATGTTCCTAGGTATTTCATATTCATGGTTCTCAGAGTGTAGTATCCTATTTTGTATTCTTCCCCACTTGTTGGACTCGGGCCATTATTAGGCTCTTCTTGAAGTTTGTTTTCATTCTAGAGGAATCCCGTTGTGGTATCATGTTTCTTAGAGATGTCTTGTTCTTCCTCGGCGATGATGAGTATATCGTCGGCGTATGCAAGCACGGGGGGCTTTATCGTTCCATCGTTTCCATTGAAATTCTGATTCTGCTTTATTGTGCTTTCTATCACTTGATCTGTGGTGAATAGTCGGGGGATAGCGGACATCCTTGCTTGACTCCTATATTCTCCATTTTTGATTCCCTCGTCTGTCCAAACCATTGTATTGTGGTGTTTTCGTGTAAGCATGCTTTTATTATCCTGTTTATTAAGTAGTGCGGCACTCCCCTGTTGAGTACAGTGTTGAATATAGCCTCATGCCTTGTGGTATCAAATAACTTTTGGAGGTCAATTGAAACTATATATAGTTTTGTTCCTTCTTTCCACTTTTCTCCCAGGATCCGTCTGGTGGTGTACATATGGTCGCCTGTTGATCTGCCCTTGATGAATGCCGTTTGATAATCTGGTAGTTCGCCGATGTATTTTTCAATTTGTCTGAGGAGAAATTGTGGGTAGTATTTGTACCCGTAGTATTTGTACCAAGTGTTATTCTTCTGTAGTCGGCTACGTTTTGTGGCGATTTGATTTAAGGGAGCGGTATCTGTATGGTTGTGTTCCACTCCTCAGGTAGGGGCGTGGTTTCCATCCATGCATTGGTGATGATTTCTAAGGTTAATTGCTGTCCGGTCCATAGTATAGTAGTTCGTTTTTTATTTTGTCTATTCCCGGGGCCGTGTTTCTCTTAGCTCTCGCCATTATTTCTAGTAGTTCATCCTTTGACGGTAGTTTGCCCAAAGGCCAGTGGTCTATTTCTTATATTGAACCATGAATAGAATGAAATACCTAGAAAGATACCTAATGAATCAAGTAAAAAGGAGGGAAACAGTAAGGTAAAGAATCAAAACGACCTACAGAGCCACAAGAGCTTTACTCCCCTTCATTGAGAAAAATAAACCACCATGGAGCCTAACCATAAAGATATACACGACCATCATAATGCCTACGCTGACATATGGAGTCGGAAAAGCAGCAAGGACAAAGGCCAACAGAAGAAGCCTGAGAAGAGCTGAAAGGGGCATTATTTAACTGCTAGCAAAAACAGGAAAACCACAAAAACGATAGAAAACATGGACACAAAATAACACTTCAAAGATGTCAAAGCTACCCCATAATTATGCAACAAGAACGAAAGATTTCTGTCACTACGTTGTGTATCAAAAGCCACACCCAACGGATCAAAGTTATATAATATGCTTCCAACAAATTTAAAGGAAATTAAAAATAAAACTAAATTGCAGAATAACATAAAAAAATGTATTACTCAAAACTTCGAAATCATTTAAAAAAATTACTACCAGTGTATTATATCCAACATCTAAACAAATCTATTATCACAAGAACTACGATTCTCTTAGTCTTCTACTATGTTGAAAATGGAAAAAAAAAATTTCTTTTCCTACATGAAAATAAATAAATATAATAATCGCATCCATTACAATATTTTAAACAGACCTCAATACTCTCAAATAATTATTAAATTGTTTCTTTTTTCCTCTGTGATACTGCAAACAAACTTTTATAGTTTAGGTAGGTCTTAGAGGGAAAATTAGTATTGTACATATTTAATATAATATTAATACATAATTAAAATAACAATAAATTGAATTACTTGACAATGAATCAATTGATTCAAAATTGTAAGACATTTTGAGTTATTTAGTGATGTTTCCACCACTAAGAAAATTTCTCTTATCACTTTCAATGTCTGCCATGCTCTAACGAAACCACACCTTAGGGGTCGTTCATAAAATACGTTCGCAAGTAAGGGGGGGAGGAGTATTGCTTAGCGTGACGAGATGTGACAAGGGGGAGGGGGAGGGTCTAAGGAAATGTGACATTCGCCGTTAATCAATTTTATTTTAATTTTTCTCTTAACTTGGCAGTTTTTATAGTTTTTTTCAATAAGATAGAATGTCATTCCCAAATACTAAACTAAAAGCCTGTTGAGAGGGGGGTGCGGGGTGTTGCCCCCGGGCCCGAAGGTTTTTGAGGAGGAAAATATTTAATTTTAAGGAGTATTACCCCTCCCCCGCTTTATATTGAAAATTGCTGGGAGTTGTATGTTGCTACCCCCCCAGGCCCCGATTTTCTCTCGACGTCCCTGCCTGTAAATAAATATATAGCTAGTCAAATATTAATGTTTCAGATTGTATATACTTATTTATTTACTTATGTGGTCATAAGAAACATTTTAAATTATTCATCTGTGTGCAGTTTTTTACAACAGGAAATCGTTTATGGGGGGGAGGGTAGCTTTTGTGACGTAATATTTGTTAGGGGGGTCGCTGAAAGCGTGGCGAAGGGGGAGGGAGGGGTCCAAAAAGGTGAAATTCTGAGTGACGTATTTTATGGACGGCCCCTTAGTAAAATCATGCCACCCATAGAAACGGAGCATAGTTTCTATTCTAATGAAAAGATGAGTCTGCATAATAGTTAACACACCCTTACTTGATTTAAAACAAATAATTTTAATTGGCGAATTGCCCGGCAAGCATTGTCCTCGTTATTTTGTAATACAATATCGATACAGCTTATTAATAAATTTCACAAACATTCAACGCTTTACCAAGTAAAATTATAATAGACAGATGAAAACAGGAAATTATTAATAAAATTAAAGCATAGAACTCTATAGATATTTAAAACCGTCTATCACTGGAACTGTTAAAAGCAATTACAAAGCTTTACTGAAACATTAATAAAACATCAAAAAACTTCTCTGGATAAATCAAATAATCTTATACACAGAAATTTAAAAAATTAAACATTTATTCTAAAAATAAACTGACGGACGTTGCAAAGATTGTATGTGACGTGGATACAATTAATAATTTTGTTTAAAACTCTTACTAAGCAAACAGTACATAATTCAGACAACATTTTTTATTAAGCACATCTGGAGAAAAATTCAATTATATTCGACATTTAAACTAGTTTTAGCTGGATATATTGCAACCGCAGGTAAAAATATCTTAATAAAGCTACTATTAGAATTATTCAAAGTTCATGCACTGGCGATTTGCGATGAACCCATATTGATATTATCGGTATTTTAGAAATTATAGAAATATAATAGAACATATAAAAATCACTGCATGATTATTTGTTGATTAACAATTAAAGGATCTTTCCGTTACATTACATAATGTATTAATCTCTGAGTTATCAATTGTAGATTCCTGAATCTTGTAGGCTGATAAAATCTTCAATTTTCAAAGGAGGGCATTAGCTCGATACTTACATGTACTATGAACATACCTAATATACGATTCGAATGTATTGAGCCCTCACTTTAATAGTGAATATCTCAAAAACAGAAGAGTGGAAAAAATTTTGAAAAAATATGTGTTCATTATATGTCCATTGTAAATCACTCCTTGAAATTTTAGTAACTCATAAACAGTAGTTTTGAAGATCTGCTAAGTTAGATTGGAAAATCTTTTAAGCAGATTTTGATCATACCAACTTCAAATCCATTATATCTTGAAAAATGTGCATCTCACGTCAATAACATTTTAGGTTTCGATAAAACAGCTCTTTTTTTATATCAATTTTTTTAGTGTTTTTTTAATTTTATAATTTAGAACTTATTGTCGAAAACTATTTACACTTGTTTCTGATAAAATGATTGATTGTATAATATGTAAGCATTTTCAGAAAATAGAATTCGTGTGTATCAAATATTAATTCAGTTATCACCCATAACTTGAGAAACGGTTAGGAGAACGTTTTACGAAACAAACATTTTTTTAAATAGATAATATTTATGCTGGAGTTCGACTACAGATACCAGCACCATTCAGTAAGTCCAGGGATGCACTCATATCGTTCTCACAGCTAATGTTATATACAGGGTGATTTTTTTTGGCGTCTATTAGAAGTATGTCCAGAAAGAGAAATGATATCGATCTGAAAATTTGGCTATAGGCCTAATGGGGTAGGATCTATTTAACAAAATACTTTCAAAATGGTGGCATTTCCAGTTATACCGGAAGTTGACCCCAACTTTGTTATTTTAAATGGAATGCCCCCATTTCCATTTTTTTTAGATTCTGCAGTTAATTTAAAGAACATTTCGTTAAAGGTTTCCTATAGCTATAATTAATATTTCCGGAGATATTAATTTTGTTCCTAAAATTTTGACAGAAACGTTGTATAACATAAAAATTAATATCTCAGTAACAATAATAAATTGATAACATGTTGATTTTTCTATGAGGGTAAGACAAGGTATTGGAGTTACTCATCATGTAAGAAAATTATCGAAATATCCACTAAAAAGTTTCTAAAATTATTCACATATGTCGACCACACAAAAACAGCAAAAACTCATTTACTAAATGCACCATTCGATAGAGAAAAAAAATGCGCATCTAACCATGTATCATGTTCCTATACCCAAAATGTATGGTTCTTTAGATATTTGCGATTTTCTAATTTTATCAATGAAATGAAAAAATGAAAATTGTATAATTTATTAATAAAAATTTTATAACGAAACATTAATTATACTGTTTAACATGTTCCCCATTAACCTCTAGACATTTTAGAATCCTATTATTTACTGAGTGTGTAGTAGTACTCCGAATTTTATTTGGTTCCAAACCTTCAAATGCTCTTTGAACTCTATCCAACAGTTCCTTTCGGTTAGTTACCGGGGTTCGATAGACCTCACTCTTTATACGGCCCGCAGGTAAAAATCCATTGGGGTCAAGTCAGGAGACCTGTCATAGAACATTTGATCCAATTAGTCACTAACTGGTCTGGAACAATGACTTGGAGCTCCATCGAGTTGGTACCAACATGAAAAGTATTGATTAACAGGTAAATTGTCTAAAAACTTCGTTACGACAGTTCTTAAAATTTCTAAATATCTTGGTCCATTCAAATTTTCGTCGCAAATGTGGTATTACAATTTATTGCCCATTAACAAACAAAACACATTAAAACTAAATTTATACTGAAAATTCCTGGGTCGAATAACATGAGGATTTTGATTGCCCCAAAAATGCAAATTTCTGCGAGTGAAAATACCTTCTTTTGAAAATTTTCCCTCATCAGTCCATGTCAAAATTTTAGGAAAAAATTTAATATCTCTGGAAATATTAATTTTAGTTATAGGAAACTTTTAATAAAATGTTCTTTAAATTAACTGCAGAATCTAAAAAAAGAATTAAAATGGGAGCATTCCATTTAAAATAAGAAAGTTGGGGTCAACTTCCGGCAAGACCGAAAATGCCACAATTTTAAAAATATTTTCGTTAAATAGATCCTAAGGCGTTAGGCCTATAGGCTAATTTTCAGATCGATATCATTTTTCTTTCTCGATATACTTCTAATAGACGCCCAAAAAAAATCACCCTGTATATAAATGTACTGACACTGGGATAAACGGTAAAAGTAAAAAATACTGAAAAGTGCATTCTTAGTCAATACTCTCAAAATGCCTAAATTATGGAATGTACAACATATGCTAATTAATATTAATACACAATTTCATCATACCCGATTTCACACACGCGAATTAATGCACATTTTGTAATTTTGCTAAGGCGTACTTTACAAAAATTTTAATTCAATTTGCTCATATATTTCCAAACAAAAACCATCAAATACATTAAATACAATCTAAACAAAAGAAATATTTTATTGTGGTTATCGAGTGTTCTTGCAGAATATTTTTCTACAAAATCTGATGTATTATTCTAATGAAGAAAAACTGATAAGAATTTGTGTATCTTAACATTTCATAGCATTTAAATATATTAATTCAGGCCCTTTTTTTGAATTTCGTTCTATAGCAAAGTAGCAAAAAAGAACAATAACTGTTATGTTTATTATGTTATACGGGTAGATCATAATAATAAGCCATAGTGCAGGGGTACATTCTTTGGGCCAAAATATGAAGACATAACCGAATATGCTTTAGTAAAATGTTGCTGTGGAAAAAATACTGCGTCAAAATTCAAATTAGTTTTTCGTCTCTTTTTGCAATAACTCAACAGCCCTCTTGACTGATCGTCACCAAATTTGCTAGAGCAACTACTTTAATTCTAAGAAATAATAATTTATTTATTACATCACGTTAGATCGTAGAGGGCGCCGCAGGACCTGTATCTGATGAGGAATTTTTTTCATATTTTTTTGGACGAAACGGTGGTACTTCTGACCAAAAATCTGACGAGGGCGTCATTTTCACGTATAAAAGGTACATTTGGTAGAACTTCAAATTCAATTCAAATGTTTATTGGTCTTTTTTTGATCATGTACATGATATAAGACAAGTCACACTAGTTAAGTAATATAACATAATATAAGCTTATACTAAGAGTCGAATACAGTGTAAAACACACAGTTGTATAAGGCGAGGACACAGAACACTGAAAAATGTACAGTACAAAACAAAATTTGTAAACAAGAGTAAAGAAAAAATGTTAATTTGTTGTGTATTAGTATACTTTAAATGCAAAAAAACTCTGATAGAGAATAATAACATTTGTCTGATAAAAACATTTAGTTTTTTTTAAATAAATGCCCTCTTTACTGATGTTTTATGTCATCCGGTAAACGGTTAAATAATTTCGGGCCTATAAATCTTGGAGACTCACTTGTGATTTTTAATCTGACACAAGGTTCATGGAGTTTATTTTTTTGTCTTATATTGACTTTATGGTGTAGTCACTATTTAAAATGAAACTATTTCTATTTTTAAAAACATACATACAAACTTCGAAAATATATATGCTAGGCAAGGTAAGAATTTTATTTTCTATAAAGATATACTTGCACGTGTAAGTATTCGGTATACCAAATATACATCGCAAGACACGTTTTTGAGCAATAAATACATTTGAAGACATGGTGGAGTTTCCCCAAAAACAGATACCATATCTTAGACGTGAATCAACTTGGGCATAATATAAATTAATAAGTTGGTCTCTTGATAAGACCCCCCTAATATTTCGGAACAGGCATACTATAGAGGAGACTTTGGATACCAAAATTTCGCAATGACGCTTCCAATTTAGGCATTCGTCCAAATATACCCCAAAAAACTTAACATTGTCCTCAGCATTAGAAATATTTTTATTGTCTATTTTAATACATAAGTTATCACATTCCTTTCACCTACCGTGAAATCTGATAACTTGAGTTTTTTCGGTATTGAAATACAGGCTATTATGCGAAAACCAATGGTTTAATATTTTTAAAATGTTGTTCCAAAATATTATCAGATGGATTTGATATTAACAATCAAATGTAATCAGCATACATTGTGAAATGTGCGATTAATCGTAAAAAATCAATATTATTAATAAACAAAACAAAAAGCACCGGGCCCAAAATAGACCCCTGTGGAACACCTATAGTTAAGTTTAAACATTCTGAATTAACACTGCATAAGGTGTTATCGTTTTTATGTTTTAAACTTACATATTGCCTCCGATCTTCGAGGAATGTGGTGA
The DNA here is from genome assembly GCA_963583905.1 of Stenurella melanura. Lineage (NCBI taxonomy): Eukaryota > Metazoa > Arthropoda > Insecta > Coleoptera > Cerambycidae > Stenurella > Stenurella melanura. Next base: position 123,601,471 of record OY757314.1, read on the forward strand.
TCCAGTTTAATGACACACGCCGTATATCATAATCAAATAATTTAGATATTAATAGACTATGATTGATGCAGTCGAATGCCCTACTGAGATTACAAAATATTCCAACAGGACACTCCCCCGCATCAATGAATTCTAAAGTGTATTTATTGAAAAGTGTGCTTTGGTTGCGTTTTAGTTCTGTCTTGTACGTCATTTAATGATTTTATTTTGTTTTTGTGTCCCTCGAGCTAATTTCTTTAACTTCTTTATTTAAAATGCCTCGACATAATAATTTTTAAAATAGGGAAATGAGGGATATGTGTGTTTACGTACAAAAAAATTTTAGCGGACATGCTGCACGGAGGAGATACTCATTTCAATATCCAATAATACAGCCAGATCACAAGATTTTCAAAGACCTGTTTCGTCGTTTTCGCCATAAAAATGATATAAGACGACCGAAACAAATTACTCCAGATCAAGAACTAGAAATTTTAGTTCATGTGGATGAAGATCCTCAAGTCAACTCAAGTCGTTTATCAGCGGCAACAGGGGTGAGTAAACAGTCTTACGTAAAAAACGCTTCTACCCATATCACTCCTGTACAAAACTTACTTCGAAGGAATCTTCCACGAAGGCTACAATTTTGTCAATTTATTCTAAATGAACACAACAGGGATCGAAATTTTGTTAAGAACATTTTATTTACCGACGAGGCAACTTTTACACGCTGAGGCGTTTTTAGCTGGAGAAATACCCATTACTGGGAAGTAGAAAATCTTCATGTCGTTAAGGAAAGGCATTTTCAGCACGAATTTAAGATTAAAGGTTGGTGTGGTATTATCGGCGATCAGTTATTGGGACCGTTTGTTCTTCCTCCAAATTTAAATAAACAGTATCTGTTTTTTCAGAATGTGGTTTATGCAAGATGAAGCTGACCCCCTCAGCTTTAGGTCAGCTCAGCTTATTATTCTATTTATTTGACCCCCTCCGTAAAAATTGATAAAAAAGGTATAATAGTTATTGCTCAAAAAAATGTAAATGGTTCAATGGTGGAAGCATTTTTGAGCGTATTTATCTATATTTCTAAAGTCTCATATTGCATTATTTAGTGCAGAAAAAGTGTGGCATATAAATCAAAGATGCCACTTTATTCAGTTTTTTATATACTTTTCGAATTTAATATTCAAATTTAAAAGAAAACATATACAGCGTATTGTTTTCTTGAAGAACGACAGAAACAATTTTTTGAGACCAGACCTGGATTTTCTTTGTGTGTGATACAAGAACTTATTCAGGATCACTAGAGTATTATATGTGCCAAATATGAACTTATTATTCCTTTCTTTTACAAAGTAACAACCAAAAGAAATTTTAGAAAAAATGCATTAAACACCCTGTATTTTTTCAATAGGTGATTTTGATTACCCTCGGTGTCTTCTATCTGCCATTATAGCATTTTCCTCGCGAACGCCCTGTATATACATACATATAAAAGAATTTAGAGATATCAAGGGGTAAGAGTCAGTGTCGAGACTACATAGACATTAAAAGTATTCTATTTTACAACAAAAATCATCTAAAAAGTATTATTTTTAGACATGATCTCTAAATTTTAAATCTCTTTTATCTCTAGGTATATACTGTACTGTTTTTATATGATTATTTGTTTACAAGGGAGATCGATGCTAGACGAATATAACATTAGCGATGACCAAGAGCCACTTTCATTTTGTTTTTGATTATACTTTCACACGTGTGTAAATATCCTCCTTGTGTCTTGAAAATTATAATTTTAGATTTAAAAAACAAATCAAAAGGTAAAGAGAACATAAACTTATCAAGAATTCTACTGTATATCAAAATTTCAAAATATTTACGTTCTGAAATTATGGAGGGAATTTTTATTAGAAAATTGATGATTTCTAACACAGACTGAGACGAAATTAGTGTAAATTGTTTAATTATATAATAATTTACTCAACAATTTTGTTTTAGTTTGTATATTTTTAAGTGTGAGGCATTCCGTATTAGTTGGATATTTCAAGAAGTAACTTCTGTCTGATCCATTTGGAGCACTGATATCTTTCATTAGTTTTTAATTATAATGGTAAAATACCTAATAAAAGGTAGGAAAAGAGTGTTTAAATGATATAATTGTTAATAAGGTTCGGTTATGTCGTATTTAGAACACTGAAAGAAAATATGATCAAGGCCACCTTTAATGTTACAATGTAAACAATTCTATGAAGACAGAATATTCTTGTTCTATAAATGTGATGGCAAACAGGCATTCCCACATTATTTGCGACCCATTATTGATTTAATATACTTTTGCAATAATAAATTTGTCAGTCGGAACTCTGCGAAAACATCGACTATGAGCAGCTGCTGTTTTAGAAAATCATTCTTCAAGCATAAGTCAAAAATTTCATTTATATTCATCAACTGACTAAAAACTTTTTTAAAGGAAGTTCTTAGTTTGATCAAAATCCATAGTTACTATGTAACAATTGTAACCGTGGATTTTGATCTTTGGTCAAGTTGATTTTGTTTTAAACTTGGTCGATACAAGAAGCTGAGAAGCTGATACTATTTGATGTCAAAAGATAAGCATTCAAAATAGCTATCGAACAGGCTGTCATAACCGCATAATTTCTGCAGATTTATATGAAAATTGGCATTTAATAAGCATGCAAAAATATTTTCGGAAAAAATGTCTTCAAAAATATGGTCATTAAGAATTACACAGCCACACAAAAAAGAAACGTTTTCGGGCCTGGGGATCTGACCACACTCACGATATATTTTTAAGGTCGCTGAATCCGAATCCGAGTTCTGTTTAACTCCATCACATTAGGATATTAACATAGCCTCAAAAGAACCCATAATTAGAGCGACTTCGACATTTCTTCACATAAATCGCTCTAACCAAATTAGAGGGGGGACATTTATGATGAATCACCCTGTACAAATTCACCCATATCATGATACCAACCTATCATAGATCCATCAACTGGCATATTATTCAAATCGTGTTTAAAAGGAGAATTCAAATGTGCAATAATATACCTAATGTTCCATTAAAAAAAACATGCGTTTATGACGTCACGCCTAAACAGAACATCATGTATATTTTAAAATATTTTCAAACTATACCCCTTTGTGCTTCTCATTTTTTCAAACAAACACTACACTATGACACTAAAGGATTTAAAAAAACATACATTTATAACGTCACGCCTAAATGAATCACGGTGTATATTTTAAATTATTTTAAACTATACCCATGTTGTCCTCTATCATCCAATTTTTGGAAACAGAGAGCCTGGGTATTTGAACGACACCAGACTGAGACATCCCGATATAAACATAGACTCCGAATTATGGTGGATGCGCCAGGAACGAAAACTAAATCCTGTTCAATGCGGAAACTAAAAGCTAGTATAATACTTCAGTCACTTCTATCATGGGATTAATAATTATTAATAGAAAAAAATGTATGTGTTTAAACACACAAATAGGTTACGCTGACCTTAATTGTTTACCCAAATGTAATATATGCATAATTAACCTCGGTAACGTATTGATAAACAGTGTATAAAAATAGAAGAGATGAAATATTAGTAGGCTCTTCGATGATCTGTGGAAAAAGTTGAATTATTAAACATACTCATTTCTGTTGTTTTTCTATGAAACTGCTCATAAACGTAAAAGTGATAAAGGTGCCCTAAATAAAATACGCAATTCTAAAGTTTCATAAAAACAGTCAAACGTAAAACATAAAATATTAAAGTAGTGTAGAAAAATACAACAATAATACAAATTTTCTCTGGTGATGGTTAATGTTAAACCGAAACGTAAGAAAACACACAAAGGTGTATTTACACTGACCGAAAAATTCCAAGACATACCATATTAATTTAGTAGTACACTGTGTTCCAACCCAACACTGTACGTTTACCGGCATTTGTCACTGTTAAAAAAAGTTCAGTGACATTCAAAAGTGGCTCCTACTGTGGTCTTGTCTAAATCTCGACTGGGCATTTGATAAAATATTATCAAAATAGACAATGGAAGTGTTTTATAAATATTTTAAATATTTCCTATGAATGTTTTCCTCTGAAATTAGTAAATGCCAAAAATAATAAGAAATGGTGAGACTGTCAAGTCAGAAATCTAAATAATATTGGGATACCACAAGGAAGCATAATTGGTCCGATTCTGTTTATCATTTATGTAGATGACTTATGCAATGTTGCAATGAGTCTCATAGTATCACAAGTTACGCAGATGAAAATGATATCTTGGTAGGAGCAGAAACTTAACCTGAATTAACACAGGAATGTATTGATTTATTTTTAAATACAAGTGAATGGTACGATAGAAACAAGGTTATCTCAAACAGAGAAAAATCTATTATTATACTATTTAGAATAAAACAGGTGAGAATGAAAACTCCGGAAAATATTACAATTTTAAATGAATAAAGAAATCTAGTGGGAAATACGAAATTTTTGGATGTTCAAATAGATGAATTCTTAGCTTGGGGGAATCAAATCGGTCTGTTGTGTTTGAAATTAAACAAAATCTATTACAGTATAAGGTCTCGCCGAGACAATACGAAAGAACCCGAGTGCGAGAATGTAGAAGGCACGCTCGTTTCGATCACTGCGTATGTCTGTTTCATGAGCCCGAGTCAAGGGGCACGAGTCGTATCCAGACACGAGAGCAAGCGACGTTACTACTCTCTCGCGCTTGTCGATTACATAGGCCCACAAATAAAAGTGGTATGTAGCCGGAACCTGACATCGCAATCCCTATGTATATAGACGTTCTGAACACGAATCTGGTTTCCGTTTAGCTCCATCACCCACCAATTTTTTGTAAATCGCGAAAATAACCTAGACAAATCTGGTTTCTTAGGCTATTTTCGCGATTTACAAAAAATTGGTGGGTCATGGAGCTAAACGAAAATCGGATTCGTGTTCAGCACGTCGAAATACATAGGGAGTACTATGTCGGGTCCCGGCTACAGATTCCTTTTTTTATGGGCCTGTGCACAGGCTCACAAAAAAAATGTTGTGATCTGTAGCCGGGACCCGACATAGTAGTCCCTATGTACTTCCTAGTACTCCCTATGTATTTAGACGTGCTGAACACGAATCTGATTTCCGTTTAGCCCCATCACCCACCAATTTTTTGTAAATCGCGAAAATAACTTAGAAAAATCTGGTTTCTTAGGCTATTTTCGCGATTTACAAAAAATTGGTGGGTCATGGAGCTAAACGAAAATCGGATTCGTGTTCAGCACGTCGAAATACATAGGTAGTACTATGTCGGGTCCCGGCTACAGATTCCTTTTCTATGGGCCTGTGCAAATAAAGAAAAATTTAGATCCGCACCCTCCGAAAATTATTTTAAATGCTTGTATTAATGGAATAAATAAATACAAGATTTCTATCATTTGTGTGGAAGTAGAATTGGAAGAAGTCGATGATGCAATTTTGTCAGCATTTTCTATTTCTGTTTAAACTGAGATGGTTTGGGACAGTTAAAGATATGTCCACGAGTGAAACTTAAGTACCTTCTAAGTTTCTCGACAAAACTTTTGATTTCGACTCTGAAGAATTTAATTTTCAGTACTCTTCACAAAATCAACACAGGTCACAAATTGAAATGTAACATAGAGGTGTTTCGAGCCTAAACATTTTGGGTTAGTTGAAGGACTAAAGGACAGATTTAAATGTTTATTTTTTAATTTGACTCGCCTGTTTCGTCAAACGCATCAGTAGAAGGAATATTTTCGTTCACACAAATTTTAGATTTACCTAGATGTCATGTTCTCAGTGACACCAATCTTGAAAATTTAATTCTTAGCCAATGAAAATATTTTAGCTAATATTCTTTTGATATATGTCGTATTTAGAAAATTGTTCTTATTTTCTTTAACGTTTTCAGTTGTTAATTTTGACTTGAATTTTTTTATGTTCTATTTAATAGGAGTGTTTCTTGTACGTTAGAATTTGTTGCTTAATTTTCTTTGCTTTGTTAAACCGTTTTTTCTGCGAAATGCTTTAGTTATATCATTATATACTCATTATTTTAAATAAATAATAATCTACTTTATAACCTATTATATGGAGCTCCCAAGGTGAAAATAGTTGCAAAACATGTTAAAAGTCATGTTATGCCCGCCAGTCTATTAAAACCTGTTCATTGTTATTTTTACTTCCCTCGCACACCGAAGAAAAAATCACCCTCCGAGATTTTTTCGGATTCTGACGTTTCACAACACGGAGATTACGAAAATATAGGTTTTTCAATTCCGTCAGTCTGTCTGTCTGTCTGTCTGTCTGTTGGTGCATTTACTAAAAAACTACTTGACGGAGAGCAGTCAAACTTGGTAGGTAGTTGACGCTACTGTCAGCGAAGACATGGTAGAAATTTCACTGGAAAATATACAGGGTGGACCATCTAAACGGAATAAATGGTAAAAAAAAATTTGTTTTGCTCAAATTTAAAATTTCTACGTTTCATGACACGCTTAACCTATTTCAGAAAAAAAAAATTTGAAAATTTTTTTCACCAATACCTATTTTAAAAAAAATTTTTACTACTAAAATGAAATAATTTTTTTTTTTCTTCAAATTTAACATTTCCACGTTTCATGGCATGATTAAAAAAATATATATATTTTGAAATTTTTTTTTACCATTTTTGAAAATTTGTTTACCACTAAAATAAATAGATTTTTTTTTATTTCTTCAAATTTCAAATTTCCACGTTTCATAGTGTTCTAAATCTATTTAAAAAAAAATTAGAAAATTTTCTTACTATTTTAAAAAAATTTTACCACTAAGATACAATTTTTTTTTCTTTGCTCAGATTTTAACTATCCACGCTTCCATGACATTCTAAAACTATTCAAACAAATTTAAAAATGTTTTTGAAGAATTTTTAAAAAAATTTGAAAACATTTTTAATCCATTTATGTATCACTACTATAGAACAGACGAAAAAAATTTTTTTGCTCAAATTTAAAATTTCCCCGTTTCATGATATTCCAATTTCGGAAAAAAACATTTGCAACATTTTGTTACCAGTTTGGAATAAAATTTAACACCAGAATGCTCAAATTTAAATGACATTCTAAACCTAGGTATTTCAGAAAAAAAAATTTGAAAATTTTTTTCACCAACATTTTTCAAAAAGTTTTTACCACCAAAATAGATCGAATTTATTTTTATTTGCTCAAATTTAAAATTTTCACGTTTCATAGCATTCTAAACCTATTTTAAAAAATACATAATTTTTAATTTTTAAACTTTTTTTAGCACTACTATAGAATAGAAGGAAACTTTCCTTTTTGCTCAAATTTAAAATTTCTGCGTTTGACATTTTAAACCTATTTCAGAAGAAAAAATTTTGAAAATTATTTTACCAACATCTTTTGAAAAATTTAAAAAAAAATGAAATTTCTTAACCACACACTATATTTCCACTCCATTACGTGAATGTTGGATTGAAAATGTGACAGATGGCAATAATATCTGGCATATGCACCTATTATACTTTTATTGAAAAATGTACAGGGTGGTCATCCCAAGAAATAATTCAGTCATGGTGGACATTTGTAAAGGTATTTGCGCAAGCCTGCCATATGTGGCACCTGCTATTTAGTATTGAACTTTTGCTGTTGGATGAGAACTCTGTATATTTTCTTGACCAAAAGTTATCAGGTTTTCTTTGTAACAATAGCAATAACTATATTCCGATTATTATTCCAAATGTCATTTCGTAATTAAAAAATGTTTAGAGCGACCTCATGCGCAAATAACGAGGGAAGTTCTGTGTAAATACCTTTACCGATTTTTTTATGAATTTTTGAATTTAGCTAAAAAAAAATTATTTTACTTTTCAAAACACTTGCTTAAAATTTACGCCATTTGTGGTAAATAATGAACTGTTTATGAAAAAATTTGTCTTTCTGACAATTATTGTTAATTAATTTGTCAGACTTAATTTTTAATCTGCAGTATCAATGCATCAGGATCAATTACTGGCGTTTCATAACACATCTTAAAAAAACAACTGTAATTTAAGATCTCCTCTATGCATAAAAATTTGTCTATCATTGAAAAAATGTTTCACCATATGGCTATATTTTGGCTATGTTTTATAGTAACTGCAGATCTCTCAATGATTCATTACTGAACATTAGCATTAAAGATTGATTGATTGATTTGATTTGCCAGCGTAAGGTGGGCATTGCTGCCGATTCCGGTGCATGGAGATTTGTTCCACCACGTAGCCCGATCGCCCGCCGAACGAATTAAAGATGGACAAATATAAAAATGAAAATTTTGACCACTGACTTAGGCAATAACTAATTCTACGTTGAAATATTTTTTTTACAACTTTCTTTATCATAAATGTTGCATGATCCAATCATGTCAAATTTTGATCAATGATTACTCTTAAATATCATGAACACATTCAGTTCTTGTATGATTAGTTTGTACCATCACAGAATTCCTAATATAACTATACCAGAGCTATATCGATTACTTAAAATCATAAATTTTGTTTCGTTTACATTTAATGCCAGTGGATTCACCACCTATGTAGAATTTCTGAAGCATTATTAGTTTATCTGTTTTAACTGATATACTTTCACCTATTTCATAAGTAAGTGTATCATCTGCGAACATCTGTATGTTAATATCAGGGTTATGCTGTTTTAATGTAGCAACAAAGTCATTAATAAATATAATGAACAATTTAGGACCCAACACAGATCCTTGTGGAACTCCATTTGTTATTTCATAGTTTTCCGAAGACACATGATTAAACCTTGTTTTTTGTTTCCTTGCACATAAATACAATCTAAACTAATTTAAGACTACTCCTTCACATCCGATTTTATGCAGTTTTTTTATTAACAATTGAAATAATATGTTACTCTGGTACTTTTGTGTCTTTGTGGTTCATATCTGATTTCTTTTAAATATTGTAAACTCGATGTTACTTACTATTATTATAAATAATAATATGTGTTATATTTAGAACAGTTGTATCTTTTTTGTATGGGAAAAACGCGCATGTCCCAATCGTACCGGTCCTAAATCCTGTTCCTTAAAATTTAATAATTCCATAGCGTCTAACAATCACATTTAAACAACGATTAAAATTGAAATAAAGCTGCCAACTCACCTATCATAGTAACAGAAGCACCAAAGGGAAGTAAAATAAAAGTTCTTGTTTCGTTCATATCAAAACCATTTGTTCACATTAAATATTAAAAGCTCCGAGCCAATTCTAATTAACCAGGCGGGGACTTGAAACAAATCGTAATACATTCACTCGACATGCTTAATTTCGGACCACTTTAAAGCTCAACTGAAATATGAAATTACAATCTGGAAACATGATTTTTCAGCTGTGCTCTTCGAATTTCGCCTATACTACACTAAACATAAACAATACACATTTGTACGAAACTCACTGGGTTATTTTTAGTTGCTCTTGAATGTTAGGTATGTGTTTTTACTGACAAGCAAGAAAAATACTGCAATTCTATTCATTAAATTTTCAGACTTCCTCCGTTTATCTTTTAATTTTTACAGTGAGCCGGTTTTTATAACTATACCATGTATTTTTTGATATGATGTGTTTATTTTGATTTGATTTATTTTGTTAATATTGTACACTGTTATTGTCCAATTAAGTTTTTAGCGACGTGAGGTGAGCATGCCACTATTTCGACATGACTGATGTTACTGAAAATATAGGGCGCCACGACGCAGGCGTCTGCAATCGAACGATGGTGAATTTTAAACGGCCAACAAGTATGAAGCCTCCGTTTGCATAAAAGTGGAGTCTGCAGATCTCTATTATATTTTGTCTTCTGTATCTTATTCCTTTTCTGGACTCTTACGAGCACATTTCATTCTCTGACAAGAAATTATCGGTACATAAATTTTAACCTAGCAAATACACACAGGAAAAATCTCGGCCATTTTACACTATTTGAAAAAATCGGTAAGTATTTACACCGAACTGATCTCTTTATTTTTCGCCCTTTATTTATTAATATTTTCTTTGTTGGATGAAATCTCAGTACTTCTTTTTAATGGAGGAAGATAATATTTGGCATGTAGTCGACTCAATTGTCAAGTAGGAAATCTGGTATCCCTTTGGAAAAAACCGCTATCTAAGGAATCACTACTTTCACATCCGGATTTTCCATTCAGTTCTCTTTAAATGGTCCAATAATTATAAAGGTTTCCATAACAAAAAATGTTATCTGAGATTTTCCTTCGATAACTGTTAGTGGAGGGATTATACATCACAAAACCATAAAAATAAGTTCTGGTGGTACCGCGCAACCCCCCCAAACAAACACCCCTTCGGTGAAAAAAGCCTTATTTTACTGATAACCGTTGAAGAATAAGAAAATTGCTCATCATAAAAAAGAAAGCTTGACTAATTGCCTAAAGAAGAGTCCTCTTGTAACTTTCTTGTATATACTATGCTTTTCGAGAAAATCGATATTGAAAAAAATTGCAAAATTTGTATTTTTAATCTGCACGAATTTTCGTTTATTCGAAATTTTTTGCGCGCGGCTTATAGAAAAAATTAAATTGCTCGAAAACCAAACATGCTAGGAAGAAAAATCAAAATGGGTTCTAGAGGGAATATAAAATACGCTTTTGTGTTTCCATTTTTGATGGCTATTGATATCTATTAGTATATAAAAATAACAATATAATATAGTTACCTCTTGATTTTTTGACTTTTAACTATTCACAGGCCCATAAAAAATAACTGATTCTAATATAAGTAAGTTATAAATGAATTATCTTTTAGTTCAAGGTAGTAATTCAATGCAGAAAAGTTAGGAATAAAAATATTCGCATTTACAAATTTATCAGCATGTTTGAAAATGAATTATTATTTGCTTATAATTGTATTGAAACATATTTTTTATAGAATTTTGCAAACAGCAGAGAAAATAACTATCTATAACTAAAAGAAAAACTTTGTTTAAAAATATTAATGAAATCTTTGCATTGAAACATATTCTTTATAGGATTCTGCAAACAGTAGAAAGAAAAACTATCTATGAAAACTAAAAGAAAAACTGTATTTAAAAATATTAATGAAATCTTTGCATTCTTTCGATAAACTGACTTCTTTCATTAATAATTTTAAATATGTTTCTTCTTCTGGTTTTCATAGATAGTTTTTCTTTCTGCTGTTTGCAAAATCCTATAAAGAATATGTTTCATTACTATAAGCAAACAAATAATAAATAATTCACTTTTTATAATCTTTGCATTCTTTCGATAACCTGAATTCTGAATTCATTTTTAAACATGCCTAGAGTATATAAGCTCTAATACTAGTTAGTTAATAGATAGGTGAGGTTGTTTTTATCAGTCAGTGTCAAATATAATTAGTTCACACTTATTCATAGATATTGTCTTAGTTTTGCATGAAACATCTTTATGAATGGCTTTATGTCTTTCTGATGAGCTCCAGAATAAGGGCGAACAACGTTTCAAAGGCTAAGCATTTCCAAGAAACAGAATGATAAATTTCATAAAATGTAATCCATTGGAATGAAAAATTTTTTAAGGCAAGGTAAATAAATAAATTCATTTTAGGCCTACCTATTTATAATCGTAGGGGGTTATGTAGATACTAGTTTAATCTGCATGGCCGTAGGAGACTGTGTGGATGCTAGGTATTAGAATGAGAATTGTCAAATAAGAAATTAGACAAATTCATTTTAGAATTTTATTTGCTAGCATAACAAGAATTCAGGTTATCGAAAGAATGCAAAGATTTCATTAATATTTTTACACAAAATTTTTCTTTTAGTTATAAATTTAGCTCAATTTTTTTTTTTGATTTTATGTATCATAAAACTATTGTTTCTAATCATTTAATAGTTAAAAAATTGTATAAAAAAAATCTCGTCAAAAAATTGAATATGCAGCTTTTTTGGATTTTCTTTTGGCTAACTTTAACATGCTGCTAAATTTGTAAATGTGAATATTTTTATTCCTAATTTTTTCTGCATTGAATACTATCTTGACCTAAAAGTTATTTTTATGGGCCTATGAATCGTTAAATGCACAAAACGTCAAGAGACATTATATTGTTATTTTTATATACTAATAAATATCAATAGCCCTCAAAAATGGCAACACAAGAGACTATTTTATATCCCCCTTAAAACCCATTTTGATTTTTCTTCCTAGCTTGTTTGGTTTTTGAGCAATTCAATTTTTTCTATAGGCCACGAGCAAAAAATTTCAAATAAACGAAAATTATGCAGCATTAAAAATACAAATTTTGCATTTTTGTCAATATCAATTTTCTCAATTGTTGTAGTTTTGTGATATTTAATCCTCTCACTAAGAGTTAGGAAGGAAAATTTCAGATAACATTTTTTGCCAGCTTCTGGTGTATTTTACGTAAGTGACAACATTCATGATTAGTATTACAGTATACATCAAATCTCAAGTTTATGTACTCTTATCCGCTTGCTTTGGTCATTTTGCTCTATTTACCCCTACCTCTATTTACTCTATTTACCCCCACTCCTTCAACGGAATGATCTCAAAGTATAATCCAGTTTCAGGTGTCATTATAATACATACATACATGTACCAGATTTTATTGAATAATTATAAACTAGGCAGATAATACTAAGCCACTGAAATAAGCAAAAGGAAACTTTTAGCGTATCTCCAGTCTATCTTTGGAGGCATGTAATAAACAAACTTATTTAGGTATACCTACCCAAAAACAAACTAGGTTGATACGAGTTTTCTCGGCATTTTCAATCTAGAAATCAACAAAGAAACGTAACTATATACATATGAATCGTTTTACACAGACGGGTAGGTCGATATTTTTTATTACGAACATTTCAGTTGCAGAAGTAATAATATACGTCTACTCTACATATCATTTTCCTAGTTTCAGTTATATAACTTTTAGGAGTACATATATAGTGCCAGCAGGAAAGTAAATTAGCTGTAAACATCGTGATATATTTGTTTAGTGCTCGAGTTGAAGAATAATAGATTTCCAGGAACTTGTAAACATTGGTAGTAAGTGACAATCGAAAGCTATATATAATGTACTTGATATATGATATGTGAACATATGAAAAGACAATGAACCAAATTCAAAAAAGATTACATACTATTATGAAATAAAATTTCACCCAGCCACCCAATGAATTCGACTTTATGACTACATTGGTGTAATACGTTTGGTTAAGATCTTTTTATATTATACAGGATACAGGGTATTTGGTAATACGATACCCACTCTAAACAGGGAGTAAATTCAGTATCTATATGACCAGACATATGTACTTGTATGAAAAATGATACGGTTTCTTTATAATACTGATTTCATTATTTTTTTAATTCTCTATTTACATCTTGTATGCAATTTTTATGCACTTAACCCTTAATATTCTAAAATAAACAAACTTTCAACAAAAAAATGTTAAAACTTCCTGTTAGCTTGATTTATTGATTGATTAGCCAGCGTATGGTAGGCATTGCTGCCACTTTAAAGATATTCAATTTGAATATTTTTATATACCGCCGGACTGGCTACATACGCCGAATTGAATATGGGATATGCTTGTTGCTAGCAACGAGAGCCACATGATCGATAGTGTAAGAATATAAGATGGGAAGTGTAGGTGTTTGTGAGATGCTTCTTTTAAGTTTCTGTCTATCATCATCTCCTCCCAATAAACATTCTTGTGATGTTTACATAGCAGCGATGTAATATTGGAAGAACATATTAATATAAAGTATTTATGTCACTTTGATATAATAAATATATAAAGTCAAACACTTAATTCAAAAGTAATGTATTTATATAAGAACGATATAATATTGGAAGAACATATTAATATAAAGTGTAGCTATACCAGTTTTATAATTATAATACCCAGCCAGCACACTGACGTCAATTTGCCGTCATCAGACATCACTTTAAGGTCAATATCGGTCTACGACGTCATTTGCCAAATAAATGACGTCAAAATTACGTCATATTTTCGTACGTCACAGATACGTCATTGACAGAACGTTAATATGACGTCATTCTTGAGTCATAAGTATATCGGATCTTAAAAATACGTCATAATTAAGTCATATTTTCTGACGTCATACACTGGATTTCAAAATGACGTCAAAATTACATCACATTTTAAAACGTCGCAGAGACGTCGTAGACAGAACGTTGTTATGACATCATTTTCAGTAATTTTCTGACGTCATGCACTGGATTCAAAAATGGCGTAAAAGTTACATCATATTTTAGAACGTCGCAGAGATGTCGTAGACAGGTGGTTGTTATGACGTCATTTTTGAGTCATTTTCTGACGTCAAACACTGGATTTAAAAATGACGTCAAAGTTACATCACATTATAGAATTTCGCAGTGACGTCGTAGACAGAACGTTGTTATTACGCCATTTTTGAGTCACGCAATAATAAAAATATCGAAAATGTCAAATATTAATTACAGAGTATATAATTGATAAGAAAATTCTGTAGATCTCATATTTTACAGATCATTACTTCGCTCTATACTGTCGCAGATTTCCACTCCCTGGAAACCTCCCTTAAGGTGGCCAATCCCTAGAAAGAGACATCCGATAGGGAAATATTTATTATTTTTAGCCATATTTTTTTTCTTAGTACGTATATTTAAAAAAAACTATAAGAGTACCTAAAGTACCCAAGACTATTACTATTAATTTTCACACAATAGTTTCAGTGGTTTGCAAAATAGCTAGATTTAAATTTAAAAATTATGTTAATCTTCCTATTTCAGTTTCAAATCTAGCTGTTTTGCAAACCACTGAAATTATGGTTCTGCTTAGGTACTCTTATAGTTTTTTTTTAATATACGTACTAAGAAAAAAAAGTTATGGACAAAAATAATAAATATTTCCCTATCGGATGTCTCTTTCTAGGGAATGGCCACCTTAAACCGTGGATTCGAAAAGTAAAACAAGAGATAGCCACTAACACAATAAATAACCTTAACAATACGTTTATTATTTATAACACACGTTTACTAACATAAAGTTGAACAGTGCTTATTATTTGATATTTTCACTCTATTGCTCACTTTGGGTTTATCTCAACTCCAACTCATTTAAAAACTGCTTTCCCCCGTGAATTGGTCGTCTTGTGTACACCACAAAATGCATCTAGAAATTGACTGAAAGGTCTACTCATTTCCACAACCTTCTCGTACAGGTATCTGGCACAATATAGCAGTATTCATCCGTTTTTCTCCAGAGAAATTATACAACTAGTGCCTCAGAGATGGCGCAGATGGAGTTGAACATATTAATTATAGGTTTCTATAAAGTGAATGTACATAGAATTAAGGTGTTCAGACATACTAACGAATACAATCCCTGCTTATTAACTATTCCACCGACACCTAGAGGGCGCAAACGCGTAACAATACTTTTTCTAAGTTCTCTCTTTGTGCTTTAACTGAAGCACGGGCCCCTCTAAAAAATCCGGGATCGGGAGTCCTGGCGTCCTTCCCCTTTCGTGAAGTCTGTACCTGCTGCATTTATATAGGACACACTAATGTTTTTACCTAATTAAGACGAAATTCAGTGCACTTTCTGTGACACTGAAATTGCATTATTCCCTTAAATAAACTAAGGAAAAATAAATTATTACTAAATTAAAAGATTCGCCAGGTTTTAAAGATTAACAAATTAAATTAAATGTTCAAAATGGGTGCCATTCATTCTCTTTACACAAGACTGGAAAAATTCCTTTAGGTTCAAATTTCTTGAAACCGGTCGGTCCTACGGCGCTACAAGACAACCTTTTTTATACATTTACATCACATTCCGATGAGAAAATTCACATAAAAAAATTTGGGGGGAGAAGTAAGGCCCCCTTTCCAATTTTGTGCACTCTTGATTGAATTTACCGTTGGTGGATAACATCAGATAATGACCTTTATTGTTATCAAATCACATGCAAAAATTAGTTCCTGTAGCTCAAAGGGTTCCTAAGATACTAACCCTTTAATGCATGAATTTTTTTGTGAACTCATAAATTAAGGGGGGGACGATTTTGGGATGGGAAACACGAATCTGATGTCAGAAATTAATGTTGTTGTCTCATTCACCTGCTACAGGTAGGAAAAGGACGTCCTGTGCAGTACATACACAGACTTAATAGAAAGTGTGCAGCAATATATGTGTGCATTTCATTTATTCAATACAAAATCTAACATAAATTACAAAAAAGTAAAATAAAATAAATACAAAAAGAGATTTAAATAACATAAAAAATTCACAAATGTGTCTTCACTTGTTAGGCTTGTTGTGGAAGTCATAGAAGCATGTCTTTGTTGGGGAATTACATAGGCTGAGGTTACATTTGATGCAAAATGCTTGTATTTCGGAGGTACATTCCCTGCTTCTTGCCTGAAAGATGCACCAATGGTCTACTTATTGGTCATAGCAGACGTCATCCGTTGGTAGATATGCCCTCTTTGGCGGTATTGGCGAGGCCTTTGGGGACGTTGAGAATGGTCGGCCAACACTTCTTTTCTTTGATACAATACAATTTTCTCTGGTACAATTCCATACATACATTCTGCTACTTCCGTTCTGAATATTGGGAGCTCAACTTTTTCTTTGTTGGGATGAATCCGATGGTAAAATATGCAAGCATTTACCATTGTCACATCGATGAGATGATAAAATATATGGTTAGACCATTTTCTAGTCTTCATACGAATATGATAGCACCCGAGCAATCCGTCCATCAAATCAACACCTTCCATGTGCCTATTATATTCCTTGATGATATACGAACAATCAACGTCATAGTGCTTCTCCTCTTTTTTGTCCCACCTAATTGCTTTCTGTGGTTGTGTGCTGGTATTTTAGGAAGTAAATGGGTTTGTGCCAACGTAAGTTGACAAGAGCCGCACGGTTTTAGTATCGTGCTCCAGAACTGTGGAAATATCAATACCATATACATTGCCAACATACTCCTCAGAATAACCACGTTTCGTCTTCTTTGCACTCAGAGCCGCATCGATTGAAAGTTTGCAATTCGCCACATAAATCTCAAATCATTTTGTTTGAAATTGCATTGAAAAACCAAAAGAAATGATGCTGTCAACTAACTAAATTGCAGTGACAGATTTTACACTGCACTGTATAAGTCTACCTACAGGCAGGTAGTATTCCGCGACATTTCGACATAACAAAAAAAAAAAAATAACTTCAACAAACACAAATAACATAAAATATAGGATGAAAGCTACTTATCTATAATTTTTCCAGCTCGCTATATGACTATCATAAATATTTTTTATTTTTTGAAATGGATACACTCTCACAAAACAATTTTACCTCCGTTGGCTGTTGCTGCTAAATTATTCACACGACAGTAGCGAGACCTTGACCACTATATAGAGTGAAATTCTTCTATTGTAGGTGGTATGCAGTAAGAGGTTCAAAATATTATCCGTGACCGTAATTACCGCTCACGTAAAGTCCGCCTTTAGGCAGGTCTATTCTCTTGAGGGTTAAAGGAAATGTCAATTTTGGGTGCCCCCTGCAGAGGCTCACAGCGCCCTTAGGAGGGATTTCTGAACCCATGTATATATATAATTTTTTTCATATTTTTAGAGTCACCCCTAGAAATTAATGACCAACCAACCTCATACCTGAAACACCCTATATATTACATAATTATAGCGATTTTAGAAGATTACTACCTATTACCTCTGGACAAAGAACTTCTTTGAGAGACTTCTACTATTTATTATATAATTTCCACTGTGTAATTTGCATTAATACAGGTCATTCCATTTACAGAAAATATTGTTTGTTGTAGTTACACATTTTTGACAAGGTAGGTAAATAAGTTCAATATCGTATAAAGCATTTTATTCAAAAATAAATAAACATAATACAAAATTGATTAACACAATAGTTCAAACAACATATTCTGAAATTTAGCTCAGTTACACCAAGGATAATCATCAGACCTATAAGGAATAAGGGGTAAGTCATACATAAATGGAAACAGTTGTTTATTTTTGGTATTTGTTGTATTTTTTATTTCAAAGTATTCTTCGTCAAAGAATTTCGGCAAAAACAGAACTCCCACTTCGTAAGACCTCACGTACACGCCTGAATCCTTTCCAACAGGGCCACCCCATGCTGATTTGGATAGGTTAGCGCTGGTGATCAAGAAATAAGCCAGCTTAGTAAGGCACGGCGATACTCGACAATAGCTTTTAATATGTGGCATTGCCCTGGTTCTTGCAAAGGAGTCGGCTTTCCACTGACTAAAAAAATACCAAAACAATTAATTATTTGTGAAAGTTATATTTTATTATTATACTAACTATAATCAAGTGACCTCCTTCGAGGGGATGGTAGAATACAAAGGAATAATTCAGCTATAGCCCCTTGAATAGGATAAGTGAAACATTTGTTTGCTAATGAAGGGTAGAGCCGGATAAACATGGGAAAATGCCTCCAATAGGGAGCACTATTAATAACCATCAGTATATAGGTAAGTCCGAGAGCACACCGTAAAAAATGCAACTGATTCTTTAAAAGACGAAACTTTTAGAAAAGTTAGAAGAGGAACTTTATATCTAGTACTAATTTTGATATAGTTACTGATATTAGGTAGTTAAAGCTTGAAACTTATATCAGTTTGTATTCTGTTTTAAAAAATGGATTTAATCATTATATTTTCAAATATACAAAGCACCGTAAAATGGCAGCACATTATGCAACTTTACTTTTTCAGAACGAACATCCTGTATATTTTTGGATTGCCCTTTTATTTCCGAACAAATTGTATTAACCATGTATTATACCTATTATTAACCATTGCTGAGATATTATCAGTTACATTTTTGGGATAACATTTTTCTATTAACATAATCATAAAGAATAATACAATACAAAAAACAGTAACTATTATGTTTATTATAAAAGATGCTGATATTGTCGCCCATGTTCTATTTGACACGATGCATACTTTCTTAAAAATTCTTGTATACAAAAATTCCTTAAAACTTCTGTGGTTAAACACGAGTTATCCTATAGTCTGTTTCTCATATACCTATTAACTATATACTGGTAACACTCTATAAGCCATTATGTATGGAATTAAGGCTAGAGAAGGAGATAGTTTTCTATCTCTGCTGGGAACTAGGAACCCAACGTGCATGCTCTGACGACACGATCTGATGAAGGAGTAAGGAAGCACGTTGTTGAATATACCTTAGTTAATATGTATATGCCTATGTTAAACATTTAAGAAAATTACGCAATTTCTCCGATTAGAATGTGACCTTCTATATTTAGTTGAACTGTCACATAGTTATTATATGCTATTTTTAAACCAGGAGGAGTAAACATGGAAGTCCCAAGTCCCATAAAAGTAACCAGAAAATACATAACCTTTTTGGCGTTTTGGGCAACTACGACTAATGTGTATTTGTGCGTATTTTATTACATTATATAATGCATCGACCTCTACTTGACCTCTATGTATTTTACGCAATATAAAGGCACCAAGTAAAAAGCCACTTTTACCTTCAGATTTCTACAAAAGGCTTAAACACTGACATATAATGAGCAAACGATAAAATAGAAATAAAAACAAAATAATTTATGACTAAATTAAAATTTTTACAATATCCCTAAATTTACGACCATTACCTTGTGTAAAACTGGTGAAGGCATATCCAGTCACGTTGTATGATTTGGCGCGGTAAATTTAAAACACTCCTTCTGGTTCAAAAACAGACTATAGTCTTTAAATCATTAAGAGTATTTGGTTTCTCAATGCATAAAACTTGCTTTAAAGGACCCCATAAGAAAAAATCGAAGGGCAACATATCAGGTGCCCGGGCAGGCCATTTAACAGGTCCCTGATTATCAATCCAGTTCCCTCCAGGTCTCTCATTCAGGAAGCGTATTACAATGTGCTGCTCGCAACTATTTTCTACAATCGCCATAAATAAGTAACATATCAACGTATTCATTAAATGCAAACAGTGACGGCATATTTCTGATTTGAATATGAAATAGAGTCTTAAAATTAACAACTGCCACAGAATAATGGTCAATAATTTCTGCTTCTATATGCCTATTAAAGACAAGAAAATGGAACATTGCAGAATCAAGATTAAACCGTTGATACATAACCGTTAATAATAGGTATAGGACATGGTTAATAAAATTTGTTTGGAAACATAAGGATAATTTGAAAATATAGAAATATTTATTTATATATTTATTGACGTTCACATCTGTATTGTAACAGCCTAAGTGAAACATTTGTTTGCTAACGACTCGTCACTTATGTCAATATATTTTTACCTCTTTTAATAAATTAATGGAAAAATGTATTATTATACATACAATAATTAAAATCGGAATGAAAATTTGTAATTCTTTTACTTTCTTACATGATAGTGCATTTAAAACAAATGCAAAGTATTTTCAAATATCTGCGCCAAGTATTAGAATTCCTCCATTCAATAATTTCAATAATTTTCAGGTAGCTGCCATTACGTTATATTACGGTGAATCATCTCGATATTTATACACGTGCTTTGTCAGGAATTAACTTAAATTAACCTCGGTTTTGAGATCATTCTAAAATAAGGATAAGGTCGTAAGAGGGACGATAGTGTCATGACATCAATTCACTTCGCGTGGCATCCATAAGCGCAATGTTAAATGTCGATAAAAACTGCGAACTTTGAGCGAATGAATCTCGGAAATGGAACGGTAAATGGAGTTCAAATTTTATCAGAATGATTATTGATATGTGAATTAAATTTGCAGCAAGGTTCATGACTTTCTTGAATAACGTGAACTGCAATATAACTACCTAAACAGAATAACTTTTCCATTTAATATTTCTTTCTGTCTCACCGTTTTAAAGATAATGGTTGTCTATTGGAAACCGATCTTTTATTTTTAATGTTAGTTTAATTGAGTTAAGCATAAAACTAGTACCAAATTCGGGAGCATACTGTATATATTTCTCCTAAAAATAGCCTTAAGTGATCTCAAATATTCACGAATGTTAAATAGACACCAAGCATCTTCTCATAATAATACTACTCTACAAATCAATTCATTTGATCCATAATTTAAATATATATTACATGTTTCTTATTTGATCATAATGTTATGTTTGCCTTGTAGTTACGAATAGATTATGTTTTTATTGTTATTATTTTGTTTATAAATATTATGGTACTCTATGTATGAATATATTTACACTTTTATTTTGATGCTTTTCTCTTTTGGGCCATTAATATGGCATTCCACCGATATGCCTTATCTATAATTATCTATTATAGCCAAGAAAGAACAATAAAAGTATTTATTTATTTATTTAAAACAGTGTTAACATAATTATTAAACCATTACAATAGTGACTCAATAAATATGTAATCTTTTATATGATAAACAATTCATTTTATTACTAGCATTTAAACTTCGAATGGCTTCACTAAAATCATGACTGCGCAGCACATTTCTATTAAAGATTAAAGTTTTACTACTACACCTTCCTACACAGATGCTCTCTTTTATAATGAGCAAAATTCGCCCAGTGTGGAAGGCTTTACCTTAAAAAATGGTATAATTCCTAGATTTATTTGAACTTTTATTTTAATTATTATTGACAATAACCTCATGTCTCTGTCAGTTGGTTTTTATGTATGAAAATACTCTACAAGTCACAATCATTAACAGGATGACGTTTTCATTACTGTATACAGCATCTGTTAAGGAAGGTTTAGGTGTAGAAAATAGTAATCCTTGATAAAATTGAGACAAGCAGTGACGATTGTGAAGTCTTCTGATCCCTGGATGCTAGTTATAAAATAAACTATTTATAACATAAAATGTTATGCATTTATTGAGTCACCATTATAATAGTATAATGGGCTTGTTGCCAATGATTTTTTTTTCTTTATTATACTCTTCACAAATACAAAACGAAGGGTATATTGCATTCGATCGGCACATTTTTAAAACCGGTAAAAAATTTTCGTATCACTGTATAGGCGGGTTCGGTCATAAAAGAAAAAAGCATTTTTCTTGGCAGATGTGAAGTTAAATAGTCAACAAAACACGTATGTGCAAAAAAAATGAGAAAAAAAAATTGCAGCGCCTGCAATTGCCAAATTAAAGTTCGGTGATAATGGTGGACCCCACAACGGAATTGACGTCAGTGGCCTCTGATATAAGCTCCGGCTCCACCCTACGCGCACGTATCCAGCATAGTGCAAGCAGCGAATCACTATGATATTTAAGTTTTGTGACATTTATCGGTGGTGTTTTTTAAAGTCCTAGTCGTACAATGCAACCGGGGTACCAGAAAGCCGATTTCCGAAACACACCACATTGAAATGTGCAGATAGTATGTATTTGATTTTTTGACAAGCAATGCGAACCTAAATCAAGCTCAAAGCAATGACGCTAAATACTGTAAGTACCAAACTTGTGGCATATTTTTTATTTGTATTGTATTTGTATTTATTATTTAGTGAAGTTTCGGTAAAGTTTAAACAAACTAATATTTGAATACGTATATAAAACAGGCAATCTGCTAGACAAGTAACTTTTCACCGTTTGTCTGTAAACTATTTTGTTTCCTGGCAATAAATGATTATTTTATATTTATTTATTTATTTATATCTATTAGAATGGAAATAGGCACAGGTATAAGCAACTGACAAATATACGTCGACGCTTTCATGCTCCGACGTTTAAGAATTATAATTAATATGTATTTATATAAGTTTACCGTGTATTTACTAGATATAAAAATAAAAAATGCCGCATGTACAAAGCAGATTTAATGGAACCGCCGGCGTCGCAGGGACATCAATGGGAATTTTTTATGTGACAAGTAAATATGAGGTAAACTATACCGATTTGTGTATATTAAAAACTACTTAATAAAATTTTGAAGATAAACTTATATGAAAAGCATTAATTGCTAACAGTAGGTATATTATATATTATATAGTGTGAGCTTCCAAAGACCTTTGAATAATTGCAAATAAATTTACATTACGTATCTACCCACTTTTTACAGATCAGGAAGAGAAGATTATGGAGACCGCTCAGCGCTGTCGGGTCACTGACGTCACTGCAGTAGCCTCACGCATAGGTACGTTTCTAGCCTCGCGGCGACGGGAAGATTTTCAAGTATCAATAAAACCTTTATTTTTGGACATTTAATTTTTAAATTTTATATGGTTGTTTTTTTCCATGGGTTCTATCGATTTAAGCAAAAATTGAAAATTACCGAACCCGCCTATTGGTGATCGAATTCTGAAAAACTTTCAAAATGTCCGTCTGTCCGTCCGTCTGTCTGTCCGTCCATCACATTTGTTGTAAGTATGACAACTTAAGAATGAAAAGTCCAATTGTATTGAAATTTGGACAGTAAATTAGTGTTGGCTAGAGGAAAAACCCTATTGTTTTTGAACAAAATCGATAAATAAACAAAAAACACAAATTTTTTTAATGTTTTATAATTAAACTAAAAATGTCTAAAATTAATATTATTTACAAAAAAAACTGCGAAGAGCATCCTATAGAATGTGCAACGATTATAAAAAAGTGCAGTAAATCGGCGAAGAGTATAATGGTTGCCGTATTTTTTTTTTTTTTTTTTTTTGGTGTTCAATAGTATTCGATCAGTTACATAAGCTGGTAAAATGTCAGCTTCATAAGTATATGTAATCCTTAGATATTCAATGTTAAAGATTGGGTTTTAGTACAAAGGGTTTCGCCGACTCATGACGTCACTCTGCATAAACACTACGGCAAAAGAGTTTGAGTTTGCTACAGTAGTCAGTAGTCCATTATAATCCGTCAAACTTTAATATCATGAAATGAGTTAATCTGACGTTTGAAGAAAAAAGGTGTTTGTTTATTATTATTTACAGATGGTAGCTGCCTAAATTTAATTTATATTAAAAAAAAGAGTATACCTAATCCGATCAGGTATACTAATCCTAATAATAATTTTAATATGTAAAAATGTGTTAACCTCAAAGTCAAAAATTAAAGAATCTCGACTGTCACCCAATCAGCATATGCAAGCAACATCGCGCAAAGCTTCAGCCAGTTTTCGCGCGATCAAACTTTGGTAATTTATTTAAGGGCTTAAACGTTTGAATAAAAACCTAAAAATTTGAAAATTAACTTAAAAAGTATTCTAATTTCGATTCCTAAAATAGAAAAAATGCTGAACGAGCCCATTACATTAACACTGTTTTACTTACCAAGGTAGGGTTTTGTGTATACAGGAGTTAATTATTCTCATCTAAATATTTTTTTTAGGGTTTTCCTATTTACATTTTTATGAATAGGTGATATATATATAGGCCATTTCAGGTAACTTGTAGAAAGTGGTTACTCAATAGGAAGCCTATGAAAATAAACTTTAAATATTTTACAACCTAAATTTTTATTTTCAAACAAATCCAAATTTCGAGTAATATTTTACATTACCACAATTGAAATGACATATTTTAGATTATAAATTGCCCAATGACAATAATCTTTATGAATATCTGGTCTGTTTAGCTTGCTAAACACACAATGCTATAATAATATCCAGAATTCCACGAGCTAAGAACTAAAATGTTTATTGGTTCATAATTCAAAACACCATATTTGTGATTTATTAATTTTGTGAGGTTATCACTGGTTATCAATAAGTGGTGTCCGAAAAGACCAAGAAACATTTGGACGGTTTTTGCAATTGAAAATAAATTGCGAAAAGGGCGCAAATGCTTCTTGCTCCTCTCGGATACCACCTACTAACTCTCAATGGACGACCTTGATCTACCTCAAAATTCTACAAACAAGACATTATTCCACTATTCGAAATGTTTAGTTCTTCAAATGACTACTATGCATGCATTATCGCATGCACCGGCTTGTAAGAATTCTGTTTCGTGACCTATACTACAAGCACTTACTACATATATTCCTGCAACCATCTTTGTTTCTCATTGGTAGCCTTCGAATAAGGCAAACATCCCCCACTTTCATGTCCAAAATAACCAGTCATAACATTATCCACACTAGGATACACAATACTCAACGAAGCATTTGAATTCGTAGGAAGAGGGCCCTGTTTGTGGCTTGCAAGAGTCCTCAGAAGGGAACCTCTTAACCATTCGGCTGGTTTCTTCCCCATAGATCCAATACTAGATGCCTGTGCAATAATGCCCCACGAGAGAGGTCCCTCACTCTGAGGTGTAGTTTTAGCTGGTAATGAGCAATGACGGCTCAACAAGTCACCTACTCTGTGAAGATGACTACCAGTATTTTTTGGAAAATGTCTTCCTGGAGCCGAGTATATCAAAAATACCCTAAAAATACAAAATTAATTATTGCCATGGTATTGCTCATGATGATTTTTTTCCATTAGCATTTCTATACAGGTTGTCTAGTCACTCCCTTTCTTAAATATTATTACGCCACTGCACCCCCTGGTTGAGAGGATAGCATGAATTAATTAACTAGCAGGTCTTCACACTTTAACTGTATTCTTTAGAAAACATGCAGTAGAGTTTCAACTGCCTCTTCAGGGGTAGGGCTAGGGAATAATTTTTTAGAATTAAATTATGGGTTTCTAAGAAAGTAGATGGAGACTTTGCTTTATTCCAGATACCTGTACGAGAAGGTTATGGAAAGGGGCGGATCTTTCAGAAATTTTCTAGAGGCATCTTGTGGTGTACATAAAGTGACCGATTCACGATGGGAGGGCAGTTCTTAAATTAATTCAGTTCAGTAAAGCTCAGATGATCCGAAGTGATCCAAAGTGAAGTAAAGTGAAGTATCAAGTAATAAACATTGTTTAAGGTCTTATTTGTCTAGTAAATGTTTTGTGTTATAGTCAATAAATATTGTGTTAATGGTATCTCGTGTTATAATTTCCGAACCCACAGTTTTAGGGACGGTCCCCATTTTACTATATACTATTTGTACTTTTGTATACTCTTACCTTACGTCACTGAAATCTGCTCTCTTAACATAGTCAACAAATTGATTCAGGCAAGGCAGATTATAGCTTTTCAAATAATTTAAAAGGGTAGCTTTGAAACCAGTTGGAGACTCTCCATCATTATCGGCACTTGAGTCAGGCAGTCTTGGGCAAGATGGACTTAACCACAGTCTAAAACAATTTAATCCACGTATTTGTACCACTGATATTCTCTGCTAAAGTTAACATAGATTATTAAAAGAACACATCTGCGATTTAGCTCACCCCTGATTGTAGTGATTCCAGTCTTCATAATATAAATTTGCCGTAGACACAACCACACGTAAGGAGTTATCCTCATAAACATAAATGCCAATTTTACTAAAAACAACAGTAAACATAAACAGTGAATAAACTTTAGACTATCCGTATTACTAGAAATTACTTACGAGTGGTGACATCCAAAGGGATCTTTCATTTTAATATACTTATACGTCACGTGTGGACAAAACAAATCTATAAATTTAGCCATATCCGGCCAATCATCACCATAAACAATCGTCAAAGGTTTTGAACTAAAAAAAGAGTTGAAATAAAAAATGCAGTCAGTAGTTCCAAATTAGTTTAAATTGATCTATTGTTTAATTGAAATGAAGAGAAGAAAATTAAATGAAAAAATCTGCTATTTTTTTCAAAATGTAGAAAAAAATGTTAAATTTCCAAGTATAGTATTTTTTACTGGGTTTACTATGTTGTTATATACGTATAACATCGTAAATGTTTCTCTATACTTTTATACGCTAATTACTACTAATATCCTTTACAATTAGTATGAAAAAAGGTAGTTGAAAAAAAAACAGCAATAATTTGACAAATAAACTAAACTCTAAAAATTAGAAATTAAAGAAAGAACTATATTAGATTTTAGATATTATAAATCTGTGATTTTTGTAATTGAGGCATTAACAATAATTTCTAATAATTTAATGATTTTTACCGTCCATCAATAAACAAAAATAAATTTTAAAAAATGATACGAACCTTAAATTTCTTGCCTTATACTGTTTTAATAACCAATCAATGTCTATCATAAAATTTATTTGCAAGGAGCACTTCAAGTCACCGAGGCTGGGGCATAACAAATCTAAAATAAATCATATCAATCAAAATATGCTTTGATTTTACACACACACATTTTTTTTTTAATATTTGTTCGTAGATTCTCAAGTATATACTTATTGGGTTCTTTCTTTAGAGGCCCCGAAACTGTTTTACCTACTTAGAGACCACCAAACAAATATTATGATTGGCAACCAGCAACTATAATTTTAATGTACAATTTTATTTGCAAATAGTGATACTATTAGAGACAACTTATGGTGTTATTTGTAGATAACTTTAGAGTATAAGATGATATAAATTAATAGTGGTGTATGTAGTAAGCAAGGAGAATGGGAGTCTCCCATTATGTGCATTAACCTTAAATTTTTTGGGAGTTTATTTTTATGATTTTTAAGTATTTCAAAATTTCTATGCCTTGATTAAAAACCGCTGCCTAAGGAATCACTACTTTCACATCCAGATTTCCCATCCAAGTTTTTTTTTTTGAGAATGTGTGTTCTCGTATACAAACTATAGTGGTGGTGAGGGTGACAGACATCATAAAAAAATTTGAGTCCTTGGTTTCTATAATACATACACCAAGTCCTAAGTTTCTGGAGCTTCTTACTACTCTCTTCTTACTCTTACTAGCTTGCTTAACTTATTTATCCCACAACTCTTCAACAGAATAAGATCAAAATATAATCCAGTTCCAGATCTCATTATAATACAAACATGTGCAAAATTTCAAGTCAATATCTTAACCCATTTCAAGCTAATTGTAGCACAAAAGAAAGTTACAGATCAACAGACAGATAAACTGACAGACAGAAATTTTTTGTTTGACTAAATTTAAAATTTCGATGTTTCATGACATTCCAAATGTATTTTTTTACAATTACACTATACTTACATTTCACTACGTTGTGGAAGTAATGATTCCTACGGTAATTAGTCCAATAAACAAATAAATATTAGTGGCGCAATAAGTGATTACAAATTACCTTTACATGTATTTAAGAAGGTATATAGAATCACCTGTAAAAGTAATGGCATTTGGTTGCTTCAGCGTCTCTGGAGCCTTGATAATCGTAGTAAAGAATAAATTATATGGAGCAGCTCTCTCCAGTTTTTCCAACATGGTCCCTGATTTGCAGTTCCCTTGACTTCCTTCTTTCCTTTGTTCTAGTTGAGATTCTAATTTTGAATTATAAATTGTTGTTTTTCCCTTATTTGATACTTTTTTAATAGTCGATGGACCTGCATCGTTAGACAAAGCAGGCATGGAATTTGTCTTGGTAGAATTTGACCCAGTTTTCTCTTTACTAGTTTCTTTTGAGATATTTTTAACAATAGGTTTTAATATTTCTAGTTGTTCTAAGTAAAGGCTTTTTGGTTGAGGTAAGCCATCTGGTATAACCAAAGAATCTCCCATTTCAATAAATTTAATTACTACAATAGAAAAAAATAAGATGACAAGGGAGAGTCATATGAGATATTCTTACAATGAGGATGTTCATACTCCTTGAAATGGTGTGGATTTCGTCTGTAACAACCCTCAGAATGTGGACAGTTTTCTTTCTTCCCTCTCTTATTGGAGTTTTCTACAACTAATTACATTATGGTGAACATTAAATCATTATAAAACAATTGAGAAAAATTTTAAAAACCATATGTTAAAATTTTACCTGAAGTGGAGCTATTTTTCCGTTTTAAAAATGCCTCCATAATAAATATATATTATCCACGTAATAATAACTAATCATTAATATTTACTAATAACAAATAATAGGTATTTTAAAATAAAAATTCACACATCAAACACGTCAAAATCATAACTACCAAACTGCCAGACTGCCATTATACTTTTGAGGTTAACTTCTTATTAGTTCATATTCTTCTTCTAAACTTTCACAATATACTTTTGTCATATTACGCCAATATAGTATTGTTCCCAGGAGGAAAAACTGGTAAATTCTGAATAATTGAAATGGGGCCATTCAACAAATACGTTCGCTAAAATGGGCTATTTCCTCTCCTCCGCCTTTTCTAACACTGTATAGTATTTCTATTCTCCATTTAAAAATTCAGTCTAAAGTGCGTTACTATAGCATTTCCATTGTCGATTTAAAAATTCAGTTTAAAGCTACCAGGATAAATCATTACAAACCCTGATGTGATAAAATAACTGCTGAGGCCGTGCTCGAATATTGTAAACGATATCCGTATACGAATATAGTTAACCAAATATATTATATATGGCTCACCATAAGTCCCTTATAAGCTCTTGGTTCTTTCTTAATATTGCCGGTAGCATAGTCGTAGGTTAAATGATAATTAATCACTTTTATCGAATCATTTATGGAGTTCTTCATTGAACTAACATTATTTGTTATAAATAAATAATGCATTATAAACAAATAATTTACATATCATGCCCAATTACTGTCAAGTAGTAAAACAATATTTACAATCATTAAAAAGTGATCCTAAAAATTTTTGGTCGATGCTTAGGACATCACTGGTTTTATGAACTATTTCATTGTCGGTCATTGTGATTTTCAAAGTGACATTAGATAAACTATAACATTTATGAGATTCCTCTTGCTCTTACACGAACGTTCATTGATGCGCACACCCCCCCCCCTCCCTTTTTATGAACCACCACCCAACCTATCGTTCATTTTCCCATATTCAGCCATTTCAGATAGACGAAAATTAACTTTTTTTTTTAGTTCTCGAAATTCTTTCTTTTTTTATTAAAAATTTTCAAAATGGCCGAAAGAAATCCATTTGTTTTTATTTGGTTTATAATATCTTAAACGGTTGCTGAGAAAACGTGCGCACATAAAAAGTTACAGACAGACAGAATTTTTGTTTCGCTCTAATTTAAAATCTCGACATTTTGACATTCTAAATCTGTTCCCATACAGCACAAGGACATCCTCAGAACATACTGGAGACAACTTTTCAGGACATATGGGATATCCTGGGAAGATCCCATTATCACCCTAGGATGTCCGTAGGATATCCAAATGGGACAGTTCGGGCTTTGCTGATGACGTCCTTAGGACATCAGTACGGGTGTGTACAGGACATCATCAGCTCTTATATGGGTTATGCCTGGGCTTTACTATGAACAACCTAAGGACACTGATTGGACTTTATATATAGGACATCCCCAGTTCTTTTAGGGTTTATTGGATATTTCTAAAGACAGCAAAAAATACATATTATTTTATAACATAGTAGATCATTACTTTTAAACTGAGCCAATAAGCAAAGACAAAGGAATACAAGTTTATATAATGGCAGAGGTAAAATGACTAATAAAAATGTGATACATATATCCAATGAAATAGGTGGACATATCAAAAAATTGAGGTAAATACTTGAATTTTTTATATTAAGTTACTTTGAAGTATTTGAACATGATTAATGAAAGAAATATTTTCTTTCAACCCCGAGAAAGGGTGAAAAAAAATATAACGAAGCGTTTTTCCAAAATTACTCAAAATGTGTAAAAGCTACTAGAAAAGTTTCAAATAAAAATTGTAAAAGCATGAAATATTACATAAAAATGATTGCCTTTTTTTGGTAATATTAAAATCAACAGAGTTTAGGGTGGTTTGAAGTTATAAGGGATGATATGTACAATTTTAAAAAATCATAGTTTGCTGCAAGGTTATAATGAATTAAAAAAATATATATAAAGGATTACGTATCTGACAACAACATCTGCGGACAATAACCAATCACATTTTCCCCTTTTAGATAATATAATAAATACAAAGATATAACATAGCAGCATTATATTTATGAAATATTTAACGTAATCTTATTTGTCGAAAGAACTTTAAAGTGAACGTGGAAAAGACATCGACGCCCGGCGGATTTCTTAGAACTTTCGACTTGTCACAAAAAGGCGGCTAATTCAGAACACAGTACATGTATTAAAAACAATTATAAATAACTGCTATTTAAATAAGATATACATGTTTAATGAATTATTTGTACTGGAGGGGATTATCAAATAGAACAAACAAATAAGTTTTTAGAAGCAAATTTTACAAACCAATAAAAGACAATAAATAGCCTCAAAATAATATATATACTTTTCATTATTTTTGTTGTTGAAATCTCCTAAATAATAATACCTTTAATAGGACGACTCTAGGACTTGCCCAGGATATTCCCACAGTGGATATTTTAATATATTTGCAGGATATTACTAGGACATCATGCCGGGATTTGTCTAGGATATCCCCATTTGGGATATTCTCAGGTTGTATATATTTTATTGGGATATCCTAAGGATATCCTGAGGAATGTTGTCCTCGATTGGGATATACAGGACCTAATGAGGATATCCTAGGGATGTCATGTGCTGTGTGGGTTTCAACAAAAAAAAATTATTTTTTTTTTACGATAATTACACTTCCACTTCGCTACGTGGAGGTGAAAGTAAAATTGTCATATCACTGTTTTATTAGTTATCGAATTCTGAATATCTTTCAAAATGTTCGTCCGTCCGTCTGTCTGTCTGTCCGTCCATCTATCCATTCGTCCATCCGTGTGTCTGTCTGTTCGTCCGTCTGCCTGTCCATCGTGTTACAATACAAACAAGTCATTAACTTAAATTTTAAAAAAGTATTTTTTTAAATTTGTAAGTTTTGTAATGGAACAAACGGGGGCGGTAGCTCAGTGGTTTAGCGCGTCTAGCTTGCATACTGGCATACCTAGCAAAGCAGGTTCAATCCCTGCTTACCGCGAAATAATTTTAATTATAAAATTATCCCCAAGATGTGGTTCGGACTCCACTATAAACTGTAGGGCCTCGTTTCTCTTTACCTAACACAAAATCATTCTAGATTTTCAAGGAGTTACCTCGGTGACTTGAGAAGCGGTTAAGAAAACATTTTAAGAAAACATTTTAAGAAACTCATAGAAGTAAATATTCTTCGGTACAGTGTTACACTGTGGTATAATGCATGAACACAAGCTGACGGTTATTCATCACGAGTAGGAATTCGTCGTATCGTCAATCGACTTCTGCCAGTGGACGAAAGTCAACTGAACATGTTGCATTCGTATTTGTATTGGTATTAGGACAAGGACAATTTTTATACTCACCAGGAAACTTTTAATGCTAAAACAGGACTACGAGTATAAAGGTCGAAAGATTGTCAATTTTAACAATTTCATTAAATATTTTATTATAAATTAGTTGAATATATAATTGTCGCTAATTAAGAATAAATAATTGTTACAAAATAGTATGTACACATTTCAATAGAATCAATAAAACTTAACATTTTAAACATTTTAACAGATATAAAAGTAAACATAACTATGCAATAGTCACCATAAATATTTTATTTGTTTAAGTCTCAGATTAAGAAGGATATATAGATGAATAATTCTGAGCAGTTTCGTGTCGCACGAGACAGACAGTGAGACTGGCGGAATTTAAAGACCTTAATTTTCGTAAATTACTTGTTTTGAAACGTGAAAATTCGAAGAAACTTCGTGAGGGTGATTTCTTCACCAGCACAATATTTCCTTTCGATAACCGAGGGAAGTAAAATTATGTATTGTAAAAAGAAACATTTTTTACTATACCTTCAGAGCGTCAAAAAACGAGAAATTGGCGATTATTCAATTTTTTAAAATTAATAACATTGAAAATATCAACTTTACGAATAAAAGTTATCGAACATTTCTTGTTGGAAATCGGTCAAAATACATAAAAAAAAATTGTTTCATTCAGAAATTGTAATATTTCCTTTTGTTATAAATAAAACTGTTATCAGACCAGGTTACCGTCTAATATGTATAGTATTATATTGTCAATTAAAAGATTCGGTCTAAAGTGTTGAAGCCAGGATAAGTCATCAGCCTGTTTGTGATAGAATAACAGCCGAGACCGTGCTTGAATATTGCAAACGATATCCGTATACGAATATAGTTAATCAGATATGTTATGCGCTTACCTCAAACGAGAGTAGTCGATTGTTTACCTAGCTCACCATTACAAGCCCGTTACCTGCTCTTCGTTCGTTCTTCATATTGCCAGTAGCATAGCCGTAGGTTAAATGATATTTATTTATTTTTATTCAATTATTTATGGAGTTGTTCGTTAAACTAACATTATTTATTATAAATAAATAATTTACATCGTGCCTATCAATTAATATAAAGTAGCAAAACAATATTTACAATAATTAAAAAGTGATTCCAAAAATTCGGTCGGCGCTCATGACATCGCTCGTATTATCAACTATTCCTTTGTCAGTCTAATTTATAATTTTAAAACTGACTTTAGATAAACTATAACATGGATTTTCATAATTGGTAGTGTCTCCTGAACTGATTTCGACAAAAGACCTGAGTTCGAAATGTATTAAAAACGCATGCACCCACACCACTCATTTTAAGAAGTTTATTGGTCAAGAATAATTTGGATTCTTGAATCGGCATACTTTAATTTTCCCATTTTTATTTATGGCAACATTGTGTAATTATATTCTACTCAAACACTATTCTTTTTGTCAAGATAGAGTCAAAAATATCAGTCGAATATTTTATTACCGTTTAAATTATTGTTATGATACACCCCCTTGGAACTGGAGATGATACGCCTATGCCTACTAATTGTGACTGGAAGCTATCAGAAAGAAATGGACTTTTCTGGAATGTGGTAAGAGAAGACTCTTGATTGCTTCTAGATGGATCTAGAGAGTCAAATTCGGAGTATATAAGACGCTATTACCAGCGCGGAAGGGGAAGTTTTATTAAGAAGGCAGTTTATAAAAGTGAACAAATTGAAAAGTGAAAAGTGAGGTTAAATATTAAGTAAACAAGTATTGTACAGTCAGTAAATTGTTAAATAAAGTGTTAGTAGTAGTTTACCCCTTGTTGAAATTATTAAGAACCCACGGATTCACACAGGGTGTTTCCAAAAGGCGAATAAACGTAACATTATTAAGCCATTGTCTATCTACGTCTCAAATTGTTAGTACTTGTCGACAATGATCCTTATGACACGACACTAGAGTGTTTTTCAAATGTGACTATTTATATTATTTATCTATGT
This sequence comes from Stenurella melanura, assembly GCA_963583905.1. Lineage (NCBI taxonomy): Eukaryota > Metazoa > Arthropoda > Insecta > Coleoptera > Cerambycidae > Stenurella > Stenurella melanura. The sequence continues at coordinate 123,635,755 of OY757314.1, forward strand.
TTCTACCTTAATCTGAGGTTTAAAGTAGGTAGTTAAACATGCCAAAGAATTATTTCTCACGCTCTCAATAGGTCTATCTTTAAACAAATAGAGGGTGTACCATTAAAAACAGGCCATAATTCAGCAGTATATTCTTTGGACCAAAACATGAGGATATAACCAAACATATACACAGGGTGTCCCAGAATTGAGTTCCCGGACGAGAACTTGGAATTCCTGAGTTTATATACTGGGTCCATATAACCCAGCTTACCTTAGTCCAAAAATGCATCCCTGAGGAAATATATCCTATTAAAGTCAGACAAAAAAAAACGTTTTATTTCAATAATTTCCATTTAGGCGCGTCATTTTGGCATGTTACTTCTAAAATTGAAGGTACAGGGTCAATTGACTTCATTTTTATTGCAGAATTCAGAGAGGCATTTAGAAAAAACACTACCTTCTATTTTTTGGAGGAAATGTTTCCGCCAAAAAATAAAAGGTATCGTTTTTTCTAAATGCCTTTCTGAACACTTTGCAACAAAAATGAAGTCAATTGACCCTGTACCTTCAATTTTAGAGGTTTTCAGATTTTTCATGCTAAAATGAAGTAACTGGTTATATTGAAGACACATTTTTTAAATCTTCATGGTGTTCTTCGGTTTGGGTACTTTTGCCTGTATCTCCGCTCAGAGACTTGAGAATTATACTTAATTTCTCCACATGTCAAATGCATATCAGCATATTCTATAACTAAATTGATTCATAATATCAAATACAAAATTACAACCCAACTCGTTGCTGGCAAATTACCGAAATTAAACATATATTTTTTATTGACGTTATATTTTAATCAATTAATTTTTGTATTGTCATGGCGACAGGTTTTCTGTTTTACAAGCACCTATGACCTATAGGGAAAAAACGTTAATTCTTGATTTTTTGTTAATGTTATACAAAATTTTAAAAGTATTAATTTGTGTGCTGAAACAGGTGGACACTATGTGGAGCAATTGTTACGAATGTAATTTTAAATAAACTACTTTTCTGTTATTACAAAATTTTGTTCTGAAATTGTAAGTAAATGTTAAATACAAATAGAGGAAAAAAACGATATTTTTTGTATTTTGATATTACAAAAAATTTTAAGAGTACTTTTGGGGCAGTTTCTGGAAAACGGTTGGAATTATCAAATTCTATCAAGTGTATGTACCTTTTCACGTAGAAGTGACACCTGCATGAGATTTTCTAGTCAAAAGTGCCACGATGTTTCGTAAAAAAAGAAAGAAAAGTATTTCTCCACGGGCTAGCTTGATGTGATACATAAATTATTATTTCTTAGCTTAAAAAAATGTTTACTTGCTAAATTTGGATAGGATCGGTCAAGAGGTAATTGTGACGTTACAAAAAAAAAAGAAAAAAATACTTTGACACCTTATGTCTTTTTCCACAGCAATGTTTGGTTTAATATCCTCACATTTTGGTGCAAACAATATATACCTCTGAATTATGGCCTGTTATTAATGGTCCCCCTTATATATCTGTGGAGTCTATATCATGTCTTACAATTTTGTAATAAGAACTCAAAATTTGCTAATTTTATTTTATCTCTGAATTAAAACAATCTCAGTCTTAAAAAGTTAAATATGTTAATTATAGCTTCTTTGATTTTTTCTTAACACAAAAATATATTCGAAACAAACTTTTACAAAAATAAATAGATTTTCATTTAAGAAATCAGCGATTTCACATAATATTTTTAAAGGAATTCTCACTAGTATTTCATTACATATTTTAAATTATATCACTTCTAGTGGATTATAATACATAATGAAAAAGTATATACGAAACTATACAGTATTGGTCGAACCATTATTACAAAATTGGTTATAATGCAAGAATAAATGGGTTAATACTATAAACAAATAAGATCGAATTTGCATCATGCCAAAATAAGAGAAATCTCGACGTTTCATGACATTCTAAACCGATTTCATGAAAAAAAATTTTTGAAATTTTTTTTACGATTACTATGCTTCCAATCCACCACGTGGATGTGGAAGTAATATTGGTATAAAAACAAGTCTACAGCTCGTCTACGCCGCATAGACCGAGCTCCCATAAAAGAAAAAGGTACCCCATTGGACACCTCAAATTTAAAAGGTGAAAATGATTGCAAAACATGTAAATATTATGTTACGCCAGCCAGACCATAAAAAATCTGTTAATTGTTATTTTTTATGAATCTTTGAATTTAGCTTAAAAAAATGATTGTACATTTCAAAACGTCTTCCTGAAATTTTCTCAATTTGTGGTAAATAATGAATCATTTTTAAAAAGATTGCTCTGTCTGACAATTTTTGTTAACTAATGTGACAGACTTAATTTTCTATAGAACAATTTTTTTGATGAAAGTACACTTCATAACATCTCTTTAATTTTTGTTTTAAAATGAAGTTTAAGATCTCTCCTATCGATTACAACTGATCTGTCTGGCAATTTTTGTCAATTAGTGTGACAGATTTAACTTTGAATGTGCAGCATCAATGCATCCGGATTAAATACTGGTATCTCATAACATCTTTAAAAAAAAACAACTGAAATTTAATATCTCTATACATAACAATTTGTCTGTCATTGAAACAGTGTGTTTCACCATCTCAAATTTAATTTTGAAGCGCTGTGACGACGCTTTTTTTTTAAATAAACTTTTACAATGGCCGCGTCAAAACACCACCTTCATTTTTTTCTGTAATTAACTTTGAGGTCTCTTTTATCCATAAGAATTGGTCTGTCAGCGAAAAAGTTTTTCACTACGACAGACTTAATTTTTATAGTGCCGCGACCACATTTTTTAATTAAAAAATGTGGTATGACCGTTGCTAACTAAAAAAAATGTACTTTTTCAATTCTGAATTAATAGTTGTAGATTCCTTTTGTATATTCATATACGTTTTTTATCAAAACAATGTTATTACTAAGTCAGACTTAATTTTTAAGCGTCACGATAACGTTTTTTTTTTTATAATAAAAATTTCCAGACAGTCAAGTTGTAATAGGTAGGAAAGGTCTTAAACTTAATTTTAAAACAAAAATCAAGGAGGTATTATGAAGTGTACCTACTTTCATAAAAAAAAATACGTATAAAAAATTAGATTTGTCAAATCAATTAACAAAAAGTGTCAGACAGACCAGTTGTAATAGATAGGAGAGATCTTAATCTTAATTTTAAATCGAAAATATTGTTACCACGAGATAGGGCCCTTCCCAGCAACTCCACCGTAAATGGATATTTACCTGTGGAACGGTTAATAAATAAAGGCAAAAAAATAAGCTGCCAGATAGAAACAGAAGAAACTGAAAACTTAGAAGAAGAAAAATAACGAGATGACGATAGATGGAAACATAAAAGAAGCATGGAAACTGAAAAGAAGCACACAAATGCACACCACAGCCGATGATAACAAATGGAAACTTAATAAACGGACGGCCAATCCCCGTGCCGGAACCAAATCTCAGATGTTTTATATACCGCCGGACCGGCTGCATACGCCGGGTTGGACATTGGACATGCTTGTTGTCAGCAGCGAGAGCCGCATGACGCATGGGGTGGGAATATAGGATGGGAAGTATAGGTGTTTGTGAGATGATTCTTTTAAGTTTCCATGCTTCTAAGTTTCCATCTGTCATCATTGGTTGGAGTGTGAAGGTGTTTGCGACATGATTATTTTCAGTTTCCATGCTTTTTTTAAGTTTCCGTCTATCGTCATCTCCTTATTTTTCTTCTTCTAAGTTTTCTGTTTCTTCTGTTTCTGAATTTGGCAGCTTTAATTTTTTAAATTTTTCTTGTTTTTATTTATTAACCGTTCCACAGGTAAATATCCATTTACGGTGGAGTTGCTGGGAAGGGTCCTATCTCGCGGTAACAATTTTTTTTGCGCGTTATGAGAAAAGGGTCCGAAGGGATAGTTTGCTCACCCTGTATGTCGTTTCTTTGAGACAATCGGTTTCAATTTCCGCTTTCCAAATTAATAATAAAAAAATATTATGTTTTGAGTCAATAAATCGAGCTGATAAAAATTAAGATGGTAAAGATCAGATAGAAAGATAGAATAGAATAATATCAATTAAATCAGATAAAATAAAATAAATTAATTTATAGCTTATCTGTCTTTCTGCAGCGTCTTGTGATTGCTGTTTTATTTTATTTCCTTTCCTTTTCTTTCTTGGGTTAAGTTAATTTTGTCCATTTAAAAACTTTCCACAGTATACAATTACTTTAGGTCACAATTTGTAAACATTTGTGCCTCATTTTAACACTGACTATGCTATTGTCTGTAATTGTTTATTTGTGGCATATTCAGATTTTCTTACTTTTTATTGGGTATTTTGCCACTGAAAAATATTTAAAAATTTTGATGAAAAAACCTCTGCGCCAAACGGATCAGACAGAGGTTGGTTCTTGAGTACTTGACTATTTCAAAAAGTCTCACACCTAAAAATATATAAACTAGAACAATGTTATAAACTAAAAACTCAAAATCAAAGCTATAGGAAGTTAACGTTTCGGAAGAGAATCTACTTCCAATTAATTATAGATGCGTTTCTAATTATTCAATAGATTTTTGTACTAGTTGGTTGCCCATCCTTAGAGACGAAGTAAGTAAAAATAAGATAAATATAATTTAATGTCTCACGTGACTATGGAAATACATAAACAAAGAACTGTCATGGTTGACGGCCAAAAAAGTTTTGAGAACGGAAGTAGATTCTCTTCCGAAACGTTAACTTCCTATAGCTTTGATTTTGAGTTTTTAGTTTATAACATTGTTCTAGTTTATATATTTTTAGGTGTGAGACTTTTTGAAATAGTCAAGTACTCAAGAACCAACCTCTGTCTGATCCGTTTGGCGCAGAGGTTTTTTCATCAAAATTTTTAAATATTTTTCAGTGGCAAAATACCCAATAAAAAGTAAGAAAAACTAACTATGCTATTATTTATTGCCCATGAACCACTTATAAAGTATCTTGTTGGGCCATCTAGGGTGTACCTAGGGACACTGCACTTCACTTGAGCTTGTTTGCTTTGTTTGATTTAATATTATTATAAAATCTTGTAATAATTAATTCCATATGAACTCTGATGCTTTATAAAAAATTAAGTCTGTCACATTAGTTAACAAGAATTGTCAGACAGACCTTTAAAAATGATTCAGTATTTACCACAAATTGAGAACATTTCAAGGTGTTTTGAAAAAAATGTAAAATCTTTTTTTTTTAGCTAAATTCAAAAATTCATAAAACATAACAAATAACAATTTTTTTATGGTCTGGTGGGGGTAACATAATATTTACATGTTTTGCAATCATTTTCACCTTTTAAATTTGAGGTGTTCGATGGGGTACCTTTTTTTGTCATGGGAGCTCAAAGCTCTCAGTTCAAAGTGTGACATCCACGGATATGTTACTTCTTTGTCTAATATCTTTAAAAATAGTTTTATTCTTGTCTTACGCATTATAAACACTTTTGAATAGTATATGGCCAGTATATTGTTATCAATATTGTTATTAATAATTTAATTATATATATATTGGTGGTTACATCGCCGCTTAAAAAATTGTTTAAAAATCTACGTAACTCTCTAAAGACATGTATAATGTAGGCATTTGATTGTTTGCGTTTATTTTCTATAAAAATAGTGAAACACATACTAGGTAAAGCCTTTACTTGAATTTTTCATTGGTTAACTGTCGGACAAATTAAACAATGCAAACTTCTTTTTTGTTTTGAAATTTTTTGATGAAAATGGTGGTTTCTTCTCGCATAGTAAGGCATAAACAGAGCTCCAGATATCCCACAATATGATGCGGATTATTTTCTGTAGGAAAACTGGATGAGGTGATATAATGTATACTAGATAAATATACAGGGTGTCCCAAAAATACCTGCCTTCCCCTTTAGGTGTTGTTTCAACGTGCAAAAATAGTAAGAAAACTTTCTATATACATGTGTCCAGAAATGCTTCCTAAGGGAGCTACGGCTCTCTAAAAATGGCGCCGAAATTGAGGTTTTCAACTAACAATTTCGTACGAGTTTCTGAAACACTATGTTTTCGTATTATTAAGTAATATCATTATAAGGTACCAACTGAAACTAATTTTATAAATAGGTGGAGAAAGGAGGGACAATTAGTCTTTGTTTCTAGATTTCTTTATCGCCAGCATTACCAAACGAATCATCAGTTTTTCGTTTAAACTGATTTTCCTCGAACGTGGTGTCATACTGCTCATTGTTAAGTGGGTGCTTCTTAAGTCTGAAGGGCAGTGGGCGGTGGGCGATGTCTTCCTTGAGATGCATTACCGGATACATGTTTATAGGATTTTTTTTACTATTTTTGGACGCAGAATCAGCACCTAAAAAGAAAAGCGGGTATTTTGGGACACCCTGTATATAGCTTAACAAAATTTATCATAGCAAGAAAAGTGACAGTACAGGCAATGAAGGCAAAATGTTGTAAAAACCTCGCAAAAATTACTAAAAGAAACATCTTGGGATTGAAGTAGTTAATAACCTGTAGAATGGAATGATGCATTCTTTGCACTTCCAAGTTCCGGGAAAATTCAAAAAAATTTGGAAAAACTTTTTGATTTTTGTTTATTTTTGCTCTAACGGCTAAAATAATGAAAATACAGAAAACAGTTTTCAACAAAATTTGTAGCGCCCCTCTTTCTCTACAAAACAGGTCTTTACAAATTTTTGTCTTAATCCGTTTAGGAGATAAATCCAGTTTTCCACTTACAATTTTGAGCCGTTCCGAAATGAGCGGTAAATGAGAATTCTCTGGGAGTTTCGTACGACCGGACATATCGATCGATAATTATTACTATTCAGAACCGCTAAAAAAATGAAAACAACGTAAAATGTAGAGAAAAGTCTTAGCTTTAATATGGAACTAATCACAAAATTCGTACAAATTATTATCATAGAGAAAAAAGTGTTAGAAAGATGGCTTAGTAAACTTTATACAGTTGACTTATTCACATCTTTGAGTTTTATGCATCCCACCTATTTCTCCCGTAACAATGGGTGCTTTTTCACTGCATGGATTCGATTCCACGCACTTTAATCTATATTTCGTGAAAATTTCATTGAAGAATGTTAAGAAACAAATAAGTTGTATATGTTTCACTGTATAATTGTGCATTTTCTGAACGTGTATGAATAATGTAGACAAATTCAAAAAGTACTACGCGCATTTAAAAAACTCTAAAGTCATTCAAAAGGATATATTTTATTGTACTTATAATCCAAAAATTAAGGCTGTTCTATTATTATTACTTAAGATATAGCGAATTGAACTCCAAAATTTGGAGGTGATTGATCGATGAGAAATATACCCTCTACTTTGATCGCAAGGCATGTGTTTCCAACAAAAGTAATTGCAATAAAATCTAAATTGGATTAATATATCATTATATAAGAATATATTAGCAAAATGAATTATCATTCTAACGACTCCCGGCAAAGATATGACTAAATCTGTGGATAAACTGTACAAAGTTCACTAAGCCATCTTCTGACACTCTCTCTTTGATACAATTTCTTTATGAATTTTGTGATTAGTTCCACATTAAAGCTGAGACTTTCTCCACATTTTATGTTATTTTAATTTTTTTAGGGGCTCTGAATAGTGAGACTTATCGATCGATGAGCCCGGTCGTACGAAACTCCTGGAGAACTCTCATTTTTTCCGCATTTCGAAGCGGCTTAAAACTATAAGTGGAAAACTCGAGTTATCTTCTAAATGGCTTAAGTAAGACAAACATTTGTAAAGAACTTTTTTGTAGAGAAAAAGACGAGCTATAACTTTTGTTGGGAACTTATTTCTCTATTTTCATTATTTTGGCCGCTAGAGTAAAGAAATCGAGAATAAAAAAGTTTTTCCAAATTTTTTTGAATTTTCCCGGAATTTGGAAGTGCAAAGAATGCATCATACCATTCTCCAGGTTATTACCTACTTAAATCCCAGAGATGATCCTTTCATTAATTTTTGTTACCCTAAATTGTTAATTTGCCTGTACTATGAATGCTTTAGATATAATAATTTTTTAGATATAATCCTTTTCCATACGAGTATGGGAGTATGGAACATACCTAGCATCCTTGAAGAAGACTATATGCATGAGTGCCGAGCAATTATTCTAGAGAGGTAGACGTTTATAAACTCAATGAAGAAAAAAATTTGGATCACCTTGTATACAAAATCTGGATGTCAACGAGATCACTTTCCAGTTTATTGGATTTTTAAATAGGATACCCTATATATTTTTACAATGTTGGAGTCTAGAGGTGATTCTGCATTTGTCTGTAATAATTTCATGACTGCTATTTTGAAATTTTTGCAGTAAATTTTAATTATTGATCTATTTTGCCGTGACCCATCTGAAATTCTTCTAATAAATACGCATCGGATTTTTTGTTGCTTATTTGCGTTACGGAGAGCTCCAAAGTTGACAGAATCACTTTTTTCGATATTATTATTAGTTTCAAAATCTGAAATTATACCAAATATACCTTAGCAGCCTAGATTGAAACAAATGAATAGCAACGGATGCTGTAGAAACTTGACATGCCAAAAATAAAAAATAACTGCCGGAAAGTGACCCTGTTGACACCCAGTATAATAAAAGGCAGTGTCCGATTTTACTACAAAATTTTACCTTTTATTTTTTGAGACGTCAAGAACAAATATAAAAAATAACCAAGCGCAAAAACAAAACACATTAACTCCTCATTCTGCTATTACAATGATATTTTGGGTAGATGCGTCCAAACAGTAGTTTTATTAGCCTACAATTTAATGGTTATAGTTAATCAGTAAAAGAAAAAAAAATACTTTTCCAGTTTATTCTCAAATTCAGGAAAGATATACTGAATTTCGTTCACTTATCTCGAAGAGCAACTTTATTCCAATTTGGAGAATCTTACTATCCTTATCCTTGTTAGCATGAATTGTTATATAGGTAGGTACATGGTAAACCGATTCTCTGTGAAGACTGACGATTATAGAGGAGATACCACGTTGGTAAAATAATCCTGAGAAACAGTCCTTGGTTGGAAATGTAATAAGTAGGTTGCGACAAATTAGGATTTGGGATGTCTTAATAACGCACTGGAAATTTCATTGCACTCGATCCATTTTTCAAGTTCGAGCGGCTTTTCCGGTTTTTGAGTTTTCGCTGACTCTATATCACAATTTGACGAATTGACTAGAAGATCCGTTATAATTTGGTCGGCATTGCAATTGGTTAGTCGGGTTTTGCATAGCACAATGGCGTTTATAAAGTTGTCGGCTGGCGAGATGAAACGATGCTCCATGTATATATTCTGCTCATCCCAGTAGATTATCTAAAAACAAAACAAACAATGAGATTCTTCTAGAAAAGATGAAATCAAATTACAATTAGCGTTTTAAAGAGTGACCCCAAAAATCGCCAGTATCGAGGCGAATATGATAATAAATGATAGTCCATAGTCATAACCATAAGACTAATTCTCTGAGTTTAAAATTACCATTAGGTAGCCCTATACCACCCCTATAACTTTTGTCTGAAACATTCGCCATCGGTCGTAGCCTTGGAATGATTCGCGTGGAAAGAATGCAACGGCCTACCTTCAATGGGGTCGTTCCACGTATTTTTTTTTATTGCATATTCTGAAAATATTGTTATGTATTACGCCCCCTTGGAACTGGAGATTGATACGCCTATGCCTAATAGTGACTGGAAACTTGTAGAAAGAGAGAGAGAGTTTTCTAAAGTGTGGTGGGAGAAGATTCTGGATGGATCTAGAGGCAATTTCAGAGTATATAAGGCGCGATTACCGGCGCAGAGAGAAGTTTATTAAAGTGAAATCAATAGCAAAAAAGTGAGGTTAAATAACAAGTAAACAAAGTGTAAAGGTTATTTTGAAGTACTGTATAGTCAGTAAATTATTAAATAAAGTGTTACTGGTTTACCCCTTGTTAAAATTATTTAGAACCCACGGATTCATACAGGGTGTTTCCTAAAGAGGTGAAAACACGTAACAATATAATGAAAAATATTAGACCCGTGTTTTTTGTTTTTTTTTTCTTTTTGTTGCATGCGTTTTAAGGGTATAAATTAGCATCATAGTTCGGTATATGGCTCTTTAAATCCTTTAAATGATGACGTAGAGCGGGCAACGCCGAATGCTTCCGAAAATAGTCGGAACTTACCGATCTATCTGGAACACCACAACACACAAAGTACGCAACCAGATATAGCGGCTGAACGTGGACCGTGACCTAAGTCTACGCATCGATCAATAATCCATCGCAAGCGCATCAGCGTTTTCAATTTATGACGTAGCAGGGGCAAATGAATTCTGCTGACGGCGCCCTTTATTTTAAAGTGGTGTAGTTTAAATTTTGGGCAATAGTTTGGTCAATTCATGTACCACAGGGAATTAACAAACCCATAGGTACATTACATACAAAATCAGTCTCAATTTCGATATAGTGCAACGACCCCATAATGGCAACTTCACCATCTTATGTCTCGGCAATGAACTGCGTACTCAATTTGAAACTTTTAGAGGATTAATGACTCGTGATAAACTGTCATTTATTACCAAATTCGAATCAATATTTGAGAACCTCGAAACAGTCGATACTTGGTGTCACTCCTTGTTTTCGCTTTATTTGTTATTAGTTGTTTTTTTTAAAAAGGTGTCATGAGATGCCAGTGATTGATCCTGATGCATTGATCAGCGCATTCAAAATTAAGTCTGACAAATTAATTAACAAACATTGTCAGCCAAACAAGTTGCAATAGATAGGAGGATCAAGGTGTTATGAAGTGCACTTTCATAAAAAACTTAATTTATAACGAAAGATCTGTTAGAAGTTAATTAGCAAGAATTGTCAGACAATTTTTTTCAAAATTGGTTCATTATTTACCACAAATTGCGAAAATTTCAAGCAGGTGTCTTGAAAAGTACAATTATATTCTTTTAGCTAAATTCAAAATTTCATATAAAATAGCAAATAACAAATTTTTACTAGTCTGGCGGGAGTACCATGATTCCTACATGTTTTGCAACCATTTTTACCTTTTAAATTTGAGGTCTTCGATGGAGTACCTTTTTTGTCGTGGGAGCTAGGTCTATAAGCAGGACTAGTAGAACAACGAGTGCTCATGTTAAGTTAAAATGGAACTTGTATTTTGAATTGATGAAAAACACTTAATACTATTTCTTAAAAAGAAAGTCAATAATCTTCTAAAGTAATCCTTTAAACTTACTAATATACTGCAGAATTTGGGGGACTAGGGGCTACCCGTGTGAATTTTTTGTAATATGGAATATAATTTCGTTTCAGTGTTATTGGATTAAATTACCTATACCTTGTCTACTCTTACCTTACCTTTGTTGTTATATAATATCTGCTAAATAGTTTTATAAATCTTCTGTATCTGATTGTTGTTGCACCTAATACCAAGGACCCACCATGGCTCCTTATACGTCGATACAGACCAGTGCGCTCGTTGAAATCTATCTTCGCGAAGTCCAACTCTCTGATGTATCGAGCATTGTTCATGTGGTTCAACAGGTTGTCAATGTCTGTCGTTAAACATATCCCTGAAAAATTATACCAATAGAACCACACGGGGAACAAAGTGGGTTTTAAGTAGCTGTCGACGCAAACTGTAATTTACCGTCGAGTAACCCCATATATATACAGTTTGTGTATAATGGTCATACTTTTTTCTTATAATTTTGTAACAATGATATATGTTTTATACTTATCCGTGTAAAACTTAAAATAATTATCTGATAATATATTTAGTTGATTTTATTTTGTATAGCTTTTATTGTGTCGGGAAGTTGCATTATGTAACGGTCACGTTTTGAAATAACACTCAGTACCTTAAATTAAATAAAAGCATGTTTAAAATTCGTGTATTTATAAAATTGTTTTTGCACGATCGAAAAACTTTAACTTCTAAACAGGTATAAAGACCGTTTGACCTTTAACTCGTTGCGGAGATGGGACGGCAGAGGGTCTTGTTTGTTTCGAACAGGTAGATTTTAGATACACCACGGGAGAGTATTGTCATGAAGTAGCAATGTTCTGGTAATCTATGCATTGCAATAATATGAAAATATTCACAAGTAACTTAAATGGCAGAGTGAATATGTAATTAGTAGTGGCTAATTGTTAATTTAGATTGTTTCCTTTGATGCAATCAACGATAATTTGTGATTTCAAGTACTTGGTTTGTATCTTGTACAGTGCAATCCGTCAATTGAATTTCATGTGTCCAGGAATGGGACTGCAAGTTTTCTTATCGTATGTACTATGTTGTGGTCGCTCATCATGACGCGTGTGGAGAACAATATGTTTTAGTGACGTTAAGAAACTTGTTTCGTGATCGACTTCTTTCTCCCCGAGTGAGATCGTTAGACAATTTGATCGATTTCATGTTAGTAGCGGACATTTGGCGCATTGACTTGATTTGTTGACAATTTCGATGTCCCACTAGGCATACATAAATAGTGGCTTATTTAGTGCGAAATCGAGAGTAACATTTAAGTCGGCGTAGGAACCAGAAAAAGCCGTTACGCGTAGCAGCATTCAGTATTTACCCAACTCCTGTATGAATTAGGTTTTAAAACCTAATGAGGGTTAATTACTGTTTGAAATATTGATTAATGTTGTTTAATTAAACGATTTAATTTTTGTTAACTTACCTTTTTTTGTACTGTTTTTAGTAATTTATGTTAGCTAGTTAGGTTTTCGCACTAATTTGTAACCCAAACGGTAATAGATTATTTTGTTTTGGTAGTTGTTTAATTTCGTTAAGTTAGCACTCATTCAAACTGGGATAGCTCGGCGTTTCCTTATTTTGCCGGGCCAGTTCTAGCTTAAAGTGATTAGAAATTTTGCATTAGTTGATTTCAAGTAACGAAAAATACGGTGGGGTCCAACTATCTTTTTTTGTTGAGTTTTTCAGAGCCTTATATTATCTATTCAGTAATATTCTGTTAGTGAGTATTTGCCAAGGTAAGTGATAAGCAATATTAAGCTAAGCTATCTAGGATAACCTGCACCCTGAGGTCTTATGGTGTATTGTGAATTATAATTATGATTGCGGTTCAGTATAACAAAAAAGCAAGGCTATAATTATCACTTTAAATTATCTCTTTACGGGGAATTTCCAAAAATTCTATATTTATTTTTCAGTTGGTTTTAATATTTAAAAGTAGTCACACTAATGAGACATAATTGATAACTGTCGAAACACGTATCTGTGAATATTTTGTTATAACTGCTATTTTGGTAAGTGCTCCTGTTTTGTCTGTCTTTGCTTTCATTGAACAGGACCATTTAGATTAAAAATAATATGATACCGTTATATATCTAAATAAAAGCGTCCTTCCTGTTTTACTGGTCGAATGCTAAAAATATCTATACATTTTTCACGTGATTTTTCTTTTTCTTACGAAGCACTAATTAAAAGTGACGTAATGGCACAAAGATAAAATTTCCATAACATAAAGAGCCATTATACTGAAAATATACCTCAATGAAAGTGAGCCATATCTGCAGTACAGCCTGTATAATGCAGCACTTGGCAGCTTCATATAATTGGTTTATAGCTGATAATATCACGTTTATAACTCTACAAAAACATTCCCACTAGTAACAAAATCCAGATACTCATGTGTGGTTTTAAAAATGTAAAATAAACTATAAATTAGAAGACGAGAAAAGGACGTTGGACTTATGACACCAAGGATCTGACGGGTATGAGTTTTAGCGAGGTCGTATGCCTAACAAACAACCACGACAGATAATGTGCTGCTGTCAAAGATACAAATGGACAAGAATTATAAAAATGCACACTGCCTGCCAAAACTTTGAGAACATTATAAAAAATTAGTAACATAATATTACGATAGAAGTGAATAAATTCATACTTTTTCTATATAGGGTGTCTCGTAAATAAGTGAACAGAGTACCTACGAGTACATCACGCTAAAATATGATGAGATATAGAAAAATAAACTTTTAACACTGTATTGCTATGTATTAGCGCCACCATAATTAATAAGTAGGATTGTATTATTAGCATGTCTGTACACCTTGATCTGTATTAGTTTTATGGAAACCTGTAATGCATTCGACCACCTCGGCGCCATCTCTGAGGCGCCAGTAGTACGGCTTTTCTAGAAAATAGCGGGTCGAGACTTTGCTAAATTGTTCCAGACACCTGTACGAGAAGGTTATGGGAAGAGGTGGACTTTTTTGGAATTTTCTAGAGGCATTTTGTGATGTATATAAGGCGACCTATTCACGCCCAGGTAACAATTTAAATTCTTTTTAGATTTATTTAGGTTTTATCAGTGTTTTATAACAGCCACCTTATAGACCACTGATTTATACCAGATTTATTAAATGCCAAATGCACTTAAAGATAGTTTGTCTTACAGCAAGTTTTAAAAAGGCCTTCAAGAACTTACGATCTTTTAGTCTATATTGGCTTATGACTGACTTATCAAGGTATTTGTCAACCCTTTAATAAAACTTTATGGCTGTTTATTTCAAATTAGGATCAAGTTTATTAGAGATTAAGCAAATGTTGTGGTTTTATCATTGCTTCATGAAATTAACTTGAGGTGGTTGTTATTGCTGGGGTATAAATCCAGTATGCTTTGAATCACAGTTTCAGGTCGAACCCTCATAAAACTTGCTAGAGTTTTAATGAAGCAAACAAACATCTGTAATAAATCAGTCTTAAACAGAAAAGGATTTGGTTTACCCTTGCCCAGACTATAATGTTTTAGAACAGGTAGTTTCAAAACTGTGATAAAATATATACATAGTCGTCGGCACTTTGTTTGTGTATGACGTACATGTGGGTGGGTCTCGGCAAAATGACTTTTTAGGACCGAGGACCATAAATTTAATAGATTTTTAAGCGGTTGTTTATTTGCTCAAATGCTTTAAAATTGATTTTAAGATAAGCCTACAAGTTTTAAAAAATATATTAATACCAATGAGGTTTAAAATATACTTTTACAAAAACAAATCGACATACTTAAAGAGCATGTAGAATAGATTAATTTGCATTTATTTTTACTTCATTAAATACAAACAGTCCGGTCAAAGCATTTGTGTGTGTCTTTTAAGTTTTGATACAGTGCCCATCCTAAAGTATGGTTTTATAATACTCTTCAGATACTTTTTGAGTAAAGCTTTATATAATTAATTAAAATCTGAAAGCTTTAATAGTAGTTGTAAAAAGAGGCGGGTAGGCCCTTCTTTAGATGGGCCCCTGTACTCTTATAAAGGTTTTAAATTGACTACATAGAGTCCTTAGAAACTATTTACGTTTATAAGTATAGTCTTGGAAATAAGTTCTTAGGATAATAGGTATTAGGCCCAGCGACATTTTTTTTATTTATGACCACACCACACTGAAACTTTTTGTGTCTGTTATTTGGGTGGAGTCGGACAAATTTGGGACTTGGCACATTATGGTAGTGGGGCGTTTGTCTGTCAAGCTGTCACGAAGTTGTCAATTTTATGCAAAAAAAAAATTATAACCACATTGGTAATTTTATTTTAATCAATAGTTTTTATCATATAATTAGCGAAAAAAAAATTGTCGGACAAAAACAAAGTCAAGTTTATGAAAAAAAAAACATTATTGTCACACGGCTGAGTTTAACAGAATCTACCATAAAAAATTGTTGCAATAATGTGGTAACCTTGTCGGACAATTTTTATGGAGCATATGCGCAGTCGGATGCGCCAAAGTCGTCAACTTCCTGCAAAACTTTTATTTACAACCATAGATGTCATTTTGATTTTGTACTATTTCTTTACATGTGTAATGCATATAGGATCGGTTGTCCGACAAAAATAATGGGGCTTTTTGATACAATTTTAAAAAAAGGAGCCGAAATATTTGGATATAGAGCATGAAGTATTCAAATCTATCTAGGATTATGTGTGCCCATTATATATTTTAAAGACCAAAAATGACGTCGATAAAGGTAGATTCGAATTGTTTGAAAAAAAATATAAAAATAAAAATGAAAATGAAAAAATTTGGAAGAAAAGCTTAGCTGGGTTCGATGCATCACATCTTCCACCAACAAAAAGAGAGCTATTACAACACGTAAAACGAACGATTTACATTAGTAACTTGTGGTGCAATGCTCATCTGAGGCGACAAACAGAACTCGATGTTGAAAAGTGCGGGTGGATAAATATCGATGGCAGCCTACGACTTTTTCTGGTTTGATGGCGAGCAATGTCCCACATTTCAAGAGATATCTACTCATTCAGGTAATATATTTATAATTACATTAAAATTTAATCTATTAATCTGGTTTTTCTTTTAAAATTTCCTATTGTACAGATATTTTTTGCAATTGATTAAAATGAAACTATTTTGATTTTAAAAAATCGAAACAATTACTTGCATTAAGAACATTTTAGTTAAAATGTTTCATTTAAATATCTTGTAAAAGTTTTCATTACGTTTTTTAATAAAATGTTTCATTTACAGGTTCCATTGCTAATGATAAAGATGAGTTGGAGCTAAGTAGATCACCCGATGAGAGTGAAGACGAAGAAAATTGGGCTTTAGACAGTGATTCCGAGGATGCGGCATCTGAATATGATGATGATTAATTAATAAATCATTTAATTATTATTTATGTATATAATTTCAATAATATTATTTGATTTTCTGAACAATATTTATTTAATAATAATATTTAATAATAATATTTTATGTATTATTTCATAACATATTTATAAAATAATAAGCATTAACTCACCTTTATAGTTTAAGAACGTCGATAGCCTATAAGAATTAAATTTTTTTGTACGTTTGCCCCAATATTTTTGTCAGACAATTACATTTTTTATTTAAGAAAATAATTACTTGTAACCTCCTACTTTTGTCGGAAAAATGGTTGTAAAAATAAGGAATGCAGAAACCCTGTACAGTTTGCGAATATCGATTACCAATAAAAATTTACTTTTTTTGTCCGACTAGCGATTTGCCCCAATATTTTTGTCGGACACTTAGATATTTTGATTTAGATTATAATTACTTATAACATTATTTTTTTTGTCGGAAAAAGGGTTGTAAATAAAAGTTTTGCAGGAAGTTGACGACTTTGGCGCAATTTTTTTTCGCTAATTATATGATAAAAACTATTGATTAAAACAAAATTACCAATGTGGTAATAATTTTTTTTTTGCATAAAATTGACAACTTCGTGACAGCTTGACAGACAAACGCCCCACTACCATAATCTGCTAAGTCCCAAATTTGTCCAACTCCACCCAAATAACAGATAGAAAAATTTTCAACGATGTGGTCATAAATAAAAAAAATGTCGCTGGGCCTAATACCTATAACTTATAGATTATTTTAAAACAACAATTATTATTACTTGGGGTGGGAAGGCAGTTTGGGTTCAGGGAAGTTAAGACAAATCCCAAGTGATCCTAAGTGAATAGTAAAGTGAAATAACTAATATTAAACATTAGTTATGGTTATGTTAGTTCTACTAAATGTTTTGTGAGTTTTAGTAAATAATTATTGTGTTAGTGGTTATCTCGTGTTCTAATTTCCAATCCCACGGATTAGGGGGTGGTTCCCAGAGGATGGAAACATTTTACAGTATGTTGTGACGTAGACGGCTGCAACTCTGTATAACAATCCAGGACGTATTATACAAGTTTGTAGCACTTTTGATATTTTTATTTCACAGTTATTAATTAAGACGTTAATGGTTATTAATATTCTATTTTCCTGACTTTATGATTGATTGCAAACGTAATACCTCGCAGGAATCATCTTCAGTTTATCAGTTTGCAGGATTTTTGAACGTCGCTCAAATTGGTCAAACAATTTGATTTATTGACACTTGGAATTATTGTTAACTACTTTTACTTAATTGTCTTTATTGGCGGACCTATAAGGTTAAATAGGCATATTTTGACTTCGTCTAGACACATAGTTACTGGATATTAGGGCGGGCCGAAAAAATTTTTTTCGGAAAATTAATTTGGTATAGTCATAAAAAGTTGAAGGGTATAAAGACATGTTCGCTAAATTTTTCTTTTAATTTTCCCTTAATTTTTGGCCGCGCCCCATGGGCCTTAAAAGGGCTTAATTTTCAAGGTCATGTATTGTTTTCGTTATAGCGTCAAAAAGTTAGGAATCAATGTATACAGTAACCAAAAAAAATATGAAAGAAATAAAAGAATTTTTATCCGCGCCCCAGGGCCCTTAAAATATATAAAAGCAGCTCTTTGTTTGAGTAAGTGATAGGCTGCCTAATATTATTGTATTGATTGTCTTTATTTAATATAATATACACACTTTATCAATTACTCAACCCAGAACTCACCGCGAGAAGGTGGCTGCTTACCAAGTTCCTCCCACCCCTTCCTCCCTTTTTCGACTACTTGTACTTATTCTAATCGTAGATCTAACTTACTTATTACTCAGTTTTGCTTTTTTTGAATCTATAGTGTAGTATAGATTTTTGGTTTCAAATGATGGCAGATCACTCCTCACACCTAATTTTACGCGAATGTACCCGTCTCTTGAGTCACGACTACAAACTTTGCCTGAAGCTTCAGTGGTGATCTTTACACATCACTCGACAGCTTGAGTGTGGCATGGAAATTGTTTAATAGTGATGGCAGATTTGCTCTGAAGTGCTGTCATTAGATCGTCGGTAGAAATGGTCATTGTAAGAGGCGGTTCGGTTACGGTACATTTGTTCCAGTCAATTAAATCGATATAGTAGTTAGCATTCTAGTTGAAAGCAGATATTTTAAACACTCTTACATTTTTTGAATCTCTCGAATTCTGCGATATCAAAATGCGATAAATCCCAAGTTCTCTAACATGACTCCGAAAATCTGTGATCATGGTTAACAAAATGTTTTCGGGGTGTCCAAAATAAGCGTTTGTGCTAATAACACTGTCAATAATCTTCTTTATTTCATTTGGAAATTCTCTGGATAGACTTACCGGTTTCCATAAATGTTGCCGCTCCATAGTGGCATAAATGACGAGCAGACTTTCATAATAAAATTTGTCAGTACAACCAAGGTCCCAGAAGGCTCACTTAACGTGAAACTAAATAAGCACATTATATTTGCATTGTACCACATACATACAGGCAGTTATTACCAGAACCGGGCTAAGTGTGGATGAAGCGTAAAAAATGTTTTTAGGTTGGGGCGGGGCTAAATATTAAGATAAAATTATGAAATTTGAATGGTGATTTAGAACCATTATTTAAAAAGTATTTATGGCTATACCAGATCCAGAATAGTAATTTTACAAAAATTTTATTTTAAGGCCATTGGGGCGCGGCCAAATTTCATTTAATACTTTTCATAAAAATACAGGACATTTTTAAAGTTATTCTACAACTTTTCTCTGCTATACCAAATCAAATTTCAAAAAAAAATTTTTTTCAATCGTTTTCGGCCCGCCCTACTGGATATCCACACCCTCTATATTAGCGTATATTATGATAGCAATCTTTGATCCAATAAATAATTTTGAAGATAAATATATAAAGAAACGTATTTAAAAATCAATCTTACTTAAACAAGGTAGATGGAGACTTACAAAGTGGCCAGCTAGATCATCTGATCTAACCCTTCTAGATTATTTCTTATGGGGTTACCTCAAATCCTATCTCGATAATATTGAGGAATTAAAGAAATTAAAGCAGAATTTGGTATTAAATTAAATGAATCCGAACGGAAACCCTACGTAAGCTTTTAGCTGAACTTGCTCATCTTGGATCTTGTCAAGAAGTACATAGAAGATAATTTGAACATTTAATTTTAATTAATTTGAACGATTGTAACTCATTATAAAAACAACCTAACAGCTTAAGAGCCAGTGTGCAAAATCGACTTATTTTGAATACCTGCTAACAATTGTGGTATACTGAGAAAAATATTATACTAATCATTGTAGGCCGGGTCACAAGTCACAAGTGGTTTGATTTTGGGCCCGGGGCGATGGAATAGTAAATATTTTTGAACCGAATGAATACCTGCTAACTGCGGTATACGATAGTCTGTACAATTCTGAGTTGACAAAAAAAAGTTACAAACTTTTGCAGGTACAGGAAAAAGCGCGGTAAATTAAAAAATTGGTCATGATCCAACCAAATGAATACCACTTCTACTTTGCGGTAAAACATTTGTTATAAGTATTTAAGACATGTACAAAGAGTCACAATTTTCTCATGGTCCAAAAAAAGTTACAAGGCCATTTTAGACTCAGAATTAAGCAAAAATTGAAAATTTTACAAAACTCCTACGCGTGGGCCTATAAATACGGGTCCAAAAATGACTATTTCAGACCCGCAATTGATAGCAGGTATTCATTCGCACTCTGGGGACTTGTGACCCGGCCTACGGTGATTAGTATAATATTTTTCTCAGTATACCACAATTATTAGCAGGTATTCAAAATAATTCGATTTTGGACACTGGCTCTTAAGCTATAAAACATACATGGATGGTTATAATTAATCAAAACAACAACTGTTCCAGCTAATACTACTAAGTACTCCAGTTAAATAGTTTGCCGGGAATAATAGTGGAAGTTTTGAAACCGGGCAAGGGATGGTCATTAGGGTTTACTATTAAATATACTAAAAGTCCCCATCTCTATAAATTACACGAAGATGAAAAAGAAATATGTAAATGATACTTAAAATATGTAATGAACATTTATAACATAACAATGCCGGAATGTCGAATTATTACTTTTCACAAATAAATAGTTGCTTATTCAACTATTTTCTATTTTACGAAAACAAGCTCATATATTAACCCAGATGATGAGAAACAACAAACAATACTAAACACGTTGCTTGGCGCCTATGTCGTAAAAGTACACATTTTCTTTTTATTCAACATTAGTATTTTGTATATTTCATAATAATATCTTGTGTAATATTGTGTTATAAGTAACAACTTGTTGAAATAGACAAATAAGGAAATAAGCATAAATATTTTTTATAAATTTAACACGTTACTTTTGATTCTCTGACAATTATATAATGCGAAAGCAATATGCAGCCTTTTTTGAATTTCTTTTTGGCTAACTTTAACATGCTGCTAAATTTGTAAATGCGAATATTTTTATTCCCAACTTTTTCTGCATTGAAGTACTACCTTGAATTAAAAGATAATGCATTTATAACTTATATTATAGTCAGTTATTTTTATGGGCCTGTGAATAGTTAGATGCACAAAAAATCAATTGATAACTATTTTATATTGTTATTTTTATATACTAATAAATATCAATAGCCCTCAAAAATGGTGACATAATAGAGTATTTTATATCCCCTTTAAAACCAATTTTGATTTTTCTTCCTAGCTTGTTTGGTTTTCGAGCAATTACATTTTTTCTATAGGCACCGCGCAAAAAATTTCAAATAAACGAAAATGCGTGCGCATTAAAAATACAAATTTTGCAATTTTTGTCAATATCGATTTTCTCGAAAACCATGGCATACAAGAAAATTACAAGATGACTTTTTTTAGGCAGCTTTCTTTTTCATGAAGGGCATTTTTTTTACATCTTCAACGGTTAACGAGTTATCAGTAAAACAAGGCTTTTTCACCGAACGGGTGGTTTTTTGGGGGGGATTGTGCGGCACCCCCAGAACTGATTTTCGTGGTTTTGTGTTGTTTAATCCTCACACTAACATCTCAGATGACATTTTTTTGCGAGCTTCTGGTGTATTTTTTACTTTATCGACTGGACTACCTTTTCACATTTTTCGACAATTACAGCTGTAGAAGAGTTCGAGCGCACCTCCATCGAGCAATTGATGCACCACACAGTGAGGTCGTAAAGTTGGCAAAAAGTCAAAAAATCAAATCGGGGCAAATGTTATATTCTTTTAGGAGACTATAGAATTTAGATATCTCATTCCTTTTAGCGACCTCAAAAATCTATAACAACAGTGTAAAGATACTTTTGAACTTTCCCCCATAAAAACATATTTTGTTTTATTTTTCATTTTAAGTGGGCCATATATTGAATATCCCATTTTGAAATTTAGATGTTTTAAACGCTTTCTTAACTGTTTTTCAAGTCACCGAGGTAACTCCTTGAAAATGCAGAATGATTTTGTGTCAGGTAAAGAGAAACGAGGCCCTACAGTTTGTACTGGTGTCCGAACCACATCTTGGGCATAATTTTATAATGAAAATTATATCGCGGTGAGCAGGGATTGAACCTGCTTTGCTAGGTGTGCCAGTATGCAAGCTAGACGCGCTAAACCGCTGAGCCACCGTCCCCTTCGGTACTTCAAAATCCCCTAACTATAAATTTTCGTGACAAAATTATAGTTAGTTGTCTACAAAAGTTTAATGCACATAAAAACAGCCATAAAACCGACCGTAAATCACTGTCTCGTTAGCTCCCACAGAGCCGTACTTAAAATTTTTGTGCACACTAGTAGTTTAGAAATATTGTCTTCGGCAAATAAATATAGTTATTGGGTTCTT
This sequence comes from Stenurella melanura, assembly GCA_963583905.1. Lineage (NCBI taxonomy): Eukaryota > Metazoa > Arthropoda > Insecta > Coleoptera > Cerambycidae > Stenurella > Stenurella melanura. Next base: position 123,658,356 of record OY757314.1, read on the forward strand.
ACAGTGATAAATTTAAAAAATTTACTCTGCTCTACTTATGTCAAGATAGGAATAATATCTTATATATTTGTGGAGCATTAACGAATTCGATATTCCATAACACACTGACAATATTAAGTTCGACTCTGTCGTGGGTAGGGTTTACATACCTACGTAACATACGACTCCCACCAATCTTCAATATAAATTTCGAAGAGCGGGGGGTGGCATTCATAATAATACACTAATATTTATGTCGATCAAGATTTTGAAGAGCATGGGGTGATATTCCTGAGAATTAAATATTTCTCACGGTAGAAATTTTAAAGAGCGAGGAGATGATATTCCTTACAGTTAAATATTTATCACGGTAGCATTTTAAAGAGCATGGGTAATATTCCTTTGCCTAGCTATTTTATATTTATCTCATTATAATCAATAGTCATTCGGAATTCATTATTATTTACATCACACTAATCATTTAAAAGTATACCTCTATCGTTTTACCAAATGCAAATCTCCAACTTCGAGTAGAACCCGGGCCCCTTCAAAACCGCCGGGCCCGGGGGGAAACACCCCCGACCCTCTCGACAGGCCTGGAAACAGATGTTTCCATTAATTTTTTATTTTAATCATGCCAGAACACACTTTACATGAGAATAATATGTGGTTCTATAGGTATTAAGTAATACATTATATTTATGATTCAAGATTTTCTACAGAACCAGAACATGCCCTACTCACCCATTTATACGCTTGAGGTTTTTTATTACTACAGTGAAAATTGCAGCCAAAAGTACCTAACAACATAAAAAATAGTCCGTCCTTGAAACCTTGGTTGTTAATGTTACTAGATATATAGTTTAAGAATCCAAAAAGTTCCCAAAAATTGGAGTGGTGGAAATGAGGTTTTTGGGGGAAGGGAGGAGGGACAAATATTTGAAAATATACTTTTTTAAAGTAGAGGTGTGGGGAGTCATTTTCCATGTTTATTGCATGCTAAATCGAATGAGGCCAAGATCATGTCGATAGGATCAACCCTTAACGAATAAAAATGGTTCTAATAGTGGAAAAATGAGAAAAAGATAGGTAGGCAACTAACTCGTCTCTTAAAATTAAAAAGAAAGTTGTAAATGTGGACCCATTGATTTTCTATCAAAGGATGCTATTAAGAAAAGATGAAAACCTGTCCACGTTCTTTAAATACGAAATAGCGCCATTCCCATTGTCATTGTTCACCAGCAGTGGGAAGCAGAATAAGAACGTCAAGTCTGCATTGTATGAAGAGTTTGAATGTGTCAACGACAGCAGGATGGACAGCATCCAGAAATTACGTCATTGGTGGTGGACAATTGCTGCATACAGTTAAGTGGAATATGAAGAAAAAAAACACACATATTGAGATGTCTGTGAAATATATTTCACTTACATGAAAAACCATTATGAATCCGCTACATCTGTTTTCGATGGATATGATGATCATGACAGTATCAAGAGAACACCCCCATCTATTCCAACCAAAGAAAAATTCTTTCCAATGTGGAAAATAAAAACCAATTGATCGAGCTCTTTAAAAAAATGTTGAGGACAGCAACAATGAGGTAAGACAGTCCAGTCGACATGCTGATGTTCTAATAGTCCAGACAGCCATAGGAAAACACGGCCCTGCCATTGTTTGTCAGGATACTGATATTTTGGTATTGTTGACTGCTTTGGCTCCTTTTAATCAAGAAACATTTTTACTCAAACAAAAAATCGGACGTACGAAGAACAAACGTTCTTCATCAGTAAGCCTTCAGAACCAACATATGCACATCAACACGTACATCCTACTCGCTCACTCTTTTTAGTGATTGCGACACCACAAGTGCAATTTATGGAAAAATGGAAAAAAACATCATCAAACTGCTTGAGGCAGAACCTGGATTGCGCCACCATACACGTATTCCAAACAGCTACAGCAACTCACAGTGAGGTAGAAAAAGCCGGACAGATTCCTTTCTTGTATATTTATGGCTCCAAAGATGGGAAACATACGTTAGATGAACTACGGTATGTAATGTTCCAGAGATCACTCATTAAAAATGTAGCAAAGCACTTCCTCCTACACCAGCAAGTGCTGCACAACATTCATATTGTACCTTCTATCAAGTGCAGTTGTGGGTCGGAATTAAACTGGATCCACAACAGTGGGGTTGGGTTTGTCGTAGCAGTGATATGCATCCAATCAGGACAACCTTTGACGCTGCTCCAGAGGTCATCCTTAAGTTAATTTCCTGCATCTGCAAGGGAAATTGCTGCACTTCTCAGTGCTCCCGTGTAAAAGGCGGCGTGGATTGCTCAATTTTATGCAAAATTTGTGTCGGAGGGGCCTGCATGAACAGTTCACCAAAATTGCAGTTTCGTTAGACTTGTTATCTATATGATGAAGACTCAGACGTCACTAGCGAAGAGTATAACATGTTCGATGACTAAAATACTTATTACCAAGTACTACATACTTCATATAAAAGTAAGTACTACATTAATACGGTACATCTCTTTTTCCTTTTTAATAAAATCTCTTGTAGTACAGGCAATGAAGGCAAATTTTTGTAAAAGCCTCGCAAATATTAATAAATGGATCATCTCCGGGATTTAGGTAGGTAATAACCTGTAGAATGGAATGATGCATTCTTTGCACTTCCAAGTTCCGGGAAAATTCAAAAAAATTTGGAAAAGTTTTTGATTCTCAGTTGTTTTGCTTTAGCGGCTAAAATAATGAAAATACAGAAACAAAATTTGTAGCTCGTCTCTTTCTCTACAAAAAAGGTCTTTACAAATTTTTGTCTTACTTAAGTCGTTTAGGAGATAAATCCAGTTTTCCACTTATAGTTTTGAGTCGCTCCGAAATGCGAGAAAAATGAGAATTTTCTGGGAGTTTCGTACGACCGGACACCGATCGATAAAAAAAATGAAAACAATACAAAATGTAGAGAAAAGTCTCAGCTTTAATGTGGGACTAATAACAAAATTCATAAAAAAATTTATCATAGAGAAGATGGCTTAGTAAACTTTCTACAGTTGATTTATTCATATCTTTGAGTTTTATGCACTTTGCCTATTTCTCCAGTAACAATGGGTGCTTTTTCACTGCATGGATTCGATTCCACTCACTTTAACCTATATTTGATGAAAATTTCATTGAAGAATGTTAAGAAACAAATAAGTTGTATATGTTTTACTGTATAATTGTGCATTTTCTGAACGTGTATGAATAATGTAGACAAATTCAAAAAGTGCTGCCCGCATTTAAAAAACTTTAGTCATTCGAAAGAATGTTTTATTGTACTATAATTAAAAAAAATAGGACTGTGCTATTATTATTAATAAAGATATAGCGAATTGAACTTCAAGATTTGGAGATGATTGATCGATGAGAAATATACCGTCTACTTTGATTGCAAGGAATATTTTTCCAACAAAAGTAATTGCAATAAAATGTCATTTGGATTAATATATCATTATGTAAGAATATATAAGCAAAATGAATTATCATTCTAACGACTCTCGGCAAAGATATGAATAAATCTGTGAATCAACTGTGCAAAGTTTACTAAGCCATCTTCCGACACTTTTTCTCTATGATACATTTTTTTATGAATTTTGTGATTAGTTCCACATTAAAGCTGAGACTTTTCTCTACATTTCATGTTATTTTCATTTTTTTTAGGGGCTCTGAATAGTAAGAATTATAGATCGATGAGCCCGGTCGTACGAAACTCTCGGGAATTCTCATTTTTCGCGCATTTTGAAGCGGCTTAAACTATAAATGGAAAACTCGATTTATCTTCTAAACGGCTTAAGAAAGATAACAATTTGTAACGACCTTTTGTAGAGAAAGAGACGAGCTACAACTTTTATTGGGAACTTTTTTCTCTATTTTCATTATTTTGACCGCTAGAGCAAAAAACCGAAAATCAAAAAGTTTTTCCGAATTTTTTTGAATTTTCCCGGAATTTGGAAATGCAAGGAATGCATCATCTCATTCTCCAGGTTACTACCTACTTAAAACCCAGAGATGATCCTTTTATTAATTTTTGTTATCCCAAATGGCTAATTTGCCTGTACTATTGGGTTTTATCGTATTTTTATTACTAGAACCATTTTTATTCGTGAAGGGTTAATCCTATCAACTTGATTTTAGTCTCATTCGAATCAGCATGCAAAATTACATAAAAAGCGACTTCCCACACCTCTACAATTACATTTTTTTAAATTTCTCACCCCTCCCTCCCATCAAAATCCCCATTTCCACCCCTTCAATTTTTGGGGACTCTTTGTATTCTTAATCTACATGTCGAATAGGAGTTATAACCAAATTTTTATGAACGGACTAATTTTTATGTAGTTCAAACCCTTTTTTACTGCACTATATGTGCATAATATGGAGTCAACTATACTCAACCTTCCCAATAATATATTTTTTTCTCGACTTTTTGAAAAATCCAAATAGAGTTTTTTTATAGCTAAACTTTGAACCATTTTACAGTTAAAATCAGCTTTAACAATGCGACATATCGGCTGTCTCGAATGAAAATGTACGGCTGGCTTTGACAGAACTGTCAAAACTGATATTTCCTGACACAGATGACCACATTTAGAGATCAAATATCTTCCGCACTAACAAATAGGTACATACCTGTAACTTTTGTTTCGTCAAGTATATGAACTTTTTTCTTGCTGATTCTGGCCCAAATCACACAAACCATCGACCTGAGGAAGTAATGCAATTCGAGTGACAAATAAAAAGCTAAAATAAAACCAACACAGCCGGATATAAGGTAACACAAATCCATTTCAGCTAACGAAACAGCTTGGTGGATATTTTGCAAAATTTATATATTAATCTAATAGCGATATTTTCTATAAACGCTAATGAAATCTGATAGACAAGCATTTTTGCACTGTACAAACTCATTTGTTACAAATCATTAGGAAATTTATATTTGCACTGGCTGACTCACACCAAACGCATCAATTTCATTTTTATTTTGTTGATTTTGCTTGTTTTCTGGTCGGTTTACTTGGAATTGTTAGAAATTTTAGTAAAGAAAGTGAACTTTATTTGTACCGCTCGATAAATTCCCGCGCGCATGTGCTCAGGACTCAATGTGGAGAATTATGTGTCGGTAATACACTGGTTTTTAGTAATTAATGATGTAATAATAATTGCTTAATTCAAGCAAAATCAAGAAAAGGACACAACATGACATCTATTTTCACTAAAATGTTTCAAACAAGTAATATAATATTCACGTGGTATTTAAATAGTACCTATGTTTATTTTCTCATAAAAAAATCGTTTATCAAAATTTAATTTGTGTGCAAAGGAAATGGCATAGATTTAATTGTCTATAATCGTTGATTGAAATATTATTACAAGTGATGTTAAAATGGGTAGAAATATAATGTACCTATACTTATGCTGCATATTATATGATTTATGAAGAAAAAATACTTCTATGATTATAATTATAAAGCTGCAAGGACAGATAGAATATAAATATGCATGATTTATTGAAGTCTTACACATGTAATTGTCGAATATTCTTTCCATAGGATCGGATATTTTTCTGTTTTTGTAAATAAAATTTCTTAAATATACTATATACAGGGCGAGTCTTATAAGAATCAACATGTATAGCATATACACTTAAGAAAACATACGCATACGCCTAGGGAACGCTCATGATGAATAATGACTAGTAATGAAACAAAATTGTAGTAAACGTTTTTAAGTTACCGAGATAATTTCGTGACATTTAAAAGAAAAATTTTGACAAATAAGTCAAAACAATACACGTATTTGCTATTTAGTTGTTTGTTAGCAGTTGTTGTGGTTCATATTCGAGATTTATTTTTACGAATAAATTAATTTTTCCAATGAAAAATATATGGATATGATATTGACATACGATGGAGTAAGACAAAATTTAGTGGCGGCTGCTATAGGTGGATAGGCCGAGGTGGTCCAATTGCCTGGCTCCCTCGTCCGCCCGACCTCAATCCCATTGATTTCTATTTTTGGGGACACAAAAGCTATGATGTACGTTACGGATGTTAACAGTAAGGAAGTGTTGGTAAATCGCATACGTGCTGCAGTGAGATTTAGGCCGTGCGTGTGGGGAGCAATGGATTCAGACATGTAAAACATATCTAGCAAATAAAAAGACAACGGAGTGTGATATTGTTAGACAAAAAATTTCTTCTGAGCTTACTGGAAAATACATCTGGGTTAATGTGGACGAAACCACCAATGCTTGTGGTGAGAAGGTAGCGAATGTTTTAGTGGGTGCATTGGAGCAAAATTTTTCAGTGCGTGGATACTTGATCGCCTCTAAAGTTGTAGAAACGACAAATTGTCGCATTATACTGATGGAGTGAATTATATGAAAGCTGCAGGACGAATTATGAAGGAAACATGTTGCAATATATTGCATGTAATATGTCTAGCACATGGACCCCACAGAATTGTTGAAACTATTTTCCCCCTAATTGTACCGAAAGTCGTTTCTATGCGTTGGACAAGAGGACAAGTTCCTCCCTAGTCGCAACCTCCGTCGTGTACACGAGCTCTTTGGCACGTCCCCAGACATAAAAATCCAACCGAGTTAGGTCTGGGGAACGTGGAGGCTATTGAATAGGGCCATCCCGCCCCATCCACGCATTTGAGAACACATTGTCTAGATATTGTCTTACAATCAATCGCCAGTGCGCGGGACAGCCGTCATTTTGAAAAACTATAGGCGTATGCGTAAATTGGGCGGGATGGCCCTATTCAATGGCCTCCACGTTCCCCAGACCTAACTCCGTTGGATTTTATGTCCGAGGTCGTGGCAAAGAGCTCGTGTACGCGACGGAGGTTGCGACTAGGGAGGAACTTGTCCTCTTGTCCAATGCATAGAAACGGCCTTCGGTACAATTAGGGAGGAAATACGACTTCATACAACAACTGCCGAAATACGAAGCAGATGTCGGGCCTGCATTCGCAACAGAGACCAACACTTTGAGCAAGATTTTTAATTTTTTTTAATAAATGATGAAAATGTAATTGTTTCTTTATTTTAAGAAAACCAATGAATAGAAAGAGATTGAAGATAGATTTTACTTCGCAAGAGTGAGATAACAGATTTTACCTGTTTCCCATGCATAATTTAAGCAAAAATAATTTTTTATTCGGAATTTTGAATATTAGCCTTATGTGACCCGATCCATTAATTTAGCGAATTCACGAAGTTATTAAAAGATTTTTATGACATGTGGCACATCATTAGCAAGAGGATAGACTAGAGAATTTTTGAGGGAGTTGGAAGATCCCGGTTGCTCTGAGTTTTTTTTAATAAAATTTAAATTTTACTTATTCCGAAAGTTTGCGAGTGAATAAAAAAACAACTAGATGACTAATGCCAGTAATTTTGGATTTAAAAGAACCCTTCAACAATACACATCAAAATAAAAATGAAATTCGCAGTCTACGCCTAATACTTTTTTTATAATTTGAATTTAAATGTAGAATTTGGGATTTTTTTCATTAAAAAGATAAAAGGTCGATATGAAAAATCCCGCAGGGCATGGGAAGTATTAAGGGGCCTGAAAGGATAGCAGATAACCCTTTCTGTCGGCCATTTCCATTTGGCACACGATGCACCAAACACCCTGTATAATCCCACATAATTCAAAGAAATATATTACGTTTTATCCGCCTACCAGATGTGAAAACCACGACTAGGTATTATGTGTAATTGGTACAATCGACCAAATAGAATAAATGTTTGAATGTGGTGACTTTATACCTAATAATTTGTTCAACTACTATGTGCAATTTGCGGAATAACTCTCATAAACGAACTTTACGAGCCCATCCTACGCATTCAGTGGCGCCATATATATATTTACAATAGTAACGGTTTTAATGCAACGGACAAATACTTGCGCCTGCGCTGCTATAATACGTGGAGATAATAATTTAAGACATATAGTAGCTCAAGCATAATTAACACAATCCGAATGCTTTCATTTCTTCGAATTACATATGTGCGAATACAAAATTCGTAAATCCGCACGCCCCTGGCTCTACTGACTAGATTCATTGGCCCTACTATATGTTATAGTGCCTTATATTATGTGCACAGATAAAAATAATATTTTAAATTAAGACTTGTTTAATATAATTGAGAGGAAACATATAGATGTTTACATTTTATTAATTGATACAAAAAGTTAAAGTAGCGTATGCCTTCGTAACAGGACTTCCAGTTTTTTGTTCTCGGTGGAACAATCAGACCGACGCACAGTGCGCTAGAATCCCAAAATCCTGGCCAAAAATCGAGAAAGGTAGAAAATTTGTCAAACTATGACGAATTTAAGGTTTTTTGGGTCGCTAATTTCAAATTTGTACTTTTTCCAAAAAATGTAACCACTTTTTGCGAGAAAAGCTACTTTTAAAAATCCAAATTAAAGTATTCGTATTTTATGTATATAAGATTTCAATTTAATACTCTCCTCGAAAGAGAAACAAAATGGCGAACCGGCAGCAACCGCATGTAACCATTTTTTCGTGATAAAAGGTACGTTCTATTTTTGCATATTTTACGGAATTAAGCAGTTTCTAGCAGCTAATTTTTATGAATCCCTTATTCCACAAACATTTCCCACATGTTAATTTGTGAATTAGAGTTACATCTCTGTACATATAAACTATTTTCATGCTTTTGTTTTGCTACCTTAACACCCACGTTTTTATTACAAGCGTATAGTTATCATTTATTTTCCATAATAAGAATTAAAAAAAGATCAATGCATAGATAATACTTTACATATCTTCAGGAGTAGCCTCCATTTTTTTTAGTCAAAAACGCACTATGTGATAACAAAAATTCACAACACACGAACGTCGAGTATTTCGGGACCGATTCTCGCCGTAGAATCCGAATCCGCTATAAAAAATAGGGATTTTCATTACAAATTTCAAAGTTGCCCCCCGCCCCACCCACTGGGTTGGGGGTGGGAGAGTCGAATCCAATGTCATTGGATAGATTTCGTAAAAATAACAAATACGTGTTTTTCAGTTTTTGAATTGGACGTTTTTGTATGGGCACAAGACGCTACTTTTGAAACAGTCATGTTTTCTTTTCATTTTTTGCGATTACAGCGACACCGTGCAAGAATCGAAAAAAATGTCTTGAATAAAATTTACGTATTTTTTACCGTAGAATCCGATTCCGCAATAAGAAATAGGGGTTTCCATTTGAAATTTTAAAGTTGCCCCTTGATCCACTTACTGGGTGGTGGGTGGGGAGGTCATTTTTGGTATCAGTAGATAGTTTTTTGAAAACTCTTTGACACGTATTTTTCTATTTTTCGATTTGATGCAAACTGTTTTTCACCGTTCCCATACATTTCTAACACCCGGTATGAAGAGAACTATACTGGATTTATTATGCGCGGAAGCAGGCCATCTCTAGAACTTATAGATGTGACATCTAGTAATGAGTGGTAAACACTACACCATTCAAAGATTTGGCTATTTATAAACTTCGTAACAGGACTTCAAACACAAACAGAATTCTATCATGAATTATGATGCAGTTACTTACCTTTTCATGAATAGGAATCATTGGCTATAGATGGCGCGGTAAGATCTTCGTGTAATATCCTCTTCCGGATCTGATGATCTATATACCTACACTTAAATAACCTTAGTTTGAATATTTGACTATTAATGATTTTAGTAATTTAAAAAAAAGTAAATTCCTACGTTATTAGCAACCATATACATAATATGTAATAATCAAGGTTTGGATCCTATTTATATATTGATAAAAGTAATTTATCTTAATAAGCAAATCTTTAATTAGTTATTTAACACAGATAAAAAGTTAAGCTATCAATATATCACACGTTAAATTCGTGGTAAAAAGTATCTACTTAAACAGTTATTCATATTAAAATAAAATGATGTCTTGTGATGTTGAAAAAATGTTGAATTTGTCTTACCAGAATCCACGAGATTTTGTAGATGACGATGTCTTTGATAATGGGAAGTGGCATATAAAGGGTACGAAAACACTAAATTGTTGGAAGATTGTTGAAGACGCATTGCAAAAAGTAACTGATCAGCAAATTAGAATTTTATTTGATGCGGAGACTTACCTCTTCGAGTGGACATTAGAAATTCTTGCAGATAGTAAAATAACAGAAAAAACATTGTTGTACTATTGGAAAGGATTCAACGCCTTTAAAGGTTTTTGTCCTTTACCTCCAGAAATAGAGGATAAGGATACTTATGTAGAACGACTTACTCAATGGAGCGAAACAGCATTATTTTTACATATATTTCCAGAACATTTGGTTGTTCTTAGTGGCCGACAAGAAGATTTCAATTCTAGTATAAAGAGATTTCTCCAGGTAAGAGGGGAGTTACCTAACGAAATTCATTTAACTGAACTACCTTGTTTAAAAGAGAATTTGCGGAGCAGGGGGATTTTCTTACTAGTCGAACCAAGTGTGAGCACTATCTTCTACTGGTATGGATCTGCCGTTCCTGCGGAGTACCAAAATCTTGTTCAGACACAGTTGGAGAAAATAAACGAAGTTGAGGAAAGTTGGAGACATTTTAACAGAGTAGAAGTGAAAGAAGGCAACGAGAATAATTTATTTTTGGAAGCGCTTGATCCACAAAATGGTAGCCATTTTAGAATCGAAAGTGTTGCACAATTTACCCCAAGGCTTTTTTATTTTAATTCGATTACAGGAGATTTCTTAGCCACAGAAGTAGAATATCCCTTAAGAAGTGACAAACATACTGCATCATTTCCATTTTTGCAATCGCATCTTTACACTGCCGATCATCAGCCTGGTAAGTATAGGCATTATTACCAAGAACTTTACCCATGTATCTCAGATCACAATCCTCAGAGTCTCTTCAATTACTACTCACAAAATGAAACCTCGAATGAAACCTAAACTACACTAAAAAATGAGGTGAATGTGAAACAATGTTTTATTTGTAGTATTTTGAGGTAGGTCAAGGTCGTGGTATCCGAGAAGGGCAAAGAACATGCCCTTTCTGCAATTGAATTCAGATTGTTGGACTATTGGACATTTGTTCATTATTTCATTACTCATAAACTACTTCTAATAGTGTCTACTTCATGTCACACATAGAAAAGTCAAAATACGACAAATGGATGTTCTAAACATCCACCAAAAAATAAGAGAATGAATGCATGTGATCAGCATGTCCAACGAATCATTGTTGGCGTTTGAATTTGGAAGGGATGTAATTCCTCTCTTTATGGATTTAAATTACTGATATCTTAATTGTGTGATTTTTAATATCGTGATATTTTTTGGGTTTTCTCGTTGCTGAATAGGACCTATGTAACATCACACAGCGAATAAATTACAGCCAGTCCCCACGAATTGTGGATTTCGTGACTGTAAATGCAACAGTGGTGTGCCCTTAGTAGACTACATAAGGACCCCAAAATAAGTGCCTTTTGCATCTGACCTGCCAACCATTCAACAAATTTCTTACAGGCCAGTATTATCCTCAGTTCTGAGAGCAATGTAGGCTTTATACCTACGAGTACACTGAGTATTAAGACGACCATCTTGACTGAGTAGCCGGGGTACAAAACTTGGAGCTTGCACTGTAGATTACGGCATTTCTCCTATTTTTCCTCGTCCTTCAAAGCGATGCTTGACTCAGCAGGAACTTCAATGACAAACGTCACCTTGTTCTGATAGCTTGTTGGCTAGAATTAGTCCGACTGTCAGAAACGAATACTTCCAATAAGTTCGGCACAACTCGATATCTCCCAGGACGTAAGGCAATACTGCTGTCTGGTCAATCCCATACGAGTGCTGTAGATCATGGTATAACACCTGTAAGGCTCACGCTATGGTGGTGGATGTAAGCTTAAATCGCATACACCGGGTATGTAGAAAGTAAATGCATGAGCAATTCCGGTGCCTGATAGCAGGTCCTACAGTTGATATTAGGAACCCCTACACCTACTACGATAGTAGACCATGGCCTTGGCAGGCCACAATGAATCAGTCGGCCTCCGACTTTAGCCTAGCTGCCCTTAAAAAGGTAAACCAGTTTAGTCAATAAGCCCAGTCTCTACATTCTTATAGTAGTCACTGTGCATGGGATAATCGACATGCCACTTAAGCTAATGTTTCTGATTGGTAGCTTTTACTTGGTCCATCAGACGAGTTGGCTGAAGTTCAGTAACTGATTCTGGGTTAGCACCTTGCCTCCTCACCTGTCGTCGAATATGAGACCAAGTTCATCTGGGGCTCTCTTTGCCACGTTGTATAATTTATTTAACTGTCTGGAACACGGTTATGTTGTGAAAAACTTATGACACACTTATATTCCTTCCAACATTGCTATCTGCCAGAGTTGAGATTCGAACCCGGTACAGATACATGCTACTCTGCTACTTGCATTGTTTACACTTATTATATATCTGTTTCTTACACAAGGTTGTTGAAAAACGCGTAACATACTGTATAAAATGTATCATTTATTTATATTTGCTTTATTATTAATGAACATAATTATTTTTAAGCATTGTTTTTATTGGACAATAACAGTGAAATTTGGTTATGGGAAGGGTGGACAACTCCAGAGAGTAACTTAAACTTACTGAAAACTGAATTGGAATTAGCAAAGGAAACTGCAATTAATTATTCCAAAGAAAAAGAAACAGTGAGCACCATAAAAATACCTGTAAAACATGTTCTTGCTGGACTAGAACCTATTGAATTTATAAATATATTCCCATATTGGATTAAAAGAGATGATATAACTGCAAAACAGTTGAAGGTTGGATTTAATTGTAGAAATAGATAATGGATGTGTATACTAATACAACAACTTATTTTTTAGGATGGACGCAAAGCCAATGTAAATATTATTAAAATGTAAACATTATTTTTACTTTTTTACTTGCAATACATAATCAAGGTCTATCTAAATAAGTATATTGTAATAAGAAAAGGAATGCAAAGAGAGCGAACTAATGAAAACTTCAAGAAGGAACGTATAGATTAGAAGCTTTTACCAAAGCAGTCAGTGCCAACTTTTATAAGAAAATGCAATATTGATTTAGATGCTAGAGTTGGTTGCATCTTATTCCATGGTGCCTTGTTGATTAATAAAAATGTGGTGGAAAACTACAATTTTCTAATCAGAATCGCTTTTAATTGATGTTAATGTAACTTTTAAATTATTTTTTAAACTGTTATGTTGTTGAAGTTTATATTAAATATTACCTACTTTAATATGAGGATTATTTTTGTGATTATTTGTTTTCTACATTTAATGAAACTCATTGATAGGTTAAGAATTAAAATACAGAATACTCAAGTACTAAAATGCCTAAAACATGCCATTTCGCTGAGATAACAAAGATGCAGCTTCAAAAACGTCATGATGGCCTTTTTTAACTGTAGGTACACTAATCATTTGTTGGTAGTTATGTCAGTCCAAAAATCCAAATAATTCTAGTAAAGGTCTATAAAAATTGATCTGAGTGCCCAGATCATTATCTCTGCCTTTGAAGTTCCTACAAGCTTAGAAAAAGAAAATGCTATTTGCAAATGTCTCAGACTGATAGACTAGAATAGTTATTCATCCAATAGAGCAATACAAAATGTGCTATAGGATATCTTACACCAGAGTCTATATATTCATATATACAGGTGCACACAAGAAACATGTAGCCGCATATATGAACACTTATGTAAATAAACATATTTTCTTACTTTTTATTGGGTATTTTGCCACTGAAAAATATTTAAAAATTTTAATGAAAAAACCTCTGCGGCAAACGGATCAGACAGAGGTTGGTTCTTGAGTACTTGACTGTTTCAAAAAGTCTCACACCTAAAAATATATAAACTAGAACAATAATGTTATAAACTAAAAACTGAAAATCAAAGCTATAGGTAGTTAACGTTTCGGAAGAGAATCTACTTCCGTTCTCAAAACTTTTTTGGACGTCAACCATGACAGTTCTTTGTTTATGTATTTCCATAGTCACATGAGACATTAAATTATATTTATCTTATTTTTACTTACTTCGTCTCTAAGGATGGGCAACCAACTAGTACAAAAATCTATTGAATAATTAGAAACGCATCTATCCTCGTTTAATAAAATAATCGCGGATTCTTTAAGTTTTCTTTAAGTTGCTCTCTTTTTCCAAAATCTTCGCCGAGCCCCATTTAATTCTATGATTATTATCCCACGCGTGTTCACAAATTATTATTATATACAGTAAATATAACAGTCACAGATGTTACATACAATTGTATAATGCCATTGTATTATATGCATTTTACGTATGGTATATTATTTAATATCATCCATACAAACATTAGAATCCGCTCTTCTATTTGAGGTTATGGTCATTTTATTTTGTGGTGTTTGCAAAAATATTGGTTGAATATAAATGTGAAAATGGATCGTCCACAGAAGACTTATCTGAAGCTCGTTAACAAATATTTTACTCGTGAAAAAGTCGGTAAAAATTTCGAAATTTTATATTTCTTCTGTATCTTCTGAGTTACTTATAACTTGTAACAAATTGAAATTGTTGAATGTTTCCGACAACTTTAAAAAAAATATCATTTACTAAATCCAAATACCTACTAAATTTCATAGGACTACAACACTAGTGTATCATTTTTTAAATTTTGGTTAACACGAACGACGAACGACACTTCTACATTAAATCTGAGAGGATTAGTGATGGGCGATATATCGCGAACTGTGATTTAATCACTGATATTAAAAAATCACAAGTAACGACTGTGAATAAAGTTGGAAGAAAAGCGTGACGTGATCACGACTTTCCATATATCAATATATTCTTGACGATATAAATATCTTGTTTGCGACTATATGTATAACACGTAAAGCAAACGATTCCGTGACTTAACGATATTAGGTATAGGTACGCGTTTCACAAGATAGATTGATCTAGCGCGTCTCATACTATATAGATATTTATTTAATTATCTTTTTATATTTTTTATTCACTGGCAATTAAAGGTAGGGTCGTGGGGAACATTTCTGTTACAAGAACACCTACTAAAACCATGCGTTAAAATATTTTTTTGATTAAATATACTAGCAATTTTATTGCAAATATTGAACATCCACGTCTCGGCATGGCATATAATAAAAATATGGAATTCGACAATTTTGTGTTCTTTTTGATTTTTAAAATTGTGAAATGCTTAGCTCCAAAACATGTTTTAGATAATTGTGTTTTTGTTGGAGAGAAATAACCACAACTTCTACATCGAAAACACATCGACTAACCATAGTACCTAGAAATCATCTTTTCTCAACGGGTTTGCAATTTTGTAATCAACTGCGAAGATAAGTATCCTATAGGTATATATAGAATGTGCAACAATTAATAAAAAAGTACAGCAAGTTGGCGAAGAGTATAATGGTTATAGCTTGTATATATACGTTAGAAGTGCTGCCTTATGCCGTTGACCAAAATTGTAAGGAAGAAGTAGGTAACAAATTTTTGATAAATATTTGAATGGGAGAAATACTTGAACTTTTATTAAATCAAATATGTTTCCCATTAAATAATAGCAAATAAGAATAACTATATAAATAAACATTATATTCATTATTTAATTTGTACATTTTTATTAAAATCCGAGGCTTTTATTAAAAAGGTTGCAACACTCTTATAAACAATAACCCAGCAAAAATTAAAATCCCTGATTGATAACTAGCAACCTAAAACCTAAATAGTTTATTGATGCTTCCGAAATGTTTACATATTTGTATAACTTTACAAACATATGCTATTATACGAAGTTCAAACAGGCGTCCCATTTAAAATTTTAGTGTTTTGGCTTTATCACCAATCCATGTCAGGTTACTCAGGTTAGTTGGATAAGCAAATCATAATATCAACATGTATGTATATGTAAATATCATACGTGTTATATATCTACGGCTACACAGATTACCAAAGTAGCGAATTCACCAATTCACCAATTAACAATATTTCCTATTCGCCGTATTATGAAAAGTCGTGATCACATCACGGTTTAAATTCACTGATATCAGAAAATCACAGTCACGATTCACGTTGTGATTGAAAAATCACGATATCGCCCATCACTAGAGAGGATAAAGATGATATAATATATATATAATCTTTATCCTCTCAGCATTAAATAGTTCACGATGAATTCTTCTTCATCTTCTACAAATTGCCATTTGGAATGTGCAATGTTTAGTAGTTAGCTTTCAACTCTACTTCTTCTTTTGCAAATTGCTCTGTGGCTAGTTCAGTAGTTCGTGCTGAATTCTGCTTCCCCTACAAATTGCCGTTTGGAATGTTTAGTAGTTCACGCTGAATTCTACTTCTTATTTCATTCACGCATTTAGAAGAACAGCTTGTAAATAATGTAAACCAACGGGTTCCCACTTGATTCTTATACTATTTTAGTAATAATTTGTAGAAGTGAAATGACAACATAGTACCTTTTACTCTAGAATTCAAATGTCGCTTATATTCGGGAACGATTATTAATCATTCTGGGTGCATATATATACTTTCATTCATATAATAGAAACATATGCGTCACTATATGACATGCAGGTATCTACTTATAGGTAGATGAAATGTGCAAGATTTATATAAATCAGACTCGATTAATCTTATAGAGTAATCATTACATGATTACTTGTTGCTTTACTAAACAACAGGCAGCTCGGTTGCATAATAACAGATTACATCTGGAGTGTTGCTCATTATCAACTTAATTCGAAATTTAGCAACACGCGACCTAATAAAATGCACCAAGCTATATATGACCTAAAAAAGCAATTAACGCAACACTGTTACGAAAGGTCATCCTTCCATATCTGAGATTCATCAACTCATGGTTGTTTTATCCACTGAACTTTGCATAATAAGTTTAGTAATTTTACTCAAAGAATTTTACAAAAATACTTTGGTTTTACCACCTACCACAGAAAAATTCACAGATTTCGCAATCATTGCAATCATTGGGACATTTGAAATGATAACACCATACATAAAACATAAACTTTTTCCGGACTCTTCTTCGCCTCGTCCACTACACCGTTGTATTTCCACCTCAAATGGAAACTGGTAACTTGACCCCTGTGATATATGCAACCCATATTACATACGATAGTCTCAGTCGACCGCGACACCGCTGTCTTTTGACCTTGAACAAAAACTGGTAACTCTACCCCATATACGAAAACATAAACATTTCCAATGTTAAAACAGAACAAGTTCTGCACTGCCCGTAATTAAGCATAGCATTGCCATCTGAAATCAGTTTCATCTAAACATCCGAAATTACACCCTCTATTTTTACTAAATATACGAAATAACACACATTTCGGTCACACACATTTTAGGTATGTGATTTCGGTCTGGTTAGAATTTTTCACAGTCCTGAAATTACGGACTTATTGACAACGCTGCTGAAAATATATTATGCAACCTTCATAACAGAATAAACTTTTTAGCACTGCATTGGTCCAGTTGGTAGCAAAGTAAAGGCCAGTTGTATAATAGAAACGGATCAGCCATTCGGCCAGAATTCAGTTGAACTTTGGTTTAAAATCCACAGATACCATTATTGTAACAATTTATAAACAAGAAGTATATAAAAATGGCCGACATATATTTTTACATGCCCGAATGTGAAATGAAAATTCATCAGTCTAAGTAATATTTTTTAGATCTGTGTTGAGTGGAATTTTCTGTTTCTAAATGTTGGTAATACTAGTGATGTAACTTATCTTGTCGCTATGTTCCCGTTATTTCAGTTTTAATCATGGATGATGACATGTACCACGGAAAGTTTCGATATGTGATAACATAAATTGCCTTTTACCATAATTTTTTGATATTTAAAAGTATAATTAACAGTGACAAAATGGACTTTGGTCAGCTACTGCATACTGCACAGAAAAATGAAAAGACCAACAAGAATGGGGTAAATATAATTCATTTATTTTAAAATATGCACTGCCCTAAATAAGAATTCTAGAAGTATGGTTAATTATACAAATATTTTGCAGGCTCGATATTATAGTACTAAATTTGAGCCTCCGAAAAAGGAGAAAAAGGGTAAAGAATTGTCAGAGAACATTAAAAAATTTCTAGCAAAAAAAGAAGCCGAGGAGAGAAGAAAAGCAGAGGAGGATAGAAAAAAGAGAGATGAGCTGTTAGCCCTAAGGTCACAGGTAACATAATTGTTAATTTATTAACACAGGATACTTTTCACTGTAATAGATAAACTTTAAAATATCCTAGATCAATGTATTATAGCCAGAAAGTGAGATTGCACATTTAAGACTGCCGGACATTAAATTTGCAATAGTACGGTAGCCCGTGACCAAAATCAGCTGTTATCACCTAATGCTAGTTTTGATCACCAGGTTATAGTTTATTACAATACAAAACCGATTTTCTGAGCACTCGACATCTTTAACCAAAAAGAAAATAATTGATTAGAATTTGTTGTCGATTATTCTCTTATTCATAACCTGAAAACAAACTGTCCTCTGAAATATAAAATATTCTTCATATATGCCCTTAACCTGTAAGTTCTCATTATAATAAAAGCAGAAGTACATACAAGCGGCCGTTTTTGCATATACAACCGACAATCGCAGCCTAGGATGTTCAAGGTAGTATACAATTACCCGTTTCTAACGGTGTTAATATTTTCAGTTTTCTAACATGAGTAGAACCCAAAGAAATGATAAAAACTTACCTGTCAACAGTTCCCCCCACCAACCGCTGGCACCCCTATCGGCAAAAAAGTCTCCTAAAGATTTTTATTATTATCAAAGCGCGCATCAGTTTCTTTTTAGTTGAAACAATAATTCCGTGATGTATACTAACATCATAAAATCAGTTTGTACTTCAACATTAATGAAAATCTCGTTTCAGTGTTGCTTTTTTACCCATAGGGTAGGGATGTGTCCTGGGGGGTACTAAGACTACTGGAATTCAATTAAGCGCCCAAAAAAATATAGGGAGCGAAGTGATTGAATTGAGATGGATATATATATTTTTTTAACATATCAAGTTGAAACTTGTCCGTTCATATTTTTCATACATGTTTTTTGATTAGAGAATGGACATTAGGGAGTACCAAAATTAGCCTAAAAAAAGACGCAGAATTGAAATGCAAGTAGTAGGTATGATGTGCAAAATTTTTTTGTCGAAGAAAAACTTCAGAAATAGACGAGAATTGTTGGAACGGACATTTGGCGATGACACGAATTTCCACTTGTCCCTAGTTTTCAGTATTTAACCCCTTAAATTTCCATTTTTATTTATTTCTCGAAATATGCATATTTATGAACATCACGAAACAGTAAACGGACATTAGGTGATTGATTACTCAGATGAATGAGCATTGGCGTGGGAATTTCTCATAGGCGATAAGTCAAAAATTTTGGTTACAGGCTACCATACTACAAGCAAACTGGTGTCAGTATTATGGCTGAAAGAGATAGCAGTTCCTTGGGAAATAATTGTGTCTATTCATTTGACCATTGTTGGATAAATAGCAAATAATAAATGTTGCTTTTAAGATTCTGGTTTGTACATCAGTAGCATTTTATGGCACGTTCACCATTGTGTTTATTTAATATGAATATTATGGGCCTTCTTACTTAAATATAGATGATTAAGAATGTTAATGCAGCAACCATATTGCCATGTGTTAAAATCTAAAGGTTTTTAGAACTTTAATAAATATTTTTATACTGCTCCATAAGCATAATTTGCTTTTATAGGAGTTTTTTTAAATATATATGTACTTTTAGGATAAAAAAGCCACCCGTCGTGTAAATGTTATGCTAAAAAGAACAAAATCGGCGAACCAATCAGTAATCGAGGATGCTGTTGACAATGACAATACCGCTGTCACTCTGGCAGGCCCAATGCAACCCGATGAAGATGACTATGGTTACGTTTCGCAGGAAGCGTCAGCATTTTACAATAAAATGATGGAAAAATATAGCAAGATGCCGGACGAGCCCAAATTTAATTTGACAAAGAAAAAAGTAAGCACCAATCTGACCAGCACCAAAGACAGAGTCAAAGCTGCTTTGGAAAAGGAAAGGGAGGAGGCCATGCAACCTCATCGAAGAAAAAGAAAACATAAAGATAAGGAACGCAAGGAGGGTGAAGATGATGAGGAAGGTATCAGTTTCAAGGCACCTGACAGGGAGGTAGACACTGCAGCTGCAATGCCGCCTCCGCCACCACCTAAGCCTAAACCAAAACCTGCACCTCCACCAATGAATTTTGCAGGTAAAAAATTATTTATGACCAAAGTAAATGCTCTATTGTGGAGATATTACCTCTTAGAAAGTACTTATCTCTTTAGCGAAAATTTTCCATTCACACTTTTTTTTATCAATCAAAATAGAGCTAATGGGCCTTTTCAGTAGGTACAAATCTTAAACGCATTTTGAGCTATTAGGTTTTGTATGTATAAAGTTTTTGCTCAGTTAGAAAAAAAATTATTTATAAAATGCATTTTAAAAGTGTGTGTGTCGATGATGTCACTTTAACTTAGAATGTTCCAGTTTTAGGTACTTTCTTTTCTACTTTTACTGTTTTACACCATAACTTTCTTCTAATTTTCTCTTTAGGACGATAAAGGAATATTTTATTTGGAGTATTAACATTGTTATTTGAACAACTCGGCATGAAACACTCCTTAAACATTTTGTTTTAACAGATAAACGTGATCCCAACCTAACCTTCTAACATCTGATATAACATGACAACTGACAGATAGAGCAGTGAGAAACGTCCAGAAAGGAAAACAAAAAAATTAAGAACAAGGTCTAAGAGTGACATCTCGACAAAATTGAGATATCAATTATTTTTTAAATAACAAACATGAAGTCTTCTAATTCATGTCCCCTGATTCTAGACAGGTTGGTCGGGAAGAAGACCAGTTCCTCCAACATTGTCGTTTATCACATCCAGGATTTGAGCCCAGAAAAGATAAACACGAAGTTGCATGGGGTGTTCTATTTATGCTTGGCAATCTACAAATGTCTTAAAAATACTCCCATTACTTCTACATCTTATCTTGTCATCCATTTTCTGACCAATTTTGTCCAATAACGTTATCGAATAATTAATGTTGTTTATTTTTGTTCTTACAACTGATCTCTTATCTTTTGCACTTGACCTTCATCAGAGAACAATATTTACTCAAAATAAGATCAGCATACTCCACCCATCTCGACAAATAAGTTTCTAAACAAACAAAATTTTATCTTTTACAGAATTATTGAAAATAGCTGAAAAGAAGCAATTTGAACCGATTATTATTGAGAAAAAGGAAAAGGAAGAAGAGAAACTTCTTACTAAAAAACAAAGAAAAGAGATGGAGAAGGAAAGAGACTACCTGCAAAGGAAAGAAGCTAGAAAAGAGGCAGGCGGTAGACCTCCTCCACCACCACCAGATAGAAATCGAATTCCAAAACTAAGTGAAAGATCAACTACCACTCCTACTAGTGAAAAATCTGGCTACCCAAATACCAACGATAGAGTTGATAAAATTCCCAAATTAAGCGGACAAAGACCAATGAAACCTAGTACGGACGACCACATACCAAAACCGAATGGTTTACTTCCTAGTGCCAAACCTAGTATAAACAAGCCAAGTTCTAGCATTTCTTCTAAAGATGTACCTAGGAAACCACCTCCTGCAAATTTAGACAGAAATGAAAGACCGGTGGCCACCAGCAGTAGAGGAAGTACCAATGTATTCCCATCGAAATCTAGTAATTCATCTATACCCTCTAATTCTAACTTTAAATTAAGTAGTAAGGATCAAGAAAAAGTTCGACACCTCAATAGTAACACGAATAATTTGAAAGATGGTAGACCAAAACCTTTAACTAACACTTTTAACAGCAAACCAAAAGATTTCCCACCGAAAGATCTGAAACCTAAGAAATTGCCATCAGAAGGTTTGCAACCTAAAATGTCTCCAAAAAATGACATTCAACCGAAAAATTTACCTTCAAGTGACGTTAAAGCTAGGAAATATTTACCAGGTGATCTTCGAGCAAAACAGTTCCCACCTAAAGATATGAAACCCAAACAATTTCCACCTGCGGATGTTCGAAGGAAAGAACTCCCTCCGGATATGCGTAGAAAGGAATTTCCACCTCCGGATGTTCGGAGAAAAGAATTTCCACCTGCGGATGTTCGGAGAAAAGAATTTCCACCTCCGGGTGTTCAAAGGAGAGAACTTCCGCCAGGTGGTCTCAAGAAGAAACCAGCTATTGGTACCAAAAGTAAGTGTTTAAACCAGTCTTTTAGTGGTATAAATGTTGTTAATATCGGACAAGTGCAATTCATTTTGGGGAGATGCATGTTTAAAGAAATGCATCATTCGAGACCAAAATCTCATTATCGAAGCGAGGAAGGTTTGTACCTAGAAATACAAAACAACAAAATTAATTTCTTTCATCAATTTAGTATAAAAAAACTAGACTAAACATTATACACTTCTATTTAAGACGTATCTAATATTTCGATACAGCTATTATGTGGAAATGTGTGTCCTGTTTGTAAAAATGACTTGCAAAGTTAGAGTTTGATTTGTTATGCAGGAATGATGACGTATGTTCCTTAAACCTAGTTACAAACTTTCTACCAGTTTGACCTATATAATAGCTATTGCATACCTCTAAAAAAGAGAATATCTTGTTTCTCTTTCTTTACTGTGATATGGGTTATACAATCAGATATTTAAGAAAAACTGCTACTTTAAACATTCTTTTGTTTAAACAAAAGCTTTCCATCACACCGATTTATCAAAAACTTTTTACTACACTTCTTGGAAATTCTTTCAACAAATTGCTATAGTAAGATAATTCCTTATTAGGGAATTTAGACCGTTAGTTTTATTCCACTATTTAGGAAACCGTTCAAGAAATTTAGAAATGTGCCAAACATTAATTTGTCAAAATTTAGTGGTAAAAAGTACCAGTACTTCCTACACATGATACGAAAAGCTTCATACTCCTAAATCAAAGATACTTACTATCTATACTTTTTTCTTTGTTACATGTAGTTGGAAATGCATTTACTTTAATGTATTCCGCTGAATGCATATCCAATTTTATTTATCTACCTTACTAATATGTCATATTACCCCTTTAGGAAGGATTTTGGATGATGATGATAGCGAGTATGACTCAGAAATGGACGATTTTATTGATGATGATGAGCCAGAAAGCGATTACTCCAAATATATTAGTGAAATATTTGGATATGATAAATCAAAATACAGAGACGTGGATGAGGATGTTGATAATATGGAGTCAACTTTTGCTCAACAAATGAAGGAAGAGGTGATTAGTACAAAATTAGGTGAGTCACGATATAAATAATTTTAAAAACTCCAATTAATTTTGTATTTGCATTAAGTTTTTTCCTGTCATGCTCTGCAGCTTGTTTATGCCAGTTTTTACTATTTCAGGCATCATGGAAGACCTAGAAGACATGAAAAAGGAGGAGGAGGAGAAAAAGAGGAAAGCTTTAATGAAGAAGAAAAGGAAATTATAATTACGTATAGGTGGTTTTTCTATCTACTTTTTGTATGTTTTTTTTTACATGTGATTGAAAAGTTGTTTAATTTGTGATAAGCTTAGTTATTTATATATACATTATATATTATACATAATCATATTAACTTAACTAGAGACTTTGTATGTATAAATCGTAAGTATGGAAATACATTAGCTATTTTTAAGATTTGTTTTATTCATCGAGGGAAAATGGTAACAGACACCAGTAGTACTCATTTTGTTTTAAAGGGGTACTGTGAACAGGCTATGTACATGATACAACCTTCATTGACGGAACATCGATTCATCTACCACGAAATAATTTTTTTGCTATAAATTACAGTTTCACGAAAAAAAAAGTTTTCAGACTAGCTAACCAGACCCATGTATCCCTATGTATTTCCAGTCGAATCTGAATCCGAGGTAAAAAATAATTATACACCCCCAAAATCATTAGCTAGAGCCCAAAAACTCCCCTGGAATGGGGTAAAAAGAAGATTAAGCTACGAGAATAGTTGTTACATCTTCAAGGTCAAAAGCAGTCGCTCAGTCGTCTATCTATCTATCTATCACTGTGACATTCATGCCTTGACTGGGCGGCTCCATTTGACTGTTTAATGTACAATCAAACTGAGTGTTGGAACAAACCTTTAAGGTTAAACAGCAGCGTACACATGCGTAATGTAGATATGAAGCGCCCCTGAAACTATCACCCATATATAAAAAAATTTTGTTAAAGCGATAAGAAACTGCATCAGGTCCCACGTAATCTTATAAACCCCTACAGGTTTGAAAGCAACCACCGCTAAGTTTAGAGGACATGAGACAAACAATCGAACAAGATTTCTAGTTTCGTGGATGCTATGATTTGCTAAAATAGAACTAGAAACTTACGTACCATCAACGTCCTATAGTCTCCACCCTCAGAGGGTGCGAAAACTAATAAAAAGTTAGAATCAGAATATGCTTTATTGTCATAAAAAATACAAAAAATTTCTGTTGACAAAGCCAAACTTAAATACTAATAAAAGTTACAGACATTAAGAGTAAAGGAAAACAAAAAACAACAAACAGGATTACATTTATTTTATGTATAAAACAGTGATAAAAATGGGTCAATAAAATGTGTCTTGAAAGAATTCATTCAGTGAATAATAAGCGCCTTGCTAACCAATAACTTCTTAAGTTCTCTTCTAAATTTATTATTGCTTATAATTTGCCTCAAATTTACAGGAAGATGATTAAACATTTTTCTGCTATTATAGAGAATTGAGTTTTTTATCTGAGCCGATGATGGAATAGGAAGTGTGATGTTATGAGTGAGCCGTGTGTAGTGAACCGAATCCCCGTTTATATCATGTCCAAACTTTTTATGCATGAGACATGCAGTCTCAAAAATGAATATACACGAGAGCGTCATAATTCCATGCTTCAAAAACAGTGGTTTACACGAATCTCTTACATTAGCCTTACACATGTACTTTAAAGCCCTTTTTTGCAGCACAAAAATTTTATTAATCGCATTGATCATTGCCTTTTATTGTCCAAACTTCGACAGTATGGCTGCTCTACCGCTCTTGTTCAGTTCTTCTCATCTTACCTGTCAAACCGTCTTAATTATGTTGCTTACAATGGTTACACGTCTAACCCATATACCATAACATCAGGAGTACCACAGGGTTCCAATTTAGGTCCGCTATTTTTCGCTCTTTTTGTCAATGATCTCAATGACAATCTTTGCTGCAAAAAGCTTTTTTTCGCAGATGACCTGAAAATCTTTGCGTCAATAAATTCCAAAGACGACTGTCATGTGCTACAAAGGGAACTTAACAAAGTGGCACAGTGGTGTCATCTAAACTCTCTGGCTCTAAATATAACCAAATGCAAGGTTGTAACTTACTCACGAAAAGATGAATCCATCGACTACGATTATCGTATCGGCACACAATCTTTGCCACGTACTGACTCAACTAGAGATCTAGGAGTCTTTTTTGATGACAAATTATCATTTGCCAAGCATATCGAGTTAACGGTCTCCTCGTCTATGAAAACCTTAGGGTTTATTTTAAGACTAAGTCAGGTCTTCCGGAACAATGACGTCTTAATTAAACTATTTTATTGTTATATACGGTCTAAACTCGAGTACTGCTCACTTATCTGGAGCCCTATCTATGATTATCAAGTTAAATCAATCGAGTCTGTTCTGAGGAAATTTTTAAAATTTCTCTGCTTTCGCACTGATGGTAATTATCCAAACAGAGGCTGCGACCAGACGTATCTGTTAAATAGGTTCGACTTTGACTCACTACAATTTAGAAGGCAATTCTACGCTATAAAATTCCTGTATTCGCTCATACACAACAGGGTCGATTGCCCTCCTGCACTAAGCCA
The DNA here is from genome assembly GCA_963583905.1 of Stenurella melanura. NCBI lineage: Eukaryota > Metazoa > Arthropoda > Insecta > Coleoptera > Cerambycidae > Stenurella > Stenurella melanura. Next base: position 123,684,430 of record OY757314.1, read on the forward strand.
GTTGAACTTCTTGATTCCAAGAGCCGCTAGTCGCAAACCGCTCACATTTTATTGTCAACCGGCACGAACCAATATAATGCTGAAGTCTCCTATATTCGTTATGTGCTCTACCTACAACTCAATTTGTGATACTTGTGATATTGTGACATTGACTTATTTCAGTAACGGTTATTTGGGTAGAGATCTCAAATTTACTTTTGCAGAAATAAGTCATGAAGATATTTATTTGGCAATAAAAAATATGAAATCTGTAGCAACAGGGAGCGACAACATCAATTTAAAAATGATTAACTTAATAATTCCTCATTGCATTGATGTTCTGCAGAACATATATAACGATTCTTTGAAACTAGGAGTTTTTCCAACCGTGTGGAAATCTGCTAATATTCTACCAATTTCCAAAATATCCGTTCCACTAACCCTAAATGATTTACGCCCTATCTCAATACTCCCATCATTTTCTAAGATATTAGAGAAAATCATCTCTCTAAATTTGAAAATATTTTTAAACACTCATAATATTTTACCCATCGTCCAATCAGGATTCAGAGAAAAACACAGTACCACAACTGCTCTATTAAAACTCATAAACGACATCTCTTTTGAGTTAGATAAGTCAACTTCATCGATAATAATTCTATTAGACCAAAGTAAGGCATTCGACCTAGTAGACTTCGACTTGCTAGTAGCAAAATTAAAATATATTGGCTTTGATGCCACTGCACTGAAATGGTTTAGTAGCTATTTGAAAAATCGTACTCAGAAAGTTGTATTAGGATGTAATAATGAATCGTACTTAGGTACTACAAGAAGGGGGGTACCGCAAGGCAGCATTCTCGGGCCTATTTTATTCTCAGTGTATACTTTTGATTTACCCACTTGTATACAATATTGTAATATACACTTATATGCGGATGATGTCCAATTATATAAACCTTGTCATTTTTTGCAGTTGGAGGAATCTATTAATTTTATAAATATGGACCTAGATTCGATTACGGTTTGGTGCTCGAACAATGGTCTAAAAATTAATCCTGGTAAATCTAAAGCATTATGCATAGGGAAGGAACACCAAAGAAATGTTATTTGCCAAGAGAAATTATTGATAAATAATACACAAATTGACTGGGTAGAATCAGCAAAAAATCTCGGTTTGTTTATTGATCATAATCTGAGTTTTAACCAACACGTCAATCATGTCATCAGTATGTCTTATTTCAAGCTAAAATCATTATATCACCTAAAATATCAATTAAATGAGCAAACAAAATTAAAATTAATAAAATCTCTTATTTATCCTCATACCGATTACTGTTGTACAGTATACTATCATTTTCTAACGAATTACAATAAAATCAAATTACAGAAAGTACAAAACTCGTGTATGCGCTTTGTCTGTTGCATTCCATATCGGAATCACGTAACCCCTTACTTATTTCAACTTAAAGAACTTAATGTTGTCAAAAGGGCACAATATCTTTATTATACATTTCTCTTTAAAGTCTTAAAATATCAAACACCACAATACTTATATAATTCACTGGAAAAAAGATCTAACATTCACAATGTAAACATAAGAGTCAATTCTTTCTGTATCCCTCAATATTCCACTAGCAAATACGAAGGTTCTTTCACTTATATGGCTCCTCATTTATTAAATAAGGTATTAAACTTGGATTTATCTTCCTACTCTTTTAACATCAGTGTTAAAACTATGTTATTAAATGATAATCTCTAATAGATTTATAAATAAGTGGGTATACTATTTAAATGTTTTATATATATACATATATGGATTCCTATGTAATTACCTTAAGTATTTTTTATTTTTTCTCTTGTTCTTCTTTTTGGGTAGTGTGGAAGAACGGCTTAGCCGAACTCCTACCTTTTATGTAACATTGTATTATTGTAATCTCTGTTTGCATAATAAACATTATTATTATTATTATTATTATATATTTGACTGTTCGATACATACAATTTATACTTCTCTTAAGAATTGCAGTATCCCATAGTATTAAATAACACAAACATGTAGTGCACTTGTAATTAATTTTACATTGTCACTCATGTGTATGTAAGAAGCTATGTATTTATATATTTTTTTTTTGTATTTTGTTGCTTTCTTGTCCTGTAATTGGTTCTTTTGTACTGTTGGACAAATGTATTAAATAAATAAATAAATAAATAAATTAATTAAATAAATATTGCGAGCAAGAACCCCAGAAACAAATACCGTAACGTAAATTTGAGTCTATAAGGGCAAAGTATGCATTTCTTGCCGAGTCGAAGTTTAATTCATTTGCCACCACTCTAATTGCATAACAATTAGTAGCTAATTTTTTACTTAATATTGAGATGTGGTTTTCAAATTTTAACTTACTGTCGATATGTATGCCTAAAAATCTACATTCAGCTTGGTTTTTTATAATTTTGTCGTCCAAGTATACCTCATTCAGGTCGCACTTAAATGTAATGATGTTAGTTTTAGATTCGTTAAAAGATAATAAATTAGCATCACACCAATCTTTAATCATTTTTAAATCGCTACTCACGATCTCATGGAGTTCATCGATGTATTTACCATGCCAGAGTATCGTGGTATCATCCGCAAAAAAAGTGAACTTTCCTTGAATATTAACAGAAGCCAAATCATTAAAATATATTAGAAATAGTAAAGGCCCAAGGATAGAACCTTGTGGCACGCCAGACGACACTTCCAGTTGTTTTGACACTTTACCATTAAAAATAACTTTTTGATAGCGACCAGATAAATATGACTTGAACCAATGCAGTGTTATACCTCTAAACCCGTAGATTTGTAGTTTCCCCAGCAATATCCTGTGATTTACGCAGTCAAATGCTTTAGCCAAATCACAGAATGCTGCTGCAGCCAACTCCCCATCATTAATCTGAAGATATAGTTTCTCTAAAAAGGCAAATATAGCATCGTTTGTACTTTTTGAGGCATGAAAACCAAACTGTTCTGCACAGAGGACTTTATTCGGATACAAAAAATCTAAAATTCTTTTCTTAACCAATTTCTCTATTATTTTTGATAACGTAGGAAGCAATGATACTGGCCTATAGTTGGAAGGTGATTCATGGTCTCCACACTTAAATAGCGGAACAACTTCTGCAATTTTTAAACAAGACGGAAAGGTTCCTGTTTCGAAAGACATATTAATAGCCTCTACCAAGATCTGTAAAATATTTTCTGGCAGTTTTAAGAATATTTTTAGAGAGATACAATCCCAACCGCTAGTATTCTTATTCCTAATGTCGTTCAATATTTCCCTAATTTCTTGGGTATCAGTAGGAGTCAGGAAAAAAGATTGAAGTACAGAAAGATTATTCAAGTACTTAAGAGGATCGCAATTTGGAGTAATTTTATCACTTAATTTTTTTGCTATAGAGCAATAAAAGTTATTAATTCCATCAGCGCTTAGATTACTATTTACCTTTTTGTTATTATTTTTTCCTCTAAGATCATTTACAATTTTCCACATTTCTTTTTGCTTGTTAGCTGACTGTGAAATTCTGTTACTATAATAAATATTTTTAGCAGCTAGAATAGTTTTCCTGTAAATTTTTCGGTACCTATTAAACTAAGCAATAAACTCAAGATTATCCACTGCAAATATGACACAAATACATATTAAAATTTATTGTACGAATATAAACATTTCTCAAGTACAGGAGAGACTAGATTTGTATTTGTTAAAATTGTTGACCACTTTTGATTGTTGTAAATTATCCAGCATAGTCTGCTTTTGGTTTTTTATGAAGATTACATTGGACCTGATGCAGTCTCTTAGACATTTCGAGCTTCTTTAGCAATCATTGCAGTTTTGGATCGATTTTTTTACACATGGGGGATAGTTTCAGAGGGGTTTCATATCTATTACATGTACGCTGCTGTTTAACCTTAATTTGTATAATTCGATTGGTTAAGATGTAACAGCTATTCTCATAGCTTAATCTTCTCTTTACCCCATTCTAGAGGTGTTTTTTGGCACAAACTAATAATTTTATTGGGTGCGTACGATTCTTTTTGACTTCGGATTCAGCGACCAAAAATACAAAGGGATACATAGGTCTGGTTCACTGGTCTGAAATATTTTTTCTGTGAGGCTATGTTATCCGCGAAAAGTGGTTCGAATTTTACTAGAAACCGTAGGCCTCCATCTGCTTAACTCACACGAATCAAAATTTCAGACTCGCTGAGTGACCTGGAAAGTGTTCAATAAACATTTAATGCCTTCCAAAATGTTATTTTGAAACGGATCAAATCAAATCAGAGTCATCATCAAAAGTATAAGAAAGTAAAATGTAAATACACTTCTCCTAATTGTTAACATAAATTGGAGGCAACTAAGATTATGACGTTCCCTTCATACCTCATACCTGGATAACTCCTACAAGACTTATTATCGAACAGTTTTACATTTAGTAGTCCCATCATCACTTTACAGGCGAAAATTATAGTTACCGGCATACATAAATAGGCTCGGAATTTTTTAAAGTCCTGTTTTCTGGTTATATTTCACCAAATCCAAGCCTTTCCAGACCGGTAAACTGCAAAAAAAAATATAAGCCCCACCCTAGTTGATATAACATCCTAAGGGATGTGATGTAAAACACTTGGTCCTTTGTCTAGATGTTAAACAACAATAAAATCCATACTCTCCTTACAAGAAGTAGTTTGGCAAAATTTTCAGTTGGGGATAGCTCATCTTGTGATTGGACTTAATAGCAGACACAGGCAGACGTTCAATAAATAAATAAATTTCAGGAGTGTATTGGTAATATTTATTTGGAAAATCACAAACATTTATTAAAAGACCGTAAAATAGGTGTGTTTACGTCTAATATCAACATTATTATGTAACATTAAAATCAGAACACAAACATTTCGTTTTAATCTCATAAATATTTAAGTAATAATAATAGGTAGAAAAGATGGGAGCAAACTAGCATCTGCTCTGATATTTTTTTACAAAACAAAGAAACACTACTAACAAGTATAATACAGCTTATAATAATTAACGTTATCATTTCATGTTTAATTAGCTTACAATATTTCCTACATCTTTTGAAACATCAAAATTAGAATATTGAAGAACAAGTGAGATTTAAAAATACCAATATATCGTTCAAACACCATTTATATACATTTGCTCCCTATAGAGCTCTTTGATATAAGCAGTGGCAGATTTATCAGTAGGCCTACATTGCTCCAGCCTAGGGCGCCAACAGTTGAGGGATGAAAAATGTTGGCAACTTTCGAAAAAATTATAGGCAAATTACCGATATTATAAACAATAATGAACAAAGTAATATTAATTTATGACATCAAAACTAGATTTGAAAATTTGATATTTTGAAATCTGTGCCAAATACATATGCTATAGACTATCGGCAGAAAGGCGGAGCTTGCTACTAGCGCTCGTGGCGGCCTAGTAAATAACTTTCGTGCCTTACACAATACAAAAGTCGTTGCACAATTGAAGAAAAATTCCGTGCCGCGGCACTAGTAGACATTTTGCCAATAGTCTATAATCTAACAAATTAGATTAGGTTTGGGGCAGAAGATCATCCATTGCCTACGGACACAAAAACTAAATCTGCCACTGGTTATAAGCATAGGTACTTAGCCAAAATCCAAGAGTGTTTATGTGATCCTCAATAGAATAAAAAAGTTCATATCAACTTATGACAGATAGCCATAATTTCACCTCAAATTTCGATGATCTTTTCAACACTTTCTCAAGAAAAATTGAACACATATTTTTCTTGAATTGTGAAATTATCTTTAAATAATTTAAGAGATTTTTTAATTAAATGTCTATTGCAAAAACTTACAGCTAAATGAAATTATTAACTAGTGAGAAAGATTCAATTTTATCTAAGCAAAGTATATTTCGAGGTAGGTAGAGAAATACCACTAAAACCATTGTTGAAACCCCTCATACCTTGCATTAACTCATGAAAATACCGACAGCCATTCTGTTATATCCAGTACTTTTTATTAAGGTGCTGGGTGGTGTTATTTTTTAAAATAATTATTTTCATATGAAATAGCAAATGGCATATACAGGGTGTCCCAACATTCCGTGTGCATGGAGCTACAACTGAGTCTTATGTATAAAATAAGTCGATTTAACTAAACTTACTTCTACCCCAGGTTATCTCGTTTAGCCACTAGAGGGCATCAAAGTGTTACTGGAAATGGTGGCCATATCGAACAGATTTGTCAAAGAGCAATAGACTACAAGTTCTTGTAAACTAAAATATATTATTTAGTTTCATTTGCAAATAAATAATTTTTTAAATGAGTTAAGTTTGGTTTGCATTGAAAATGTGATAATAAGGTTGTGATAAAAAAATTAATGAAGCCAACCAAAATAAAACAATTTTACAAGAGAGAACAAAATTTAACAAACTGTTTATCCTTAGGACAACAAAATGATGAAGTATATAGGGTCACCCTCTAAAAAATATGAACAGATTTGTTTAAGAGTGGGAGTATTTTTCGCTCTATTGTTAATGTACTTTGGTTATAATGTCATAAGGTGATATCCGTGTGGAAATATTAGCACGCCAAATTTTAATAAAAGCATACAGAGCAATATAAAACTTTCAAACAGAGCTGGGCAGAGTACTGCACTAAAGTACTCATGAAAACTTGAGTACAAGTACTTGGATTTGAAGTACTCTAAAAAATGAGTACCCAGTGAGTATTTTATTCCATAAGGGAAATGTGTACTAGGCAACGTCATTCTTACGACGCCAGACCCTTGTTTTATGTCAAATAGCACAAAAAACTGCAAGTGACGTCATTACTGGTGCCTAAGTTGGCTTAAAAAAAGGAATAATGTGTTCTTTTACACGGAATAGGAATTGTGTTAACACATAAGGAATTGCTACTTAAATGCAAATAATGAGTGACGTGCAGTAGGAATTGTGTTAAAATATTGCCGTAACTGAGTCTGTGCCTTTAAAAGACACAAAACCGTAATTCTGGAATGCGTAGTGTGACATGCAGTAGGAATTGTGTTAAAAGAATGCCGTAACTGCATCTGTGCCTTTAAAAGACACAAAGCTGTAATTGTGGAATGCGTAGGGTGATGCATAGTAGGCATTTTGTTCTTAAAACCATAAAGTCGTTTGTTGATTCACGGAAAAGAGTAATATTGGGCCTAAGATTTGTGTAAACGCTCCCAAATAAGTTCAGCGTAATGATATAAAGGCATTTTAACCAGTAGTTTCTTGTATTTAACACATGGGTAACGCACAGTAGGAATTGGACTAGGTTTGTTTCGGTCTTCGGTTACAAGATTCTTCGTTTGTCTCAATCATAACACATTGACAAGCAACGTTTAAAAGAAGTGCCCGACACAATAAAATCATATAGGAGCATTTTATTAATTGCATTTTTAATTATAATAATAATAATAATAATAATTTATTGGTGTTAATATACAAAGCAGTATTTACACAGGTCAGGAAAACATCGGGATATACAAATGCATAATTACAAACACAGACACTTTATAAAATGCCATTGTAAACAAATACATATAAAATAAATTTATAATGTTATAATCACTAATGGGGGTTATTATTATTAAAAATTATTATTATTAATTGTTAATTAAAAAATCAGCAATGCCATAATGACAAACAGTTTTTCTGGCTTTTTATTATGACGTCTTTACACTTTTCTACTTCAGTCACAGAATAAGATCACATAAAAATGACTGCCATCAGCTCCCTCTAGCTATAACGTGATACATGAATCACCACAAATTTTTGATTTTTTTGTTAGTTATTTTAAAAATACGCATTTATTATTACAAATCTAAAGAACTACAAAAGTTGTATGGAAAAAGACAAGCTGAGACTTGCCTGTGTTGCATGTCGGTACTCGTATTCGTTAGTTGTCAGTTATTGTGGCCGCCAAAAGTACTCAAGTACCTAATAATATAAACTACTTGAAAATTTCGAGTACGCAGAGTATCATCCAAATAAAAGTACTCGCAAGTACTTGTTATTGAGTAGTCAGTACAATTATGAGGACATTTCACTCGAGTACTACCCAGCTCTGCTTCCAAACTTACTTTCCAAACAAGAAATATGTAAATATATACTTCATGATTTTCTTAATATTGAAGTTAAAAAAAAATCGTTGCATGTTTACCGATATCCCCAGTTTCTTACAATGCTAAGGTACTATTTTTTCTATTTGAGCTACATATTTTTATTTAAAAAATTACTACACAACAGCAAATTTCAAATTATTTAAAAAGAACCAATTAAAGCCACCAACATGAACCAGTGTAAAATATAAAAAAAACCAAGCGGCCGCCTGTCGCTTGGGCTCTTATAGAAAAACGAAAATCTGCATCTCTGTATTTGCTATTTGGTTCAACTACCAACAGAGAGCATCAGACGTTTTTCATTGTGTGGTTCTTCTTTTAGTGTCTTAACAGAATTGGTATAAGTTGATTGATTTAGTTAACTCGAAATTTTGGGGCTTGGATTGTTTTCCAGTAACTCCATCCACATATCTTTATTTTCAGTGAGTAGTACTAAGTTTATATATTATGAGACTCTACACTCCGTAGATACTTATTTAGACAAGTCTTAACAAATGTGATAATACAGAATGGATGATAATTCAGGAAAAATCAGATGATAACAGATGACGAGACTGCCTTCCAAATTCTTGGGCTGAAGGAAAAGAGCTTTGGTGAGACCGTGTGCATAACAGGCAACCACGACAAATGGCGTGATGCTGTCAAACATGCTATACAGCAAAGGGTGCCAAATTGAATATTGCAAGGATCACAAAACGAATGTCAAGACAATGTGAATACGAAGAAACTACATTTCTGTTTAGTACTTCATATAAACTTAACAGTTTTTGATTTCCATTTTGTTACAACAGTCGATGTTTACCAAAATTTAACTATGTTCTTACATTTTGTAAATACAATTTATGTGCTCTCTTATATTTAAAATCATTAATATAGTTTTGAGTTTTCTCGTTCTTCAATTTATTACATATATTTAAAAAAATTAGTGTGTGAAAACTCACAAGATTCAAATGAAACTTCAATACAAAAATTATGTAATAGGTTATAAGAGTAAGGGATTATGAAAATGAATAAGCCAATTCATTTCCATCTTCAGATACTTTTCTCTTGTTATTAAATTCGGACATAATGCAACACTTATCCATGAACACAGGAACTATCAACAGATAGTTCAAAGTATACAGGTTGTATAGTCAAACACAAAATCTCGACCGTTTCTTGTTCATAAATACTATATAGTGCTATACTAATATCAAAATAAATGTTACTGCTCTCATGACATCACGCACACACACAAATATCACTCTACGTATACGCATGATGCCAGCATAATACTAATTATGCAACAGGGTTTCCTACGTCTTTTGTAATCCTCATTCCAGGCATTTCAAATTTTGTGACGCTGTCAAATGGATTTATTCTCGCTGTAGAAGTTTCACTTAAAAATGTGTTTATTATATAAATAGCTTGCAGTTATTGGACACAAATAATCACACAAATGAATCAAAATTTGGTGGTATAAGAATGATATCCAAAATGTCCGTTAAATGGGATATTATCCGTGGTACATTTCACTAATCCTTCTCCAGGAATGTCTCCTGATCAATTTCTACCATATTTTTCTAAATTCATTGTTCCAGATTTACTTGATTCCTTTTTTTGAGAGCAATAACAATTTCGGTTCACAAGTGTTATTATATAACAGCAATAACTCTATATATACATAAGTTTCAGATGAGTTGAGGTAAATGCGACTTTGCACATAGTGCATATTTGAACACTGCTTAAAAAGAAGTGGCCCATAAGACAAAAAATTCCAAAATTGTTTGAGACATTAACCACACATTGAAGAACATTTGATGTTTTCTTAAAAGAAAAATTGTAGCTGTTTAGATTTTTTCTTTTAAACAAGTCAATATATCACAATAGCTCCAAGAAAATGGGGCAAATGTAACAATAGTTGTGTCTTATTATCAATAGGATCCTATCTTATAGTTACTATGGGGCATATGTAAAAAAGAAATGTAAAAGAAATATTTTCGCCCTAGTTTGAAAAAAGAAAAAAAAATCAGTGCCTCATTAGAACTTACAGACTACTTTGTTCAGAGAGTATTTTATAGTGAGACAACAGTAAATCAACATGATTATAAACAATCACAGGGTGATGTTTTCAGCAACATTTTTGTTAGTATATTAACAGGAGTTCAATAAAACTGAAAACCAATTAAAAAATAATGTTTACTTATCCTGATTAAACACGAATCGCGTCTGCACCTTTTAATAATTTTTAAGGGCCAAATGCGATATACAGAATTTTTTTAGTTTGCTGACAAATTTCGCAAACTAAATTATTGCCTATTAAAACTAGTAGAAAATACAATGCAATTACACGAAAATATCTGGATTCTCTCGGAAACTAACTTAAAATTTATGTCAGCACATGTGAAGCTCATGTTCGTCAACTAGTTGGGATAGAAGATACCTTTCCGAAAGGTTTGAAAATACCTTCAAGTATAATGTGTAACTTGATTGTTCACTTTCAGATTGTTAAGCAACGATATTATAAACAAATATTGCATTTGCCCCATTTTTGCATTTGCGCCAATTCACTTTATATAGAAAATTAACATTAATATAACACTTAATGGCAATATAAAAATACATTGTAAAGATTAAATCAACTTTTACTATCCATTTTGTTTCATCTCCTATCATTAAACGATTATTTGCTTATATTTAGGTATAGTAATTTAAAATAATATTGTTCACTATTGAAGCCATCAATAATTCAATCGCTAGTTTATGGTTTTTACTGTGAGGTTACCTAACTTATGAAAACTGTTACTATTTTCCTACAACTTGATCACTTTTAGAATGCATTAAACAATGCAAAATTATGGCAACGTACATATTTTCGTGATTTCCAAACCAAATTTTTAGGTGATGGAGGCAAATCATGTCCACTATTGATCCTCTTGTTTGTTAATAAAGGAAATACAGTATTAAAATTAAGATGGACTGCATGGAGGAGATCTGTCGTTTGTTAGTTCCATGAGGTTATTACGAATTTCATTACTAATTTCTTCTGCTTTCGGGACTTCTGATATGACCCATGTGTCGTCGGTGCTATCCAGTTTCTCTCGGCAAATGGGGCATGTGTTGTGGCTCTCATTCCTGACAAAGATTAACAAATTATGAAAAGGGTTTAGTTTAGTTTAGTTTTGTCTTTATTAGTTCTTGTAAAAATAACAAAATCAAAAGGTTGTAGAACATGTCAAAAAATACAGAATATAATATATAACTGGAACATATACAATATAAAATACACAATAAATCACATTCAATTTGGATTAGTAACATACTAACATATAGTGTAAAATACAATTAAGACAATTATGAATAAGCAAAAACACCGGAGATGAAGTTACACAGAAAAGGAAAAGAAAAAAAACAAAAAAAATAATTCTATTGGAGTGTATCATTGAAGTACTCATCCATTGTGTAATATGCTTTTTGTATAAGTAGAGCTTTCAACTTTATTTTTAGTTTTTTTAATGGGAGGTTTTTAATTGTTTCTGGAAGTTTGTTGTATACTTTAATTAATGAGAAAGGTATGTTTTTCTGGATATAGGTATAGCTAGTTTTGATATTTAGTAGATCTTTTTTATTTCTGGTGTCATATGAGTCATTTCTATCATAATCCGAAAACAGAGAGATAATTCTGATTACAAATATCACACTTTCAAAAATAAAGAGACTAATTAAGGTGAGTATGTTGTTTTCTTTAAAAACTGGCTTACAGCTGTCAGTTTGTTTGATATTAAAGATGTTTCGTAGACATTTTTTTTGCAGTAAAAATATTTTATATATGTTACTCGTGCCGCCCCAGAGAACCATACCATATCTGAGTCTACTCTCAACATAAGCATAGTAGGCTAGAAGTGCAGCCTCTTTATTGATGTTTTGTGATATTACTTTCAGTGCATAGCAGTACCTAGCTATATTCCTTGTCAACTCATCAGTATTGGATTTCCAGTCAAGTCTATGATCAATTTCAATGCCTAAAAATGTTATTTTTGGTAATGTAAATAATATGGCTTGAGTCTTATCCATATTTAGTTGAAGATTAAGTGGTGTGAAGTATTCCTTTAGCTTATCTAATGCTAAAAATATCTTTGCTTCTAAGTCTGTATAGTCAGGTGATTTGATAATTAGAGAACAATCATCTGCATACTGCACTGTGTGTTCGCCAATTGACATTGGTAGATCATTAGTATATACAATATATAGTAATGGTCCAAGTACTGACCCTTGCGGAACACCTCTCTTTATAGTTAGTGGCCCAGATTTCAATAGTTCACCCTCTCTATCTTTCTCTACAACACACTGTATTCTGTTACTTAAATAAGATATAAATAATTCCAATGCAGTACCCCTGATCCTGTAGCTTTCAAGTTTATCTATTAATATATTATGGTCCACGCTATCAAACGCTTTTGATAGGTCCAGGCCTATAGCAACCGTATGTTCTTTATTATTTAATGAAGCAATTATTTTGCACATCGTTTGGTAGTTTGCCCTAATTGTTGATTTGTTTTTCCGAAAACCGTTTTGGTAATCACTTAAAAGTTCATGACTTTCAAGGTAATTTATTGTTCTACTATATATTACCTTTTCAAAGATTTTGCTTATATTTGAGAGTAGGGCAATGGGTCTATAGTTACTCAGTTTACTTGCGTCACCCTTTTTATAAGCCGGTTTGACAAGAGCAATCTTTATATTTTCTGGATAGATGCCTGTGCTTAAGGTTAGATTTATTATATGACATAGGGGGCCTGATATTTTTGCAGCAACAGATTTTAATAGCTTGACCGGTATTTCGTCTTCACCTACGGATTTTGTATTTTTTAAACTTTTTATAATGCTAAGTACTTCCTCTCGATCAGTGGGTACTAAAAATATATTCGTCTCTGCACACGGGATGCAATTTACATACTTAGTATTAGTGTTAATACAAGGACAATTATTTACAAAAAAATCATTAATATTATTTAATACTACATGTTTATTTTCATTATGAGGACTTATATTGTTTAAAAGAGAGATTTCATTTTTAGTCTTGGAACCTGTATAACTTTTTACTAGGTCCCACACAGCTCTTTTTAGCCGGATAAACTAGGCGAAACAGCCCTGGAAGGTTATCTTGAAATAACTTGTGTTATAATATTTGCAGGTCATAAGAATACGATTGATAAACTGGTTCCTGTGATAATTGACCGGCCGGCGAGACTACTTTTTAAACTCGAAAATTATTTTAGCTAGACTAATGAAGCCAAGAGGATCTGTAAGGCTATTAGCTGGTCTATATCATACAATTTTTAGATTTTTTAAAATAATTTTAACCATATGAAAAATGAAGGTTTGGCAATCGTGTCCATATGACTAGCCAATATTACAACACAAGTTACTTCAAAGATCACTTTTGGGGGCCCCTTCGCTTAACTTATCTGGCGAGACCCTTTGAATAACAAAGAATGATAGGGTGTCTATAAACCTTGTGGCCAAAGTTTGGAGAACATCATAAAACAATATTACTATACAATATTTTTTCACAGAAAATCTGAATTTCAGTGCTAAATACTAGCTATCAAAATGGGGCGAGTTATCAACACATATTTGTTGTGCATTTCATAAAAATTATAAAATCATACCGTCTTTCTGTTAATTGGATTTTGTCTAGCTAATTAGATTTTTAGTAAAGAATTAGGAGTGAAAAATCATCCCTACCCTTCAAAACTGGCCCTTGCAGGAAATTATATTTAAGTATCTATAGTTTATCTCCGATTAAAATGCAGTGCTTCTAAAGATAGGGAACGTGTGTCTTTGTTTCTGATTGGTACATTTGCAAGCCAAGTTTACGCAGGGGAAATTAGTAAAAATCAGAACAGATTTCTTATTATATTCTTACTGCAATAAAATAAGGCCATTTATGCTGCATTCTAAATTAAATAAATTCAATGTATTTATAAGATAGGGAAATGCCAAATGAAAGTCAATTTAAACCGTTAACTTTTTGTTGTGTACCAATGGCCTTCAGTCGGCCTCAATGGGGCTTCGACTTACTTGGGAATTCCCATATAAATGCGTAAACTGAGACCTATTATATTTACCTACATAAATAAATCTATAAAGGTAATTTTATTTTTCTTAGAATCATCAATATATTCAAGTTTGTTCAGTGACATCAAAGTCAAAAAATGTTTTCAAAAGTATTTGTCTGTCTGTCCGATGTTTGATTCATCATTAATCACTTGAGTCCGGTACTGCAATTTGCTGTGCAACTCTCTCATATGGTGGAGAAATGGGCAATCTGCATAATACAAATGAAAACGGAAAACTTCAGAAACACCAATGGACAGTACATATAGAGAATTTTGTGTACTGTTTCATTTTCTGCTGGTAAAAACGTTATGCTAAGCTGATGAGGACCAATAATTCCAAAACACGTCCTAGCTGCATCGTTGTTTCTTTTTTAGGGCATATGGCAACTATTTCGGATTTTGTAATTGGTCAACCCCAGTAACTCTCTCATTCTTTACTAAAACTAATTTTCACCATTGTTTACTTTGGTATGAAACTGATTTTTTATTAAACCTCGGAATTATCCAGTGTCAACTTGAATATTTTCGTAATCATTCAATACAAAAAATTGCTTTGTTAACTTGTTAACACATCTTTATAGGTCGGTCGTCATAAAGTCAAAATCATCGATTTTGGTCAGAAATTTAAAACAGGAAAAATTGTGTTGAACACGATGGTGACATTAAAAAATGTATAAAACACAGGCTTCATTTTTAAAAACAATGGTTTTTAGAGAGAATTATCCTTTTTCTATGTTTTTTGACTTTCTGACGAAAACGGTGAGTCGGACAAAAAGTCAGGATATAAGAAATGAGGATTGTATGAATACGCGTTGTGTGAGACTTGTAGCAACCTCTTATCTATGACCGTTTAATTGTTATAAACAAATTGAGGGTTCTAGATTAACATTCTTTTTTTTTATTAAACAAAAGGTCGGTCACGGATATTTTATTCTGGCCAAAATGTTGCATTTTGTTCATATAATTTACAATTTTTGTTTTGTGTCGATATCTCGTGTATTTTGCAATTGTTTAAACAAATAAACTAGTTTGTTTATTATGGATTTGCGATTTTTCATGGCATCTTTTGCACTCTCCACCCCCGGCAATCGATAAATATTGATAAAAACTAACATTTCTATGGGGTCTCGGCGCTTTTATCTTTTATTTATCCCCCGCCAACGATTTAAAAAAAAAATGCTTAGTAAACAAATGAAATATCTCGGCTCGGGAACGTCGTATCGAAATTGTTGGCAACTGAAAGATAATAAAAAAAGAAAAATTTTGAGCCTAGATAAACCTCCATCCGTTAACTAGAACCGGAGATAAATACCATTTTGTGTTTACGACTGTCAATTGTTTATTAATTAATTTTTCGAAAAAAATCTTGTGAAAACATAAAGCTAATATATTAAACTAACTAGTTTCCAATTGTCACAAAACTCCATTGGTTTTTTCACAAATGTTTTGCCTTTATAGCAATTAATTTATGAATGCCATATGTTTTTAGTGTTTACGCTCCGAGTAACTTGTGTAATTAGTTTCAGTTTGAAGTTAATTGTTTCAATCAAGAACTGTGCGTCTGACGAGAAAAATGCAAGGGACGTTTTCATGTAGTATTGATCAGGCTACTCAGGAAAAATATCAATATGAAAAAATGTGAGTGGCTTACCACTTTTTTTTGGTAAAAAATATCGGAGGACATGTTCGCAGGAACGCCACTGGTGGACCAATAATAAAACTTTTCTGATAAAAATATGTGGTATTACATCCTATTAATACATACCAAAATGGAAGATAATATATAAAGCACTTTCTGAGTTATTAAAAAAACGATTAAAAAAAATCGGTAAAGATCTTTACACAGAACTTCCCTCGTTGTTTGTGCATGGCGGTCACTCTAAAAAATTAATAATTACGAAATAACATTGAGAATAATAATCGGAATATAGTTATTGCTATTATTACAAAGAAAACTTGATAAGTTTTGGTCAAAAAAATATACAGTTTGCTCATCCAACAGCAAAAGCTCAATACTAATAAACAGGTGCCACATATGGCAGGCTTGCGCAAATACCTTTACAAATGTCCACCATGACTGAATTATTTCTTGGGATGACCACCCTGTACATTTTTCAATAAAAGTATAATAGGTGTATACACACAGAAAAAAGAATTCTTGTTTTGAAGATACAAATTTGTTTGGGAATTGGAATATATTATATACTCAAAGAGAGACGTTTTTCTTCGTTTGAAGCCATCTGTTTATTTGTTAGAAGTGTAGCAAAATCTTGAATTATTTATTCAAATTGAAAGGAAGATAATCAAATCAAAACTTTCATATTCCAAATATGAAACTAAAAGTAATTTCAACTTAAAAATGCATCACTTCTTAGAACAAATAATATGTGCATTTGAAACGAAAATAATATTCTTGTTCTGAATATATGCATATGTTTAAGAATTTAAGAATATCGTATATTTGACTTGAAGAGAATATGTAGTCAAGTAAAGACATCCATATTTTGCATATTTTTTTATGTCGTTGGCATTTCAAGGTCTCACAGTTCCATAGGCAGTGTCAACTTGAAGAGTTTGTAGACTTGTGACTTGAATACTAACTAAACTTAAAAAATAATTCCGTTTGCCCTAGTTGTGGAAAATATGTCTGTGCGTGATTTATTAGAGGAATGGGGTTTTAATGCCCTAATTATCGACACATTTGAAGGTAAGTGTTAAATATACTTTACTTATGATGCATTTAGTAAACAAATATAGTTATAGTCCAGTATACTTTAATTTGACCGATCCAAAGGTCGTTTCGTTGGCTGAACTAATAAGCTTTGTCGACTTACTTGATCAATGTTTTTAGGCTATTGTTTTAACTTTGTGTGCAAGAGTGTAAGAGACAATGAAATCGTAAATACACGCACTTATTAACTCATGCACAAGACAAGTTAAAGTATAGGTATACTCGACTCTAGTGGTGGATTGATAGTTTTTAGTCCCCTGGCAATCATGACCAAAATTCAGAATATTCCGTATGTAGGTAAAGTTGCCTTCATATTCCCAAGTGATTAGGTAAAGATGCCGCCTGCTCGCTTTGTAGTTACCGCATTTTTTACATGCCTTACAATTATGAAGACGACTTTACAGTGAAATTAATATTATCGCTGATTATGAATTAAATTCAGTGTTGAAAATTTCAAAAACAAAATGGCGGACTGGAAACCTTAAAAACATTTCTAAAAGAATTGAAAAAAAAAATCGTTCAAAGCACCACATCTTTTCATGAATCTGATATAATTTTCGAAAATATACTTAAGAAGGCAAAGCAAAGCTTGTTCTTTAAATTGTTATAAATTGAAAATATTGAATTGTAATAAAGTGAAAATGTCAAAGCCGCCATTTTATTTTTGAAAGTTATAATATAGTTTATTAAATAAAGAGATGACGCACACTGAACCATTTTGTTAATAAATTTTTGGATACATACTTTTTGAAAATAATTAACAATCAGATTCGTGATCCGAGGTAGTTAACAGCGTAAAAACTAGATAAATGGGCTTTATAAAGTAAGAATTGTTTAATTACATACTTGGAAAGAAACATACCTATAGGAGATGTTGGTTTACATTTCCTTAACTGATACATAAAGTTGAAGTATCTAGTGCGGACGCGGGTCAGAGTGCCGAGTTTTTTGTTTTCGGTGGAACAATCAAACCGATGCTGCAGGTGCAGGTATAATGTTGTGCGGCCGATGTCAGGTGTTTTTATCCAACAGTTTCAGTAAATATCTCTTACAATTTATACTTGTAGGCCGGTCGTTGTAAAAATCATGGATGATTTTGGTCAGAAATTTAAAACAGCAATTTTACTGACTTTCTTATAGGAGAAATTGCGCTGAACACGATGGTGATATTAAAAAAATTATAAAACGCAGGTGTCATTGTTAAAAACAGTGGTTTTAGCGAAAATTCTCATTTTTTGATGTTTTCTGACATATGTTCGATGGACCTATAAGTATAAGCAGATTCTCTTCCGAAACGTTAACTACCTATAGCTTTGATTTTCAGTTTTTAGTTTATAACATTGTTCTAGTTTATATATTTTTAGGTGTGAGAGTCTGATCCGTTTGGCGCAGAGGTTTTTTCATTAAAATTTTTAAATATTTTTCAGTGGCAAAATACCCAATAAAAAGTAAGAAAACCTGAATATGCCACAAATAAACAATTACAGACAATATCTATAAGTATACCTGTCAACAATTTTATTTTTGATTTTTTTATAAAAAAATCATTCTTCATTTCAAGAATTTCCGTTTATTCTGTTTATTTTCAGGATTACGAATACTGTACAGGCTAATCGGTAATAATGAAAATATAAAATTTTACTATCAGGAGTAAAATATCTTATAATTTATAATTAATATAATCAAATACTATGTAAAGTTGCAAATAATGCAAAAATGGCTAAAATATGGTTAGGTTAGGTCCTTATACAAAGTTTCATCCAATATTAATACAATTATTCACAGCCAACCTAACTTAGACAATTTATTTAATAATGTCATATTTTAGACAGAACAAAAATTGTCAAGAAAATTAATTATTGACCATTTGTGTTGGAATTGTATTATTTTCTTCATAAAATTAGATTATATTCATTGAAATAAAGGTACTTTACTGTTAGTAAAATTTTATATTTTCTTAATTTGTGATCATCCTGTGTAGTAAATCACAATTCTTAGAATGGCTACGAACTTTTTACAATAAACAGAAGTTTTTATAAATAATAACTTTGTCAAAAATAAAAAATTGAACAGTCTACAAGGAAGTTCGGTCCATGTGGACATATATACGCATTCATGCATTTGTATATATTTGTCTTAATTCATTCTACTGCTGTCTTTAATAAATGATATTTTTATATAGAGCCCTGGAGAAATAGAGAGATTAATAAAGTGCACGGCAGGATAGAGCTTTTTCACACAAGCAGGAGGAAGGAATCATCAATAAATCCAAGGGGTATCTGCAGACATTTACTCTTCACAAGTTGCCTTTATAAAAGTGGTATTGTTTTAGAGTATATCATTGTGAGGTGAACTCCGATGGTACAACAGATCTTGATCTCTTGATGGTACAACAGATTCTCTAAATATTTTCTGTTTATGTTGATGTTGTTACATAAATAAAAAAAATGACTTTTTTTGTATTATCATAGTTTTTTGCAGTTTCCGGGTGTTATAGATATCATTGAGATAACTTTCATCATATATATCTTATTGTTTGTAATAAAAAAAAGGTACAAGTATATGCCATTAATTTATATTTTACATATTTGTAAATTGTTTTGTGTATTTAAATCTTTGTTAAATCTTACTGTGCTATTATTAGGTGTGGGATTGTATTTCACAGTATTCATTATTAACGAAAAGTTTTGCATTGCAGTTTGTTTTTTTTTTTATGTATAATGCCTATATATTTTTTATTCATATTGAAAACGTATATTTTTTTAGTCTGAATAAATGGGATTCGATGTTTTAAGTGAGACACCCTGATATGTTAGACATGTATATACCAATATATGATTTAGTGAATATAGATATAAATCTGTCAGTATATATAGGACAATAAATATATAATATTTTTTTGTTTTATTTCGTGGATCATCAGGAATTTAATTTTTAAAGATGTTGTTATAGGGTAAATCACTACATGCAAATTGTTATTGTAATTATATAAAGAGTGTCCCCGGATGGGGTATCCTATACCACAAATGGACATAAATTTTAATTTTAAACAATACCTATTCTAAAAAAATTTTCGATTTTTTAAAAAATATGATTTGCATTGTGAATATTATTTTTTTATGCGGTGTTATGGGAAATTTCAAAATTATTTTTCGATGAGGCTTTTAAGTGTTAGCAACGTGTCATATTAAATGCCATTTTCCTTGAAAATTAAATATAAAGGCAGAAAAATCATATTTTTGAAATTTTTAAGCACCCTATATAAAAAATACATTTTCACAACACAACTTGTATTATTTTAAAAAGTAAACATTTTTATAGAGTGACTGTCCAATAATGAAAATTTAGGTCAATTTGTAGTATAGGTAACCCCATCCGGGACATCCTGTGTATAATTAATATAACAATTTCATATGTTCGGATCAACATATTGAATACATTTATTATGAGAAAAATAAATGGTTAAAATAAGAATATAATATGTTTGATTCAAGATTGGGCCGACTTATTATGACAAACATATATAGTTAAAATAAGAATATAATATGTTTGAATCGACATTGGGCCTATTTATTGTGAGAAAGACTTATATTTAAAATAAAGACATAATATATTTGTATTAATATTCGAAAACATTTAATCTGAGTATATCATATTTTCAAATAAATAAACCATATATTCAGATGTAATCTAAGATACGTTTAAAATAACGCGAATATTTCATTAATTCAAGTAAATGGTAATTTCAATAGAAACATTTACAGTGTATCCCAGCAAGTAATTGTAATGTTTATTTCAAAATCTGACAGTGTGTTAATTTAAATACACCCATTCTTTAAATGAAATTTATTGAATAGTTATATTAAAAATAATTCCAAACAAATATTTTTCTTATTTTAACTCAATGATGCTTTTGCTTATATACGAACTTAACATTTTCTTGACTTGAATAATATTTATTTGTTCTAAAACTTTCTTTTTCTGTGTGTATGTCAGATATTATTGCCATCCGTCTCATCAATCCAACATTCGCGTAATGGAGTGGAAGTATAGTGGTGGTTAAAAAATTTCATTTTTATTTTAATTTTTCAAAAATGTAAAAAAAAAAAATTTTTAATTTTTTCTTCTGAAATAGGTTTAAAATGTCAAACGTAGAAATTTTAAATTTGAGCAAAAAGGAAAGTTTCCGTCTATTCTATAATAGTGGTAAAAGAAGTTTAAGATTTAAAAATTACACATTTTTTTAAATAGGTTTAGAATGTCATGAAACGTGAAACTTTTAAATTTGAGTAAAAAAAGTTTCCATCTATTCTAGTGTAATTTTTTTTTCCAAACTGGTAACAAAATGTTGCAAAATTTTTTTTTCCGAAATTGGTTTGGAATGTCATGAAACGTGGAAATTTTAAATTTGAGCAAACCAAATTTTTCGTCTATTCTATAGTAGTGATAAATAGATTAAAAATGTTTCCAAATTTTTCTAAAACATTTTTAAATTCGTTTGAATAGTTTTAGAATGCCATGGAAACGTGGATAGTTTAAATCTGAACAAAGAAAAAAATTCTATCTTAGTGGCAAAATTTTTTAAAAATAGTAAACAAAATTTCTAATTTTTCTTTTAAATAGATTTAGAACGCTATCAAACGTGGAAATTTGAAATTTGAAGAAATTTAAAAAAATCCATGTATTTTAGTGGTAAAAAAAATTTCAAAAATGTTGGTAAAAAAAAATTTCAAAAAATTTTCAATTTTTTTTTTTCTGAATCAGGCTTAGAATGCCATGAAACGTGGAAATTTTAAATTTGAAGAAAAAAAAATTATGATTTTAGTAGAAAAAAATTTTTCAGAAATGGTAAAAAAAATTTAAATTCTTTTTTTAATAGTTTTAGAATGCCATGAAACGTAGAAATTTTAAATTTGAGCAAAAAAAAATTTTTTATCTTGGTAAAAAATTTTTCAAAAATGGTGAAAAAAATTTTCAATTTTTTTTTTTTCAGAAATAGGTTTAGCGTGTCATGAAACGTGGAAATTTTAAATTTGAACAAAAAAAAAATTTTTTATCTTGGTAAAAATTTTTTCAAAAATGTTGGTGAAAAAAATTTTCAAAATTTTTTTTTCCCGAAATAGGATTAGCGCGTCATGAAACGTGGAAATTTTAAATTTGAGCGAAAAAAAATTTTCCGTTTAGACGGTCCACCCTGTATATTTTCCAGTGAAATTTCTACCAGTTCTGCGCTGACAGTAGCGTCAACTACCTGCCAAATTTGACTGCTCTCCGTCAAGTAGTTTTTTAGTAAATGCACCAACAGACAGACAGACAGACTGACGGAATTGAAAAACCTATATTTTCGTAATCTACGTGTTCTGAAACGTCAGAATCCGAAAAAATCTCGGAGGGTGATTTTTTCTCGAATACAATACTTCCCTTCGGTATGCGAGGGACGTAAAAAAATTAAATGTATAATATAAAAAAAACATAATGTATAAAAAAATAATTAAACCTAAAACAATTGAGAAACAAAATAAAAATACCTTTTTGTAATACCTGTACTGTAAGTGGATCATTATTAACAAATTTTTATTAGAGTAAGCTGAACTTACAATTCATTTACTGGTTGCCATGGTTACAGGGCTGTAATATTCACTTACAGTCCGACGTGGGTTGTAAGTGAATATTACGTACTAGTTATTATTTACCTGCTCAGATCAACAGAAATTTTAGGTAAAAAAAAATCTATCGTTGAAACCAAACATTTCATGCATACACAAAAATGAAGATATTATTTTAAGCATCATTATTATTTACGGAAATGTGAAAAGTACAATTATTCATATTATCAACAGTCAAAATTGATGTTAAATTTTTTTGTATTTCTTTAATTACTTCAGGACCATCTAGTGGAGTATTCTCCATATTATCCGAGAGATCATTATCAGATGTTTGACGAGATGAACCGGCTTCTAGGTTGCTAATGTTGAAAATCTTGTTAGCTACTTGTATTTTGTTCGTTAAAGATTCCGCCACATAACTTTCTGCTACTGCCGAGGACTTCCACCCACCGTGCCTTTTCAATGCAAGAACGTCGACTCCGCTGCTAGCCAAAAGAGTTGCCGAGGTTCTGCGAAACGAATGTCCACTGTAATTTTTTGCATTTTCCAAATTCAAAAATGTTGCAATATCAGACGGAATTTTAGCGAAAATATTTCTCCCAACTGGTTGGTTAACGCATTTCCCATTTTTATATCTCAAGAATAATCTTTTATTTTCTGAATTTTTTGGTCGCAGACTCATATATTTCCTGAATAATTCCAGACACTGGAAATTGTCATTGTCTACGATAGTGAAACTTCTTGAAAGGTGATTTTTAGAATCAGATATTTTGATAAGTATTACGCTTCCTTTATCAACAATATCGTCTACTGTTACCTTGCATAATTCATCTTTGCGGCAGGCTCCCGCAATTCCCATAATAGCAACGACCTTCTTCATCAGGTATGTTTGGTTAGATGCTTCACTTAAAAATTTTACAATTTGTTCTATAGTAAACGCCTCACTTTTTTTTTGGGACGATACCCAATATTTTTGTTTTTTAAAAATGCCCTTAATTTGGCATATTTTGAAATGTCAACATTATCATTTAAGGAGATGGTTGACCGCAGCATGGAATATTCGCACCATAAGCTGGCTGGAGATGTATATTTTTTAGATTTCTCTAGAAAATATGCGAGTAAAACCGCCTCACTGGTATGAATATCCACATATTTAGCGTCGCACCACTTTCTAAATACGTCATATGTGATTTCGTACCTTTTTTTAGATTTCCCAGGTAGAAGCGATGTACAAGCAATATTTGCAGCTTCTTCGATATCCATAATAGTATTTCCTCAAAAACTGCTTGTCAAACTTGACTTTTCAACGAGTTGTTTATCTATTAGGCTTTCTTTTGTTAATTTCTAGTATATACGATATACCTAATTTATTTAAAATATTAAAATTTAATTTTGACAGGTAGTTGTCAATAATTCAAATTTAACTCATTAATTACTTTTCTTTGTTTTTCGCAGGTATTACAAAAAACTATTTACTAACCGCGAACAGTAAGTGACTTTTCAGGTCTCGAATGTTTAGGAAACCTCGGCCCTATGGGCCTCGGTTTCCCAAACTACATTCTCGACCTGAAAAGTATCACTTACAGTTCATGGTACGTAATATACTATTAAATGACTCTTTAAATCACTTACAGCGCATTTAAAGCCGAGCGCGCTTTGAATTTTATATATACAAAGTCGTTATTGCACAAGTCACTCGGAGCGTAAACACTAAAAAACGTTGTACAGGGTTCATAAATTAATAGTTATAAAAGCAAAAAATTTATGAAAAATCCAATAGATTTTTGTGACAATTGAAAACTATAGTTAGTTTAATATATTAACTTCACATTGTCACAAGATTTTTATTTTTTTTTTTTAAATTGATTAATAAACAATTTAAACTCATAAACGCAAAATGGCATTTATCTCCGGTTCTAGTTAACCAATCGAAGCCTATCTAGGCTCCAAATTTTCTGTTTTTTATTATCTTTCATTTGCCAACAATTGCATTTCGATACAATGTTCCTGAGTCGAGATATTTCATTTGTTTTGCCAATATCGGTGGAGAGTGCAAAAAATGCCATGGAAAGTCGGAGATCCTTAATAAACAAATTGTAACAAATAATCAGTAGTAGGTCTCCGCAACTATATTTTTGGAGCGCACCCTACTTCGAGATTGAGGGAGGTGTGTGACATTTGGGGGAAGGATGACGGTTATTATGATTGACATTAGATAATTTGGAGATATTTTGATATAATTGACTGAGTTTTAAAGCTTCCTCACACAATGTTAATGTTTTTTATCTTTATAACATTCGAGGAATAAATACTCTTTACTAGGAAGTCGCGTATCTACGTTTATTACTAAATTTTAACCTCCTGTGTTAAAAAATCAGTTTGTTTAAACAATTGCAAAATACATGAGATATCGACACAAAAAACCCTGTAAATTCTACTAACAAAATGCAACATTTTGACCAGAATAAAATATCCCATGACCTTTTGTTGTACAGAAAAAGAAATTGTTAATTTAGAACCGCTACAGTCTCAAACGGAGTTTATTGATAAAATCTTCATTTTTTATATCTTGACTTCTTTTTGTCTGATGCATAGTTTTCGTTAAAAATCCAAAAAACCTATAAAGAGAATTTTCTCTAAAAACCATTGTTGTTAACAATGAAGCCTGTGTTTTATAATTTTTTTAACATCACCATCGTGTTCAGTGCAATTTTTCCTATAAGAATTGTCAATAAAACTGCTGTTTTAAATTTCTGACCAAAAAAAAGTTACGACGACCGGCCTATTACAGTTGTTTTAATTTCAAGGTTTTTATTACAACACATTTATAAAACAGCCATAAATAACAAGTATATGAAAGCTGTATTTTCAATGCAGTAAGTTATCTGTTTAATGTTAACCAGGTCATTTGTACATAAACCTATATAAGTATAATTTTGATCTGTATCCTGTATATAAAATTACTGGTAATTAACATTTGACCTTGACTTTATTATGATGTCCTTATAAATAACCAAAATTGATTTATAATTACAACTTCCTCTATGCATGGCTTTGAAGAAAACTATTTGTAACATAATTTTCAAATATTCTGATAATAAACTGGTAGAAAAAATTATTTCTTGTCATGTAAGGCGAAAGTCGCCTACGTACATTTTACACGATTTTCATAAATTTAAAAGTATTTGTCTTATATTCTTAACATGGAAATAAAAAAGTAATATATATTTAACATCAAGCATTAGCAAACAAAACCATAACAATAAAAAAATTTGAAATACCTACTATATCACAATGAATTCATATAAAGTCATTTAAGTGGGCCACCACTAAATCTTGGCTTAAATAAATACAAAAAACAACAGTAAAATGACTGCAAGGGTGACAACAATCTTTCTAGTTAGTGTCCTTAAATTTCCAGTTTAACACAACTACTTACCATTCTTCAATACAAAGTAAACAATAACTATGTGCACAAGGTAGCGTAACTTCTTGTTTCCTTTCAAAACAAATACAACATTCATTTCCCTCCTCGGAACTACTTGATAAAGATCCCGAATCAACTTTATCTAAAAACTTAGAGATCGTCATATCTGATAGACCACTTGCACTAAAAATCATTAGATTAGCCTAAAATCTCCTAAAAGTAATATCATAATATACTTCTCACAATCTTCTACAGCTGAAATCTGACATTTAAATGTTTTAAAAACTTTTAGAAATTCGCTTAACGATAGAAGCCTAAATGTATCGACTTTTTGTGTAACGGCATTTACTTTTACACAAGCGATTTGAACTGTGGCTTTCCAAAATATTGAGGAATCTGTGTCTTTCTTAACCGCGAAAACTAATTGATTACCATTTTCGTCCAAACATTTTTTGGATCTAAAATATATTATTTTATTACATTCAACTAATTCATTCTCTCAGAAGAGCCATAGATTATAAAACGTAACATAAGACTTACAATAAATTTAATTCACCGAGCAATTCTAAGAATTGTTGATAATTTAAGTTATGAATTTCCTCGGACAGTAGAGAATTTACGGGTTCTTCACTTAAAATTTGGGCAAAAGTGTCCTGAAACTGCGAACTACCCGATCCCATTTTTATTTTCGCAAGATTAAACGATTATTTATAATAAACAGCTGTGCAAGCCATTAAAGTAAATAC
This sequence comes from Stenurella melanura, assembly GCA_963583905.1. Lineage (NCBI taxonomy): Eukaryota > Metazoa > Arthropoda > Insecta > Coleoptera > Cerambycidae > Stenurella > Stenurella melanura. The sequence goes on from OY757314.1 coordinate 123,711,203, forward strand.
CACATATTTATTCGCGGTTAGTACATTAAACATAGATAAACATCAAACAACAAGCTGTCAAATGAACTGTCAGTCTCTTAACAACAATGTCAATACATTTGAACTAATTGATGTCTTCCTCTTCATCTTGCATTGACTAGTCACAGGGTAAACATGTGAACTACCGTTCGGTAGTCAGTAACTAGGAAATCATAAGTTACAAATAGACTATTTTGTTTAACGTATTGTTGAATGGCCACTTACAGCCAGTTTTTCAATGTCGAGTTAACTCTTGTACTGGAGTTAACTCTGGATTAAACGCACTGTTGCGTATTTCAAATGCGAGTTAACTTGAAACCTCGAGTTAAATCGAGGTTAAAATAACTCTAGACGAGGTATGAGTTAATTACAAATTTCGGCTTAAAACTAACCTAAAATTATTTTATGGTGTAAATAAATTATGATATTTTTCAAACACATCATGGATTATGATTTTAATGTAAATGCTTACAGCAGTGATGAAAAAGCTAGACCACCCAAGGTAATCAGATATAGGCCAAACCACATGGAAGAATGGGATCGACATGATTTTTTTTGCGCGATTTCATTTGCCTCCAAGAACTGTAGATAATATATTAAAAGAAGTGCAATATATTATTTCGTATTCTACGAATATGTATTTGTTATCTTGTGTTGTATAAATATTAACATGCAATGTTTATTTTACATGAGGGAACTGGTTTCCTCTCATCGCATGCTATGTTGTGGAGAATTGTTGTAGCCGCAACTGTCTGTATGGTATCCATTTTAAGGCGCAGCCTTAGTGCTAATGCTCCTCTCCACTGTATTTCTCGTTCTGATGTGGGATTAATTAAATAAATTCTCAACATTATTTCTGATCCACACAAGAGGCGTCATAAGGTAGAGTTTCACAGGATGGCCACTATTGCCGATCAACAGACCATCATTAAAGTGACCTCGTTAAAATAAATTGTATAAACAAATATATAAATATTACATTTTACAAATAATATCACAGAAAGTTAGGTTAATGTAACATTTTCAACATCACAGAACTATAGAAGACATAAGAATACTTGTGTAAAATTCCGAAAATATGGTCAAAATTCATACTTCTCATGTCAACATAACAAAATATTTCACACAACTCGAGTTAACTAACTCGAATGAGAAATAGCAATGAAAAACAGTTGTAACGTTAACTCGAATTTAGCCTCGAGTTAAGGTGCGAGTAAGAGTTATCTAACTCGAACTTTAACTCAACATTAAAAAACTGGCTGTTAGACATTTATAATAAGAGGCTCACAGCCATATTCACCATTTTCAACTTAACAGTTTGGTAACAAACAGAGAGATAAAGGTTAACAGCCTGACAGAGAAATATCCTATTCACCGTCACATTTCAGACCGCTGGTAGTAAACAGGCAGTTAAATGAAAGTTACCAGAAACATGTTGGTAGTTTTTGTTGTAGCTAATGTCTCCATTATTATGTAAACTAAAAATGCTGTCACAATTTCTCTCTTGTCGCTCGCAGTGCTCGGAAATATTAGATTATTAAACGTTTTAAATAGTAAGTATTAATTTTTAGGTCCAGCGATCTATAACAATTTATATTTCATTTTTATTATAGCAATTCAGTAGAGATGGAGAAAGACAAGAACAGACGATCTCCAAATTTTAATGAGCGTGAAAAACAACTAATAACGTCTCTTGTTCGAAAATATTTTCACATCATTGAAAACAAAAAAACGAATGCAGTTTTTAATAAACAAAAAATGGAATGCTGGGAAAAATTAGCATGGGAGTATAATTCCATGCAAACAAGTGGATTAAGGACTGGTATTAAACTCAAAAGTGCTTATGAACAGATGAAGAAACTAGCTAAGCAGCACAAAGCACAAGATAAAGTAAGACCGACTTTAGGAAATTATGAAGTTTTAATATTGCTTAATATGTTTTAGGTCGAACTTGTAAAAACAGGTGGGGGTACCTTTAAGCCTACTGTAACAGATTTAGATGAGAAAGTCTTAAGTGTTATTGAAGACAATTATTTTTGTATTCAAAATGAGTTAGATAGTAATAACAACTTACCAAAACTGCCCACCCCATCCACCAGTAAAGACCCAGATAACATTGTTAGCAGTTTTGAAAATGTACTAATTGAATATGAAAACTCAGATCATGAGAATCAAATTAATGAGAATATATTAAACGAAATTGCTCAAAAAGGGCCTGTGCCCAAGAAACGAAAACTATGCACCCAAATTCAGGAATCGTTACCTCCAGATACAGAAAATGAGAAAATTATCGAATCAAAGAAGACAGGAGTTCAACAGAAAATAAAAAAAGGAGTACAATGGAAGACAAATGTTTCTATTAATAATAAAAGGTTTGAAATATTAAAGCAAAAATTAAATATTTTAGAAATAATAGCAGAAACTGAAAAAGAAAATTTGAAAAGCAAAAAAATAGAAACAGAAATAAAAGAAATTATAAGGAAAAGAGAGTTGCTTGAATTACAAATAAAGCAAAAGGAATACGATAATCTGGCCTCGCACTAGTATATTATTTGTTACTTTTATGATAGAATGTCCAGATTTAATTTTCGTGCCTTATCAGTTTTTTTATATTTAGATTTTTATTTACGTGAGCAGTCGCCATTTACTACAAAACAATAAGTTTTTTAATTTATAGTTACAAAAATGTTGTGTTCAATAGGTATTTACAAAAGAAAAGATGTACATTTTATTGAATACATATGTTATTGAAAAACTGTATTAATTAATAAATTCCTAACAGTACAATTTTCTTCATTTTCATTATTATTATAAACAATGCCCATATCATTTTCTAGGTCGTATTCATTTTCGTTCAATATACTTTCTAATTCATGTTCATCTACACAAATATTATGTAGAACCGCAGTGGCTAAAATCACCTCACATATTGTTTCCATTTTCAACCTCATGCCCTGAGATAAACACGGAAAACGTCTTTTCCATACTCCAAATAATCGTTCCGCTGGATTTCTTGTTCGAATTTGAGAAGAATTGTAATTCTGTTCTGCATCTGTTCTAGTTTGGCCTAATGGTGTCAATAAGTAGGTTCTACAGGGATAACCACCATCTCCGACAAGGCAATACGGTACAAATTCACCACTTTCAAATCGTGCCCTTACGTTCGAGTCATTGAATATGGTAGTATCATGGACGGACCCAGGCCAACGAGAAACGATATCAGTAATTTTTAATTTTGAATCACAAACAACTTGAACGTTTATGCTAAAATATCCTTTTCTATTTCTAAACACTTCTGCCTGGTTTCCACCTGGCGACTGCATTTTTATGTGCGTGCAATCTACAGCACCTATTACCCCTGGGAAATTTGCAATTTCATAGAATCCTAAAACTGTTCGTCGTTTTTCTTGATCTGTTTCAGACATTTTAATAAACTCGGGACGTAATCTTGCTATTAGTCTAGTAACATTTCGCACAATCCGGGATACCGTTGACTGGGATACATTGAAAAGATCTCCAATATTAATTTGAAATGTTCCTGTTGCATAGAACCGTAGGCAAATTAAAAGTTGATTCAACTTCGATACTGGGTTATTTTTCTTGTCCAAAGGTTCAAGCACTCCATGCAACATGTTAGAAATTTCTATTACAGTATCTTTGTTCATCCTAAATCTTTTTTTAAAGTCCAGGTCATCTAATTCGTTTATGAAATTATTATGGTGCTTTATAATTCTTGGCCGTCTGATTTGATCATCGCTGTCGTCTGAAGAGGAATTTAAAAGGTAATTTAATTCAACTATATTAATTCTTTCCATTTTCATTAAAGAATTTTTTTGATATAAACAAGGATTATTTGACATTTGACGTTTCAATATCAGTCTGTTAGGGTTTAACAGCTCGAATTTCTCCTGTTAACTTATCAGAGGATTTAACTGACTGTTAAGCCCTAATCATCTATGGTGAATGTCGAATAGTAACTTTATCAGACTGTTGGAGACTTAACTCCCTGTTACTAATTTAACAGACAATGGTGAATACGGCTGTCAAAGTCAATTGAGAAGTTAACATAAGAATAAAATCGTGGTGTCAAACATCAAAAATAGAATCAAGCAGCAAGCTGCTTATGGGGGAAAAGGGAAACTACCGCAAAACCCCACATGCCACAAGACGTGCCATGGGTGATGCTGAATACTGATATCAATCAGAGTGGCAGGGTAACTAATAACCGACTACATTTGCACATTTGTAATACTATTTGGTAACTTTTTAGTGGTTCGTTGTTTTATTAATTTTCTCCACATAATTTTTATTCTGTCTTTCCGTTCAGAAGTGTACAGAATGTGTAGGCAACAAAGATGTTTAATATAAAGATCTTTGGTAGGCAAAGATTAGAGAACTAACAAGATAGGACAGTCAGACGGAGAAGACGAAATAGACGAAGATAGTTGTGTCCTCCAATTTAAATGGACACATCCAGCGGAAACGGTTTCGGGATTTGTCGGGTACGCATTAAATAAATTTGACCAAGCTTACTAAAAGATAGGTTGGCTCATTAGAATCGACAACTGCTACGTCACCTATAGACCTCATTGATAGCTGCGTGTGGCTGTCTTTCCCCATTTTATAGAAAAAAGTTTCAAAATTAATTGCAAGTGTGAAAACTAATATGCCCCATATAATATGCGATTTAGTTAAGCTGGAGTCATTGCTAAAGCAGAAGATGGATGGTCAATGAGCCAAATTGCCACTGCGTTATCATATTACTTAAGAAAAATTCTGTTTAACATTTTAAAAAAGTTCATCTGATCTTATGTTCGCAATGACTTAAATTTTTTGCTATAGGGTGTTGAATTATTCTTTTCTAAATCGTTATTTTTTAATATCTCAGAAAGTACTTCAGATATTATTTTCAATTTTGGGATGTGTTAACCAGAACATTTATTTATTACCGCTAAAAGAAAAATAATTTATTTTCGTTATCATAGAGATTTCAGATATTTTTTTTTATTGTATGAAATATTTTATTTTTACTAATATCATTTCCCCTACTAATACTATGATCCTATCCTCTCCTGGCAAGAAATGCCCATACCTCCCCGAGGTTCTTGTTGGACTGTAACAATATTAGTGTTTGATTTTTTTTCTGGTAACTCATTGTTATTGACTGAATGGGCTTGGAAATTTTTTAAAGTCTCGTTTTTTTTTCCTTAAATCAATACGAATCATTATTATAATTACAGTAGCGTTTAAATCAAGTCGATACGATTATTAATTACAGAGACATAAGCTTTTAAAATCTGCAAATAATGATACGGCTTGCTGCAATGCCCGAAACTCGAGCTGGCCGGCTGTGACGTAATCGGCGCCGATGTCGCACGCCGCTCGCCTTATTTGAATGAATTTATATAAGTGAAACAGTCTTATTTTGAATTCCTAAGTAGTTGTGAAAATAATGGAGCAGGGATTTGTTCGTGGACAGTCGGATAACTTGCCAAAAATTGACTCTGTTACAATGGCGAGTTATTTTGCTACAAATAACAATTGCTGAAATCCGTGGTTTAAAAGCATCAAGGTAAGAAGTTTGCTAATTTATAATATCTACGATTATGTACATTTCATTGATATTCTTTTATTTATTTATAATATCGGGTGCCCACAAGATCAGGTAGCCCTTATTTTTTTCTTTTCAAGATAAAAATTTGAAATTAAGGTAGAGGTAACTCAAACGTCTATCAGATAAGTTTAAAAAACATGTAATATTCTCGTGGGCACCCGATGCAATATTATACATATACAAGGCCGTACCCGGGGGGGGGGGTCAAACGGGTTCGAACCCCCCCCCCCCCCCCCCCCGGAAATATATACTTTTCATATCCAAAAGCTCACCTTTGGTGGAAATTGTTATTATGGAAATTATATTTTATTTATTATATTTTTAAGAAATTATTATTCTACTGACAAAATAAAGACAGCTAGGAACTATATTTTCTAAGTTTGGCACTTCAAAGTATTGTGCTCTCTCCTAAGGGTCAATAACATGCAATGTTATGCATCCTCAATCTCCATCTAAAAGGAATGGTCGTTATCTGTTATAATATTGGTTAATATTATGTACATTTCATTGATATTCTTTTATTTATTTATAATATCGGGTGCCCACAAGATCAGGTAGCCCTTATTTTTTTCTTTTCAAGATAAAAATTTGAAATTAAGGTAGAGGTAACTCAAACGTCTATCAGATAAGTTTAAAAAACATGTAATATTCTCGTGGGCACCCGATGCAATATTATACATATACAAGGCCGTACCCGGGGGGGGGTCAAACGGGTTCGACCCCCCCCCCCCCCCCCGGAAATATATACTTTTCATATCCAAAAGCTCACCTTTGGTGGAAATTGTTATTATGGAAATTATATTTTATTTATTATATTTTTAAGAAATTATTATTCTACTGACAAAATAAAGACAGCTAGGAACTATATTTTCTAAGTTTGGCACTTCAAAGTATTGTGCTCTCTCCTAAGGGTCAATAACATGCAATGTTATGCATCCTCAATCTCCATCTAAAAGGAATGGTCGTTATCTGTTATAATATTGGTTTGAATTTGCTTAGATTGAGAGAAGTCTTTTCTTCTCACTTGAATTTTTTTATTTTTTCTGTGGATGGTATCAGGGACAAAAGTTGGTTCACTATCGGATAAGTCGATAGGATTCTTGTCAATCTCAGTACTACCGCAATCAATCCATTCCATCGAGGTTGAAGTAGATGATTGAGGTTCGGCTGGTACCTCTAGATTTTGTAGAATGTTAATGCGACGTCTTTTTGCTGCAGCGCTTCTTTCGGGTTTCACACTATTTGGACGCTGACAGTTAAAAATGTGTGGTAATACTCCTTTCTTTAACCTAATACTTTCTCCCATTAGCTTCCATTTCATGTAATTTTCTATATCATTTTCAAGCTGAAATAAAGAACATTAATACGTTTAATTATTATTCCCATTGGTTACCCAGCTTGATATACAAAATATAATCAATTTTCATCCTGGGGCTACATAACAGCAAACTATGTTTTCTTAATCCTCACACAGCGAATTAACTTTTTAAACCTATCTGGACAAAAATATTTACAATATTTAATAAAGCTCGGTAATGCGGAATCAAAAATTTAAAAACTCGGTAAGAAAATTTTAACCTCATTTAAAAAATGTCAAAATATATGCACCGATGTACTGAATCACCCTGTATATTTAAAAATAATTTTTAAGTGTGCACTCTTCGACACTACACCAGTTACATACAAAAAAATTTGAATTATTTTAATAAGAGCAATATGACTGATACATTGTTGGGACACCCTGTATGTGAGTGCTGGATAATTAAGTATTGTAACTTACCTCAAAATGGTCTTCACAACAAAACCGATTACTTGTACTCGAAAAGGTGATATTATTCTCTTTATTGCATCACACCATTGTTTTCGTGTTTTTTCACCTTTTGGCATACTTATAAATAATTTGTTTGGCGTAGTGATTGTTGTATTGGTACATCGAGGCACAATACAGTATTTGTAACGAATATTTTGTGTAGCCATCTCTATAACATCGCAGCAAAGCATCGGTACTATGGTCACTACGGAGTAAATGGGCGTCGATGACGTAGTGCACTCAGTCGAGCTGCTACTAGGAAAGATGGGGGCGTGGACTAATTGCTCGAACTTCAACAATTAATTGTAAAGCCATTTTAAGTGCTAGAGAAATAAATTAAATTGCAATGTTTAAGTTACAACGTGCACATTTTTATAAAAATATATAAAAAATATCGTTTTTAAGCCCATTGGGCAATTCATTTTTTGTTATCAGTTTCATTTGTGCCCGAGCCTATACATATATCTACAGTGTCCGCCATAAAGTTGGCCACATATGGGAAACATTTGTAGTATTGAGATTTCTAAAAAATACTATATTGGGGGTTCGTTTCTTTTTTTACATGCAAATACCTTTATTTAACTAAAATACATAGTTTTTATCGAAACTAATCAAATATTTGTGAAATAGACACAAGAATTTATGATTTTTCATATAATAATTAATGGTAGGGGTAAAATTTGTACTTTTTTTATTTTCCTCATATTTGCTTCAATTGATATATGGGGTCCTTGTATTCTATGCACTTTTTCTTAATAAAATGTTTCGGTATCTTAACAATTTGACTCATTTTTCGGTACCACCGTCAACTATTTTTTACAGTCCTGCCAAACCGATGATCGCATGGCATGTGTCAAAATGTAATTTTTTTGTTGTCGGACATGCATAAACGAACCCCCAATAGTTTTTGAGAAATGTCAATAATATAATTCTTTCCCATACGTAGCCAACTTTATGGCGGACACTAAAATGAAGAAGTTACTAAATTAGTAATCTTAACACTTTATGACATCTTTCTTATTTTTTTATAATTATTTATGGACATCATTGCTGTTACAGGAAAGAACTGCTTGAGAACTACTGGCATATCTTATGCATCAAATAAAATGTTAGTTCAGACGTTTTAACGGCCATGACACAAGTCAGCTTAAATTGTACCCGAATCTATTATTAATAACAGCACTGACCGTTATACTCCAAAAATTGAAAATATATGTAATAAAACTCGACGAATATATGAAAACTTTTAATATAAAAAAATACATTGTTTCCTTAACTAAATACTTCTATGACAATGAATAACATTTTTATAAACGATAGTCTATTTGCACCAACTATGTAATTATTCAAAGAGCTCTTGGTAATAAACTACAGACTAAACTAAACAAATCATACAAACAGAAAAACATTCTTATAAGTACATGAGGATTCACTAATGGAGACGTACATTGTGTGTCAATTTTGCATGTTCATGATCATGCGTCATTAAACCCACGTTAATAATAAAAAACGAAAAATATCTCCTCTAAAAACATAATGTAAATAACTGTTAAAAATACAGACAAATAAGAGACTTGAAGCAACATAAACACAACAAATGTAAATATACTTTTAATTTTATTTCACAAACAAATTCAGTTTATGTTTTACAATAAGACACACCGATTGCTCTCGATTCAATTTTACTACACACTTTCTTTAATTAGAGAATACTCTTTAACACGTTCACTGCATATGGCACTGAGTGGCAATCTATGGCTCATCCGATATGTGGATGATGCTTATGAGTGTCGATCACAATTGCAATTTTAATGTTTCAGTATACACTTGGCACTGAACTAGGGAGCACGTTGGAGTGATTCGCATATTGTTAGAGTTACATTTAGTGTGTGCGATACTGCTTCAGAATCGACTTATTTTTGTGATCTCTGGAGATGGATAATTCTGAGACAGGTCCTTCATGCCCTAAAAGATCTACGTTACAGATTAGGAACCAAAATAAATTGACAGAGGATGAGTTACTCCAGTTTTGGAACAAAATGATGACTCATATGTACCGAATGACGCGGATTCTTCTGAAGATGCCTTAGGTAGGTAAAATATATCAATTGAGTTATAGAGAGATGACACTTTATTACTTTTAGATGAAGTAGAACAAAGTGAACAATAACTAATAACTTCATTTCACCTGACTCTGAAGAAAATACATCAACCAAGTGACAAGAATATTCCACTGGCATGAAGTTGTTGCAATTTTCCAAAACTAATCAGCTTCTTGTAGAAATATCACAAGACACTACTTATGCTTTTTTTGTTTATTTATTGATGATTAATTTTTAGAAATAATTGAACAATCAAATGCTTACGCTGAGCATATATTTCTCACGGGTAATAATCCTGAACGATGTCATATAAGTTACTGGAAAGAACTTACTGTTTAAGAATTACTTACTTTCATTGGGTTGACATTTTACACACAAATGGTCTAAGCTGCAAGATAATTGGAAAACTCACAGATTGTTTCGCTTAAAATGTTTTTTCGATTATATGGGTAGAGACCGCTTCTTAGTGATTCTTAGGTGTTTACACTTTTCTCCTAATCCAGATGTTTATAGAAGATCCAACTTGTTATTGAAATTTTTAATACAAAAATGTCCAAAAATTTGTTACAAAAACACACTTATCGCACTGGAATTCTACGCGCTGATAGGAGGGGTCTACCCAAAAACATAATTTCTTCTACATTAAAGGGGAAACCAAAGCTGGTTATCAACATGGTGTACTAGTGGAGAAGCAGAAGGATAAACGGAAGTTGTTTACATTTCGACTAAATTTAAAAATGAATTAGTCGAAATCAGAAACAGAAAAGGCCAGGAAAAACAGAAGCCTCGTCTTATTGCAGAAAATGATAGTATACGAGTGGAGTCGACCGTTTCCACCAGATGATGTCTTACAAACCATGCAGTCGAAAGACTATGTAGTGGTATAAAAAAATTGGAATTCATTAATGCAGATGTTGTTTTTTAATTCAATTCATTTGTTCATTAAGTATTCCGGTACGAAAATGTCGTTCTACGATTATCACATCACAGTTTTGGAAAACCTACTTCTAGCTGTAAGATAAAACTTCTGATATACTGCACTTTGCCACTCCGTGGAAATAAAATTAAAAATGTCGATTCGAATACGATGCAAAGGAAAACTGATGTAATAAAAGGTTCTCCAAAAAAGATGAGCAAAAAAACAATAATTTGTTTTTATTTAATTCAATGTATATTATTCTATTACTCTCTATCTTCTCAATTGACACAATTTTGAAACATTGGTAAATTATGTGCGTAATATCTCTTATCTGTAGAGCAAATATTCATCTTGTTTCTCAGGTACGCCCAAGGAAATGTTGTGGTCAAATTAATTACAAAATAACGGTTTGACACTTGTCAACTTAAAACTAAATTTTATCTATTACTTCAACATGGAATTTAAATTCAGAGCTCTGTCGTAGTATATAATATATTCCTAATATTCATGAAATATGAAAAGAAGCTGAAGTTCTGGTGCACAAACCCGAAATAAAATAACATCAAAAATTTAAGTTTCTACCCATTGCTAATGGTGAATACTCTACGATGCTTAAATTTTGCCTAACCTGCTGTCTCGGTGAAGTTCGCTGCATTTGTGTAGACTGTACAGAGTTCAGATTAAGAAAGAAATGTAGATAAATAATCTCGTTTAAAATATACTGTAGTGTTGTACCGAAAGGATTGCGGGATGAAGTATTAAAAATTCAGAAGCTTAGAGACAAATGGATTAAAAATTTGGAAAGTAATAAAATATTCCACTGATATTTATGACTTTTATCGTGATGAGGAGATTGGAGTTTGATTAGAATAATTACAAAAAATGTTACTGAATAAAAATGGAAAAATTAAAGTTTGCCGATTCAAAATTACAAATGATTTTTGAAGGAAAAAGAGCATAGCAGAATAAGTAAGGTAAAATGGCCCCAGAAGCATTTGGACCTAATTCGGCGCCATTTTTTATCTTTGCAAGTTGTACGTTAATTATTATGAAAAAAAATGGAGAATGTAGATGCGATTTAAGTACATTTTAGGAAAAAAGTTGTGCTGAGTTTGTTGTCCCTTTTGTATAAAAAAAATAATAAAATATTGCTGAAATCAAATAATTGTTTATTAAAGAAAATAGTAATTCGCATACACAAAATTTCTACCCAAAATACATTGCTATGAGTAGTTTGTGCATTTTTTTTTCAAATTTTTAGAAGCGGTGTGCAATACTTAAAAAAAATAAAAACTGTATATCGCAATGATTAGTGGTGCTCACCATTGCAACTTTATGTATCCATATTTCTTACGTTTTATTCGTTCGGATACTGTCATTGAGGAAGAGGATGACAATCTCCGGAATGTTGATCAAGTAATCATAATATAAACATCACCACTACGTTATGGTCGTTTATTATTCATTGGAATGTATATTTACCTAAAATTTCTTTTTTATTTCCATAGATAATTTAGTAAAGTCTGTCTCAGCCTTTATGGCATGTGTGTCACAAGAAGCATACAGTCTAAGATGATTTGAAGCAAGGGATAAACAGTGTCGGATCAACCAGTCAAAACGCGTTGCACGGCTATATGATAGTTGAGAGAGCACAAACCGCATGAAAGAATGAAAGAGATTAATGTAAAATCGTAGAAGTTTGTGAAAAGTCGTAGGATTAGAATAGCTTATCACTTGATATGTGTATGAGTGAGAACAAATCTTAAAGGCAAGGCGTAGCTCGAGCTTACACACGCCATAAATGCTGAGACAGATTATATCAATTTAATTAACCTATGAAGGTTGTAGTAAATGAAAATTTGTAAAAATTTTCCTGTACGATTTTTGTGTCAACAATTTACATTTCGATGAATAAGATAAACAACCATAATGGAGTGGCGATATTATGATTACTTGGCCAACTTTTTGGAGTTGGTCTACCTTCCTCAGTGGCATTATCCAAACAAATAAAACGTACGAAATATAGATACAAAAAGTTTCAATGGCGAGCACCACTAAACATTGCGTTGTAACAGTTTTTATTTCTTTTAAGTATGGCGCACCGCGCAAAAAATTTGGCAATAAACTACTCACAGCAGTGTATTTTGGGTAAAAATTCTGTACATGCGAATCATTATTTTCTTGAGTAAATAATTAATTAATTTCATCAATATTTTTTTCATACGAAAGGGGCAGCAAAATCAGCAACATTTTTTCCTAAGATGTACTCAAATCACATATTCTCCATTTTTTCATAATAAATAACGCACAACTTGCAAAGATAAGAAATCAAAACGAAAAATTACATTTTAGGGTACAGGGGGCTAAAACTCGACGGAAACATTTCTTTTCCTATTGTCAATCTACTGATGCGAAATTTGGTCAAAACGCTTTTGGGGCCATCTTACTTTACATATCCTGCTACACACTCTCTACCTCAATCTACATTTATGTATAAATGTGATGTATGTCCGCTATTCATGTAAATAATAAATAAGTTGTGTATGTGACATGAAACTGCCTAAAATTATTCATCAATATTTCTTTCTTAATCTGAGGTACGGAGCAGTCGCACAGCACAGCACATTAAAGTACAATCACACAAAAACGACAACAAAGTATGTTCCTTAAAAGAAGACACCACGCAGCCGCTTTAAACAAAAACGCTTCACACTTTCGTACACAATCATTGTACATTAAGGTGGGTCGAAAAACAAGCTTATTTTATTTTTGATTCGCTACACCACGGAAAACTTGCCCCTCGGTCAGTTAAGTAAAATAAAATAAAGAAATGAAAAATCGGTTAAGATCTTCCGGTAGCGCATCATCTTCAAAGTTTGTAAAAATTAGTGAAATTAAACCAATCTTCTTGTTTTTTAAAAAGCATTAAACTGATTTAGGTCGCACTACTATACCTCGGAAAACTTGCCTTTTAATAGATAAGTAAAATAAAACAAAGAAATTAAGAATCGGGTGAGATCTTCCGGTCACGCGTTGTCTTCAAGATTCGTGAAAATTAGTAAAATTCAATTTATCCTTGTTTTTTTTTAAATGTGTCTAACTGATTAAGGTCGAATTACTACATTGCGAAAAACTTGCCCCTCAGACAAATAGGTAAAAATAAAACAAAAAAATCGGTTTGTATCTTCCGGTCGTGCATCCTGCGACCCAAGGATGAATTTGGCTCGCCCTTCTACTCTCATGTACCGCCACGCATGGCGATGGCTTCTCTTACGTATTTCTGTTTGCAATAATCAGTGTTAACCTCTGTTTGTTTTGAGTTATTATTGACAGTGTGATAAAAGCTTCCAAGAAAATCACTCGACAGGCATGTGAATGCCCCTTATTCGACCATCCGAGCGACTTGGGAACAAACTTCCAACTCATCAGAACGTCCTCAAATGTTGTTTCCATGGTCACAACTTGGCTCTGGAGACTAACAAGAAGTGTGCTAGTTTTTCTAAAGTTTCAGCGACAGGGAGCAGAAACTAAAATCAGTGTTTGACAAAGCATTGATACCAACTGTTTTGGAATACAGAATTAATTAATCAAACTAAAATTACCATCAGCCACTTTAGTTTGAAATCTTCAATGTTTGCTTTGAATGTTGCCTTATCTTTGTCACGGTTGTACAATTTGCTCAGTGTATAGTAACTATTAAGATGGGCACAATTCTGTATTCCGAAACAGTAACGATACTTTGTCAAATACTGATTTTACTTTCTGCGCTGCGCCCTGTCACCGAACCTTTAGAAAAACTAACACACTTTTTGTTAGTCTCCAGAGCCTAGTTGTAACGCTCCTGGAAACAACATTTGAGGACATCTTGAGGAGTTGGAAGTTTATTCACAACTAATTCTCTTGGATGGCCGAATAAAGGGCATTCAAACGCCTGTCGAGAAGCTTCCATCACACTGTTATCAATAACTCATAATAAACATTGGTTGAAAGGAATGCTGATTATTGCAGACAGATCTATGTAAGCCAACGCCATGCGAGGCGGTACATGAGAACGAAAGGGTGAGCCAAGTTCGTGCCTGGGTCGCAGGATGCGTGACCGGAAGATACTAACCGATCTTTCTTTTATTTTACTTATCTGTCTGAGGGGCAAGTTTTCCTTGGTATAGCAATTCGATTTTAATCAGTTTAGTTGAATTTCATTAATTTTTACGAATCTTGAAGATGATGCACGACCAGAAGATCTCAACAGATTTTCCTTTTCTTTGTTTTAATTATCTACCCACGGGGCAAGTTTTCCGAGGTATAACAGCACGACCTACATCAGTTTGGCACCTTTTAAAAAACACGAAGATCAGTTGAATTTTACAAATTTTTACGAACTTTGAAGACAACGCTGGAATGGAAGACCTAAACCCATTTTTCATTTTTTTGTTTTATTTTACTTATCTGGCTGAGGAACAAGTTTTCCGCGGCACAGCGAATAAAAAAAAAACAACAGTTTTTTGGCCCACCCTATTGTACACGTGACCGGAGCTAGACAAGTCAATATACCTTGTATACTGAACCACTCAGTTATGATTTTGAAAGAACTAACACAAAAGGTACTTTACTGTACGTAGCCACAAAGTATAAGCGCAATAACGGAAATAATGAAAAAGAAAACATCACTGGAGAAAAAAATCCATATTTGCGGTTGGTATCATATAACGCGGGACAGCTATGGGAAAACTTAAGCATCTTTAGCATACCATTTATACCAACAACTTACCAGAATTCTGGAACTTTGCCACTAATATAACGGTGACAGCAGGAAAAAGTATATAATGAACTTCTCAAAATTATGCAAAATTTTAAGAAAAACAACACAAAATGGTTCATAAAATAAAAATAACACTGATCCACACTCAGGAACATTAACATCACTTACAAATAAAACAGTTTATCCGATAGAGTGGTGCTGGGGGCCTTTTTAATGTGCTGGCCGACCAGCGCAGCCAATTTGTGTGCGTACTGGCAGGGCGCAGGCACCCGAATGGTGCCGGGCCAATTATAATACAAATGGCACAGTTTGTAACACAGTCTTTGCGTATGATCAGGTTTCATTCCACAAGTATCGTACAGGACGATATAATGAGTGGGATTAACCGTACCCTGCCGCACATTCTGTGGAACCAAGAAAAAGTCCTGTAAATACCTTCTAGTTACTGAGTGGTCTAGCACGGTGCCAGGCGGGGGATTCTCAGTACCGTCCCGTCCTAAAGCAAATATCCTAGTGTTTATCCTTTTTTGTACAACAATGAAGATGAGCTTGGTCTCCAAATCAAATTGTCTCAGACAACTCTCGAATTGTTCGATTTCATACCTCCTACAATGATCTAATTGTCCATCGCCCACGCCATCTCGAATCATCACCACTCTAGACGGGAATGTTCCGTTTTCATTGCGCCATTTCTCAAGCGCTGTAGTGAACGCTACTTTATAAAAGTCCCCCAATTCTTTGTCTTGGAACATTGCAACGCTATACCATCTCGTTACGCTGTCATTCAGACTAGCTACAAAACCACACACAGAGCTGTTCGGACTTCCGTGGTACACGTCAACGCCGCAGATCATCCAGCCCTTGAATGGGAATCTCAGTGTCCATAACGTGCCTCCCAATTTACATGTCATTTGCAGGGCTATTTTTTGAATAATAGATCTGGCTTTTTGTGGGTTGCTTAACGTTCTAGAATTGATGACTTGGGAAGCAACAGGGATCTGAGAGCAGCAGATCTTCTTGATGACAGCATAGCGGTCTGATCGCATTGAGGGACAAATGAATACAACTATCTGTAACAAGATACATTTTGGATGTTTATAATAACATAATATAAGAAAAGTGCATACAAATACAATTATAGATATTTTACATATATACAGTGTTAGGATGGAATTGCAGTGCGAAGGTGTTATAATTTTAAAAAATTATTTTTTCAAGTACCAAGTACACATTTGATCGCTTTAGATAAAGTCAGGGTTGGCAAAAATTGTGTTTTTTTTATTTTAATTAAAAAACACGTTTTTTTTAATTTAAAACAATTCAATGTGTTTTAGACATGGATTTTTAATTGTTGAAAAAAAAACATGTTTTAAACAATAAAAAATATGTTTTTAAACTTAAATTTATACGGGCGCGTCGACCCAATACATTGTTTATTCTATAAGCCATGACCAAACTCAAACTCTAAGCAACAATGAACACTTGTTTTATAACATTGCGCACATAAATGTACAGTGCATAAGAAATAAGGTGGATCTCATTGATTTATTCACGCTTAATGAAGGTATTGATATTCTGTGTCTTTCTGAACATTGGGCCTCTGAATGTGAATTGCAATCTATATCAATGGGCCTTTTCAGCATATTTTTTTTATTGCGGAATCATAAATTTTATGAAAAATTAAAATACCCGTATTTTTTCAATTTCTATTTTGATGCAGATTAGAGCCAGAAAAAAATAATTAAAATCACCTATTTACAAGTCCAATTTAAACGATTATCCGTAACGCGCCATTAACACGTCAGCAATCCCAAGCCAATAGTGTAAAAGGCGACTCGGCAACGTCGTACAAAATCAGCTTTCAATTGACATTTGTAGTGATGGGCGATATCGCGATTTTCCAATCACTCCTTAACGGCGACTTATATTTTTCACTTCCGGTGGTTTTAAACTAACGCCATCACAATCTGCAAGCTGATATGTTTACCGTTCGCCGTAATTTGTTTGTGTGAATGTATGGCTGCATTAAGCAGCAATGGACAAGTATGAATTGAAAGTAAAACGATGTAAATTACACTTTATATTAATATTTTAAATAATCACGGTGATTTAGTCACGGTGATTTAATCACCGGCAGTAACATATCGCTCATGACTAGACGTTTGACAGCTTGTTGATGTTAACATTTTGGTTTTGAGGTTAGCGTAAATTGAAAGCCTCCGATTTCGATTAAAATGTCTAGCAAGCAGTGTTTTGTTCCATTCTGTGAAAATACGACCGAAAATGCCCCAGAAAAGACGACAGCTCAAATGAAAGTTTAAGGTTATCCGCTATCCACACGCTCGGTGATCGCAGTGTTGTCGGTTTGCAAGTTCTTCTGTTGTGTCCTCGATGATGATTGGTCGGATTACGTGTGCAACCAAGGCGCGTGAAACTCGAGCGTTTGAAATACCCCGTGAAAGTTGTTGTATTTCGCTAATTTATTTCTCAGAGATTGCTGTTCTAAGACGCCTCATTTTTAGATAAAAAATTATTTTATTTTCCCTAAATGACACCCACCATATTTAAATGTCAAAATTCGAATGTACTGTAAAGGCCCATTAATAACTTTTACTTAGTATCAAAATTTTGCAGAACTGAACATACTCACGGTGGAGTTGCAATATATATAAATAACTGTATTAAAAATAGATTGAAGATTAAAAACATTAACCATATAACTAGAATGAACTCTGAAATGAATGTAGAGTTTTGCGCTATTGCGGTACATAATGGTAATTTTAATTTTTGTATTGTTACCTGTTACAGACCGCCTAATGGAGATACGAACATATTTTTTAATAACCTCAATACGCTCCTAAATCATTGCTATAAAAAATACAACAAAATTATTTTTTGCGGAGATTTGAACATAGACTGTTTAAAACATTCAAACATGAAAAAATCACTCATCGATGTCTTTGACTCATTTAAACTAAAACTAAAATCAATAGAGGCTACTAGGGTAACCCCATCGTCAGAGACGGCTATTGACTACATGGTGACTAATTTTGAAGATGAAAATATAATTTCTAGCTATGTTACTACTTCTAACATTGCAGATCATAATGCAAATATATTAAAAGTGTCCCTTGGAAAAGGTAACATTAACAACATTGAAAATTTCATATCTTTCAGAAACACATCGGCATTAAACATTAGTAAATTTAGGCACCTTCTCCAACTCACTTGCTGGGAAAATATACATCTGGGAGATGTCAACTCAGCTTTTAACTCCTTTCTCGAAATATTTATACATAAACTTGATCTTACATGCCCCATAGTTACATGTAAAAATAATAGTCATAATTATGATAAAAAAGGATGGTTGACACCAGCCATAGTTAAAAAAAGTGAGGAATTAAAAAATCTCCACTGGCTAGCCAAAAGCATGAGCAGTGAAGAATTACATAATTCCTATAAAAACAAAAAAAGGGAACTTCAAAGTAATATTAGTATAGCCAAAAAGAACTACTTCCAGAATAAAATAGAAAATGCCCCGAACAAACCAAAAGAAATCTGGAAAATAGTTAATTCACAATTAGGTAAAAATAATACTAATAAAAATGAAATACAAATCCTAGAAAATGGCACAATTTTATGCGATAATAAACAAATTGCTGAATCTTTTGCGTCATATTTTGCTACTATAGCATCATCTAAGCTAGCTGAACATTTTCCAGATGGAATCTCTCAAGAGTGCACACATAGTAAAATGTTACCAGATAGCTTTTTCTATGATTCTATATTGCCAACTGATATAATAGACATTGTGAATAACCTTAGGCAAACCAATTCTTCAGGCATAGATGGAGTGTCATTAAAAGTTATACGATCGGTTAAGGATATAATAGCAGAGCCATTGGCTTACCTAGCAAATTTATCCCTGCAAACTGGAACTTTTCCATCCGTTCTGAAGATAGCATTGGTGGTGCCAATATTTAAAAAGGGCAATGAGTTTGAGAAGGATAATTATAGACCTATATCTATTCTCAGCATATTCTCCAAAATAATTGAAAAGGCTGTGTACCTCAAAATTAGTAAGTTCTTAGTAAAATACTCTATAATTAGTAACTCACAACATGGCTTTCGTGAAAATCGTTCTACTGAAACCGCTACTAATCAGTTTCTGCAATATATCTACGATGAACTAGATAAGGGCCATCATGTCATAGGATTATTTTTTGATCTTAGTCGTGCCTTTGACACAGTTGATATTGAATTCCTAAATGAAAAACTATTCCGAATTGGTTTTAGGGGTACCATCCTAAATTGGATTAAATCTTACCTTTCTGATAGGCAAATAAGAGTTAAAATACAAAACTCCACTTCAAATGATCACTCTATCAATCTAGGAGTCCCACAAGGTTCTGTGCTGGGGCCACTACTATTTTCGCTATATGTAAACGAACTTCCCCTGCATATAAAAGGGAAAATTACCATGTATGCAGATGATACTTCTATTATGGTTTCAGCACCTGACCTTGTGGAACTACAGGTCCTCTTAAAGGAGGTGACACATAGTTTCGAATTATGGTGTTCACAAAACTCTCTGATCTTAAATATTGCAAAGACCGATTGTATATATTTCTCTGCTCGAAAAACAATTACTCCCGATTATATTCTAGTTGACACAAATATTAAATTTTCTAGGTCTGTCAAATTTCTTGGAACTTTCGTGGACTCATGTCTCACATGGGAGGATCAGGTTGATCATGTTGCAAAAAAGCTCAATAGCTCAGTGTTTGCCATTGCATCACTAAGGCAGAACCTGCCTAGGGAGTATCTACTCAATGTTTATTATGCTATGGTGTATCCGCATCTATCATATAACATTATAGTGTGGGGTAGAGCACCTGCAGCTAGTAGAATCTTTATTCAACAAAAAAGGGCCATTAGACTCATATTTAATTTAAAAACCATCGAGTCATGTCGACCATATTTCATAAACAATAAGATTTTAAGTTTTCCATCAATCTATATATACAATATATCTAAATATGTAAGAAAAAACTTACATTGTTTTAAAAATAATGGTAGTTTTCACACCTACACTACCAGACATGGATCTTCTTTAACTATACCTATCCATAATTTGTCTCTATATGAACGATCACCATATCTTTCAGGCATCAAAATATATAACAGATTGCCAATACACATTCTAAATGCCAGTAATTTTAATTGTTTTAAAACAATACTTAATTCAAAAGTGTGTGTATAATATTAATGAATTTACTTAACTTTATATATATATTTTAACTTGCTCTATTGTTTTTTGTGTACTTATTTGAATGTTTTTTTTACTTATTTGTCTATTTTGTGTAAATTATTGACACTGTATTTAATTGACTTTCACATCTGTTCTTATGAGACAACCAACGTGATTAATAAAGATTATTATTATTATTATTACCATATTAGAATTATTTTTTAACACACTCATAAATATTCTCGATACATGCTATAAAAAATTTTTTAATTTCAAAATGGTTCTCTGTGGAGATTTTAATATCAATCTATTAAACAACAATAGCAATACAAAAACTTTTTTAAATATATTAACATCCTTTAATCTTTCACAAAAAATCTTTCTCCCCACAAGAATTACTAACAACTCAGAAACTCTTCTAGACAACATCTTCATAAATTTTGAAAATATGTATTCGGGAGAAATAATTTCAACTGCTTTATCCGACCATGAAGGTCAACTAATAAATGTATGTCTGAATAATAACAATTCAAACCCTAATAATCATTTGCCTTATATGAAAAGAATTTTTTCCATGATGAAATTACAGCAGTTTAAGGAAGAATTACAGAATTCGAACTGGGCAGAAATATACTGTTCAGAAGATCCCAACATATGTTACAACCTATTTGTGAACAAAATAATAAACCTAATGAATATAATTTTTCCTATCAAAAAAATTAAAAATACAATTAAGAAAAACAAATCATGGATTACAATAGGCATAAAAACCTCTTGTGAGACTAAACGTAACCTGTATAAACAAAAAATTTCTGGGAAAATCTCTAATGAAACTTACTCTCGATACTCAAAGATACTTAAAACAGTAATAAATGAAGCAAAAAAATTATCAAACTTATCTTATATTGAGAACTCACAAAACAAAAATAAATCTATATGGAACCTGGTAAACAAACAGACCAAAAAATCCACAAATCATCAAACAATATTAGATAACGTCGAACCAAGTGAAACAAATAAACATAACGTCCTAAATAAAATCAATAACTTCTTTCTAAATCAGTGTCCAAAACTAAATACAAATACAGAAAATTTAAAAAATATCACTAGATATCAGATGAGTGTCTTCTTCAAACCAGCAGATAATACTGAAATATACAATACTATCAAAGCGTTAAAAAATACAAAATCGGTTGGCGAAGATGAAATACCAGTAATATTGCTAAAGTATGCTGCTGAAGAAATAACTCCACCTCTAATGTATATTATTAATTTGTCAATAAGCAGAGGAATATTTCCTGACAGACTAAAACTAAGTCATATCAAAGCTATATACAAAAAAGGCGACAAAAACCTAATTAATAACTACCGACCAATTGCACTCTTAAATACATTAAGTAAAGTCTTTGAAAAAATTATCTACACAAGACTCATGAGCTATCTTGAAAAAAATAAAATATTGCTTGAAAACCAACACGGTTTTAGACAAAATAAATCAACAATACTTGCCATATATAAAGCCTTGACAAACATTTTAGATTCACTTAATAATCAGCAATATACTTTAGCAATGTGTTTAGATCTAACTAAAGCTTTCGATAGTGTTGACCATGACATACTGTTACAAAAAATGGAAATTTATGGAATTCGAGGAGTGCCCCTAAAACTGATGAAATCATATCTGCACAAGCGACTTCAGTGTACTGTTGAAACAGACAAATCAGGGAACATTCTAAAATCAAAAACAAAACCCATAACAGTAGGTGTACCTCAAGGATCCATCTTAGGACCATTATTATACCTACTTTATACAAACGAGCTGCCTACCATTGTAAATGAAACGATGTTGCAGTACGCTGATGATACTTCGATAATATTTAGTGAATCTGATGCAGTAGATACAAATACGAAGGTTTATAGTGCCCTCAACGATCTGGAGATGTTCTTTACCTCAAATAACTTACAACTAAATGTTACAAAGACCCAAGTAATAAAATTTTCTCATTCAAACAATGATGAATTTACCTTAACTAATGAAATTTCAACACTTGAAACGGTAAAGAATGTGTCGTTCCTGGGAGTGAAAATTGATTCCAGGCTCGACTGGAAATGTCACATTGATACACTAGCACAAAACATATCGAAATACATATATGCACTGAAAATAATTTCACAAACCATTAGTATTAGAGCGGCCATGACTGCATACCACGGTTACATTCAAAGCAGGATAAGATATGGCATAATGTTTTGGGGGAACTCCACGAATATCCACAAAATATTTGTTCTACAAAAAAGATGTTTGCGTAATATCATGGGGATGAAACAAACAGATAGTTGTAGACCAGTTTTCCTGGAAAGGAAAATACTTACTCTTACTGGTATGTATATATATGAATCTGTGATATTTATAAAAGAAAACAAGAATCTTTTCGCTGACTGCGACAAAAATCACATGTATGACACAAGAAATAAAACAGACCTAACACAACCAAAAACAAAACTTGCTTATATCGCAAAAAATGTAAGATGTTCAATAATCAAAGTATTTAATAATCTTCCATCAGAACTGCGAAATTTACCTACAAATAAATTAAAACCCAAACTTAAGCAATTATTACTGCAGAAGACCTACTATGGCCTGGATGAGTACTACAAGGATAGAGACTTTAGTCAAACTCTTCCCTCGTCAATTTCTCTGTGAGATTAATAGCTCTGAAATTTCTACTGTTTTTACTATTACTGTTGTCTTTTGTCATTATCTTATTGTGTTATCACCTTTATTGGCATTTAATGTTATCCTTTTATTATGTTAGACGTAGTCAGATTAGTATTTTCTTTATTGGAAATATTATTTTAATTATTATTGTTGTATCGCCTATTTTAATTAATTTCATCAAGATTTAGATCTTATTAATTTTATATTAGTTAAGTGCTATGACATGTTCCACACCCTATGGGTACTGTAAATTACTTACATGAACTAATAAAGACCATTATTATTATATTATTATTATTTCATCATAACAAGACGCGGACGATACTTGACAACGGCTCGGCCAATTCGGTGTAATAAATACGTCAAGTTGTGCAATAGTGCAATAATTGTTTGGTGATTGGTTATTGACTACACAGGCATATAAAAAAAAGTCGAGTGGGAGAAGGCAGATCTAAGTATTCCCATGAAATCTGACCTGCTGAACACGAGCCCGATGTCCATTTTGCCCGATTGGCTCTTGTATTCTTTCTAATCTCAAAAAACACCGTAAGAATGCCCGAAAAAATAAAATGTAGCTAAAAATCTGAAAAAATTCAGGGATACATAAGATGGCGATAGAAATCGAATGGCGCAAACCAGACATCCCTGCGGTCCTTCGTTTTCGAGATAGAGCAACTTAAAGTAACCGGAAGGAAAAAAATTGTTTTTTTTTCGCACTCCTCGAGGCTCTATATTGGAAACCAAAAAGGCTATAAAATTCTAGTTTGCGCCATTCGATTTCTCTCGCCATTCTACGTACCTTTGAATTTTTTTCAGATTTTTAGCTACACTTTCATTTTCTCGGGTATTCTTACGGTGTTTTTTTTGAGGTTAGGAAAAATACAAGGGCCAATCGGGCAAAACGGACATCGGATTCGTGTTCAGCAGGTCAAAATGCATGGGAATGCATAGGTCTACCTTCCCGTACTCGACTTTTTTTGTGTGTATCTGTGCTATTAATCGCTTTAAAATTAACACTTAAGAAAATAAATAATAACAGGTATATCTTCTATTCAATAGTAATATGTTTCGTTCGTTGTACTTATACTATTATATTATTATAACTAGTTTTATTGCATTACATAAAAGTTCATATTTTTTTATTTTATTGTTATTTTTTTTTACCTTATTAAATACAATGATGTTCCAAAAATTGTCCATCAAACACACTGAAAAAATGCATTGAAAAAAATCATGTTTAAAACAATTGTTTTAAACGTGTTTAAAACAGGTTACTGTGTTTTAAACACTTAAAAAACATTTGTTTAAAACATTTTGTTTTAAAACTGCCAACCCTGGATAAAGTCAACTGGTTAGTGCTTAACGAATGAACTTACTCCATATTTGTCTACCCTGCCAGGGGCGGCCTTAGCCATTGCGAGGCTCTGGGCAGGTAGATTTTTGCGAGGCCCTTGTCTTTGTGGAATTAGTTTTAATGATGATGCTTGACGAGAAATGCAAAGTTATAAATAAATAAATTTAGAGTTTTAAAATTGTTTATTGGAAATTAACAAAAATTAATAAACACAAAGAAAAGAAATTATTAATCATGATAAACTAAGGTACATCAATATCTTAAAAGAATCAGGGATTAAGAAATGATGCCTTGTTGTTGCTCGAGCACGCGAGGCCCCTGCAAGAGCGAGGCCCCGGGCGGTTGCCCTGTTCTCCACCCCCAAAGGCCGCCCCTGTACCCTGCCTAACACTGCAAATGTCTGAATTTTTGTTCCCGGATATTAGAACTAATGAGAATTTTTTCCTCATTTTGAAATTTATGAGATTCCCTCATTGGTGGCGGTGGGGGGTAGTTTTAACTCAACCAGTTGAGAGTAATGACTGGTTGTCGCACCGGTGCCAGATATTTTTCACTAAGAGATACAAAAGTTTGGCCTATGTACATGTTACTCACATTTACCAGTGTCTTTTGAGTTTTAGGAATAGCTTTTACCCCCCATAAGGCCGGAATTCGGTTTAATTTATGCACCATTTTTCACACTTCATTAAGAGTTACATTATTTCTATAATTTTACATCATTTTCAGGGAAGTTTTTACGGCGTGTCTAGGCTCCCGGTATCGTTAACCAATTTTATCCCGGTATGTATGTAAAAAAAGAGATGTATTTACGCAAATTTGTTGCATTTTAGAGTAATTATGAATAAATATATAAATAAAAGACAAACATGTACAAGATCTAGTAAAAAAAAATGTAATGATGCATCAAACGAAATTTTAAATTACACATTAAACAATTGTCTTATTAAATGCGAGCAAAACCTTTTACATGCAATTTCTACCAAAAAATATCACTCCAAATTAAAACATACTTTTAAAAGTCCAAAATATAAGTATATAAAGTACAAGTACTATAAAATTTTTAGGGTTAAAAAGCTAACATGGGAACCTCACATAAATGAAGTCTGTTCAAAGGTAAGTACAACGTGCTATATAATAAAGCAATTAAGAGACGCTGTAACGTGTGATGTATTAAAACTTCTTTATTATGGATTGGTAAACTCAGTTTTACAACATGGCTTAATATTTTGGGGCTCATCATCTCATATGGGAAAAGCATTCACAGCACAAAAAAAGATTTTACGTTGTATGAATAAATCTCATCCACTTTCAAGTTGTAAACTATTATTTAAAATGTATGGCATTCTAACGTTACCAAGTTTGTACATTTATCTACTACTGTTATATATAATTAAAAATAAAAATTTGCTTTTAAGAAATAATGAGGAGCATTCATACTACACCCGTAGAGGCGAAGATATATATTAACCTTACTCGAGACTGTCGGCCAACACTCTCCAGAGTATATGGGTATAAAATGTATTAATAAAATCAATCCTGTGATAGAAGTAAAGAATGTTAAAGATATCAAGACTAAGGCACATAACATGTTATTAAGTAACACATTCTACACTGTGAGTTCTTTCAATACTGTGAAAATATTAAGGCAAATCTGAATATTATATAAAGTTATTATATTTTGTTTATTTGTCTATATACACTTTTTTAATATGTTTTTTCATGTAACTTCTAAAGCTCAGATTTTTATTGTAATGTAAAGCTCTGACAGAAATATTATATTTTCATGACTAGTCTGAAAAGTTAATACTTCTGTAATATATAAACATTTATGATGAATAAAATACTTTAAGGTCAGTTGGGGTATCTGGGCCCAGGGGGTAACTGGGCCATGGCTTTTTTCCGTAAAACTTGTGGGGGTAATTTCACTTCAAGCAGTTGGCAGCACTGAAGGACAATGGGATCTCACTATAACGATTAGTCTCATGTTTCTGAGTGTTGTTGCTTTCATGTAGCAATTTTTTAAATTTTGTAGTGCAAAATTTTCATAGCAACTTGATGTAATCTTGATATTTATGAATTATCTACAGGTTTACTGTATATATTATCAACGTCACAGTTAATTTAGCATAAATTAGAAGCATAATATATCCCTAAAATGTTATTGCAATCACGTGTTCTCCGTTAGGCCAAAAGCTTGAGTGGGTGGCCCAGTTGCCCCCATAATATTTCAAAAATGGAGTAAGTGAGCCAGTTATATGGGGCATCTGGGCAAGCCTGGGACCAAGTTACCCCAAGCACATTAAGTATGTTGTTATTGTCTTTATTCATTAGGTAGATGTACATCACTTTTTTTGTGCAACTGTACACAGTCACACAAAAAAAATGTGATCTGAACCCGGGATCCGACATAGTAATCCTTATGTATTTTGACATGTTGGATGCGAATCCGATGTCCGTTTAGCTCCGTCACCCACCAACTTTTTGTAAATCGCGAAAATAGCCTAAGCAACACCATTTCTTTAGATTATTTTTGCTATTTACTAAAAGTTGGTGGGTAATGGAACTAAACGGACATTTGATTCGTGTTCAGCACGTTAAAATACATAGGATTACTATGTCGGGTCCTGGGTACAGATCACTTTTTTTTGTGGGCCTGTGTTATTTATGCTTACTTGAAATTAGATGTTTTTTACATTTAATGTTGGCTTTTGTACCTTAACAGAAGTTGCGTTATTCCTAAATTTGAATAAATTTCACACCTAATTGTTATGTAGTTCTCTTACATCGTCGACAACTCGATTATGGTGTGGTTCAAATGACTTGTGGTAACTTTTGTACGAAGTTTACATCTTTACCAACAAATCCACTTACCCCAGTTCAAATAACAATCGTTTGTATGAAACCAAGACCCGTATGGTCCAGTTGCCCCAATTTCTAGGGGTAACTGGGGCCATCAGATATTCTATTATTTAATTATTATTATAAAGAAAATTACATTTGACACGGGTTTTCAATATTATATATTTAAAGACTGTATATTGTATTATATACAAAAAATTTTTTAGATATTAATATAACTTATTAGTGGTTCTCAGGTAAATTCAAAGTATGATATACTCGCTCAGGTTGTAAAATCATGGCCCAAATACCCCAAGTGACCTTACTTACTTTATCAACTGTGGAATACAAAATAGTAATTCTGAACAGTGGAACAATGTTTTGTTTGCAAAATTTTGAGGTAGGTCAAGGTCGTCCGTTGAAAATCAGTAGTGGTATCTGAGAAGAGCAAGGAGCATGCGCCATTTTCGCAATTTACTTTCAATTGCAAAAACGACGCAATTTTCCTTGCCTTTCTCGGATACCACCTACTGAATTTCAACGGACGTCTTTGACCTACCTTAAAGTTTTAAACATTCCACTGCTCAAAATTACTTATGACGTTGTCATTTATACCGGGATAAATTTGGTTACCAGTACCGAGAGCCTCAACACAGCGATGTTTTTAATGAAAACAAAAAATTGATACGATAGTCCATTTTTGGACTACGGATTTGAATTCGGTATCGAAAAATGCAACAAATCCATCTATTTTAGTTTGCTGCATAGAAAATTTTTTTTTATTTGGCTGTGTCATTTGTTCTTTAACTCTAATCTCATGCATAGTTTATTGGTCTGGAAAAACTCTGCTGGCACTCATTAAAAAAAAATCTGAAATAGTAACCATTGTTAATATTAGAAAATTACGTCAAATAATGAACCACACCATACTGATTTATTCAGCATTTATTAAATATAAAAAAAACTTGTTAACGGTTATAAAATAAACAATGACAATCACAAACATAATACTGGATTCAAAGAAAAGATTGTCACTCATAACATCAATTTCTTAATACCAATGGACAGGAAGAGGAAGTCACAAACCGACCTGCACTATCTCCTGACCTTACTACTTTAGATTTTTTTATGTGACTGCATTAAAGAACAAGTGCCACCAGCAGAATTATTGCATACTGTACATACATATTAGATTAAAGTGGAACTGCTTACCTGAACATCTTTGGTAATATATTGTCTACATGCGTTCATGTAGGTATCTGTCCTGTCATCGGCAAGTCTTACGAGTTTAGGCTGGGAGATTCGGCATCCCATAACTCCGCCTAACCTTGACATGGTCTGAGCGTAATCTTTGGAGTTCTTCTGATCTCTGTCAGTATAAAATACTATCCAGTTTAACATATCGACAGGTCCAGTGACCTGATTCTCTCCGACAGCTCGGTTCCAGTCCGCGTTGTTGTTGGTGTGGTGCTCTCGATTGCCACCAAACCATATCACTTCGTTGTCTAACTGACGGGCATGTACATCGATGGTACCTCCAGCTATTTTTAAACCCCACTCGTCAAGAATTTGTTGCGCCCTTTCTGATCTGTTGAGACTGTCCAGGTAAGTTCGCAAGGCTGCCATTCTCTGGTTAGGCGTTACTCTTGTGTACTGGGCAACATCTTTCATTACCTAAAAGAACAAATATTAATAAACCACATATACAGGATGACTTAGATCTAATCCGAAACACTTTCATTAAGTGGGAGTTGATACCAGCAAATAAATTATATAAATTCGAATTAAAGTCCATTCAATTTAACACTGAAGTGTTGTTCTTAGAAGGGAAGCTATCTCCCAGCTTCTCATTGGTCAAAAGGCGAGGAAAATTCACTTTATACAAATACAAATTTTATTAATCTTATGGGCCACTGGATACAGTGGATAAGACAGGTCAACAATACAAAAGTATAAAAAAATACAAAATAGATAAAATAAAGTATAAAACCTATTTTAAAACACATTTACATTTCTACATTAGACTAATATTTTAACTCGTGACATTTAAAAACTAGGTAAGAGCTGGATAAGTATGCGGTATAGTTCATTTATTACAGAGTTTCTAAGTTTTTTAGTGCCTCTGAACTCATTAATGGTACAGAAACAATTTTCGAGTAAAAATCTTTTCAGTTTTTTTTTTTAAATTGATGAGATGTTAATTCTTTCATGCAAGTTGGAAGTAAATTATAGATAGATAGATAGATAGATAGATAGATAGACAGATAGATAGATTTATTCATGTTAAAAAATTTTTAAAATTTGTACACACGTCAAACATTCTTATTAGAAAACAAAGTAAAATAGTAAAATAAAAACAATACAGTAGATTTACAAAATTTTGTTAATTTGGACAAAGTTATGGTACTTAATGGGAATAAAAACACAGGTAAAACAGGTACATAGAAAATCATAAAAATTAAATGTTTGTATGCAGAACATAATTTGTGGGAGAAATTTAGGAATCCCTATCAGATGTTTAAAATTTCCCTCTATATATCTTCGTATGAAAAGAATGCGTTTTTCATCAAAAAATCTTTCATCATGGTTTTGAATTTTTGTTTAGGTAATGCTTTAATGCGGTTATCTAATAAGTTATACAATTTCATACCATAGTAGTTAACACCAGTTTGCCCTCTTGTGAGTTGTGTAAATTCTGTACGTATGTTGCCTCTGTTCCGTGTGTCATGCTGATGAAAGTCGTAATTGGTGTTAAGAGTATTTACGTTATCATGAATGTATGTAATACATTGTAACGCATAAATGCTTGGTAAGGTGAGTATTTTGAGTGAGATAAATAGGAGTTTGGTGTCTCCCGGTATCCCAAACCACCCAGAATCCTGACCGTCCTCCTCTGGAGACCAAAAATTCTATGTCTACCAGAAGAGTGCCCCCAGGCGAGAATGGCATAAGATAGCCGGGTATGACATAATGCAAAATATGCAGTTTTTAATACATCTGATGATACTGAATTAGACAACTGTCACAGGGCATAAATTACTTTTGATATTTGTTCAGCAAGGTGATTAGTATGATCATTCCATCGTAGAGACGGGTCAATGAAGACACCTAGAAACTTAGCACAGGTGGGGTTATTTGGTACTTTGGTGAGATCACGTGTACTTGATATAAGTTTTATTGTTTTATTTTCATTAAGTGCAAGAGCATTTGGTGTAAACCATTTCTTTGCTTTTGACAATACGTTATCACACAACATTAAGTTCAGCAAGTTAGGGTCAGATATTTGTAAAGTCGAGTCATCAGCATAAAAAATGCAGTTGACATTCTCGAGGGCACCTGGTATATCATTAATGTAAATCAGGAACAAAACTGGGCCCAAAATCGAACCCTGTGGCACATTTTATTTTATAGATGTTTTATAGGAATCGTCTAATAGTTTAAATACCTTGAAATGCTTGCTACTAACACAAAAGTATTTTATAGAGGAAAGCCATCTTAAAAGGCCAGCGTTCATGACCGTAATATGACAAGACATGAAAACTTAAAATATCACATGTTCATTAGAATTTATGGAGTCAGAAACGTGCTAACTATACAGTTATGACCACTAAAACAAATTAGTGAAAGTAATAGTAAATAATTATTACAGGTTATTAGGTACCTAGTATTAAATCACAATGCTTTTAGTGTCAGAAATACTTGCAACTTTTATGATGCATTTGATAAATCAATTTATTTTATTAGTGTTTAGTGTGTATATGGCAACATGTTTTTTTAATAATGACTATTTAGAAGCTCTTACAAAACACAACCTTTTGCTGGCAGGGAGATTTCACAAGCACTAAGCACATTCCTGATTCCTACAGTTTTATTATCAAAATAAAATAGGCCCACATTTGTTTATTTTGGTTTCAGATTACATATGGATAAAGATCAAACAAAGTCATATCTCAGCATAATTTATGATGCAGACTCCATATTCAGCACAATTAATGTGTTAATATATGTTCATTAAATAAATAAATAATTTCCCATCCAAGTCTTTTTAAAGGAAAAAATCTTTACTGTATTTGTACTGTAGTAGTGGAAATAATTGGTCATCGAATTGTAATACATTTCAGGTTTCAGGCAGATGTCATAAAAAAATCTGAGGCTTCTAGCACACATCAAAAGTGAAGTTCCCAGACTTTTATTAGTATTATAATAATAACACTTATTGCCATATTGAGTCAATTAACTAATTGCAGTTATACATATAGGAAATAAAATAAAAAATAATAGTGAGTCGCACAAGGAATTTGAAGACAAAGTATATAACTTAAAATATGTACAAATGGTATATATAGTTAAAATTAATTACAGTAGTAATATTCTTGGAAAGAGTAAAAGCAGTTTTCCAGAAGGTAGCCCTTGATGTGGATTTGAACTTGCTTATTGGATGGATATCTTTGAAAGAATTGTGTGGGAATTTTCCTTGATTTGTTTTAACGAAAATTAGCGCTACATAAATAACTGTACAGGGTAGTGGTAGAATATGATACTTTTTAAAGATGGAGCTACAGGACTCCATTGGGTTAACAGAAAAGTGTTTTTCTGTTAACCCAACGAAAATGCTGTTTGTTTGACCACAGTAAATCGACATAATTCAAATATGAATATGCTGAAGCATAATAGACCTTCATTAAGTTCTTGGTATGAAGAATATTTTTCAGATTTACGATTGCAAAATATGTTGAGTTTAGCTTACTCGTCACAAAGACAACATGTGCATCCCACGTTAGTTGGTGGTCAATATAGAGGCCTAGAAACTTATCTAATCTTTCTAACACGGTGTCATTAAGTTTTAACTTATATTCTGGAATTTTAAGTCTTTTAGAAAAAATTATGTAGTGAGTTTTAGAGGAATTAAAAACAAATTTATTACTACTACACCACCTGTAGAATTCAGAGAGCAATGTTTGTGCGTTGGAGTATAGCTCATATTCTGAGGAAGCAGATAGCCCGATTGTACGTACAAAATTAATCGTATATCAATGCTGTTCCCGATGTATTTTTCTACATCATTAATGAAAAGTGTAAATAAAAGTGGTACTAGAACACTGCCTTGGAGTGTCTGATAACTCTTGGCCAATCTTAGCTCTGATTTTTCGTTCATTTGAAAGAACTGTTGGTTTTGGTGTAAATTAAATTACAAAAACTGTATTCACTTCTAGCTGCCTTAGACTAAACAAATAATTATGTATCAATAACAGGCTCCAGCTTTATTTTTGATGACGTTCTTATTATGCTTAGCAAACATATTAATGCTCTGAATATTTCTGTAACCATACCGACAACACCACGACCCTATATTAGATATAAAAAAGCTCTTGAACTGTAAAGACGTAGAACTTATACATTCACAGTGTTTTATGATAAAACCATACCTTCCTTTAGGTTATGGGCCCAGTTACCGCGTGTTATCACAAGTGAGTGTTTATTTGTAATTTGAGACAGTGTAAAAAATACAGTGCAAAGTAACGATGGCCAGTGGCGTATTAAATGCAGTAAAGCGCAATCTAAAACCATTTAATGGTGAGAATTATTTAATGTGGAAATTTAGACTATTAGAAATTATTGAGCAAGAAGGTGCAAGTAACGTGCTAATTGAAGATCCACCAACACCGATTACTGAGGAGTGGATAAAGTGGGAACGATTTGCCAGAGGGACATTAATAGAGTACCTAGACGACACAATAGTATCGCAAGTACCGCCAGGTCGTGCGACAGCCCGGCAAATTTTGGAGAAATTTGACGGTATTTACGCATGTAAAAAGGTGTCAACACAGCTATGTCTCCAGGATAGATTGTTTAATTGCAAACTTAAGCCAGGTACGTCGCTGAAAAAGCACATGATAAACATTGACGAAATGGTACGGGATATGATTGCCAGTGGCGGGGAAGTTAGTGAGACGACTAAAGTATGGTATACACTAAACTCTTTGCCACCAAGTTATGCGCAAATAAAAGCTGCAATTAAAACTATGAGTGACGATAGACTTACGCTAGCATTTGTGAAAGGAATGCTGTTGGAACATGAAGAGTATCTAGTACGAGAAAATGCTGATACAAGTATGAAAGCCCTTCATTTTCGCACCACAACTGCACATGAAAATAGAAACAGAAAGTTTACGAAAAGTAATCAGCCTGTGTTTAAAAATCGGCAAGTAAAAAAATGTTTTTATTGTGGGCGAAAAAATCATCTTAAACGAGATTGCTATTTTTATAAGCAAAGTTTAAAGGCACAAGACAAACATAAGAAAAGAAACAATCATGAAGCCAGTGCATCAACAGCAGTAATTGATAAATCATTTGCTTTTATGATTTGCAATGAAGAAGAACATGCTTCAAGGCATTTTGTACTGGACTCCGGAGCAACAGAGCACATTATAAAGGATTTCAGTCTTTTCACCGAATGCGAACAGCTGGAAGAGCCAATTCGTATAACTGTGGCGAAAATAGGGACTGTCATCGAGGCGACACATATCGGCAGGATAAATGTCACCACTTCACTCGGCTACAATGGCGAGCTGAAGAATGTCCTCTACAGCAAAAGTGTACCAACCAATCTCATCTCCGTAAGGCGCATCCAGGAGGCTGGAATGTCGGTATTATTTACGAAAACTGGACATGTGGAGGTCATTAAAGGAGATACAACAGTAATTAAAGGTAAGCGCATGAATAATTTGTATATTATAGAATTAATAGTACAAAATGCGCACAAAACAGCACGGGCTGTAGGCCACGTGGCTGAGGCGAATATTATTGATAAAAATAAAATGTGGCATGAGCGTTTGGGTCACATAAGTAAAGAAAAATTTACAAAAATTAAAGTAAATGAATTAGCATCTGATAATGTTTGTTTAAAGAATATTAAACCTATTGATTCGCTATGTGAAGCTTGTATTAGTGGAAAACAAGTGTGTCTTCCTTTCGCCAGGATAAAAGATAAAGAGTATATACAAAGGCCTTTATTTGTGGTGCATTCAGATTTGTGTGGGCCGATTACACCATCTACCATAGATAGCAAGAATTATTTTGTGAATTTTATCGATGATTATACTCATTATACTGTAACTTATTTAATGACACATAAATCAGAAGTATTCACTTGTTTTAAAGATTATGTTGCAAAAAGTGAAGCTCATTTTAATACAAAATTGGTCACTTTGTATAGTGATAACGGTAGCGAATATTTGTCTGGCGAAATGAAGGAATACTGTAAACAAAAAGGGATAACGTATCATCTTACGGTGCCATATACTCCACAACAAAACGGAGTGGCAGAAAGGATGAATCGAACTTTACTGGAGAAGGCACGTGCAATGTTGCATAGTGCGGATTTAAATAAACGTTTCTGGGGTGAGGCAATTTTAACTGCAACCTATTTGGTGAATAGGTCACCAACAAAAGCGATTAAGTTCAAAAGGACACCGTATGAAATGTGGCATCATAAAAAGCCAAAATTAGGTCATTTAAAAATATTTGGATGCACGGTGTATGTGCATAATAAAACGAGAAAAGGTAAATTCGATAGTAAATCGTCTAAAGGTATTCTCGTGGGTTACGTGCCAAATGGATACAAAATTTTTAATCCGGAATCAGAAAAATTCATAATTGCACGTGATGTAGTTTTTGATGAAATTACATATAAAACATCAAGGCAAGGATTTGACGACGTTGTTAAAATTGGTAGTGAAATAAATACAGATAAAAATGTACAAACAGGTACAGAAAATACTTCAGCAGGGGGTGCTGCTGATTGTGAATCTGTAGGTAAAATCACACCTGGCCAAACGGACGATAAAAAGTGCAAACAAACCCTTAGTGAAAAAGGTGTCACTGAAAATTGCACTCAAGGTCAAACATCCTCAGTAAAGGATGTCTCTGAACCAACCAGTATGAGCTCAGACAGTGATAGTGAAAATCCGTGTACCTCTACAAAAAAGAGGAAATTAAATAGTGTGCAGGATGTGAGAAGGAGCGAAAGGCTGAAAAATAAACCAATAATTTCATATAAAGATGATGATTTCGATATTAATAATTACTTGACAGGTGATCAAATGTTTGAAAATAATATTTCCACATGTTATCAAGACGTTTTTAAAAATGTGCATAGAACAAAATGGGAAAAAGCTATAAAAGACGAGTTAAAATCGTTAGAACAAAATAAAACGTGGACATTGATACAGAGGCCAAGTAATGTAAACATTGTCGACTGTAAATGGGTATTTACAATAAAAGCAGACAGTAATGGAAATTTGGAAAGATATAAAGCCCGCTTAGTAGCGCGTGGTTTTAGCCAAAGAAAAACATTAGATTATAACGAAACATTCGCGCCGGTTGCGCGTATTGGCACATTTAGGTGCGTGCTTGCGTTAGCAAATCAATTTCAGCTTTTTATTCACCAAATGGATGTAAAGACGGCATATCTTAATGGGACTTTAAAAGAAACTATTTATATGAGAGTGCCTGACGGTGTTGTAGTTCAAACAAATAATATTGTATGTAAACTAAATAAATCTTTATACGGTTTGAAGCAGTCAGCTCGATGAGTGTTTTAATAACGTAATGATTGAAAGAGGTTTTATAAATTCGTCAGCAGATCATTGTTTATATTTCTTAGACAGGGGTCATGTTCATAAAAACATCTATGTAATATTATATGTGGATGATTTAGTCATCGCCACAAAAGATATAAATACAATGAATAATTTTAGGAAGATTTTAATGAAACAATTTGAAATGGTAGATTTAAAGGAAATAAATTATTTTCTTGGAATTAAAATAAATAGATCTGGTTCTGAAATTTCACTCGATCAAAGCACATACTTAAAATCAGTACTAGTAAAATTTAAAATGAATGAATGCAACCCAGTCAGTACACCGTTACGTATGAAACCGGACTATTCAGCATTAAATTCAGAGGATAACTATGATGCACTTTGTAGAAATCTAATCGGCTTTTTAATGTACGCAATGCTTTGTATGCGGCCAGATTTATGTACTGCAGTAAATTTATTAAGTAGATATCAAAACAAATGTAATAAAGAACTTTGGCTATGTTTAAAGCGAGTATTAAGGTACATAAAAGGAACGATTAACATGAAATTAATATATAAGATTAACGAGAATTACAAAGAAACATTAACAGGGTATGTTGATGCCGACTGGGCAAATAATGAATTAGATCGTCGAAGTACAACAGGTTGTTTATTTAAAATGTTTGAAAATTGTACAGTAACATGGATTACACGACGACAAAATTCAGTTGCTCTGTCCTCAACAGAGGCAGAATATATGGCTGTATTTGAGGCAGTAAAAGAGGCGTTATGGATTAAATCTTTGTTAGTTAGTATTAATGTCAATATGTCAAAACCAATAATATTGTATGAGGACAACCAAAGTTGTATAGCACTGGCAAATAATCCAGTTAGTCATAAACATTCTAAACATATTGACATTAAATACCATTTTATACGAGAGCAAGTAGAGAACAACACTGTCTGTTTGAAATATTTGCCTACAGGTCATCAGGAGGCCGACCTACTGACCAAAGCTCTACCATCACCTCAGTTCAGGGATCTAAGGGAGAAGATGGGAGTGCAAGAAAAATAGAAAAGGAAATTCTATGGAAACATTAGTTATAAGTTGCTTATTAAAAGTACTCATTTAAATAGTTCATGGTCTGGTTAGGTTTTTGAGGGGGTTTTCCCTTAACCCTTGCAACGAATGTTGGACCATCAGTTGTTAAGCTCCCCGTAAACTAGCAAATATAAGTTCATACATTTTTTGAGGGGGTGTGTTGGTTTTGGTGTAAATTAAATTACAAAAACTGTATTCACTTCTAGCTGCCTTAGACTAAACAAATAATTATGTATCAATAACAGGCTCCAGCTTTATTTTTGATGACGTTCTTATTATGCTTAGCAAACATATTAATGCTCTGAATATTTCTGTAACCATACCGACAACACCACGACCCTATATTAGATATAAAAAAGCTCTTGAACTGTAAAGACGTAGAACTTATACATTCACAGTGTTTTATGATAAAACCATACCTTCCTTTAAGAACTTTATCAAATCATTCATGCAACCCTTAATGCCCATCATGAGCAATCACTAACTACACAATCAAATGCATGTGTGAGATCAAAAAATAAAGCTAATAGTTGTTTCTGTTTAGTGATTTATAGATAAATTCTACGAGTTGGAATGCTGCACTGCATGTTGAGTGATATTTTCTGAACCCATGTTGGTGTACTGACAGTAGTTTGTGTTTATTTAGAAATGATTCAAGTCGGTTGACAACAATTCTTTCAAGAATTTTAGAAAAATTCATTAGTCCAGTTATAGTTCTATAGTTTTCAATTAGTTCAGGGTCTTCTTTTTTATAGGCTGGAGTGACCCCACCAGCTTTCAGATTAAATTGGATCATGTCCCATATAAATTCTAGAGCAAAAATCGGTACATCATCTAGACCGCTACAGGCATATTTATTTTTAAGTTGTGACAGCCAGATAAAGCTCGTCAACGTCTCACATGAGTTATTATTAAAAAAAATGTATCAAATATAATTTCTGTCAACAAGCCATGCATACATTTACTTTCAGTGGTCGCGCATGGTGTAGGAGACCGGCGCAATGGTTAATTTTTGATATTTCAAATAATCGGATAAACTCATCCGTTTCCATTGGTGTACCTTTCATAAAGTTTCTCGTCTATACATTGCTGTAATTATTATTATGCCATGTGTCCATATAACTGCAGCAGACGCACACACGGTGTCTTAGACCGGGTGCGACCACTAGTGAGATAAAATTTCTGTCATTTGTTTTGGGTTATTCATTGAAAAATATATATTTCGGTAAGTATTTACCTTCTACTTTCCTAACTTTATATAAATATTGACTCTAACAAAGAGCAAGAAAGGCTGTTCGAAGAAGTACCCACTGGAGAAGAATGATGACGAAGAAGAGACGGGGAGGAAGACAACATTTATGAAAGATCAGAAGATAGCGATACAGAACAGGAATTTTATGAAAATGAAGGTGGGAAAATGAATGGAAGTGCACCATATTTTATGGGAAGAGATAAAAAGACGAAACGGAGCAAACATTGTCCACCCAAAAATGTAAGAACAAGGAAAGTGAATTAAAAATATTTTTATGATTTTTATAACCTGCATGCTTTTTTTTTAGAAGGAACCCAAAGACTTTTATGTACAAAAATAGATTCCCTTGTTTCTAGAAGACAAGTTTACTTTAACAAAGGTTATATGTGAATTTTTATTTCTGTTATTCCAGTATATATAGGGTGAGCCAGTATTTTGTTTATTTTTTTTTGTACATTGAAAAATTAAGGTTTACTTAAATAAATATTTCGAACATACTTAACATTTGTTAATTAGGGTCCCTTCAAAATTATTTCTCAATTTTTACTTTTAAACGTATTTTTTTAAGCTGGTGTCTGAGACCGTGTGCGACCACTAAAGTAAAAAAAAAAAATCGCGCGACCACTGAAAGGTTAAATCTTATCTCAATCACAGGCAGCAGATAGTCTGCTTTCATAACCAAAATTCCGACGTGCTAAATGTAAGAGCAGGTGTACCATAGAACTCTATTTTGGGCCCTGTGTTATTTTTAATCTATATAAACGATCTACCGAATGCTGTAGAGAACGTCAACTGTTTGTTTTATGCAACACTTTCTGTATCAGGCAAAAATATTAATGAGCTAATGATAAAACTTGCTGACGCACAGTTAAGTGCAGAAAAATGGTTCTCAACAAATTTGCTAACACTAAATAAAAATAAAACAGTTATGATGACATCTTCGTTAAGACATGACACTCTGGAAGAAAACTCCAAGTCTGTAAAATTTTTAGGTGTCTACTTAGACCCAATTCTTAAATGGGATGCACATACTTACAAATTATATTGCAAATATAATAACCAGAAATATGTATGGACTCAGACCAATGTCCACAAATCTCTCAAAAAATGTATTAAAAACAGCATATTATGCACTTATCCAATCTCGTCTGTCCTATGCTATATTAGCATGGGGGCATGCTGCAGGAAGGCATAAGCTATTTGATGTTCAGAGGAGAGCAATAAGAATAATAGGCAATGTAGGTTATAGAGAAGAAACCCGTCCCATTTTTCAAAAATATAATATCCTCACACTACCATGCATTGACGCATTAGAATGAATATGTCAAAAATAACATGTTGCTATATAACAGAAATAAGGATTTCCACAATCACCTAACTAGAGGCAATAATGACCTCAGAATTAATAGTATCAGGCTTACTAGAGCGCAAACTGGTATCAACTCTTATGGAATCAAGTTATTCAATACACTACCTTTAACAAATACCTTTTTGACGTAAAATATTTTATACGATTAGAATAAAGTCCTATTATTATTATTATTATAACTGTTAATACATCAACAAAAATAGAATTACTGATTGAATCAGGACGAGTGCAGTCTACGCGATTTGGGTCTAGATTTTGTAAAAGTACAATACTAGTGGTGTAATATTCACAGAAGGCATTGCAAATTGCTAATGGCCTCATTAATTGTTATTGTTTCTGAGGTGATTCTAGAGGGAGCGGTCTTTTGCTTTACCCTACCAAGGTTACAATTTACCACTTGCCAGATGGTTTTAGTGCAATTAGCTGAGTTTATAAATTTCTTTTTAAAGAAATTATTTTTAGCTGAGTGAATTTTTTCAGAAAATAGTTTTTTTGCAACCTGATACTTCTTTAGTTAGAAAAAAATTGTTGTAATTTCAAGGATGGTCTTTTTGGCCGTTCACCGTTTACGTAGCGAGAACGGTAACAGATAGAACAAAAATGCTGTGAACTTTTGTAGAGGATTTACTTTGCTACAAAAAGTCCAGGAGAGCATATTCTTATCTATTGTAGTTTATGAGCTACAGTCACACACCTGCATGTAAAAATTACTATCTTTTGCGCTATTCTCGAAGCAGCCTGGACATGCCGAGTTACTTAATAATCGGAGACATAATAAACATAATGGAAAAATACACATTTTCATTTTTTATATTTATTGCATAGGAAAGTGCATACTTAAGAAAAATAATAAACGCCATTGGGTAAAGCAACAAAATAAATAAATAAATAAATAAATCGGCAAATTTTAAGATTCTATAGAACTTTTAAAATTTAATTGTTAAGTTAAAAAATAAACGACGTTAAAATCTGAAGTCAATACAACTTCTATGAAATTTTCCATTTTTTAAAATAAAAGTGCCAAATGTGCATAACTTTGCACCAATGTTACAAACATAACTAATTTTCATGAAACACTTACCCTAAAATCAGATCTCATTGCATCGGTAAGACCTGTCAGGTAACAGAATTCTGGAACAAGGCATACCATACGTTCCACTTTCTCAGCGCTTCCTGACACCTTGACGCTTCTCCTGTTAATCAAAAGAGGTTGATTCACATCCTTTATCGTCAAATTGTACTGGTTCTTATAATAATCTATAAAAGAAGTGCTTCCACCATCTCTCGTCGGGAAAGTATCCTGTGGTGTCATATCCCACGCAATGTCATCTACTGTGTACGTCTTATTGTTATATCTCGTAAATACACAGGAACCTATAATATTGGAAGTAGCCATTTCCTTAAATCTACGTGGATCTGAGCACCTGAGCTCATTCAGAAACTCATAAGCATTTTCTGTACGCAGAACACGATGTTGCGTATCAAGACATAGCAATAACCCATCTTCAAGTTCATCTACAGTAATAGCGAACCCTGGATATACCTCCAATTTATGTTGTGGAATAAGGTACTTGTGTTCCGTATTAAAATAATTCCTGCCCATCTGTGTGTAAAGAAGTATATGCATAATGCGCTTGAAAAGCACATTGTAGAGATGTAAGCATTCCCTTTCACCCATCCTCTTTTTCCTTTTAAATATTATCGTGGTACTTATTGTTTGATCTCCGTCAGGACCTGGTAGAGTTTCGGTAAACGTTTTTTGATTTTCCGTTAATTTTTGAGGCAAATAAAGCACATTGCCACCGTCAAATACTTTCGCGCTGCCCATTTCCCTCATTATAATATTAACCATCTTTATTCTTCTATTTTTTGCATCTAGTTCTGGGTTAAATTTCACTTCATATTCGTACACTCCACGGTCCTTTTCAACCTGTAGTTTTATATAATTAGCAGAAACTCTCAATGGTTTCCCAACTTCACCTAAAAATACAAAGCGTTTTTTTGAGATATGATTACACATAATATCTTATTAATTAGATTGCTATTATCAAGCTTCTTATTACGTAGCTATTTTCAACCACGGGCGCTTACCTTTATAACGAACAACATCCTGTTCGGTTATATTTAGATTTGAAACTGACGTTGTCAATACATCTACTTTGCTTTCCTCTGGTTTAATGGTTTGCGAAGTGCAAGACGTGGTAGAAGTGGTAGGACTTGCAGCTCCCACTTGTTTTACTCGACTCTCTTGGAGTTTTTTTAACAATGCGGCTCTGCCTCTAGGTTTTGGAGGTTCTTCCGTAACTGTCGGTTCTTGCGTTGGTTTCTCACCAACAGACTTTTCTTGCTCACGTCGTTTCTTAAGAGCTTCTAATAGTGCAGCTCCCCTGCCTTTGGGCACAGGTCGCTCTGCCATAATTATACGACTCTAAAAGTTTATATGACTACTTAAAATAAATATAAGTAAAGTCCACGTCGCCTATTTCATCCAGTCACTTGAAGAAATTATAGAAATTGGCGAAATTGCTTCACATGCTTTTAAAACTCGCATCAGCGAACGACAAACAAGAAACTGCAAGAAACGACAAACGACACAATCACAATACCAACATTTTCGCGAGTAACTTGGTATCTTGGTAAGTTCTACCAAAGATTACAGAACTAACATGATAGGACAGTCAGACGGAGAAAACGAAATAAACGAAGACAGATGTGAATTTCAATTTAAAGGGACACGACCACGACATCCAGCGGAAACGGTTTCGGGATTTGTCGGGTAGGTATTAAATGAATTTGACCAAGCTTACTAAAAGATAGGTTGCCTCATTGGAATTGACAAGTGCTACGTAACGTATAGACCTCGATGACAGCTGCGTGTGGCTATTTTTTCCCTCATTTTATAGAAAAAAGTTTCAAAATTGTTCTTTCAATGTAC
This sequence comes from Stenurella melanura, assembly GCA_963583905.1. Lineage (NCBI taxonomy): Eukaryota > Metazoa > Arthropoda > Insecta > Coleoptera > Cerambycidae > Stenurella > Stenurella melanura. The sequence continues at coordinate 123,753,827 of OY757314.1, forward strand.
AATTCTATCCTAACCAAATAGATACCTTACATATAAACATAGAAATACTTCATGTGACATGTATTACAAAGCAACCTGTTTTTTAGTGACCTTGCAGGGTACTGACAGTCAACTGAGTGTGGTCGTTCCATCAGGACAGTGTCATACATTTTTCGCTATTTTGTGTTATAGTTAATGTTATCTTCTCCGTCTGATTGTCACATTGTGGCAACTGCGCGAGAACTCCAATTTAAATGTCGAGGTCAATGGCGTCATTGCTAAAAGGTAAAAGGCTTTCCGCCGGCTGTCCTATCTTGTTAATTCTCTAATCTTTGCCCTTAGTATGCTTTGGTAACTTTGGTTAATCCCAAAGAATTTATATAAATAGAAGCAGATACACATTTATAAGTGTGTTGTCAACATCTTGTACTCAAGTTCAGACATTACATTTTGTAATTATCTCTTTCTTTATGATGAAATTTACTATAGCCCCATCTTTGTTGCAGTACTACTGTTTTTAACATGACAAATAAATGTAAGACAACAGGCTATTCTTATCCTCAAACTACACCACAAACAACACATTTTTTCACTATTTTTACGATTCAACGAGAATAATTGTTTAAATTTACAAAACACGAAAATAATTTTGAGGTTAGAGTAGTTAAAACAGACACAGTTCTTAAATGACTAAATTCCACATATGTCTTTGCTACACTCATACCACGGTCTTGGAGTACCTGCAACAGAGATAGCGTTATAGGCAATAGTGTATCTTAGAACGAAATGGTGAGAAAAAGGTATGTTGGACATGATGGCAACAGTATCGTATAACTTTTACACTTTATCTCGGCTTCTATTTATATAAATTCTTTGGTTAATCCCCACTGTATAGTAGAGTTCTCTAATCTTTGCTTCTGGTACAGTTTAATCAGAGACCATACACCATAGAGAAGCGACAGCAAAGCTTCCCGCGTTAACCGTTTTCGTATGCGCATGTTCAAGACGGGTTGTGTTGTTGTCAGTTCCACGTGCTTACATTACGTTAAAGAACCCAACCACCGGTACTAAAAAGTACTGATTTTTTGAAACACTACTACTTGCAACTATCTGGCCTTACTCTGCTTACTAGTGTTGTTGGTATAGTGGTACTATTTTATAGACCGAACTATTTGGTTAGTTGAACTTACTCGCAAAAATTGTCTTAATAATATTTGCAGTACCAACATTTGAAAATAATTTGTTACTACGTGTGGTCAACACCGCTTAAATCAAAACATCATATACCTATTAATTTGCATATGCAAAACCATGTGCAAAACATCAACCTACTTAGAAAAAACTACAATTTTATTCGAGATTGTCACTTGACAGTTTGTAAATAAATTATTTTATAAATTATTACAAAAATTCACACAACCAAACTACAATTCGGATATGCACTAGCTCAATAGCGATGAATTTTATTATAAAATATTTATACATTTCTTCAAATTGCTATTTTGTGTTGCCATCTATTGGCTCTATCTACGCTTAAATGGTTGAGCTGATAGGCTCGTAGCTATTTTTTTCTAATAACGTATCGCTTGATGATGATGAAATCTACACATATGGATGTCAGTAGTAAAATAACTTGAAGTGAAACTTATAAATGAATCTACCAGTTGCTAGATGGCGCCAAGCATCATTTCTTTGCGGTTTTACGGAATGCAGTTTGAATATTTTTAGTAAATAATATAAGTCAAAATATAATTGTTTCAGTTTCAAACTGGTAAAATATTTATATATTTCCTTAAATCGCTAGTTTGTGTTACTCTAGCTAGGTATTTCTTTCTAATAAAGTATTGCTTATTGGTGATGAAATCTACACATATGGATGAGCGTCACTAACAGTAATAAAATAACTTGTATTGAAGCTTATTAATGAATCTACCAGTTGCTAGATGGCGCCAAGCATCATTTCTATACGGTTTTACGGAAAGCAGTTTGAAATGTTTAAATATTTTTAGTAAATATTATAGGATAGGTTGAAATATGATTTCAGTTTCAAACTGGAAGGTACAGAGTAACAGAGTGACAATAATTAGACCATCAGATATAAAAAATTATTATCTGCTAAAACCAAATGCATCCTAACACTTTTGATATAAAATTAAAATAAATATTACCTACCTTTGTTTTGAACAAATTGTAATGCCATGGAAATTGTTTCTCCGTTTTGTAATCTTCAAATAGAGCTGTGAAATAAATAATAGGTAGATACCTATATAATTTACTTGTTCTTGGTCATGATCACCGATCAATAAAAAACGTAGATAAAGAAGACTGTAGAAATGGTATATATATTACAGTGTTTGAAGCCAAAGTAAACAATAAAATGATAGAAGGGGCAAGGAGGGGTTATGTTTACATTCGCCCGCTTGCAGAGGTGCATCGTTTGAAGAGGGTTAATTATGAGCTAAGGATTCTTATTCATTTTTGATGCTTTGATACTTATGAAACAGTTATATTACACTAGGTATATTACAGAAATGTTTTTGATTCATCTAAGATATTAATATAAAAAAAACGAGAAAGATGAAAATACATATTTTGATTTAAATAATAATTTTATGAACTTAAACATGGCTACCTGACCCGACCTCTACGCCTATGCGTCTATTGACTTATGAAAAAATTTGCAGCGTCTGCTGCATATTTTCAGCTAAGTACCTACCCTAGTAGCACAACATATTGGACCAATATATAATCCATATAGGACCAATATATGAATATTCGTCCTATATTCATATATCATATATTGGTCCTATATGGATTATATATTGGTGCAACATTGGTGCTACTAGGGTACTGTGGTACTCATGGCCAGGAAGGCAAAATTGCAATCAACTGATTTTAAAAAATGTCAATAACTGAATTTCGAGAGAACATTATTTATGAGTTGTTGACGGACAAAAATCGGGATCCTATTTTAGTTAACCACATTTTGAAGATAATATGCAAAATTGTAAGGTTACAATTATTGTTATCTGAGAATTGCAAGAAGCGAATGTAGAATTGTGGCCCAGAAAGAAACGCCACGAGTTTAGACTAAGTGTGAAGCACGTGAAAAGTTTCTTTATAATGATTGTTTTTTCATCTAAACCAATATTACTGTAGGTTTTGTGCTTACATTTGTATTTACTAAGAGGTTTATTATAATTCGTATTTTTGTTAATAAACGGGTCGTCCAGGCCAAAAACCAAAATTACCAGGTTGGTCTCTAAGGCCACGAGTATTTATTTTGCATGCAAAAGCAACCAAAAATGTACCCACTGTGGTGCACGGCAGTTTTAAATTAACTTCATCGCGTGCACCACAGTAGGTACTCACGTCTTGTACAGTCATTTCCCTGAGTACCCGGAGTGGTACTCATGGCCTGCTGAGAAAATCTGTAAATTATACCTGGCAGTCAACCTGTAGAATGAGAATGTACTTCCCCAGGGTTGCATTTTTGGACTAAGGTAAGTTGAGTTATACGGGCCCAGTATGAATTCAGGAATCACAGGTTTCCGTCCGGGAACTCAATTCTGGGACACCCTGTATATACAGGGTGATTTTTAAGGCGGCCATTTATTACAATATTTTCCACTTGTAAAGAGGATAGACATTTGAGATTTGGTACCCCGCCATATTTGACCATTGCGAGTCACAAAATAATTTCAAAACGACTGCACTTCCGGAAATACCGAAAGTTGATGCCATCTTTGGTTTTTTAAATAGACACACCCAATTTTCATATATATTTTTTTTGGACTCGGCATTAAATTCTGAGTATAAAGCATTCAGGTTGTCGGTAGGTGCTTAAGTGGCCAGAATAGGACCAACGAAGTTTCCAATGGTTGCTGCGATTTTTCGAAAATAAAAAATAAAAGAATGTCAATTTTTTTTTCAGATGGCATGTGCCAAATTTTATTATGGCAATCCATGTAGAATTAAATTTGAGGTGGACTTATATCAGCATACCCTACTCCTAACACATGTATATTTTCAATTATTTGCAGTTTTTTTTTGTTGAAAATTATAACTTATCCAAAAAGCCTATGAAACAATTGAAACAATAGAAACAAAAGAACAAAAAATAACAACTAAACTTAAGTAAGTGTTTAATACAACATGTTGGGTAGATGTCTACCTACCTAATTCAATTTGCACAGGTGGGAGTTTTCAACAGAAGAAATCGACATGTTTGGGGCGCCTCATCTTTGAAGTTGAAAATCGAATTCAATTTTCCATAAACGTTTTCTCTTTAGTACTGGACAATCGGTTACATTGGTACATGTATGACGAACATTTGTATGGGAACAAATATTTAGAGGTTATTAGTTCAAGATTCTGTCGATCACTGGCCTACAAAAAACAAAATTTTCTTCTTCGAGGACTAAACCTGTCATTCCGTAAGTATTTTTGTGTGCCGAATTCGAATTTTCAGTTTAAAACATTTTCTACCTCGCAGATTTCGAGTAATTCGCGGTTTTTATTGTCAAACCCGTATTTTGGCAATAAAAACATTTCTTTTCTCTGTTGTGTAATAAACTAGAAATTAATAAACAAATACAATTAATAGACTAGACTAGACTTATCTTTTGGTCGCTTTTTGTTTTTGGTGGCAACTTCCCTCTTTCTTCTGTAGTATTCCCACACTACTTTCATACTTCCAGATATTGTTAAGTGGGTACCATCCACTTCACCGTAAGTAAAACTTCACTGGACCCTTGCTTTTCGATGCACTTTTAGCCACTATTACATTTCAAGATATGAGTGAGTTATTTTGATATTATTCACCACACTTTACTACTAATTATTAATTTTGCTTGAGTTCAAACTTATATTGCGTGAAGCAGAATTCTTTAAGCCACAATGCCGTATAAATTTTATTTTATTCGCTCCAAGTTTGACCGCTCTGTGATTTAAAGTCGAGCGACTCGGCACACGTCTGGTCCCTATGAAAGATATTTCATCAAAAACTATATGTGAAAATTCCTATATTCAGGAACACTGTGAAACACACTATCAAGTAACCTATTACAGACTGTAGTTTCGAACACATTTAGATTGTCTATTTACCTAATTTCTGGATTTAATTTATTAAATGATTTGATTCCTGACATAGGTACATAGGGCTTTTCTCACACAATGATAAGTGATGTGATGGAATTGAGAGTGAATGGTTGTGTCTGGTTTCATACCTATTCTAATTTTCAAGTGCATCAAAGCGGGTATTGGACAATTTCGAAAAAGTTTGAGATTTCTGGAATAATTCCAAACTCTTTTTGTCTCGCAATTTTTTACAAATTTCTTCTTTTTCGAGTAAAAAAATTGGAAATTTCTATAATTTTGATTTTCCTCGCCGGATAACTGAAGAAAATGACAATTTCTGAAAAAATTTTTCGAAAAAAGTAGTCTATTTTTGGTCAAATAATTTGAAATTGCAATAAAAAAATAGGGATTCCCATTTTAAAACGATTTTGACCTTGAATGACCTTAACCCTTCCACCCAAAGTAAAAGTGGCATACGCGTCTGAAATTAAGATTACAACGCCTCTGCGGTTGACATCGGAACTAATTCCTGTGTGATAGGTGTCTTGTTTACATTCAAATCTTCGTATTTTTGGTGATTTTGCTTGCTATAAAAAGGTATTTTATAAATAAATTTCAATGAAAATGTATGTATAGCAATTGATTTTATTATGTGTTTAAGTGATATTTTAGGACTTGGGTGTATTTACCTTAATTCTTAAAATCACGAAAACAAGGTACGTATTATGTTAGGTTAGGATATTGTTATCTTTTTTTTTTCATAATGTGATTTAATCCTTAATATAACTATTATATTCATATTTTATTAATAATCAATGTTTATTTTAGCTGAAACATGTCCCTAAGTGCTGAGAGTCCACAAAATTCTTTCCCCCAAAACTGTTATCCATTTTCACGCGGTGTTTGCCGGCTTCGGAAAACAAATGGAAACTTAAGTTGTTTTTTTTTTTGCCCCAGACGAACACTGAGGAACTAAACAATATTAATTCATATTGTTTTCAATTTTAATTGAATCCAATCGACAATAAAAACAACGCAAAACAATTATCACACAAGCAAACAATGAAAGTTTTCACTTGTCATCTCACACAAAGTAGTTCGTAATCGGCACCGTAAGTGGCGTATCGTTTATTTTGAATCGGCTATACCGCCGAATTATCCCCAATTAAATCCAACAACTCTTATTTGAAGCAATTTTAAGTAGAGTGCTTATTACTCGAGATATTTGAAAGTCCAGGTTAAAAAAATCACGCAGTATCTACAAGGTAATATTGGTAATCATAATTTTTTGAAACATGGCCTGCACAATGAATGAAATGATATATCCTTATGGCTCTTCTTTGTAATTTAAATACCCCGTTTAAGTAACTTGGCGACTCCTCGAACAAAATACCACAACGCAAGTGCGACACAAATTGAGCGTGATAGAAAGAGACAAGAATATTAATCTGAAGAAGGCAAAACATAAAGATGAAAGTTTGGTTCAAAGAGTATCTGTGTTCATTTCCCAATTTAACGCATTGTGTATATGAAGTCCAAGAAATTTTGTGTCTTTGACTTGGGCGATAAATTCTCTGTCTATTTTTAATAAACGACTTTCGCAGCGAGAGCCACATGATGCATGGGGTAGGAATATAGGATGGGAAGTGTAGGTGTTTGTGATATGCTTCTTTTAAGTTTCCATGCTTCTTTTGTAGTCTCCATCTATCATCCTCTCCTTATTCATTCTTCTTCTAAGTTTTCTGTTGCTTCTGTTTCTGAATCTAGCAGTGTACATCTTCTTCTGCCCGCTTGCGTTCACTTCATTTGTCTGCTAAGACATACATATATTCGCTCGCCGCAGGGAGCTTTTATTTATTAACCGTTCCACAGGTAAATATCCATTTACGGCGAAAGTGCAAGGAAGAGCAGTAGAAAGAAATGTTTACAACGAATCATGAGAAAGGGGCCCGAGAGAACATTCTGCTTTGTACTAATTATTTTCAACTGCCGTTTTCCAATTTCGGTATTTTTCTATTTCATTACCTATGTTTAATACCTTTTCAATTTTACTTTTAAAATTTTTTCAAGTTTGATAAAGAAATAAACTAGTACATTAATAAACTAAAAATACTATTCAGAACTTATCTTTTTTCATCCACGGCTGGTATGTTTATCTTGTCTTATAAACAGACGTTGCTCACCCAAATCCACTTGAGGCGCCTTGAAGGTCGGTCCCAAGTAGTTTCCGTTTACGGCGTAAGGGCTAAACTTTTTTTAAATCATTATTTAATATCTCAGAAAGCACTTTAGATATTATTTTCAATTTTATATTCCATTAACACATATGAAAATTAAAAATAATATCTAAAGTACTTTGTGAGATATTAAAAAATAACGATAAAAAAATTCAACACTAATTATTATTTTATTTAATTTTATTTATTTAACATACACCACTCAACAGTATAACACCAATTACTGAATGGGATCAATACAGATTTGTAATAATATAAATTATGGTAATATAACAATAAATTTGGATACGCTATAAATACAATAAATATATGAATAGTTACATGATTACTGTGAATATTATAAATACTAAGAATATACAAAAAAGAAAGTACAGAGAATACAGAAGCAATAATCGACACAGACATTATAGCTTCAGGTTTTTTATTGAGGCTACACATCAGTTGAACAAATCAATCTTTTTTGAACTGCACATTTGATGAAGGGGTGAAAAATTTCATAACAGAGGTTGTCGTAAAGATGTATGAGGGATGCAGAAGTTTAACTGGCTAAGAATATCCTCACTGTCAATGTCACTTGTAACTAATTTACGCAAGAAGACCAGTTGAGTAATAATGCAGCGATTTTCAAGCGATTCAAATGAGTGTTTTGAAAGTAGCTCTTCATGTGGAAATCCAACTGTTGTCTGTTGGATATAGATTATCCTCCTTGTAGCTAAGATATTTTAAGAAACGCCTCTGGACTCTCTCTGTGCTTTGCACTTGTACATTGCAGCGGGGACACCATATGATGGAGGCATATTCAACTCGAGGTCTGACGAGAGTATAGTATTGTTATGAATTACACCCCCTTGGAACTGGAAATTGATACGCCTATGGCTACTAGTGAGTGACTGGAAACCAGTAGAAAGAAATTGATTTTTCTGGAGTGTGGTAAGAGAAGATTCTTGATTGTTTCTGGATGGATATAGAGAGTCAATTTCGGAGTATATAAGGCGCGATTACCAGCGCAGAAGGAGAAGTTTATTAAAGAGAAGTTTATAAAAGTGAACAAGTTGGAAAGTGAAAAAGTGAGGTTAAATATTAAGCAAACAAAGTGTAAAGGTTATTTTCAAGTATTGTATAGTCAGTAAATTATTAAATAAAGTGTTAGTGGTTTATCTCTTGTTGAAATTATTTTAGAACCCACGGATTCATACAGGGTATTTCCTAAAAGGTGGAAAACACGCAACAGTATAATAATTTAATGGTACTTAGATTATTAAATTCACGAGTGTTTCTTATCACAAACCCAAGAGATCTGAAGGAGTTTGCTACCATGCCATTTATATGATCAGAAAACGATAGGCTAGGATCAAAATCACAGCAAGGTCGTGGATAGTTTTGGGTCTTTGCAGAGAGGCGTCCTCAATGACATAGTCATATTTTATGACCTTGTGTTTCAGAGAGAAGGACATAACATTGCATTTAGAGGGATTTGGAGGTAGATTGTTCAATGTACACCAGGTGTTAACTTCGTTTAATGCTAGTTGTAGCTTATTACAACCATCAGGGGACTTTATGGTAGTGTATATTTTCATATCATCCGCGTGGCGTAAAGTAAACAATTTGCTTCCATATCGTTTATAATATTATTAATATATATTAAATAATAATGGTTCTAGTATGGATCCTTGCGGGACCCCAGAAGTTATAGATATCTCAGTAGATTGTTGACCACAACATTGTAAAAATTGTTTTCTACCTTCAAGATAAGATTTAAAGAAATCTATGATATTTTTTGACAGGCCAGGATTATCTAATTTATTAAGCAAAATACCGTGATTGAGTCTGTCAAATGCTTTTGAAAAATCTGTATATATAACGTCCACCTGCATCTGCTATATATTTAGTTATACCGAATAAATCAGTAGCTGTAGATCTTCCCTTCATGAAACCATGTTGTTTTGGTGTGATTTTGCACTTTAGATGCAAAAAGAAAAAATCGTATATACTCAATTATTATTATTATTTCTTGTCCCTGTTTCGGGTATGCTCCTATTGTACCTTAATATTACATTTTTAAGGAACTTTTAAGTAAAATTCAAACACCGGAACCATTTTTATTAAAATCTCGTGTATGGTACAATCATTTAATCTTCGGGTGACGGTAGTGACGAAACTAGCCATAGCAGAGATTTGTGCCCATTGAGACATTTATCAGCAACACGTGAACTACAATATACCAAAATTTCAGCAAATTTGATAATGACCACTTTTCCATAATAGTGAGTGGTCCTTTCGCCCTTATTTGTCAGTCTAGAAGAAATCATAATTTGTTAAACTAATAGAAAAGCGACGGGTACGACCCGATATATTACATTCGGAGCATACGTAACTAAATCTATATACCTATTGGAAAAATATGTACAGTATACCCAGGCACCTGTCAATAATTTTATATCATATCTTATCACATTTATATAAATATGTGTATAAGAGTCGTCCACCTGGCAGAGGTTGGCAATGTATTGATAAGTTCCTATCTATCTATAAACGGTGCCAGTGCGGTTCTAAGTGCTCTGAATTAAAAAACTGAGAGACTTGTGGTGCACACTATGGCAGGCAACGGATACGAAGAATGTCCACCTTATGACACCACGTGGCATATTATACCACCGGACTATGTACACCTCGAAGATGAATACCGTTACTCGTAAGTCATAGTTATCAATCAAATCAATAGGGATAGTATTAAGATAGCTCCAGATGTGTATGTTGTGGCAGATGGTGAAAATATTAAAGTAACAAGTACATGCTCTGTGGCATTATATTTAAAATACGATTAAAAATATTCAAAAACGTGCGATTTAAAATCATTGGCAGTGTCACTAGCAAATTTTTCGGTTTTTGTGCCACCAAATATTTTTTTTTTCTTAAAATATTACTTGCTTGATAATTAAACAAGTCCGCAGGACAAGACAGACGTATTTGGCATTCAGTTTGTTGTTAAATAAAAATTCATGCATAAAATAATTTTGGGTCATAATAAATACCGGTATATGTGTTCTATTAACTGTCATTATTAATACTATCAATTATTCACATCTTGGCATTTTAATGAAAATCCAAATGTAAAATTAATGTTGAAATAAGCTAACCATTATACTCTTCGCCGCACCGCACAGTGGGAGAGAAAATAAAAAAACGGAAAAAATTATATATTCAAAGCATTTTTCGATGTATTTCGATGCTGGAGGTGGCATTAGAAAAGTTATTTAATGTAGAATACGAATCGCCCCCCAAGAAAGATAGTAATGGTCAAAAGCTTAATCATTTTCTAGCGAAAATGAGCGTTTTATCATTTTTTACGAGATTTGACTTTATTTTGACTAATATAGTAAATCTAAGGGCGTTTAAACAATGTGAATTTCGTTACTAGGACTTAATAGGAGGGCTGGCTACGGAAATTAAAAATGATAAGGTGCTGTGAAAATTTTTGTGTAACAACCACCCTTACTATCTGAAAAGTACATAGCTCTGCAGCCAGAACTCCATCCTGGGGAGGGAAGCGTGGGCGGGCGTTCAAATGTGTTAGTTTTTAATTAAAATAAAATTCTTGAGTGCAGCTCTGAAATTTTGTTTAGTTATAACTTTTAACTGTAGAAATAAATAAATAAATGCCATGTAATTTTAGGATAAGAAATATCAGCCAACAAGTTCAAAACAAATAAAAAAAGTACATCCGTACAGGATTCGAACGAGGGATCCGCTATGAATGCCGTCGCTTAACGCGATGTGCTACGGTCGGGGTGGACTTGAAAATTTCAATTAGTCTCGTCGGAAAAAGCAAAAGATGAAATTTTTAAATGTTCAGAACTAAATAAATACATTAGTAGGAAGGCTATCTAATGTCGATATCGAACGATCGAAATTGGCATTCTCACGGCATCATTAATTGCATGGGCGAAATCGAAAATTCGAGTCGACAAAAGTGAACGAAAAATAGCATTTTTTGGCATTTCGCGAATTTGATTTGTTTTTTGTTCCATTAATGTCATTGGTACGTTACTAACCGGAAATCCAGGAAGAATAGGGAGATTATAAATATAAAAACTAAATCGCCAGAACTGCACTTGACCAATGTCAAATTTTAATAATTTTAATAATTTTCTTACAACTTTATCAACTTCTGGCAACGTTTAATCCCCGACTTAGACTTCTGGCAATAATTTTACACTATTTCTACAGTTTAAAACTATAACTACACAAAATTTCAGAGCTGCACTCAAAGATTTTATTTTGATTAAAAATTAACGCACCGCCCGCCCACGATTCCCTCCCCGGGATGGACTTCTGCCAGCAGAGCTATGTACTTTTCAGCTAGTAAGTAGGGTTTTTACATAAAATTTTTCACTGCACCTTATTTTTGTGTGAAAAATTAATGAAATTTATGACTATTTTTGTTTCCTTTTCCTCTGAACGAGAGAAGAATTCTATGGAATACCTTTCGCACTGTTATCGTAAATAATGTTGGTTTTTATATAAGCCGCCAATGCCGGTTTATAATCTTGTGGGATTTGTGACAAATTTATTACTTTTAACTATTAACATTAGGGACTATTAGCCAGTTTTGCAACGTACTAATATTTATTCATATTTAAATTTTAAAATTTTCTCTAATAATTTTTATCTTTATTTTTTCTCATTTCTTAAAACAATCCTCTGCAGAGGGGTAGGATTTAGACACTTCTTTATTTAATTGCAAAACACTTTTTTTTTTATTTAAATGATTAATAACTTTTTTATTTACCGATCGATATCGTTCAAAATCCTCTAGCCAACATTAATTTACCAAATATTAATGTAATCAGACTTTTCATTCTTAAGTTATGGTGCTCTTACAAGAAACGTGATCGACGGGCAGATAGACAGACATACAGACATACAAACAGACGGACGGACATTTTGAAAGTTGTTCAGAATTCGGTCACCAACTTAGTGATATGAAAATGTCTTCTCTACGAGCGATATTATTGGTTTTAGAAATGTCCCGATCAAATGCAAATTATTCTGTATTTGCGAAGAGTATTATAATAAAGGCTGATATGGATATGAATAAGTATAAAATTTAACTGTATATAGGAAAAATATCTCGGCAAAAGTTTATTACATTTGATGCTTGTGGCATAATTTAAGAAAATGTTGCTTAAATTATTAAACGTTATTTTTTTTAAGAAAAAAATTTGAAATAGTTAATATGACTATTTCAGAAGTATGGTAATAATTAATTTAGATATTCTAACGAATATAGTATAACTACTAGTCTGCCAATTACATCTTTGAACGAGTAAGAAGTGTACATCGTAAAAGTCTCTTTATATACAAGAGAATGTTCAATAGTAGCAGTACTTTAGAGAAAATAAACAACAAGTCTAGTTAACATCTGTTTTGGTTTTCGTAAGTTATAACTCGATAAGAAAAAATATATCTTTTTTAAGTTTGTGCCACAATTTAAGCAAATATTGCTTAAATTCTTAAGTAATAGTTTGATTAATCAATTGTAAATATTCTAAAGTGTGTCCAATTTATAAAAAAGGCGACAAACATGACATAACGAACTTTCGTCCAATTTCTATACTATGTAACTTTAGTAAAGCTCTAGAATTTTTATTACATAACAACATCTATCATCATGTCAGCAATAGACTTTCTCCGCATCAGCACGGCTTTATGAAAGGTCGATCTACCACGACTAATTTAACTGTGATCACCTAATTCATTGCAAAATCTATCGACATGCAGGCTCAAACTGATGTTGTTTACACCGACTTCTCCAAGGCATTCGACAGACTTGATCACAACATATTGCTACAAAAGCTTTCACTATTCGGACTTTCCCCATCACTTGTAATGCTATTTGTATCATATCTTTCTCACAGGAAACAGTACGTAGTATTTCGTGGTTTCAGGTCTGTTGAATACCTTGCAACTTCAGGAGTTCTCCAAGGCTCTGTCCTTGGTCCCCTGCTTTTCAACATATTCATTAATGACATCGTGTTAGATCTAGATGTAAATAGCGTACTTTATGAGGACGACTTGAAAATATTTGATGTGGTTAGGAGTGTTGAGGATTGTGAAAGAATTCAGCACAATTTGGACAGGATACTAAATTGGTCCGTCTTAAATAAATTACCGCTTAATCTACAAAAGTTCAATGTAATGTCATATATATCAAAGACTTCTACGTTAGTATTTAATTATACTCTCGAAGGTACAGCATTGGAGCACCATAATATTTTTCGCGATCTGGGTGTAATTTTTGATAAAAAACTGTCATTTAGTAAACAAATCGAGACGATAGTATGTCAGGCGTACAAATCGTATGAATTTGTAGCCCGAAATAGCAGATACTTTGTGGACCTAAACACTATTAAAATACTGTATAACTGTTTTGTGAGATCTAAACTTGAATATGCTGCGATTGTATGGTATCCTCATTACAATGTACACATCGACAATCTTGAAAACGTTCAGCGTATTTCTTAAACTGTCTTTTAAATCGGACGGTATGTACCCATCCTTGGGCCTACTGCAAAATGAACTACTTGAGAAACACGCAATGGTAAGTCTCTTAAAACGGCGCGAGTATCACTTACAAACATTTTTATATAAAATTATTCATAATAAAATGGACTGCCGAGACATTGTATCTCAGTTAAACTTTTATGTTCCCAGAATATCCTCCCGTGATAACGCAACATTCTACCTACCCACAGCGCGTACAAACACACTGCAACATTCACCCATATATACAATGTGTAACAATTGCAATCTACTAGGAAGTCAGTTAGATATATTTCCTGCAGCCTTATTAACATAAGGACCATATACTTAGAACAAATGTCTTTATTTTTCTTTCTCTATATGCTTATAATATTATGATTTATGTATTCTTGCCTCAACTACTTATTTTACTGTTTTCCTTTAGTACTCTAACTTATATCTAATACTTATCATACCCTCCTGTTCTGTAATTGGGTATCTTAACAACAGTGTAATTTAAATAAATAAATAAACAAATAAAGTAGAAAATGCGAGGAGTTAATAAGCAGAGCAGTAATAACTAATTTAGATTTGTGTGTGTGTGATGGTGTGTGTGTTTCAGGTTTGTTGACTACGGTTACAAAGACCATTCGCCAAGTTTCCTAGTATAATAATTATTTTTTTAATTTTATTTCTTATCACATTATTCCTTGGTTGCCAATGTGTACCATTTTTTTTAACTACATATTTTTCTATTGTATATAACAAGCATATAAGTATTTACGTAAACGAATAAGTACAAACATATATATTTTTTTTTTGTGATATTTTGTTCAGTTTTTTAATATGTATTCTTTTTTTTTATATATGTATTTTTTTTTCAATTTTTTTTCGTGAATTTTTTTTGTTTCATTTAATAATTTTCTTTTTTTTTCTTTTTTTTTCAACTTATAATTGGGAACTGACAGTGATACAGGTCTAATTTAGATTTGTACAACACTATATTGTGTTTAAGAGTGAATCATTATTTGTTTGCTTAATTGTATTGAAACATATTCTTTATAGGATTTTGCAAACAGCAGAAAAAATAACTATCTATGGGAACTAAAAGTAAAACTATGTGAAAATTATTAATGAAATCTTTGCAGTGCGCAGTGAAGATTTTGGACATTTCATTTGTTTAAATAAAAAAGGCATCAATTTTGCAGAGGGAAATTAATTTTCTTAAGAAAGTACATACAACACGAACTATCTCATCCAGAAAAATTATGCAAAAGTTTAGGGATCATATGTATCTATTAGTTTTATTAAACTGAAGGTGAAGGTGGTGAAATTGCCAGTGACAAACTCTAATTTAATTTTCTAATACAAAAACATCACAGTAAGTAAAACTACTAAATCGTATTTCCTCTTAACAGAAAGTAGATCAGAATCTCCTGTGCTGGTATATGTGTACGTTACTTAAAATGCGCAATTCTTTCCTTTCTTTACCAGGACCTAAGAGTAATTTATAAAGTTGGATACCTGGAGAAAATACCAGCTTTAATCGTATTAATTTTAAGCCGCAAAGTGATGGACTTAACACTTTTCCTGGCGGCACAACATAATGAGTTTAAATTTGTTTGCCTTACGGATGTCCACAAGTGTTTTGTGAAGCATGTGGGAGGGCAAAGAATGTAAGAGTTAAACGCAAAAGCAATCCATGAATGAACCGGATCTTACTATCATTTTTACTACATGAGCCCGGGTGGTCTTCTGTCCGGCGACGGACAGTCTAGTTGGATTTTGCTTACCTGAGTTTCTTCGGACTGCACAGGTGTTTGCTTGAGCCGAACTGTAATTGTGCTATAAAAAGGGCGAGATCAGGGCCGGCTCAGTCCAAATTAAATATCCAGTTTAGAATTGTACATTAGACTTCTTAAGAAAAGAGCATATTTTATTAATGTGTGTTGGAGTATTTTGTAAAATGTATATCTAACGAGTATATTATTTAAAAAAAATAATAATAATAAGAAGAAGGCTGTCGCATTTATTATATATGGACGACTTGAAAATGCATGGAGAATCTCAGGTCAAACTTCACTATCTAATCAACATTGTCAAAACTTTCAGTGATGATATTAAGATGCCGCTTGGGTTAGACAAATGAGCGAAAACACACATAAAGAAAGCAATAATTAAACACGAGGAACAACCAACAATATACAACATCGCATAACTGCCACCAGAAGAATCATATCGATACCTAGAAACTCCTCAAAATCAAAGAATTGACCATGCAAGTCTTAAAACAGCATTTAAAAAAAAATATAGGAAGATACTCTCTGCCTTACTTAATACTATGTTCGGTGGGGGTAATCTGTGTATGGATATAAATTCGTGGGCAGTGCCAGTTCCGACTTATTCATTGGTATTCAAGTGATCAAATACTGATGAGTTTAACCGTTTTACCCGAAGACAACTAGAAAAATTTCTATGCCTATATCTTAATTCATCTGTAGCTAGGCCATATACCCCAAGAAGAGACCGAGATAGAGGGCTCCTAAGCATTAAAAATCTCTTCTCTCAGCAGGAAAACAGCACGAGCTAACAGACATACGCCACTTAAGTTGAATCTACACAATTGCATGCTAGAAACATTATCACTAGTAGACAATATAAAATAATGACCAGATAGAAGCGTGTTTGGTAAGAGCTGTCGAATTTCGGTTTAATGTTTTTATATTATATTTGTGTCTATATATTCGTTTATGCAGGTACTGTTTTGCTTGGCCAATACATGTACTGTTACAATTATTACAGTATATTTTGTAAATTGCTCTAGTTTCGTCTTTCGGTTGTAGTTCAGGTTTCAATGTTGTAAACAATTTTTTGGTTTTAGTGTAAGGTTTATGTGCTACTGGTATACTGTGTTTTTTAAATACATTTGAAATATTTTCAGATACTTTTGGTATGTAAGACAAGTAGTTGATATTATTTTTACTTGGTTGATTCATTGATTCATATTTTTATTGTAAATTTTATGTATTCTTTTTTTAATTATTGGTTCATAAAAATGTTTAAGATGAGAGTTTGTTTCGAGGACTATTATGCCAAGTGATGAAGCAAATTGAGTACTATAGACTGTAAGTCGATATCCGAATTCGTTTTCTACATATCGACGAATCGAGAGTTGGGACTTGATTCGATTTTGACAACTATACTTTTATCGTGCTGTAACTTAATAAAAACATAACCTTACTTTCTTCATATTCAGTAAATTCTAAAAGAAATGCTCTTTCGATGCAAGTATTGGGTCGGTCTACTATCTGCATTATTTCTCAAGATTTAACCAGTTGAAGTTTTCTTAAGCTGGATATCTTACTTTGCCGTGGCACGGTCGTGTTCTATGTGTGATAATTTTTTTGTGTGCAGGATACAGCATTAAGAGAGAATTTTCTTATATAAAATTCAAAGACAAATCAAATGGCGTAAAGAACAAGTTGGTAGCTTCAACGGTTCTTGAGATGTGAACTCGCGAATCTGAAGTATGGCCGAAATATTACCCTGCTGGTAACACCGTCGAGTTTTATGTTAGGTAATTTCTCCTCGAATAGAGGCTTGACTTTAAGAGAAATATATTTTATAAAAAATTGAACGAAAACTGGCGTAAACCTTAAGTTTATATTTTTATTCGTTTATGAGATATCGATGGCGAAACATCCAATTCGATATACTCATCGCATCCTCCTCCAATTTTTCTCGTCAGTATCCCAAGAACTATTCGAAATATCGAACTGTGGTCTATGCAGTTCCGTTCTTCTCCTTATCCTACGGGTCCAAGAATGTCTTCAGATTTTTAGATAATGGAATGGAAATTTACATTCTGCGTCTTTTAGAAATATTTGATATTAGAATATATATTATTTTTCAGAAAATGAAAATTTTTATTCGATTATCAAAAAAATTTAAAAAAAAATCTGGATATGTAAAATGATGAGGCAAATTGAATGAGATAGGCCACAGGTCGATATCTGGATCCTTGGCTGATAGAAGCGTATTTGGTAAGAGCTGTCGAATTTCGATTTAATGTTCTTATATTATATTTGTGTGTATATATTCGTTTATGCAGGTACTGTTTTGTTCGGCCAATATATGTACTGTTACAGTTATTACAGTCTATTTTGTCAATTGTGGTTGTAGTTCAGGTTTTAGTTTTGTAAAGAATTTTTTTGTTTTAGTGTAAGGTTTATGCGCTACTGGTATATTGTGCTTTTTTAATACATTTGAAATATTCTCAGATACTTTTGGTATATAGGACAAGTAGTTGACATTATTTTTACTTGTTTGATTCATTGATTAATATTTTTATTATAGATTGTATGTATTCTTTTTTAATTATTGGTTCATAAAATGTTTAGGGTGAGAGTTTGTTTCGAGGACTATTATGCCTATATTTTGGATAGCCGATTGAAAAATCCTAGGATCATCATCATCAAACTAATTTGATTCAACGGTCAAGAAAATGCAAATATTTATAAGAATGTAATAACTGTTTTTTCATTATTTACAATTTTTATATATTCATGATCACAATTGTTAAATGTTTCAAAGGGCGAGATCGTGAAATTATAAATGTGTGGTATTGATTTTTTAAAGAATAAACAAATAATATACTAGTCTTAAGTCACAGCCTGTGTCTAACGCCGACCCTGTAGGCGATTTTTATGAAGGGCCATTTCTCTGCAAACCTCGAAATCTAACAGGTACCAGTTAAATTTGTTAGATGTTATAATAGGTTTAAGTTAACAGTCTTCTTCGGCATTTATTATTATTGCAGGATACATCTGGTTCAGATCTGGGTTTTTCCAAATTAAAATTCACACAAAATTATTGAAAATATTATAAGTTAAAATGCTGAAACATATATTTACTTATAATTTAAGGTATACAAGAATTGTGTACTATTGTTTAGTTATGTTATTATCCGAATTATTATAGGGATAGGTTTTAAGTGCTATTATAGGATTAATTTAAGCTACTACATTACTATTAATGAGCACTTATACGGAAATAGGAGAAAAGTACAGATAAGAATTCTGTAGAACGTTGCTTATACAGATGTCACAAAATGAATCGTCGAATGTTATGCACATGTTTTTAATGAATCCCTAGTAAATGCCTTGTTAATTTATTCTTTTAATTCATGTCGATTTATTAAACTTGCCGTTTGTCCCTTTTTATTTAGCGTTGTTAATTTAGGACGGACGATTATTTGTACTGTTAAACTTCGTGTCAACTTCTCACAAAGGCGTAAAATATTCTTATATCAGAGTTAGGTACTATGGTTACTACTATACAATTATTTACTATTCGAAACATAATGAAACATTGCACAAAAGGATCCCATTGACAAACTTCCGGTTTACCTGGATCTTGCATCTGAAAAAATGACTTTTCACACCTATTTAAATTGTGGTGATTTTACCTATTCTGTAAAACATTTTTATGGTTCATTTGGAAGTGGACCGTTTCCGAGGGGCGGTTCCTTGTTGTGTTACGTAAGTTATTTTAAACTATCAGCAATATTATAATGTGGCTCTGTTGAACTATTTTAACCGATAATTTTTAGAAAAGTAAACCGGAAACTGTTTATTATTATTATTAATTGACATCAAGCTTCTAAGCTATACTGGGTGGACCATTAATAATAGGCCATAATATACTTTTCAATAAATTCAGTTTGTCAAATTTTTCAAATTAAGTTTGTCTTCAAAGAATTCTTAAAATCTTTTGCATAAGATTTTCTAGTCAAAAGTGCCACAACGTTTCGTAAAAAAGTGAAAAAATATCCATCATCAGGTATATCTCATGAGGCGCCCTCCATGGGATAGCTTCATGTGATACATAAATTATTGTTTCTTAACTTAAAAAATATTTCCTTACAAAGTTTGGAGAAGACCGGTCAAGAGGTAGTTGTGTGTTGTGAAAGAACATATCTTGGTCCAAAAAATGTACCCTTGAATGATGGTCTATTATTAATGATTCACCCTGTATAGTCAGATATAAATTTAAAATATTGTATATACTATCTAAGACATGAATTCAGGTGACAATCAGAAAAAAATGACGAAGATACTTTTGGGTACAAGAAATTAGAATATCACTGACATATTTTTTACACTAAAAACACATCACAAAAGCCACCCGTAATATTTTGGTATTCTTGGACTATATGAGTTAATTCTAAATGGTAAAATGGGCGACCACATTTTGAAGTTGAATAGTGACGTAATTTAACAGTTATTAACTGTATCGCCCGGACCTAATGTTTGATAATAAATTGTCCAACTTACACAAGTTTTATTACTTTGGGCAACATAGCTAAAAAAACAGATAAATGTTAAAAACGCGACTGGCATTTGCAGAGAATATTTTATGAATATGTTAAGTAGCAGTGCTTACGTGTTAGGATTGCGACCATGGAGTTCCAGGTTCGAATCCTGTCCAGGCTATGGATGTCTAGTGTTAGTCGTAACGTGGTACCGAGGTGGTAGCAGCGAGCTAGACTGCGGTTGAGTGGTACAGCATGGGTAGCCTCTGAGTTCGAGTCTCAGCTGAGGCAGGTGACAATTTTGTAGAGAATGGTTGTTGTGTTGGAGTGTATGTTTGCGTGTACTGATTGAGTAGTGAAATGACCATGGCCAAACAGAGATAACTTATAGATTTGATCAACGTCGCGTTCGTAAACATAGCCATGGCATTGCCGGTATGAGAAGTTAACAAAAACTAAGTTAGGGGCGCTGCTAGATTTCTGTTCGCTTACTTCCAGACAGTATGTGTCCCAGTGAACAAAGCAGTAATTATTTCTATTACGCTAAATTTACTTAATTCTTTTTTTTTAATTTAAGAAGCTTTACAAAGAAGTTAAAACCATTTAGGCAAGCAAAAAGTACTATAAAAGGTTGGGTAAGTGCTACGAATTGTGATGTAAAGAAATGCGTTGATTTGAATTTCCGAATTAGTAACGATTGTGATTTTGTTATGGATTACATTATAGTTTTTCTTTATAAGAGCGAGCGTGTTTCATTTGTTTCTGTAGGTTTATGTCAATTGCATCCACATAAGCAATTATTATCTTATCCTGTTTGGAAGGCATTTCTATTTAATTTTACTTCCGCAATGATAATTAGTTTTTGAAGAAACTATTTCAGAGTCACTGTCACATTAAAATGAAGAAAGTAGATATAAATCTTGATTTATTTCCTGATTTATAATATTTTATAGCGATCCTATGTTCTATCCTCACTTTTGCTATCCATCACATCGATTTTAAAAAAATGTTGTTTACATATCCATGATTTATGTAACCTATCTAAGATAAATATAGAAAAAGGGAGAAACACAGAATAAAAAAATCTGCTGTATATCACTGCAGCAGGAACTTTATAAATATTTGCTTTTAGATTAGATATAGGAAATTTTTCACATATTTTTCTATCATTAAAATGTTATAAATTAATCAGGAAACGTACAAGTTTACTACTTTAATGTCATATATCCAAGATTTTTAAAAATGCTACTTTATAATTTATTAAGTAAGCAGATAAGCCAATATACAAGTAGGTAATAAATTAATAGAGATTTACTATTTTTAGTAAAATATATTATTTTCTAATTCAATATCGGAAACTACTACTTTTTCCAACTCATTTCGGTTAGGAAAAGCACTACTTTTCGTAAATGGTAGTGAAAAGTAAAACAAATGATTATCACCATTTTGAGGACACAGTGTTTTGAAAATAGATAAAAAATAATGTTGCTTTTTAATGGATACTAATCGGTACAAATGTAACCTTGCGTAAAACGGTCCACACATCATTAAAACCATGGAAAACGCAAACTTGCATTCTCCATTTCACTGTTTCTTTCTTCCTCTTCTTTCTTTTTGGGATATTCTACCACTTATGTACTCTTCTAAAAGTAAAATCCAAAATTTTACAAAATACAATAATTACTCAGTATATTTGAGATTTTTACATCAAACAGTTAGAGGGCGATTTTTGACAAATAATATAAATAAGATTCTTTAGATTTTGTTTTTAGAAGACAATACGTATGTGGTAGAAAATCTAAAAGAAAAAACTAATAAAATGTCACAATTAACATTTAAACATTATTTAGATAACTGATACGGGGCTCGATATCAAGCAACATTTTAGATTTTAGAAAATCAGAAGAAACTAGCCTGATTAGAAAATAGCACTTTTGTGTAAATGGCAAAAAACATTGTTTTTTTCCAAATGAGAAAGAAGGGGAAATTTGGACTAGACAAGGGGGGGTCCCTATAGTGAGGGAAGTAGCATATTACAGACATCAAAAAAATTAATTATTGGCATTAATGACACAGGAAATGAATTGTGCACCAATGTCACAGAACAGAACCTTTAACATAATGCCAAGTATATCCGGTTTAGCCTCAACAAACATATTAATTTACAAATAGGGTATGCATTTAAATAAATTAACATCTTTAATAAGGAAAGCCGATTAAGCACAATATAAACTAATATATAAATTCCATTAATTGACAAAACTGTTACTAACATGTCAAACAGAGTTATGACCATTCAGACATGTCTAGTCAAAAGATTACAATTTTACAAAAAAAAAAAAATATTATGGATGACCCTACCAGAGCCTCCATTGTAAGATTGGATGGCTACGGGATCTATATCAGGAAGCATGAAACTCAAAAATCGAAGATTTGCGAATACGCTTGGGAGAACGGACATAGAATAAACTGGAATTTGGTAAATTTTCACAAAACAGACATTATAACAAAATGAAAGAAGAATTAATGAAGATATTAAATGAAGATAAATGTGTATCTAACTGTTTCATAGATTTTTTTACAATTAGGTTATTCATTTATAATAAACATTTATGTTAAGCAATAAGGACCTATGGATATTTATTTTAAAATGCATAGCCAACGTGCACAAAGCACAAGCAGAGTTACGGGATAGGATAGCAACCTGAAAATAACAACAAAACAATCACAGAAATTCAATCTCTATATCCAAGGGAGAAAAATAATAGATAAATACTTAGTATTTTCGCCATAACTACCATTAGGCGATTGACTATGTAATTGAAGAAGGAACTAATTCGTTAAAGATATTTTAGTGTTTCATATGTTCAGTTGTACCCGAAAGATGATAAATCCACAAAGTGCTATTAAATATAGGCTTGGATTTTTGACAATGGAGTAAATTTGTCCACTTTTTAGTTTTTTTACTATAACTCAAAAACTGCATATTTTTAGTGGGTATATAAGTACACATAATACGATTTTTTGTAGAAAATCAAATTTCCTATCGACGTGATACTTTATAAAGTCAACATTTTTTTTAAAACAAAACACAGAAACACAGAACGTTTAAAAAATGCTGATTTGCCGCATGTTTTCTTGAAATCCACCTGCAAAATTGCATTCGCTCTGCAAAATCTTGAGGTTCTAGTGCTTGGACACGTTGATAGTGATAGGGATGCAAGTTTCTATCTCTCAATGTCCTCCATACAACAAAATGGGATACTCCCACACGGTTTGCGATATCGCGGGTGCTTAAAGTTGGATCCTCTTCTACAAGTTCCAAAATTGGAACCTCTGCGTCAATTACCCTTTCTTCGCATTGTGGACCTCGTTCTCCTCCATGTCCATCGAGTTGACCTGTTTCTCGAAGACGCTGGTCAATACTAACAAATGTACGAACACAAGGATGATGTCGATTAGGAAACCTTAAACGATAAAGCTCTTCCGCACCAGCTGAATTTCCACCACTTTCTCCATACCAAGTGCATATCCGCGAGCTCTGGATAAGTGTAATCTCCCATGATGTCCAAAATCTGCGTTTTAAAACACCACACTAAACTGTAAATTAACGTTATCAATAAAAAAAACAAAAAGAAAAACTTGGCCCAAAATCCAAAAAGTAACACAAAAAGCACGAACGAGAAGTAGTGTCTTACGTAACCAAGTACTAACGATTTGGACAATAAGTCAATAAGATAAATCTTAACATAAGTGGCACAAAATTCAAAAAGAACAAAAGCAACAGACAAAACCAAGGGACGGGTAGGTCGCGTCGTGTGTACGTTGTTTACCAAGTAAGGGCACAAACTGAAATTATTACTTGAGAATATTACAAGGGAGAGTATAGCACGCGTAATAAAATAATTTGGCCGCGAAGAAGCAAAAAACATGGCGGTGTCCTCTGTCGGTCGCTTTTAACTGCTTTATCTGCATGCTTTTCGATGACCCCCGTCGCGTGCGACAACACGCGAGGCAATTAAGCCTGCCCCAATATGCCAGCAGTTCTGAAACTATGTTATTAAGTATTTTGGAAATTTTTGTTTATTTTTGCTCCAAAACCTCATGTTATATAAGATTTTTTTCATATATAAAACATTTATTTGAATCGGTTCAGGCGGTTAAATTTTTTTGAAAAATTTTTTTCAACAGTTTTTAGTGAAATCTTATTTAGCTTCTATATAGTAAATGAAAATGAACATGGAAAAGGTTTCATCACAATCGCGTACCTACATTCATACTTCCAATCTTACGAGAGCTCATGATATACATAAAGGTACATAATATGTAAAAAAAAGTTGTCTATAGTTTTCGAGATAATCGCCACTGGATGGAGAGATATCTGTGTAACTATGACATCCATTTTGAACCAGCCATTTCGAATTTTTATTTCTTGCATCGTCTGGCAATTACCGGCGCATTCACCAAATTTGCAAATATATAAAAAGGAAAAATCGTGTCGATTTAAGAACTTTTTATTTATTGTTTTTTTAGGTCGATTAATGAAAATGTGTAATTTTAATACAATTTAAAAAATTGTTTATTGCCAGTTCTTTAAAACTTAATAATTGTTTCCCCTAATTTTAAGTTCTTTGTAATTATGCGCGAAAACACTTAAAATGGCACTAACTAAAAATGCCAACACGATATATAATTATGTAATCCGAGGCCATAATTCTTAAAGTTTTTTGTTTAGTAAACACTCAGCAACAGTAAATAAACCTAAGTGGACGCAGCAGCTGATAGCGAAGGGTTGAAAATACGATCTTACATGAATAAAGAGAGGCTTATTTATTACTATTTTACATTGTACTTCTACAATAATTGAAAGTACCATTTATGCATAGCACAATGTCATACATATTGTCGAAAAACCAGCACTTTAGTTAAATCCCCAAGCTCCGGCGTCCTTTGTATAGACTAAACATTATGAAAGCACAGTTCAGGCACATTCTGAAGAGCCTCCTTCTTACCGGACCCACCCTATTGGTCCTTCGAAACTCCACCCTTCGGGCCTCAGTTCTCATTGGCCGAAATGAGAGCCGTCGAGAGCCTTGGAGAGACCCTCGAGTGAAGGGTGGCTCTTCAGCACTCTTCAGTGCCTCTCCAGAAGCTCTCCACAGTTCGCGTGTCGGTCCACTTAAGTGTAGAGCATACCGCAACTATACACAAACAACACCGCGTATCAGAGGTGTCAGTGAGTGTCTGTGATAAGATTGTAAAAGTGGCTGAAGATAAGGAGAAATCTAGCGGCGACGACGCCAAAATGCCGCCAGCGTCGAGTCCTGATGCCACCCGAAGTCCGACGTCTACGGCGACATCGCCGTCGACAGCCGCTGCCGCGTTCTTAGCGTGGCCGCCTCTTCTGCTGCATCCTTGGGCTCCGGCCCTTCTTCCAGGGGCCTGGTGTTCGTCGGCTATTCGATCAGCGCTGCCGGGGTTAGTTTTAA
The DNA here is from genome assembly GCA_963583905.1 of Stenurella melanura. Taxonomy (NCBI): domain Eukaryota; kingdom Metazoa; phylum Arthropoda; class Insecta; order Coleoptera; family Cerambycidae; genus Stenurella; species Stenurella melanura. The sequence goes on from OY757314.1 coordinate 123,779,446, forward strand.
CTAAGAAAGTATAATTTATTTATTTATTTATTCACAATATCAGAATAAAATTCCAAATGGCATTAAATTTACAACCTAATATTATATTGTATATAAATAAAAAAAAATGTAGATATAAAATAACACAGACGTGAATTAAAAAGAAACAGTAAAGTATAAACGTAACATATTATTACTAACTGAGATACAATTTAAAACAATTGTAAATGCACAAAAATGGACATCTATATTTGCTGGTAAATTATTAATAGCAGACGTAACTTTTGCAACAGGACGAAGATTATTGTAAGTTGAATAACTGCAGAATTCCAGAAGTCTATTTTGTTATTGATAATATTAAAACCAAATTTTTATACAATTAGAAGAAGCCTTTTTTATATTAAGAGATGTAATACCAAGCAATTACCAAGTCTTTCTTCGTATGAATAATTGGTTTTACCAATAAGCGATTTAAATAATATAAAATTTATTGTTTTCATTTATGTACTTTCTAGTCTGTCAATGTCAAATTAATAATATAGTTCCCAGATATAGTCCAATAATCATAAAGATTTCCATAACAAAAAATGTTATCTGAGATTTTCCTTCAGTAACTGTTAGTGGAGGGATTATACATCACAAAACCATAAAAATCAGTTCTCGGGGTACCGCGCAACCCCCCCAAAAAACCACCCCTTCGGTGAAAAAAGCCTTATTTTACTGATAACTCGTTAACCGCTGAAGATATAAAAAATTGCTCATCATAAAAGAGAAAGCTTGACTAACTGCCTAAAAAAAAATTGTAATTTTCTTGTATATCCCATGGTTTTCGAGAATATCGATATTGAAAGAAATTGCAAAATTTTAATGCGCACGGATTTTCGTTTATTTGAATTTTTTTGCGCGCGGTCTATATAAAGAATTGAATTGCTCGAAAACCAACAGGCTAGGAAGAAAAATTAAAATGGGTTTTAAAGGGGATATAAAATACTCTTTTATGTTTCCATTTTTCATGGCTATTGATATCTATTAGCATATAAAAATAACAATATAATATAGTTACCTCTTGATTTTTTGCACTTTTAACTATTCACAGGACCATAAAAAATAACTGACTATAATATAAGTTATAAATGCATTATCTTTTAGTTCAAGGTAGAAATTCAATGCAGAAAAGTTAGGAATAAAAATATTCACATTTACACATTTACCAGCATGTTGAAGTCAGGCAAATTTTGGCCAATTTTTTATTGTTTCCTAAAAATAAAGAAAAGACCCAAATATCTTTTTAATTTAGCTCAAGTTTTTTTTGTCTGAGTTTATATATCATATAACTATTGTTTCTAATCATTTAATAGTTAGAAAATTGTATTAAGAAAATATCATCAAAATATTAAATATGCAGCATTTTTTGGATTTTTTTTTGGCTAACTTTAACATGCTACTAAATTTGTAAATGTGAATATTTTTATTCCTAACTTTTTCTGCATTGAAGTACAACCATGAACTAAAAGACAATGCATTTATAACTTATATTATAGTCAGTTATTTTTTATGGGCCTGTGAATAGTTGGATGTACAAAAAATCAAGAGATAACTATATTATATTGTTATTTTTATATACTAATAAATATCAATAGCTCTCAAAAATGGCACCACAAGAGAGCCTTTAATATCCTCTTTAAAACCCATTTTTAATTTTTCTTCCTAGCTTGTTTCAATTTTTTCTATAGGCCGCGCGCAAAAAAATTCAAATAAACGAAAATTCGCGCGCATTAAAAACACAAATTTTGCAATTTTTGTCAATATCGATTTTTTAGAAAACCATGGCATATACAAGAAAATTGCAAGAGGACTTTTGTAGGCCATTAGTCAAGTTTTCTTTTTTTTGATGAGCAATTTTTTTCTATTTTCAACGGTGAACGAGTTATCAGTAAAATAAGTCTTTTTTCACCGAATTGGTGGAATCTTTGGGGGGTTGCGCGGCATCCCAGAACTGATTTTTGTGGTTTTGTGATGTTTAATCCTCGCACTAACAGTTACAGAAGGAAAATTTCAGATAACATTTTTTGCGAGCTTCTGGTGTATTTTTTACTTTATCTACTCGACTAATAATACAATAATATTCTAATATTAATCTAACAAGTGAATTATATTTATTAATATATATAAACGTATAAATACTTGCAATATCAGTGAAATACCAGCATTGTCTTTTAATAAAACCACGCAGACGATTTGTTTCCTTTAAAATGTTCTCCATTTGTAAGTGATATCGATACCTGGAGTCTAAAGTAATGTCCAGATCGCCAACAGAATCTACTCTCAAAATTTCTTTTCTATTGGCAGAATAATCAAACAAAATATTGCATTTCTTCTTAGACAATGTTATTATTTTACATTTCTTTATATTGATTTCTAGATATTTTTTTAAATTCCAATAATAAAACCTGTCAAGATCTCACACCACATACTGTTAACTACCGCAAACAATTTAAAATCATCTGCGAAAAGTAGAATTTTTACAAAATAAAAAATAATAATTAGTATTAATTTATTACCCTGGTTGTGACAATTTTGAATTTAAAATACTGTTACCAAATTAGGCAAACATAGAATATAAATACAATGGTTCACGATGAAAACGTTGTCTAGATAAGTCCACTATGTAATAATGTTTATTTTTTTATTGGTAAACGGGGACTAATAGAGTGGCCTGCTGGATGCCCTGATTTAACCTCTCTAGATCAGTTCATATGAGATTACGTCAAATTCAGTGTCTATCATCATAAACCCTTCATATGGTTTTAGATGAAATTATGTCTCATCTTGAATGTTGTCAAGAAGATAATTTTAGCATTTAATATACATTCACTAAACGATTGTATTAGTTTTAACAATTTTTTTTCTAAAATGTAACGTCGTGTAATATCCATAGTTTTACATGTAGAAACTTGTACTCTATTAGACGGTACCATCAGAAATGGAGGTTACCATTTAAAGAACATATCGATTACGTCATACATTTTTGACAAATGCTTAAAAAAACAGTTTTGAACATAAACAGATAGAGAAATATATTTGGAAATCTACCTATCTAAGTGATTTTTTGTCATTCCCAACGTAACAATGTTATCGACATCGTGATCTCACTCTATGTACGATTTATTTTTGATTTGATCTGCTGTAAATACACGATGTAATGATATATATATATATATATAAACCCAACTATAAATCATAGTTTAATAATTAATGTTGCTGTATTAATTTGAGCTTTACATATTATTTTAAACTGTAATCTCCATAACTTTGACGTTTCTTTCTGAAAAGCAATTTCTATATTGCTTATATTATGTAGATGTTGGTAATTTATTACTGTTTGTTAGTGTGAGCCATATTTGTCCAGAGGTACTAATCAAAAACTACATATATTGTCCTTGGTAAAATTTTATTTCATAGGCGTAATTTTGAATATATAGGGAATGGGTACCAACAACACTTTTTAAAAACAATTGTTTTTGTCGAATGATTAACTATTACAATAGTGTAAAAAATGTGCTATATTTAAGTTACAAATACATGGATATTAACAAATTCTTATGCAATACTGATCAGGCAACATTCAGATTTATCCGCATCAGAATTGTAAGATTTCATATATTTAAAATCAAACATATACGCTTCTTCGGTAATTGAAAATTCGACTTAATAAAGGCAATGTACACTGAGTGATATAGAGACTTGGGAATTCTTCAAATTTTTCTACAAATTTTGAAATAAAAGGTTATAATTTGAAGTAATAAATTGCATGTCTTTAATAATTCGCATCATGAAATTCACTGTGATTATTTTAGAAAGCGCTCTGTATATTTAGGTGATTTTTTTCAAAATGTCCACCTGTCTGTACGTCTGTCAAGTTTAGAGAAAATAGTACGATTGTATGAGAATCGGACAGTAAGTTAATGTTATTTAGGGGAAGATTCCTACCAAATTGAAAAAATACCATATGCATCTACGTGAAGAGTGTTGTAATATTTGATAAGGTTCTAGAAATACAAAAATGCTATATAGGATTTAAGAGAGTTTCGCCAGGAAAAGTTGTCAAAAATTCTGGAATTTGGCAATGAGCTGCAAATGGACGTAGGTTTATAGAAAAGCTATTAAAAACTAAATCTTAACAAGGGATAGATTGTAAGTGGTGTAAAAATTACGAAATTTTTATTAATTCAGTCATGTTTATAATGGAAAAACATTTAAAAAACTTACACAGGGGGTTATTTCATAAGGGTAGAAAAATGATTGGAACATTATTCTTATAAGTACTATTAAAATATTTTAAACTTATAAAATAAATATTCTGTATGTCAAAATGTAATAAATATCTTGTTTAATAAACTAAAAAGACTAAATTAATTAAGTAGTCTCCCAAATGATAAATATAAACCAGTTCAAAGTGCAAATTTTTATTGAAGATTCTTAGAAACAATTCTTCACTTCAAAACTTTATTTCATAATTTCTTTGACCATTTTCTTAAAAACGGCTCAATATTTTTCACTTTTGTCACAGAAATAAATAATATAACTGAAAAGAAACTACCTTTCTACAAATACATTTACAACTATGATAGTTTTTAATTTAATCTCTGTGCCTTTTGGTGCTCTGTCTCTATTGCTATTATTTTTTTTTTGTATTAACCAGCAGAGAATATTTTTTCTTAGTTCGTCTTCTTTAGGTGATGATATATTATTTTTCAAATGTTCTAATTAAAATTGGCTTAGAATTTAATTTAGTTACAACTGCTACACCAAGTTTTATAAAAGATAGAAACATTAGTTCAAATAAAGAAAATATTTCATCTCAATATGCACTTCCAAATACTAGATCGGAACTGTGCTGGGAAACAGGAAACAAGCAATTTATGCTCAGAATTCCCATTGAGAGTAAAATAAGCATGACCTTAGAGGGTGTTTGAAAAGACCTGACTATTCTACCTTTACGGTTTCAATTCACAGGTGACAATCGAGGTAAATCCAACGTAGATGCAAGAAGTCACGTTCGGGCAATTTAAAATGCCATAAACAGGTGTCCTCAAACACTAACGTTAACAATAAACACTTTAACTTGATGGGCTTACAATAATTTGCCGAAATAAACTCAGTCCTATTAAGTAAATACTTCTTCATGTCATTTTTAAAGGATCTTAAGAGCTTATTATTTTGTAAATCGTTCGAAGCGAAAAAAGTCATGCGCACGGTTCCACTCGTCAAGCGTTTTACAAGGAAATTAGGAGTTATTTCATGATAATATGAAATCAGCAATAATATTGTTAAAAGAAGATAAATACGAGTTGAATTATTGTTCTCTATATTATTGTACCTGGTTACCAATGATAAATTTATATTGTATCATAAAACTATGAACAGCTTTGTGTAGGTAGTTATTATCTATAGATATAATTGGCCAATGAGTGGGAGTTTCAAGTATCCAACTAATTGTACATTACAGTGTTAATTATAAATTAAGATTTAAACATATTTTATACATATTATACTGAACCGAAAATATTATGAATTTTACTAATACTTAAAATAGTACTTTATCTACGAACGTGCAAAAAGTAACATTTTTTTACATAATTTCCAGTGTAAAAAGTGGTCTTATAAGAAACTGTGCAAAAAAATTTCTATTGCACACTTTTACTGCACGATTTCTAAATAATTTATCAGTAAGGACAACAGTATTTTATTCATTATTAATTTTTAACAATATTTACTTCTACTTTGCAATTAGCACAATTTTCAATATGAATTCTAGGGAACTCGTTACTACTCGATACAGTAGCGTCAATGGCATCGTTTGAGCTTGCTTCCTCACATAGTTCTTATTGTAAAATTTGATGTGATGTCTCCATTTTTAATTGATTCTTCCAGCCACCATGACTCTTCAGCAAGCATGGTGGCAGATGACCTTTTGAAACTATGACCAGTAATACTCATGTGCATTGGGCAACCCCAAGATATCTCGCTTGGTATTTTCCCAAAGGCAAAGAGAACTGTATAAGATCGATGTCCCTTTTAGCTATAAGTAAAGCATCCACCATTGAATATTCCGACCAAAGGCTCGAAGGTTCTATATACTTTGCTCTTTATGAAAAATGCGCAAGAAACACATTTTCCGTAAGATTCTTCACTGTCATCAAAACACACCAATCGTTGAATCGTTGATACACCAACTCATATTGTTTTCGTGACTTCTCAGGTATTAAACTTGACGTTGCTGCTTGTGCCATCTTCTGGGAGAGTGTTTTGAAACTCTTCTACATTACTATAATCACCATTAAACATTATTAACATGACATTTTAATTCAAACATTCAAGAACAACAACGGCGACTTCAACTGCGCCAGTTTATTTATAATATCGTTTCCTTAGTTACTATCATCACATATTTTCAGTCGCGACCATGAAGTAACATAATTAGAATGGCCATTTTAACTACAACTCGAATAATACTAACCGTCAAAGTGACATTCACAAAAGGTTGATACAGTTATACAAATATTCATGAAAAAATGCCAATTTCTTACAATAATTGGCACGATCAAAGATGAACGTTGTAAGTCACACTTGTAGAGAATGGAGTATTTCTTTTGATCCCTTTGCAACGTCCTAACACCTTTCCAAAGAAAAGAAATATAAAAAATGAGTAGAGAGAATTGTTTGCAATAAAATGATCCACAACATACATCTGAGCGTGTTTTCAATGAAATCAATAGAAAAATAGTTATCCCTTAAATGACATTTTTCTCAAAAATTATAGTCTATATCTAATTATAACTTTTTTGTTTTCAATTTTACGATAAGAAGTGTCCAGTCCAAGATTGTAGAAAATTAGATTCTCTACAAAAAATTTCTGAGAAATTTTTTGTTGAGACACGCTGAAGCCTCCTACACATAAAAAAAAATGTATATTGTTCTACCCAAGATGCAAGGTTCGGCCTAAATCTTGTAATACTTCAATGGTACTCTTCGAGTCATCCGTTCGACTTGTTAGAAGCGTCTCTTGAGATGCCAGATTGTCGACTAATGCATCGATTTTGAGATACTAATCAGTCAGAATAAGATAATACCAAAAGGAACAATGTACTTCATTTTAAACCATCGAAGTATGTGACAGGAAGAAAATGCTTATGTTTAATATAATCCCACGCGATTATAGCATGTCAAGAAATAATTTATATATTGATGTATTTCTCATCAAATAAAACTAGTTAAAATTGATTTTTATCATGCTCCACTGTTACAATAATGCCGCGTGAACTTGCACATCTCTGTTATCACATAGTAGATCAATAATTTGCTAGAAAAAAGTGATATTGCAGATTGTAGGATAATATGTACTTGTTCATACTTGTGAATTTTAATATTGCAATAAAAAAACTGTTCCTAGCGGATCTAATCCTGATCATACCACCAGTTTTTCCAACATACAAAAAATTGGAAAAATTAGAAACGTAATAAACTATGTACACTTGAGAAATAATCCAAGCGAACTTTATCCGTGGTTAGCATTATAAGAGTTTGTTTTGCTTCATAATTTTTCTAATTTCAATTTTGTTCCAGGTTGTTAGACTCTATGAAAATGACCGGAAGTGCAATGGTAAATCAAAGACAACCTGCTGGGTTCGCCATAAGCGATATTTTAGAACTAGATAGAAACAACAGTCAAGATATGGATCCAATTTCACCCGACAACACAATGTACTCCTCTCAAGATCTCACATACATACCAAGGCACTGGCCGCAGCTACCTGATCACGGTGAGTTAACATTAATAATAAATTATTTTCTTAGTCAAATTAATACCATTCATTTCATTGCATATTTTTTGTTTTGACTTTCCATAATGTTATAGAAAATCCCAAAATTGATTTGTTTCTTTTTCATGCCAGAAATCTCGTATGTGGTGAAGTTAACCTTTAGTTTGTGCTCTCCAAATCTGAAATATCTATATTCAAAATTGTAGAAGTTAAGGGACGTGCATGACGTTACTGTTAAATGGCTAATAATACATTTTTTAAAATATGTAAGAATTACACTAGAAAACAAATACAAAATAATAAGAAAATAATTTCCTATGTCTTTACGCTTTATTAAAATTTAAAAAATTCAGTAAACATTATACTCTTTGCCGATTTATTGAACTTTGATATAATTGTTGCATATTCTATAGGACACTTGTATATATTATTGGTGTTAGGTATTTAAAATTTTATCATACCAACTTAGTTGGTAAAACACTAGTTAGTACGAATTAAATTAAAAAAAAATAGAACCAATCTATTTGCGTCACGAAGTTGCGGATCTAGTTTCAAGAGGAGAAACTAGACCACCATTAGTTACTTTGTCCATAATGTTATGTGTCTAGGTGATAATCATATTTTGACTTTTGATGTATTATTATGAAATGAATATCAGTTAAACATAAATGGCATTTGACAAAATTAGGAAGACGGTTTCCAAAAAATTAAATTAATAGCTTCTTGATTTACTGATTCTATTCAATAGCAAAATAATTTTTCCCCTATCTAACACTAATTTACAGCCTGGATTTCAATATAATCAAAGTTCTCTCTTTTTTTAACTAATCGTGCTTAAAAGAAAAACGGTGGATTGATGGACCAGAATGTTTTAAAAATAAACCAATTGTTAAGAAATATCCTTTGATTTATATAATCAGCTTAGGTCCACTCCAAACATTCAAATAATTAAAGATGTTAAATTAAATCTTAAATAGCTTAAGTCATAAATAGATTAAGACATAAATACTTTTAGGTATAAATTGAATATGCATGTCGGAAACTTTAGTATTCACTATGTAGTACTCTTGATAAAGGCCTAATAAGCCGAAACATATGTAGAGTATTTATAATATATTGATTGATTCATCTAAAAGCAGTGTTTAATTTATTAACAATTGTTTTAAAAATTGTTCAGAACTCGATCACAACGATATGAAATTTTTCTCTACTGGTGTTATTTACGGTTTTTGAAATGTGCCGATTAAATGTTTTCATATTTGCTAAGAATGCAATAATATAAAGATGGCTGCAATTTAATTCTAAAAGTATAATGACAACAGAGTGAAATACTGTTAGAATTAAATTGTAGACAAATTAATAAATTAACAAAAATATTGAGGTTGCAATAATCGAGACCAAATTGAGTTTTATTCATCCCCAGATGATGCCAACGTCGTTGACGAAACGCATGTCGAGTGGCACTGTTCAGGTGTCTTGGTATTTGTGGAAATTCCTTCGTAAACTCGTTCGTTTTAGATACATTGTTTTTTAAAAGTGAATTATTTATTATTTGTTTGCTTATAGTAATGAAACATATTCTTTATGGGATTTTGCAAACAGTGGAAAGAAAAGCTATCTATGAGAACTAAAGGAAAAACTATATATAAAAATATTAATGAAATCTTTGCATTCTTTCGATAACCCGACTTCTGGTTATGCTAACAAGTAAAAATTCTTATCTGCCATTTTCATTTTAACACTAGCATCCAACCTAGTCCCCTACCGCTAAGCAGGCTAAACTAGTATCCACATGATCCCCTACGATATGAAAATTCAGTTAAAAATGAGAACAAAGGCCTGAAATTAATTTATTTACGTACCTTGTCTTTAAAAATTTTTTCATTCTAATGAATTACATTTTCATAAAATCTCATTCAGTTTCTTGGAAATGCTTAGCCTTTGAAACGTTTTTCGTCCTTATTGTGGACTCATCAGAAAAGCCTAAAGCCACTCATAACGATGTTCCATGCAAAACTATTGGATATTGTCTTAGTTTTGCATGGAACATCGTTATGAGTGGCTTTAGGCTTTTCTGATGAGTCCACAATAAGGACGAAAAACGTTTCAAAGGCTAAGCATTTCCAAGAAACTGAATGAGATTTTATGAACATGTAATTCATTAGAATGAAAAAATTTTTAAAGACAAGGTACGTAAATAAATTAATTTCAGGCCTTTGTTCTCATTTTTAACTGAATTTACATATCGTAGGGGATCATGTGGATACTAGTTTAGCTTGCTTAGCCGTAGGGGACTAGGTTGGATGCTAGTGTTAAAATGAGAATGACAGATAAGAATTTTTACTTGTTAGCATAACCAGAAGTCAGGTTATCGAAAGAATGCAAAGATTTCATTAATATTTTTATATATAGTTTTTCCTTTAGTTCTCATAGATAGCTTTTCTTTCCACTGTTTGCAAAATCCTATAAAGAATATGTTTCATTACATTGTTTTTTTTTCGTAGCACTTTAGTCAAAACTGAAAACCAATATTATATGTATACGTAAATTAAAAAATTAAAATTAAAATTAAAATTAAAATTGGGATCATAACATTTTTTTCTAATCGATTTATTCTCTTTCCGACGAGAAGACAGATAATGATGATTGGGTTTATCGTTTGATTTAGTTTGAATAAGTAATTCAAAAGATGAATCTTACGAGATTTCACGTCCATATAGAAGTTCAAGTCTCTATTCCTAAAAATAAATCAAAGACTGTCTTCCTATTTTTTCTCTTGCAGAACGAAGAAGAGAAAAATAAAGAGGATGCCACCAACTAACATTTAAACAATATCAGGCTGTCTTCATCTTAGACATGACACGTTGGACGTTGGAAAAACTAATAATATACACACCGCAAGTTGTTTTATCCAATAAGTGCTATGCTTATAATATTAGCTTATTGGTCAAATTCTTTCATATCCGATTTTCTCGAAAACTGATAACCCTAGAAAGAAAAAGTTGCCTCCATCGTGTATCTTTATTTCTTCCGAATATACTTCTATCAATTTCGAAAGATAAAAAGTTTTCTTCTTGCTGTACTTGCCCCTACAAATTCTCACATTTTATCATTATAGCCTAAAAAAAAAAAAATAACAATTTATTAAAATTTGACTTCCACCTTAACACATTTTATTAACAAATATGTGGGGACAAGACGGACAAAATTTGAGACCAATTTGTTGTTTTGTATTAAGTTAGAGCGAGTTAAACGAACAAATAATTGCTCTCCCATATCAATTTTAATTGCTATAATTATTTGTCCAATAGGCACCAATAACGCGAGAAATGATCCAGGGAAACGATGTTAAATACTTATTTGTGATAATTAAAGTACTTGATTGAGGTAATATTATGAAACTCAATAGGGTACAAGTTTTATAATAGATAAAGTGACTAAAAAAATTAATTTCATTTTTCTTATCTGTAATGCTTTAAGGCAAAGAATTGATCACATGGCTCCTGTACGGTAGCACATGTTAAATATTACCAAAACGACATTTGTTTATCTGTTTGTCAAATTTCGATGACTCCGGTTTCACCGAATGTCACACCAACTTTTGATTTTTAAATGGGACACCGTGTACATCTCGGAATTTAAAAAAAATCAAAGGTTATTCTGCATATGATTGTGCTAATTTTATAACTGCTTGCACCACTTTGAAATTTTTAGTGCCATATTTAATTTTCAATCTAGTGAGCCGTAACCCGTAACATTTCAAACCAATCATTCTTTAGAGCAGAGCATTTTCAAAAAGCTGTTACAAAAATCAATATCTCGAAGATTTAACCATAAAAAATTATTGTTACTGAAACTGAGTAAATAACGAAACTCGTAAAAACTTGACAAATTTTAGTTGTCTGTTAAGAAATTTTAGAAATGGCGACCGAAAAGTGACTGACACCCGGTATACAATTTTCTAAGTTTGATATATACTGAAACTCCGTTGATAAATCCAGTTTATTACCGAATTATTTAAAAATTATCCATTACTTACATATTCGTTGTAAGATTTTAAACAGTAGGTAAGACAAAAAAAAGACAGTTTCTCCTTAATTTTTGACGTTGAGATTTAATGATGGCGTAATGATCATAGGAGGTAGTGGAACGGTAGCAGCTGTTTTAAAGACCAGCTGCCACTGCGAAAGGCGTGACTTGTCGCATTGTGACCCAATGCAGTAATTTTGCTTTATGCGGTGTACCAGCCCCTGTTCGCAGTCATTTAGCTGAGTTAATGTGTCTCTGAACGTTATGTAATTGCTGGTGGAGTGAAAGGAACTTCCCCTCGCGTGATGTATCAGTGTCACAGTTACACGGTTCTATTCAAATTCAATTTGATCTGCCCCGATTGTCATCGATCAGGGACACCAATCGACGATTTTATTGGGTTCTTTTTAGACAGCGTTAGATGCTTTCACAATTTGGCACATGAAATCATCATTGTTATCAGCTACATTGTCTTCTTCTGGTACAATATTGTTAGGGAGATTACATCCTATTTCGAGATTGGTTGAAGGATTATGCTATTTTTTTTTTTACTGAAATCTAAACTATAAATTTTTATAATCTGAACAAAAACAAGGTGGATATGGAATTGGTGTTACGAACTTAAACATATACGAGTGTCATAACAAAAAATGTTGAACAGGCTTTAAAATAACAAAAAATTATGAAATACAACATCGTTGTCGTTCGGTTGATTGAACCATAGTACACATCATATAATTTTTTTGTTATTTGTTCATTTCCACACCAATCAAAAATTATGAAATGCAACAGTGGCGGATCTACAGGGGTTCCGCGGGTTCCATGGAACCCGGGCCCGGAAGCTTTAGTGGCCCGTAACGAACTAGCCCAGATACTTCAACACCTCACATGTTTTACAGGGGCTCCCCAAAAGGCCCGCAAGAAAAGTTTCATTCATGCTATTATTTAATACACAATATTTATCTCGATACAAATTTGGAAGAACAGGGGGGCCATTCCTCAGAATTACATATTTCCATCGCTACAAATTACAAGGAGCAGAGGGTGGCATTCCTTATAGTACAATATTTATCTCGATAAAAATTTCGAATAACAATAAGTCCTAAGAAGGAGGAGCTTGGGTTATTCTGCAAACCATCTATCGTTGCATTTCTGGCGCACCCCCTATGACGGCGCCCCTAATTAGAAACAGTATCTAAAATTATCGATTTAGAAGAAAATAATAATAAACTTAAGGCTCCTTCTACGATTTCCGAAAACACCTAACCAAATTTCAGCCATTTAGTACTTCCCCTATCAAATGCATGTTATTCCAAGAAGTATAAAACAAAATGTATTGCTGTATGATTAAAATTGCCGCATGGCTCGAATTGTTTTCATTTTCCATTACTACATGCATTAAAATACATGTTTAATTACAAGAAAACCTATAGCCAATGATGCCATATTAATTTATAATTGGTGTATGTCGCGTATCACAAAATTAAAAGTATTTCATTTAAAAAATCTATTTTCACCCCTTCTAGGTAGTTTCTGTAATGTAAAAGAAATATCTTCAAATGCCACATTTGACTTATAGTATTTCTATTCTTAATTTAGAAATTTAGTCTAAATCGTTGCCACCATGATAAATCATTACAAAGCTTGTTTGTAATAGAATAACACCGAGACCGTGGATCTTGAATATATACGATACACGTATACGTAATAATTAACCAGAATATTATGCGCCTATATCAAATGAAAGTAGTCGATCGATTATTCACCTAGCTCATCATTATAAGTCCGTTACCTGCTGTTCGTTCATTCTTAATATTGCCGGTAGCATAGCCGTAGGTTAAATGATATATATACTTTTATTGAATCATTTAGGGAGTTGCTCATTAAGCTAATATTATTTATTATAGGTAAATAATGTATTATAAATAAATAATTTGCATTATGCCTATCAATGAATACAAAGTAGTAAAACAATATTTACATCTATTCCTTTGTCGGTCTTTTTTATGATTCTCAAACTGACTTTGGATAACCTATAAATCTACAAATGTTATGCAATTAGGCAGTATTATTGGATCTGCCTTTTACAGTTTTATCTCCTGGCATCAGATTAAGTATCAGCTGCTCCAAAAATACCTAACTACTAATTTTAACACTTTTTTAAGCGCATTCTACAAATTCTCGAATAAAAAACTTCTGTCCATTTTTGCCCATCTTATATTAGACGTAGTTTGATGAAATAATAGGGACCACCGCCGAGCCATTCTCGACAGTTTGCGAAATATTACCATCGAAATTAACACAGTACTGATGGAATAAACATAAAAAACACATACGGATTGAATTTAGAACCTCCTCGCTTTCAAAAATCTTTTAAAAATCGGTTAAGAAGATAAATAAAAGGTACCAGAAAGGTACTGGATTTCTAGAAATGGAACAAAATAAATTGTATTTAGAATTTATATACCTATCCTTTAGGGAAATACCGAGCAATAAATTATGAAGTGCACAGTTAGATGAATTTATTACTAAGGTACTTATGCCCAGTCACGTTTCTGTTACCTACTATTTATTTCTATTTTGTCCAATAAGGCACAATGCCGAAGGAAATCTAAACAAAACACCCCTTTTCCATGATAAATTTTCTTCTATGCAAAGTAAGATTTTACCAAAAATACCTGCAGTTTATTAAAATTATTCAGTTATCTGTCATCAGATATACTATATCAAAGTTTGCAATATCGCAGAATTTGCCAATTGGCATTTTGATATTTATCAAATATTTTTATAGATATTTTCGAATTATGACCTTTTCAAACATTATTTCATATCTGATGTGATTTTAATTTTTCACTATTTACGATATCAAACTTTTAGATTACTACGAACTGTTGTTTAAAATTATTTAATAAAATTATGAACTTGACTAATATATGATTCAAATGTACTGACTCCTCACTTTAACAGCGAATATCTCAGAAATGGAGGAGCGGAAAAAATTGAAAACATTATGTCATTATGTGTTTATTCTAAATCATTCACTGAAACTTGAATAGTATTGAAGTTCTACTAAGTTGTATTGAAAATTGTCCTACTTTTTAAGAAAATTTTGACCATACCAGTTTTTAATCCATTATATCGTGGAAAATAAGCCTACTATGCAAATAATATTTTAGACAACGATAAAGCACGGCGCTTTTTGTACGAGGACATTTTTTCATAATTTTTTATTCTAAAATGTTTTCAATGTATTTAAAAAATTTTTGTTAAAATAGTTAATTATAAGCATTTTCAGAAAAGACATTAATTTAGTTATCAAACGTAATAAATAATATTAATGCAAACTTGGAATGATATTATCCTTTATGCTTGACAACTAAATTAATATTTGATATATACTAATTCATTTTCCTCAAAATACTTACATATTATATGATTAACTATTTTAATAAACATTTTTTAAATAATTGAAAAATACCCGAATAAACATGACGTCACATTTTTGAGAATAACTGCAAAACATTAGAATAAAAAATTATGAAAAAATTTCCACGTACAAAAAATGCCGTACTTTATCGGTGTCTAAAATATTATTTACATAGTGTGCATATTTTCTAAGATGTAATGGATTAAAAATTGGTATAGTCAAAATTTCTTTAAAAAGTAGGACATGTTTCAATATAACTTAGCAGAACTTCAAAACTGTCTAACATACATTATTCAAATTTCAGTGAATGATTTAGAATAGACACCTAATGAACACATAATTTTTCAAATTTTTCCGCTCCTTCGTTTTTGAGATATTCGCGGTTAAACTGACGGATTTGTTATCTATCTATAAGGTGGTTCTAGAAATAAAGCAACATTTCTAGGGCACGAAGTACGTAAAAAATAGGAAGAGTTACAATAAACGTTAAATATACTGTTTTTCTTATTATTTTGTTATTGTTATTTTGTGACTATTGCCTTAAAAAAAAATTGTTTCTCAGTTACAGTGGGTTTTCGAATGAATGTTGAAACAAGACAAACTTAGCATCAAGTATGATGAATTGTTATTAGCACATTTTTGTTTTTCATAAAAAAAGTGTATTTTAAACATTTAGTCACAAAAGCCATATGGGCGATGAATTTAGTAAAACAAATCATTTTTTGTATAAGCACTATTAAAAGTAGACCTTTTAACGTTTGATAACTACGTTAAAATTGCAATTTTAAACACCAGTGTTAAAAATTGAAGACTTCCATGCTTTAGATTTGTCTTCACAACACTACAAGAGTACATTTTCATTGTTTTTTCCTGATACACTTTTACTACACGACTCCATAAAACGACTATAGATGCTTTCCTACAGTTATCTAGATTTTGCTGGCAATAAGTTAAAAGTAACCCTATTAGCTGCGTCTCTAATTTCTAATGAATTTTCTTGATTATCACATATTCTTTAACAAATTCTAACCACTTTAAACTGCTTAAGGTGCCCATTCCCTAGAAAGAGACATTCGATAGGGAAATTTTTGCCCATATCTTTTTTTTCTTAGTACGTGTATTTAAAAAATATATAAGAGTACCTAAGTAGAACCATAATAAGACTATTACTATGAATTATCACTCAATAATTTTAGTGGTTTGCAAAATAGCTAGATTTAAACTACGAAACAGGAAGATTAACATAATTTTTAAATTTAAATCTAGCTCTTTTGCAAACCACTGAAATTATTGAGTGAAAATTCATAGTAGGTAATAGTTTTGTTATGGTTCTACTTAGGTACTCTTATAGTTTTAAATATACGTACTAAGAAAAAAAAGTTATGGCCAAAAATAATAAATATTTCCCTATCGGATGTCTCTTTCTAGGGAATGGCTACCTTAAGATAAACCACAGTTGAACGAGGTGAACAGAAGTGATTTTATCTAAGGCTGTGTTATCAAGGTCAAATACCGCGTTTACAATCGTCAATCTTTCAAAATATTGTTTAAGAACAATATTTTGAAAGAATCGTAGATTTTCAATTATGCTTTTTAGTAGTGTTCATACAAAAAATAGTGTGTGAATACACATGCTAAAAATGATTTTATTTTGTTCTTGAGATTTCATCATTCGCTTCGCTCATACCGCAAACTTCCCTACTTGGAAAATAAAATGTCACTTTTAACACATATCATAAATAACTATTATGTAGGTTTGGTTAAATTCGGGTAAATTAAAAATTTATTCGCCATTATTTATTAAGCAAAAACTATTACTTTAGTCAAAATAAACTTAAATTGATTAATAAAAATTGTTCCCACATTATGCGGACTCTATTGGCGACACTGTACATGAGAAAAAAATAACACAAAAGCAAACTTTTACTTTCGAAATCTGATTCCTCACCTATATTCCTTGTTTGTTTAAACGTTTATATTTTTCCAATAACATAAACAAAGTATCCGTGTCAATGGTGTTATATAAATATAA
Source organism: Stenurella melanura (assembly GCA_963583905.1). NCBI lineage: Eukaryota > Metazoa > Arthropoda > Insecta > Coleoptera > Cerambycidae > Stenurella > Stenurella melanura. Next base: position 123,796,736 of record OY757314.1, read on the forward strand.
TAATCTGCACGATCTCATTTTATATCTAAATGTAAAGTAAATGTAAAGATATGTTTCGAAATAGATATCATTTAATATAACCAATGGTTCAATTTAGATGTTTGAATGGTATAAAACAAATAGTTTTGTAAGACGCAAGGAATAATCGTCTTTTTTCAAAGATAACTCTTAACAAAACGTGTCAACATAGTTCATAATAAAAACTTTTATATTTCCAAAACTATTAATCTTGCGGAAATGAGAGAAAAAAATCATTCTCAGTTTATAAATTGCATACAACCTATTTTTCAAAAATTTGTTTCTCTACCCCACGTTCTATATAGTAACATGTCCCAACATAATATAGACATGTTTCCTTGACGTATTTACTATTAAAATATCAAAGAAAACTCGAATATTCTCTATAAAAACCTTTATATATCAAAATATGTAGTAATTGTAATAGTGAACCATGATTTTATTCATTTTTCAGTAAATGAAATCTCCAGAATGCCCATTCTACAGTAAAGACTAATAAGCCATATTTCCAACATCGCCTACATTTATTTATGACAACCAAAACGTGCAAAAGATCAAAATTTTATAATTTTAGCAAAAGAAAATTAATGAGTTTTTTGAAAAATATTAGTTTCAATTAAGTACAATATTTCAATTATACTAGCCTACAGAATTTTCCTAACCCATGTGTGCTCTGAGAAATGATCATTTGAAATGACTTATATTTCACAGCTTTCAAGAAAAAACGTCAACCATGACGGCATCTCTGGGAGATGATTAAAATTACAAGCATGACATTTGTACCTAAAAAACTTACCTATTTCCAAAAATGTGCGAAGAGTATACTATTGAATGTTCAACAATTACATTGAAAAGCCAATAATGCTTACATCTTGTATCCCCTATATTTTCATTCTCTTAACTATTTCTTGGTAGTTATTCTTATTTAGTTATTTTATTACAGGACTCCCACCCCAGCAACAATTAAATATCCAACCTCACCCTGCACAACTAAGTCCAGATAGTACCAGCCCGGCAATTTCAGAACGTTCCAGCGTCGAACCCAACGGTCTACCTGACAACGTTTTAACACCTAATCAACTAAATTCGGCTGCGGCTTCCAACGGAGTTCTCAGCGAGAACGAAATAGATGAGGATCACGAGGATATTAAAGACGAACACGACCAGCAACCAGGTGGTCATAAAAAACGCAAAAGAAGGGTTCTCTTCTCTAAGGCTCAAACTTATGAGCTAGAAAGGAGGTTTAGACAGCAGAGGTACCTATCTGCACCAGAGAGGGAACACTTGGCGTCGATAATACGGCTTACTCCAACTCAGGTCAAGATTTGGTTTCAAAATCACAGGTTAGTATTGGCATAAACATCAGCAAATTTTAATCTAATAGTCCTTGAAAACTAAGCAAATTAGAAGAAACAATTGATATAAAGTTCACATTCTATATTTATATTCTTTGATTTTGATTTTCCTCGAAAGTGGTTATATGTACAGGGTGTCCCGTAATAGCATGTAAAAGAATTAACTACCACTTCCTTATCGAAAATAAACGTGGGTTCTTCATATAAAATTTTCCAAAGGCCTTTTCTACACCCCCTTAAAGGGACGTGCTCTTGGTTCCTAGATTACACGAAAACTATTAACATTTACAGGAAATCAATATATAAACTTTTTGTGAATTTTCTCTTCTACTTACCTTTTCTCAATGTAATTTGTGTGGATTATAGCCGTATAACTAACACTTGACTAACCTGCTATCTAATCAGCTTGCTACTCAATTACTAAAAATAATATTTATTCTATTTAAGATTCACGTTTCTGCTTTCTTTCCAGGTATAAGACAAAAAGGGCCCAACACGAGAAAGGTATGCACGACCAACAAAACAACCCTTTGCCTTCGCCGAGGAGGGTAGCAGTTCCCGTTCTAGTCAGGGATGGAAAGCCCTGCTTGAGTGGTGGTCCTAAGCCTGATGGATTGCAAGTGCCTGGTCCCATGATGATGGGTTCCCATCCCGCCCCTCACCTCTTGTACGGACAGCCAAGGGTATGGTGGTGAAATTCCTAAAAACAGTGATCCACCCTGTAAATTTGTTACTGTTATTGCGAAATAAAATGTTTACGTGTTATCAGAATAGAAACGTGTTTCTAAGCTAAACGAAATCAATGCGAACTTTTGGACTGAGATAAAATTGATAAAGTTAAATTAAATTTTTCCACGTTTGAGAATTTGTTGCGAGGCTGAAATAGGTGTGGATGACATCTATGAGGTAGCAACAAATTGCTCATTATGGAGCAGCAGTTAGTAAGCAAGCAACTGGAACCATAAGGTACAAAAGATATTACTTCATCCACGAAAAATTATTTGTATAAGGACATTTAAAACCGCTGCTAAGTGGAAGCGTAATTTCTAGGGTGCGGCGACGGCGACGCGTGAAACTGATATAAAATAAGAAAGCAAATTCTTATAGAGAAATTATATAGCCGACCAGTAACTATTTACCGCAACAGGGTATAGATAGATAGATAGATAGATCTTTATTTGATCACTATACATATTTAATACATTTGTGGCAAGTCACAGCTTGGTACAGGTACCTAATATAAAGATAGACAAGTATAAATATAAAAAATATAACAGAAATATATACAGATAGAATAAAACAAATTACATGGTGCAAACATAATAAAACAATAGAACCAGAGTTTATGAACACATGAATGTGCACAGCTCAGCACAGCACGATCAATGCATATCGATAGTTTAAAAACATCACACTACATTCGCATTAAGATATTCATCCATGAAATAGAAACTGTTTCTGAATAAAAAAGACTTAATTTTAGTTTTAAAATTCATATTATTTAATAATTTCCAGTCACTAGGTAATTTATTGTATAAATTGACGTCCAAGGAATTGCTCTTGGATTTGGACAAGTCCCGGTGCCGTAAGCAGTTAACCATTTGGTATATATGTTTAGCACTAAGGTCTGTCATATTGATCAATTTAATATTTCGACCCAATTAGTAGTGCACTGTACAAGATAGAGGTACGAAATGTGTTCGGTGCCAGATGTAGGTATGGAATGTCCACCATTCAGAACTTTAACAAAGTAAAAATCCAACAGTTAAGTCTACCTGAAAAAAAGAAAAATAGTCAGATATCTAAAGCTTCTCATTTTACCTAATGATATGCTCGTGAAAAAGGAAAACCAATCTAACCTAAACAATTAACCTTAAGTTCATGTACACAGCTTTTGAAAACTTTTAATATGTCTAATGCAATACAAAATTTGCAGACATATGAATCCGAATCCTAAGTTGACTAACGTACAAACTGAGCTACTAAATTCCTAGGAAGTAATGTGTAAAGCTATAGTCTAAATCTGCGCCTACCACATCCATGCATTTGGCATCGAATCACATTCCGTACCCGTATCTTGCATCCTCTTACTAATTGGTTGGAAATTTTAAACTGACCAATAACAAAGGCCTTGGTCCAAATACACATAAGGAATGTTTACATGCGTATCGTAACATAACGACAGGCGATCTGATCAACAACTTGGCTTAATTCCGATCGATGCGATGGTCTGTTGCTATAAAACAATATAATTTGGAGCGTTCTGTACCAAATTGTAGTTTGTTTGGTTGTATCTTGTAGTTCGAATTTGAACTGTTTTATAGCATTGTAAGTATCGTTGTATAAATAGTTTTCCGTGGATAAAGTCAAACCTTTTGTACCTTATGGTTCTAGTTAGGTGTTTACTAATTGGACTATTATGCCTATGAAAAGATTTCGCTCGCACTACTGTTCTGTTGTTCAGTATAAACCAACAAGAAAATAAATGCATCAACTCATTGAAGTATGCTATTTAATAGTATATGATCAATATTTTATCTAGTCAATTTTGTTTATTTTCTTATATCATTAGTACCTTAATGAATACACAACTTGAACTAACACGACCCTTTTTTCATACGTAAATGTTTTTCGAAATATTTTGTAAATAGATAGAAGTGTATATGTGTAAATAGTTAAGTAGATTTGTGTATAGAATAATAGATAAGGTAAACAAACTTATACTGTGTTATCGCACTGTTTGTTTTCTCCTGGTGTACAAAAAATAATTTATTGAATACAAATAAAAGACATTCCATTATTAATTCGATTTTTATTTTTCCTCTGCTTGTGTTATTTCTAATATAGCAATAATACAAGGTGAATTGTTAAATGATGGAAGGAGAAGTTTGAAAAGCAACATTAATTTTGAAAATAATTTTTCCCGTGGTAAAGTGAAACTAAAGAAAAGTGATGCACCAACAACATAAAATATTCCAAAATAAAAAAAATTAATGTATGGAACCACACGAAAATTGATCATGTGCAATTAAGGGATTTAACAACTACTATCATAAAAACAGACACATAAAAAATAATTTTAATCTTAAAGATAAATGGTGCTTGCTAATGTGTCGAAGTGTTATCGGCAGAAGTGTGTATTTTCATCTTTTTTGTTATTTTTGGATGAGATTATTTTTAGATTCAGTTATAACTTCTAGACAGCCTTAATGATCAATGACCTAATGCCAAAATAAAGAAAAATAATAATATCAAGATTATTTTGCATTAGATAAAGAAAAGTGGTTTGAATTAACCACTAATTTTAACCTGTCTATGTAATGAAAGATACTAAATCAACGGCTCTTATCCAGTTTTGTTAAATTCAATTATCATTTAACTTAGTTGTCCTTAACTCCTCTTCGTTTATAGATACCATAAATGAGGAGTAGAAATAAATATTTATCCTGGATATGAAACCATGCCAAGGTCATTCCTCTATCAAAAATAAATCTGAACTGAATACAGTCATCCTTGATCGATTAAATCTCAATAAATCACCGAAATTATCGGGATTTTCCGAACCGGACCAAAACATGAAAAATAATTTTACACTTTTATTCCTCAATATTTCTTGCAAAAAATATGAATTGAGACAAGACGTAGTTTGGACAGGATGGTGCAAAGACCCATACAGCGAGGCATACTGTGTTTCTCAACAAACTTATTACGAAATATGATGATATAAGTAAATTTGCTCTTAGGTTTTTTCTCCTGACTTTCCCGCGACTTTCTTTTGTGGGTATATCACAAGTGAAAAATATAACAGAGACCATCCCAGACTATTCAAGAACTAGAACAGCATTTTTCGAGATATTGAATGTTTCACTGAAGAACTCTTTTTGGAACTACATAGAATTTCAAATAAATAAAATAAATTTGCTCTGTATTTAAAAGATATTATTTTAAAGAAATTTTAAACCGAATAAGACATAAGAAATAGATACTGCTTGGTACAGGCTTGTTCCATTTCGTTTTTTACTAATCTTATATCCTTATGAGCATGTGTCCTACACGGTATTTCTGAAATACATCCATGTATTCAGAGATATGAATAATCGCAATATCCTGATATACACAAAAATATTTATTTATCAAAATACCCCAAAAATAACCAACAAATTAAAATTTGCAAATAATTATCGAGTACGCCTATGTGCTGTAATCATTTTGTGGCCTTTCTGCCCTGCTGTTACGACAAGCCATCGACTGTGCAGTGCCACACGCGAAAAGAAATACAACAGGTAACCAGTAAACTGTCAATAGTGCAGTGTTTACTGCTGCTGCAATGCGTTCTGGTCGTTATCGACCAGTGGTAATAGTCACTTATTGTGATTGTATGTTTTTCTATAATGGCGAATTTTATAAACATGGGGTCAACTTTATGATTTGTTATCGTGTGGCTAGAGATAATGCACGTCGGGTTCGTATACTCTGCGAGCAACGGTTTCCTAATTTGCGTGTTACTGTTACAACATTTAAGAGAGTATGGACATACTCTTCCGAGAGCTCTCGCTCACTTTAACGAAATTAAACATGAACTCGATTTGTGTTCATTTTCAGTTTTATTGTTTTAAGTGTGCACACTTAGTAATAAAAGTCAATAACTCACGTAGTAGCCGTGGAGATTGGAGGCACAAAGCAAAGGATAGTCTAAAAACGTTTGTCATTTTTTGAACTTTTAAATTTAAAAAGTGGCATTGATATACGCACTACATAAGCACCTACAGATTGAAATATATATGTGTATTTCAAAAATATCCTGTATAGGAAATAAAGATTCTTTGCAGCAGACTTAATAGTAATACTGACATTCAACTTACTAGAATGTACAAGTAGATACAATAGCTATTTAATTTTTTTAGATATAAAATAGCGGATATTATCGAAAGAGACAAACAATCGGATCATTTTTAATAGTATTCGGGATCTATTTTCTTAAATATATCTACGATTTATTTATTTTTATAGTAGATATAAATATATCCCATGCACGCACTAATAAAAATATTGTAATAATATATTATGTAATCGATGTCGGAAATACAATATTTATATAAGTTTTATATCGAGAAATTCAGAATTCTTTATAGTGCTGTTTTTGTTTGATTTCAAATACTCAAATAGAACTGAGTATATATTGGAATATACGTCTTGTTATTGACATTTATTTTTGCCATTAACTAAATCCAATTGGTATCCGGTGATGTAGTTTTCAGAAGTCGTCGTTATAAAAAATAAAACTGTTCTTGAGTGTCATACACATTGTGATTATTTAAAATGTATTTCAAACAGCTGAAAAAATCACTTTTGAGGACTACAAAAGACAACTTTCATGACAGCAGATTCTTTAGACCTATTTTGACTATTTTATATTGTTAAGTATTTTGTGGTTAGATACCATCTGAGACAATCTTCGTGATTATGGATGGTTATGTTTGCGATGAAGATTTTCGACGAAAAAGGCATTTATAATTTCTTTTGTAGCATGACCGCAACTGCAACCGAAGCAAAAAATACATGTGCCATTTCGTATGGACAATGTAGACATTTTTAACATTACTCCTTATTTCTTATTCTAATCAATCAATTATTAACTAATTTTCTCAGTGGAACACGAGTTTCTTGTTTTTGGCGCTTACACACAAATTAGCGTTCGATTTATAAAGAAATAATGAATATCTCCTTCACAAACAAGATCCATATCACAAAAATTGTCTCAGATAATATTTAAGACTCGATAACTGAAAACAATTGTAATACGAACAAGTCTATTTTTAATATAACATAAATCGAAAAAAGTGTAGAAAATCTATTGTACCATGAAAAGTATTGTCTGGAGTCCACATATGATACTCGATTTTGTTCATATTTATGATGTGGAAGACCGAGAATAGTCGTAAGGTTACTAAAAAAAATTACGAAAAACATGTCTTGGAACTCCATTATTGAGACTGGCGGTTGGTAGAAACGTAACTATCAACTACAGCATTTTTTTGTTATATATCATTACTTTACAGTATTTTGTGCTCTAGCAAAAATGTCCTATATTGCTTAGCTTTCAAAACATTGAAAAAATTTCTGTTATTTCGTTGCTACCATTGTCCATAACTCTCTAACTCGAAAAAAGGAGGTACGTACCTCACAACGAGTATGAAACTCTAAAACTATCCCCTTTTTTATAAAGGTGACCTGTGAACGCTAATGTCGGACACACATATTTTATATGTTTACCCCAATTCTTTATTTGTATTGGGCTAAACGAAATCTCGACAAAAATATTTTTAAGTTAAAATATCCGCGATATCATCAAAATGTTATCGATAAAAATGTAAAAATTGGCAAGCCAGCAACTTTCTTGGTTAAACTTATCTATGTGATTTGAATACAGAACACGTATCATATGAGGTCATAATATAAAAATAATGATATTAACAAAATGTGCGATCTTATCTAATGTTCACAATAACGATTCTAATTAAAATATAACTGAAAATAAGTTATTATTTTTTAAGTTATATCTATAAACTATTATTGGAGTACCATTTGGAATAATATCCTCCACATCACAGCAAATTTGTATGCTTTGTTAGATCCTAATAATGTATGAAGATGTATCTTTTATCTAAAACATACAAATATTAAGTGCCAAATAGTTTCCATAAGATGCCAACATTGTGGGCGAAAGTACACCGAGTGTAGTATTCAGCATTTCAGTGAAAACTATTCTAATGCCAATGTCACATCAAAGAACATTTAAACACCGTTCAAAACACTGACATTTCAGTTTATGTGCAGTGATAAAACTGAAATAAATATTGGTAGAAACGTTAATATACTTTACGTTTACGAATGTAACTTTCGCCGCTCCCACAAAGATATACATCTTAAAGCAAAGTATTACATTATTTGAAAATTTGGCGAAGTCGCTAATATCATCTATACAAACTATACCACCTACAGATTCTTATAGATTTGATATACAGTGCGTGTAATGGCAAGCTAGATATAGGAAATAAGAATGGCAACATCGCGTGTGCCAGTCGGAAATGAATAACTCCAGCTGGGATACTTCAGTGGCCGGCGCGGCCATGTGCCGTCGCATCGGGCGAGTTTGCTGCTGCTGAGTTGTCATATCTCTCGCAATATATGAATGTATATGTCTAATCCTCCGCTACACATACCGTATCAAGCTGCTGAAGATATAACAAAAAATATTCTAGCTCATTCTCTACCAAAATACCCCACATATCCCTCAAATTCTGATGCAACACATAAACAACTATAAAGGGTAAAATGTGTGAAATAATATACTACTTCTACATCACTATCAGAGAAGTATAGTATGCGTAATTGCTAAGAGGCCAACTGTTAAGGGTCGTGTGAGACGCAAGACGAGGTAAAAGGCAGAGCCGGATTACCGGTATTGTTCGCTCGATTACTATTTCAATGTAGGTATTATTTGTCAGTGGCGTCTTGTATAATTTAGATTGGTAATATCTTGGTATTGCGCCATAGGACAAAAGGCATATTTTATATCATGACTACCAAGATAAAATAAAGCAGTTTTGCGGAAAAAAATTTCCATGGAAATTTACGAAAAAAGTTGCTGCCACTGTCCTGACTATTGTTTGCACGCTTTGGCATGCGACTTGGACAGCCCATGACCTTCTGTCTCGCTTTATAAAGTAGGATGTGAAAAACTGACGATGTTGTCGGCGCCTTTTACCTCGTCTTGCGTTTCTTGCGCCTCCCTTTTACCGGTTACTCATACTATGCAACAGGTTCTAACATTTTATTATAAAATCAACTGAAAATTAGTTGTTATGCAGCACTCACGTTACCTCTGGAATAATTAATGTATCTGATAGAGACATAACAAAGCAGATTCATCTTCTTCGTGGCCCCATACCTACAGAATTTAGAATTTAAGAATATATCGCTTATTTCTGCTTTTGTAGTATTGAAAAATTCTATGTTGAATATTTAGCAGAGAATTTTCATACACTCGATACATCCAATTTTAATATAAAAAAAATTGTACAACTTTTCGGAGGTTCGACAATCTTTAACAGTAAAAAGGAATAGCAGATATCTCAAATATTTAATATGAAAAAACATGTACAGCTTGTCGCTGGCTTCAGATTCTTTAACAGTAGAAGTGAATATTTTTATTATTAACACGTGGTGTTATTTTTACTTTTTAACGTCTTTAAAACGCAAAAACTGTTGCATTTATGATACATACTATCGCGCAATAAAGTGTCTTCTAAACAGGGCTAGGGATACTACTATATTTTTTTGAGATCGATAATGGCTTTTGTAGGGAGAAGGATCTTGAAAATATTTTCGAGACAATGATAAATTCTTATCTTTTCTGAGAGGTGCTATTGATTAGCTTCAATAACCGTTAGAGAAACAGTATATATTACTATGAAGAGTAGTAGGTGTTTGTGAGATGCTTCTTTTAAGTTTCCATGCTTCTTTGAAGTTTCCATCTATCATCATCTCCTTATTTATTCCTCTTCTAAGTTTTCCGTTTCTGAGTCTAGCAGTATACATCTCCTGCTGCCCGCTTGGGTCCATATATGGTTTCATGTCAGAAATCTGTGTTTTCGTTTCAACGTCATACATCAGTGCGTCCACTTCGTTTGTCTGTCACGACATACATACATTAGCTTGCCGCAAGGAGCTTTTATTTATTAACCGTTCCACAGGTAAATATCCATTTACGATGGATGTGTAAGGAAGAGCCCTGTCTCGTGGTAAGAGCTTCTTACAGAGAAAGAGGTCGGAGAGAATATTTTGTACACCCTGTATATTGGTTTGTTTTTTTTTAGTAATTAGTTTCAACTGCCGCTTTCCAGTCCCGGGTACTTTTCTATTTCATTACCTATGTTTAACACATTTTCAATTTTACTTTTATTTTTTTTTCTCAAATTTGATAAAGAAATAAACTAATACACTAGCGAGTTATAAATGAGAGAGCGGCCCGAGAATAGTTTTTTATACCCTGTGTATTGGTTTGTTTTTGTATTAATTAGTATCAATTTTCGTTTTCCAATTCTGTGTATTTTTCAATTTTATTACCGGCTTCTTGTTTAGCACAGGTTTATTTTTGAGATTAATAAGAAACTGTTTAAATTATGTTTTGGATTAATATATTGAGTTGATAGAAATTAAGTTGGTAAAGTTATTAAAGTAATCAGATAGAATAGAATAAAATAAAATAAGATCATTTATAGCTTATCTTTCTATAGCGTCTGATCCTGTGATTGCTATTTTATTTTCTTTCCTTTCTTGGGTTGATTTCGTCGACTTAAAAAAAAATTTCATCGCACACAATTACTTTAAATTACAACACATCTAGTACATTCATATTGCTTTGTAAACCCATGTATCTCATTTTGACACCAACTATTTATTGGCCAGCTTTCTTTATCGCAATAAACCACTTGAAAAGTTCTTCTTGGGTCGTCTTGGGCGTAGGTAGAGACACTGTACTTGCACTTGTTTGCTTTATTCGATACTATTAAAAAACACTGTAGTAGTAATTATTAATTCTATATGAAATTTGTTTTTCTATTAAGGCGCTTCACTTCACGCGGAATTTCTTGATCTACCGGTGGATTTAATTTCGTCGACTTTAACGAGGTTTTTACAGCTCTTTTAGCGCTTTTTTCGGGAGCGTCCTACAATACGTCTAGACACGACGTTAGTCACCTCTCGAATCTCAGATATCCAAAACAATATTTTTCAATAACTATGAAAGCAGAAATTAATTATTATAACTTTTAAATCTTTCATATTTTACGTATGCAAAATAAAGCTTTGATTTAGTTTCGCCTCTAACAAGAGTAATGAACCCCAACAGTATTCATTTCGCCACATTTCACTAAACTAATAATAATTGCTTGCATAAAAGATAAGCACACTTGACTCTCACCCCGGAGTCCCAATTTCAGATCTGGGATTGGATTTTTTTCAAAAGAAGGTATTTGATATATTTGATGTGTGTGTAGATTTAATTCAACGTTGACTTGGCATTAAATTCGTTGCAGAAAACAGCGGACGAGAATCAAACAAAGACATTAATACATAAAAATATGGATTTAGCCTTAAAAGTCATTATTTTTAGTTTAATCTTGATTGAAAAAGAGGGGAAACAACTTGAGGTAGAAAAATAGGTAGATTAAAATGATAGTTCCGCTTTATTCAAATCCTGTTGATTTAGATATTGATATAATGATCAAAATTGTATTAATACCAATATCCTATTCACTACAATACCTGAATTTGGCCTCCATAATAGAACTAAACCTTTTATAAGAAAATTTAATAGTAGGTTTTCTGAATATGTGGTAAAGTTAGACAGATATGCAGAGGGAAATGTTAAGTTAATAGATATCATGGACTCTGAAGGGAAATTAGTGAACAGGAAGAAAATAAGTGAAAAAATTATTAATGAAATTAAGTTTGGAAAGAAAATTAGTAATTTGACTTTTATAGATGCTACAATAATTAATGATAGAGAATTTAATGTAAATGTAGTTAGGGAAGAACATAACGAGGATATATCAGAGAGTTTTAATGAAAATAGTTCTTTTTTTTTAAACCTAATTTTCCCAGAAGTAGAGGGGCGATAGCCCAAAAGAAAAATAATAGTTGTTTTTTGTTATATCTTAACTCACAGAGTTTACCAGCACACTATGAAGAAATTTACAAAATGGCTATTGATAAAAATCCTACAGTAATATGTTTATCAGAAACACACCTAACAGAGGATGTGTGTCAAAGTGAAGTTATGATCCCAGGATATAATGTTTATAGGGTAGATAGCACAAGTCGTCACACAGGCGGAGCTTTAATTTATAGTCAAAATTGTTACAAAGTATTTAATATTAAAACATATTCATTGGACAAGTTGTATTGGTTAATATCTCTGCGAATTCAATTTCAACAAAATACTTTTAATATTGTATGTCTTTATAGGTCACCGGCAGGTAGTCCTGCTGCGTTTTTAGATTTTTTTGAGACATGGTGTGATGAACACATGGTAGACCATAATGTAAATAGTTTTATTATAGGCGACTTTAATATCAACTGGTCTGACGAAACTAATATTTATAGTAAGAGACTAAAAGACTATGTTAATGAAATTGGCTTTAAAAACATTGTAAGGGAGTTTACTCATCCAAACAATACTGGCGGGTCATTAATTGATTTAGTATTAACAAATACCGAGGTAACTGCTAAAGTTCTGAAAGAACCTCGAATTAGTTCACATTATAATATAATGTTGACTTTAAGTCGACATAATCATAGTGGGAGAAAATCTCAGTACCTTGTAAGTAGGGGTAGAAACGTTGATTATAAAAAAATGAATGATGAATTGTCCAAGGTGACATGGGATTACAGAGTGAAAGATGTAGACATTGTATATCAACGTTTGTTGGGTACAATACTAAAGGTGTATGGCGAGGTAGCTCCAAAAAAACAACTGAAGATTAAGTATTATTATCAGGAATGGTGGAATGATGTTGTGAAGGAAGCTACACAATTTAGGGACGAATGTTATAAAGATTTTGTAATTTTGAAAAATGATGAAAATTGGAGTCGTTATAAACAGGCTAGAAATAATGCGGTCAAAGTAATAAAAAATGAAAAAAGAAAGTACTACGAAAGAAAAATTGATGATAATAAGGGAAATCCTCGTGAAATGTGGAATAGATTAAAAAGATTTATTCCCAAAGATAAAGATGTAAATAACATGGTCTCTCAAATAGAATTTGACAGTAATGATATTATTAATGATCCAACAGAAATTCCGAATTTGTTAAATGAATATTATGTCAGAAGTATAGAGAATATTAGGAATAAAATTGTTGCATTAGGTTCAGATTTTCCTTTTAAGAGCGGGATAGTCGATGAAAACTTTCATAGCTTTTCTTTATTAACTGCTGATGAATTGAAAACTCTAATTTTTGCTCTACCTAACAAAAACAGCCCTGATGATGTGAGCATAACATTGATTAAAAATTGTTATGAAAATTTATCAACTCCTCTGCTAAATATGATAAACTTGTCTCTTTCAGTAGGTAAAGTCCCGATGGATATTAAGGTCACTACCATTATACCTGTTCCAAAGATTCCAAACTCAATAAAGGCTAGTGATCTCCGGCCAATTAACTTGATAAACTCAATGGGAAAAATTCTTGAAAAAGTAGTATGCGAACAACTAGTAGCTTTCTTGGAAAAAAATAAATTATTAACAAGTTTCCAGTCTGGTTTTCGTAACAAACATAGTTGTGAGACGGCTGTACAATGTGTGTTGCATGAATGGAAACTAAATTTAGAAAAAAATCAAGTTACACTTGCAGTATTTCTAGACTTGCAACGTGCGTTTGAAACGATAGATAGGGCAAGATTATTAATAAAATTAAAAAATATAGGTATAGATGGAACTGCATTACTATGGTTGACTGATTATTTAGATAATAGATCACAGAAATTAAAATTAAATAATATAATATCTTCTGAAATAAGTAATAACACTGGAATACCGCAAGGTAGTGTCTTAGGGCCGCTATTATTTTTAGTTTATATAAACGATATAGTGGAGATTATAGAAAATTGTAAAATACATTTATTTGCTGACGACACCCTTATTTATGTTAGCAGTGCAAATAGTAGTGATTGTTTCACCATAATAAATAACACCTTGGAAAAAGTTAACAAGTACTGTTGTACTAACTCATTAAAAGTTAATTCACAAAAAACTAAATGGATGCTTATTGGAACAGGTGCAGATTTGGTAAATAGGCAAATAATTCATATTGGTTCAGATGAAATTGAGAGAGTTCCAAAAATTAAATATCTGGGAGTAATTATAGATAAGCAACTATCGTTCAAAGATCACACTAATTATGTATGTAAGACTATAGGTTTAAAAATAAGCTTCTTAAGTAGATGCAGTGGTTATTTAAGCCACTGGACCAAACTTACAATATATAATACATGCATATTGCCCCATTTCAATTACTGTTCTTCAATTCTATACCTCTTAAATAAAAATGAGATGAGTAGGCTTCAAAAACTACAAAACAGAAGCATGAGAATAATTTTAGGTTGCCCTAGACTTAACAGATTTAATCAGTAATCTCTTTATGTTTCGACTTCATGTAATATATACTATATCTACATACATTCATTTCTATATTTGAAAATATAATAATTCAATAGTCACATGCTTCTTCTTTCATTTAAGCTTAACACCTATTAGAGTTATGCTAAATACATTAGGATGGCTTCCTATAAATAATTATATAACATTTTTCAGTCTCGTGTTTATATATAAGATTAAAAATAACTTAACCCCTGAATATCTGCAGAATAAATTAGTTTATAATGCAGATATTCATAATTACAACACTAGAAATAATCTAAACTTTCATTTACAAACATATAGGAAAAAGTCAACACAAAATAATTTATTCTATAAGGGGTTAAATGAGTATAACGATCTACCAGTAGGCATTAGAAACAGTCCCACATTAAGTATATTTAAAAGTCGACTTAAGAAGTATTTGTTGGATGAGTCAAATCTATCAAATGAAATGTGATAATTTTAAGATATTCATTGTATGTGTATTAGTGCTAAGTGTGATATTTTAGTGTGTGTATTTGAGTGTCTAATGATTTCTTTTTTTATATATATTGTTTTATACTTATATGTACTTATTCAAAATGTATTAGTCTTTTTGGCTAAATAAAGGATTTATATAATTATCGATAATATTGGTAACACCAACGACACTCGTCCTGATGACCTCAAATCATCTATCAGTAGTATTTGTCTAAGGTCGATTTAGATTCTATTCGCTCAAAAGAAATCGCATTTTTAAAATGATAAAAAATTGTGGATTATTTCTGTTGAGGATACTTCTTTAAAATAATGCTCTTAAATGGATAATTCTAAATTGATATTCTGAACAGTAAAGTACATTTCTAGCAGTGTAGGCATCAGCACATGACAGAAGGGGTTTTTACTTTTCTAAGACATTGTCAATTTTACAGATCAAGAACATTGTCATTTTCAATACTGAAATACGCCTTTAATACAATGCAATACATGTTTTTTAAAAAATTCAGAATTGATTTAGTGTTTCTGGAGAAAAGTCGTCAATCGCATGGATTAATAATATTCTGTAATTATCATTTATTAGTTTGAAAACTAACCTTAATGATATGCTATGGTTCATATATGTACAGACATTAAATAGAAACAATGAACAGCAGATACATTTGAGACAGAAACTAGGATAAATAAAAAACCGCTATTATCCGTGTCAGACACACAAATATACATGACAAAAGCACATAAAAAAAGAAGCTTGGAGCAGCGGGGCGTGCCAATCGATCCGGCTCCGGTGTAGTAGGTAAAACCTCAAATCCGGAGCCAGGAGAATTGAAATCACAACTAGTAGCAGCTTAACGACTGTGTTTAACCGCCCTGCCACAATCCACAATACCGCATCATGCGCTACTCAATCAACACCGCCAGTCTAATTAACAATTGGATTCTCGAAATCGTATATAAATGAGTATTTCACTCATTAATGTTATTAATATGGAAGCCTATTAAATGTAATTTTTTGAGGTCATTGCAGCAATCAGATGTCACTAATAGTAAATCACACTAGATCGGCTTTGCACTGTAATATTTTTTTCTACATACAATTACCGCAGTAATAACAATATATAGACAGTGACATATGTTGTGCTTGGTGAATTACTTTCAGCAAATGTCACGGGTGCCTTTAAATTTTATAGAATGTCAAGCAAGGAACCAAAAATTTAATATTAAGGATGTATTTAATAATAATATAATAAATTGTTTTATAAAATAGTTACAAAAAATGTACAAATTTATTTGTAAGGGCGAAGTTCAGGAAAAGGTCCTGTTCTACCACTTAACTCTAAAAGATAGTTCATATTAACCTAATCTCCTTTAAGCTTGAGAATTAAAATTAAAATAAAACACAAAAAAAACAAAAAATACCTGCATACAAAATTAGAAATTTAGTACAGTACCCCATCATTTAATATTTTTAATTTGATTGAAATTAATTTTCCTTCACTGATCGCGAAATATAATTTTTTGCATTTTACTTCATTTTCTCAATATTTGTAATACACTTTTTATTAGGAAGTATTTTATTATACAATTTACAGATAGTATATGAAAAGGATCGTTCAAATAAAGCAGATCTATGAGTATCTGGAGTGGTTAAAGATTTTCTACGTATATTACTGTTATGAATATCTGTACGAAAACGACTTTTATTATATAGATAAGTCGGTGATTTGGTAGCCACAATCTTCCAAAAGCAGACAGGCGTGTAATATACCTCTATTTACCATATAGAGATGTGCTCTTTTCTGTTTATATTACAACTTAGACTGACACAGGAGTTTTGAATTCTTTGATGTAGTAATATCCAAACAAGGGCCATACACAACATCACAATAATTAAAATGTGACAGCACTAAGCCATTGCTAAGCAACTTATGGGTATTTTTATCCTACAGATCTTTACTATACTCCGTTCGCCCAAGAGATTCAGCTGAGCCACTCCCCACAAATGTGCGCTAAATTTGAATATAATATTTCTATTGGTTGAATTTTTAAAACCCATATTACAACCAACTATGTCGAAAACGCTAATATATGAGGTATTTGTTCTCCGAGACAAATCGTTTTCAGCCTCAAATCTGATGTAGGGTTTTTAGAAATAACTGTTGTTATTTGCTGTTATTCCTATTCATCTAATAAAATAGTGTTTTTCAATACTGTGGTGCATATTTGTATGTATCAAGGTAGGTATGCAACTATTGATTAAATGTCAGAACCACTTTTTCTTTTTTAGGATAAAAATTCATTCTTGTCAAATTAATTATGAATCAAGCTCAAGCCCTTTCTCCGCCGTAAAAACGGAAAAGCAAACATTTCTCGGTTAAAGAGAAGGAAAATATTGTGAATATCTAAGGCTTCTGCTGCAGAGAACCCCAGACAACCTTAAGATACAAAACGTCGAGTTTACTGCAAAGGCAGCAGGTAATTTTCTTTTTTGTATTATACAGGCATGCTCAAAGTACTTTCTGTCGAGGCATTCTTAGTTTAACAATGTATATTTATTATAGTTTATACCTGAGTTTATTATTATTATCTATATTAATTATATATAAAGTAGGTGTGTGTGACCGGAGCGTTTTCAAAATTCTTCATGAATATCAGGAAATACATGCACTTCAGGAACCAAAAGCGTATCACCGACAACGAGCAATTTTGGTTCTCACTTGTAATAATACAAAAGAATATATACAATATATTATACCATTCAATAATTTTTTAATATTGCCACTTTTATAAATTTGCAGCGTGTGAAGCTGGTTGTTGCCCTCAATGGTCTAAGCAAAATGGGGAGTGGCCTTACTGCATCTCTTGGGCGAACGGAGTATAGCACAGATGTTTCCTAAATTACTAAAAGCTCTCCTAATACAGTTCCTTATTTGGTCTTTAGTTTAGAGTTGATAAGTCCCACATTTGTTGCCTCATTTACACAACTTATAGAGATATCATTGACTTTTAATTTTAAATCCTCGCTGCGCCCTACCAATCAATACTATCTTTGATTTATTATGGTTTATATACAAAGTATGATTAACAGAAGCCATTATTAATTCAGCAATATCATTATGGATTCTATTGTTGACATCGTCAATACATTCTGAATTAAAGGAATAATACAATCATCAGCATAACAGTGTACTATGCAAAATTGAAATACTCTGTGTAGTTGACTTGTTTCAACAGATATTTTAGGTAATAATTAATTTTTTCGTGAGATGTTCTCCCTAAACACCCCTCGAACTTTTACATTTTGTCCATAATTTTTTTCTCAAGCTAAGTTGACAAAGAGTAATATCATTTGTGTAAAGCAGTTCATTATCAAAGAATAAGAATGCCGATATGGTTAGAGTTCCTTTAAAAGATACCCTCATATTTTGTCGATTTCTCGTCTGTGTTTTATAAAACAGTTTTCTTTCTAAAAGTCCCTAAAAATTGTTTGAATCGGCTTAGTGATGTAGGAGAAATAGTCGAAATAAGTACATAAGTTTTTTTAGGAAAAATTGTTGAAAATTCTTTCAAAATAACTCCACAAAATGTAGGACGATGCTTTTCTATCTTGAACGTGCCTGTGGCAAATTTTAGGACAGTCTTTATATACCATTTACATTACCAAGTAATTTAAGCAGTTTATTTCGATGAAGGTGCATTCTAACCAAACTAATTCTAGAAATTCGAGATTTTAATGAAAGTTAGGAAAACATATTAAAGTACGTATATTATTGTACATTATTTATAAGAAGCGTCTGCAGAAAAAAATAATGGTTATTCTTATGAACTCCTTTAAAAAAAAATGATTCTTTATAGTGAAACAAAAGAATACAAACCGAAAAGAAATATTGCAGTGAAAAGAATAGTAGTATAAAAGAATCCTCTATATATCCATCTGACATCACATTAATTACTTGCTTTAAAAGATGATAGCCTACATCAAAAAGATATAATGGTAGTTAATATGAATAATAATAGTGTTTAAGTGTTGGTAGTTTAAAATAGAAACGTTGGATATTTCCCAGTTAAATCGCTTATAAATGTTTCATGTCAATAATTTTTCTACTTCACGTGTGTTTTGGCAAATGCAAAGCAGTAGATTAAAATATTTTTTAAGTACCTATTAACATTTGAACAAATATTTTATATACTGCACTTGTCCAGATATTAAAGTTGCATAAATATGTATATAAATTATATTTTTCAGTAGACTTGGTATTTATTTATAAAGAGATTTATTATTTTTGAGTTAAATATTAAAATGGATGTGAATTTATCTTAGAGAAATTCTGCATAAGGCTATTCTTCTTTAATTACAAATATTTGAGTGTGTTTTCACAAATATTCATGATTGCAAGTAATGTTTCCGGCAGAGCGTGGGTTTATTAGAATTCAATGTTCTGTTTTGACTTTTTTACTTCAAGGTATATTCTATCTACACCTTTCAATATCAATTATACATATTGTTGTACATGTTGAAACACACGACATACGTTTGTAGAAACTTAATCCGTCATCACTAGACTGAAGGAACGTAAATTCTATACTGCCTTCTCTAAGGCATTCGACAGTCTGGATCATGGTTTATTACTCATGAAGTTAAATAAGATAGATCTGAGTTATAATATGTTGATGCTTTTCCAGTCATACCTGTATTTACGTACCCAGTATGTCCATTGCCTAGGATACAAATCTTCTAGTTTCACTAAATGTTCTGGAGTTCCACAAGGCTATGTATTAGGGCTCCTTTTATTCAAAATCTTTATTAATGATATTGCGGCCGGCTTAAACGTAAACTACTTAGTACATGCAAATTATTTAAGACTTTTTTCAAAAATTGTAACCGAAATGGACTGTGTCACACTACAGAACAATTTAAACACATTAAACTCTTGGTGCAAAGAGAACAAACTGCTCCTTAATGCAGCTAAATGCCATATTATGCCATACTGCCATAAGGACGAGCATAACGTAATATCATACGAATATAACATCGATGTCACAATCATTCCACGTCCGAATACCATTAAAGATCTAGGTATAATATTTGACCATAAGATTACCTTTGTCCCTCATATTAATTCAATAATATCTAATGCTTATAAGGATCTCGGTTTTATCGTGCGTAATATGGAGGACATTAATACCCTGAAGTTACTTTTCACTAGTTTTGTAAAATCACAGCAAGAATATGGTTCAATAGTTTGAAATCCCATATATAACACGCACATTAGTAATATTGAGTGAGTTCGGCAAAAATTCTTTAACCTAACAACGTATCAGTTAGATAATAATCAATATCCCCAAAGAGGCACTCCACAAGAAATTTTCTATGCCAGATTCGAAATGAACAGCTTGTTACAACGCAGCAACATGCACTCCGTTATTTCCTTGTACAAAATAGTTAACAACATAACTAACTGTGCAGCATTACTTGACATGTTAGAGTTTCATGTACCCAGAATTAATTCTCGCCACAAACAGCTATTTTGTGCAACAAGTCATCATACTAATATATATAAAAGGTACCCTACATATCATATGTTTGACAGTTATTCAAAGGTTGAAACAAATTTAGCTATTTTATTCTATAATGCTAGTAGCATCAAACGCCTGTATGAATTCTCTGATCCTTGTTTATCTTTTTTGAAACTGTCTAGTCATGTATACTTAAATCACTGATTTTGCATTTAATAATAAATGCTTTTTACTGTTCGTTTTTTCTCTCCTTCTCGTTTTTTTCATTGTATATTTTCTTTGTGTTTTATTGTAGTTTATGTTTAATTGTATTCTAATTGTATTGGTATCAGCATTATTCTTTTTTTATGCTGATCACTTTGTAACTTTATCCTGTAACTGGGTTAATCCAATATGTGAAATATAATAACGAGGACAGCACCCTCTGTTACGAGTACTGGGCTGCAATCACTGAGTTAGTAGAGAGGGAAAATCTCATCAAGACCTTAAAAGGTAACGGAATCACTAGATTTTTAAAATCAGAACGGATGTACGCTCTTACTCTACCTCGTAGAAAAATGTGGGGAAAATTTAAATATACTTCCTCCTGGACTATCACATATGCCACACAGATAGACTTCGTGTGACTCAGGACAAGCATCAGGGCAAGATTATTATTGGAAGGCAAAAGAAATGCAAATCTGGCGTTATGATCACATACCATAGTGATGTTTTCTGATTTCAGTGGGAAAGAAACTGTAACCCATATGTTGTATATATGAACTCTGAAAGCTAGGGGCTGTGTTCACTACTAGAACGATGTCACATGTCCAACAGAAGAGTAAGAATGGTCCAGAGAAGCTTATCAGAATTCCAGGTAACGAAGAAGCAATCACGAACTATGCCTATATTGGACATTACAAGAAGATAGGTTACAAAGGCCTGGAGTGAATGGGAGTACTAGACGCTGCAAATAACAATAATAATAATAATATCTTTATTCACCATACAAATAAAACATATTCGGTAAATAGGTACCATTTCACCTAGATCGTGCTCTTCCAATGGCCTTGACAAAAAGAGGAAATAATTTGCAATTTAAACTAAGTACAATGAGAGTAAGAAAGAGAACAAATGAATAAAAGTATGAAAGTATGATAGCATGAAAATATGAAAGTGTGCTACGGCATCACGATATCGGTGCAGGAGAGGGGGGAATTAATCAGAACAATTTAAGGTGGAGCTGTTTTTAAGATGGTGCATGCAGAGAAGGGTACCGCTGATTTAGGTAGCAACATTTTGAGCGCAAGCAGCATACTTTTCATTTTATAATTAAATGGTTTTGCAGATAACTTTTCAATGTCTGGATCCAGCCTATTCCACATATGGATTGTATTATATGTGAATGATTTTTGGTAAGCGGAAGATTTGTGTTTCGGTATTTTCAAATCTTGAATGGTTCCGGACTAAGAACTTTTTTCGTAGGTAGTGGGGCTCACCAATCCTCATCACTTTATAAATGATCCGTACATGTGTGATATACGTCTGTTTTTCATATTTAGGATAGAATTATGATTTAGCGTGGAAGCATTTTGAACTGTTTGTATCAGACGACATGTGGCGGCATTAATAAAGTTATTATATACTATATCACCATAATCAAGGACTAAAAGTATGAGATTGTTGCTTAAGCAATATTTGGCAATGAGTGACATGCAATTTTTATATGGGTATAAACCTTTTAAGCGACTAAATGCCAATCTTACATTATTGGAAATATGCGATTGAAAGCAAGCGTATCATCCATGATTACACCTAGATTCTTTGCTTCACTTAATTTAGGTATCTCATCGATACCAATCTTAACAACAAAATCAGACAGTTTATCCCTGGAATATTGTGAACCTGCTATCAATAAAATAGATTTGGGTGTATTAATTGTAAATGTATGTAAAGATACTTGGAACTTGTTTACGGTTACATAAATTAAGGCGGGCTTCGTCATTAGGCATGAGGTGCAGAACTGATTGGAGACCTGACAAATCAATGTAACTTAGGAGCACTTTTGGGACGTAAAGAAAACCCTACTTGCCGAATTGTGGGAGTGAGGGAACATCTTACTTTTCTTAGGGCATTGTAAATCGGTTTTTAATCTATGGGCTGCAATTATCCGGATGGAAACATCTTCATTAAAAGACTTCTTCTTCGAAGAGAAAGAAGTGAAGTAGATTATCGAGGGTAGGATGACGATAGGTAAAAATGAGCCCTTTGCTATATAATTTCCAGCCTTCTTCAGTTGCTTCTTCTGTTAATCAAAAAAATGAAAAATTTAATCATCCCGATATAAACTTCAACAGTTTGGTTACTTAATAAATGTGTTTTTATTTGAAATGTGCTTAAATCAATTCTAAAAAACGTAATGAATCATTGGATCAGGTGGATGACTAGTTGAAATTTATGTGAACTTGCTAACAACCATCTAAGATAAGAATGTGCTGAATTAATATCTATATAAACTTATTTTCAAATAATCGTTTTTTCTTTACCGAATTATGTCCAACTGTTTGTAAATTCATCGTAGTTGCTGTGACATTTTAAGATTATAAAATTAAGTAAGTATGTTGTGGTCAATACTTCTTGGTCGTGAAAATACTTGTAACTATGAATTTAGAAAAATCAAATATTTGTTATAGCGTGTAATATTAATATCAGAAGTGGAGGAACCGTAGAAAAATTAGAAATCATATCAGATCATTGAGAATCATGATACAAAAAATAATTAAGATATGACACTAGATGCACTTATTTTATTTCAGTTCTGTCTACAAAAATGTGGAATTAATTTTTATTTTGCATTACAAATGTTAAAATTAAACATATAAATAAGAGAGTATAATAAATATTTAATAACATGGCTTCCAATGCAATTAATTATTTGCATATCCACCATCTAGGATGATCGCCAGAGACGTACGAACAGTCATATCTCAAATAAATCATATTTTATTATAATTTTGCTAAGGTTTTTCATCAGGCACACAAAAATACGAAAATGTACAAGATGCCTCTCAGATTTTACATAAATTAGGTTATACAAGCTTTAATTCAATATGGTATTAGAAGATATTTTGATCATACTATTACGAAAGAAGAAGTTACGATATTAGTTATTATTTTTTATTTCTATGTTCCACCAGATTCACACTCTGTATTTTTTATATATTATAGTAGACTTTCAGATGATTAAACGAGATTTATTTGATTGGTGTACCTCCAGTTGTTATTATAAAAACCACCCTCGGAAAAAATTAGTGCTTTGCTCCCCTAAAAATTGACCTAAAAATATTTAAAAAATACATGGCATATAACTAATTGATATCTATTTGTTAGCATTGGCTTTATTCGAATATCTGTCATAGTTCTGGAGAAAAACGAAGTTTTTGTTAAGGGTTGTTACCCCCATATCTTCTTTATAGATGAATGTATAGGCCTGAACTTAATTATAGGAATACTGTATGCAAAAAGCAATAATTAAAAGGTTAAAGCATGACAATAGACGTCAGTGCATTTTTCATATGCTGAACCGGCTAGACCCTTTGTCATTGATTGACCGATTTTATTCAAAAGTAATTGTGTTTTTCTTCTAGCCAACACTACCTTATTGTCCAAGTTTCAATTCAATCGGAATTTTCATTCTTAAGTTATCATGCTTACATGAAACGTGACTCGCGGACAGACAGATATACGGATATTTTGAAAGTTGTTCAGAATTTTATTACCATATTATATAACATAAATATATATAGATTTAAATAATTAATAATTTTTTATATGTTAATCGATTTTGTTCAAATACAATAGGGTTCTTCCTATAGCTAAAACTAAACCTAATTTCACTACAATCCCACTTTTCGTTCTTGTTATCGTGCTTAGAGGAAACATGACGGACGGACATACGGACGTTCAGACAGACAGACGGACAGACGGACGTTCAGACAGACGAACGGACGGATATTTTGAGAGTAGTTCAGAATTCGATTACGAAGACAGTGATATGAATTTTCTTTCTATACGAGCGATATTATCGGTTTTAGAAATGTACCGGTAACCGTAATATATTCTTCGTTTTGTATTTAATATAATAAAAAAATGTAAATATAATAATCCCATTTAGTTTACACCCGTGTAATAATAACTAATTATACATATTATGACTATTCAAAGTGAAACACATTCAATCTAATAATAATTAGTTGCTTAAATATATCTAATTTAATGCTCCAATATAAAAATGTATATTCTAATATAAACTGTTATTACTACTGGCGTTTGAAAACATAATAATTTTTATTTATTTGAGTAGCCACAAGTAAGCGTAATTTTTACTCTGATAAAAATAAAAGCAAACAATAATATAATATATTTAACTCAATAAAAACATAAAATCATTTTTATTTTATGGGACGTTACAAAAAGATACATTAATAATAATAACAATTTGTCCTTGTCAGCTACAACGTTGGTAATAAAAAGCACTCTATTAGACGCATAATCGATATAGTACATTAGACAACACATCATCATTAAAAAAAAAAATAATACAGAAACATGAGTAGGTATCTAAGTTCTGATAGGTTAAAATCAAAATCTGATTTAGCAATTAATCTAAATAAAAACCAACAAATATTTAGTTAATATACATGGTGTGAAACTGAAAAGATATAAATTATGACAGAGGTAATAACCTACTAACACTAAGCATATTTTTTATACCTTAAAAAAGTTAGCTAGTTTAAAATTTCAGAATGTGAAAGATTAAGATTAGCATCCAATGCATATAGTACAAAACTGTAGAAATGTACTGATAATTGTCAATCTCTTCTCTTTCTAAGCATAAATTTATAATTCTAATATTATTATTGAGTAGACTAATTTTAGTCAAAAATTTAAGTTTGTAATGTAAGGATAATTTTTTACTTTCCAATGCTCTTCATAATTATATGAAGCAATCTGCTGCTGTCATATCTGCAGCGCCATCTGAAGTGCCTAGATAGTCGGTCTTTAACTACTGAAACCAGGCGTTGTTTGGTTCAGAATGTTATTCTACCTCTTCCATGTAATAGTTCTATAGGTACTGCACAGAAGGGGCAGATAGGAAAAGATGAACCAGCAACAATTTTGTTGAATGAGGATAGATGCGTGTCGAATTATGACGTAGACGTTTGTACAACTTGGTTGCCAGTGTTAAAGGAAAAACCTTATAGACAATACATTACGACAATATTAACTTATGTAAATTCGCTGAGGAAGGTGCTGCCTCACAGCAATCAAGTATTGTAGGAGATGCCCTCCTGACGTTCAAGTACGAACTTATATCAATTTTAGCAGTGATCATCGTTACGTAGCCTCTTCGTTATTTTAGGATTATCATTTACTCGCTCGATGACGTTCTGGTCTACGTATGCTTTGAATACACTTTGGTTGCTTATGCTTGGTAACTCTTTATAAGATTTAAGAGTTCACATTATCTAGTTATTAAAGATAGATTAGATTTAGAAATGAGGAGCTGGGTGGCTGGCCTGGAGTACCGCGATCCCTCTGTTTTATATTTCCTTAGAGCACTTCATACAGCTTTGTCGTTGGTATTAGACTCCACAGCCTACCCCCCAATCATCCTCCTAAGAGTACTTTAGTAAAGCCCTTGGATTTCCTCGCTTCGCCTTTTCTCATTGACAGATCCTGCATGTTGTATCATCTACCAGACCTATTAGACTTATGTCTGTTAAGTCCAGTTAGAATGCCCACTATTATCCTAATTGTTTTTCTATTTTGGCGTATTAGCGGTTCCGTAAAGCTCGATCGTTCCTTACTGAACTCTTTGGTTTGTTTCTGTTGCAGCAAATTTTCCACCATTCCAGAGATATTGTACTCATTTATCAATGAATGCTCGTATGCATGACTTAGCCACACCGAAAATGGGTTAGAGTCCTATTAAGGTCTTAGACGGGCCTTCCCTAACCATCAGTTTGTTGATTTCACTTGTATCCCTTGTGTCCTAGTACCCACGCTACGATCACTGTTTTCTAAGTCTCTAGATCTATGAGGGCCTTTTAGCATTCAACATAAAGACTTTTATCCTTACGAATAACGAATAGTCCTTAAAATTAATCTCTGTAATTGCTAGCAGCTGTTCACACGCGCGTTATGATCTATTACCAAATCACCAGTTATTTCACTCTACGTTAGCATAAGTAACCTTCATACATCCACTTGTCGGAAGACCTAGGTGTACGGTTCTAGTTCTGGATTTCTGAAGCATTTCAATTTTAATATACTCTTTCTCCCTTTTCTGATGGTGCCGGAAACACTTCTGTGCAATCTTCTCATTCCCTTCTATTTTCTCGTACTTAGACACCCATATTAAGGTAACCTTGTTGATTTTCTCTTAGCCGTTTTATTATTTGTAGGCATACCTTGGCGATTAAATACTCAAAAATAAACAAATATTTGGCCTTTAACGAAAATGTAGTTTCCTGCTTGTCGATCTTTTGTTGTTTATAATGCTACTTAGTACAGATAGGAAATAATGTATTTTATCCACAATCACATTATAATTGGAGTTTTATCCATACTTACGAAGCATGTAAAGTACCACTTTATCCAGTAGTGGAATAATGAAATTATTTTATTCCACAAGTGGAATAATGAAAAAAACACTCTGAAATCAATAACATTTTATTTAATTTTTATTAATATTAATATTAGCATTTATATTAATAGACATTTCCTTGTTTGTTTTATCATATTCCACTTCGTTTCCGTTAATAACAAACTTGTAGTTGTCATCGGTTTCAGAACGCATAGTGCTTGTCGAAGTTTTTGATAAATCTGTAGAAACAATGGATGTCTTGTAAGGAACTACTAGTACCAGGAATACCTTGGATTTTCCTTGCGATATCAAGCTTATTGGATATAGAATCTTCGATATAACTTTCTGCTATAGCGGAACTTCTCCACCCACCATGTCCTTTAATTGTTGTGAGGTCAGCACCTTTATTAGATAGTAAAATTGTTGAAGTGCGCCTCACGCAATGTCCGCTATAAGCTTCTGCGTTTGCCAGATTTAAAAATGAAGCAACTCTTGGAGGAACTTTCGACAAAGTGTTGATTCCAACAGGTTGTGAAGTACATTTTTGATTATTGTATCCTAAATAGAATCTGTCGTTGGATAACTTCTCCAGACGTAGGGACATGTATTTTCTACACGTCGCCACAGTATTGATAGAGAATGCTTCTTCCATAATTGTGAATTTTCGTGAGACGCCAGTCTTGGTATCTGGTATAGAAACAAGCAGATATGCGTCCCTGTCTTCTACATCAGTGATTATCAAATTCGTCAATTCACAGCAACGACAGGCACCAGATACCCCCATTATCAGTACAACCTAAAATATTTCAAAGTTTGTTATCTACCAGTATCTAAAAGGTTAAGAGATATTACCATAATCATCAAATATTCTTTATCGCAAGCCTTTGTGAAAAATTCTTCCACGTGTGCTCTTTCCAATACCGCAGCTTTCTTCGCTTTGTACCCTCTCGTTTCACTCTTCAGATGGGCAGTGAGCCTACTATATTTTCCAATGTTTATGTTTTTATGGACCTTTACAATGGCGTTCAGCATCAAATACATCTACCACATGGATGAAATTGCATACTTCTTCAAATTTAAGAAATACGATAACAGAACTTCCTCATTTATTATCATTACACCCCCTTCCGTTCTTCTTTCCAATCATTAAATTCGGAAAATAATGTTTCATAATGGTTCCTGGACTTCGCGGAGAGTTGCTTCTTCAGATTCCCGAAGGATTCGCTCAGGAACAAAATCGCTTTCTTGCATTTTTTACGAATTTCACAAATTTTTACAAATGGAATCGATAAAAAAACAAAACTAATAGCAACCATTCAACACCTTCCAAGTCGTTTAAAATTAATTTCAATAAATTTTGACGTTACAGCCGCTGACAGAGTGAAATGTCAAATCATTTTTTGATGAAATCTGATTCTAAATGACCGTGATTGTGGATAAGACGTTGTATAGCATTCCTGTTTTAGTGGCGTTTTATCTAAAACACTTATACAATAAGTAACTATTATCCATTATGCTTTAAAGGGGCCACTTTTAAATGAGATTAATTTTACCAAATGGAGACCACACTAACTTTCTGCAAAACTATAGTCCAATAAATCTGTCGAAAATATCACGTTTTTTTGCAAAAATTATTAACAGCAAACCAAGGTATGTGAAAAATCGGAAATTTTCCGTAGAATTCAATGAACTATTTTTAAAACAAATGACGAACTTGCGTCCTCTTCAAAATGGCGGCCAAAGTTTGCGAAAAACAGTTTTTTCGCGTTAAAAAAAAAGTTGGCGTTGCACAAAAAAAAGTTTAATAGCAGAGTTGTGTAACTTCTTAATACGGATCGAGCTGGCCCGGTTCAATCTCAGAAAATTGCAAAATTATTTAGTTATTGCAAAAAAAAATGTTAAAAATCTCATTTTTTTGAAATACCTGTATCTCCGTGAAGAAAAGATATTCTTTAACGAAACTCGGTGAAAGTGTAGTCCAAGGTATATCGAATACAAGCACTTTTACAGATTTGTAAAATATTGCAAATTTCTTGCAGAAATCGATAATTTCGAAAAAAACACGTTTTTTTCAATGTCCAATAGCTCATACAGGTCTTCATATTTTTATATCGGACCAGTCCGAAAAGTTTCTTCAACAGTTGCACTAACCTGGGCAGTTATTGCGAATATCACGAAACGATCCCTAATATGCGAAAAATAGGTAAAAAAATCGATAATTTTTTTTGCCCCAAAAAACTTTGAATATTTTTGACATTTCAAATTATATTGGAATACCATTATTGCCAATAGATAGCTGGCATTTTTCTACAAATTTACAAAAAGAAAAAAAATTGCCCTCGGACTCTGGAGCCGAGATAATTTTTTTTTTTAAGAAATTCTTGTGGCGCCATTTTTTAAGGTAAAGGGCTGAAATTTGCAGTGGTTATTGTACAATACTTATATTTTCAATAAAAAATCTTCGGAACTTGATCGGCCGTTGCTGAGCATTGCAAATTCAATAAAACTCGGAGCTCGATGCTGTGGCGTACGCCTGCAGCTGCCGAAAACACGGCATAAAATGTTCAAATGTGTGTTCAACGTGTGACGATGAAATTTGCTCAAATATTGAGTCGTCGCTGATGATATCGACGAAGAAATAGACGAGCCAAATATCACAGAGACTGAGCTAGAAAGAGACGAATGTTCAAATGATGATAACGATAATGATGACTGTGATGACGATAATGCGGAAATAATATTAAATAACGTTTACAGTGACAGTAGTAGTGGTAATGAAGACGAGTCTCCCATTAAAAAGCAAAAAAAAATATTATTGCAATGTATTCTACAAAAACAATTGGAATACATAAATGAGACATAATACAATTTTGATGTTTCTTTGGTAATGTAACAAATGTAATAAAGCGTAAAGGAATTAAAATTACTTGCCATACAATAGCACAATTTCGTAGATAGTTTGGGACGATATTTCACAAACCCTAAAATGTTATGGAGGCGGGCGATGTACTATTACTTTTTCAGCCATAGCTATGAAGTAATCTGTAGTAAATTTGCTAAATCGGAAATATTCTATTACCAGTAAAATACCCCTCATAAACTGATAAAAATCCGTTACGATCGATGTCATCGTCAAATTGCTTTTTATTAGAAATATAACAAACGCGCGGGTAATTAAACGAGGTGAATGTGTAAAATAAGCAAATCATAAATGGGGTAATTGATTACAAGAATTCCCCAAACTGCACATTAGGAACTAGTTGGTTTTTCCTTTTCTAAGTCCACTCGTAAAACAAACAGGTTTTTTCACCGACTAGGTATAATTAGCTATAGCTTAGATGTAGAATATTTTAAGTTGTTTAAATGGACATGTTATATTTATTTTAAGGGAATCCATTTTGGCCATAGTTACTAAAGAGAACGCCACTTGCCAGGCGAATACTATTTCGGTACATAATATCTACTATAGAGGATGCAACCTTCCGGATGACTTGAGGCCTCTAAAAAGAGGCGGACTTTCATTCATTGATCTAGATTGCTTTGGAGTAGATAAGGACCACTAACTAAAAATTGACCAGGATAATCCCGTCCGGAAAGAAAGACACTTTCCGATCAGCTACTGGTGGTGTAACATCGACTTACTTTTATCGTGATAATTTTAGTATTACTGGGTATAGGTATTTGTATTTTTGAGCAACTGTTATAAAATTTAACTTCATGTCATCAAATTTCTCAAATTAAACGTTACCTCATTCACATTGTCACTGGCAACTGGCGTTTCTGCACTAGTTTATAAAGTATAGTTTTCATAAAAAATTAACTTCATGCTAGTTAAGGCTATTGTATTTTTTGGCACTTCTGGCAATCAGTTTGAATTTGAGTATAAATGATTTTTTCCTTTAACAAAGTAATTTTTCTTGCTTAAGTTCGAGACTACGGTCCAATTTTCTTATTTGCTTATCTTTTAAGTTGCGTTTTCTTTTGTTTTAATTTAAGTATTAATTATTGTTGTTCTATTTTCCAAACTTATTGTTCTTTTGTAATGTGTTCTTTTGTAAAATATAGTTTAAGTTTTGTTGAAAATGCGTGTTTCATTTACTTGCTTATTAGTGGAAACTCGAGTCATCAAGGTTAGATAATCGGAGTGAAGCAACAGGCCTGACAAGGGAAAACAGGGGTAAGTTTTGAACTATAATCTTTTAAATGTACACATATCTCTGAGAACGGTACTGTGAGTGTGAGTATAGACGTAAAGATGGGCCCGATGTTAATGCATGGGTATTCCTTGGTAGTCGCACATATTGTAAATTGGGCTCATTTCAAAGGGGTACATTACTTTTCACGGATACAATCAATAAACATAATAACCCCCAAAGTGGTGTAAACAGGATAGAGATCAGTTTTACGCACGGCTTCACTGAGAGCTGGCTCTCCCCCCCCTTCTCCCCCCACTTCACCGCTAGCGCTAGATAACACGCGCCGCAGCATCGAGCTCCGAGTTTAATTTTGCAACGGTCGATTAAATTTTTTTTATTGGAAATGTAAATATTGTACAATAACAACTGCAAATTTCAGCCCTTTACTTTAAAAAATAGCGCCACAAGAATTTCTTAAAAAAAAATTATCTCGGCTTCAGAAGGTCGGAGAGCAATTATTTTTTTTGCAAATTTGTATAAAAATGCCAGCTATCTATTGGCAATAATGGCATTCCAATATAATTTAAAATCTCAAAAATATTCAAGGTTTTTTGGGGTAAAAAAAAATAATGTCATAGTAACAAATTAAGTGTGAAAAGTAATTATGAAATCATATTTTGGCAGATGAAAATGATGAATCTTGATTTGTATGACGAACGTTTTTTACAGTAGGACAGATACCTTAGCTTCTATAGAATAAAACGGTTCCTGTTGAATTAAATGCTGATGTTAAAAAAAGTTTTGTTTTCAAAGGCTTAATTTTTGCAATAATTAATTACAAGTAATTTTTGCAATTCACATTAATTACTTACTTTTTATTACTGCTTTTGACAGACGTGTGGCATTTTTATAAGTTATGCACATTATGCATGAATTATGATTTATTTTCACTTTTGTTGGGGCAAAACAATGTTACTCTAAATTATATTTTATGATGATGATTTGTGGACACTTATATTTTAACACCCTGTATTTATGGAGGCCAGAGGGAGGAGTAAGTGAAATACTAGCTGGTAGTTGATAAGGCAAGTAAACAATTCTACTGATAAATGACACGTTCGACTTTCATGGCAGGTCGATATTTAGCTAATAAATTAATATAACACAATCATATCAGATTCATCTATAAAATCAGGCAGTTTTTTCCTAATTAAATTAAAAATACGCAGTACATTTCGATATCAAAGTACACGAGCAGAATGAAACTGTTGCAAGGTTATCCGTTCAATATTCTCCTGGGTTTGTCGAAAAAAAAATCCTGTTGTTTATGTGGGATGTAAACATAATCAAAGGAAAGCAGTAGCAAGTGGGGATTAATATGAAGAGTGTATTAATAAATTTCTAAATCATTAATTGAAGTAGTATACTTTACACAAGCACTAACATAATTATTTTGAGTAGCTAGCAAATTGGTGCACTTGATAATAGGTATTATTGCACTTGAATAATAAGTATTGTTAGTGTTTTTAATGAACAGATTATTATTTATGTAGTTTCTAACAATAAACTCAGGAAGTAGTATTTATGGAACGTTAATTATCTAAATACGGGGTTGTGAGAAACAAACGTAGGTTTAAAGTAAATTAATTAAAAGCCTTTATTCAACTTGCTTCGTCTGTTTGTCTGTTACAAGTCTTGTAATCAAAATTTCGACTAGTTCTAATTAAGTTAAAGCTTTGAAATGTTGGACACGGTGACAATGCAATATAGAGTATCTAAATCGTTTTAAATACAATATTGTTCATATTATACTTTGTGTACTACGCAGAATTTTTGTCTTTGAGGAATATCTTTAAATGCTGATGCACTCTCTGTTTCTTAAATGCTGAATGTATCATATTAAAATAAGAAAATACATTAAAACAAGTAAAACATGGTTGGGTGAATTGTGGGATTATGTATCCAGCCAACATCTTTCTTACTTTTTAACGGACCCGTATGTTTTTATGTTTGTCCAAATTTTTCTTTAAAATTTCGTAACTGACTTCTGTGAAATTATTTGTAAGCTGTAAAATATGGCTCGGCAGTGGTCCCATATTAGTTTCGTCAAGTTATATATAATTTCGTTCAAGCATGAGATAGACGCTATACAGGGTGTTCCAATAAAAAGTCCCATTCTAAACGAATAGAGATATTTTAATTCTGTTAAAGTCAATTTGTAGAGCATGAAGAGAGCTTCATTTTTGAATGTAATTGTTTTTTTAATATATCAGTATATAGATGGCGCTGTGCTCTAAAGGAATACTTCGATAGGAGAAACTTTGAAATGGGATTTATGTGAAAGAAAATGCATTTCTAAGTAGATTCTGTTCTAGAAGAAAATCTCATAAAACTAACCGTTTTCGAGATATTTGAGTCCAAATGTTGACATTTGCCAATATCGAATAATTGTAATCTCTTCAACATTTCAGTCATTTAAGTGGGACAATCTGTATTTAATTTACAAATTTTAGAAGAAAATATATAAAGTATTTTTCATATCTTATGAATTAAATATATTTGAAGTGACCCTTGGAAAAAAAACTAAAAATATTATTTAGCATATAGTTCAAACATTTAAGCAATAAAGAAACATATACGAACATAAAACAATTTTTACAAACTAACGAAATTAAAATAACTATTTTAATAGGTGTTCAAAATGATTGCCAATCAGTTCAGATCTTTTAATAATGTATGCCGATTAATGACGGCAACACTAGCATAAATTTTATTATAAAGATCTGACATGTCTTGCATTGGTTCTTTGTACACTTCACTTTTTAAAAATCCCCATAAATAAAAGTCTAATGGAGTAATGTCAGGAGATCGAGAGGGCCATTTAAGTAGTCCATTGGTACCAATCCATCTTCCTGGGTATGTTTGATTTAAATAATTAACAACGTTGTGATGGTTATGTGGGCCTGCTCCATCCTGATGAAACAACATATTATTCAACTGAGCGGGCAAATTCCTTAATAGTACTTGTAAATCATTTTGCAAACATTGTAAATATCTTTCACATGTTAAATTCTCATGGTAGAGGTATGGGCCAACAGTGTAACCATTAACGATACCACATCAAACATTTACTCCAAAACGATTCTGGGATCTGGTATGTCTCATCCACCTAGGATTCTCTTGAGACCAGTAACGACAATAATGTGTTGTGATTACTCCATTGTTGTGGAATCGACTTTCATCACTCCACATAACTATATTTAAAAGATTTGCATTTTCTTCTAAGAGAATTGAAAATTGCGCCAAAAAATCTAATCTCCGCTCATTGTCCCCTGGAATCAAATGATGAACTAAATGAACTAAATGAACTTAATATGAAAAAAAATGTTTGTTTTTCGAATTCTGTGGCAGGTGGAATGTGCAATATTTGTTTCTTCCGTCAACTTACGTACTGACATGTTTGAGTTATTTTCTACTTGATGTAAAACCAATGCATAATTTTCATCAGTTGCAGTTCTTTTTCTTCTTGTTGTTTTTGGTTTCTTAAAACCTCCATAATTTTTCAAATTAGAACACAAACTTACAAACGTTTTCCGATCTGGTAAAGGTCTGCCAGGAAAACGTATTTTATATAAACTTACAGCTCTTGAAGCATTTTTACGACATTCCCCATAAATTAAAATCATGTTTAATTTATCTTCATTTGTATGAGAAACCATATTTAATAATAAATATTCACAAAGAAAACAATAATTAGGTACAAGAATACAGTTGTTCTATTGACACACCAATAAACAAAATGTGATTGAAATTGAGAAATGTCAAAACTATTATTCCAAAGATAACTTTAATTGTATTTAATTTGTAAGGTATAAAGGTTATTATACTCATTAGATACAAAATATTTTTAATTATAATCTAACCTAATAACAAAGCAATTATACGAAAAATTCTTTAAATATTTTCTTCTAAAATTTGTAAATTAAATACAGATTGTTCCACTTAAAGGACTGAAATGTTGAAGAGATTACAATTATTCAATATTGGCCAATGCCAACATTTGGACTCAAATATCTCGAAAACGGTTAGTTTTATGGTATTTTTTTAGAACATAATCTGCTTATAAATGCATTTTCTTTCACATAAACCCAATTTCAAAGTTTCTCTCATCGAAATATTTCTTTAGAGTACAGCCCCATCTATATACTGATATATGCTCTACAAATGGGCTTTTACAGAATTAAAATATTTCTATTCGTTTAGAATATATCCGGCCTGGGGAGTTTTTATTGGGACACCCTGTATATTAGAGTTTTGATATTTTTGAACATTTCGTTCGTTTGTTTGCTCAATCAAACACATAAGTAACATTTTGTTTTAAAATTCTAATACCACATAATTTATATAAAACATTACAGTTTTCATGTCTCTGGTGGTCATTGTGTGTAGCGGATGCAGCCCAATTTTCATACAGAGTATTCTGCCACACTAGTTTTATAATGTTGGTCCCAGGTACCCGTAACACATTTGTGAAATTGTTTTAACAATCTTCAATTGTTGGAAGGACTAATTTTTATATCTAGTGTAGGTCTATATTCTGTATATTCTTCGATATTTTTTCATTTATATCGGTTTAGTTTATTTTGGCAATACAGTATTCTAGGGTGTAATAGACCACTTTCTTTATAAAGACTATTAGTAGTATAAGTAGAACACTTGTAAATTAAATTATTTTTATAATCCATTTACGATAAATTTATTTAAATAATAATTTGTTACTCCACCCCACTCTATAATTTTAAAAGTTAATTGAGATCTTACTAAAGCAAAATAGATCATTTTCAATTAATGTGATTTAAAATCTTTATCATGACGAAGACGTGACAAGTACACATCAGTCGCAGACTGATTTCTGGCTAGTACCTTCCTTAGTGCGAACTAGATGTGTGTAACGACCTAAAAGGTTATTCAGATGCTTTGCGACAGATGAAAATTGGAGCAGAAAAGAATTTCTTAATAATTTCTTGAGGTTTCAGCGGCAAAAATGACGACCAGGCTCAATGGTTGGTGTAGATCAAAAATTAAAACACAAGGAAGAAAGGCACTGAAACACACTGCAATGGAAACTGCCAGGAAAAAAGTACTTGTGAAGAAATGGAACAACATTTTGCTACTCATCGGCTTACTATATTAAATACTGATGATTCGACGTCTAGCAGCCAAAATAGGGATGGTGATGACGACACTGAAAATTCCTGTCATCATTCAGCAAATATCAGCAACTGAAAAAGTACATTCTGCACCAAAATGATTTTTTTTACAAACATTAAGTTTTCGTCTTTTGTAAATTTTGGTACAAAGACATTCTTCGCTAAATTTTCGATCTACATCGATTTCCTCGACAAAGACCCTCCAACATGGAAGGATGATCCTGGTTATAAGAGTGGAATTGAAAAACTTGAGAAGACAGTTGTGAGTGACGTTGTACAAAGAGGTGTCAAACTCATTCAGGATTACAATATTTTTTTCACAGAAGATGAAATAGAGAAACAACTTGTTTTGCAGATAGTAAAAAAATCGTAAAAAATAACCAACTCCTGCTAAATCCTCCCTTAGGAAAAAATAATTTTCAGTGTTCATTATTTCACATTCTGTTTTGATTCTATAGAAACTGTTGTAAATAAAATTGCGTTTCTCTTATATAAGTTGTGTACTTTATTAGAAAACCTAATATTTCCTAAATTTTTCATGTCATTTCAGGAATTTTTCGAAATTGTTTTTGGGAAATTTCATTGAGACTATTTTTAAACAATTACTAGGGTTGCCTGGATGAGTCCACATAAATTTCTCTAAGGAGAAAACAGAGAATGGTCGAAATAGGGAAGAGTATACCGCTTTTGAACAGAATTAATCATTGCGTATATTATGTTCCAACTTAAAGACGTTAGAGGGTCGCCTAGCAGTTGTCCGATTGAGCTGAAGTTCTGCACAGCCCGTTTTTTTGTTGATTGGAACAGAATTAGGGGGTGGGAGCAGCACAGTTTTAACTTTTGGAAAATTACTTATAGCTAAGGGCCACCCTAGTACTTATCAAATATACTTGGAATGTCATAAAACGTCGAAATTTTAAATTAGAGCGAAAAAAATTCTGTCTGTCTGTCGGTCTGTCTATCGATCTGTCTGTCGGTCTGTAACTTATTTATGTGCGCACGTTTTCTCAGGAACGGTTTAAGATATTGACTTGAAATTTGGTTCACATAAGTATCATGACGAGATCTGGAACTAAATTATATTTTGCATTAAATCCGGTGCAGGGTTTGGGGTTAAAAAGTGGTAAATAAGGGAAAATAAGTAAAGTAAACTGATGAGAGTACAGAAATTTGGGATTTGGTGTATATACTAGAAGTCAGGGCCTCAGATATTTGTATAATATTTAACACTCCCTTCTCCACCATCACCACTCCATTATTAAGGGGGTTGACAAAATAAAATTGAGATATTCACTTGAAATTTGGTACACGTATGTATCGTAACATCTGATTGAAATGATTCTGTTGAAGAGGTGGGGGCTGGGGGATAAATAGTGGAAATAAGTAAAGCAAGCTAATAAGAGTTCATGAACTTCATTTTTGGCGTATATTCTAAAGGCCAACGTCTCAATTTTTTTTATGACATCTGCCTCAAATATATCATTAAAATGTCATTACTAATTATTTCCACATACTAGAGTTCAAATACAGTCAAGACGTTTTCCTTCAAAGAGACTTGGATGGGAAATCTGGATGTGGAAGTAGTGATTTCTTAGGCACCGGTTTTTTCCTTTTGACTTACTAAAGGCATTTTTCCTTTTAATTTATCACTATAATTTTTAAACGTATTCTATGACATGTTCTACCTACACCCATTAGGAGGTATTTTCTTTTTGCACAAAAAGGAACAAGAAAATTTGATTTGTATATTACTATTTTATCATTAATTTGCAGCAATCTTTTCAGTTTGACGTAAAAGATTAACGAATTCATTTAAATTCCATTAAATACTTGTTGGCATTCTCATTATTTTTTAAGCATGTATCCTGAGTATTTTGAGTTCTATGTAATCGGGGGCTGTAGCTGGTAGCATCATTATTTGTCACTAATGACCACTGGAAATGCGTGTGGCCGCTTTGAAAGCAACTATAAAATTACAGGCGATTTTTTAAACATTATTAGTGGTAGACTCTTCATTTCAACGCGAAGACTACTTAATACACATCAAGCATCTCTATTGAAAGCTTCTAAATGCCCTTGGTGCTTTATTATCCAAATCCCAGGTAAGCAACTATTAATCAACAAACTTTGATTTGGTTAATGAGATGTATACTAATGGCTTTGCTATTAAAATAATAATACATATAGTTATGATTTATAGTAAGAAACACAAAAAGGGTCTAATTTAACCAACTACTAGAGTAGTTAGTAAACCTTGAATGTTTGAGATCAATTTGTAGCGAGATATATAAGGTGCGATATAATTCTGTGTAATTCAAAAATAGATTATAGAAATGTATTATTTGTTTTTTGTTGAATCGTGGAGTCCTGTAGGTACAGTATTTATTTAATATTTATCAAATGACCCCTGTTAGCATTACAATTTTTGGCTCTTTATCATATTAGACACATGTCCACCACTTCATCAATATCCGCTATAACGTCCATAATTTCCATTAAAAGATCTCGTTTGTCTTTTTCCTTGCCTGCACTTCTAGTCAAATTTTTCTGTAAACCTTTGCATTCATCATATAGGGTTTGAGTAACTTAGCAAATTTTGAGTAAACAACGCAGTGCAGTTCTTGCCGGTTCGAGGGTAGTTTGGCTCCGACAATTTGATTGGAAATGTAGCCAACAAGCGAGACAAAAATATTTTCTTAACTTGTGTGACGAACCACCTGAAGAAGTTGATGCCATTTTACAAGTCTAATAAGAACACGTCACATAAGTCATTTTACACCAGCAGCAGCACAAATAGTTCTAAAACAAAAATTGAAAAATCATTCATTTGGCAAACATTTGGTGATTTTTCATATTAACTTAGTAATAACTATCGGAAAAAAATTGCATGCTAATTAAATTAATGAATACTCGCATTAACTTCCATTACTGGTGCTTACAAGTGATTACAAATAAAATAACTGAAAAAAAAAGGTTATCTGAAAATATTACTTTCCGGGCGAATATTTCAAAACTTCAAGGTCGACAAGAGTCACCTCGCAGTTGTCCGATTGAGATAACATTTTGCACAGATCGTTTCTCTGTTCATTGGAATAAGATAGGAGGGGGATGGGAGCTAAACTTTTAAAAAGTTGAGAATTAAGGGCCTCTCTAATAAATACAAATATAAAATACAGGGTGTCCCGAATTGCATAGGCCAAATTTCACTAAGTAATACAACTTTTCAAAATAAGAAAAATAGTTCCTAGAAACATGGGTCGGAAGGTGATTAGTTTCCGAGATACAGGGAGTTCAAATAATTCTCCTGAAAATGTTATTTTATGAATATTTTCGAAAATGTTTATGGCTTTTTGAGAAAAAATGAGAACTATGTACGAAAATCATTCAGGAGCGGAAGAAACTGAGGGGGCCTAGGTATAATTTAGCCCCAACTTTATTGTGTGACACTTTTAAATTAATTTATGAGCAACTTAAAAATTTGAAGTTTTCTACACAAACAAAATCTCTTGTGTTTTTTCTCTAAAATTATCAGTTTTTGAGTAAATCTTATCTGAACTTTATTCGGGAATAGTTTTTTATGAATAATTTTAGAGAAACAGAAAAAACAGACAGTAAAATAAAATTTGATTACATTATTTTTTATTAGACAACAATGAACTAGATTAAAGTAAGGTAAATTACAAATTACAAAAGTTGTTCAAAGTGCATTCCGCCAGCTTCAACACATTTCTGACATCTGCGCCCAAATTAAATCGCGAATGAAATCAGGATTATCCCGCAAATTTTCACGTTCTTCGAGAATCCTTTCTATTAACTCTTCTCTTGTGTTCCCAGGGATTGCGTAGACTTTGTCCTTTAAAAAGCCCCACACAAAAGAATCAACTGGATTTAAATCCGGTGAACAGGGTAGCCAGGCTCTTGCACCTAATCGACCGATCCAGGATAATTATTGTATACCCACAAACGGTTCTCAACAGCAAAATGTGCAGGAGCTCCGTCCATATGAAACCAGCATTCATTTCTTAAATTAAGAGGAACATTCTCGAGATATTGAAAAAAATGATAAATAATGGTCCATTTAAACGGGATGGAAGGTTGTGGGGCCCACAAAAAGTCCCGTTTATAACACCATACATTAACGCTAAACTCCTGTTGAAATGCCCTAGGGCGAATTATATGAGGATTCTGATGAGCC
Organism: Stenurella melanura; assembly: GCA_963583905.1. Classification (NCBI taxonomy): domain Eukaryota; kingdom Metazoa; phylum Arthropoda; class Insecta; order Coleoptera; family Cerambycidae; genus Stenurella; species Stenurella melanura. Next base: position 123,837,476 of record OY757314.1, read on the forward strand.
CAGAATCTTAAATTATTAAAAACAACCGATCCATTATGGTTAAAGGTAGCTTCATCGGTACAAATAATTTTGCTTCCGAAATCGGGATATTGTTCCATGTCATTTATAAACCAATTACAAAAATTGATACGCCTTTCGGGATCACCTGGTTGAAGGCTTTGGACTGGCTGCATTCGACAAGCTTTTCTGTGGTCTCTTTTCAGAATCCGAAAAACTTTGGAAACATGCATGCTTGCGCACGCAGCTGTTGACCGCTCTTCTGATACTTAATTTATTATTATTGTTAAATTTGGCCAAAATCATGTTTTTAAATCGCTCATTTCGCTATTCTTCATTTCTTCGACCTCTGTTAAGTCCAATATTTCTAAATTCTAGGTGGGTTCGAATAAAAACATCTTTAGATGGTTTCTTTCTATTAGGAAATCTTCTGCGATATTCGCGTACCGCGGCATTCGCGCTTCGATTACAATATTCATAAATAAAATGAATATCCGCGTATTCCACATTACTAAACATGACCATTTTTTACTTTTCAATAGAACACTTTTTCCAAAAGGAAATAATAAAACTACAGAACAATGAACTACAGAAAACCAAAAAACAACAATGTCATTATTGTCATTCTGGCATTGCATGCTAGATTATTTTTCATTTGTTACAAACATTATATTCACGGCACACTCCTGCATACCAGAAATGCTGGTAATAATGGCTACTAATTAATAAAGTTCAGATAAGATTTACTCAAAACCTGATAATTTTAGAGAAAAAACACAAAGGACTTTTTTGTGTAGAAAACTTCAAATTTTTAAGTTCTGCTCATAAATTAATTTAAAAGTGTCACAATAAAGTTGGGGCTAAATTATACTTAGGCCCTTCCCAGTTTCATCCGCCCCTGAATGATTTTCGTACATAGTTGTCATTTTTTCTTAAAAAGCATAAAAAGTTAAATTCCTGTGTAAATTTTCATTTGTTTATCTTTAGACGTTTCGAAAATATTCATAAAAGAACATTTTCAGGAGAATTATTTGAACACCCTGCATCTCGGAAACTAACCACTTCCCGACCCACGTTTATAGGAACTTTTTTCTTATTTTGAAAAGTTGTATTACTTAGTGAAGTTTGGCTTATGCAATTCGGGACACCCTGTATATAAACACATAAAACATAAACACCACACATGGTAGACTACCCCCAAATCCAAAGCCTCTCATAGGCTGTCCGGAAGGGGGATACACATTTGAAAAAACGCAGACAATATCCATTACCCACCAACATTGCTAGTGCTGGGGATCGAACCCAGTACACGTTAATCAGTCTTACCAAGCGCGCTTTCCACTAAGACGCTTAGCCGACTGAGCTACCGTGCCGGTATATATAAGCAAAGGATTGCCACAGGTACAGGGTGTCCAGGAATTTAACAGTAAAGCGAAAAACCTCAAATTCTGGAAATGTTCTTATGCCTATTTGACGTAAATCACCTTATTCAAAGTTGCTACATAAAGGAGCTACAGGCCGATAGAAAGGACAGCCTTTTATCAATATTTTCAAATATTTTCAAAACGCTTTTACTTAAAAAGATAAAACTTGGTACATTTATTACATTAAAAATGATCTATCGTCTGCTGAAAACATGATTTTTTAATTGCGTTCATATGCGTCTCATTTGGGGCGCCAGAGGACATTTGAATCATACTCCTTTATCACTGATTGTTTGGCATTATTGATTTTATATTTTAAAATTTAAGAATATGTTTTAAGGTACTCTTGTCTTAAGCCGCATTGAGAAAAATCTACTTGATTTTTTCCTTTCCTCAATAAACCCAATTATTGCTAAATTCATTACTAATAATCTTTTCATGTTTTCCGTTGCATAAGGACGTCTTCCAGATACATTTCAGATAGACGAAAATTAACTTCTTTTTTAAATTAAAGTTCTCGCAATTCTATTTCTTTTCCGACAAAAATTTTCCAAATTTTTTCAAAAATGGGCGAGAAAATCCATTTATTGTTATTTGGTTTAAAAATAAATGCCAAGAAAGTGGCCAAAATGCCTTCAATGTCAACGGAAAGCTGGCATCAAAAGCTACATTTTGAAAAAAAAATTATCCATTTTGGACTTAATGGCATAAAATGGCGGGCAATTTTATATAACAACTTCATTTCTGTCAACAGGGTTCCATATCTGGGCACCAAAATTTCAGGTTGTTTTGTTTAAAAAGAGAAAGGTATATTTTCTGAAAGTTTGACGCCGATCGGAACTCGTATGTCCCTGGGCGTTAAAATAAAAAAAAAGCTTTTTAGGTAGTCCATTCAATCTTGTATGTTATGTACGTACTCAAATGACCCAAAACTAATGCAGAATTTTTGGAACTTTAACTACAAAGATTTTTGCTTTTTGTTTATCTCGATCGGGCTTCTAGAACCGGAGATATTCACCTTTTTACCTAAAATAAAAACGGTGTTCAAGAAAACTAAATTGTTTATAAAAAAAAACGCAATACGCTTTGGAAGCCCAAAACTCAGATACCCCAAAAGGTATGAAATCATATTTTTTCTGTTACAAAACTATGCATATCTCAACGTTTTTTTTTTTTTTACCGCACCAGTTGGTATAAATATCAAAACGTTTAAACTAATAACAAACATAAATTTAAAAAAATGCAGAGAAATATGACATTTTGTCTTTAAAACATTTCAATTCTGAAAATATTTTTTTCAAGAGAGGTGAGCCATACTGTATTTTCTATGGGTTGTATCAAACAAGGAAGCAGGTAGTAAGTTTATGTTCCTTGTCCATATTACCAAATAGAGTAAGTACCAATTCAATGTCAATAACAAGTTAATATTGTGATAACTGATTTGAAAATCCGTTGTAATAACTTTGTCAAGTATTGTTTATATCTTATTTGGAGTGAAAAATTATGTTATTTTTACAGAGCCTAAAACCGTGTACCTTCTTTACGAAATAGTGGAAACATTTTTCATCTCAAGACTAAATTTGAAAATATCTAAAAATAATATTATGCAATTCTGCTAATCTATGTGACAAAGTGCGAGTTAAGATGTTTTCAGTTTTATCAAGAAAACAAAAACAAAAGTTTTTGATTGATTGATTAGATGATTAATAGCAAATTACCTGGTTTTGTTACAATAACTATTGTTAAGTGCCCCCTGAGAAGTACGCCAGGATCAATCCATAAATAACTGATAATCTGCTAATCTCCAGAAATTAATATTAATATGTCTTAGTATTATCGATAAATATACAGCATACACAATATTCTTATTCATATTAGGGTTTAGACATGTATAGTCAAATCAATCAAATGATGAACAAATGGATAAGTGGATTATAAACTTGAAATATTATAATAATAATAAGAATAAACTTATCATTATGATTTGTCTTAATCAAATCTAAATATGTAAGTTAGTAATGTTGATTGATTTTGTATTTCTGTACATGAATAGCTTTTGACTTATATTTTTCACGCCAAATAGATAATAATAAAAATAAAACATAAGTAAGAACAAGCTTTTATAATGAAGATATTTGTACAAGAACGAAGAAAATAAATATTTTAGCTCTCCTTTTAGATCTTAACAGGACACTCGTGATCGTAAGCAGAAGCATTTTCTTTCAAAAGCTAAAATCTTATGGGGTAGATGGTGTTGTATATGGTTTCAAGCATATATATTCAACCGAAAACAAAAAGTTAAAGTTGATCATCACGAATCTCAAGAATTAATTAATGATATTGGTGTACCCCAGGATAGTGTTCTGGGGCCTGTATTATTCTTATTCTTTCTGGCAAGTATGTTGAATGTATTACTATAAAAAAGTGAATGAATATAAGAATTATATATAGAGAAATATTCTGAAAGTGAAAAACTAAAGCTGAATGGTCAATAAATGTAAATGTATTGCTGTGGTATGGATGGGTGAGTATTTCTTTTGTCATCAGCATCCTCGATAATGGGGGGGGGGACGTGTAAACTGAGAAGAGGAGTAAAATAACTTTCCCATCCTCTAGGAGAGCAGAATCCACTAATACCCTTAATAGTTGCCCCCAACTTCACTGGCCGTCAAACTTCCTGTATAGTTCGACTACTATTAAATTTCCATCCATTCCTCTCTAAGTATTGTCGAGTGCTAATGGAAGTATTATATACGCGATTGGGGTGGATCTTGGTCATTTGAGGATGTAGGTAGAGTGTTGACGGCTATGTCTCTGACATTACCTTCCGCTCCTTTTCATGTCTCAGTCAAATTGGCAGACATTCGCATTGAAAATTTTGCTGTCGCGCGTCCGTGCACGAAAACCAAGAAAAGGGGTGGTTTTTGGTAGTTTGAAGTAGTTGCCCTGAATAAAAATTATTTATTTTACCCTCAAATTCGTGTTCAGCACACTCGGAAACGTGGGGGGGGAGTAGTTTCGTTGCCTTACTCATTTGTAATAAAATCTGGCCAAAATCCCGAATCCTTGACTCCACTATTTATCATTATATTGTTCTGATTAAGTTTACCTTGATTTTGTTCAAATATGATACAATCACATCTACACGGTGCCACTGCCGACTAGAAATAAGTTTCTGGACCTGATTCATGTTATCGTATTGTTATGTTTAAGTTTTCCTTGATCTTGCTCAAATATGCACACATAACGTTGTCAGAAATTTAATGTGTGGCAGAAATTGTGGGACCATATTTCTTTCAGAGAACTCTATCAGAGAACGCTACTTTTCCTTTCTTCAGTTGCAGCTCATTACTGATTTAGCTGTTGAGATGTTGAGTATCCTCCTAGATCACCTGATCTAGCACCCTTAGATTTCTTTTGGAGAAGTTAATTGAAATTTAAGAGTTCTTAAAAGACCGAACACGCCAGAAAGTCCGCCTGATATCGCCAGATATTCTTGTTTATTATTTTTCTACTGCATACCCGTGCACTGTATAAGCAGCGCGCATGCGTTACCGGCAGACCCGTACAACAAGATGATGTTCTTAGTAGTAAAACATTACTACTAATCCATTGACAAACTGAAGCACCAGCTCTTGAGTAATTGTTAAAATTAATTAAATGTAGATGGAGTGGAATTTGCAACAAGCGTTATGGTTATGAAACATATTCTTTATAGGATTTTGCAAACAGCGGAAAGAAAAACTATCTATGCGAACTAAAACAAAAACTATATATAAAAATATTAATGAAATCTTTGCATTCTTTCGATAACCTGACTTCTGTTTGCAAAATCCTATAAAGAATATGTTTCATTATTATAAGCAAACAAATAATAAATAATTCACTTTTAAACATGCATAGAGTATATAGGCTCCAATACTAGTTAGCTAATAGATAGGTAGCTCTGTTGTTTTTTATCAGTCAATGTCAAATATAAATATTTCATACTTATTCATGGAAATTGTCTTTGTTTTGCATGGAACATCATTATGAGTGGCTTTGGGTTCTTCTGATGAGTCCAGAATAAGGACGAAAAACGTTTCAAAGGCTAAGCTTTTCCAGGAAACTGAATGAGATTTTATGCAAATGTAATTCATTAGAATGAAAAAGTTTTTAAAGACAGGTAGGTAAATAAATTAATTTCAGGCCTTTGTTCTCATTTTTAACTGAATTTACATATCGTAGGGGATCATGTAGATACTAGTTTAATCTGCCTAGTCGCAGGGGACTATGTTGGATGCAAGTGTTATAATGAGAATGGCAAATAAGAATTTTTACTTGTTAGCATAAGTCAGGTTATCGAAAGAATGCAAAGAATTCAAAGAATTCATTAATATTTTTACAAACAGTTTGTCTTTTAGTTCTCATGGATAGTTTTTCATTCCGCTGTTTGCAAAATCATATAAAGAATATCTTTCATTACTATAAGCAAACAAATAATAAATAATTCACTTTTCAGCGTTATGGTTGTAGAACAACTGGATTGAAATGTTTGAGTCTGAAAAAATTGTAAAGGCACAACGAATGCTCGAGACGTCACAATTGATACGGAAAAAGAAGATAATGAAAAATCATCAACAGAAGAAGGGGAAAAACATAGAAAATATAGCAGCACTATTAGAAATGGAAATGAGATATTTGTCTCGGAATGCGAAGTATTATGGGCTCACTTATATATTACAGGAAAGCAATACTGAGGGGGAAGAAGAAGAACATGAGCTAGAAAAAGTTGAGAAGAATGCAAGGGATGAGCATAGGGAAGCGGAAACGGACGAATAATGTTCATTAGAAGACCCAGATGTAAAAAAGTCCCTGTTATTAAAAAAAAAATTGTGCTCACAATTCAAACAGATTTTTTTCAATGGCAAATTATTTTGAAGGAAAATTAACGCTCTACAAAAAAGGTTCTAAGCTATCTATCTACTATAAATTTAGCAGCAATTGAAGTCGAATATTTAGATATTCAGTTTCTTATCATTTTCACAACTTTGATTTTCAAGTAACTCCCGACAAAATTGAAAATTTGCATAACATACCGAAGCGTACGATACTGGTCTGTTAAATTCGCAGATATTCATTTGACTGGCCTATTATGTATACATCAAATTCGAAAAGGAAAAAAGTCTAACAGAATAGATATAATAATTAAGGAAATACACGCCTTACTCTATAATGGAATATAATACAGAAAACGCAGATGCACGAAATCGATCAATGACATGCAATGCAACTTCAAAACTGATATTTGCGTATATAAATAACAGATGATGTCTGCAAGTTGTTAAGCTGTGCTATATTTACTAATACATGCTACAGTCAAATAATTTGTAAGAGCTGTAAAGTAAATAAATTATATGAAGCGTTAGTTATTCATAGAATCTCCTGTAGTGATCAATGATTTCTGATTGGTTAGTGCATATCTATTTTCTTATCTATTTATACGCAATGTATTTTTTTCTAAACTTCAAATCCTAACATGAATTGCCTAATACACGAATAAAACCAAAACACATTCAGTTTGTTTTTGTTAGAAAATCAGTTATTATTACCTACCCTCTCATACATCGTAAACAGAAGACATAGACATGTAGGCTATCCAAACTTCTTCACGTGTTCAAACGCAGGGACTAGACAGTCCTTATTTATTTTTCCGTTTCCCGGCTTTTACGGGCTTTAATCCGGCTTAATTTTCGTCCGGGTAGTTTTTTGTGCGTTCCAGTGAATCGTTGCATTAAATGGGGGCGTGAAATGGGCCAGCGGGAGTCGGACTTTTAGCAGAGTTTTGTTAGTTTTATATTTTTTATTGCCGTAAGCCGAGAGGGTCAGCTCGCTCTTGTCCGATTGAATGTCGTCAAATAAATCAAGATCAAGGACGTTTTTTACGTAACATTACTTGATTCGGACATTGTTATGTTCATCTCGTCTAGGGTACTCCGGAAATTATTATAATATCAATAAAAGCATATTGGATTGGATTAATTTGAGTGGGCTCTGCTCAGATTTGTATTATCATAATGGAATACAGTAGCATTTTATCTTTAGTACAAAATAACAAATGTGTATTTTCTGCTCTAGAATTTACTAGGATGTTCGGATAATAATTGTGGTATTTCATTCCTTATTCGTCTTATTATGTCTTATTCAGCATATTCATTGGGTTTGCCTTTTTAACACGTTGAGCCCCGGGTGGGTAAATTTTGAACCGCACTCCAAAAGTTTCACTGGACACTGGTACATGCGTTGCCCACGCGAACGCTATCTGTTCAGACTTCGATTTAAAATTAAGTACCCACGTTTAGAAGCTAAATGCATGCGAACTGTATAAAACCGGTCGTCCCGGAGGATAGGCGCATATTAGCGGGCTATGAAAATCTTTACTTATAGGAACACAGTCTGAGTTAAAAATTATTGACTAATTCTTAGAGATTTTTTTAATTTTTAACATTTAAAATCTAAAAACAGTTTATATGAACTTACTGTAAGTAAATAAAACATTTTTTTTACAGATTTATGGGACATAAAAAAACAAGTTACACAATAATGTATTTTGCAGGCAGAACGCATATACTTGGTTCTTGGGCATTTGTTTTCGGCTGTTTTTCTACTGTTATCCTGTTTCATATGCTTATAGCATTGCGCGCACCTCTTCCTGGAGTTCTCGGCTTCAACCAGTTCGTGTTTAGTATAATTCTCGTCGTTATCATCCTCGGGCATTGGCTCATTTACTTGTAACAATATCTGTGATAGTTGCTCTTTATATGCAGTTATTTGAATGTTCCTTTGTGTAACTTCTTTGAATAAGTACTAGAAAAGCATTCACCGGTGCTGACCCCAAAAGTGGCTCCATGGCTAGCTTTCGATACCATTTATTACTACGCCTAAGACAATGGCAGTATGCTTTTATCTGATCCGACGAATCAATGTACCCTTTTGAGTCATTATAATCAACTATAGCCTGAGGTTTAGAGATTTCTTTCCAGCGCCGACGAACGATTTTTACAGAATTCGTATGTTTAGTGGAAAGCATTAGGACATCTCATTGGTCCTTCCACTTAATCATAACTATGCCGTTGTTGCTTTCTCATGCAAAAATCTCACGTTTCAGAAGTTTTTTAGCAACTACGTCCTTTTAGTTCAATTTTCGGGTTGGACGAATAGTGCCAACCAAATGGGTTTTTCGTTCTAGCAATTCAGTAGCCAAAGCTACACTTTTATAGTAGTTGTCTGTAAATAGAGTACGACCACAATCTAAAAGTCCATTCATAATTTCAAGTACAACTTTTTGAGAAGCATTACCAGTCTTTGAGGTATCTGTTCCACTATAAACCCGTATGTTATAAGTGTAACCTTTTTCTGTACACAATTTATATAGCTTTATGCCAAACTTGTGGCGTTTGTTTTTAATAAATTGTTTGAAAATCAAACGACCACAGAATGGGATCATCGTTTCGTTGATACATACGTTACGAGTCAGTACCTCTTTAAACTTTTGGTTTAGTTTTTTTATCAAAGGAGATATTTTATGAAGTCTGTCGTTTGCGTATGATTCATCATTGTTGTCATTGAAATGCCACATGTTTAGCAATTGTTCGAATCTATTTCTCGTCATTGTCTTACTGATGTTATTCTCATACAAGAAATTTTTACTCCAATAAGTTCTGAGTTTAGGAAGTTTGAACAGTCCCATCCAGAGCAATATACCTATAAACTTTTCCATCTCATTGTGATTAGTTGGAACCCAAGACTTGGTTTTAGATCTTCGTATTGGCCCGATTTGTTGGGCATATATGTTTGATCCACCATGTAATCGATTATTTCATCCGTGATAAATATTTTGTAAATATCGTATGGATCTTTATCATATAGATCATAAAAAATTGGTTTTACTCCAGTATCCCCCAAATTTTTGTAGAAGGTTTTTAGATTTGCTCCATCTACAGGCTCCCAAACTATTTCGTCGAAACCATCAGTATCTGATACGTTCGCAGCAATAACATCGTCAATCACTTGATCTATCTACAATGAATAAAAAACTTATATAAATCAAAAGAGTTCAATAAGAATAAAACCAAATTTATCATATTCCTAGGAATAAGAGGTACAGTTTCATTCACAGCAAATGCTTCCCTCGTTTTTTGACGTTTTTTAGGTGTATCGTAACTCAAAACATTTGTGCTGAAAGAACTTGATTTAGAGGTAGAAGGTAAGGGTTCACATTTGCTCCTCTTTACAATTGCTAGGGGCACATCATCGTCACTTGAACTATTTTTACTATCACTGGGTTTATATTCGTCCGACGTATAAATATCTCCAAATTCACTTTCAAGATCCTCTTAATCAGATAAAATTTCCTGCCATATTCTTTCCAAATTCTCTTGTTCACGTTCGTATTCTCCCATTTTACAACCTCTCACACCTAAATGCTAGATACGACTAACAAAAACCACCACATACACATCGGATACCAGACAGGAATGAACGTGCAGAAACAAGTAACATGCCATGTGAGGTACACGTGAGTACCTCGCCGGTCCCACACTGCCCCAGCCCGCGAGGTACTTGCGTGTACCTCAATTTCAAATATCAATAAAACGTCAAAAATCAAAATGATTGCAATAAAAATGACAACAAGTGTAATTTATTCGACCTTATATAAGGAAATTTGTAACAAAAAGATACCGGTCCGGGAGAACCCTAAAATCGATTCTACACCGGGGCTCAACGTGTTTTTTATGTATTCATATAAGTACCTAAAAAGAAAAAAATTCAAAGGATCAAGAGAACACGCATGCTATTCTAAAGTATCTCTGTGCCAATCCAGAAAATTTAATAACTACATGCTATTTGACTATTTGTGCGGGTTATCCAATTTGGAGAGCAGAAAGGATAGCATTGTAAAGTAGTTCTAAATATAGTTTCTGCCTTGTTCGTATTTGAGACGATATCTCAAGTGCAAATGGCCTGTTAGACGACCTGTCATCAGCCTTAAGTCAGACCTCTCGAGTTTGGGAAGCCTTGTGATATTCTTTATCGAATAAGTTTGAGCTTTTTCGCCTGTCCTTGAGCTGGAATATTCCTCCATTAGGATCGTTTCTCTTCCATTTTAGGATCTCCTCCGTTATGTATATATTAGATAAGCCAAAACCGGTTCGGGCCCGAAAAAATGGGACTTCACCATATTTTTTGAAAGGGTATCAGTTAATCAATTTCCTTCTATTCCCCATACCCTGACACCTTCTTCACGGTAATCTTGTTTTTACCAGTTGTTTCAGGGATTGTCTGCATTCCCAGACACTTTTACACTCAAGAGTGTAAGGCGTTGCCTATCTACCTGAAAGTATATTGATATTTGCTTTTAGAATGCCTTTATTTATGTAATTCTAGGCACATAGATCTGTGGCATGGATTGGTTTGAAATATGGTTGGGTTGATACTTAGGGATCTGGATAGCCTGAAATCAGGTTCTGCTACGCTCACTCCAATCCCTTCAGCCAATGTCGATCAATCCGTGTATAAGATGAGTAGCCCCTTCTCCAACCGCAGGGCTTCGAGTCTGCTTGTTTGACGAGTATCAATTAGTACATCAAACGGACAATCAAAGTTTTGCTTCATTGGCAATGAGTCAGTGGGTTTGGTCATGGATTCGACTGAATTAGCAGCAGAATCTTTAAGTCACCAGACCGCCTAGTTTAAAAGAGAGCAACTGATGCAGCTTTAGGGTACTTGCTAAGTGTTGCCTACTTCCTCACGTACAGATATAGGGGATTGGTTCCATAACTGCTGCAGGGCAGGAGTACATTGCTCCTGTAATTGCTAAACAGGCAATGCATTAGAGTTTCTTCAACTTTCTTTGTGTTAATTTTTCTTCAGTTTTTGACTACCATACGTGCAATACGTAGGTTACCATGGGTCTTACAACCGAGAGACAAGATCAATAGACTATTTTAGGCTTCAGAACCCAAGTTTTACCAAACAGCCTGTGGCACATTCAAATAGTCACAGTGGTTTTGGTAAGTGCTGTTTCTAGATGTGAGTTCCAGGATAGGTTTTAATCTAGAATTACTCCTAGATGTTTAGCTTCACTGGAAAAGTTCATTACTGTTCCATTTGACACAAGAGCTCTTCAACATAGTTTTCTCCTTTTAGTAAAGAGAACAATAATTGTTTTGCTCAGATTGACACCACGGTCCTCTAACAAGCACACTTTGGATATTTGTCCACTTTCTCGACGAAAATTAAATAGAACTGCCAATACAAATTGGAGTACCCTAAGGTAGTATCCTAGGGCCTCTTTATTTTTAATTTAGTTTAGTGATGTTAGTTTTTCATTGTGAATTTCCGATGATATGACATTACTAGCTAGATACACAAATGTGAATAATACTATTCAATGTCTGTCTGCTAATCTGAACTCACTTTCAAAGTATTTCTCCTCCGCAAATTTAAATATGAACCAGGACAAAACTTCCTCTTTGCAATTTCATCCACAAGCTTCAAATTGTAGAAGTGGTGCATTAATCAAAGTAAGTAAACGGTAAATCTATACAACAAGTCAAAACCTTCAAACATCTTAGTTTATATTTAGATTTGTCATTAAAATGTATCCACGTATCATACATTTGTAATAAAATTGCTAAACATTGTTCTGCCTTACAAATACTTAATCATATTACAAGTAAACATGTATCTAAAGCATTTTATCATTTAAGCTTTGAATCGGTATTTCGTTATTGCATTATTTGCAAACGCAACTGAAACAAAATGAGTATTTATCTTTCAAGAAAGGGCAATAAGATATATGTTTGGGTTATAATATAGAGAAACTTGTAATCCATTCTTTATTAAAAAAAAAATACATTTCCATGTTTATGTATTCCAGAATTCCTAAGTAAGGAATAATATAAATGGTTTTGATTTTCAAAAGACCTATCATGAATATACCACAAGACATGGTAAAAATCTACAATATGACGTGCATAGAATGGAGCTATATAAATCAAATTCATATTACATCGGTGCTTTATTATATAGGTTACCAGATAGTAGTAATAACAAATTTTGCAAAATCGTAAAAGTCACATTGTTAACTAATGCTTTTTATTCTGTCGAGGAATTCATGCCGTACAACTTAGTATAATTTTGAGATATATGTTTTTTAGGTTAAAATGCTTTTTCAGTTTGTCTCTCTCTGTCATATCGTATATCTGTGATCGCTTGGATTAATAAAAGTGTTATTATTATCATATTTAAGGCGATATGCATGACATTTGAAATCCTATCCCCATGTCTGCTTCTCGTAGTACTAAGCATATCCCTGGACGTTGCAGACAAAATTATTTATCTTCTGGAGAAGGTCATCGACTACTATTGACCACAGCAAGGGCCATAGAACTGCACCTTGTGGACAGCCCATGACCGCAATCACCGCGGCGGACTTACTCTTCCAGGAGCAACTTTTTAGCGATTTTTATTGCAGTCTATAATGTATGTATAACTATTTTTTTCTTTTAATTGGGGGGAGTTCAAGAGTGGCTGGCGTCTAGGGTGGGTGTACCTTGGGACGCTCCCGATCTATTAATTTATTTACAATAAGGAAAACCCCAAAAGAAGCGGTAAACACCACGTTAAACTCGAAAAAATTGAAGCCTTCGATACATCAAGAAATTCTGCGTGAAGTGAAACGCCATAATAGAAAAACAAAGTTGTAGATATAAGTAAAGCAAGTGTAAGTGCCTACACCTATGCAAGACGACCTTTCTCAAGTGGTTAGTGCGTCAAAGTAAACATCTGCAACATAATACATCAGCAGTGAAAGGCAACGGACTGGTTTCTAATGAGTGGAAGTAGTAACATAAGAAAAGGATGAAAAGATGAGTTTTATGTTTAAGTTCTGTTTATTGGTTTATTAATCCTTGTCACAGTACAAATTATTACACAACAGAGAAAAATTTAAAAGTAAAAATGAAAAGGTATTAAATATAGGCAATGAAATAGAAAATACCCGAAATTGCAAAGCGGCAGTTGAAAGTAATTACTGTGGAAACACACTAATATACAGAGTGTGCAAAATATTCACTCGGGCCTCTTTCTCATAACCAACCCGCCACAGAAAGCTTTTTATCGCGAGGTAGGGTGCCCTCCACTGTAAATGGATATTTACCTGTGGAACGGTTAATTGGCAGACAAACGAAGTGAACATAGGCGGGCGGAAAGAGATGCACACTGCTAGATTCAGAAATAGAAGACTTGGAGGAAGAATAAATAAGGAGATCATAATAGATGGAAACTTAAAAGAAGCATAGAAACTAAAAAGAAGCATCTTACAAACGCCTGGAAACTAAAAAAGAATCATGGAAACTTAAAAGAAGCACCTCACAAACACCTACATTTCCCATCCTATATTCCTACCCCATGCCTCATGCGGCTCTCGATGTTGACAACAAGCATGTCCAATGTCCAATGTCCAATGTCCAATGTCCAATGTCCAATGTCCAATGTCTAATATATAAAACCTCCGATATTTGGTTCCGCCACGTGGACGACCAGGCTGCGTGTTGGAACAAACCTCTATGGATGCCCGAAATCGGCAGCAATGCCCACCTAACGCTGGAAAATCAATCAATCAACTATTTCTTTCTTTTAATTGCTAATAATAAAGACTTTTTTAATATTATTATTATATTAAAGACTGCGCTAGAGAAACTAAAAAAATATTAGTTTGCAATTAAAACAAATTGGTGACGTTATATCTCAGATATAGTGGACGTAAGAGAATGTAAATAGTATCCAGAGCGCAATTATTAAAATCTACATACCTCCTGAAACATTTGAAGAAAGTTTTCAGGCAGAGCTGTATTTCTTACACTTACACAATCCAACTTGGGCATGCCATGTGTGAAAATTACGCCATCTATAACGTTGAGCTGATGTTATTAAGGAACTGATAGGACAGAGCTATGGTAAGGTCGCACTCCTAACAGTCAACCTCGACAAATGGCATGATGCTGTTAGACGTGCAACATATCAAAAGTAGGCCAATTAGGTTAATGCATCGGTCATGAAATAATTGGTAAGTCGTTATGATTAGGCATAAGAAATACATTATCTAAGAGTGAACACTACCTATGGTCAGTGGGGAGGGGGATAAAGCGCCAAATGGAGAGATATATCCCTAATAATCTAGTTTTAGCCAAAAATAGTCTTCAAAAATCCCGTAGTATTTATTTATGTACTACTTACACTTATTTTCAGATAAATAACTTCACCCAATTTGCAAAAAACAGTTTAATGTTAATGTTAAAATTATGATTAACAATAAGCTGTTTTTTTCAAATTGGGTGAGGTTATTTAACAGAAAATAAGTGTTAGTTGTACATAAATAAATACTACAGGATTGTCGAATAATATTTTTAGCTAAAGTTTGATTATTAGGGAGATATCTCATAATTTGGCGCTTTATTTCCCTTCCCACTAATCTTAGGTAGTGTTGACTTTTAAATGTATCACTTTTTGCAACAATAATATCAATATGTTTTAGAAGGTACATATGTAAGTATCATATTTATGAAACATTCCTGGATTCCTTCGGTGAAAACAAAATACGTTCCAGAATTTTAAATTAGATCGCCTAAAACATTTATTTCGGCAAATTACAGTTTATATTTCTCTTTATGAGCAAGTTATTTATTATCCTGTGTACTCTGACATAAATAAAATCTCCAGTAGGTGGATGTTGAATTTGGCACATGTATTGGGGCTTTGAAAGGAAGACGAAACTGACGTGGGTGGTAAATATTATACCACAGAATTGTGTGTGTTTGTGTTTAATAACAGAATGACCTTTTTGATGGTGGATAGGAACTTATGAATGATTTCGTAGTACCTCAACAACAAAGGAACGTAAAGGAATTGTAAACACATTCGAAGAGTAGGCGTGACGCTCTTAGTTAGATCGGTTTTGTCGATTTAAACGATTTTGCGCTACACAATCTCTATTGATTTAAATAAATGCGCATTCTTGTGAACATTGAAATTGTATTGAGGATGACAATTTTTTCTGAAGTGCTCTTAAATAGAATAATTTATTAGATCCATGGAATTTTATATGTTGTTGCCTAGACTATTTAGTTTAATAGTTATAGTGGGTGGTACGGGTTTCACGTAATTTTTTAAATACGTTTAGAAATCGTAATGATTTAAATTACCCAAGGATATTTTGAAGAATTGAGTCTATGTCACAATTCGGTCTATTATGTAAGAGTCACCAACAAGCCTCATGTGTATTGGCTTCACAAAAACCTTAGACGTGTGAGAGACACAATATCCTGGGGTAAAATTGCAGCTAATGTACTAACAAATAATCCGACATTTATTAATTATTTTGCAGGATTGGGCAAAAGTATGGAATAATCGCTATACATCTGCCCGTAGAAGTTTCCTGAAAAAATGCTTGAAGGGGTGTAAAGATTTTTATTTTTGCACATATTTGGGTGCCGTCTAATTAATTTTTGCGTCAGCGGTTTTTGACATGTGACGATATCGAATTTTTTTAAATATTTCTTTCCCATTTTCTGGTGCAGTTCTTTATTTTCTTCTCAGCCATATGAAATTTTGTATAGGTTGCATAAGAAAAATTTTGAGAAAAACATTAAAAATAATTTTATTTCTTTAATTTGTAGTTAACTTGATTTATACCTGGAATTTTTCGGTCAGTTTTAAATGAAAATTCTTATGTTTTCTTACGTTTCGGTTTTATTAACCATCGTCAAAAGAAAAACTACAGTATTTGTATTAAAATACGATTACTTTACGTAATTTTACAAATTGAATTTCATTACTTACAATTTAAAAATTTTCGTTTACACTATTTTACCATTTTATGTATATTTCTGTTAAAAGTTTTAATGCAACTAAATGCTGAACAAAAGTATTGCCTGCTTTCTGGTCTGTGTTATGTCACCATTGATACAGTTTATTTAATTATGGATGTTAGATATAAAGTTTTCTCCAATGACTGGTGGTGTAAAATATGATCTTTTAAGAATTATCTTGCGGACTTGATGGAAAGATGTATAAATATATGTTGTGTAATAATATCCCCTTTTTGGTTAATTTAATAAGTTAAACTATGTTTCACTTAAATTCTCTATATCAGCGCGATTGTTTATTGCGTTGTTATGTCTTTTAATTTGTAACATTTCATGTATTGTCCTTCGATGATAATTTGGTTCCTTCTGTAAAATTTTTGTATTGTCAAAGTTAAAGCTATGATAATGGTCTAAAGCGTGTTTGGTAAGAGCTGTCGATTTTTGATTTAGTGTTCTTATATTATATTTGTGTGTATATATTCGTTCATGCAGGTACTGTTTTGTTTGGCCAATATATGTAGTGTTACAATTATTACAGGTTATTTTATAAATTGCATTAGTTTCGTCTTTTGGTTGTAGTTCGGGTTTTAGATTTGTAAAGAATGTTTTTGTTGTAATATAAGGTATATGCGCTAATGTTATATTGTGTTTTTCTTCATACATTTGAAATATTCTCAGATGTTTTTGGTATGTAAGACAAGTAGTTGATATTGTGTTCACTTCTTTGATTCATATATTGTTCTATATTCTTTTTTAATTATTGGTTCATAAAAATGTTTAGGAGTTTGTTTCGAGGACTGTTTTAATTTTTTTCAAGTTATTTTGTCTATATTTTGGATGCGAAAGTTGAATGGTTCGATCTGTTAGGCTATTAACAACGTTTTTTTTTTGTAATTGGTAGGAGTGTGAGAATTAGAATTTAAGTATCTGCGACCAAGTTTCTTTCGGGTAATAGTTAGTATTAATAATTCCGGATTCATTGTATTTAATAATTTAAAAAAATACAAATATTTATTTAATTTATAGCTTTATGATAAAATGCTCTACTTGAATTAAATAAAGTTAAATTACTGTTCGAAATGAAGCTCACAATAAGTAAATTGAATAGAAACATTTTAATCAGGTGTATCACAAGTTTTGTGATCGGACAACCCATAATGCATAAAACTTTTTTTTTGTTAATGCTTATCTTCGTCGTTTTTGTCAGATTTCACAGTTTATATGTTTGTGATTAAAACAACGACAAATATCATTCATTGATGTTCATTATTTCAGTATGTTTTTCCGTGTGTTGGTATCAAGTGCAAAATGGTGCTTTCGCAACGACAAAGAACAGAAATGTTAATGATGATTGGCTTTGGTATATACCTATTAACTAATGTATGGAATTGAGGCTAGAGAAGGAGATAGTTTTCTGCCTCTACTGGGAACTTGGGACCCAACGCGCACGCTCTCACGACACGATCCAACAGGCCGATTAGATTGTGACCATTTACCTTCTATATTCAGTTGAACTGTCACAATCTCGCGTTATTAGAGTACTCTTAAAGGATAGAGAGACAAGCTTTTCTTGGCGTCAAGTTATCAACGAAACTCACAGTATGTAGTTAATAGGGAATTATTGGAAATTTCAAATACTGCCACGCAGTATTAAGGGGCTACCTTATTTTATTAGCGCATCATCCTTATTTTATCAACGAAATGTTAGTTATTGGAACACTTGCTTCGTTTTTCGTGTCATTATTTCTGTGCAATTCGACGCTTGCGCACTCATTCCCTAACCTTACAAAATTAATAAATAAAGAATTTTTGTATATATTTTTTTCTATCTTTTGTGCTCTGGTGCATGTGTACTGTTTTATTAAAATTCAATATGGAATCGGATCAGATACTTATAGGTTATATTATCTATGTATTGTTGAAAGTTGCCAAATGTCAACATACTGTAAATTTAACGCATTGCAGTATTCCTTCACAAATAAGGACAAGCACTATCCTTAATAAGGGATCCCTTATTTGCGGTTCAAACTGCGCAGGCGTACATGTCAAAATAACGCTTATTTTAATACTGCTTATCCTTATTGCACGTCCAATAATTCCCTAATATGTATATGGGCTTTGGAGACTGTAGAAGAACACAACTAGAGGTATGCAACCAGACATACCAG
Organism: Stenurella melanura; assembly: GCA_963583905.1. NCBI lineage: Eukaryota > Metazoa > Arthropoda > Insecta > Coleoptera > Cerambycidae > Stenurella > Stenurella melanura. The sequence goes on from OY757314.1 coordinate 123,855,974, forward strand.
AGATATCCAAATCGAATTCCGTTGACCCAATTTGCAGTAAGTAAAGTTTTAAGAAATGTGACAATATTGGTTCTGTTAAAAATGCTCCTAGAACTGGACGACCAAAATCGGCAACCAATGATGATAGCACGTTGAATATTCTGTTAAGGCTCGAAGAAAATCTACAAACATCGACAACGCGGCTACCATTAAATAAAAAAATTAAGTCGTCGCAGTGTAAGCAGGATTTTGAAACAAGAAAAATTATTTCCCTACAAAGTCCATTTGGTGCAGGAGCTCCCTGAAGACGAACAAGACGATAATTTTTGCTTTTTAATATTTGTTTCTCTGACAAAGCAACATTGAGTATTAACGGAACAGTTAATCGGCATAACTGTTTCATTTGGTCCAGGGAGAATCCTCACTGGATTCAAGAAGCTCACACCCAGCATCCTCAAAAATTAAATGTGTGGGAAGGAATTTTTAGGGGAAGCATTATTGGCCCTGCTTTTATCCACGGAGCATTAAACGGTTTAAAGTATTTAGAGCTCCTGCGGAACGATGTTATTCCTGACTTAAGAAACGGGGAAGATTTCCCAGAGAACGTTTGGTTTTAAAAGGTTACCCCCCCCCCTCATTATGTAATAACAGTTCGAAAAAATTTAAATGTTATCTTTCCTGACCACTGGATTGGAAGAAGAGGTGTGTGGCGTGTGACGTTTCCCTTACATCTCACCGCCACATCATTTGGCTCCCTAAATACATATACGAGCGGCCATGTTAAGTTCGTTGGAAAAGCATATAGGGCAGTGGCTACTCCAGCCATACTGATGAGTTCAAAGAGTAGCCAGGGAACGAAACGCTAATATTTCCAAGCTCCGCAATTGTTGACCCCAACGTGATCTGAACACGCAACGTGATTTACGACGGACTCTACACCCTACGGAGACCCGTGCACAAGCATGTCCGAGTTTATGAGTTATTTCCTCCTCGAGCATTGCATTGCTTAACTCCTCCAAGTAAAGAGTGGGGTACTCGCTTAGTTCCTATCCAGTTTATCCATAGTTCTTACTACCAACAGGTTTCTCGTGGCTTTGTTAGTGGTGGGAAATGATGTGGCGTGTGACGTTTCCCTTACATCTCACTGCCACATAATTTGGCCTACTAAGTATATATACGAGCGGCCATGTTGAGTTCGTTGGAAAAGCGTATACGGCAGAGGCTACTCCAGCCTTGAGTTCATGGAGTAGCCACGGAACGAAACGCTAATATTTTCAAACTCCACAAGGTGCTATTGAATGGCCTGCGCGTTCCCTCTAGATTTTTTTCTCGATGGGTACGTAAAAAATTATATTTTTCAAAGTAGACCCAATAATTTGGCCGATTTAAGACAAAGAATTCGTTATGAAATAATGAAAATACCCCAACATGTTCTGGTAAATTCGACAAGAGACTATGTGGATATACTTCTATCTAAGATCGGGAGGACATTTGAGGATAATAAACACTGTAGAAGACCCTCTATTGAATATGAGGTCAGACTACATGGTACCAAAAATCACCTTTAACAAGCCCTTCAATATCACCATTGGAGATAGGAAGGACTGGTCAACAGAAGCTCCTGACATACTACGAAAGGGCCTAACCTGGTATACTGACGGGTCTAGGACAAACACAGGAGCTGGAGCTGGTATACATGGTGAAAGATCCAGGGCAAGTATAAGTCTTTCCCTTGGGCAACACGCCACTGTGTTCCAGTCAGAAATTCTGGCTATACTTGAATGTGTACGCGAGAATGCAAACCGACAATATGTGAATCAGCAGATCTCCATTGCATCAGACAGTCAGGCAGCACTTAGAGCACTAGCCTCTAACAGAGTGTCATCCCGACTGGTATGGGACTGCCATGAAGAGCTGAAAATTCTGGGCGAGCAGAACAGAGTCAAACTACTCTGGGTACCAGGACACTCCAGAATTGACGGCAATGAAAAAGCTGATGAACTTGCTAAACAAGGGGCAGCTAACATATTCTATGGCCCAGAACCCGTGCTGGGCATTTCTAAAAGCTCAGCCAGAGGGGCGATTAAAGACTGGGTCAAGAGTAAACACAAGAACCACTGGAGGAACATTCCAGGAAATCGACATGGAGAAACACTTATTAAAGGTCCATGTGCAAAACAAACTGAAGAACTGCTCACAATGAACAGGACGCAGTTAAGACTAATAACAGGACTTCTGACGGGACACTTTCCTGTAAAGAAGTACCTGAATACAATCGGCAAATTCGACGGCAACCTAGACTGCAGACTATGCAGCAAGGAGCCGGAAAAGGTCGATCACATCATTTTTTACTGCGAGGCATTGGCTCGCAGAAGATATGGCATCTACGGGCAAACACGAACAGACCCGGAACTTATCAGCACCCGTCCGACCATAGACCTGTATCATCTGATTAGAGGTACAGGGGTACTGGAGTGGGCGGAGTGAAGCATGGCAGGGAGAGCACAATAAGCCCAGGAGGCTGCAGTACCCTCGGAGTTTTCTACTAACAGACGAGCCCTGGGGAAAAAAAAATGTGGATATACTTGATTATTGTCAATTAGTGAATGGGGAAAACTATGAACAGTTGCTGTAAGCGAAGCGTTTTTCTTTTCTATTCATTCTCTCTTGAATAACTTACTTTTCATCTCTTATTGTTACTTGTTATAATTTTGATCAAATTTTGTCGCATTAATGAAGTAAAATGATTTTTATTTTTCCTCAAAAATTTCCTATGCAATCTATACAAAATTGTGCATGGCTGAGAAGAGAATAAGAAACTCCACCAGAAAGTGGGAAAAAATATAGTTTAAAAAAATATTCGATGACGTCGTATCTCAAAAACCGCTTACGCAAAAATAAATTAGCACCCAAATATGCACAAAAATAAAAATCTTGACACCCTTTCAAGAATTTTTTCAGGAAACTTCTACAGGCAAATTTATAGTGATTATTCCACACTTTTGCCCAACCCTGTATAAATTCTTAAGAGCAGTTTATAAAGATAAACGAGTTAACCATTATACTTTTCGTCGATTTACTGCACTTTTTATATAATTGTTGCACACTATAGGACACTCTCCTCAGTCTCCCGGGCGGGCGGGCGGTCGGACGGACGGACGGACGGACGGACGGACGGACGGACGGACAGACAGACAGACAGACGGACAATTTGAAAGTTGTTCAGAATTCGATCACCAACACAGTGATATGAACATTTTTTCTTTACGAGCAATATTACCCGGTTTTAGAAATAATCAGGGCGAAAAAACATTCATATGATTTCTATTTGGCAACATCTAAGGAATTACAAAAAAAATTATTGACAATGGACAACTGTGCCATATTTCAAAATTTTCATATTTATTATCATTTCCTTAGATCGGGCCTTCGTTGACTAGATTGAGAGGTTATGATTAAACAGGTATTTGGAGAGTAGTAGCTTTTGTTAGTTAATATAACACATGATCTGATGCATGGTCTGTTCTACCAGCAGTAGCACTGGACTTTTATAATTATTATTCTTAACCCTACTAATACTAGTTTAAAAAAATAATTGTAATAGTAACTGATAACTGATTTTTATTGCATAAATTAAAAATTATATTTAAAATATCTTTCATTGGTTCATTTCAAATCACACGAGCATGATTTAAGAAAGGAATCAACAAACCTACGTGACTATCTTACCATTTAACTATAAAGTTAGGAAAATGTTAATGTGTTATCTTATCAACATGACAGTTGCCTATCAAAGTAACAGATAAGTTAAATTTCTGTTTTTTATTTCTATTTTACTTAATCTCTAAATCACATCAATATTTTTACAATTAAATAACCCTGTTCAAGATTTGAAGTGGAACACTTTTTTGTTTTACTGATTATTTATATAAGATTTTCAAATTAACTCTGCGTTTCTATTTGATACCCTTGACTTTCTGACAGATTTAATGTAGTTATGTATGCTTTTTCGCCAAACGTTGATCCTCGCACTTGGGCACAAATTACCCACAATGTTACGCATTTTTTACAATTCTGTATTTAAATTATCCCAATATTATGGGTGCTGTTTATTTTTCCAACAAACTTTACGCCCACAATGGATATATTTATATAAATTTAATATCGTTCTTGCTGTTAATTTCCGTTCAAATTCAAAACAAAGTTCACTATAAGTTATAATGCGACGTAGATTTTGGCAGAAAATATGTAAATCACATCATTGATTTATTTATACAGTTCGGCGGCGAATTGAAAATATGTTTCTATTAATGCTTAACAGCTGTGAAAATGCCATCCTAGATATTGTGAATATTAAATACTTATTAATATAAATAATGCTTGATCCCTATTTATATAAAATATTCCTGGAAACATCTATTAATTTTGAAAAGCAGCAAAATATAATGAAATAGTGTAGTCAAGTCAGTTGTTATTTGTACTAAGGTAGGCTGCGGAAAATCTGAATTTGGAATGACACTAAATGAGAGTTTGATTTACCAAGGTTCTATGTAAATTAGTTCTACATCGTTGCTAAAGAAAAGAATCTGAAGGAATAATAATAACAATGGCAATCCTAGAGCGAACCACCTCTACTATATGGACGACCTGAAGTTGTCTGCTAAGAATGAAGCTCAACTAAATCAAGGACTAAATGACAGGCAAGATCTGAGGACCGAGCTAAACGCAAAGAACAAAATCTCAGCAAAAAACGCTATGCTATCTGAAATACAAGAATTTGTGGTTGGAGTTCCTCAAGGATCTTGTAACGAGTATTTAACGTTATATTAAAACAACAATTGTATTTAGAATAACTTTATGTCAACTGTCAAATATTAACTGAAGTTAGTTGCGTGTGTACTAAAGGTAGGTACACACTATAGTATGTTACATCCCCTTTTTTTTGGGAGAATAAAAATAGAGTACATTGTAATAACATTATAAATCTAAACGCTTCACTGGTTTAATTAGTCTTCCATATCTAGTAGCTTGAACGGTTGGCATTTCTGGTTTGGAACCAGGTGTGATCTTAGTTGCATCTTCGGTTAAGCCTTCTGAAACGGCGGTAGCTGGTTCAGGTATGGTTGATGGTAATAAGTTGATAACAGAAGGTAACGTTTTCTGTTCAGTAATGGTGGCCTTAGTTTTATGTATCAGACTAGAATTTCTTCTGAACGTTTTACCATTTTCTGTTTTTAAAATGACTGATCTTGGATTTTCTGTATTCTTTATTACCTCAGCTCCTCTCCAATTTCTGTGTGATATTTGAAATCTTACTTTATCACCTTCTTGGAAAACATCCGGTGGCTTTGCATCATAATCCGCATACTCTTTCTGCTTTTCTCTCAATTTTTTCAATTCTTGTTCAACACCTTCTATAATGTTAGGTTTTAAGTTTTCTTTAGGGGTTGGCAGTAATGATTTGGTAATTCTACTGAATAGTCTTTGATTGGGAGAACCTAAAGTGTCATTTCGAGGAATGTTTCTAAAGTTTAATAGTGCTAACTGAACGTCTGTGCCATCCATCATGCATTTTTACTTCCCTCGCATACCGAAGGGAAGTATTGTATTCGAGAAAAAATCACCCTCCGAGATTTTTTCGGATTCTGACGTTTCAGAACACGTAGATTCCGAAAATATAGGTTTTTCAATTCCGTCAGTCTGTCTGTCTGTCTGTCTGTCGGTCTGTCGTCTGTCTGTCTGTCTGTCTGTCTGTTGGTGCATTTACTAAAAAACTACTTGACGGAGAGCAGTCAAATTTGGTAGGTAGTTAACCCTACTGTCAGCGAAGAACTGGTAGAATTTTCACTGAAAAATATACAGGGTGGACCGTCTAAACGGAATAAATAGTGAAAAAATTTTTTTTTTGCTCAAATTTAAAATTTCCACGTTTCATGACGCGCTAAACGTGTTTCAGGAAAAAAAATTTTTTGAAAATTTTTTTCACATTTTTGAAAAAATTTTTACCAAGATGAAAAAAATTTGTTTTTGCTCAAATTTAAAATTTCTACGTTTCATGACACGCTTAACCTATTTCAGGAAAAAAAATTTTGAAAATTTTTTTCACCAATATTTTCGAGAATATTTTTGAAAAAATTTTTACTACTAAAATGAATTTTTTCTTTCTTTCTTCAAATTTAAAATTTTCACGTTTCATGGCATTCTAAGCCTGATTAAAAAAAAAGTTTTTTGAAATTTTATCACTAAGATAGAATTTTTCTGTCTTTGTTCAGATTTTAACTATCCACGTTTCCATGACATTCTAAAACTATTCAAACAAATTTAAAAATGTTTTTGAAGAATTTTTTTAAAAATTTGAAAACATTTTTAATCCATTTATGTAGGTATCACTAGTATAGAACAGACGAAAAAATTTTTTTTGCTCAAATTTAAAATTTCCACGTTTCATGATATTCCAAACCAATTTCGGAAAAAAAAAATTTGCAACATTTTGTTACCAGTTTGGAAAAAAATTTAACACCAGAATGCTCAAATTTAAATGACATTCTAAACCTAGGTATTTCAGAAAAAAAATTTTGAAAATTTTTTTCACCAACATTTTTCAAAAAGTTTTTACCACTAAAATAGATCGAATTTTTTTTTATTTGCTCAAATTTAAAATTTTCACGTTTCATAGCATTCTAAACCTATTTTAAAAATACATCATTTTTAATTTTTAAACTTTTTTTAGCACTACTATAGAACAGAAGGAAACTTTCCTTTTTGCTCTAATTTAAAATTTCTACCTTTGACATTTTAAACCTATTTCAGAAGAAAAAAATTTGAAAATTATTTTACCATCTTTTGAAAAATTTAAAAAAAATTAAATTTTTTAACCACCACTATACTTCCACTCCATTACGTGAATGTTGGATTGAAAATGTGACAGATGGCAATAACATCTGGCATATGCACCTATTATACTTTTATTGAAAAATGTACAGGGTGGTCATCCCAAGAAATAATTTAGTCATGGTGGACATTTGTAAAGGTATTTGCGCAAGCCTGCCATATGTGGCACCTGCTATTTAGTATTGAACTTTTGCTGTTGGATGAGCAATCTGTATATTTTTTTGACCAAAACTTATCAAGTTTTCTTTGTAATAATAGCAATAACTCTACTCCGATTATTATTCTCAATGTCATTTCGTAATGATTATTTTATTAGAGAGACTGCCATGAACGAGGGAAGTTCTGTGTAAATACCTTTACCGATTTTTTTAGAATATTTTTGGTTATTTGAACTCCTCGTTCAGCTAGACCGTTTCCTCTTGGGTGTTGGGGGCTTGAAGTAGAATGTCGAAAGCCCCATTTTGCTTGAAAGTCTTGAAACTCACGAGACACTAGTTGCGGACCATTGTCAGTTTCTAAAATTTCTGGTACGCCATGCGTGGCAAACCATTGTTTGAAATGTTTAATCAGTTCACTAGACGTTTGAGTTAATAATTCCTTGAAATCCACGTAACCGGAATAGCTATCACAAATCGATAGGTACGCTTTACCGTGGTACGAGAATAAGTCACTGGCTACAATTTGCCATGCATAGGACGGTATTTGTTTGGTCACTATAGTTTCTTTGTCATTAGCCCGTTGTGATTTTTGGCACACACTACAACGCTCCACAAATTCACTTATGTCCTTGTATTGCCCTTTCCAGTACAATAATTGTCTAGCTCTCCTTAGACAGCTTTGTATTCCAAAATGTCCTAAGTGAATATTTGACAACATTTTTGGAATTTGGCTCTTTGGAACTATTACCTTATCACTTTTGAATAGAAGACCTGCCTCATATGAAAGTTCCTCTCTAAAATTAAAATAATGTTTTATATTATCGGGAAGTTCTTGCTGATTTTCCCTTTTGTATATTTTCCAGTAGTGATTGTAGCTCAACATCTTTTTCTGTTGCTTCTACCAGTTCATCTTTGGCTTTTTCAGACATCGTTAGTATGATTTGTATTTCCAATTCCTCTTCACCTGCCTCCTCCTTGTTTTTACAATCACGGCTTAATGCATCGGCAATAGGTATATCCGTACCTTTTTTATACATGATTTTTGGTGAATGCTGCAATACATCAAACAGAATTCTTTGTAGTCGAGCAGGAGCAGCTTGAAGTGGTCTTTTGAAGATGATTTCTAATGGTTTATGGTCAGTTTCTATTAGTAATTTCTTGCCATAAACATATTCATGAAATTTTTGGCATGCAAACCTGATCGCAAGCGCTTCTTTTACTATCTGCGGATAGGTTTCTTGGGAGGTCGTTAGAGACTTGGTTGCATAAGCAACTGGCTGGTTATCTTGCAAGAGGACCGCTCCTAGACTTTTTGAACTAGCATCTACTGAAAGTGTTACGTCTTTATTAACCTCATAGAATTTTAATACGGGGGGTTCTGCAAGTATTTTCTTTATATTTTCAAATGCTGCTTGTTGCTCATGTTCCCAAGACCATATAATGTCTTTCCGAAGTAATTTTCTAAAAGGCTCGGTTGCATCGGACATATTTGGTATAAATTTATTGAGATAAGTTATCATACCTAGTAGTCTTTGCAGCTGTGTTTTATTCTCTGGCTCTTTCAGATTTCTTATGGCCGACACCTTCTCCGGATCGATTTTTAGGCCCTCGGATGACAAAATATGTCCTAAAAATTTTACCGCTGTGGCTTCCAATACACATTTTTCTTTATTGAGCTTCAGGCCAGCTTCTTTTAGAATTTTGACAACACGATTAGTTATTTGTTGAAGTTCCGTTTTGGTTGAGGCATGAATCAAGATATCATCCATTGAACACTCTGTATTAGGAATATTTTTCAGTAGTACATTCATTACTTCTTGGAAAACTTCCGGAGCAGATGACAATCCAAAGGGAAGTCTCAAGCAAGAGTATCTACCCCACGGTGTAGAAAAGGTAAGGTATTTTTGTGTCCTTTCACTGACTTTAATTTGCCAGAAACCTTTTTTACAATCGAGTAGTGTAAAATACTTGGATCCACTTACTCTGGCTGCAATTTCTTCTATGGTTTTTAATGGATAGTGCCTCCGAAGAATATTTTTATTCACATCTGTTGGATCGAGACATATTCTTAATTTGTTATTCCTTTTAACGATTACCATTGGACTAACTGCTGGGGTTGGTGCACTGACTGGTTTAATGACACCTAATTCAACCATAGAATCCAATTCATTCTTAACTTGGTTTCTAATCGAATGTGGAATTCTTCTTGCTGGATTAATTTCGAACTTGGGGTTATCTACCAGGTCAATATCATATTCAAAATTTTTCAAACATCCCAGACCTTTAAACATTTCATCATTAATGGTGTGTTCGCTTACCTCATTGACTCTGAGAATTAGTCCCAATTTTTGACATGTTTGTCTACCAAGTATTGGACACACCTTTTCTGCGACTACCTTGAACAGTATTTTTGACTTTTTCTGTTTGATTCTACATTCCAGATTTATTTCCCCGATGACAGGAATTTTATGATCAGTAAATCCTACAAGTTTTTTTGTCGTAGAGGTATTTAATGTTAAGTTGGGTCCAAGTTGGTCGACGATATGTTTAGGAAGTACATTGCATTGTGCGCCTGTATCTAATTTTACGTCAAACCTTTTATTTTCAAAGACTATTTTCTCGTGCCAGTCACTTTCGAATTCCTTTACTTCATGGATGTATAGGACTTCTTCTTCCGATTCATTTAGACTTTCAACTGCATTGACATTTTCTTTGGTTTTACTATCCTTCTTGTCTTTTACACCATGATTCGTGTTTTTAGACCAACATTGCTTCGTAAAATGTCCTTTCTGCTTGCAATTAGTGCATGTTTTTCTGTATGCCGGACAGCTTTTTGGTTTATGCTTCGTGCCACATCTTTTACATTGGAATTCTTCTACTTTGTTGGTTTGTTTATTTTTTACTACATTTACTTGGCTAGTGCTTGCTTCTACCTTCTGTAGTTGCTTTTGAACCATCTCATTTGATCTGCACATCATCACAGCTTTTTCTAGCGTCAGACTATTACCTTCATGCAGTAATTTTAGTTGCAGATCCTGTTCTTTGACCCCAAATATTATTTTGTCTTTTAACATACTATCATTCAAGCAGTTACAAAACTCACAAGTTTTTGCATACGTTTTGATTCTCGTAAGAAACTCATCAAATGATTCATTTTCACCCTGTATAGCTTTGTTGAAAGTAAGTCTTTCGAATGAAAGATTAACAGTAGGTGAAAAGTGAGCTGTAAATTTTTGCTTTATAACTTTTAAGTCTACCTGTTGCGTTTCAGTCAAGTTAAAACTATTGTAAATCTTTATGACATCTTGGCCAATAGTACTCATGAAAGTTGCACATTGCACTTGAGCTGATTTTGTGCCTAGCTGGGTAGCTGTTGCCCACCACTCGAACTGCTGTATCCACTCTTTCCACGTGGTCGCCATGTCCTCGTTGGTTGTGATCAGAGGTTTTGGGGGACGAATTCCTTGCATACCTGCTTCTGTCATGATTCACATTTGCTTTTATTATATATATTTTCTTTCTATATTAACTTCTGACACCATGTAACGAGTATTTAACGTTATATTAAAACAACAATTGTATTTAGAATAACTTTATCTCAACTGTCAAATATTAACTGAAGTTAGTTGCGTGTGTACTAAAGGTAGGTACACACTATAGTATGTTACAGATCTGTCTTGGGACCTTTATTATTCATGTATTAATTAATATTATATATATTATAGTCACCTTTCTGTGTTTGCAGATGACTTTACGTTCATTATAGCTTCTGACACACTTGAAGAGCTCCAAGAAAAAATTGAAAAAACACTAGAAGAAATTAGTACCTGGTCTCAAAGAGATAAATTAATTTTAAACGAATTTAACACGATTTTTGTAAATGTTTATATTCAATAACCACTACATGACAAAGTAACTCTATTGAGAAACATGACATTAACTCAGTGTATAAAACTTCTTGGTACGCATATAGATTTAAAATTATCGTTTGAAACCCATGTTTGTAAACAGTTGAACAAGGCGTATTTGGCTATTTTGCAAATGAAAAATACAATTAACGAGGAATGTCTATTAAGTAAGTATTATGCTCTTGCATATTCACATATAGCGCACAATATTCTCTGCTAGGGAAGTTCTGCACATTTGAGTTATTATATGTCAGAAAAGAATGATCAGATTAGTATTCAAGCATGAGGCGCCCTGTATATTTGAAAATAAAATGATCAAATGCATCTTTTTAAACAGAATAACTTTCTTATTTAACATTTCTTACAATGTCTCACCGTTTTCCAGATAATGCTGGTCTAAATAGAGCTGGGGGCATATATTTTTAGTTTTTTATCGTGTAATACAAGTCACAAAAATTGTTCCAAATGACCTCTATCTCCACGTATACACATTTCGGCACGTCGAACTAAAGACATACGCACTCCGTTCAACACATTTGGTAAATTAGGATAATTTTTTATGGTTTCTATGCACATTAAAATACGTTGTTGCCATTGTCCTAGTGTCAATTGGATCACGGTAAACCAGAGATTTAAAATGCCCCCAGAAATAAAGTCCATCGGATTTAAGTCGGGCGATCTAGCAGGCCATGGTATTGGTCCGCCACGTACAATCCATCATCGAGGAAACTTTCTGTTCAAAACATTTCGAAGAGCCAGACTAAAATGGACTGGCGCGCCATCGTGCAAATGCCACATTCTTCTGCGCGTAGCCAAGGGTACGTCTTCCAGCAAATTTATCAATGTTTGTTGCCAAACATTTAAGTATACATCACCATTTAATCTAGCGGGTAATTGTATAGGTTCAATTATTTCATTACCACAAATGCTTGCCCACAAATTAACGCTGAACAGTCGTTTAAAATGCGCCCTTCTTATTACACGTGGATTTTCGTCTGCCCAATAGTGCATATTTTTAAAATTAAACACTTCATTTCTGGTAAAACACGACTCGTCGGAGAAACACAGAACGTTTAAAAAATCCTCATTTGCCGCGTCTTTTCTTAAAATCCACCTACAAAATTGCATTCGCTCTGCAAAATCTTGAGGTTCTAGTGCTTGGACACGTTGATAGTGATAGGGATGTAAGTGCATATCTCTCAATGTCCTCCATACCACAAAATGGGATACCCCCACACGGTTCGCGATATTGCGGGTGCTTAAAGTTGGATCCTCTTCTGCAAGTTCCAAAATTTGAACCTCTGCATCAATTACCCGTTCATCGCGTTGTGGACCTCGTTCTCCTCCATGTCCATTGAGACGACCTGTTTCTCGAAGAAGCTGGTCAATACTACCAAATGTACGAGCACAAGGATGACGTCGATTAGGGAACTTTACACGATAAAGCTCCTCCGCACCAGCTGCATTTTCACCACTTTCTCCATGCACCAAGTGCATATCCGCGAGCTCAGGATAAGTGTAATCTCCCATAATATCCAAAATCTGCGTTTTAAAACACCACACTAAACTGGGAATTAACATTATCAATAAAGAAAACAAAAAGAAAAACTTGGTCCAGAATTCATAAGGTAACATAAAAAGCACGAACGAGAAGTAGTGTCTTACGTAACCAAGTACTAATGACTGGATCGATAAGTCAATAAAATAAATCTTAACATAAGTGGCACAAAATTCAAAAAGAACAAAAGCAACAGACAAAACCAAGGAACTGGTAGGTCGTGTCGTGTGTACGTTCTTTACCAAGTAAGAACACAAACTGAAATTATTACTTGAGAATATTACAAGGGCTCTCCCTTGTAATATTGGCACGCGTAATAAGATAATTTAATAAGATATTAAATTTATAAAAACATGGCGGCGTCCTCTGTCGGTCGCTCTTAACTGCTTTTTCCATACTTATTTGCACGAATGTCAGAGTATCATGTGCGACAAGACGCAAGGCAAAAAGCCTACCTCAATATGCCAGCAGTTCTCAAGCTATGTTATTAAGTAGTTTGTAAATTTTTGTTTCTCCAAAACTATGAGCATGTTATATAAGGCTTTTTTGTTTGTCTTGTCGTTCCCTACCATCAGTTTTTTTTAATGACATGAAACTAATTACACCCTGTATAATATCATTTATTTGAGTCTTGCACAAAAAATTAGCTTCTATTTTTTGCATAGTGATATTTGTAAAACAATTGCAAGAGATATTGTGTTATTACTTCTCTTTATAACTACTGTTTTTTCTTTTATTGGTGTTGCCGATGCTTTTAACCCTTATTGCTTTATATGTTCCACATAATATAATATAATTTAACATTTCAAAACAGAACAAAAAGTTTTGCAAATAAGTATTAGGATACTATAAGAAAACAATTGAAAAGAAAAATTACCCTCATGAAATGCACGGCATGTAACAATAAACAAACTATAACAATCATTTTGTTTCATGTCGTTAAGCTGCTGCTCCAATTTGACTTGACAGAAAATCCAAACCACCGAAACGACTAGAAAATATTGTCCTTATTTATATCGATTCAGTCAGAAAGCCAATACGTTAGAATATGCCCACCCGTAGTTCCCTTTCTTCACTTTAAATACCCACTGAGCGACGTGTGCACGTCGTAATGAATTAAGAGTGTGGGCAGATGAACAAATCTAAGGAAATCAGCGGGAGTACGTTTGTATCGGACACTACAAATTGGTTTGCTGAACATCACCACCTGGCAAAGGCACGAACCTCGTACTTAAATAATGGACGGAGTAAATATACCACCCGGATACGATTATTATACACCCGTTTAATTCTAGTATTATTTCAAACTAAAAACTGAATGGTTTAGTGACCAGTTTAGAATGTGTTTAGGTTACATCAACATATGCTGCGTTTCTTATAGAAAATGTTGAATATTTCGGCATATATTCCGTAATTGCCTGTCTTTAGTCTATAATTTTCAACAGACTTGCAATAGTACCGCTGGACGATGCTTATATTGGCACATTTCTGTTTAACTGCAAGAATATAGTGCAATTTCTTAAACTACTCTCACTAATTAAATTAATTCCGGTTAATTTAATTTCAATACTACTTAATTCACAAACTCATTCAGTAAGTTTTGTTAATTTTCATTACAAATGTACCTAACAACTAGTCAAATCAAATACACGGACGCATGATTAGTAATGTGGTTATATAGTCAACGAAGGCGATACCGACAAATGTGGCTTCTTTATGAAAAACAGTTAGCAACATTCATATAGGTCAGGTATCACTTATCTAGCGTTTTCTGCGTCCATTTCTTATATATGCAATAAACATAATAAAACGGGAGATTTAATTTGGCAAACGACCTTGAACTTGGCCTAATTTGTTCAGAGTTAGAGCTATTTTTTTATTGAAAAGTTTTTTTGGAAGATGCTCAATTTTAGGAAAGTCGTTGGAGTAAAGCAAATATTTGATAGACTCGACCTTTACTTGGTGAAAATCCATTATCACTAATGAAATAAAAAACACTAAACTGTTTTTCACGTTTTCACATGTATTACGTCATTTCTAGAAAAACTTTTGAATATTTAGGTGTTGAAACAGAAATGGCTTTAAAAGGTGTGGATAATATCACAACCATTAGACATATATCTTCACAAATTATTAAATCTCAATTCACTCCAAATTACAAACATAATATTATTAAGCGGAATGAACATTTTATGGCATTATCTATAAGAGAGAAAGCTAGAGAAAACAACATCACATTTACACGAGCGGATAAGGGCAAAACAGTAATAGCAATAAATACAGAGGAATATATAGACAAAACAGAGTCTTTTCTAGACCCCTCGAAATATAAATTATTGAAATCAGACCCAACCGAAAAATTCCAAAGAGAAATTAAATCAACAATTAATAATTCCCTTAGCATTTTAGACAACAACAGGTTATATAAATATGTTTTGATGAACCCTCAAGCACCTAAGTTATATTCTTTAATTAAATTATACAAAAATAATTTGCCAATACGTCCAGTTGTTTCTTTTGTAAATGCCCCTACAGTTAGAATTTCTAAATTTCTTATTAATATTATTAAAGAAAAATGTAATTTCTCTTCAAAGTATGGTATAAATAATTCTTATGAACTAATTTCAAAAATTAAAAACGTGACAGTACCTAATAATGCACAACTAATTTCATTTGATGTGCAAAACTTATTCCCAAGCATACCTCCTAAAGACGTTATTAATATAGTGGAAAAATTATTAGATAAAAATAGAGTTAACATAATAGAAAAACAAGGCATATTAAATTTATTAAAAGATTGTTTAAATCAAAATTATTTCCAATTCAACAATAATATTTATACCTGTACCGAAGGCTTAATTATGGGAAATCCATTAAGCCCCCTGCTAGCGGAAATCTTTATGGATGATCTGGAACAAATTATTCATAAAAATATGCTCCTGCATAAAGGCTTTTTGTATTGGTATAGGTATGTAGACGACATTCTAACCTGTTTTGTGGGCACTACAAGACAACTGGATAGTTTTTTAGATTACATTAATTCATTACATTCAAATATTAAATTCACTATGGAAAGAGAAAGTGGTAATAAACTAAATTTTTTAGATTTAACAATAAATAGAGTTGACAACACACACAAATTCTCCATTTACCACAAACCTTCACATACTGATACCACGATAAATTACATGTCATTACACCCTAGACAGCATAAGCACGCAGCTTATCATAGTATGTTACATAGGCTAATAAATATTCCACTATCAGATTACGAATTTAATAAGGAATTTAACTTAATTAAGCAAATCGCGGTTAATAACGGATTTCAAGCCTCTTTTATAGATAACTTATTGCACAAAAAACGGTACAATAACGCGATAAATGCAGTATATCCGACCTATAAAGATCATGATAATTCAAAATCTAATTTCAGGTCATTAACATTCATTGGGGACCCGTCAGAAAAGATTAGTACTTTTTTAAAGAAGCAAGGTCTGAATATAGCTTATAAAACTAATAATACTTTAGGCTCTATTATTAAAAACAATAAAGATAAGAATAAAAAAGAAGAGTTGTCGGGAGTGTATGAACTAACTTGTGGGACTTGCCCTAAGATATATGTGGGACAAACAGGTAGAAATTTTAAAAAACGGATAATGGAACATAAAAAATCTTTTTTGAATAATAAAAATAATTCTACCTTTGCAAATCACCTTTTGGAAGAAAAGCACTTATTTAACGACGATTTTGATATCCTTCATACAGCTAGTAAGGGATCAAAGTTGTCGTTACTTGAGAGCTTAGAAATTAATAGGTATAAAAACGATAATATTTTACTTAACGATCAATTAGACATAAATAATTCTCCACTTGTTAATCTATTTTAATTCCATTTCCTAGTAGTACATTTTATATTATAAGTAAATAATCACAATTTTATGCAAATTAGTTTTCAGGTAATTCAATTTCATGTATTTAAGGTTCAATAAGTTCAATTTGTGAGTAGTGTTACAGTGCGCTCATCTGATGAAGCTAATGTTTTAGCGAAACGATCGTCATGTTGACGTAATACATGTGAAAACGTGAAAAACAGTTTAGTGTTTTTTATTTCATTAGTGAAAGCAAATATTATATAAAACTGTTTTACTTCTTTGGACCAATGTACTCTGAAGCAAAATACTTACACGTAACTAGACACCCTGTATACTAAAATATTAATAATAATAATAATAATATTTATTGGCCATGTGATCATACAACAAATGATATGGGACATGTCAAAAGAAAAATATTAGCATAGAAAACATTCCAGGTATAAATAATCAACACTATAAAATATAAAAACCAAAGTACAAAATACAAAACACAAGAGACAAGATACAAGATACAAGATACGTATACATGGCGCAAAATAATTACACAGAAATAATAAGTACTAGAGAATATTTAAAATTCATGATTTAAGTAGTCAGACACGGAATAAAGGCTCTACTAAAACACTTTTTACAGCATTTTAAAAACTTTCAATTGAAGTAATTTTCTTAATGCAGTGTGGCAACATGTTAAACAGTTTTATTCCCAAGTATTTGGGACTCTTTTTATATATTGATAACATGTGAATGGGAATTCACAAAGCACTCTGATTGCGAATTTGGTAATCATAGTAAAAATTATTCATTAAGAAGTCTTCTAGGTGGAGCTATATAAATAATACTGTTTCTAATATATGCACACATGCAACTGATAAAATGATCAGTTCTTTAAATACATTTTGCATTTAAAGATTCTGTCCATTTGATGTGAAGAGCCCCAAAAAATTATACCGTAAGTTAATCCAGAATAAAATTGTCCATAATAAAATGGCGGATCTATTAACATTATCCTTTAAACGATATAATGCAAAGCAAACCGATGGCAGCTTTTTACAAAAAATATATATATGCTTAAAGCGTTATCTATATACACTCCTAAAAATCTTGTCTGTACTTGTTCCATGGATATACATATCATCTATTATTAAAAAACTGCTTTTATTATGCATTATTCTAGGTGTAAATTGTATAAATACTGTTTTGTCCTTATGGTTTTAGGAAATGCTATTCTACTGAAACCTCAACTAGGGATTTCATTCAACATATTAACGATAAAATAGATATTAACGATATCGTCGTTGGAATATTCTTCGATTTATCTAGGGCCTTTGACACCCTCCATGTAGACTTTGTATCTGACAAATTAAACAGTTTAGGAATTCGCGGTAACATAAACAAACTTCTCACATCATACTTATCATACCGTAAATTTTACGTTAGACAAGGAGATGGTAAATCAAAACAACATAATGTTGATATTGGCACCCCACAAGGGAGTGTTCTTGGACCTCAAATCTTTATTCTCTAAGTCAACGATCTTCCAGAACACATTAGTGAAGGGAAGACTTTTATGTATGCAGATGATACATCAGTCATCATATCGCACTCTGATCCAAAGGAAATTGTAAATAAAGTCAATATTACTCTACGGCAGTTCTGCGCATGGTGTAATAAAAATCGCTTAATAATAAATGCTGATAAAACTGTTATCGTCCAGTTTCATACAAGATTCCAAAAACCTTACAACTTTAACTTCTCTTTGTATAATAACACAATAAAATTCCTTGGATCAATGATCGACAATCACTTGACTTGGGAACCACAGATTACCTTTTTAGCAAACAAACTAAATAAAGCATACTATGCTATTAATCAGCTAAAGAATAAATTAAACCAAGACGCTCTATTGCCGGCTTCTTACGCTCTGTGTTACTCAGCCATAAGCTACAATATTGTAGTCTGGGGTCAGTCTGTTCATGTTAAAAGAATCTTTATCCTACAGAAACGGATTATCAGGCTGATTTATAACCTTGATATTCATACCTCGTGCAGAGATACTTTAAAAAATAAAAAAAATTTACCTCTAGCATGTATCTACATATTAAAAACATTATTATTCTGTCATGAAAATAAGAAACAATTTTTAACACACGCAGATGTACATAGTTATGATACGAGACATAATAATTTTTACTCAAATCAACACCGTCTCACTTGCTACGAGAAATCTCCTTTCTATAGTGGATCTCACTTGTACAATCTACTACCAACGAACCTTAAAGACTTACCTGTCCATGCTTTTAAGAAAACCATAAAAAATTTCCTATCCTCCAACTCATTTTACACCATTGGTGAGTTTATTTCAAAAATTGAAACCGAGAAGTCAGTTGACTAGTCCAAATAATTATTTTTTATTCTTTGTGGTATGCTTTTATTGTATCTATATTTTTAATGTGTTTTTTTTTTGAATTTTTAACATTTTTTATATTATATTGTAGTAGCTCTTATACTTTATATTATTATATTATAAACTGTAATATGTAAGTTCCAACTTTATACTTTTGACTTATCTTATCTACTATTATTGTAGCCACAAAGACCAATAAATGTATCTATCTATCTATCTATCTATTTGCTAATTATTCATTGATGTAAAACCACGCTGTAAATTTATTTAACATGGTTTGTGCCGTCTCCCTTACGTTTACAATATCAGTATTCACACTTAAATAAAATGAATCATCGGCGAATATAGTTAGATTATTACTACCTACAATTTCTGATAATTCATTTACAAACAATACAGAGGAGAGTGGCCCTAGGACTGATCCTTGGGGCATTCCTCGAGACATGTTCATTATATTAGAGAGCTGACCATTTATTGCAACTTGTTGCTTTTGATCGAACAGATAAGACTTCAACTAATCACCACATTTGCTTCTAAAACCATACTAATTTAACTTATTATTCAATATATCATGATCAACAAGATCGAATATTTTGCTGAGATTCATAAATATTCCAAAACATTTCGTATTATTATTTAAACTGAAAAAGAAAATTATTTAAATAACTAAGGAACTATATTTTTCATATTTTCTCCTATCCCAAGACTACTACACTGTAATAGTAAGAGATTGAACTCATTCCACGACAAAGTTGAAACACGACATATTGTACTATAAGAGAAATACAGCAAAGCGGCAATATTTGCCGGCCAACGACATGGTTTGCTTTATGATTTTTGTCATCCAGTTATCTGGTGTTTCGGGTCGAGTAAATCCAAGTTGTGATGATGGATGGACACAACGTTCTGCTAGCTCCGCTTAGTGCACCGTCATGTCCACGCCATTGACTTTAGTATAGAAAAGGCCTTATCATCCGCGCGATAGGATTGACTTGTCCAGGATGTAGATAAGCTCCCTGCTCGTCCCGTTTTATGATGTATTTATTATTATTATAACGGGGGAACAACCACTCGGAAGTGATGTACTCTGCTAGTATTTATTGGATTGAAAATATGTTTTCCACCCCACGGCATACGCTCGACTCGATAACATTTACATATGCTGGAATTAGGGTGAACTTGGTGAACGTTACATCAAATGTAGAGGATTAATTATTTTTCAATCATATGCAAATTTAGCATGATACTAATATAAGATTCAAATGTACTGAACTTACGCTCACTTTGACCGCGAATATCTCAAAAAAGGTTTAACTTGTTTCAGACAATATAATTAATCAACCATTGATATTTATTGAAATTCTTGATGTGTTTTTCTTTAAGTGAAATTTCTATAGCGAGGGTAAACCCGTTTAACAGCGTGGAGCGGGAGATATTGTACGTGTAGTCCAATAAATCTGTCGAAAATATCGCTTTTTTTTGCAAAAATTATTAACAGCAAACCAAGGTATGTAAAATATCGGAAATTTTCCGTAGAATTCAATGAACTATTTTTAAAACAAATGACGAACTTGCGTCCTCTTCAAAATGGCGGCCAAAGTTTGCGAAAAACAGTTTTTTTGCGTTAAAAAAAAAAGTTGGCGCTGCACAAAAAAATGTTTAATAGCAGAGTTGTGTAACTTTTTAATGCGGATCGAGCCGGCCCAGTCCGATCTTAGAAAATTGCAAAATTATTTAGTTATTGCAAAAAAGACGTTAAAAATCGCATTTTTTTGAAATACCTGTATCTCCGTGAAGAAAAGATATTCTTTAACGAAACTCAGTGAAAGCATAGTCCAAAATACATCGAATACAAACATTTTTACAGATTTGCAAAATATTACAAATTTCTTGCAGAAATCGATTTTTTCGAAAAAAAGACGATTTTTTCAATGTCCAATAGCTCATACAGGTCTTCATATTTTTATATCGGACCAGTCCGAAAAGTTTCTTCAACAGTTGCGCTAACCTGTGTAGTTATTGCGCATATAACGAAGCGATCCCTAATATGCGAAAAATCGGTAAAAAAATCGATAATTTTTTTTACCCCAAAAAACTTTGAATATTTTTGACATTTTAAATTATATTGGAACACCATTATTGCCAATGGATAGCTGGCATTTTTCTACAAATTTACAAAAAAAAAAAAATTGCCCTCGGACTCTGGAGCCGAGATAATTTTTTTTTTTAAGAAATTCTTGTGGCGCCATTTTTTAAGGTAAAGGGCTGAAATTTGCAGTGGTTATTGCACAATACTTATATTTTCAATAAAAAATCTTCGCAACTTGATCGGCCGTTGCTGAACATTGCAAATTCAATGAAACTCGGAGCTCGATGCTGTGGCGTACGCCTGCAGCTGCCGAAAACACGGCATAAAATGTTCAAATGTGTGTTCAACGTGTGACGATGAAATTTGCTCAAATATTGAGGAGAACAGAGTTGTCGCTGATGATATCGACGAAGAAATAGACGAGCCAAATATCACAGAGACTGAGCTAGAAAGAGATGAATTTTCAAATGATGATAACGATAATGATGATTGTGATGACGATAATGCGGAAATAATATTACATGACGTTTACCGTGACAGTAGTAGTGGTAATGAAGACGAGTCTCCTATTAAAAAGCAAAAGAAAAAAAAATATTAATGCAACGTATTCTACAAAAACAATTCGAATACATAAATGAGACATAATAAAATTTTGATGTTTCTTTGGTAATGTAACAAATGTAATAAAGCGTAAAGGAATTAAAATTACTTGCCATACAATAGCACGATTGCGTAGATAATTTGGGACGATATTTGACAAACCCCAAAATGTTATCGAGGCGGGCGATGTACTATTAGATTTTTTCAGCTATGAAGTAATCTGTAGTAAATTTGCTAAGTCGGAAATATTTTATTACCAGTAAAATACCCCTCATAAACTGATAAAAATCCGTTACGATCGATGTCATCGTCAAATTGCTTTTTATTAGAAATGTAACAAACGCGCGGGTAATTAAATGAGGTGAATGTGTAAAATAATCAAATCATAAAAGGGGTAATTGATTACAAGAATTCCCCAAACTGCACATTAGGTAGGAACTAGTTGCTTTTTCCTTTTCTAAGTCCACTCGTAAAACAAATAGGTTTTTTAATAATAGGTATAATTAGCTAGCTTAGATGTAGAATATTTTAAGTTGTTTAAATGGACGTGTTATACTGAAGGTAGCCAATTTGGCCACAGTTACTAAAGAGAACGCCACTTGCCAGGCGAGTACTATGTCGGTACATAATTTCTACTATAGAGGACGCAACCTTCCGGATGACTTGATGCCTCTAAAAAGAGGCGGACTTTCATTCATTGATCTAGATTGCTTTGGGGGTGGATAAGGACCACTAACTAAAAATTGACAAGGATAATCCCGTCCGGAAAGAAAGACACTTTCCGATCAGCTACTGGTGGTGTGACATCGGCCTACTTTTATCGTGATAATTTTAGTATTCCCGAGTATAGGTATTTGCATTTTTGAGCTTCTGTTATAAAATGTAACTTCATGTCATCAGATTTCTCAAATTAAACGTTACCTCGTTCATATTGTCACTGGCAACTGGCGTTTCTGCACTAGTTTATAAAGAAATAATTAACTTCATGCTAGTTAAGGCTATTGTATTTTTTGGCCCTTCTGGCAATCAGTTTGAATTTGAGTGTAAATGATTTTTTCCTTTAACAAAGTAATTTTTTTTGCTTAAGTTCGAGACTACGGTCCAATTTCCTTATTTGTTTATCTTTTAAGTTGCATTTTCTTTTGTTTTAATTTAAGTATTAATTATTGTTGTTCTATTTTCCAAACTGATTGTTCTTTTGTAACGTGTTCTTTTATCCGTTTTCAGCCCTTTACTTAAAAAAATGGCTCCACTAGAAATTCTTAAAAAAATTATCTCGGCTTCAGAAGGCCGGAGAGCAATTATTTTTTTTTGGAAATTTGTAGAAAAATGCCAGCTATCTATTGGCAATAACGACATTGCAATATAGTTTAAAATCTCAAAAATATTCAATTTTTTTTTTTTTTTGGGGTAAAAAAAATTATCGATTTTTGACCGATTTTTCGCATATTAGGGATCGTTTCGTGATATGCGCAATAATTGCACAGGTTAGCGCAACTGTTAGAGAAACTTTTCGGACCGGTGCGGTATAGAAATATGATGGCCTGTATGAGCTATTGGACATTGAAAAAATCGCGTTTTTTTCGAAAAAATCGATTTTTGCAAGAAATTTGCAATATTTTGCAAATCTGTAAAAATGTTCTTATTCGACATATCTTGGACTACGCTTTCACCAAGTTTCGTTAAAGAATATTTTCTCTTCACGGAGATACAGTTATTTCAAAAAAATGCGATTTTTAACATCTTTTTTGCAATAACTAATTAATTCTGCAATTTTCGGAGATCGGACTAGGCGGGCTCGATCTGTATTAAAAAGTTACACAATTGTGCCGTTAAACTTTTTTTTGTGCGACGCCAACTTTTCTTTTTCAACGCAAAAAACTGTTTTTCGCAAACTTTGGCCGCCATTTTGAAGAGGACGCAAGTTCGTCATTTGTTTTAAAAATAGTTCATTGAATTCTACGGAAAATTTCTGATTTTTTGCATACCTCGGTTTGCTGTTAATAATTTTTGTAGATAAAATCCCTCACTTACTGGACTAGTGTAGGAGTTCACTGACATCCTGCTTTGTTAGTTTGTATTTTACTAGTATTTCATGCGTATATGTAGAGTGATATTTGTGTGTGAGCGTCTCCGATCAAAGAACTTATCCCTAGATACACAATGTGTATTGCTGAGATAATCACAGTCTAATGCACAATTGCAAACATTCCCCACGCTCCTGACTGGCTAGTCGATCTATTCGCGGCTTTTGTTTGGCAAACATTCGTAACGAATATCTCTATTTACGTGTACGTCATTAATGGTAACAGGTGATATTAGTATTTCAGAGAAATTTAGTGGTGAAGAAGTAATATTTTATACAGTTTAGTGACAACATATTCATTATAAAATGGTGAAGTGCCATGCCGTTTGCAGAAAACAGTTTAGAAAAGATGTAAATCGATCCTTTCATAAGTAAGTATAAACTTCATAGTCGTAACATGATGCGGTTCTATTTACAGTTGTAATAAGGCGAAATAGCAATTAATTTTTTTTTCCTTTCAATACATAATTCCATTGGAATAAAACATGTGTACTCTCTACCTATTATATTTGTTATCTGCGGTTATGTACCCAGAAATTTATGAAAATTTAACCAATAATTATTACAAAAAGTAGGTAAAATATTGTCATTATTTTAGTAAAAACGTTAATTTTCTTGGATAAAACTTATTCCTAAATAATTCCTAATATTTAGCAAAGCTTAGCTTAGCGCTCCTCACCTTAACATTATTTTGTAGGTTCACAAAGGATGCTAATATAAGAGAACTACGGTGTTCCATTTTGGAAAAAGAAAATATTAACATCACCAACAGATCGATATGCTCAGATCACTTTGTACCAAGCGATTTTATAATAAAGCCGAGTAAAAGAATAAAAGTAATACTTAGCAAATATTTTAGTATCAGAATTAATTATGAAAATTAAAAGATGTAGGAGGAACCAGAATAAGAAGTAGTTTGGCAAAAACTGTACATTTGGTGATTGTGAATATTTGACCGACTTGGTAACTCGGTGTGCTAAAGGGTGTTGTGGGTAGCATATTTGATCTCATTGTCTAACAATAACTGAATTCAATTTCCAGCTTCTATATGTTAAAGAAAGAGACATCTCACAGGGAAATATTTATTATTTTTGCTCATAACTTTCTTTTCTTAGTATGTATATTTAAAAAAACTATAAGAGTACCTAAGTAGAACCATAACAAGACTATTACTATGAATTATCAATTAATAATTTCAGTGGCTTGCAAAACAGCTAGATTTAAAACTACGAAAAATTAATATAATTTTTAAATTTAAATGTAACTATTTTACAAACCAAACTGTGCTGCTGTTTTTGCTAAACCCCTTACAATATTATTCAACTTATCACTAAGGTCCTCCAAATTTCCGTCACGGTGGAAATTATCAAAAATAATTCCAGTATTCAAGAAGGGCGACAGATCTGAAATTTCTAATTACCGCCCGATAGTAATAATAAATAATTTCGCCAAGGCATTTGAAATTCTCCTACACCATTATATTTTTAACCACGTAAAGCATCAAATATCAATAGCTCAACATGGGTTCTTCAAGGGCCGTTCAACAGTCACCAATTTAATTAATATTACAGAATTCATTTCTGATTCTATTGACAGGAGTGTACAAACAGACGTTATATACACTGATTTTTCCAAAGCTTTCGATAGACTGAATCACGGTATCCTCTTACAAAAATTTAAATGTTATGGCTTCTCGGACAACCTTATTGAGCTTTTTAAGTCCTATCTAACTGATAGAAAGCAATATGTTGTATACCATGGTGTTAGATCTATTGAGGTTTTAGCCACGTCAGGAGTCCCCCAAGGTTCAAACTTAGGTCCACTTTTCTTTAACTTGTTTGTAAATGATATAGTAGATAATCTAACTGTTAACTGCCTTCTATATGCGGACGATTTAAAACTCTTTTGTAATGCAAGTGAAAAAGATTGCTATGAACTTCAAAACAATATTGATCGTATTAATACATGGTGTGTGATAAACAAATTACCCTTGAATGAAACAAAATGTAACGTTATGACATTTACAACAAAGTAAAATATTATCACACACGATTACAAATTAGACAATCATATACTTTTCCGGCCAGACACTTTTCGGGACTTGGGTGTGACATTCGATAAAAAACTAACGTTTGTAAACCACATCGAACTTGCTGTCACCAAAAGTTATAGAAACGTTATTAGAAACTCCGCACATTTTGAAAATGTACGCACATTAAAGCAACTCTACACTACTTTTGTTAGACCTCACCTTGAATATGCTTCAATAATATGGTGTCCAACCTATAATGTACACATACAAAATTTGGAAAGAATACAACGCCGTTTCCTAAAACATGCGACTTTCAAGGCTGACGGGACTTATCCAGCTATTGGTTATCCACATGAAGAATTGCTCTCTAGGTTTTGCCTAGATAGTCTAGAGATCCGTAAACACCGATCGCAATTAACTTTTTTATACAATATTTTACACAATAACATCGACTGTGGAGATATTTTAAGTATGCTTAATTTTCAAATTCCTAGACCGGCATCTAGACACAACAATTTATTTCACATGCCTTTCTCAAGGACAAACGTAAAAAAAATTTCTTGTATCCAGCAGATGTGCAGCATGTACAATAATTTAAATAATCGATTAGATATATTCACTTGTAGTCTTACAGACATAAAGAAGCTGTCTTTAACTTAAATCTTGTATTTTGTTCCTTTTTGTTGGCACAAGTAGCCTCACCGTGTACTATACTTCTTGTATAAGCTGTATATTTTTTATGTATGTATATTGTATATGTATATTTATACTAAAGTGTATTATATAAGTTTAGTTTAGTTAGTTGTCTCTTGGATGAATTCACATGTATTCATGTATTTATGTGTGTATATGTATTTTTCAGAAGTTACTATTTTTAATTTTAGTTTTTATCTCCTATTCTGTAATTGGGTTTTTTAACCTGTTGAATAGTGTATTAAATAAATAAATAAAAAAAAATAAAAAAACCATTGAAATTATTAAGTGAAAGTTCATAGTAATGGTCTTATTATGGTTCCACTTCGGTACTTTTATAGTTTTTTGAAATGCGAACTAAGAAAAAAAAGTTATGGCCAAAAATAATAAATATTTTCCTATCGGATGTCTCTCTCTAGTTATTGGTCACCTTAATGTTGGCTAGTAACGAATGCATTGTATTATTATTATTATTATTGTATTATTGTAATTATTTTAAAGATGTAACTCCCTCCCAGACAACCTTGATATTGAATTTGAGACTTGTCTAGTTTGTGATGTGTTTATTAAATATGCAATTCAATAGTGCAGAAGTGTAATCAATTTAATGACCAACTTTCAATATTAACAATTTAGCCATGTGAAAATACATAGTTTACCCTCTTATTATTTGTAAACTTTCAGAAAGAATAGGGAAATGTAATATTTATGAATGTTGAGACATTTTATGGATTTATATCAATAGGTATATTTAAAAGTTTAGGCTAATTAAACTTGAAATATAATAAGCATTATCTTACTGTAGTTTTGCATGCGTACGTCACTTTATTGTATAAAGAGCAGGTAATGCAGGAATTACAAAAATTTATTTTGATGAAAATATTTACACTTCTACACATATAGTATTGTTATGAATTACACCCCCTTGGAACTGGAGATGATACGCCTATGCCTACTAATAGTGACTGGAAAGACTCTAGAAAGAGCCATGGACTTGTCTAGAATGTGGTGGAAGAAGATTCTGGTTCAATCTAGAGGTAATTTCAGAGTATATAAGGCGCGATTACCGGCGCAGAGGGTTTATTAAGAAGAAGTTCATAGAAGTGACGTTCGGTAAAAGTGAGGTTAAATAAGAAGTAAATAAAGGTTATTTTGAAGTATTGTATAGACAGTAAATTATTAAATAAAGCGTTAGTGTTTATCTCTTATTGAAATTATTTTAGAACCCACGGATTCATACAGGGTGTTTCCTAAAAGGTGGAAAATTCGCGACAGTATTTACGAACTCAATTGGAACAGCACAGAACTCGAGGATCTTACGGGGTATTGTCAATACATCGCTGCACATTCAATGAGAGAGCACAGAATTTTACAGATTTATATTCACCACTCCTCGTCTACAGTCCACGTGGACTTGATTCGCCTGTCACCTAGAAATATAGGTGGGTTAGATGCTTAGTGAATTTGATTTGTTAACACCAACCTTGTTCAGAGTTTTTGCATGCCATAATATATAAAACGAAAAATACGTATGAACTATTTGTATCGTATGATCTGTACCAGGTAGTGCCGTACAGCCAGGTGGCGTTATAAATTACTTAACTCTAGTGAATACTTGAACAAATTATTAGTTTTATTACTGTGTTTGAACGATTTTTTGCAATTAATTGTTTAAAATGGGAGTTTGGAGGCCTTTCGATAGTAGTGACAACGAGACGGACGATTTTGATACAGAGCCTATTCAAGACTTACACGTTGAAACTCAAAGGGTTATTTTGAATATTTACTCGTGTTTAAAAGGCGAAAATATTGTTGCGTTTATTCACCTTTTAGGAAACACCCTGTATGAATCCGTGGGTTCTAAATAATTTCAACAAGAGATAAACACCACTAACACTTTATTTAACTGTTTACTGACTATACAATACTTCAAATTCACTTTATTTACTTGATATCTAACCTCACTTTTCACTTTTCTACTTGTTCACTTTTATAAACTGCCTTCTTAATAAAACTTCCCCTTCTGCGCTGGTAATCGCGCCTTATATACTCCGAAATTACCTCTAGATTAAACCAGAATCTTCTCCAACCACAATCTAGAAAAGTCCATGGCTCTTTCTAGAGTCTTTCCAGTCACTATTAGTAGGCATAGGCGTATAATCTCCAGTTCCAAGGGGGTGCAATTCACAACACTGCCCCCTCCTTAAGCCTGATCGTCCCGATCAGGCAACTCTGAATCATCGATGTACTTCGCCAGCCTGTCCAAATGCACGATCTTCATCTTGGACTTTTTGCTTCGTTGAATTCGATAGACGACGTCATTAATTCGGGTAATAATAGTATACGGTCCATGTCAAGGTGGTTGAAGTTTCGGTGACCTTCCCTTCTTCCGCTGTGGGTTGTACAGCCAAATCAGGTCTCCTGCCTTGAACCCTTCTGAACTACCCCTCCGGTCGTATCGAGCCTTCATTCGGTCTCTGGCTGGTGATGGCTCCGCTATATCGTTAGCCAACCTCTTGAAAGGAACTCCGGCGTTGAACTGCTTCTTTTCACCCTCACTTCCAGTCTGTGGTCCCTTACTGGCTGCACAAATCTTGCATTTGCGACACCAAGCCTCCACACCCTGACGACTTCTTATCCAATAAAATCGTTCTCGTATTTTCTTCAGGGTCTTGTTAACACCGAAGTGTCCATCGGATGTTCCATCGTGCACTTCCCGAAGCACCTTCGCTACTCGACATCTGGGAATCACTAGACGCATAACCACCTGCTTTCAATCCGGGCTTTCCCATGCTCTCCGCAACAGCCCATTCACGACCTTCAGTGAGTCCCACTGCGTCCACAGTGCCCTCAGTCCCACTCTTTTGCCTGAAACAACCTTCCATTTTGGACGAGTTCCTCTTTCTTTGGCTCTCAATATAGGCCCAATTTCCACATCGCTTAGTTGCTCTTGTCTGAGCGCTTCATCTGTCCTGTCATCCGGCACCTCCACCTTGACAGTGTTGACTGCTCCCGTGACCTGCAGTTTGTCCTGGTGGTAGTACTTGCAATCCTCCTTGCACTTTCTTCCGGATGAAATATCAGCATCCTTCTGGGGTTTCATTTTCTTGGCCCATCATCATCTTTTGCATTTGGGCGAATAAGTCCTGTATTTGTTTTTCGGATGCCATGCTTTTGGTCGTTACCGGCATACAATTATGTTGAAATCAAATAAATTTAATAATTGCGTCACTATCGGTAATGGGACTGTCCAGAAAAATCTCAAAACGGCACTGAAAAAGTCTTATCTAGAGTCTGTCACTTAACCACTAATGTCCAACAAAATGTTCCAAAAATGTCTCAAAAATGCACTTAACACTATTTTTCTGTTCGAAAATAGTCCTAGAACAATGTCCAGTAAATTAGTCCTTCCTGTGTTAGCACTAACTTCGAGAATACTGTCCCAGTCTTCTCAACACTCCCGAAAAATCCTCTTGTCAAAATTCCGCCTCTGATACCAGTGTTGCGTTTATTCACCTTTTAGGAAACACCCTGTATGAATCCGTGGGTTCTAAATAATTTCAAAAAGAGATAAACACCACTAACACTTTATTTAACTATTTACTGACTATACAATACTTCAAATTCACTTTATTTATTTGATATCTAACCTCACTTTTCACTTTTCTACTTTTATAAACTGCCTTCTTAATAAAACTTCCCCTTCTGCGCTGGTAATCGCGCCTTATATACTCCGAAATTACCTCTAGATTAAACCAGAATCTTCTCCAACCACAATCTAGAAAAGTCCATGGCTCTTTCTAGAGTCTGTCCAGTCACTATTAGTAGGCATAGGCGTATCATCTCCAGTTCCAAGGGGGTGTATCATAACAATATTGATTCTTCATATAATCAAATTGGGAAGTGGATTTGTGAATTAACCAAATTCAGCCGTACTAAAATGTATAAGGTTATTAGAGCCGGGGATGTAGTTGATCATTCTATTAAACGGAAAAGAGTTGGACAAAAACTTAAAAAACTTGATAACGCGTCCAAAGATGTCATTTGTCGATTTGTGTATGACTAGAATGAACAGAAGGAGTCCACATTAGAAATGATTAGGGATAAGTTACGTGACCATCCAGATTATAACTGATAATTATTAGATACTTTGCGAAATGGTTTTAGATGCAAAAAATTGGACAAACGAATGGTAGTTATGGAATCAGCACGCATCGTTGATCATCGACACGAGTACCTGCGTAAAATAAAAGAATATCGAGATGCAAATAGAGACATAATTTATCTTGACGAAACATGTGTTGATACCCATGATGTAGTTCAATACAGTTGGGTAGATAATACCAAAAAGTGTAATTTAAGTGCTCCATGTTCTAGGGAAAGAAGAATTATAATTCTATGTGCTGGAAGTAAAAATTGTTTTATTCTAAATGCGTTGTTGTTGTATGCTAAAAATGTCAAGCAATCCTCTGCCGACTACCACGAGGATATGAGAGCCGAATAATTTGAGAAGTTGGCAAAGGAACAGCTGTTACCAAATATCCCACCAAATTCTGTAATTATTATGGAAAACGCGTCACACCATTCGTGGCACACACAAAAAAATCTGAACACCAACACAAGCAAAGGCGATATCATTGAATTTATGAAACGTAAAGGCTTGAAAACACCAGAAAAAAAAACACAAAAAAGACTTTATTAGAACTGATTGGAACGCAAAATTTTAAAAAGGAATACCTATGCCGTTGAAAATATTTTTGAAGCACACGAGCATACTATTTTACGTCTGCCTCCATATTACTGCGTTTTCAACCCCATTGAAATGGTGTGAGCTGATGTAAAACAAGACTACGTCAATATAATCAATCCCACAATTAACTGAGCCTGCATTAAAGAATAGAAAGATAATAGTAGATGAAATAGGCAAAAGCGATATATGGAGCAAGTGTGTATCTCATGTAATAAAAACAGGAAAGTGAATATTCTATATTACCATCTGTTAATCCAATTATTATTAATGTAAATACCGATTCAAGTTCTGAAAACTTGGATAGTGACGAATGAAATATTGTTTATTTAAAGTTCATAGACAAAGCTTTTTTGAAATTTGTTTATTTAACGTCGACCTATTTCCGCTACTGAGACCAATTACCGATGCCAGAAAACGAGTTCCCCCTTTAAAATTTTGCCGAGTTTTTCCTTTATAGAATAGTAGAAATTTTCTACTTGCCTAACATCATGATACTGCAAAGTTCATAGTATCATGGACTAACATTTAATAAACAAGACAGTCGCTGCTCTACGCCCCTTCGAAAGGATTATATACCATCTATGCAACTCCCGCCTAAGATTACAAACTTTGCCGCTAGAAGATAGAACTAGAGGTGGTAGGTCACTAAACAAACAATGTATGCGACTTATCAAATGTGATAAACAAATTTTTTCATTAAACATTTCTATTGAATCAATGTATTATAGAAATACCTTTCTTTAACAATTAAAAAATAATTATTTAGTATTTAAAGCATTTTTACAAGAGATAGCTGTTATGTATCTAGACTTGTTCATTGATCGGAGGTGAGCGTGAACTTTATACGAGGAGCAGTCGAGTTTTTGCATTTGTATAGAAATTAAATAATTTTAAATCTGTTGATAGGTTTTGTGTCACGAGCAAGTGTTTCGTATCAAGTGCTTCATTAAATAACAAGGGAAAAGTATCTGAAGATGGAAATGAATCGTCTAACGAGATGATTCATATTTCAACACCCAATGCACTTTGATTGAGAAGGCATTGTGCAAAAAAATGCAGGTAAACCTCCAATTTTTTTTTAATAATAGTAATTTACATATCTCCCAATATTCAACTCAAGAAATTATACAATTTCTATATAGAATGTTACTAGAGTATACAGTTGATGGTTCTATTCTCTTGAGTGAGAATTAACCAAAATTTCCATGATCCTGGATGATGACTTCAATGTTAACTTTGTTAAGCAAGGAGCACAATTGTTAATCAATTTTCTCAGAGAAAAATTGAAATTAGAAATAAATAGTAACCCTAACAAAGCAACAACGAGAAATGGAACTACAACTCATGCAGTATTTACAAGATGCCTTGATCAACTTCAGTCTAGAATTTTTATGTCATATTTTACCCATCACAAACCTATCGTGTCATTTTTATATTTTGAAGAAACAGGAACAGAATAAAAGTTATTATTTTCATTGAATATAGAAGAACGTTTCATTCATTTTCATGATACCTTACTCTTATAACGTTATTACATAATTTTCACATAGAAGTTTCACTTCAACCAGTGAGTCACCCTCGAGCAATAATACCATTTTGTAAGAAAATAGTATTAATATGAATTGTTTTCTGTTACTTCTTCCAAATTTGCCATTAAAAAACTATACTTTCAACAGAATTCATAGAAATCGTTTGAGTTATTCCAGAGTACCCAATAATTGAACAAACATACATTGGACTCAAATTGACAACCCCCTGCTCTTGATTTTGTTCCTTTCTGCTTGTAACTGCTCTAGGAAGCGTCTGGGGACCTGTGAGAATTTGTTCTACTATTTTAAGTCTCCAAATATCTGACTGAAGCTTGTCGCCGTAATTTTGAATCACACTGTATATCATTTAAACTTTCGAAGTTGTAAAAAAATATTTACTATTATTTACTTAGGTATAGGAAAGTAAGAATCTGTGAAAACCGTTGTTTAGCAGCTCCAACCCGGCAAACTTAAAAATATAAAACCACATAATAAACACCATTAGGTCCATTATAGAAAGGAAGTTCGACATATAACAGTTAAACGTTTACCATTGTGTCAAAAAGCAGCGTTTTCATTCACAAAACTTTATTTTCACAAAGCAATATAAACATAGATGTGTGAAAGGCAGTTTTCATTGTGCGGTTTTAATAAGGTTATTTACGTTATATCGGCCAACAAAGCAAAAAATTGTACGTATGGGCAATTCAGGAGCTTTAAGCTCCCATTTTGTTAAAGTTTTTTAATCCGGTTTGAGGAAGTCTAAGCAACAATGGTAACTTTGATATAACACAAAGTAAGTAGATGTCTTAACAAACTATCGACATAAACGAACAAAATTGTCTTTTGTTGTACATTGTACCGTAAATATTTATATAATTAGACAAGATTTCAAAGTAAATAACCCTAAAGTAAAATGATGTGCTAGTAGAGAAGAGAAAAACATGTCTCCGTAAGATATAAAATAAATTCTTGAATAATATTTTTAATTGAAATCTGTTATGGAAGGCGAGCAGGTCATTAATTTTCATATATTTAATGATGTAAACTATACTAAAATATATACAAGGAGCCACAGTGAAAAGGGGAATTCAGTCCCCAACAATCAAGTGGATTCAGTCCATGCTAAAAAGTCGAATAATTACTACAAGTGTGGGAGGAGTCCGCTACAGTGATTGCGGTGAAGGGTTGTCCACAAGGTGGAGTTCTATCGCCCTTGCTGTGGTCAATGGTGGTGGATGACCTCCTCCTTAAATTGGGTAATTCTGGCTTCAACGTTCACTGTTATGCTGATGACCTGGTTATTACTGTGAGAGGCAGGAATGAGATTATGATTTCAAATCTCATGCAAATCGCCTTAAACATAATATCCAGGTGGTAATCGTTAGAGGGCCTCAGCGTCAATCCGAGCAAGATAG
Source organism: Stenurella melanura (assembly GCA_963583905.1). Taxonomy (NCBI): domain Eukaryota; kingdom Metazoa; phylum Arthropoda; class Insecta; order Coleoptera; family Cerambycidae; genus Stenurella; species Stenurella melanura. The sequence continues at coordinate 123,889,944 of OY757314.1, forward strand.
TTATTGTTCCGTTTACCAAAAGGAGAAAACTAAGTTTAAGAGCTTTTATGTCAAATGGAACAGTACTGAACTTTTCCAGTGAAGTTAAATATCTAGGAGTAATTCTGGATTAAAAACTTACCTGGAACGCACATTTAGAAAGAACACTTACTAAAGCCACTGCGGCTATTTGGACGTGTAGGCTGTTCGGTAAGACCTGGCGTCAAAGACCTAAAATTATCTATTGGTCTTATATTTCGGTTGTGAGACCCATGGCAACCAACTCATTATGTGTATGGTGGCCAAAAACTGAAGGAAAATTAGCACAAGGAAAGTTGCAGAAATTGCAAAGCCTTGCCTGCTCAGGGATTACATGTGCAATGTGCTCCTGTCCCTCTGCAGCTATGGAAGCAATGCTAGACATACTTCCTCGGCATATTTATGTAAGGAAGGAGGCAGCTCTTAGTGCCCCAAGGAACAAAAAGAATCCTACTGGAGGAATACTTTAGGTCAAAGACAAATGAAAAAGTTCATAACTTATTTGACAAAGAATGCCACAAGGCTTCTCGAATTTGAAAAGTCCGACTTAAGGCTGATGGCAGGCCTTTTAACATTCCATTGTCCCTTGAGATATCATCTTAAGAATATGGGCAAGGCATATGATGATACGTGCAGATACTGCGATACTAGAATAGAAACTGCGGAACACATTCTTTGCGAATTCAAGATGCTGGTTCGCACTAGGCTAAAGTACCTAGAAAAGGTAGAATTAACGTCTGAAGACATAGGGAAATTAGCCCCCAGGAAACAATCTACAATCTACAATATTGAAATAAAAATATTACTAATGACAATGTCCTTGGCCTGTCTCTATTCTTCCAAGAGCCAGTACGAAACAAAAGTTTCTTGCATATAAACTGATAGTCATTCAGAAAGGTATCAAGATACTTTGTTCAAAATTATAAAGTGTTCCCTATCAGCGTTTTCTTGTAGTGGGGATTATTTAAAAGTCTACTGCTATACAGGAGTGATTCCATGTAAAAGCAGAAAAAAAGTTAAGTTAAAAATTATGTCATACCCCAACCACTTGATATCGGTGTCATTTTGTCGGATTTATAATCCTCTTACGCCAAATCAAGCGCCTGCTCGATCGATTAACTCTTTGTTTATTTATTAAATATTTTATGCGATAAATTTTTTTTCATTTTTTTAAAGAGTCTCCAGACTCGAGAAAATCTATTTAACAGTACAGTCTGAGGAAAACCAATAGCAGGATAGACACCATCTTCCTTATGACTCATACTATTTAAAAAACGCCTCTGAATTCTCTTTATGGGCTGTATATGCATGTTATAATAGGGCGAAAAGATAATTGACCAATATTTCAATTTGGATCGAATAAAAGATTGATGTAGCAGTTTCAGTTTGAAAATGTCTTCGAAATCGCGAGAACATCGTATTCTGAATCCTAATGTTCTTAAACTATCATTGGTGATGGTATTTACAAGGCAGTTAAATGATGGTTTGGTGTCAAACCTAGTTAGCGGAATGTTGATGGACCAGTAAGCACTAAATCTTCTATGTGGTAATTAAATTCTACATATTGGCGTCTATTAGTAAAAGTTAGTACAATGACACTTCCTTGTAGTCAACTGTAATTTGTTTAAATCACACCATTCATTAATTTTATTAAGATCAGTTTGTAATACCACACAATTACTCACAATATTCACTTTATTGTATAACTTCATCTGCGTATAAAAGAAGATTGAGAGTCAATTCCTCTGCGATGTCACTAATGAAGATATTGAAGAATAGGTCTGAAACAGAGCCTCAGGGTACATCCGACGTAGATACGACTTCCGCAGATTGTTGTCCATGGTACTTAATATGGTGATGTCTATTTTCAAGATATTATTTGAAAAATAACAACAAATTTCTTGAGAAATCAGATTTTTGAAATTTAGAACATAAAATACTGTAGCATATTCTTTACAGGATTTTGCAAACAGCACAAAAAATAACTATCTATGAGAACTAAAAGAAACATTATTTGTAAAAATATTAATGAAATCTTTGCATTCTTTCGATAACCTGAATTCTGCTTATGCTAGCAAATTAAATTCCTAAAATGAATTTCTATAATTTCTTATTTGAAAATTCTCATTCAGCAACTAGCATCCACACAGTCCCCCCCCCCCCCCCCCCACGGCATGGCCGTAATGGTAATGAAATAGAAAAATATCCAGAATTGAAAAGCGGATTGGAAAGCGGAAATTAAAACTGATTTCTTCAAAAAAAAAACAACATACAGGGTGTACAAAATATGCCCTTGGACCTCCTTTTCATAACCCGCTATAAAAAGCTCTTATTTTTTTACCACTAGATAGGGCCCTTCCCAGCATATCCACCGTAAATGGATGTTTACCTGTGGAACGGTTAATAAATAAAAATAAAAATATAAGCTGCTAGATCCAGGAGCAGAAAAATTTAGAAGAAGAATAACTAAAAAGATGATGATAGATGGAAACTTAAAAGAAGCATGGGAATTGAAAAGAAGCACCTCGCGCCTACACTTCCCAATCAATGATGTGGCTTTCGCTGATGACAACAAGCATGTCCAATGTTCAACATGGCGTATGCAGCTGGTTCTGCGGCATATAAAACATCCGAGGTTTGGTTAGGGTACGCGGTTTGGTCGTCCGTTGGGCGTGTTCGGCTGACGACCAAGCTGCGTGTTGGAACGAACATCCAGGCCCGGAATCGGCAGCAAGGCTCACTGTCTCATGCTGGCAAATGAATCAATCAGTCAATCAAATCAACAGCAACCGAAGATAGGTAAATATAGATCTGTTAATCTTCAGGAAAAATCTAATGCTGAGCAGTATAGAGGGAGTAGATCACAACGATTTAATGTCACCAAGGATCACACCAATAACCACGACATATGGCATGACATAAGGTTAAGTTGAATAGCTTTGGCTAGACTTCGCGTTAGCGATTGGACGTATTGTGTGTACTTGACCTCCTAATAAAGACTATTATTATTATTCTATTAAATTGAAAGAAACATCAACAGACCGAAAGATGACTGTAGGTGAATTAAACGTATGATTTATTAAAGTTTCCCAAATATTCCATAAACGCTTTAGTCTTCTAAAATAATAATTTTTCTATTTTTGTGTACTTATGTAATTCATCTTTATTTTAGATTAGTTTTGGAGTGGCATTTTACTGAAATACAGAAATTGTTATTACTTTGTATTATAATATCAATTTATATAATTATACTATTATCTTATCTATAAACATTAAGTAACATTCTCATTTAAAATGTGTGATCATCTATAAAGATTAAAGGCTTATAATATTTGGAAATGTAAATAAAGAAAAATGGATAACTGTATTTTGCCACTGGCAAGTCTTGTTATGTAATTTAGCGATACATTAAATTGTGTAAAGAATTATTTGGCTTTATATAACGCGTTTTAGTATTTTTCTGGTTAGTCAACTATAATAAAGAAGGAATTATTGGAATAAGCAGGTATATTATTTTTGTTAAAAGTACTTTGATTCAACACGAATTGGTGCTCGACTATCCTCTTCGCGATTTTATAGTTAGTTAGCAGATTATCCTTTGTTCTCTCTTTTAAATTAGAATGGAAACTGTAAGGTAAACTTTCCTAATATAATCGCAAAGCCGACTAATATAAAATTTAGATCGTCTGAACTAATTCCACGGCGTTTAGAGCCCCTTCTTTGTTTCGTATCAGCGAACGGCTTACGTTTAATAAAAAAAACTCGGCAGCTTCTTTATTAACTTCCCGCAGTTTAATCCCTTTAAAATTTCAAAGAAAATCCTCATTACTTTTCCCAACGAGAGCGTTATTTATGTGTCGGTAGTAAATTGTTATTAAAATTGTATACAGTGTTAAAGCGAATTTATTGTCGTTAAGAAAAAATAAAAAAATAATTCATAACGATGTGCACCGAAACACCAAGAAAAAATACATTTTTGAATAAACGAAAGCATTATACAGGGTGTCCCGTAAGTAATGGTACACAGCTTTCGGAAAAATCTGCTTCCTGCTGTTACCCGTTCGCGAAAATATCTGCTGCAGTTAACAACAACATATATTTATTGAGTTTTTCTTCCTAACTTAATTTTAGTACATAAAACATATGTACAAAAAAAACTGTGTTTAAATAAATATTCAGAAAAAAATTTTCTTAGATAGGCAAGCCACAAAAAATGCTGCTTCAAAAGCAGTACTGACGTACAAAGCGTAGAGCGGTACAGTGAGAGAGTCGATTATATCCTGTCGTAATCAATGAAGAAAGTGACTATGATTAAAATGTATTCAATGAAACTATTATAATAAAATTAATTCAAAAGTCCTGCACACATTTCCTTCTAACGTGAATTTTTAATGTAACTTTATATATTATGAGACATGTGACATTGAGACACATGCTTGTGATATAATTGCATTAAATAAGAGATACATAAAACCAATACAAACTTTTTTTTATTATTAGAGACACCGTCACAGCGTATTTGTTGTAATTACAATCTGGTTAATTATATTAAAGACCAATGAGCAACTTAATTCTAACATAATTTATCACTTTCAAACTTTAAAACTAAGGTCTTACTCAATATTATCCTTAGATTACTAGTAAAATACCCACACTAATCTGACTTATTCATAATCACGCACATTACTCTGCTTTAGGCATTCACTACACTAACTCAAAAGGCTTGGTCCTCCTGAGTCTTCTTAATTATCCCTGCGTTGTATAGGAGCTAGATCGCTTCGACATAGGAGTCGCTGCTCATGACTCCTGGCTTTGGTTATACTCTGTTCTACAGTATCCATTCTCAAGTCCCGATAGATGTTACTGTTTCTGATATACCAAGGAGCATTAACAATATTCCTCAATATTTTGTTCTGGAACCTTTGTATAATTAGGATGTTACTGTCACGCAGGAAATAGCCAAATCCGGGAAAGTAGCAACTGTTTGTATAAATTAAACATATTCGACTCTAGTCTAGTTAGGAATTAAAAAAACAATGAAATAATGTCAATGCCTAGAATAGAATTGTTTAATAATAAAACATAATATAAATAAACATAACATTGACCGGTATAAAGGTCTGCTAAATAAACAAGTATAAAAAACGAATAATCAAAAAAACGAGGCTCTTGGTTCTTTTCATTGATTCAGTTTCGACATCTTAGTGTCAACAGTCACTCTTAGTTTGGGGCCCTCATCTTAGGATGTGGGGCCCAGGCCCTTCAGGCAGTTGTAGTGATCTCCACCCTGGAGATCACAAGTTAAGTTGTAAGTGAAAGTGACACCTTTTCTTCCCCACTGTGTATATTGGTAATATCGTTTAAATTGTTATGTGTTCTATTTTTATTATGTTGTTGATTAATTGTATCTGTTGTTTGTTTGTCATCCCTTAAACGGGTGTTTTAATAAAATCATATAAAACCTCAAAGTTGCTCCTTATTAACACACACTTCTCCGGAAAACCCCCCGTCACGTAAGGCGTAGGGTCATGGCTCACCCTTTTTCTAGCGTGACATATGGTGGAGGCGCTGGGTACAGCCCCACAACTGTATACCATTGTCCATATAGGTTTGAACTTATAAAGCATAAGCTTATTATGCAGACAGAGATGATTGTCGTCCAATCATCCAGTACATTTTCCTATATTTGATTTCGAGTTCCTGTCTTTTCTTCTTTCTAGCGAAGCCTGGCGTCAAGCGTTATGCCAAGGCATTTTGCTGTAGTGGCGAATGGGATTTCAGTGCCAATTATGCTTATGGTGCTCTGTTGTTTTACTTGTAAAATTTATATGAATAGATTGAGATTCATTTAATTTGGTCCTCCACCTCTTTGTGCAGGTATAAATTATATTGATTGATGTCTCCAATTTTCCAGCTGCTTCTTAATGGCTATTTCCTACTGCTAATATGGCAGTGTCATCTGCGAACGTAGCTATGGTATCATTTTCTAGTTTAGGAATATCACTCGTATACAAGAGGTATAGGACGGGTCCCAATACATTTCTTAGTGGCACCCTTGCATTAATTCTCTTAAGCTCAGAGTAATCTTCCTCTTGCTTAATTCTAAACTCTCTATCTGTTATGTAGGACTCCAAAATGTCAAAAAACTGTTCGGCAGATTCATCTTCATTTTATATTTTAATCTTTTGTGCCAAACGTTATCAAATGCCTGTACCACAACAAGAAATACTGTGGAACAGACAATTTTTTCTTCTGATGATTTCTTTATTACATCCGTAATTCTGTGGATCTGATCTATAGTGAAATGACGTTCTCTAAACCTATACTGATGAGATGGGATGAGATCCTGTTCTTCTATAATTTGTTTTAATCGTTTTAGTATAAACCTTTTAAAGAGTTTTTATAGTACAGGCAGTAGAGAAATGAGCTTATAAGAAGAAACTTTGTGTGGCGGTTTGCCAGGTATGGGGATCACAAACGCACTTCATTTTTTTAAAAAGTGTTGTACTCAATTGTTTTTAATGAAACAATTAGTAGTAATAGTAAGTGTAATTAGCCATATTATATATTATTAGTGATTGTACATCCGCTTTAACAATAAAAAAAATAATTCAACTATTTTTTCATTTTTCAAATTATTAAAATTATTTTGAAAATCTACAAAATATGTAAAATATAGACCAACTAATAGTCTATCAGATCATTTTTGTTTCATGAGTTTAGCTGAAACAGTTTTCTAGAAAAACGAGTTTAAAAAAATAGTCTTGCCGGAGCATGTTTTGTCAATTATTTCAAGGACAATGTAGGACAGGGGCCAATCGTTTCTTAAAGACTTACCAATATTATAACATCAGTTATTTCAAAGATTGCCTTCGGGTGCCGCTTCGTCTAGCTTATATGGCCAGACCTTTTGGTGAACGAAGGTTTTTTGTGACGATGAGTTCAAACCTTTTTTTCTGTTATTTGCAGAGGACGCCACTTTCAATATTTTACCGTGTCTTTAAAACGTCATAACCTTTTTGTACCTCAGTGTTTGTTTCTTTTTATTAAAAATACCGTCTTCGGTCAATAAAAAGAAAAATTTTCTTTTTTTCCAAGAGTCAAATGGTAGATTCAATCAATCAATCAATCAATTAATGAAAAATACATTTATTTGCAAAATTTACAGCTGTAATAATACTTATAAAAATTGCACAATAAATTTATGAAATAAACACGCAAGTCGGTATATACACACTTGATTGTGGAATAATACAAAGTTAACTAATTCTAGAACTGTCTACTATAGAAGATACACTAATTACGATATTAAGAATAACAATATATCATTAACTTAACATACATATGATAATACAATATGAGAAAGATTTGCAAGAACGATAGCGGTAGACTTTTTTGTTTATTTTTGTTATTGCTTTAGTATTAATTTAAATGAGAATTCTTTAAATCAATTTGATTATGTATGATTGTCCCATCTAGAGATAACATGTGTGGGTGCTGACTGTATTATTAGGTATTATTTCAATCCGTGAATAAGATGGTTGTCCAGTTTATAGGCCAAGTAAACGGTTTTATCCACATGTAACGTTAAAATATGTTGGTCAAACTAAGATCTTAGTTTTTCTGAAATCATTTTCCACACGAGTCTTCATTCTTTTTCAGGTATCATCTTTGTAGAAATTCAAATGATTTTACCCGTAATGTCTACACTGAATAGATTGTTCATGTATAAGAGAAAGATCAGCGGCCCTAGCACGGTTCCTTGAGGAACCCCAAAGGTAACCATTCTAGGTTGGCTCAATATATCGTCTATTTTTACATACCGATAGCGGCCTTGTAAATAACTTTGAGTCTATTTTAAATGCACATCACTGATTCCGATATCCTCTAGTATTTTTAGTAGTATCTTGGCAAACCTTATCAAAGGCTTTCGCTAAGTCTAAAACTACATACATAGCCAAGGCTCTCCTTTATTCGTTTTTGTATGCATTCGGTCTGTGTGTCAATTGCATCACGTGTTGATTTGCCAGACTGGAAACCATACTATTGATTAGTTATTATGTAGCATTTTTTTTTAAACTGTCTAATCTCTTCTTGAGGAGCATCTCAAAGATTTTTGAAAAGATTATTATCAAGGATATCGGCCTATAGTTAAATGGTTCTAGTTTTTCACTTGATTTTCACAGATTAACTTAATTAATAATTATTTGAAAATTGTTTGACTTTCTTATACTGGGCCGTTTAAACCTACAATGTAGTATAAAAAAAATGACTTAATTTTCTATAGGTATGCCTACACAAAACTTTCCAAATAAAAACAAGGCTGCACGTTTTGTTAAAATTCATTTATATTGAGGGATGTGCGTAAAATGCTCAACCCCAGTCACACAATCTGTTAGGGGCGAAAAGGGATTGCCGGGACAACTGTAATGAAAATAAACGAGCTCAAAAAGACTTTATAAAGCTTGTTGAACGAGCAGGCTGAAATACCACGCGGAATATTTAATAGTTTAATGGTGTAATGACTACGTTTGTGAACGTGAGGTAAAGATTGATTTTTTAATGCGTATTTCATTTTCAGTTTGTTTCAAAGAGGAGATTAATAGCAAAAAAAATTGTTGGTAAAATCAAAAGTGCACACCTCGCATTGTTCTATCCAATAAGTGCTCTACATACAATGTTCTCGGAAACTGCTAATTCTAGTAGGAGAGTTTCAAAATAAACGTTGGCTCATATAATTGGTATCTATTTAGAGAGATATAAAAGATTCTCCTTTGTTATATTTATTCTTGCACATTCTCGCATTCCATCGACCTAGCCTTAGAAATTAATTCGTATTTTCCATACTTATTAAAATTTGACCTTCATCTTAATACATTTTCTTAACAAATATGTAAGAATTTAAGTTAGAACCAATTAAACAAAGAAAAATAATTGGTCAATATTATTATTTTCCAAGAGATGCCAAGAACGAGGGAAAAAGTCCGCAAAGACTGTGTTAAATATCATTATGAATCTCAATGGGGTTCTGTTCTGGTAGCAAGCGTAGCGATAAAAACCAAGCGGATCTGTCAAGGACTGTGACCTGTAGAATGTTTTCATACCTTCAGACCAACTGACAGAAACGTGTGTTTTTAGAGTAGAATTTTCATTTTCAAAAAACTATCATTAAAATCTATTCCTTCCAGAATTTAGCAATCAAAAATCACTTTTATAGAAAAAACAACATAGTTAGAGAATTGTTTAACAGACGCATAGTACTTATTGGCACTGCAGTTGGTATAAAAACGAAGACACTAATATCCTCTTGTTCTCATCATCTGTATTAAATGATTAAGTGAATATACTGTATCATTTCAGGGTCTTAGAAAAAGTTTTGTATATTTGTGCAAGAACCAAAATGTTTAAAACAAATTTAAATAAAAATGAGGTTTTCAATTAATTGTCCAATGTTTATGTTATATATATGTCCCATGTATGTTCTAAAGTGAATTATTTTTTGTTTGCCATTTTATGGAACATCTTTTTAAAATATTTGTATTGGTTCTTGCATGAGCGGCTGTATGTATTTTTGAAGAGCTCATATTAACCCTTTATGTCCTAGTGTCTATTCAGTGGAACCACCCCATATGAGCAAAAATGAATCTTCACAGAAAATGAAGTTGATTAACATGTAACTCTCGAAATATGTGAATTATCTGAAAAAGAAAATCTTATTTTTCCTTTTTCATTATCTGCAAGAATGTTAAGGGTGGTTTGTTGTTGTTTTATTTCATGTAGGTATTTGGTAGATCAGTGATGTCTCAGTGTTCTACATGTAGGGGGTACGCATCACTCGATATTCACAAGGTAAATTATCCACTCGAAGAGGATACTAATTATTTGTAAGACTGGTAGGACTGGTAGAACTGGTAGAAGAAGCCTTCACCATAAATACTGGTTCCAACAGCCGTAAGAAATCTCAAAATCTTCAAGGATAGATGTTGTTACGAATACTCATCATAGTTATAAGCAGGGCTATAAGGATCATAATTGTACCCCTTGTCATTTTATATTAGGACACAAGGGGTTAAGGGCGAAAAACTTTTCAGAAGCTAAGCATTTCCAAGAGACAAAATTATAGATAAATGATCCTTCATGGTGAGACATTTTGAGAAAGTTTTGTAAAGAAACTCGGCTTAGAGAACTTTGTTCTCTAACGCAATCAGATGTGAGTTGTCAGAGAAACACCCAGATAAATATCGATATTTTAATTAGGTTTTCTTTTTTTATTGAAGGTTGCTCATCATTTATTCATATTTTGTGGAGACAACCAAAACTATAATTATATTTCAGCTAGAGTATAAGACGACTAAAAGACCCTTTTTCAGTAAGTGCATCGAGTATATAAAAAATATTTCTAAACGGCACACTTTTCTAAAAAAAAAAGCACATCTTCCCTTTCAGAATTGAGAAATGTATATCCTAACGGAAGCAATATAATTTTGATAGACGGGCAACTAAGTGGATCACGACATGCCAACTAATATCATGCTATATTTAATCATCCGAGGGGAGTAAAATCGACTCGGATAAAGCCTGCGTAGCCTTATGAACACCAATCCCTGTCAGCAGTTTTACGAAGAATGAAATATCTCCCTTTATTGATACAAAAACCCCAACAAGACAATGAGGATCACGAATCCTTCTAATAAATATATGCATGGAACCTAGTCATGAGAAAAATGGCTATCAGCATTTATAACAAAACAACAATAGGGCAATAAAGATACATTTAGGAAATTGATCTCAACACAGATATTTCTAGTATATAATTTTTACTTCCCTCGCATACCGAAGGGAAGTATTGTATTCGAGAAAAAAATCACCCTCCGAGATTTTTTCGGATTCTGACGTTTCAGAACACGTAGATTCCGAAAATATAGGTTTTTCAATTCCGTCAGTCTGTCTGTCTGTCTGTCTGTCTGTCTGTCTGTCTGTCTGTTGGTGTATTTACTAAAAAACTACTTGACGGAGAGCAGTCAAATTTGGTAGGTAGTTAACCCTACTGTCAGCGAAGAACTGGTAGAATTTTCACTGAAAAATATACAGGGTGGACCGTCTAAACGGAATAAATAGTGAAAAAAATTTTTTTTTGCTCAAATTTAAAATTTCCGCGTTTCATGACGCGCTAAACCTGTTTCAGGAAAAAAAAATTTTTGAAAATTTTTTTCAAACATTTTTGAAAAAATTTTTACCAACATGAAAAAAATTTTTTTTTGCTCAAATTTAAAATTTCCACGTTTCATGACGCGCTGAACCTATTTCAGGAAAAAAAATTTTTTGAAAATTTTTTTCAAACATTTTTGAAAAAATTTTTACCAAGTTGAAAAAATTTTTTTTTTGCTCAAATTTAAAATTTCCACGTTTCATGACGCGCTAAACCTATTTCAGAAAAAAACAAATTTGAAAATTTTTTTCAAACATTTTTGAAAAAATTTTTACCAAGATGAAAAAAATTTGTTTTTGCTCAAATTTAAAATTTCTACGTTTCATGACACGCTTAACCTATTTCAGGGAAAAAAATTTTGAAAATTTTTTTCACCAATATTTTTGAAAAAATTTTTACTACTAAAATTAATTTTTTTTTTTCTTCAAATTTAAAATTTTCACGTTTCATGGATTCTAAGCCTGATTAAAAAAAAAAGATTTTTGAAATTTTGTCACTAAGATAGAATTTTTCTTTCTTTGTTCAGATTTTAACTATCCACGTTTCCATGACATTCTAAAACTATTCAAACAAATTTAAAAATGTTTTTGAAGAATTTTTTAAAAAATTTGAAAACAGTTTTAATCCATTTATGTATCACTGCTATAGAACAGACGAAAAAATTTTTTATGCTCAAATTTAAAATTTCCACGTTTCATGATATTCCAAACCAATTTCGGAAAAAAAAATTTGCAACATTTTGTTACCAGTTTGGAAAAAAAATTAACACCAGAATGCTCAAATTTAAATGACATTCTAAACCTAGGTATTTCAGAAAAAAAAATTTGAAAATTTTTTTCACCAAAATTTTTCAAAAAGTTTTTACCACTAAAATAGATCGATTTTTTTTTATTTGCTCAAATTTAAAATTTTCACGTTTCATAGCATTCTAAACCTATTTTAAATACATCATTTTTAATTTTTAAACTTTTTTTAGCACTACTATAGAACAGAAGGAAACTTTCCTTTTTGCTCTAATTTAAAATTTCTACCTTTGACATTTTAAACCTATTTCAGAAGAAAAAAATTTGAAAATTATTTTACCATCTTTTGAAAAATTTTAAAAAAATGAAATTTTTTAACCACCACTATACTTCCACTCCATTACGTGAATGTTGGATTGAAAATGTGACAGATGGCAATAACATCTGGCATATGCACCTATTATACTTTTATTGAAAAATGTACAGGGTGGTCATCCCAAGAAATAATTCAGTCATGGTGGACATTTGTAAAGGTATTTGCGCAAGCCTGCCATATGTGGCACCTGCTATTTAGTATTGAACTTTTGCTGTTGGATGAGCAATCTGTATATTTTTTTGACCAAAACTTATCAAGTTTTCTTTGTAATAATAGCAATAACTCTACTCCGATTATTATCCTCAATGTCATTTCGTAATTATTATTTTTTTAGAGAGACTGCCATGAACGAGGGAAGTTCTGTGTAAATACCTTTACCGATTTTTTTAATATGTATTTGACTATCATAAAAATAACACGTGAATATAATAACTAATGTATTTACAGCAATGGACGGTATATATTAAAAATAGACGAATTTAGATTCAATGGATTTTTTCTATAGTTATACTGCATATGTAAAAGTAATGCGAAATTTATTTACAACGACCGAGTCTAGCGCGAAGCGAAAGGCAACGGACTGGCTTCTAACGAGTGGAAGTAGTAACATAAGAAAAGGATGAAAGATAAGTGTTATTTTTCTTTTATTTATTACTAAAATATTGGTTTACCAATCCTTCACAGATGGGAACAATGTTGTGATTCAGAAATCTATTGTTTGATATATACGCAAATGAAGGAATTCTTCATGTGGAACGGGTACTTTTGTTTAAGAAATAATTTATTTACTATAAACTTTTTGTTTCTTGCCGCAGAGTTATTAGTTTTATATGGGGAATTTGTTTATTTACTTACCGGTTGAGGCAGCGGATTCTTGATTCAGAATATTGTTTTTTATCCCTTCTTCAAGAGGGTAATATGGGGTGGGCAACAGCCACCCAGCTAGATGTAAAGGAGACAGATAGGTTTTGTTTACTTTATTCTAATTTAGCTTATCTCATTAATGAAATCTGTTTCCTTGTTTAAATTGAAAAGTCGGAAATTGGAATTGAAGAGATATTTGTTTATTGGTTTGCTGATCCTTGTCACAGGACAGTTTGGTACACAAAAGAGAATACATATAGGTGGTGAAATGGAGGGTGCCCCGGGTTGGTGGGCGGCGGCTGAGAATAACTACTGTAAATTGAAACCGACTGTTTAAATGAAACGACATACCTACAGGGTGAACAAACCATCCTCCGGACCTTTTTTCTCATAACGCGCACAAATATTACCGCGAGATAAGGCCCTTCCCAGCAACTCCACTGTAAATGGATATTTACCTGTGGAGCGGTTAATAAATACAAACAAAACAAAAATTAAATTAAAAATAAAAGTTGCCAGATTCAGGAACAGAAGAAACAGAAAACTTCTAAGAAGAAAAATAAAGAAGCATCTCACAAACACCTACACTTCCCATTCTGTATTCCCACCCCACGCGTAATGCAGCTCTCGCTGCTGACAACAACAAGCATGTCCAATGTCCAACCCAGAGTATGCAGCCGGTCCGGCCGTATATAATACATCCGAGATTTGGTTCCGACACGCGGTTTGGCCGTCCGTTGGGCATGTTCGACGGACGACTAAGCTGCGTGTTGGAACGAAACTCCATGGATGCCCGGCAGCAATGCCCACCTTACGCCGGCAAATCAATAAATCAATCAAATCAATCAATCAATCACATGACAGGAAAAAAACAGCTGCCCAAGGAATCACTACTTCCACATCCTAGTCTCTTTGTAGGAAAACATCTTGACAATATATGCACTCTCGTATGTGAAAATATTTGATCATAGAATTTCAGTAAAAATGCGTTGCCAAATGTAAGCCAAACCTCCAGAACTTCCGGGCGCTGCCGAATACCAAGACAACTTCCTGGCGCTTCCGAATCCATATGAGGTCGGTGCCGAATCTATATCCGGGTGCTGCTGAATATCAATGTAACCTATGGGAGCTACCGAATCCAATTTAGGGCGCTGCCGAAACTATATTTGTGCTCTGCATAATCGATGAATAACCTCCGCCGACTACCAAGGTAATTTCCGGGCGTTACCGAATCCATATTAGAACGCTGCCGAAACCATATTAGGGAGTTGGCAAATTTCAAGGTGACTTCCGGACGCTGCCGAATACAAGATAATTTCCGGGAGCTATCGAATCCACATTCGGGCGCTGCCAAATAGCAAGATAACTTCGGGGCGTTTCCGAATCCAAATTACGACGTCGCCGAATCCACTATTGAACATTAGCCTCCACGATACATTTTGATTGCAAGATTTGATCCAAACATACTAACATACAAAGCAAGATAAACGACAGCTTTTAGAAATGAAGTTTCTGGACTCTTGTTAGCTGACTTTACTTATTTTTCCCTATTTTAGCCCCCCACCCTTTCCACGCAATCATTTCAATCAGATGACATTACAGTACATACGTGTACTAAATTTCAAGTGAATATCTCAATTTTATTTTACAAACCCATTTAATAATAAAATGTAGGTGGTGGGTGGGGGGGCTTAGGGGTAAAAAACATTATAACGAAATCTGTGACCTTGACTTTTAGTACGTATACCAAAACCTCAGTTTCTGTGCTCTCCCCAACTTGCTTTACTTATTTTTCCCTATTTACCCCCACTTATCCCCGACCCTTTCAACAGAATCATCTCAAAATATAATCTAGTTCCAGATGTCGTCATAATACATACGTGTACCAAATTTCAAGTGAATATCTCAATTTTATTAAACCCTTATTATTATACAGCTTGATTTAGCTTCAGTTAAGATAAGCTCATTCGTGTAAAACTAATCTTTTATATTTTTCCATAGTTGACTGTTGAGAGAGTCTTCACAACTTGCTCATTCATAACATCGTTTATAAAAATTTACAAAAGAAATGTTCCTAGAACGCTTCCCTGAGAAACTCCATAATTAATATTTAAAATATCAGATTCGTATTATATAGTGTCTCTATATTATGTCGGTCGGTGTTACCGAAGAATGAAATTATTTATTTTCTAATACTGTCACAAAGTATTACCGGTTGAACTATAACTATAATTAACACCTACATATTACACCACTGTTTATTACTCACTGAACAGTTAAGAGCACATAGAAATTAGATACATCAATTGTGACAACTTAATTAAAACTATACATGACTTAGTGACTTCTAGAGCAGATAAGACCCATTTATTAGTCGGTACGTGCGTCATAATTTATTTAGGGTGCACCAAAGTGTATTTACTAAGCATTAGCCCCGTGATGGCCAGTTGATCCCACAATATCGTCCCCCGCAATAGTGACGACGTGCGAAATCTAATAAAGGGCGCGTAATGCCTCTGCGCACATGTTATTAGATGTTCTCCTAAACAAATAAATTTGTTTAATGACGGTGAGAATGCTATGTTCTACAACTACTAGCTAGTTACTTCAGCCAGGGAAGGACTAACTCACTTAAGGGCGATAAGACCCTCTTGAAAAGGTATCGTATTAACTCTTGTACGGAAAATTGTAAACGTAATTCAGTCTGATATACTTGATAGAGCTTTGTTCTCGTAGAATTTTATAAAGGCTGGTAGTTCAGGAACAGTGTAGTGAATTAAAATATTTATTTTTTTAATGATTTATTCTTTTCTAAAGCAATAGAGGTCTATAATTGTATTGAAACATATTCTTTATAGGATTTTGCAAACAGCAGAAAGAATAACTATCTATGAGAACGAAAAAGAAAACTATGAATGAATGAAAATTTTTGCATGGCCGTGGGGGACTGTGTGGATGCTAGTATTAGAATGAGAATTTTCAAGTAAGAAATTAGACAAATTCATTTTAGGATTTTTATTTTCCTAGCAGAACCAGAATTCAGGTTATCGATAGAATGCAGATATTTCATTAATATTTTTACACATAGTTTTCTCTTAGTTCCCATATATAGTTATTTTTTCTGCTGTTTGCAAAATCCTATAAAGAATATGTTTCAATGCAATAGAGGTCTAATTTTAACTAATACCAAATTATGGTAAAAAGCTGCTGTCTAAGAGGTCACTATTTCCACATCCAGATTCCATTCAAGTCTGTTTAAACGAAAGCATATTGATATTTGCACTTATAATAATATAATATTTCAAATCGTATGACCCAAGAACCCATAAAATAACATGCCACTTCAATACTTTTCAACTGACCGACATTTAATTGGATAAGGGTTGATGATGCCAAATAATTTGTTGAGTACTTTTGCCCTCTTTCATATAAAATTACAATTTTATTTTGTCAACATCTTTAATAATGTAAGGTGGTGGTGGTGTTGGTGGCAGACGCCATAAGAAATTTTATAAAAACATTTGAGGCCTTGGTTTTTAGTAGATACACTAAATCTCAAGATTATGGACTCTTATCAACATGAATTACTTATTTTTCCCTATTTACCCCTATTAACCCCCCAACCCGTCGCCGGATTAAGCTCAAAATAGAATCCAGTACCAGATATCCTAATAGTACATACGTGCACCAAATTTCAAGTCAATGTCTTAAACCGTTCCAGAGAAATCGTGCACAAGAAAGACCGACAGACCGAACGACAGACAGACAGAATTTTTTTCTTGCTCAAATGTCAAATCTCGACGTTTCATGGCATTTTAAACCTATTTCAAGAATTTTGTTTTATTTTTTAAACGATTACTTATTATACTTCCAATCCACTACGTGGATGTGGAAGTATGAAATAAAATGTCTTTGTCGCTTGATTAATTGAACTTTATTACGTAATATCAATATTGACGTAGGTTAAAAATACGTTCAATTTTCCCGTTTGTTCATTTTTACATCGACCTCAATATCAATGATAAATAATACGTTTCAATTAATTTGTAGTGCCTAACCTGTTTTAAAAAGATTCTTTTCACACTATTATCGGCCTCTTAATTGTTTATTTATTTATTTTGTAATAAACCCTCAACAGGAAAAAACTCTATTAAAGAGTATCGTGTGAACATACAATATACATACAAACAATATAAATATATAAAATGAAACAATTCATATATGTCATTAACATTAGCATAATATGAACAAAGATAGATATTAATATAACCTCGCATATAACTAAATAAATATATGCCTACACATTACAGAGATTAAATCACAACTCGCGTATTTTTACTTCCCTCGCATACCGAAGGGAAGTATTGTATTCGAGAAAAAATCACTTAGATTACGAAAATATAGGTTTTTCAATTCCGTCAGTGTGTCTGTCTGTCTGTTGCTGCATTAACTAAAAAAAACTACTTGACGGAGAACCGTCAAATTTGGTAGGTAGGTCACGATACTGTCAGCGAAGAAATGGTTAAAGTTTCACTGGAAAATATACAGGGTGGACCGTCTAAAGAAAATAAATAATGAAAGAAAATTCTTTTGCTCAAATTTAAAATTTCCACGTTTCATGGCATTCTAAACCTGTTTCAAAAAAAAAGAATTGAAATTTTTTTTATCAACATTTTTTTGAGAATATTTTTAATCTTTTTCTATCACTACTTCTATAGTAGTGATACAGATGAACAAAATTTTTTGCTCATATTTAAAATTTCCACGTTTCTATACATTCTTTACCTATTTCGAAACAAAAAATTTAGAACATTTTTTGCCATTTTGGAAAAAAATTTTACCACTAGAATAAATGGAAAATAAGTTTTTTTACTCAAATTTAAAATGTTCACGTTTCATGCCATTCTAAATCTATTTTACAAAAATTTGATTTTTTTTTAACTTTTTAATGTTCTTTACTACTGCTATACCACACTCTATAAGACATTCTAGGCCTATACCAACATTTCAAAAAAAGTTCAAAAATAATGAAATTTTTTAACCACTACTAATACTTCCACTCCACTACGTGAATGTGGAATTGAAAATGTGACAGATAATAATATTTGGCATATGCAACTATTATACTTTTATTGAAAAATTTACAAGGTGGTCAGGCCAAGAAATAATTCAACCATGGTGGACATTTGTAAAGGTATTTGCGCAAGCCTTCCATATTAGGCACCTGTTATTTGGTATTGAATTTTTGCTGTCGAATGAGCACTCTATTTTTTTCGGCAAAATGTCTGGTGGAATGGGTCACCACATTTAAACGAATTAGTGATAGATATGAGACATTGTATATGCCATTATTTATTATTTTGTGTACATACATTATACAACTTATTTTTCTACGTTTCTCTAGCGTATTAAAATTATATTGTAATAGGAGATCTTGCTTTGATGTGGTTATATCATATACTCCAAATTCTTTATCGTTAAGATATCTTAAGAATTTATTTTGTATTTTTTCTGTTATATATTTGATACCTATAATATTGATATGGTACAACATTCCAAAATACTTCGAACAAAGCTTATGTATAATTGCTTATCGCACTTAGGATTAGTGAACTGTTGTTACAATAAATCCGTACATTTTACTAGCTTTACTTGTTATGTTCATGATATGTTTATTGAAGGTAATTTGACTATCAAATGTTACACCTAGATCTCTCATCTCACTCACTCTAGCCAATGCTACTTCCTGTAGTCTAAAAGTGTAATCAATAATGTAATGTCTTCTCGTGAAATACATTGCATTACATTTATTGATGTTGAAAAATAACTTGTTTTCTTTTGACCAAGTATGTATATTATTTAAATCGTTTTGTAGTTTTAGACAGTCTGCTTGTTCATCAACTTTAACAAAGATCTGTAGATCATCCGAAAATAACAAGATGTTAGATGACTAACTTTGTTATGCTATTAATACATATTAGAACAGCAGTGGCCCAACGTTAGCTCCTTGACGAACACCAGATGTCTATAAAAGATTTCGATACATATCCTTTCATAAATTCTATTTACCTTCGGTTCTATAAATAACTTGATTAGATTTTCATGAAAACCAAATTCATTACATAGTTTACTAATTAGAATTTTATAAGACACAGTATCAAAAATGCTTTTTGAAAGGCAATATACACTACGTCAACTTGACTTCTATCATCTAGTATATCTGATATAAATTGGGCAACATTGCTTAGGTTACTGGCAGTAGATCTATTCTTCATAAAACCATGTTATCAATTAATTGATATTTGATTTTGGATTGCATTATATATTTATTTAAAAATAATAGATTCAGACAGTTTTACAGCCAGTACAACTATAGACTTATAGTTTTTTATGTTATTCTTGTTTCCTTTTTTATAAATAGGACATATTTTCACTTCTTTTCAGATCTCAGGAAACGTTTTTTTTTTTTAACTTAAATTAAATAATACATTTAATGGATGCACACAAATATAGACACAACCCTTTAAGACGGAATTTTTTCTGGGCCTACGGCTTTGTTTACTTTCAAACATTTTACTGCTTCATATACATCATCATTTGTAACTGCATTTAAAATTACTGAACAACATAAGGTGCTAGCTTTATACGTGAAACATAAGTATTATCATCTACAGTATAAACACTACTGAGATGATTAGCAAAAGCATCAACTATTGCAGGCCTTGTTTTATAATCATTACCTCTTGAATTCATTACTTTTGAAATAGCTATAGATTCCTTTTTATTATTAATGAACTAGCAAAGTGATCTCGAGTCTTCACTTATGTCTTGCTGGATTTTATTTATATATGTTTTGTAAGGCAGATCTATATCTCTTTTTAGTTTATTTCTTAAATTAACATACTCATTTATTAGATGTATTAGTCTAGTATTTTTATACTTTTTCAAAATGTTTTCTTCTTTTTTAAAGTTTCAATAATTTGTCTGTCAAAACAAACAGGGTATTTTTTACTCGGTTTAGTTTTAGCCAAAGAGATGTCGAATATACTGTATATTTTTGGGTAGAAAAAGTCTACAGCACGGTTAATATCAGTGAATACCTCGAGCTCAGTCCAATCTGCACTCAAAAACAATTCGTATATAAGTGCACAGTTTCCTTTCCTAAAATTATAATTACTTGCTTTAGCTTTATCTACATTTAATGACACACAAATTTGTAAAACAGGATGATCTTCCTCAACCAATTCAGATATTGCGCGACTCCCTTCACTCTTACATCGATGTTTCTATAAAGAAAATACTTGTGGGCTTTAATTTATTGGCCTTAATTTCAGACCCTTTTCAGAGAATCTCAAAATCCCCAAGTATCGACGTTTTGTGAAAGTTTTTATTTAATTTGTGATTCTGAAATTTTAGCAACTGGCATCACTAATATTAAAGAAGCCGATGAATCTGATGAATTTTTATATTTATCCCTAGCGCATTCGCCACATTTTCAAGTGAGAAAGTTAAAGCTAAGTTATGTCTTCTAAAATGTTTACGGCAGTCCACCCCTGGCCCTGTATTTTAATGGGAGCCGCTAAACAATGCCATACACGTGTTTTGTGCCCCCAGGTGTCCCGCACCGCAAATATTGATCTTGCTCTGACTTTAGCACGGTAAACGGTCATTCTTCACCAAAGATGACGTCGAACTTTTATATAATGTTAGATAATGGGTAATTCATCGTGGTATCAGGGCGGGACCGTCTCCTTAAAGATATTCTTTTCGCGGCGGAAGTTAAAACGTGAATAGCCGAAGAACATGTGTCCTTTCCTTTGAGTTACATCCTTATGAAGCGGTGTTTTAGAAATCGTTAGTTTTGTCGCTTATACCTGGTTTCGTGAATGACTTAGAGCCGTGTCCAATCTCTTTTCACTTGGGGAGTTTTATATTATTATAACTACCGTATTTGTCAAATATGGCTATAATGGATGCGAGATCTTATGTAACGATTTGCGTCACGTATACAATCATTATAATGGGGATAGGAAAAAAATAGGTTCGGAAACACGGTAATAATGAATCCTAAGTAAATAAGTAGATCCACGGAGTTGTTATTTATTTAGATAATTGTGTTTTGGGTATATTTAATAAAACTGAAAACATGTTAAACATATTTTTGGAGAAACTGAACTGCCTTTAAAAATAGTTGCCTTCTGTAAACGAGGGAAGTAGCAAGGGTCGCCAAAAACTATGAAATTAAATTTTAGTTTAAAAAAATTTGTTTTACCCTTTTAGCGACTTTTTATGTAACTGTATATAGCAATAGAAAATATAAGTTGTTTTGAATTTGTGAGTTTTAGCATTAGGCTCGTTATCAGAGAATTAAGATCTACCCATTGCCCACGTACCAAAAGACCTCGCACAAACCTTATGGGAATTGGGTTTCGGTAGAATTGCCTCAATTTTTGGTATATTATAGCTTTTGTCATCCCGAACAAAAGTCTCCGTAGCCATGATGCTCCATATTCAGTACTCTGGCTCCTGTGGGCACCAAATCCCCATAGCTACATCATAAGTTACTAATGTTTCAAACAAAAATTGTAGAATTGGTCATTCAAGGTCAAATTCGTTTTTTAAATAGGAACCCCTATTTTGTAATATTAACTTGTATGAAATTCCACCTTCTAGGATCTTCGTACGGGTTATGGGCAAGGACTTCTCGTGGCATTAGGAGATCGTCCTCGTTGGTGAAGTATGCCCTTTTATTTGGGCTCGCCAATTCCGTGTTTAAAATACCTATTTCTTCTGGAAATGGAAACTTGCAACCATACAAACTGAGAGCTGACACTAAGAGGTTACCTCTTGTTTACAGTTCTTGATTGTGACGTGACCGACGACCGTTACATTTACAATAGAATGTAGGATGCAACCGGGAGTCCCATCGCCACTCGGTTCGATACGCATACGTTTTATCATGGTGTTAGGGTAACGTACGAACACGCAAGTCTACGTATAACGTACGTACAAACGTACACCAATTCACTACTGCGCCTGCGTATCTGTCATTTTATACGTTTACGTCCCAGTCGGTGCTATAAGTGTCCAATGAACTCTATACTAGTACTTAGTATAGAGTTGACTGAGGTGTCTTATGACATTACTGACATTAGGTACTATATTATATTATGAGATTATTCCGTTGAAGGGATGGGGGTTAAATAGGAAAAAAATGTAAAACAATCTGGTAATAGTACAAAAACTTGAAATTCGGTATACCGGGTGAGTCACGAATTGCGCTCACCCCGATATTTCCTAAAATTTTTGGAACAGAAAATTAAAATTTGGAGGCCTTATTACACGACTAAAATGCCATCTTTTCAATAAAAAATCAAGTTTGGTGCCCATCCGGTTTGACCGGAAATGCCCACAACTTTCGATTTTTAAATGGAACACCCTATATATTTTTATATTTTTGGAATCTAGAGGAAATTTTGAATACAATACATCCATTTTGGTCACTATTTGATAAACATTAAAAGTTTTATTAAAAAATCTATTTCTGAATCCAGAGTGCTGTGGTGCCCAAAATATATTTTAGTTTGTGTGCTACGTTACTATAAAAATAAAAAGAGCAATATGATTGCATTACTTAATTCTCTAGAGGCGTTTAAAATTTTTAAATGTGATTTTTACCCACTAACTCGGTTTTTTCAAATGGGAATTTAATCGTTCACCAACATTTTTAAATACCTTATTTTCATACGAATCTAATGATACCAAAATTTTGAAAATCCGCTGAGAAATATTTGAGATTTCAGCCAAAATACAATGCAACCAAGCTTTTAGAAACATGCGGCTAATAGATAATAGATTAGTGGGCTTTGGAAACTAAAATGGCACAAATCTGTGTAAATCTGGTAACCTAATAACATTGGAAAAATCATAGTAGCCATTGAATGTAATAAAGCAATATCAGCTATCAGACAGATACAAAATAAAGCGTTGCGGAAATCTCTTTGAGTAAAAATTAAAGAAAATGAATAATTTTAGTAGAAATGAAAAGGTCGATATGTTACTGATATATGGAGAGCGTCTCAAAAATTCAACTGCAGCTGCAGAACTGTATCAGCAACGATATCCCAACAGACGTCATCCAAGCAGACACTTGTTTGCCAGAGTGGAACAAGAATTAAGAAACGAACCCAATCAACAAGATGATTATCAAACATTTATTGTAAGTGAGGACAAAGAAATTGATGTATTAGGATTTGTGATGGTACACCCAACAACATCAACAAGGGAATTGTCAATGGAATGCGACATTAGTCAGTCTTCGGTTTGCAGAATTTTAAAGAAACATATGTTTCGGTCTTATAAATACCAAATACACCAACATCTTTATGGAGATGATAACAACAGGAGGCTAGTATATTGCAACTGGTTCTTAAATGCAGTACAACAAAACCCTGGTTTTCCTTTTCATATTTTATATTCAGATGAAAGTAGATTTACGAACCAAGGTATGTTTAACAGAAATAATACTAGGTACTGGGCTCAAGAAAATCCGAGGTTGGTAGGGCGGGGGAATATTCAGGAAAGATTTGGGTTTAACTGTTGGCTTGGAGTACTTGGAGATCGAATAATTGGACCTATATTTTTTTATGGAACACTTACTGGCGAACGATATTTATTCTTTTTACAAAACCAGACAGCAGAATTTCTTGACTTACTTCCTCCTGCCTATTTACAAAATCTGTTTTTCCAACAAGATGGTGCTCCCCCACATAATTCCAGAAGAGTGATGGAATATTTAAACAACTTGCATGGTGAATGCCTTATCGCAAATCAAGGTCATGTCAGGTGGCCTCCTAGGTCACCTGACTTAACACCCCTCGACTATTATGTATGGGGCACTCTCAAAAATAAAGTTTATAAAACTTCTTCAAATACCCGTGAAGAGCTGCAAAATAAAGTTGTACGGGCTCTTAATGAATTGAATTGCGTAGAGCCATTCAAGCAACTGTGCGCAGAGCCGAATTGTGTGTAGAAAAAAATGGTGGACATTTTGAACAATATCTATAAATGTCAATTTATGGTTTAATTATATTAATTATTTTAAAGATACCTACTGTTACCTAGTTTAAGTTTAATTGTTCAAACGGAATTGATTTTTATTTATTTATAGGCCCGATATTTATGTTCATTTAAATAAAACTCTGAAAACCGAACTGATGTCGCATTCTATTGCAAATGTCCTTGTGGATGTAATGGTGTTTACCTCCACATACCTATGCTAAACTTAATTGTAACGTTCTTTGCGCTCACAATTATTAAATGTTTGATAGCTCAAGATTACCTATAACTACACGAGTCTGTCTGACAGCTGATATTGTTTTATTACATTCAATGGCTACCATGATTTTTCCAATGTTATTAGGTTACCAGATTTACACAGAAATGTGCCATTTTAGTTTCCAAAGCCCACTAATCTATCATCTATTAGCCGCATGTTTCTAAAAGCTTGATTGCATTGTATTTTGGCTGAAATCTCAAATATTTCTGAGCGGATTTTCAAAATTTTGGTATCATTAGAATCGTATGAAAATGAGGTATTTAAAAATGTTGGTGAACGATTAAATTCCCATTTAAAAAAAAAGAGTTAGTGGGTAAAAATCACATTTAAAAATTTTAAACGCCTCTAGAGAATTAAGTAATGCAATCATATTATTTTTATAGTAACGTAGCACACAAACTAAAATATATTTTGGGCACCACAGAACTCTGGATTCAGAAATAGATTTTTTAATAAAATTTTTAATGTTTATCAAAAAGTTACCAAAATGGATGTATTGTATTCAAAATTTCCTCTAGATTCCAAAAATGTAAAAATATATAGGGTGTTCCATTTAAAAATCGAAAGTTGTGGGCATTTTCGGTCAAACCGGATGTGCACCAAACTTGATTTTTTATTGAAAAGATGGAATTTTAGTCGTGTAATAAGGCCTCCAAATTTAAATTTTCTGTTCCAAATATTTTAGGAAATATCGGGGCGAGCGCAATTCGTGACTCACCCGGTATGTACTAGTGGACAAGGCTTCAGATTTTTCAACCCTCAACACCATCCCTACTCCATTATTAAATGGGTTGGTAAAATAAAATTGAGATATTCACTTGAAATTTGGTATACGTTTGTATCATAACGACATCTGGAACTAGATTATATTTTGACACGATTCCGTTGAAGGAGTGGGGGAGTACAGAAATTTAGGATTTGGTGCATATACTAGAAACCAAGTTCTCAGATTTATTTCTAATATTTTTCTATGACATCTGCCCCAAATACCCTTAAAATGTTATGACCAATAATTTCCACATACTAGAGTGAAAATATAGTCAAAATATTTCCTTTAAAGCGACTGGGATGAAAAATCTGGTTGTGGAAGTAGTGATTCCTTAGGCAGCGGTTATTTTATTTAATAAAGAGTACATCGTGTTTAATCTTAGTATCTAAGACGACAATATTTTACTGATTCTTGCAGACCGATTTTTAACAATTTTTGACCAAGTCAAAAAACCTTCTATGTAAAAGTAAAAATTAAAAAATATACTAAAAAGTAAAATAATGTCTGAGGGCAGGGTCATATGTATTTTGGTCTGCAGTCAAAAAACCTTCTATGTAAAAGTAAAAATTAAAAAATATACTAAAAAGTAAAATAATGTCTGAGGGCAGGGTCATATGTATTTTGGTCTGCAGGATCCAAATTTGCAAACATATACAATACACGTTAAAAGTTGAAACCTTTTAGTTGCATGTAAATTGCAGTCGAAAGGTGGCCGTCTTGGCTATTACCATCATAATTGAACATTTTATTTCACATCACATCAAATTTGAAAGTAGTTTATTCATACTATTCCATATTCACAAGAATATTTCTATGGGTTGAGTCACTCAGTATAGTGATTTTTATTTGTTGTAAATACTTCTAGTTGGACAAAAGCACTTTGAGACCGACACTCACCTTAATAAAGTCATATTATTATAATCTTCGCAAATAGAAAACGAAGAGTATATTGCATTCTATCGGCACATTTCTAAAACCGGTAATATTGTTCGTAGAGAAAAAAAAATCATATTACTCTGTTGGTGATCGAATTCTGAACAACTTTCAAAATGTCCGTCCGTCTGCCTGTCGGTCCGTCCATCTGTCTGTCCGTCGCACGATAACTTAAGAACGAAAAGTCCGATTGTATTGAAATTTGGACAGTAAGTTAGCGTTAGCTAGAGAAAGAACCATTTTTAACAAAATCGATCAATAAATGAAAAAGTTATTAATTTTTGAAATGAAAGAAAAAATGTTTTGTTTTGTAATTAAACAAAAAATGTTTAAAACTAATATCATTTACAAACAAGAAACTGCGAAGAGTATCCTATAGAATGTGCAATAATTATATAACAAGTGTAGTAAATCGGCAAAGAGTACACAGAGAGAAATCGCTTTGGAACATTTTGCACAATGTTGTGGAACAACGCCTTGTTGCATTTTTTAAAACAATTGTAAAATTTTGAGGCACAACATTATATAGTTTTATACATTTTAATTGTGCATAATTCTTGTGCGTTTTATTTATCCAATATAAAGATTTAGTGAATTTATTGGAAACTTCGACCAACAAATTGACGAAATTTAGAGTTAAATTTATTTATTCTTTCTCAACAAATCATAGCAAATTTAACTTAATTAATTGTTAATAGTATCCTCAAACTATATATTATGTTGCCATTCTATTTACAATTAGTTTTAAGTAATTGTTTAAAGGATTTGCACAACTTGTGTAACATAAAAATGTGATTTTATTTTATAAACGGTTGTGAAAGTAGGAGTCCCAATATATTTATTTCCGCTGAACAATAATAGTAATCTATGCCGCCCACACAAACTGCACAATTTAATGACATACTATTCACAATCAGTTTGGTGATATTGTTTTAAAATTTTGTATAATTGTTTAATTTGTTTCACGTAAAGTTTATTGATTCTAAATTGTACTGACCGCGCCGGCCACGCTACGCATATACGCGCAGGCAATTACGCATCAGATTCAGGTGGTATTTCGTTAAGTGAAGACGTACACTTCCGAATTATACAAGTACTTACATTTGTGATGGAATTTGTTGAAAACTTATTAACCGAGTGGGGTTTCCTATAGATCAAATTCCAGCATTCACATAGGTAAGTACTTCACACAAAGTTACAGATTTGCATATATGTTCTGTTAAATAAACTTCGTTAACATATAAATATAAAAATGGTTTCTTGTTTATATGCGAAGAATGCATGATACCTTTCTTCTAATACTTGATTTCGTTTACAGCTAGAGAGTAATTTCGTTTTCTTATGCGAAGCGACAGAAAGTTGTTCCTAAACAACTAAACCCAAAAGGCAAACTTGTAAAAGAATTGCTTCAAAATGAAGATAACACTTCTGATGGTAAGCAATACATTTGATTTTGGTGATGAACTGATAAATGTTATTTTTTTTTAGAATATGACGTGACTACGACATAAGCTTTATACTACAAACTGCGTTAATAGAAGCTAAAAAGAAGAAGCACTGGAAGCCTTCCAATTTAGAATTATTAAATGGATTTATTTTAAGCATAAATGTAAGTCACCTACTTCTTTTCAACTAGAACTTTATTCATATAAAATTTATTCGTATTTAAAAAAATTGAAATATTTTCATTTACCATATGATAATATATAAATGCATGCTCTTTTATGTATTATTATTCCGTTAAAATAAAATATTTATTCTTTAATTTTTTTTATTGAAATCCTTTAGGAATACCTCCAATTTTGGAAATAATATTTCACAATCTGTGTTACAGAATAATACAATTAAAATGAAGTGGGTACATATAGTGTGTGAAATGAGTGCACGGTGAACCAAAAAATATATACATAATTTGGAGATTATGGAGTTTTTGTAAATATGTTTTACAAATGAAGAGGTTTAGATGTGAATGTTTGTTTGGGAAACCTTCAGAATATATTTAAAAATTTCACACAAATTGTAGAAACTAACTTAATCTGTTCAGATTAAGTGGAATAAAATTATGTATTTTTATGCAACCATAATTCAAATTTGAAAAGAATTCAATTTATGTGATTTTTAAGTTTGTACAAAAATTTCAAACAATGTTAATACATAAACTGTACAAAATCATTGCCCCAAAAATGTATTATTTATTTGCACAAATTTTTCCTGTCACCATTTTAAGACCAATTTGGAGTACAATTTTCTACAATTGTGGTAAAATATCACACACATTTTTCTCTGTGTATAATGGTTACCTTGTTATTATATTTATATTCAAGTTCACCAATTGCTAGTATTTGGGCGTTTTTCTTAAAGTTAGTAGGAATATGCAGGGTATTTGTACTCACAGATATAAATATAATTATTACTAAAATTAACTTCCACTTTTTGAATTCAAATAGTGTATTTACGCAACTTCTGGATACGTATGAGGACCCAACACTGCAAAGAAGACGGAAAGCCCATTTTAATTGTAAAGGCCAGAGAATACGCGAAAGTCGAACAGTAAACGGTATTTCCGGTGGTAAGCAAAATCCGAGCTAAACGTCGGCAAATCTGCGTGAAATGCGGAGGGCGGATCGACAGCTCACGCTCAATTGCTTCTCAAAGACACCCCATCAATGCTAGATACCTGGATTGTCGAATAGACTGTGACAATCTTGCCACGTCAAGGTATGACATGGAACAATCCACTCACAGTCTGACCGAAAAGGTAGAGGTGTGAGAGCGTAAAAGTTCTGAATAAGGCAATTTGTCTCAGCCTAGTATACACACGGGGATCTATTTAGTTTAATCCTCATCCCCTCTGTGCCTGCCAATGCCGTCTGTCCATCAGGATTGGGAATGCTTTTATATCTACTTATCCAAATATTTAGTGACAATTGTAGGACAGAATTGATACACATTAATACAAATACTATAATAACAAACTTAGAATACACTCATTGCTTGTAGCGCAGGCAATAAAAGCACCAATATGCGATTTAGGAAAGGGCACATTACAACTTATTTGGGTTGGTAGACTATAAAAATAAACAATATTGCCTGTGATACTAAACTGCTGATCAATTGAAACGGACCAAGCGTATTTTTCGGTGGAATTTAAACTAATTCGTTGAGAGGGGGATTAGATATAAATATGCAATTTTCAGGATTTAAGAGATAATTTATATTAATAATTGAACTGAGTCTGCGGTAGGTTCTTGATGAAACATACTAAACAGAATAAGTATTAAAAACAATTGGTATTGTTGTTCCACAACTTTTATTCTGATTTCTCTGACATATGTTTCGATCTTTCGACCATTATCAAAGAGATATAACAACTAACCTAAAAGTGACCATTACAAGATATTTATCGGATTTTAGAGGTATAGATAACCTAATTAACATTTTATTACTTATTTCTAATATAGCTACTACTAGGAATTTAATTTACATTTTTAATTACTATTTCTGGGTATGTTTAATTTTAGTATGTTGTCTATTATGGGGGTATTATGAAATTTAGTTTTTGTATTAGTAACGCTTTTCTGTTATTTAAGGCCTTCTTGATTTCCAAAATCTCAAGCATGTCTAACCTATTTCCCTTATTGACATTGTGGAAAAGTTTAATACTACTACTGTTGAAAAAATAATTTTTATTACACAATGTTCTGCGAAACCAGTTGACTTTTTATTCTCTAAAATAGACTTTTTGTGTTCATTTATCCGTACGTCTAAGCTCCGACTACTCTGACCTATATATAGACCATCACAATCGTCACAATTTATTTCGTATACTCCCGCTTTTTGTGAGTCTTCAGTTTTTTATTTGTTGTTAATCAACAAGCGACCTAAGTTGTTTGTATTCGAGGAAATGATATTAATGCCAAGTTTACTTAACCTATTACAAATTGAGTTCCTAATATGTTTTACGAAATTAATACTATGCCACTTTTTATTTTCTTTGGGTGCGTTATAAAAATATTTTTTCAACAGCTTTCTTTGATTCTTAATTGGCTTGTCTATGAGAGATGTGTGATATGCAGGCCCGACGAGAGGGGGAGTCCGGGGTGTTTCCCCCCGGACCCGGAGTTTTTGAGGGGGCCCGGATTCTAGAAGATGAGGATACATATTCAAATTTCGATTGTATTCATAAAGCAAGAGAAGGCACGCTTCTTTGTAAATTGTAAGAGGTAACATATACATTTTTGATGCGGAAAATCGTAGTTGGAAGTATTGAATCGTAAGAAGTGCCACTCCTCGCTCTTCGAAATGCCGCAACCGAAATAAAAATTGCATTGTAAGGGAATACCACTCCTCGCTTTTCGAAATTGCAATCGAGGTAAAAAATTGTATTGCAAGGATTATCCCCCCCTCGCTCTTCAAAATTATATCGAAGAGATGGGAGTGGGGGGCCCGCATGTCAGTACCCCTGGGCCCCGATTTTCTCTTGACGGCCCTGGTGATGTCCATCGTTTTTTGCTATTATTTTAAGGGTTGTAACTTCTTTTTCAAAATTGACATTACTTAACATTAATGATAACAATCTATGGACATAACTATGAAAAGCTGACACTTTTATCTTCCAGGATTGATTACTATTTGCATGTATGGGTATGTCAGTAAAAGTGGGTTTTCTATAAATATCGATTTCTAAAATGGAACCTTTTCGTGTCAATGAAATATGTAAAAAGTTTGAAGAACGTTCTATCTCGATTTCTACAGTAAACTGAATTTTACTGTTTATAGAATTAATAAAATATATACAAAACACATCATCCACGTATCTTGCCCAAAAGTGTATATATTTTTTAAAAAAATTTACCTTTTCTATCAAAAAGGTTAGTTTCGATAATTTACGGATTATTTCTACTGGGCGTGAAAGAAAATAATGCTTTTCAAACCAAACTTTACAATTACCGAGGTTCCACAAAATTCATGTTATATTTTTGACGCATATTTTCTGAAAAATTTGATAGCCCTCTTGTTTTATAAGATTCCGCTTTTTTCTGAGGCCTTATTGCAGTTTGTAGGAACCGATCGTTGTAGGTGGTTATATAGTGATTAAGGGTCTTTTAAAATAAGTAGATTTTTTGTTACTTTCAGTTTATGGCAACCAGTGGCGTATCTAAATCGGCTCACAATCATGAGATAGATAACTTTTTTAGGTTCCAGACATCAAAACGTGTAAAACGTAATCCCTATGGTCAGATTTAGATGTCTATCTTTATTTTTGTCCATCTGCCACCTCCGTAACTGCTAAATGTATTAATTTGACTCATATGTAAAGGTCAATAATTCAGCACGGGTTTGTAGAAAAATAAATGCTGTCTTATAAATTAATCCAGTCGATAGGGACTAGAAAAGGCCTTTGCCTCACAAAAAATGTGACGGAAACCATTTTGAAATATTTCGTCCTTTTGAGAGATACGCGAGGCGCCATCTTGGATGAAAGGTGCAAATAATTGTCTTTTTCAAAATAATTTCTTAAGGGTTGATCCAACCACAAAGGTATTATGACATTTAGAGAAAAATAAGAAGACAAGATTCATTACACTTTTTGTATACACATTTTATTTTTGTTTATAAAGAGTTACAGAGGTAGAAAGATGAACATTTCGCCAAAATATTATGAAAGTTCTAATTTTTGCAATTGCTTTAGTTATATTATTTATGACAATACTTACATTACTTATAATTATAATAATTTTGCAAATTCAAAGTAAACTCATTCTGACACAACCAGAGTGCGGTTCATATTCCGTCATCTATGTTTGCGGTTATATTACTTTTCTCTTGTTTTTGATGGTCAGAGTTAGTTGATTATAGCATTCATCTTCTGTGTTTATGCCATATTCTAACTCATCATATGCGCTTCTGAAAATCTGAGCTTCCATTAATAAAATTTTCTCATCTTCATCCTCGCTCTTCATGCGAACTATTGGTGTATTTTGGAATTCACGCATAACAAAGCACTTCCGTCCGGTTTTCTTGCAGTCACATGGTACGCCGAATCATTTTTTTTCAATTCAATGAAATGAATTTCAATAAGGTCTTGGGTGCTAGTTTCTCTGTTAAAGTTAGTGGAGCGCGCCCCCATCACCCCCACTCCATTATTAAATAATTAGAAAAATAAAATTGAGATATACATTTAATAATTAGTACATGTGTGTATTATAAATGACGACATCTGGAACTATATTATATTTTGAGATGATTCGATTGAAGGGTTGGGAGATAAATAGGGGAGAATAAATAAAGCAAGCTGTGATTTCAAGAGACAAAGATGCACTAATTGAAACCTTTGCCCGACTGAAACGATCTGGACCAGGTATGGGGCTCACTATAAATGAGAAAAAGACAAAATATATGCTCGCTACTACTCAACAGCAAGAACGAGAGGCACTCGCTATAGACATCGACGGTTGTACCTTGGAAATAGTTAAGAAATTTATACATTTAGGGTCGCCAGTCAACAGCGCAAACATCTTAAGCGACAAAGCGTATGACTCAGAAACTTGGACACTCACAGAAAATATTTGGCGCTGGAAACGATAACGGCCTATGGCGCAGGCGCTACATCTTTGAATTGTACCAGCTCCTCCAGGAACAGGCGTCTGGGGACAGACCATGGGCAACCCCACGAACATTACCGAATGTACTCGAGCCCAATGACAGGCTGATGACTCAAACAAAAATCCCAAATCTCAAATTATACCTTTATCGTTTACATGTTGATGCTATATTTGTACTATTTATTTTATGCAAATATTTGTTTGTGATTGTTTTTTATTTAAGTAAATTCTGTATTCTTTGTACAATGTCTTCTGAAGGTATGTAGACTGCAGGGCTAGTAAATACATTAAATTACAAGTATTTTTTGTCATTTTTAAATCTGAACTTGAATTGTTTATTCTAGAAACGTTTTCTGGTTGTGGATCAAGTGGGCAGAGTGCAGGGACATCCAGCAACGTCCAGAATTACAACGAAATAGTCGTCCTATATAAATGTGAGAAATGTGGACAAAGTTTTCAAAATAAGGCTTCAATATTGTCACATAACAAGTGGAAACACGAAAATCCTAATTCGACTCATATGTGCAGTGTGTGTCAAAAAATATTTATCAGAAAATATCATTTGGACAGACATGAAAAAAATTGTCATAATAAGCCTGAGAACATAAAAAAAAATCAAATTTATTGCTCCCTTTGTGATTTCAGAGGAGCAAATAGGGCAGAGGTACTTACACATTATGAGGTGAACCACCACGTAGATATGGCTAAAGAAACCTTAAACTTTGGTACATTTGAAGATTTTAAAATTTGGAAGCAAAAATTTGAAAAAGAAACAAAATCCCATTTTATAAAAATGACTGGCACTCGACATACAGTGAACGGTGTAGATAAATCAAAATATATTTGCCACCGAGATGGCTATTTCCATTCAAGAGGCAAAGGTGTTCGCCACATAAAAATGGTTGGTTCGAATAAAATTAACTCTTACTGTCCAGCAAATATGATTGTCCACGCAACAGGTCAGGGTGTAAAGGTAGTTTATATGGGTACCCATGTTGGACATGAATTAGATCTAGGTCATTTAAATATTAGTAAATCCGAGAGGGCACATATTGCTGAAAAACTTGCCATGAAAATTCCTATGGAACAAATTTTAGATGATATTCGTGACTCTGTTGTCAACAACCAACTCGACAGAATTCACTTAGCAAGCAGGAAAGATTTGTGGAATATTGCGGATTCTTATAATTTAAACCATGAAGCAATCTTAAATAAAAATGATTACTTGAGCGTAGAAGCGTGGGTGTCGCATATGCAAAAATCTTCAAATTTGGTTCGATTTTACAAACCACAAGGTGTATTTTTAGAAAATTATCCTCAATTTAAAAAAGAAGATTTTTTTTTAATCATCATGAACGACGCCCAAAAAGAGATTTTATTAAAATTTGGAAATGATTGTGTATGTATTGACGGCACACATGGCCTGAACGCCTATGACTTTCAGTTATATACGGTTATGGTTTTGGATGATATGAGACAAGGTTTTCCATGCAGTTTCTTGTTTTCAAATAGGGGAGATACTGTCGCTATGGAAATATTTTTCGAAACAATAAAAAGTTGTTTACATGACATGTCAATCGAGCCTAAAATTTTTATGTCTGACATGGACGATACATTTTACAATGCATGGTCTGCAGTAATAGGTCCAGTTCAGAACAGATTATTTTGCAGTTGGCATGTCGACAGAGCGTGGCGAAAAAATTTAAGTAAAATTAAAAATAAGGAGAAACAAGCTATTGTTTACAAAAAGCTTAAAATAATCATGTTCGAAATGGATCCATATACATTCAATGTGATGGTCGATAATTTATTAGACAAATTACATTCAGATACAGAATATTTAGAGTTTTCTGAATATTTTGAAACTTATGTGAATAAGTGTACAACTTGGGCATATTGTTACCGTAAGGAGTGTGGAATAAACACTAATATGAACCTAGAGAACATGCATAGAATTTTAAAACATATTTATTTTGGTGGGAAGAAAGTGAAAAGATTGGACAAAGCAATTAGTATCTTGATGAAGTTCATAAAGGATAAATTATTTGATAGACTAGTAGTTCTAAATAAAGGAAAAATTTCAAAAAAATTAGCGTCAATAAGACAAATTCATAAAAAGTCAGTTGAACTTAAGAACACAGTAATAGATTTGGGTGACTCTTGGAACGTATGTGCCACTAATTGCGATGACGTTTATAAAGTTGAAGCTACAAAAAGCACTTGCAGTTGTAGTTTACGTTGTCAGGACTGCCAATCTTGCATTCACCATTACACATGCAGCTGCATAGACTTTTCCATAAAATGGAATATGTGTAAGCATATACATCTTGTCTGTATGTTCTTGAGAACTAATGCTTCAAGCATTGAAAATGTCGGTACGCCTGCACAAATCAATAATGATATAGCAGTTACTACCGAAGAAGAAAGTGCAATTTTAAGTGTAGTGAGTAAAGTCAAAAAAGATTCTTTTGATAAAAGAAAACAGGATATGGTGAATAACGTTTTACAAGTATGTAGTACTATCGAGAACGAGGAACAGCTGGAAGCTGTTTTGAAACAAGTGGCTCCTCTGGAGAGTATTATAAATGCACTTTCCAAAAAGAATATCCCAGTTCCTAGTACATCGAAGGAACCGCCCAACAAAAAAATCAAGAAGCAAATGAGGTTTTCTTCAACAAAGAAAAAAACTAAATCAATAAAGAGGAAATATACAAATCCTTCAAAGTCCGAAAAGGAAGTATTAGCTTTGGAAATGGTGGGACAATGGGAAACAAAGATTCTGTGAAAGTTATACCATATTTAATATGTTATATAAGTAAACATTCTGTATTTTATATATGTATGAATAATGTCTTTCATTTAATAGTTGTATATTTAAATAAATATTATTTATTTCTTATATTGTTTTTATTTTTATCGTTTTGATATACATAATTATAATCAGTAATCAATCCTTCAAATGAACAAATTCAAAATATGCGCTAAATGCGCGCAAAATTTGACTCGGGTATATTCGGTAATGTTCGTGGGGTTGCCCATGGACTATCCCCAGACGCCTGTCCTCCAGGACCCTGATATTGTGAAGCACATTCAACTGGCACATCTGAGACAGACAGGCCACGTGCAACGTTTAGACCCAAACAACACCCTGTCGAGAATATTCACTAGGAGAGGCCCGATGAGAAAACGAGCAGTAGAAACGTCAAGACTATGATACTTAGACGATGTAGAACGAGACCTTAAGACAGTGGGAATAAGAAGACGGTGAATGCTGGCAGCGGATAGGAACGAATGGAGGAAAATACTAGAGGAGGCCAAGGGCCACAACGGGCTGTAGCTGCCAATGATGAAATATAGCAAGCTAGTAAGAGTCCAGAAATTTGGGATTTGGTGTATATACTAGCGACCAAGGTTTCAAGTTATTGAAAAACTGTAATTTTGCTTCCAATTGTTGATTGGATTTGTGTTTTTTAATTTTTATGTATATGTGTACGTCTATATAATAATATGTGCACGGATATATGTGCAGAGTCGGATTATCCATAAGGCAATATAGGCAGTTGCCTAGGGGCGCCGACGGCTCGCGGGGCGCCAGCGACGAACAAAGAAAACAACAAATTTTCATACTTGAAAATTATCAACAAAAAATAAACATTTTCTTAAAAGCTATTATCATTTCTTTTCTGTCTGGTAGATTTGGTCACAGATGTGGGTCGAATACCGGACCACCTTAAACAGAAGTGTACCCGGCGTTTGTTTCAATCCGCTTAGTTCGACTTTTTTTTCAACTCGCTCAATCACAATTTTTCATCGCTCTGTGTGGAACTTAGTACAAATGATCCTTAAAACACAATATAACAATACTGTAGATCAATATTTGTCGAAACTTGAAACTCCCTCGATATTTTTTTCCTGAGAAACACAGGGAACTAGAATTTTTCGGCTATTTGTTAACTTTAAAATAACTGTAAACACTGAATGTTTTTCTGCATGTCCTGCAATCCTATCACATCCGGCCGAGTAATGGCAATTCATGTAAACAAAAACGATTGATTTTCATTGATTTTGAAAGTGAAATTTTTTTGGTTTTTATTTTTTATCTCGAAACCAAATAATTGGCTATACCCTCATATTTATTATTTCTTATTTCGATGAACATTTTTTTCCGAAATATTTTTCGGTGATTTTCCAAGATTTTCCTAGATTCCAAGCGTTCAGCGAAATGCAAGTTATTGCACGCGGCACTTCAATCATCATACTAGTTTACTTACTTCTACATCCACATAGTGGAGTGGAAATATAGAAATCGCAGAAAAAATTCAAAACTTTTTCTTGTTAAAGTAGGTTTATAATGTCATGAAACGCCGAGATTTTAAATATGAGTGAAAAAAAATGTATGTCTGTCGTCTGTAACTTTTTTTTTACCGATTATAAATAGTTTCGCCAGTAGGAAATTCAGGAAACGTACATAATAGTTATTTATGATACAAGTGGTAAAAATGATGTTTCATTTACAAATTATTTGTATTTATTGTTTTGTCCTCACTCACAAAATAAAATATCATTTTTAACATTTAATCATAAATAACTATTATATCTACTTGTGTAACTTTTCCGTTTAATGTTTTTTTTTTCGCTTGTGTTGATTCTATATGGTTTTTTTACATTATATTATTTTATATCAGAAATAAAAACTTTAATAACGTTTTGAAAGTTTTGTAGTAGATGGAGGGGGGAGGGGGGGCTATAATACAAGTTGCCTATGGGCGAAAAAAGCCATAATCCGGCACTGTATATGTGTATGTTTGTGTGTACATTTATTTGTTTTGGTCCATGAAGTAGACTTAGTAATCTTTAAATAATTAGTTTTATCCAAATGTTAGTTTGTATTTATATTTAATTGCATTATATAATGTATGCATACTGCACATGTATGGTTTTCATATAGTAAAATTTTACGATGTACCTATCTATATATTAATGTATCTCGTTCTCGTAACAAGTGTTTTATACACTTATTGAGTAACTTATTTATTTACTATGATTTTTCTACTATTTCCAGTGTATTTTTGATACTTGTTGTTGTTGTTGTTGTTGTTGTTGTTGTTGTTGTTGTTGTAAATAAATAAATATTATTATTATCATTATTATTATTTCCCTTCTCTCGCACTGAGCGGTACTTTATCTCATGCACATCGGCCTACGCGAGAAACTTGCGGACGATGCTACAGGTGTTCAAGATCACTGATTTTTGAATATCCCTCACGACACTAGGATTTATATTTATGCGGTCAAGCTGTCTTTTAAATTATTTGGAATAACTATTATTATTATTATTATTATAAAACTCTATAAGAAACTATTTCCAATTACTAGAGTGCAAATACAGTATCAAGATAATTTCGTTTAAACAAACATGGATTTGAAATCTAGATGTAGCAGTAGTAAAAATTCCTCGATTCTGTTATAATGCACTTTCCACCAAGCTTATAGTTTAATATCCTATTTCTCTAACGCACGAACATTCTTATTGTGATCTGATATTCATAAATATAGAGAGAAAAACATAATTTATTTTAGTAGGTAACTTAAGTTAATCGTAATCTAATTTTCTACATCTTGTATTCATCATTAACTTAAGTTAATCGTAATCTAATTTTCTACATCTTGTATTTGTCATGTGCTCATGTGAGTGAAACGTGATTTTAGTTGATAGGAGTTTCTGAAAGGAATCACACAAATCTTCAGTTATGATATAGATCGGCCATATAACACATAATAAACATATTTAGTAAATCGGCAAGAAACTGATTATAGTGCATATTGATGAGAAAATGGATATCTGCTAATATTTAAATCGGGACCTAAAGTTGGGGACTATGAAACAGGTAATCGTTGTACACAATGCACCATATCACAATGTGCATACAAATTCAAAGCAGTCGTCAAATTTTTGAAAGGAAGGCATGAAAATGGCTAGCCAGACAGGAATGTTAATTTTGAATTGAATATCTTGAAGTCACTACTTCTTTCTATCCCTTATCGCAATATTGTATGTACAATATTGTGCTTTTTATTATTAAATGCCATACAATAACAATAATAATACTGCAGTATTAATAATGCTAGATCATTCAAAGGCATTTGATACTCTTAGCCACGTTTTGTTACTAGCCAAATTAAAACTTTTCAGTTTCGCCCACAACGTCCTTAATATTATGACGTCATATTTATACAAAAAGTGACAAAAGGTGCATATTGTTAAGCATTTAGAATCTGACCGGAAAGTGTTGGAAGCTGGTGTTCCTCACGGATCAATATTAGCCTCTCTTTTATACTTAATATATGTTATTTTTATGTCGATGATAGCCAGATGTATAATACTTTTAAATCAGTGGACTACATTGAGGCGGTACCTAATATAAATGAAGATATCAAATGCCTGGCTGATATATCAAGTAAGCACAGCCTCATGACAAATGCCAAAAAATCTGCAGTTATGGTATTTGGGAATAGCACTAATAGAGAGCTGGTCTTGAATAACGTAATTTTTTTGTGGGGAAACAAACTTTATTTTGTTATGACCATTTTAAAAATTTGGGCTTAGTTATATAATATGTAGTTCACTGCTACTTGACAGCTCATTGACAGCTGCGAACAGTCAATATCGTCTGTTTGACATTAGATTTAAATTGAGAAATCACAAAGAGTAAAGTATAAACATAAAGTTGGGTATTTTAATAATCATATGCGTTATAAAAATGTTATAAACTGCTCAAAGTAGTAACTATTGATGGAGTTTTGGTGCTCCATAGGAGCAAAAATACTGAACATGGAGCATCATAGCCATAGTGACTTTTGTTCAGGATGATAAAAGCTAAAATATATCAAAGATTCAGACGAATCCGCCGAAACCCAATTCCTATAAAGTTTATTAGTGATATTTTGTGCATAAAATTATTATTTATGCGTGTTCTGATACATAAAAAATTCAAAATAATTACCACAGTTTTATGACACCATATTTTGATTGATGTTCCGAACCCATTTGCGATTATATTGTTCATTTATGCACGTGTGTAGAAATCACACATAATAAAGAGTTGATAGTTAGGTGGTGGTAAATTGAAAATCAATAGCTCCGCGGACTAATTGAGCGAACGAGGGTGCAGTGCATCATAAACGCCAGAGTGTAAAGTCTTGTTCCGACAGACGCTCGGCCGGAAACCGGAAATTCAAGCCGACGTCCGAATAAAGAGCGTCCGTGGAGGAGCGTCGCACGACCGATCATCTTTCAGCCGGCTAATTGGCGCCGACACGCAGAGCACTCAATTCGATGTTCCATGGACACGGCTTTCCTCTTCCGGTCCACTATATGATTTGTAACAAAAGGGTTCATATTTACTCTAATATGGAAGAAACATTGCGTACCTCCGTAAAAGTGGCCGCCAAATAGCACGATATAAAATTTCAATACCGTTCCACTATAGTCCCAATATCATTCTAGGTAAATGAAAACACTATTATGTATAAGATAAGTTCTAATTAGTAATACTAATTTATTACTCTCTGAGTGTATTAGTTCATTAACCCCTAACCCTCATTAATTGAATACAAATGTCCTCCTAGATCTCTTTCTTACTATTGCAGAGTTTGCT
Organism: Stenurella melanura; assembly: GCA_963583905.1. NCBI lineage: Eukaryota > Metazoa > Arthropoda > Insecta > Coleoptera > Cerambycidae > Stenurella > Stenurella melanura. The sequence continues at coordinate 123,930,457 of OY757314.1, forward strand.
TTTTATTTTGCTTTACCTTGGCAGATCGGTATGTACGGTATCTCAAAGGTTTCTCTCTGGGCTCTTCCTTGCACTTTCACTGTGAATGGCTTTACCTGTGGAATGGTTAATAAATGGAATTTTCTTAATGCGGGACGTTGAAGCGAAAGCACAAGTTTCTGGGAAGCATATAACCATATCTGGACACAAGCGTGCGGGAAGACAGAAGACAGAAGAAGAATTTAAAGAAGCATGGAAACATAAAAGAAGCATAGCAACTTAAAAGAAGCATCTCACAGACACCCACACGATCCATCCGATGACGATAGATGGAAACTTAAAAGAAGCATAGCAACTTAAAAGAAGCATCTCACAAACACCCACACACTCCATCCTCCATTCCTACCGCATGTATCCAATCTCTTGGCAAACAAACAAAATGGGCGTGCTAATGAGGGATATTATAGCGAAAACACAAGTTTCTTGGAATCATGGAATCATATGCGGACGCAAGCATGCGAGAGGGAATGCACACTGTTAGATTCAGAGACAGAATCAATCAATGTAAATTAAAAACATTACCTAGTTTCTTATCTACAGTTATCCCAGTCTATAAATTCTAAAGAACTAGTTAGATCTGCTTAGAATCGGTGGCAGTCGTAAGGGGCCTGTAATTTATATGAAAGTATTTTAACTGCTGCAAATGTAAATGCAAGTGCATGGTTTCTACTTCTATGTATTACCTTAAAACAAAATTAATATGTTTCAAATTTTCTGATTAGCTTCCTAGTAATTTTTGAGTGTAACAAATTTCAAAAGTCTTTTTAACCATAAAGTTTCCAGTGTCATCTTTCAGATTATTGGTAAAATGTGTTCGGTTTTAATTTTCTTTCAATTTCTTTAAAAAATCGTATCTGTAAATGTGTCAAATGTCTGCTATGTAGCACTATTCACAATGGATATAACGTTTCCAGCTATGTTTATCCAGGTTCCAAAATAATAAGTAACTATATATCTTTATTTTCCCAAAAACAAATAACATATATTTCTATACAACTGCCGGATCAGCTACGTACGCTGGGTCAGATTTGGGACATACTTGTTGTAGCAGTGACAGCTATAGGACGCATGGTGTAGGGATATAGAATGGGAAGTGTATGTCTTTGTGAGATGCTTCTTTTAAATTATTATTTATCATCACCTCCTTGCTTATTCTACTTCTTAGGCTTCTGTTTCTACAGTTTTTGAGTATAGCTGTGCGTATATTCTTGATAAGTCTTTATTGCATTCTTTTCTTTTAGTTCTTAGTTCGGTAGGAGAGACATGTTTCAGATGTCAATATTTTCTGCTTTATTGAATCCTTTAGTGAGCTTCCATATTCGTTGGGCTATGTGCAGAGTCAGGTTTTCCTATGCTGTTCTTTTCTCATGTACTCAGTACATATTGTTGTTTTTCTGTGGCCTTCATCTTATTTAGTTATTCGTATTTATTGTGCGCTAATGAGTGATTTCTGCCACATCGGCGCTATTTTTATTTTTTAACTCAATGTTGACCTGTTATGTTCTTCCCCTGTTAATTGTTTTCCATTTCCTCCTGGTATTCCTTTTTTATATTCTTCTTTCTATGTATAATAGGAAAATATTCTAAGCGTTATTTGGTTGTTTTGTTGTATCCTTTACGTACCTCCAGTTTCTTAGTATCTAGTTTTCTATATAATATTTTATGGACTGTGTTCTTCTTCTTCTTCTTTTAGCGGGGCGCCTGGAGGTCGCCGCACTCAGGCCTTGTGGCCCATTGTGCTACCGCTAACAAATTAAGGAGCTCCCCCGTACAGACCGGATTCCAGCCCAAAGGCTGAAATCCTTCCCACGGGAGAACTCCTTATTTCCTCCAGCACTGGAAAGCCAGTGCCGAAGTGCTTGTACCTCAGGTTCATCAGTCCTGGGCAAGAAGTGAGAACGTGGATATGGACTGTGTTGCTTTTTGTTGTTCTTTTTGACTGAATATCTTTAACCCTCTCCCTTATTCCTCTATCCGCAAGGATGTTGTCTAAATACGAGTTGGTGTATACGTTGCTTCAAGTATTACGACAAGTTTGGATATCGCTTCATGAGTTTCTCATTGCTCCATCGAAGAGCTGTGTGCCGAGTTATCAGCGGGCTTCCATTAATTTCAGATTTATCCCACATCTATAAGTATATCAAACCTCAACTATTCAACTCTGTTGGTAGAAAATATCGGATATTTACAACTATTTCTCACCCGCATATCAGAGGAAAATATTTCTGGCATTCTATAAACTCGTCGTTCTGAGGGGAGTGTTTTTTCTTGGTGGGAGAGCAAAATATATTTATTTGGATTTTTCTCATTGGTTTCGAGATGTATTCATATACCGTATTCATCGTGGTTCATCTAGAATCATATGGTTTCTTCAAGAACTATTGACTGAATTGTTAATGAGCTCATTGGACATAAATTATTGCATGCAGCAGCTTCTGTCACAGGACGCTATCCATGCTCTAATAGTCATTAATACTTGTTGGTAATAACCAATAAACCGACAGGTAAAAGGAAATTTATCATTGAGTTTAGTTTCATTGCATTTTTGAGAGAAAATTAGAACTAAAAAATTTGGATACTACTTCTTTCTTGAGTGTTATTTGTATAAATGTATTTATTTATAAATTTCAAGGATCATGTATGATAACTGTTACTGTGTCAATAAATCAAGGTAAAAAAAATCACTAATTAATATATTTTTGTTCCGTTTCTGGAAATAAGATTTGAGACGAGAAACTTTGTCAAATGACTTCTTTTTTATGTACCTGTCTTGAGTGTGAATATATACATACATTTATTTCTGTATTTCAGGGTTCAAGTATTATGTTTTTTTATGAATTTTAAGAACAAGATACAGGTACGATTGTTCATACGTTCCCATTTATTCACCTTCGTTATACCTCCAGACAACCAAAGCAGGTTATTATTCTTAAATAACTTATACATTTTATTCACCAGAAGCTGTACCAAGTGTTTATTAGTTTATCTATAAATACAAAATAAACAAGCCATTTTAAAGGCTAATTGTCATAAATAACTTAAATTTGAACCCGCCATGTGATTGTTTGTCTATTTTTAAAATTATTATCAAAGAACTTGAATCATGCCATTTAATCACGCGTGAATCAAAATGATAATGTATGTACATTTTTGTAATCTGACAAAAGAAGTAATGAAGTTTGCCTCAGGTTAATATAATTTGACTACCTATCTTATCAAATTCCATAAAAAAAATATTTTCCATTGCTTCCATTGTTACTATGATCAAGGGAATATTACGTGCTTATGACTTTGTTTCTTCGACTATTCACAGGCTTCTGGCAACGTAGAATGATACGGACGTTTCTATATTATTAGATATAGGAATGCCCAGAGATTTGATCTTTATTTAAACTCTTTATTCGACATTACATTTTGTCAGTCGGGTGTTAACTAGGCCTCGGTCAATTTAGTTGCAAATCTTGCAAGTCAATATTGAACTACTTACAATTGAGGTAATGTCTTGAAATTTAACATAAATATGTAGTAACGATGACAATACGATAGAAAATGCCTGAAAAATAGGCCGTGTTTGTATCGCCGACGACTTCGGCAAAAATTGAATAGAATGTATCAGCCCACCTGCATTAGCACCACACTGTATGTGGGGCAATATTGCGTCGGACCTCGATAACTCGAGTTCTATGATAGCTAGAAATTTTTTAAAAAATTGCAAGTAAACTAGATAAAAAAGTCCATAACTGAAAATTATTTTCGAAGATACAGGGCGAGCCAAGACGAAATTACATGACCAAGTGCCTTTTTTTAATGGAATGCTATGTTTATTAGTACATTTTTTGAAGCCTATTTCTAGGCTCTATTCATTCCTATATTAGCATTGAATATCTCCCAATCACTAGGATGTAATGAATTTTTTTATTGAAATAATGGAACCTGCAGATGGATATTAAAAAAATCACCACAATCACAATTATGAGTTTTAAGAAAAACATATATGAGCACCAGTTACGAGACATCTAATTAAAGTTCTTGAATCATTTTCATTTCCTAAAACTGTACAGGGTGGCCAAAAATAATTTTTCAACTAAGAACTTTTTAAATCGAATTTTCTCAATTTCTTCAAATGGAACACCCTGTATATTTTTCAACGATGTGGTGTAGAAATGAAAAAAGAACATTTTTTATAAGTACTTCCCTATGGATAATTGCTTGCAACCAATTTCGTTTTATTGAGCAATAATTACAAAATTCAAAAATAAATTTAAAAAAGAGGTTTCTTCAAATAAAATTATAATAAACGTTCCACATGTTGCCCATTTTGATTGGCACACATCTCTATGCGCTTTTGAAATGAGGTTCCCACTGGTCCTAAAACTGCCGTGTGATAGATCTAAAGGCAGTTATTATTCCTTCCTTCATATTTTGTACTGTTGTTGGTGTGTGTCTATAAGCAATTTCCTTCACGTATCTCTTTAAAAAGAAATTTATTTTTGTAAGATCTGCGGATCTAGCAGGCCATTTAATGGGTCCATTTCTTCCAATCCATTGATGAGGGTAGGTATTATTTAAGTGGTCTCTAACTGCATTTAAATAATGTGGTGGAGCACGATCTTGCTGAAACCACATCCTATTTCGAATTCTTTCAGGGAGATTTACCAATAATTGTGGCAGACAGTTTTACAAAAAATGATAAATAGCTCCAGTCAATGTACCATCAAAGAAATGTGGCCCTATTACATGTTCTCCAATAATTCCTCCCCAAACGTCTATAGACCATCTGTGTTGGTTATCAACTTGCATAAACAAGTGAGGATTTTCCGAAGCATAATAATGACAATTGTGCCTATTAACAAATCCATTTTTATGAAAAGTTGCCTCATCAGTGAATAAAACATTATTGAAGAAGTTGACATCTTGTATTTTACCTCTGGCCCAGTTACAAAATTGTAGGCGCTTTTGAAAATCGTCATCAGATAATTCCTGGTGCATTTGAGTATGGTATGTATACAACTTATTTCTTTTTACGATTCGACCCACAGACCGTCTACTTATTCCTATTAATGAGCTCACTTCTCTTTGACTAACATGGAAATTCTCCGTTGCCAGCACCACAGAAAACTCATTTTATTCGTCCACAACACGTTTTATTCTTTCACCTTTTTTATATTCGACATTTCCAGTTTCCAGAAATCTGTCGAAAAGGTTTTGGAAGCTGCTAACATCAGGAATCATTCTTTCAGGATAACGTTGGTGATAAATTCTATTGGCAAGTAAACAATTTCTGTCTGACTCGCCCAAAACAAAAGTCATGCCCGCAAGTTCCGTTTTATTAAAATTCATATTGTAAAATTCCAAATATTTTAAATTCAATACAAATTGTAACTAACGACCGATAAGTGTGATAAATGCTCCGTTGTACACGACAATCTATACTAAACTGTCTCATTGCTTGTCGAATAACGAAAACGACAAAGAAATGTCCAAAAGAACATTACAGAAAAGGACGTGTTAAATATTATTTATTTATAAAACGAAAATAGTCGCAATTATACATAGGGAAGTACTTACAAAAAATGTTCGTTTTTTCTTTCTACATCACATCTTTGAAAAATATAAAGGGTGTTCCATTTGAAAAATTGAGAAAATTCAATTTAAAAAGAACTTAACTGAAAAATAATTTTTAGCTACCCTGTACAGTTTTAGGAAATGAAAATGATTCAATCACATTAACTAGATGTCTCGTAACTGGTATTCACATAAGTTTTTCTTAAAACCCATAATTGTGACTGTGGTGATTTTTTTAATAACCATCTGCAGATTGCGTTATTTCAACAAAAAAATTCATTACATCCAAGTGGTTGGGATATATTTAATACTAATATAGGAATAAATAGAGCCTAGAAAGAGGCTGTAATGAAGCATTTTTATAGTGTGGAAATTGCACCCGACACCGCCGTCTATTTCTCTATTTAGGATATAAGTATTTTCTAATACCGGTATTGGGCGTAATTTCTAGTGTGGAAATTACACCCAAACCCACCGTCTATTTTTGTATTTTAAATATTAATATTTTATACTGTCCACACAGAGCATAAATAAGTAATATACTTTCATTTAGCAAGTAGACATACACGCCGCTAGATGGAGCACTGTCTCCATCACTGACACTATTGGCTTCACCGTTAACGAATGCTTGGCCCAGCCAGCCAAATAATTAATTATTAGCCCGGGTCCATTCATTTGGACCGTTACCAGGCTGATTGGAAACCGCCGTCTCATAGGAGAGAGAGAGTAAGTAAAACCGACCGTAAATAAGCAGCTTGGCTGGGACTAAGTGCCATCCGTGTACTAATCCCGGTTTGCTCCGCCGTGTGTCTGGGAAGATACAGTGGTTGGCAACAAGTCTCGCGTTTGCCCTCTGGCCTAGTTGCGTCGTCTGGAGGACAAGCGAGCACTTGGGAAGCTTGGGGCTTTCTGGTCTAGGTGCGTCGACTGGAAAGTCTCAAAGCCTTCTAGCACACCGAGATATCATCCCCGACCAAATACCGCCTACCGGAGCAAGCCAGTGTGCAAGTTGGGAGAGTGTGTGGCTGGGAAACTTTCCGCTGGTAACAGGTCTCGTGTTTGCCCTCTGGCCTAGTTGCGTCGTCTGGAGGACAAGCGAGCACTTGGGAAGCTTGGGGCTTTCTGGTCTAGGTGCGTCGACTGGAAAGCTACAAGGACATCCACCAGCGCAAAGTAGCGCCCGTGAACCTCGTTGGTTTAATCTCTCTTTGGGGGATTACACCAACAAGGAACCGTGACCGGAAGTGCATACTAACCTTAGGCTCTGCGCCTTAGCCAAGTTGCCCGAGTATTTGTTTATTGTTGTTTATTGTGCTTTTGCTTTCCTCCGCCTGGTATCTGCTCTGTCCGCTTTTATACCGATAGTAGTTACTCCGACTTACCGTTCCGTTTCTCTAAGCTCGTATCCTGCTTATAACCGCCCTCTTGCTTCGCCACCGTCACCGTTAACCGTAGTAGTTATAGGTTAGGTATAATTATATATTAGGAGTAATAAATATCTATGTATAGGATTTAAACTGTGCCTTTTATTTTGGTGTGTGTGAAGTCTACTACCCCTAGACCCCTGGACGTACCGTATCTCCTCTGACGCTATCCCAGCCCTACTGTAACAGGCTGTGTCAAGAGGCTAGCGTGGGTCCTTTACACCACGAGAACAACTGTAAAGGTGGCGCCCGAGCTTACCGTAACCGCACCGAGCTCGAGTGCCAAAGTGACGCCCCTTCACTCAACCGAAGAGTAAACGAAACGTCACAAGGCTTCAAAAAATGTACTAATATACAAAGCATTCCATTTAATAAAAGACACTTGGTACTATAATTTCGTCTTGGTTCGCCCTGTATGTTCGAAAATAATTTCCAGTTATAGACTTTTTTATCAAGTTTACTTGCAATTTTTTAAAAATTTCTAGCTATCCTAGAACTCGAGATGTCGAGGTCCAACGCACTGTTGCCCCACCCTGTATAACAATTCACTTCAAATGAAGTATTAATATGAAGTAATAGATAAATATGAAAGCCTAAACGCATTCGTATTAATTATATCATCAGATTAAAATAAATATTCAATAAACAAATCGACTTAAAATTCAAATACTTAGTGCAGTAAAAAAAGACCAAATAAACGATAAGATGTGCATAGTCTTGTGATAGCAATATTATGATTTCATACCTTCTGGGGTATCACCAGGAGTATGTATCTGAGTTTTGAAGTTCCAAAGCCTATTGCGTTTTTTTATGAACAATTTTGTTTTTTGAACAGCGTTCTTTTAGGTAAAAAGGTGAATATCTCCGGTTCTAGAGGTCCGATAGAGACAAACTTAAAACCAAAAACTTTCGCAATTAAAATTCCAACAGATCTGCGTTGGTTTTGGAATCATTTGAGTACATACATAACGTACAAAATGGAATAAGCTGGATAAAATGCGTTTTTTTCATTTTAACAGGGACGTCCGATCGGCTTCAAATTTTCAGAAAATATACCTTTTGTTGATTTTATAAAAAAAAATACTGTTCTACTATCTTCTACGACCTTTATCGGGTGAAGCTGTTGTAATACTAATACAGTCGTTAAAGCAATAAAGAAATGAACATTAATACATTATTTTCTCAAACCTCAGGCGTTGTCCGTTAACAACGATGTAGTCACATTAGAGAATCTGCTCTTCTCCACAAACGCCTATAGTGTGAAATTTATTGTGACGGCAGAATAAAGTTTTTACGTCCAAAAAATGAAAAATGTTAAAAAATTATTTTCCTAAACCCCAGGGGCCTAATTCTTGAAATCGTAGGAATTGATTATGTTGACTTTTATAAGACTAATATTCAGCATGCGAAGGACAGAATCATGCAAATCTGTTTTTGGTTTTGGCTGACAATAAGATTATGACGCTCTCATGCATATATATTTTTAAAATTCTACTGTATACAAAAAAAAATATTCACTTGTATGAAACAAATTGCCAGCATCACAATTATAATACGAGGAAAAGGAATGAATTGTGCACTGTGAATCATAATGCATCTAAGTATAAGTATGAATGTTCGCCTTCATATGCGGAAGTAAAATTATTTAATAAGCTTCCTGAACGCTACAAAAATTGAAATTATAATTCGTTTAAAAAACTATTAAAGAACCTACTTGTCAATAAATGTTATTATACAGTTACTGAATATTTAAATGTTACCATAAATTGACATCATTTTAGTTACTCATGTGATATCTATTTATATATGTATATGTATATACCTATAGGGCGCGTGCAAAATCTGACAGCTAACGAGAGTGGAGGACATATAACCTCAATGTTCCAAATTAATTAACGTGAAATTTTGGTTTTTTAACTTTTTTGTGCTATCAGCTATTGAAATAAACATTTTTAAGTTTAGTTTTCATTATATATAGACAATTACGTGTTTTGTACCATAATATTTCCTTTGATTTGGCGAAATGTGCATTGTTTACCTATGTGTTTTTAGTTATTTTCTTCGTAATTAAACAATGTATGGGATTGATCTTATTATTATATATGGAGCATATTTAGATTATTTAAGATATAAATGCTGTTAATAATTCTGTTGTCAGTTTACAACAAAAAGCCATCATATTCTGTGGTATTTGGTTGTCGAAGTCTCACCGAATGCCAATTTAAGCTTTTAAAGGTATGTGATTATTACTTAACATTAGAATTTAGTGTTTATTATATAACAAAACATATTTAATAAATACATAGTAGTAAATACCTTCTGCATGGACGAAAATAAAATAATTAATTATTTCAGAATGCCATCGATTTACACTAAAAGAAGAAAAGTTTGTGCTCAATCCAAAGAGCAAAGCGAAAAGAGCCTTAGAGAGATCTGATCTTACTGAGTCAAAGGTGAAATATGATCATAGTTCCAGACATTATCTTAACGGATAATCTTTATGGATAATAATTTAATTTAAATTTTATACTCTATAATTTTTAGGAAAACCTGCTGAACTACGTAAGGTAACTCATCTAAGATTGACTAACAAATAAATTTATGGGTTATGCAGCCTAAAAGCATTTAATTACTTTTCTTTTGAACTCTTAATTGGCCACAAACTTATCTTCTTTGATGTAATTCGATGGCAATCTGAAATAACTATAACTTTATTTTCGTGCATGCGGTAGGTATACTACTATGTATTTATTAAATATGTTACATAATAAGTTATAAATTCCAATGTTAAGTAATAATTACAAACATTTTAAAGTTTAAATTGGCATTCAGTGAAACTTTAACAACCAGATTCCATACAATATGATGGCTTTTTATGTTAAACTGGTAACAGGATAATTAACAGCATTTAAATTTTAAATAATCTGAATATGCTCTATATATAACAATAAGATCAATCCCATACGTTGTGTAAATACGAAGAAAATAACTAAAAACACATAGGTAAACAATGCACATCTCGCCAAATCTAAGGAAATATTATTGTACAAAACACGTAATTGTCTGTATATAATGAAAACTTAACTTAAAAATGTTTATTTCAATAACTGATAGCACAAGAAAGGTAAAAAAGAAAACGAAAACAGCGAATTTCACGATAATTAATTTGGAACATTGAGGTTATATGCCCTCCACTCTCGTTAGCTGTCAGATTTTGCACGCGCCCTATATGTTTATTTGTATTTATGTCGTACACTAGTTTGTTATATTTATGTATTTTCTCTTTCTCTTTTTTTTCTTATTGTTATGACGCAGTTTAGTTGTGTTCCATACATCAACTAAACTAATATTCTATATTCATGTTTCTTTTCTTGCTATGGCTATTTAATATGTATTTGACATGTACATCCATTTCAATATGGCCTAAGTATGAATAAAGTTATTATTATTATTATCATTAATTATTATTATTATAGTTATTGAGTTGTCTTTACTCACGATTTTGTGTTACTTGTATCTTGAAAAACATCGTAGGAATATTTCTCTCGATATCATAGTAAAATATTCCTAATGGTTTGTGATAGGGAATTCGAAAATTCTCCTAAGAATATTACTTGTAGGTTATGTTTACGGTTTTCGACGTTAATTGTGAATTAATAAAAGAACATCATTTTCAAAAAATTATTCTTTTGAAATAGGTTTAGAACGTCACGAAACGTAGGAATTTAAAATTTGAGTGCAAAAAATTTATTTCATTATCTATTCCCTTTAGACGGTCCAGCTCGTATATTTTTCAGTAAAAGTCTAACCATTCCTTCGGTGGCAGTAGCGCCAGCTACCTACCAAATTTGACTGTTCTTCGTCAAGTAGTTTGTTAGTTAATGCACCAATAGACAGGCAGACAGACAAGCAAACAGACAGACAAACAAAAAGAGAGACAGAAATTTTAAGTGGATCCATTGATAAGTTTTATCCAGTAGTATACGTAATTACACTAAGAATTATTAAGACACTTTGAAACTTGATTTGCGCTGAATTACACCCTTAAAACAATGATTATATAGCTGTAAAATGCACCGTTTAATCGAAAGTACCGTGACGACCCCACGTTAAAACAATGTGAACAGGCAGATGCGTTGCGGGTTGTTAAGTTGCGAACCACCCTCAAATAGAGTTTAATCGTTTTGTTGGAGCGATATCTACTCTAAACACAGGCCAGCTGATATTGTTTTGATCGCCCTTTAACTCGTATTTACCACCTGCATTTTCATTACTTATAACTACTCAAACTACACATTATGAGCTCATATGAAAATTGGCTTTGATGTGATTCATCCATCACTCTACTCTTGGACCACACCTTTACACATTCGCCTGATTTGTGCTTTCGCGAAAATTAAAATAAAGCAAATGCTGGTATTTAATTTGAAAACGAATGACATTTGTAATACTGAATTACAGGGTGTTCCTTAATGACGTGTTAATATTTTAGGTTATTTTATGAAAAGAAGTTCGCAAAGTTTCTGCTACAGAGTGTTGAATTTTCTTCTTCTAATCGTTATTTTTTAATATCTCAGAAAATATTTTACACATTACATTCAATTTTGGTATGTGCTAATAAGATATAAAATGATACATTTTATTAAAAAAAAATTAATTTATCATCCCACCAGTGGCGTCCCTGTGAACTCTGATATTTTTTACTAAAGAAATAGTATACCACTGACATTTTTCACTGTAAATATTTTTTCTGATTAGCCTGCTCAATTCTACATGAAAACGGCCTCTTGCGCTCTTCTCGTCAGACGCACAGTTCTTGATTGAAACAATTAAATTGAAATTGCTACATTTAGTAGTATTTCAAAACAATATTTGTTGACACAAAGTAAGTTGTTGGTGTTCAAAACTATCTCATCGTATTATTTCTTCGGTTTTTAGCGTCTCATTGAATTTATTTTATCGTTGTCTTTATCTGAAGGTCTGAGTAAATATGACGCATTATAGGAATGCGAAAATGGCAACAATACATTATATATATGGTCGCGGAGAACCTCGGCAATGGCCAGCAAGATCCCCTGATCTCAACAGTTTGGATTTCTTTCTGGAGGGCGGGGGGTCATCTTAAAGCCCTGGTGTAAAAGAGCTCAAGTATTGAATTCTTCCTTGACACTGGATACCACGCTTCTAATCATTTAGTGTTATTTAATGACATTTACTTCACGGGAACGGTTAGAGGGTGTTTTTGATAGATAATGCAAGAGAAATGTATCCACATTTTACAAGATTTCTTATGAGCTTTTATTCAACTGCATATGTTTGTCAGTCAGCCAGTGAACCGAATTAGTTCAAACCTTGCAGGTCAGTTTAGAACCTCTTTCAGATGTCGTAGTGACTAGAAATTATATATGTGTATGTGGTTCACATGATAATACATCTTGACATTTTCTTAAAGAGAAATACAAAATAGTGTTTCCATGATGGCTGACAGTTTGTCGTTTAATACCCGATTCATTAAAAAATTGGTATCTGGAGACTCTTGAGGTCACGGATGTGATCGAAAATACAAAAGCATCATTACGTATTATCTGATTCGACTCTGAGGTTTATCAAGTTTGTAGATTATAAATATTTAGTTGAAATTAAATGGCGATGTCAATATGGCGGATAAGTGTTGTAATATATGGTCTGATTTGTTGCTTTTTGAAATATGTCTCATTTTAGATCCCCATTGCATTCCAATGAGCTAGTGGAATTATAACTTTATATACATCACTGTAAAGAAAATTTTATAAACTACATTTTAACTCTCTTGACATTTTTCTCTCGATTCACTTCTTACAAAGATATTCTCGATAAATTGAAAAAATGTACCTTTAGGGGTGGTTTTGGGGTGATTCTACCCCGAATTCGAGATGACAACCCAAATTCACGGAATCAGCGGAGTCGAGTTATTCTAAAAATATAGGTTGGCAAAAAGTAATATGATTTGCTTCAAAGAGTGACTTCCGAAGGCTTTTGATATAATTGAGCTTAGACTAGCACGACGATGTCCCGTCGATTTGCGCGAATTTCCCTGTTGGTTATAATAAGCAAGTCCCACACGAGTGTAACATCATCGGTGTTAACAACTTCTTCAGGAGTACGTTCATATTCTTACTGTATCGGTATATTGAATTGCTTACATATTATTTTTATTATTATTATATGAATGTATACTATAGTGTACCAAAGCTTGTATTACTATGACAAATTAATATATTTATTTTATTATACACTATTTCATTCTGTTTCAAGAATGGTTAGAGTTATTTTATCAATAAAATATATCCTTTATGAACATGTGTACGTATCTGCCGTTTTGCATATTTACCAATCTTGATTATTTCATGGCCACCCTTTATCAATTGACAAGACAAGACGGTAAATTGATACGTTTTCTTATCTTTTTGTAGGTGCCTATATTTACTTTTTTACATAAAAACTGATTTAATTTTGATTGCATATCTGCCATGTTAATAATGGATACAAAAATATATCTTCTATTCAATCATTATTTTCCTGCAGCAAAACATAATAATAATTCTTATCAATTCTGTAATAATTTAAATGAATTTTAATATTTTGACGTTTCACCATTCTAGATCAGGTGCTTGGGTAAACATTGTAATCTAGAGTTGTGCTAAAGTAAATACAATTTGTTTATTTATTGACATATTTAGTTACTAGCCGCTGAACCTGGCTTTGCACGGGTGCATGTTGGTTAGCGTTCGCCTTGAATTTTTTTATAATCTTCTTTTTCTTAGTCACAACACCTTGACATATGTTTTGTGATTCATGAAATCTTCTAGTTGTAGTTGGCCTCCCCTTGCTGTATAACATGACGGACAGCCGCACGCCATCTATCGCGTTAGACGCACGGCCTCACCAAAGCTCTTTCCCACTAGGTTGGGCTTTAGCCCAACGTTTCGGTGGTCTTCTTCTTCGCCTCTTATCATCTAGTGTCCCCTGGACACTTAAACGTTCTATATTGTCTTCGCTCCGGTTGGTGTGGCCAAAAAATGAGAAGATATGAGAAAATACGATGTTGGAAAGTCGCTTTGAGGAGAAGTCTTGGAGAATCGAAGTGTTGGAGCAATGTACTGTCCAAGAAACTCAGAGCAAACGTCTCCAGACCCCCATTTTGAACGCATCAGTACGCCGTCTGCCTGCCTGCCTAGTAGTCCACGACTCAGATGCGTAAAGAAAGATAGAGAAAACTAAAATTTAGCAAACCTGATCGTTGTGCTCCCCGTGATATTCATTTATCGCCATATTTTGCTCAACAGGGAAGTCGCCGATCTTGCTATCTGTATCCTTCATCTAATCTCATAATCACTGTTTTCGGTTTTCTCATAATTACCTATCCTCAACATTCCAGAATGGTTTTCATTTGTTCAGTCTACAATCATAATTCTTGATTTATTATAATTTACGCTCAAACCATGCTCAGAGCTCATTGGTTGGAGGTTTGTTCAGCACGTGCATGAGCTCATCCTCGTTCGTTGCAACCTAAGTTATATTATCCGAAAACCCCAGTTTAGAAAGTTTAGTTACCCTCATAATTAAACATAATTAAACATGGGTGATTACACGTTCTCTGAATTAGCAGACAGTTTTCACTATAAGAGTATGTTTTGGTAATGCTGCTGCAGTTGTAAAATTTTATGAAGATAAATGCCCGAAGAGAAATGTTCCTGATGGCAAACCTTTTTTAAGTACACAACGTCGACTTAGAGAAACAGGAAATCCCCAAATCCCCGAAACCACCCCATTTTTACACTTCTTGCTATAATGATATGTTTATTGTCCATAAGACCCTGATCCAACGAGTCCTCACATGCCCAGTAGCAAGAAACATTACGAGGTGTAGCTTTGGGGATTTGAAGGTGGTTCAGTGAAGGGTGGAGAAGGAAATTATGTTGCCGTGTTGAGCACCCTCGAAAACTGGGATAGACAGTTTTCAATAAGTTTGAATTTTTGCGAAGTTTTTAGTATTAGGGGAGGGGGTAATTTTAACCCTGGTGGTCAAAGACCATACGGTCTACCTGAAAAAACCAATCCGACAAGCCCTCGCATGCCTAGAATGGAAAAAACTCTAAGAGGGGGTGGTTCTTCGGCTATGAGTAAAAGTTGTTTCGTTGGTAAATAAAAGGTTCTTAACAAAATTTCGATCTCTGTTGTGTTTATTTAGAACAAATTAACAAAATTGTAGCGTTTGTGGAAGATCCCTTCGAAGTAAGTTTTGTACAGGAGTGAAGTGATATGGGTTGAAGCGTTCTTTGTCTAAGACTCTTAGAACAGATTGTTTACTCACACCTGTTGCCGCTGATAAATGACTTGAGCTGACTTGAGGATCTTCATCCACACGATCTAAAATGTATAGTTCTTGATCTGGAGTAATTCGTTTCGGTCGTCCTACATCATTTTTATGGCAAAATGAACCCGTTTATCCCAAACGACGAAACAGATCTTTGAAATCTTATGGTCTGGCTGTATTCTATTTGGATATTAAAATGGTTATCTCCTCGCTACAGCACGTCCGTTAAAATTTTTTCGTACGTAAACACATATCATGTCCCTCATTTCACTATTTGAAAAATTATTATGTCGAAGCATTTTAAATAAAGAAGTTAAAGAAATTAGCTCGAGGAACAAAAGAACAAAATAAAATGATTAAATGACGTACATGACAGAACTAAAACGTAACCAAAGCACACTTTTCAATAAATACACTTTATTTCATTAAATATTAATTTGTCTTTCAAAAAATTATTCAAATATTTAACGGCAATATGCTCGAAAATGGTTGGAGTTATCAAGTTCTACCAAATGTACCTTCTATATGTGGAAATGTCGCTCTCCTTAGAAGTACCACAACGTTTCGTCAAAAAAAAAATACGAAAAAACTTTATCATCAGAGACAAGTCCTGCGGCGCCCTCTATGATCTAACGTGATGTAATACATAAATTATTGTTTCTTAGAATAAAAGAAGTCCTCTAGCAAATTTGGCAAAGATCAGTCAAGAAGGCTGTTGAGTTAGTGCAAAAGAACGAAAAACCCCTGCATCTTTTTGCACAGCAATATTTGGTTATATCCTCATATTTTGGGCAAAAGAATCTACCACTGCACTACGGCATGTTATTGATGGTACACCCTGTATAATACCATAGTGTTGAAAGAAAATATATTTTCTATATTATTATTCATTTAAAAATAATATACTTTCTAAAACCGAAAGTGTCAGCAGGTCTTTAAAGCTATTCTGTATATTTGTATTCACAAATGTGAAACATGTTTCAAATTCAAGAAAAATATTTACATATAACCGGCAATAAGAGTGCCAATAACAGATTTTTAAACAAATTAGTAATTTCTTAACGATCGCTATGAAATATCAAAGAAACATTTGTCTGATATTGAAAGCTGCGGACACCACATATCCGTCCAGGTATCATCATTTAATTATTTATTTTGATTACGATATGTTCGAAAGAATGTTAAAAAAGTCTTATTAAAACAAGGAACTTACCCTGAAATTTAAATCACCTCACTTTTATCATCCACATATCCAACATTCACATTTTACGTACAGGCACACAATAAGAGTTTATTTTTGAGTTATGTGATCATATTTTTTAATTTTTGGAGATATTTGTCTTCAAACATCTTAGTCACGATAAGTCAAGTGGCACTTAAGACGGGGTTAGTCACTAAAGAAATAATTTTACGGGAATAAGACCAAAGGCGTGAATGTATATATACAAAGTAGCACAGGAGACCACAGAAGAAGTCATTTCAATTTTTTTTTAAGAAAAAACAGGAGATAAAGATGAGGATTTTATTTTCAGAGATTGAAAAGAACAAGGAAAGTTGAAATCGTATATGGTTACCGCAGATTTTAAATATAATGACGATTTTTACAAAACATCCTTTTGGCCAATGGGAGTGAATTACAGAAGTTTTGATTTTAATCGATATTTATTTTTCCATAGTGTTGTTTGTATCCTTATATTTTTGTATGTTTTTTTACCTTGAACGTAATTTTCAATGTTTTTTATTGACAAGCGTACACAATTGTAATTGTCTCACATGAAATAAATTATCTATCTGTGTTACTTAAACCAGAGTCATTTTGCATTAGTGTAAGATATACCACTTTTTGATGTTAAGTTACTTTGAACCGCGAACCGGTGGGAACGTATGTCTAGTATGTCTTTGGATAACGATGTGGCATAGTCAATTTTGACTACCAACAGTTACCTGTTGATAGCACACCGTCTTTTTTATAACTATGGCATGAATACTGAAGTGAAGGTTTTATATTTTAACAGAGCTTAGCATTCGATAAATCTGTATGCTTGTTGTACAGCGTAGCAAAATGTGTCAAGTCAAATCAAATTAAAACACAGCTATTTTAAATTTAATACAACATATCAATTTTCCCGAGTACTCATCCGAGACAGCCAGACATCCACGGCGCAAATCGTCGTGGCACTTGAAGGGTTGGCCAGAGCGAGGCCAAGTCGGATTAAAAGAAAATGAATATGAAAACGATCTCCTTGCGCATATTGAGTGAATTAAAAAGTATATAAGTAGTTAAGATGTGAAGAAAAATAAACTTATAATATTTAGTATATAGGGTGATTCATATAAAACTCCACAGGCAGTACCTGAGGCAACGAAAACAGATATTCAAACTCTGTAAAAACCTGCGATTAGATATTCATGGTGACTTTATTTTATCTGTGAAATGTTGGCAATGACAGTGGCGTCTCTGGTGTCACGACGTCGGAAAGAAATTTTTCAATGACAGGAACTTTCGAAGTACAATAGAATGACTAGAATATGATTTAATGGTATGTTTGAAATACAAAATAATCATTACACAAGTCAAAAAAATTACATAAAATTCAATAACACTTTATAAAGATGTGTTTAACTTTTATTTTTACTAGATTTAGGGATAGTGTTTTTAGGTAAGGAATTAACTTATTATAAAATGGGCCATATACTTTACACCTGATTTTTTAACCTTAAATATTTAATGTACATTGAAACATTCTTTATAGGATTTTGCAAACAACGGAAAGAAACACTATCTATGAGAACTAAAAGAAAAACTATATGTAAAAATATTAATGAAATCTTTGCATTCTTTCGATAACCTGACTTCTGGCTATGCTAACAAGTAAAAATTCTTATTTGCCATTCTCATTATAACACTAGCATCCAACATAGTTCCCTACGACTAGGCAGATTAAACTAGTATCTACATGATCCCCTACCATATGTAAATTCAGTTAAAAATGAGAACAAAGGCCTGAAATTAATTAATTTACCTAATTTACGTATTGTACGGGATCATGTAGATACTAGTTTAATGTGCCTAGTCGTAGGGGACTGTGTTGGATGCTAGTGTTATAATGAGAATGGCAAATAAGAATTTTTACTTGTTAGCATAACCAGAAGTCAGGTTATCGAAAGAACGCAAAGATTTCATTAATATTTTTACATACAGTTTTTCTTTTAGTTCTCATAGATAGTTTTTCTTTCCGCTGTTTGCAAAATCCTATAAAGAATATGTTTCATTACTATAAGCAAACAAATAATAAATAATTCACATTTAATGTATATGTTGGAGTTTGTACAAGTAGGTACTTTGATTATGTACTTCGAATACACTAGTATATTTATAGATGTTAGTTTTATTATTAGGATGGATATCGAACAAGCTATAAGTTCTTTGCTGTCGCATCTATATTTTTTCAAAAAATTCGTACAAAACATAAACGACATATTAACTACGACTTATCTTATACTTTTAATATATTAGAAACATGGGTTAATAATATTTACAATTACAAGAAATAATTCTCTATCGATAACACAAGTCGGTAAAATAAAAATGAAAAATAGTTATTTACTGACCAGTGATAAAGTCATTAAGCTTTCATGTTAGTCATAAGTTTCACTCTCATGAGTTCAGAATTCGTAACCTACCTGAGCCAACACTTATTTTTGGAGGCTCGCACATTCCGAAAGTTTTTTGCCGGTGTTTCATTAGTTTGTATACAATAAATGTAGAGCCAATTTTAGACAAGTTTTACACATCAGTGTCCAATTTATTTAAAATTAGCCGCGCCTGTAATAAACGGAGCTACTCGAGTAAAGCTTTCTGAATGTAAATTATTTATATCGTTTTATTAGGTGATTTTTCACGATATAAAAGTAGCTATACAGGAATGCTTATTATTATGATTTTCGCAAATATGAAAACGAAGAGTAGGCATATTGCGTTTAAAAATCACATTTTGAAAACCATAAATGTTGCTCGTAGAGAAATAGAAATCATATTATGTTCGGGATCGAATTCTGATCAATTTTCAAAATGTCCGTCAGATTGTTGATCTGTCCGTTCATCCGTCCGTCCGTCTGCCTATCTGTCTGTCAAGTTACTGATAAGCATGATAAATTAAGAAATAAAAGTTCGATTGTGTTAAAACTTGGACCGTAAATTAGACGAACTCTATTGGTAAAAAAAAGGTAATGATTATTTAAATAGATGAAAAACCTTATTTTTATATTTTGTAATTAAACAAAAGTTAAAATGTCTAAAACTAACAGAACTATATAAGAAAAAACTGCGAAGAGTATCTCATAGATTCTTCAACAATTATATGAAAAGCTTATTAAATTAGCGAAGAGCATCATGTTTACTCTAGAGTTCGACAATGAGAAATATATACAAAAAATCAACACAGCAACTAGTACCTTCGATGAAAGAGAACTTATCCCTAGATACATAATGTGTATTGGTTTGTTTGCTGCTGAGATAATCACAGTCTAAGTCACTTGAGCCGTAAACATTCCCTAAGTTCCTGATTAGCTAGTCGATCTATTCACAGCTTTTATTTGAAAACCACCGTAACGATTCAGACAGGACTGGTTCGGTTCGAGTGTCGTAATCTCAATATTCTCAATTTAAGGCGACCGCCACTAACGCTAAAGGTGTTTATAGTATTTAAGAGTGATTTCGTGCTGGAAAGGTATTGTTTTGTACATTTTATTAACAATATACATATTACAAAATTACGAGGTGTTGTGCCGTTTGCAGTATTTAGTTCAAAAAGGAAGTTAATCAATTATTTCATAAGTAAGTATAAACTTCATAGTCGTGACGCGATGGAGTTCTATTTACACTTGTAAAAAGACGAATAGCAAGAAAATTTTAATATAGTCCAATATACAATTCCTTTAGTAGCAAACTTGTAAACGATCTACTTATTATATTTGGTAAATAGGAGGTAGCAATATTTTACTAAAAACCGCGCCCTAAAGAATCAGAACTTCCACATTCAAATATTCCATCCAAGTATCTTTAAAGGAAATAACGGTCATAGTATTCTAATAATATAATATTTGAGGCAGATGTCATAAACAAATTTGAGACTTTGTCTTCTAGCGTATACGCTAAAAATGAAGTTTCAGCAGCCTTATTCTTGACATGCCTCGCAATGCACGTATACGTATTGATGCGAACAGTTTTCATATACGGTATTCTGCTGTGATTAGCAAAAACGCAGTTTCTACAGAAAAGTATTAATGGAGAAAAAGAGCTTTTCCTTTTTATTGCAGCCGTAGCAACTTACATGGTTTTGGCACAATTTTTATGCCATAAATAGTTGTCTTTTGCTGGATAAATAATAATTTCCCGAAAAAGTTAAATAAAAATAAAGGGTGCTATTTCTATGTCAGATACTAAGGATAGACCTATATTTTCGTTAGATACGACACAATAAGGGTCTTTATATGTATGGTTTTGGTGGTACATACGGTATTCTTGTTAAGTTCTATAGATAGGAAACTGAATTTTAAGCAAGCATATGCTAAAATCTCATTGTTGAAACTTTTTCTAAATACTGAGTTTTCGCTAAGCACGGCAGTATTCTTGACTGCATTTTGTTTATGCACAAGAACGATAGCAATCACTCGTTAAAATGCACTTGGCATCAAGGCAATTTTCGAAAAATACCTAACCTCATTGCGTTTGAAATCACAGATGACATATCTTGATGTAATTTGTAGTTGATTTTATTCTTCTAAAGAAAAAGAAATAAAAGAATAGAGATTTTTGTTCCCTAAGGAAATGATTTTGGGAACGTAGCCCGTATAGCCACGACAAATTGTGTGTATTGAATAATAGAGATTTTTTTAAATTATTTCACTAAGACTTTATTATGTAATGGAGACTCCACGCCGAAATGGCAATGCCTCTACTGACAAAAGCGGATAAATCTAGAATTCATAAATGAACTTCCAAAACTCACTTCTGAGAACATTTCTAATGCATTTACGCAAAAGGATGGTTAATGCATGTGGCAAGAACTTACCATTAAATTAAAAAAAAACTCCTAATTGCTACAAATTCATGGTAAAGCCTTACTGTTGTGGTTACGCTCAAATCTATAGCTCTTTTCTGTGGTCTCATAGATGTCTCTACAGGTTCATTGAGAAATCTACATAATAGACATTCTAAATATTTGTACCTATGAACTCTTTTTCACTTAAAACTTCAAACTGCTACATTATTAAACTTGTTGTGCCTCTGTATGGGATTTTCTACATTTTGTAGATTTCAATGTTCGCAATATACTGCAGTTCGTCCATTATCAACAAATATAACAATACAATAAATATTCTTAATTTATCGTAACGAATTTGAAGACTTTAAAAACATACCAAATAAAATATTAGGCTATGTATCATCATTTGCATATTTACCGACTGCCAAAAACCGCTCGTTGTTTAATGCGAGCACTCGAATACTTTGCGAACGGTCAAGAATGTCTAGGATGAATTTTTATTCGAATTTTAGTGAAATGCGAGTAACCTTAAAAAATGCGTGCAGTCAAGAATAGCGCTGCTGGACTCTTATCAGCTTGCTTTACTTATTTCCCCTATTTACCCCATATCCCCATCCCTTCAACAATCCTCTCAATCAGAAATCATTACACCATATACGAGCACCAAATTTCAATTAAATATCCCAATTTTATTTTATCAACCCCTTCAATAATGGAGTGGAGGTGGAGGGGGGGGGGGGGTGAAAAATATTATAAAGAAATCTAAGGCCTTGGCTTCAAGTATATACACTAAATCCCAGGTTTCTGTACTCTTGCCAGCTGGCTTTACTTATTTTCTCTAATTTACCTCTATTTGCCCTCACCCGTTCAACGGAATCATCTTTAAATATAAACCAGTTCCAGATGTCGTTATAATACATATGTATACCAAATTTCAAGTGAATATCTCAATTTCATTTTATCAACCCCTTTAGTGATGGAGTGCGGAGGGGTTGAAAAATGTTGTGAAAAGATCTGGCTAATCTCCATGTAAATTAAATACAAAAATTTAATTTCATTGTTTTCTTTCAAAGTATTTAATACATTTTTTGTGGCTGTGTTACTTTTTTTCAGTAAAATTAGGTACATAAAGACGTCCCTGCTTCCACCTCCGATTAGTTATCTATTCAGTATATTATTTGACAAATTGACAATCAAAAAGTTGTTGATTTGACAGAGAATATAGCGACTGCATACCTAATTATTTATTTGGTGATGAAAAGACCCGGCCTAATTGTACCTTCTGCAGAGGTAAAGGCCACCCCTTGTGTAAATATATATATTTCTTAAATTTGCCGCTTTGTCTGGGCCAGAACCATTTTTACAGTGTTCTGTAAAAATCATACTTAGTAGTTGTAGGTAAATAGGAAAAATGAAAATTTAAATTTACACAATGTGTCCCTGCAAGGGACCTGTTTTGCGATTCAAAATTTTAGCATTGAGTGGGCTGTCTATTGTGTAGTTTATCTATGGTCTAGTATAAGGTGAACAGAAAGCGGAAAATAAAATCTGGTCGAAGATTTTCGAGATTCTGGCGGAGTCGCCAGGAAAAATACCTAACAATTAGTAATTAAATATTTTCAGAACAGATACTGAATTTGATATCTAAAGTTAAAGATTCAAAATAAGGAGTCCAATAGGGACGCTATAATTTCATAAGTATTACATGGAATTGGGCCACTAGAAAGGATGACAATAATTTTTTTGACAAAAAGTGACGCGACTTTAAAAAAATTGTCGCTAAAAATGATAATATAAAACTTCACGGCCAGCGCGCTGTTAGGTTAATTAAACCTTATAACCTGCTATAGTCTGTTTTTAAACCAGGAGAGGTAAACATGAAAGTTCCATTGACACAATTTCTGTTTTCAAGAAAATGTTTATCCTACATCATGGAAAAATGCGATAGTGAAAGTCCTGTCTAAAAAATCTAATCCTTCTGAATATAAAGTTCTTAGGGCTATCAGTATATTGCCAACACTTTCTAAGTTAATAGAGCGAGCAATAGAAGTTCAATTGAGAAATCATTTAGAAAAATTTGATTTGTTAGAAAGGGTTATAGTTGTACAACGGCTTTACTACACATTGTAGATGATATCATTAGGGCTACTGATCGGAGCGATTGTACAATTTTAGTTCTATTAGATTTCAGCAGAGCTTTCGACACAATCAATTATGATTTACTACTTAAGATTCTTCACTATATGGGTCTTTCTGAAAACTCCATCAACCTAATAGAAAACTATCTTAAAAATAGGAAACAGAATCTCTGTATAGATATTCTTATCTAAGTCTGAATTCGGGAGTACCACGAGGATCAATTTTAGTTCCCCTGTATTTTTAATTTATACATTTAATCTAGTGAATAGTATACAGCACTGCAAGTCTCATTTTCACGCAAATGATACCATAATCTATTACAGCTCCCCCCCTTAGATATGCTAAATGTATAATTTCATTCCACAGGTGTTAAAAACCAATAATAATCACCAATTCAAAATAAAATTTAAAAACTTTCTCCTCGATAAACAACATTAACTTGAATAATCAATTATTATAAATTAAATGAATATAAATGCCCTTTCATTACTCATTACTTATTTAATTTTTATTTATTGCATTTGGTATCTTTGTTTAGTATGTATATTCCATTAGGTAATTTAGATAGTGGTAAATTTTTACTTTTCGGGTTAAGTGGAAGAGCAACTTGTTAGTGTACTGTCACTAAATAAGTTGAACTTTATTTCAGAAAGCATATATGATATGCAGCTGTATTTTTTTCTATTCCTATTTGGAATTAATAAAGACGTTTATTATTATTATTAAAAGTAACCAGAAAATACACTAAAACCTTTTTGGCGTTTTGGACAACCAACAATATACGACTACAGTGTTTTGTGTGTATTTTATATAGCATCCATACTATTTACGCAATATAAAGATACCGAGTAATTAGCCACTTTTCCCTTCAGACTTATACACAATGGATTAAAAACTGATATATAATGTGTAAACGATAAAATAGAAATTATAACCAAGTAATTTGACATAAAATTAAAATATATGTAAATTTACGACTATTGCCTTGTGGAAAACTGGCGAGGGCGTATCCAATCACAGATGTATGATTTAGCGCGTTAAATTTAAAACGCTCCTCCTGGTTTAAAAACAGACTATATTAATTTTGAGGTCGGTATAAAAACTGAACAGATCACATAATAGAATGATTTTTTAGCCGACCTCAAAATCGATACTAGGTTAATAAGATTAAATTAACGGAATTTAATTACCCGGTGAAATTTTATTTCAAAATTTAACGAATTGTTAAGAGGCGGTTCAATTTGTCTAAAAAATTTTATTTAATATTTATCAAGGTGACCGTTTCCAACAGACATCCGTTAGGAAAATATTTATTATTTTTGGCAAACATTTTTTTCTTAGTACTTGTATTTAAACGAAGTATAAGACTACCTAAGTAGAACCATGAATTTTCACTCAATAATTCAAGTCGTAATTTTTAAATTTAAATTTAAAACCATTTTGAAAACCTCTAAATTATTGAGTGAAAATTCATAGTAATACTCTTAGGTATCTCATAGTTGTTTTAAATATACGTACTAAGAAAAACATGTTATGACCAAAAATAACAATTTTTTACCTGTCGAATGTCTCTTTCTTAGAAATGGTCACCTAAAAGTCAAATAAATTTTCAGCACTACGCCCAAATAACACCCAAAGTTGGCATGTTATTCAACTGTGAAATTAATTAATTGTATTAACAAACAATGCAATTTGTTATAAGTGGTTCCTATACATATAATACGAAAGGTACAAACAATATTCATATATATATATAAACTTTATTAGCAGAGGTCTTAAAAAATACAAATATAACAAACGTACAATAAACTTACAAACAGTATACAATTAACATGTAATAATATTTATTTAAAGTTTTTCTTTATGTACTCTATACCAAGCCTCTTAAAAATATGCTCGTTCTTACATTCTTTTAGCTCACCTGGTAAGTCATTAAACCAAATCAGTCCTCTTCCCAATATAGTATTGAATTTTACATGTTCAATTTTTATATAAAAATCATTATTTACCATAGCTCTTGTTTTATGAGAGTGTAAATCGATTACATAGCTTAATTGGTCATATAGCAAGAACTAATTGTCATAAATCTATGAATTCATTGTATTTTAAAGGTTTTCAAAAATTTAATGAGTTACCCGAATCTATAAAAGATGCTACAACATTAAACACCTTTAAAACTAAACTAAAAGAATTTATTATGAATAGATTGTGATTAAAGTAAATGGAATAAAAGTAGAATATAATGTCTTAAGTATTATGTAATTTGTAAAGTACTATTTGTTTAGTTCATTCATTCGTATTTATTTTGTTAGTTCTTTTAAATATAAGAATTTCATTGTAAATTGTTATATCACATGGAATATGTCAAAAACATGTATTATTAGGTTGTCCTATTTTCAATAAAAATTATTATTACACCGGATTTTATAATCTGGGACAGATGTTTTGAAAAAATTGTAGCGTAGTCCTCAAAGCGCTTTTTGCCTTAAATTACAAGGAAAATGTTGAACAATAGCTTGTGTATAATGCTCACAACAGGAACAATAATGGTCACGTGCCGGTTGTATGTTTTGTTGGTGTTGTCCATTAACTGCGACTGTCGTGATATTTATATGATATGACAAACATCGTTCCAAGAATAGGGCACGCATGTGAATCGCTGTTAAAGTCCGGCACATATATGGGATACTGGGATACAACCACTGCGGCACGGTTATTCGAACACGCGATGTCTTTCATTTTACCTAAAACTGGGACAATCAATTTTTATTATCATGAAAGCGTACGTTAACTTGGGTTGTTAGAAGTCATTAGTCATATTTTGTCAGGAAAGCACGTGAAAAGTTATCCATCTCTACTTGTGGATTACATAGGAAGCGAAGTTAAAAATTCGGTTTGGAATAATATTTGTAGAGAAAATATTGAATACACATAAAAATAATAGTTATTGAATATACAAGTGTAAAAAGCCATTCTTTATTGCACGAATGGCTAGATTAAAAATACGAACGAAGCGACTGTTTTTAAAAGCCATGAGTGCAATAAAAATGCTTTTTACAGGTGTGTCTTACAACGTTTTATCTTCGATCGTGCCAATTACTGTAAGAAATTGGCAATTTTTCATGAATATTTGTAAAACTGTATCAACCTTTTGTGAATGTCACTTTGACGGTTAGTATTATTCGAGTTGTAGTTGAAGTCGCCATTCTAATTATGTTACTTCATGGTCGTGACTGAAAATCTGTGATGATAGTAACTAAGGAAACGATATTATAAATAAGCTGACGTAGTTGAAGTCGCCATTGTTGTTCTTGGAAAATATGGTTGAAATTTATAGAAAATACTGCACTCTTAGGTCACCAGCAACAAAACATGATCGGCTGTTTGTGAACTACCGTAATGGAAAGTGTTCAGCCGATAGGTATTAATACCTTTGGGAAAATATCAAGCAATATTGCGAGATATTTTGGGTTGCCCAATGCACATGAGTACACTGGTCATAGTTTAAGAAGGTCATCTGTCACCATGCTTGCAGATGCTGGAGGGGATATTTTACAGCTGAAGAGGCATAGTGGCTGGAAGTCATCGACGGTGGCAGAATCTTACGTTGAAGAATAAAGTAAAAACAAAATTGAGATATCACATCAAATTTTGCAAAAAAAACTATCTGAGGAAGTAAGCTCAAACGATGCCACTGACGCTAATGATGTACTGCCTACTACATCGAGGAGTTTACGAGTTGCCTAGAATTCATATTGAAAACTGTGCTAATTGCAAAGTAGAAGTAAATATTGTTAAAAATTAATGATGAATAAAATACTGGTGTCCTTACTGATACATTTTCTCGAAATCGTGCAATAAAAGCGTGCAATAAAAACTTTTGTCCACGACTATTAAATAATGTACTCAATATGTATGTGTTTCCTTAAGGATAATGCTATCCATTATTCTCTGCAGTGAATAATGATTTCATTATTCACTGATTGCAGTGAATAATGAGAACAGTCAATTGTTTGCAAGAAATGACTTTTTAGTAACTATTTAAAATGTCAAAATTGTAGTAACCAAAAGAGAAGTGTTGTCTCTCTAAGTTTTCTAGGAAGCAGTCAAATGCCGAAGAGGTATTTTAATAAACACTCAAAAACTACATTAGTAAGTTCTTTTCAAAGCATCATCTATTTCTATTAGCAACACGCGGAAATCCCCAACATTGTTTTTGAAACCATTTACCTACATGTCTACAAACTGTATTATTTTATTAGTAAGCCATGACAATGTGTCAAAGCGTAAATTGATTTGAAACGTCAAAATTTGTGCGATTTCAACGCCAACGTTATTTACAATAATTTTACATTTTAGGTACTCAAAAAGGGTAATATAATTAAATAAATCGGTACTGACAGTGAAAACTAGATTTCAAAGATACCGCCAGAGATAAAGGAAGCTGCAGAAATCGCCTCATTAAACTTGTGGCCCGAAAAATCGAGAAAATTATATATAATGTCTGATGACATATGAATTCTTCCTAAATAGGAGACATTGAATGAAGATGAATTAAATAAATATTAAATATTTAATAGTCGTGGACAAAGTAAAGTATTCTACTCGCATATAATGGCTATTATTCACTCGCCTGCGGCTCGTGTCTTAAACTTCACCCTCGTGAATAATAGCCATCATTATATGCTCGTTGAATAATATACTATCATTGCACAGTTTCTTATAAAAAGCCACTTTTTACACTGGAAACGATGTAAGAAACTGTTACTTTTTACACGATTGTAGATAAACATACAAAAATATATAAACTTATAAAGAGTTTTTCCTAGTGTAGCTATATTCAAAATAAAGAGAGATAAAGAGAAAGATAGCCCACAGGGAAATATTTTTTATTTTTAGACAATCTTTTTTTAAAATGTACACTGTGTTCCACTTTTCATGAGTACACTGTTGTATCTAAATGAAAAAACGTATTAATTCCTTTGAGTGGTAAGTAAGTAAAGTATACCGGGTGGTCACGTGTCAATGTACATCCTCAATTTTTTACTGTCTTTGAATAAAAAAATGTCGTTTTTGGTGCACAAAAGTGAGCCTACTTTTATACTAACGGAACGAAAGTATCACTTACTGTTGGACCGGTAACGCTCTCAACTTTTTTTTCTAAAATAGAATAACTTTATTACTTAAACATTCACGTAGTGGAGTGGAAGTATAGTAATCGTAAACAAAATTTCCAACATTTTTTTGTTGAAGTAGGCTTAGAATGTCATGAAATTTCGAGATCTTAAATTTGAGTGAAAAAACACTTTCGGTCTGTCACTCTGTTTGTAACTTGTTTCTCCGCACGTTTTCGCTGGAACGCTTTGAGACATTGACTTGAAAATATTATAATACATTGTACCAAATTCCAAGTGAATAAATATCTCGATTGTGTTTTATCAGCTCTAATAATGGAGGAGGGGTGGTGGGGTTTGAAAAATATTATAAATAATCTGAGACCTTGGCTTCTAGTAAATACACCGAATTTCAAGTTTCTGTACTTTTACCAACTTGATTCACTTATTTTCCCCTATTTATCCCTATATAACCATCAACCCTTCAACGGAATCAAAATATAATCCAGTTCCAAATGTCGTTATAATACATACGTGTACCAAATTTCAAATGAATATCTCAATTTTATTTTATAAACCCCTTTAATAATGGAGGAGGGGTAGTGGGGGGTTAAGACATATTATTAAAAAAGCGGAGGCTTTGGCTTCTAGTATATACACCGAATTTCAAGTTTCTGTACTCTTACCAGCTTGCTTTATATATTTTTCCCTCTTTACCCCTATTTAACCCCTTCATCAGAATAATCCCAAAATGTAATTTAGTTCCTGATGTCATTTTAATATATACGCGTACCAAATTTCAAGTGAATATCTCAATTTCGTTTTATCAACCCCTTTAATAATGTAGTGGGGGGTGATGGGGGATGAAAAATATCATAAAAAATTATGAGACGTGGCCTATTTACCCCTATTTACCCCCAACCCCTCATCGGATATCTTCAAAAAACAATCCAGTTCCAGATCTTGTTACTACATTTTGAAAAAAAATGTAGTATAGGTTTTGCATTTTTCCGGTGGACCATCGAAATGAAAGTCATATCTGTCGACTCGAAATTAATTACTTCCGAACCGAACGTCCGATTTTGATTTTCAAAAATGGCAATTGTAGGGCTCGATAAGGTCTATTGGGTGACGCTTGTGAGAAATTTGACAAAACAAAAGCAAATCTACAAATCCAGGAAAACTTGATTTTTTTGATAAATTCTACAAATTCCGAACAGTTTCCTAATAAAAATCGAAAATTAACTATTCCGTCGATCAATCTCTATAACCAGTATAAGGCACGGACCTTTTTGGACAAAAAGTGTGACCGAGAATTCAGACACTTCCATTCGGTATCGTGGTCAAAAATTGAACATTACCAGACCCACTCTGCAACGAATTTTAACAAAAGATCTTCATTTGCACGCATATAAGATTCAATTGACGCAAGAAATCAAGCCAATACGGGACCATGCGCAGCGACGTGGATTCGTTGATTGTGTGCTGGAGCACCACGAAATTGATGAGGATTTCTGTAAGAAAATTTTCTCCGATGAGGCACATTTTTAACTAAATGGGTATGTAAATAAGCAGAACTGCCGAATTTGGGGTACTGAAAATCCTCGTGTAATACTGGGGAAACCAATGCATCCACCGCGAGTAACTGTTTGGAGCGAATTTAGGGCTGATGGAGTGATTGGACCTATTTCTTACAAAATCTGGCTGGAAATGCGCTAACTGCTAATGGTATGCGGTATCGCGAAATGTGAACCGAGTTTTTGTAGGCCGAA
This sequence comes from Stenurella melanura, assembly GCA_963583905.1. Taxonomy (NCBI): domain Eukaryota; kingdom Metazoa; phylum Arthropoda; class Insecta; order Coleoptera; family Cerambycidae; genus Stenurella; species Stenurella melanura. The sequence goes on from OY757314.1 coordinate 123,960,913, forward strand.
TTGGATCGAATTGATGTGGATGATATGTTTTTCCAACAAGACGGTGCGACCTGCCACACAGCTCTCGAAACAATGACGTTACTGCGGACCGGGTTTCCACACCGTGCCATCTCTCGGTTTGGCGATCAAAATTGGTCACCAAGGTCATACGATTTAACGCCGATGGACTACTTTCTTTGGGGTTATCTGAAGGACAAGGTGTATGAGAATAAGCCACAAACAATTGAACGCCTTAAAGAAGAGATATAGCGCATTGTTGCGGAAATAACGCCACAGGTATGCGAAAGAGTCATCCAGAACTTTATGAAGAGAATGACTGTGTGCCAAAGATCCCGTGGTGGCCATTTGCCGGATGTCGTGTTTCATGTTTAATCGCAACTATTTCCCTTCACGTTGAAAAATAAATATTCGCTTAATTTAAAAAAAAGTGTTTTTTTTACATTAAATCCGGCGCTCTTGTTGAGACACCCGTTACAATTATATTGCTCACGTGTTGCAGGACAGAGTTTTTATTACACTTCTGTAATTTATTTTAAACATAATAAAATACATTTTCGAGGTGGCAGTGTACTTAATTAACAATTAATTAATAACAGCTCGAAAATACTAATAATATGTCTTAAATGTAAACAGAACTTAAATTGAAAAAAATTGATTATAATAAACATTGTACAAAGTTAAGCAGGTGTTTCGACTCGTCTAGTTCTCATAATAATTTTAATATTAAAATATCGTGTCGGTGTTTGTTCGATATGCGGTGCAAGCTGCTCGATCACACTGTAAAACTCTCCCTATTAGAAGTCGCAGTTGAGCACGACAGACAGAAATCCAACTCCGGAAATATGACTACGATTTGCTTCCACGTCCGGACCAACTTTCCGAATATTTCACTATTATTTACGTTCACAAAGCAGAACGGATAGACTTTCATTGTTCATTTTCAATGTCTCCTCTTCATCTATTTGAGACATCTTTATTATTGTTTTTTTCTGTTATATATTTAGAGGAGAGATCTAAACGATATATAAACGTGATGTTCAAAAATAATATTCACGAATTTAATGATAGATTGAACTGAAATTATTTGATTAATCTAAACATTTTTTTCATAAGGTTATGTGGTGCTTTAACGTTGTGTATCCACTAAAACAGTTTGTGTAAAAATTATCAAGGAGAGGTAATGAATGTATTAATGGCAAAGGTACAAAGAAGAGAAATTTAAAGAACGAGTAGAGAAAACTGTTCGCAATAAAATGGCGTACGAGAAACATCTGATGTGTATTTTCAATAAAATCAATAGGAAGGAAGTTATAACCCTTAAATGATACTTTTCTTGAAAATTTTGGTCTTATTTTAAATACAACTTTTCCATTTTCAATTTTACGGTAAGAAGTATCTAGATCAAGTCTGTAGAAAATTCAATGCATTACAAAAAAATGATAACATTTTTTTGTGACACGGTTCCCAAGATATCGAGGAAAAACTATTTACGCCTCCTTTTTCAACTTGGCAGTCAAATGGGGGGGGGCTGTCAACCCCGAAAATCGAGATTTATACTCATACTGACCCCCCCCCCCAAGCATCGGAAGAAAAAATCTTGTCCTACCCAAAATACAAGGTCAATGTAACATTTGATTGAACTAAATGTCCAAATGTCCCTTTGTCATTTTTTAACGAACTGTCGTAGTTTGATATGTAGCATGGCACACAACCTTTATCGTATCGTATAAATAATACCCCAGAGAAATAAAACTTCCTCTGCGGAATGAGGCCGAACAAGCTGAATTTTTGCAGAGACCTTCGTTTTGATGTTCCAATGAAGCACAAAAAAATCTCATATGCCTACCCTTGTGCGTCTTGAGATATCGAAGGTCAAATGTCATGAAAATCGGTTTTTCGCGAAAATCTCGCTTCCAGTGCATCTGACGTCGTAAGAACTCATAACAAAACTTACGTAAAATAGTATTCTCTACAAAATTGTTCATATAATTTTTTTTCGTACGACCAACCGTTTTCCAGATATAGCATGATAAAGCGGGAGCGCGCATTCGTAATAGGTAATACTGTATTATACTGCAGAGCTATAACTATAAAAGCACTTTTCTTAACTTCCCGCTTTATCATGCTATATCTCGAAAACGGTTGGTCGTACGAAAAAAATATATATAAACAATTTTGTAGAGAATTCTATTTTACGTAAGTTTTGTTGTGAGTTCTTATGACGTCAGATGCACTGGAAGCGAGATTTTCGCGAAAAATTTTAATGACCTTTGACCTTCGATATCTCAAGACGCACAAGGGTAGGCATATGAGATTTTTGTGTGCTTCATTGGAACATCAAAACGAAGGTCTCTGCAAAAATTCAGCTTGTTCGGCCTCATTCCGCAGATGGCCTTTTTTTTTAACTTATTTCACTGGAGTATAAGAGCCTTTATTGGGCTGTCGATGTAAAAAAAGAAAGATAACTATAGTCTGTTTTTAAACCAGGAGCGTCTTAAATTTAACGCGCTAAATCATACACCTATGATTGGATACGCCCTCGCCAGTTTTACATAAGACAATAGTCGTAAATTTTGACGTATTGTAAAAGTTTTAAATATCATGTCATAAATTATTTGGTAATAATTTCTATTTTATTGTTTGCACATTATGTATCAGTATTGAATCCTTTTGTATAAATCTGAAGGTAAAAGTGGCTAATTACTTGGTGCCTTTATATTGCGTAAATGGTATGGATGCAGTATAAAATACCTAGAGGTCAAATAGAGGTCGATGTATTATATAATGTGATAAAATACACACAAAAACACTAGTCGTGTATTGTTGGCTGCCCAAAACGTCAAAAAGGTTTCAGTGTATTTTCTGGTTACTATTATGATGTGAATGAAACTTCCATCTTTACTATACCTGGTTTAAAAACAGACTATAAATTATATCACCACAACACGACAATACCACAGCTGCGCCATTTGTCTAGACGCGATAGTCCTATCGCAGCAGTGTTGCAACTTTTCTACTTCATGGCTTGTAAGTAGAGGAGGCTGTGATAATCGAGAATCACCTCAGTGGCGCAGTCCTTACGTGTTAGGCCTGCGACAACGGAGAGCCTGGTTTGAATTCTGGACAGGGTATGGATGTTTAGTGGCGTTTTTAATGTGTTCCCGAGACGGTAAAATTAAGCTAGATTGCTCTTCTGAGCTCGAGTCTTAGTTGCGGCAGATGGCAATGTCGCATGGAATGGTTGTCGTGTTTATGTCCATGATTCGTGTTCTGGCTGAGTGGTGGAATATATGACTATAAATAAGGCGTTAAGAAAATAAATTAGAAAATCTGATTTTCTTAAAATAGCGTCCATAATTTCTATTTTTAAGAAACATAATGTTGAAAAGTACCCACCGATTTCTCTTTTAAGTTTGTTCTCAAAAATATTAGAAAAAAATATTTACGAGCATATAATCTCATTTAATGAAAAAATTTAAATTCTGATATCAACAAGAATTTAGAGAAAGTTACCTGAAAGGGCAACTGCCCAATCTTTAAATATTTTTATAAGGAGTTAAATGAGGGCAAATATATTATGTCGCTGTTTTTTATTTATTGAAAGCTCTTGATTCTGTGGGATTTAAATATACTATCCAAATTATTATAAGCTATTAGTATACGAGAATACCTTCTAAGATACATTAACTCCTATATGAAAACCCGAACACCAGTAGTAAGGTGTTATGAATGTCAATATATCCATGATATAATCCTGAGAGTTCTCCAAGGCTCACTATTAGGCACTTAATTGGTCCTGATGTACATTAACGATTTACCAAAATCAACATGGTTACCACGGTATATACAGATGATACCAATGTTTCGGTATCAACTGTCACGCAGGAGAAATTCTATCATAATATTTAAATCACACTAGATAATGTACATGCACCAGAGAAATATGCTCATTTTGAATGACGACACCGCTTTTATAAATTAAAATTTTACAATCAGTTCCATAATCAGAATAGTCACATTTAATCTCAAAAACCCCTGTATCTTGTAAAACTAGTTCCATAATGGGTTTTTAAAGGAGACAAAGTGCAAAGCTATCGTAAAGTATTGAGTCTGGTCTTTTTTGTGAATAAAGTAAACTTTAAACCATTTTCTGAGACATACACTAGAATCATGGGCATGATATGTGATGAACGTGCCTGCACCATTCGTTCTATTGTAACCCACTTAATACTCGTCGCAAAAATGCTTATATGTATGTTTACTTTACACAGGTATCAATTCTCCATGTTTCCTAACCTGAAAACATTAAAAGATGGAAGTGTTTGTTTCATTGTGATCTGAAGACTCCTTATATGTAATGCAACCAACGTAGAATTAGTAAAATAATAAAGCTCTATAGTAATCTATTTGTCTACCGTATCTCATTTTCTTTATTAATAAGGGAAATGATGCGCAAATTCGATGACGAAAAGTCATTTTCCAACATTTAGGTGAAGATCATTTTCATCTCTCCAAGCCGACAACTTGTTTTGAAATTGTTCGCAGTCTGTAGAATCATTAATTTTGTGCAACATTTTAACGTCATCGGAATATATTAAAAGATACACATCTAAATGACGACTGATGGGTGAAGAAAGGAGGTCCAAGTACCGATCCCTGTGGCACCCCTGACATAGGTCGGTATTCAGCAGAATTTTATAAAAATATGTATAAATTGCATCTGCCTGTATTTTAAGGTGAATAATTGATTCAACAATGTACTCTGTAGCGTAGATTAAGGTCGTTGCGGTGGAGCGACCTTTCATAAAACCGTGTTGTTTCTGTTGAATATGTTAATAAATGCTATCATGCAAGAGGTTTTCGAAAACGTTACCGAAGTACAATTTGTTTTTAATCCCAAGAATGTGGTGCTCGCCCAGGCAATGGAGCTGCATGTGACTTTGCGAGCTACGCCATAAGCATATAACTGTACAAAGTGGTTCGCTTCCAGAATAAAATGCAACGTTCTTTTCTACTTCGCACCTTAGCCCTAGAACGGGATTAAGCATCGATTCAAATGAGCAAATTGCTAAATAATTGTCAGTGAAACGTCACTTAGAATAGTTCATGTTGTAATATAGCAGAGGTTTTTTTCAATTTCTTTGCGAAACCGTAATGAAAATATGGCTAGGTGGTCGAATCGGGGATCAGAGAATTTATGGAAATATAATGTAAATAAAGAGGATGGCCTAATTAAATGTTGGAAACCTAATTGGGGTTGGTTAGCAGACGAATACGAGTAAGAAAAACTAAGTGTTTGTTAAAAATATAGTCACTTTGGAAACAAAAATTCACTTAACTCAAAGAATATAGCGTAGTGTTCAAACTTAAATTACAATTTAGCACATTATTTGATGTTATTAATGATAATCTGAATGATAACAAAAAATCCAATGCAGTATTTTTAGATATAGTCAATCCCCTTCATATTGAACGCTAGGCTTGAAAAAGTTGGAATTAAAAGCCGTACGTTACTTACAAAATAGGAAACAATTTTTTCAAATGTACACTCTTTGGGCCGGTTTTTCAGTTCCGGGTTAACTAAACGAGTTTAAATTTGAACCAGCATTTTAAACTAGGTTAGTGCAATATGCATGTTTTTTAAAAACTGAGTTAACTAACCTAAGAATTCGTGTGGTTGGCCATACTATCAAGCTAATTTTGACCGAGTTGACAGACCTGACACAACAGTTTTCTGGGGTTAAGTTTCTTAGAGAAAAGTGTCCTAGCGTTGCACTGACTAATATAAATGTATAATTTAAGACTAATTTAACAGTTCTAGTGTACTTTACAAGTGCAAAACTATAAATGTATGTTAGTTGGATAAATATGGTAAGTACCTTTTTTTCTTTAGTGGGAGGTAATTATTTTTTATATCAATTATTTTGTGTATGTCCGCTCTGTTTTTATGGTTTATGTAATTCTTTAATTTTCTTTTAAATAATATTAATTTTGTTTCAATTCTTATCTCAGCGTGAAGCATTTCAAACAGTTTTGGTCCTAGGTAATTCATACATCTTTGTCCTATTGATTTTCGAGGAATAGAAATTGTATACTCATAGTTTCATTTTCTGGTGTTCTATTTGTGGTCAATTTGTTTCAGGAAATGTCGAGTATTGAATTGTTTGAGATTTACATATAGGAAGAAGAGTTGTCGTATATCTAGAATGTTAGATTCCTTAAATATTTTATCAGACGAATAAGTAGCCTCAGTGCAAAGCAAGGCATCAATCTTTTGTAGTGATTCAAGTTTTTTTATATGACAATTTAAAACCCCTCCCCAACTAGTAATACTGTATATTAAATGACACTCAACAAGTGACTGATATACTCGCTTCATGTGTTTCATGTCTAGAAATTTTTTTATATATTTAAATTTGTTTAGTATAAATCGTAATTTTCTTAGGATATATTGCACATGCGCATCCCATTTTAGTTTCATCTATGTAAACAACCAAGCTATTCATTTCTTTCTTAGGTTCCAGTGTGTAGCTAGAGTGGTTGCTTGCAATGGTCAAATTTAAGAACTGCGGTGCTGGAGTTTTTTTTGGAATAAAATTGTAAATAGTGTGTTTTGTTGCAGTTTATTGTTAGTAGTTTAGAATCGAACCAATGTGCAACGAATGTGCAGGAAGTGGTAGCAGATCACGTTGCAGCAGTCACAGAGAATGCCAAGACTCTAAGCAGGTCTCTCAGTTTCATTTCGTTATCTATTTATTAAAGAAATAATTTTTTATAGATTTATTCAATGATTTTCTATTTCGATATTAAATTATACTATAATTTTGCCTCTAAGAATTAAACTCTAAGTTTGTATGTGCAATATTAAAATGCTTTAAGATTTTATTGTAAAAACAACGCATGATACCACGTGAGGTTAGTATGCCTTTGACTACATTGTACATGAAATATTTTAAGGGAACGTACCTATTTTAGGTCATCATTAACATCTGAGTTTGCACAGTGAATATTGTAATTTATTAGTTCATGAACTTTTATCCATTTACATCACACTTTAGTGAAGTTGTAGGCTTGACGATGCTATTTTCCCCAGAGAAAATAAATTCGTAGCAATGTCTTTCTAATTCACTGTTGAAAATTATAACTCGTTGATGCATAGTATATGATTCATGGTTGCGAGAAAACCTCTTAAAGATATTTTAAATCACTCGAATAGTTTTGTTAGGGCAAACATTTAGAATTTTCTTCGTTGCGTATAGATCAAGTAGCTTAATTTATCTATTTTATTGTGCTGTCGTAATAAATGTTTAATGTCTACACGTTTCTGTTATTTGCACTAATATTCCTGATATATTTATTTAAGTTTGATTATTAGTTGTAGAGTAAATTTTGATATTATTAGTTTATTTTAATATTTCCATCACATGATTGCTAGTAACTTAAATTTGTTCCTGGCTAACAAAATGATTTATATCACTATATCTAGTATCAGCCAGGTGGCGCCCTTTGAGTGTCCACACTCCTTATCCACGCCTCTATGCTCTCTATCGAAAATATGAGCTGCCGTTCGCAGGCGAAACAGTTTCTTAATATTTATGTGTTAGAATTGTTACAAGCTTTCATATAAAATTCTTGCTTAATTTTAAAAAAAGATACCAATTTATAGAGCGCATTACAAACGCCTCCGTGACTTCATACAGTTTCACTTAGATTGCACAATAAAGAGCTACTTATGCTGACCGCAATGATTGGTACAATTTTACAACAGATGAAATAGCAATCGGTTTCTGTCTTTATGGCAGAAAATGTTCCCAGTCTTAGGTACTTTCTTTTCTATTTTTACAATTTTAAACCACCGTAATTTTGTTTTTTCCTCTTTGGGAGGGTAAGGAATATTTTATTTGAACAACTTGGCATGACACATTCCTTAAATACTTTGTTTTAGCTGCTAAACACAATCCTAACCTAAGTTTTTAACCTCTGATATAAATTGGCAACTCACGAATAATAGAGCAGAGAAATTAGCAGTCAAGTCAGCAACTCTGTAATAATAAAAATATTTGTAGTAGTGTCATTTAAATCGGTAATTCAGGGGCGTGCTAATTTCATTTTTTTAAAATTATTTTCTATGTGAATGAAAGCTGTACATAGTTTTTTAAATTGCAGGAATATCTCGATGAGTACTTGTCAATAATATAATAAAATATACCTACTAAAATATCATTATAATTTAAGTTTGATCACTTCTCTATTTAAATTACAATTACACTTCATTCTTCATGAAAGAGCATTATTTGTCAAACACAAAAATAGTTTCGTAAATTTTTAGAGAAGTGCAAAAGAAGTTAAAGGAAAAATCAGACCAATCTATATCATCGTTGAAAGTTGAAGAAAAAATAGACCCAAGAAAATTAACAGTACCTGACACAACAAATCATTTTTATGGGTGGATAGCGACAGACGAACGATTTCACCATGATAAATATAAACCATACCATTTTAAATCGATGCCATTGCCGAATGAATACAAATTATCAAAACATTAATTTTAAAACTTCTGTAGGGTAGGATACTAATTTATTTTTTTACCGTCTAATAATAAAATTGAAGAAAGGGACTATTACACTAGTTTTAATTCTTCATAGATATTACTTTGTATAACTATCAGTTTATTTACTTTCGTAGACAGTAGTCTGAGTTGGTGTGAGCAAGTTGATCACATATGCATCAAATTAAATAAATGGTCCTTTCCTCTAAGATCATTAAAAATACTTTGAGCGAAAACTCTCTGTTAAATTTTTATTACGCTTGTGTGTACTCTACTCTATCATATAACAAAATATCCCTGGGGACAGACAACCGAATACTCAAGGGTGTTCTCTATATAGAAGCGTTAAGCTGTTAACTATATATGAGTCATTATTTTTCTACCATTATTTTGCGAAGAAATTTTTATGCTAAATGCTAAAATAACTGGTTACTTCTAACAAACGATGAACGACAGAAGGTTTGCCGTGCCTAGACGTCTTCCGAGAACATTAGACGTTCTACATATGGCTTTCGGGTGTTGAAACCAGAGCCAGTCAGGTAATTTGATCGTTCCAAAGTAACGTTAACTTGTTGCGGTACTTTTCTGGAGCGGTCGTGCTTGTAACATTAAATGAGTGGAACCGACTTTCCTATCTCTACCGCTAACTGACCGACTGCTAGATGCTATCCTGATTTGGTGCGTATGAGTAATCGTCTGTGTTGTGAAACAGACAGTGGCAATCGCGCAACCTTCACTCGCACGATGCAATTCAACAAATAACATTTACTACAACGCTCGCTGAGATACCATTTCTACATAAAACATTCTGAGGTCAATTTCGCCACAGCAGCAAATTGCGACCATTCAACAAATACGTTAGCTTTAAGGGGGAGAGGGGGTCACCGATAATGTGACAAAGTGGGAGAGAGGAGGTAAATAAAAAGGGAATATTTTCAACGAAAAAAGTTACTGGACAACGGTTACATTAGAAAGTTTAAGTTCGAGTAATGTAGAGGGGGTGTTTGCGCAAACGAATATTGGTGACAGAGGGGTCTCATACATGTTACAAATCCGGGAGAGGATCAAAATTAGAAATAAGTCGACAAAATAGTACATTTATTATTGCATGTTTTTTTGGGTACATAAACACATTATTATTGTAATTATTGCCCCAATATGAAGAGCAGATATTTATATTTTTGCTCAAAAATCTACCTACAAATCAAATCTCAACTGATTTGATTGTTTTTTCTTTCGAAATACTCATTACGAACTGTACTTTATCGCGGTACTGATTAGTACAACCACACAAAAAAAGAACAATTTTTTTTTTTTTTTCGATTACTATACTTATATTAAAATATAGCACAGGCAATGGAGGCAAAATGTTGTAAGAACCTCGCAAAAATTAATAAAAGAATCATCTCTGGGATTTAAGTAGTTAATAACCTGTAGAATGGAATGATGCATTTTTCCACTTATAGTTTTGAGCCGCGCCGAAATGCGCGGAAAATGAGAATTCTCTGGGAGTTTCGTACGACCGGACATATCGATCGATAATTATTACTATAACATACAGAGCCGCTAAAAAAAAATGAAAGCAACGTAAAATATAGAGAAAATTCTCAGCTTTAATGTGGAACTAATCACAAAATTCATACAAATTTTTATCATAGAGAAAAAAGTGTTAGTAGATGGCTTAGTAAACTTTATACAGTTGATTTATTCACATCTTTGAGTTTTATGCATCCTGCCTATTTCTCCCGTAACAATGGGTGCTTCTTCACCGCATGGATTCGATTCTACGCACTTTAATCTATATTTCGTGAAAATTTCATTGAAGAGTGTTAAGAAACAAATAAGTTGTATATGTTTTACTGCATAATTGTGCATTTTCTGAACGTGTATGAATAATGTAGACAAATTCAAAAAGTACTGCGCGTATTTAAAAAACTCTAAAGTCATTCGAAAGAACGTGTTTTATTGTACTTTTGATCCAAAATTAAGACTGTGCTATTATTATTACTTAAGATATAGCGAGTTGAACTCCAAAATTTGAAGGTGATTGATCGATGAGAAATATACCCTCTACTTTGATCGCAAGGCATATTTTTCCAACAATAGTAATTGCAATAAAATGTTAATTGAATTAATATATCATTATATAAGAACATATTAGTAAAATGAATAATCATTCTAACGACTCCCGGCAAAGATATGAATAAATCTATGGATCAACTGTACAAAGTTCATTAAGCCATCTTCTGACACTTTCTCTCCTTGATACATTTTTTTATGAATTTTGTGATTAGTTCCACATTAAAACTGAGACTTTTCTCTACATTTTGTGTTATTTTCATTTTTTTAGGGGCTCTGAATAGTAAGAATTATCGATCGATGAACCCGGTCGTACGAAACTCCTGGAGAATTCTCATTTTTCGCGCATTTCGAAGCGGCTTAAAACTATAAGTGGAAAACTCGATTTATCTTCTAAACGGCTTAAGTAAGAAAAAATCTGTAAAGACCTTTTTTGTAGAGAAAAAGACGAGCTACAACTTTTGTTGCGAACTTCTTTCTCTGTTTTCATTATTTTGACCGCTAGAACAAAAAAAGTGGTGGAATAGCATTAGCTAAACTCCGCCAGGACGTTAATATAAATAAGACGATTAAATAAATGAATAAATAAAATAAAAACTATGAGAAGCCTTCAAATTAGTACATGGCATTAGCTATTGGAAGTGAAATGACGATCTAAATTTATTAATACACGTTTTTTACAAATTTTACTCTTGAAGGCGGCAAATGCATTTTTTTTCAGAAAATGTGGAATAACATGACTTCGCCGCAGTTAGTTCAAAAATTATATATGCCTTTATCGAGAAATAATAGTCATATACAATGTTCTATTTAAAAGAATCAACTATTAACTTACCTCCGCTAAATGAAACACCCTCTCGATTTAAAAACAATTTCATAATGTGCCACTTTTGATCTCCAATAATTTTTATCTGAGACATTTTTTCAAATCTCAAACGGTTGAGGAGTTATTGACCATCTACGCACTAATAACTCACCCTGTATGTCATAATAACTGACAAGTATTTTGAAATGAATTATATTGAGAATGTTAATAAAGAAAAATCATAAATTACCTAGATACATAAAAAATAAATGTTCTAATTCTTAAATTTAGCTTATGCTTATAGGCCTTATGGTAATTAGAAACGAAGCTGGCATGAGAGGATGAGGACAAATAAGATGAGGCACCCTCCTTTTTTAATAACTAGTAGGCTTGCACTTTAATTTTTTTTAAAACATACATGTATTCGATGACTTAAGAAAACACCAAAAAAACTTTAAATAAAAAATCGTGACCGGAAGACGACAAAATTTGCATTTATGAAAAGTGGCTCCCTGTAGGTTTGTGGTAGTACCTACTCGTTCACACAAAGTTTTTCATGTATCTTGCCCATAGGAAATCTGTACAGCCGGATCTCTACCTATGTGTTTTAATGTGTCAGTTTAATTGAATGGTTCCTATAATTGCTTATAACTTTAACTCTGAACATTTATGTTGTTTTTTTAAGGTTGGTATTTATGTTTATACTATGTATTTTCTTATTATACTATTATTCTTGTGTATCTATTATCTGCTTTCATACTTATCTTGTAGTTAGGCTATAGTCTCGTTGGATATTGTAATTTAAATAAATAAGTAATGGAAACCAATCTAAAGATTGCTTTATCATTTTCACAGGCAACTCGATGTCATTTTTTGACACTGGTTGTTTCAGTTTAATATTTCACACCCAGTATATGAAGGTAAATGTAAATATCAGGCATCAAATGTCTACTATTAATAAAGGATTATATACCTATACATAAAAGAAAAACAACAAAAAGTCACACAACGATCAGTAAAATCTTTCTCGATCTTGTTAAAGAAATAATGACTCCATCGAACTAGCCAATTTAAAGACATCTCAAGACATTACGCGGCACTGAAACCAAAAGTAATTTCAATGAAACGATCTTAGCAGGCAATATATCTGGAACTGAACTACGCTTTAGCCTGATTACGGCCCAAATTTATTGAAGGCCATAAGTCCTTCTTATGTCTTTAATAAGAACTGTTCAGAGAGGCAGTTTAGAAATGGGTGGATCCCTGACGTGTGTTATATCCGGAGCCGTAGCCATGGTTACGTAACTAGCCTGTTTCATTGGTTAAAGACCGGAAGGAAGGAAGCACATCCGCCCCGTAAGCTCCACCCGTATAGGTAACGGAGTCTCAATTAAGCGAACAAAGGAAGACAGGGGCGAAAAAGGGCATACTTTAGGGTTTTTAAAGTTAATGGAACAAGAGAGACGGATGATCGTTATGAGTTGACTAGGTAGAATGAAAATGGGATAACTTTTCCTCGTTTGCCTGGCTCTCTAGAATATATTCGCTGTCTCGAGGACAGGATACCGGCTGTTTTTAAAGTTTTCCACTAACGATTTTGGTACATCTGAATTGGTTATTTCTGGAGACGCATAGCAACTTGAATTTTCTAGTTTTATCTATGCCAGGTTTTATTTCACAAACTTAACAGATCGCATAAGAACAGAAATTTGCTTTACTACTTTACTTTTGAAATGTACTTCGATTTCACTTTTCTTTATTTATATTAAAACATTAATGTCTTTCAATAACAGACCTGAAATACTATTTACGGGAGAACTAATAATATTTGACATGTACAGTAACATTTGAAAATTAGTTCAAGCCATATGGACAATCTGAATTGTGTTGTGATTATAATATCACTTATTTTACTCAGGTTATGTTGAAAAGTCAGAAACTAGTTTTGTATTATTTTCAGTGGTCTGCCCATGAAAAATTCCTGGGCAACCCTATAAACTACGTTCAATAGAAAGAGGCTGGCAGCTCAACCACACAGACGTTGGATGTTGAAATATTTCTTGAAATGAGCATATGGTCACTCGATTTACTCGATTTCGATTTAGTTGTTTCTTCTTTTTTTTCACGTAATTTAGATACTGGTACTGTCACGTGACAAGAATCCTCCACACTGAAACTATCTTCTTCTCTTTTAAAGCACTTAGTTTTTATTAGTTTAGGTTCTGCTGCTAGACGTTGTTGTTGATGGTACCGATTCATCGACATCACTACCACTTTTCATTCCATGCTCATAATCAACATCTTTCACCGAGCCATCCTCATATTCCATTGCATTTGTATCACTTTTCATTAAAATATTCTCGGCAGTTGATTTTATATTGTCATTGCGTTTCTCCTTAATCATGAGTCTACGAATCACGACAATGCAACGATAGCATTCATTGTTCGTAACAGAAACGTCTAACGACTAGTCTTATATACAGAGCACGTACCATATGCTTGGCTGTTGCACCGTCGCAATAGTCAACATTTCACGTACTTAAAACTCGAAACATAAGAATCTCGAACTTGATATCGAGAATTTAATTTCTAGATTCGTGGTTATACTAGAGATAAATTGAAATGTTTTTTCCACTTATTTCTTTTCTCCTAACTTTGAAGATCTAAACAGCCATGAACTTTTACTACAATTTTTGTTTATTTTTCGCATTTTTATCAAGATACTCAATGTCAAACTCGAGGTCAACGAGTGAAGATCTCTACGAACGTAACGGAACAGAACAGAATAGAATAGTCGAATCTCTCTGAGTTGTGTAGCATCCCTGGTGCCATAACTATTAAAATCAGAATTAATAAAAAAAAAGTTTCTCTATTTTTGTGGATCTCAGGTGAAGTAGTGTATATATGCAATGGGGAACTGGAGTTATACTATCTTTTCGAAAATTAGTTGACAGTGATTTCTCTAACCAACATTGTCAATTATCTAACTGTAATTGAAAAATCTTGACTGCATGGAATGAGCCATGGGTGAGTAATTAACATAAGAATGGAACGTAAAGAAATAACAATTTCTCAAAATGTTACAACATAACACATTTCTTTTCCCTGTGTAATAGAAAAATCATAGTAGTTTCAAAAATTGAGTATTCGAAGCCGTTAGTTTGTATTAATCAATCATTATGATCTGTTGAAACACCTCTTTACTTTACGTTTAATGAGCCATTCTCAAACATTTCAGTTGTGAAAGTTTGAAAATGGCACATTAAATTCCGAAACTATAGGAATGTTTTGGTTATAATAAATTCAGTAATAAGAAACAAAGTAAAAAAGTGTTTTAACCTATCATAATACTAGTTTGTTAGACGTGGTGCCAAAAAAGATTCGAAAAAACCCATCACTGGCCTGCTGTATTAAACTAACTCGTTATTTTAGTTACTAATGTTAGAGGAAAGAAGAGTTAAAGTTATCATTAGCATAGACAAAACATTGCAATGGAGACAAAAAATGAAGGAAATCATTTAGAAATAAAATAAACAATAAGAGCCCCACTACAGATCCTTGAGACACTACTTGTCTTATTACTGACCGTTCACAATTTAATCAATAAAATCAACCTGTACTTTAATTTAAAAATATACAAAAAGAATCACAATTTTAGTGATAAATATACATCCCTGTATACTACATTACAAAAAAAAGAAAATAAAAAATCACCGAAATTTTTTCCGAAAGCTAAGCTCTCATGAATGAATAAATGGGATAAACTTTTGTCGAAAAATATACAGGGTAGACACCTTAAAAATAATTAATGAAACAAACGTGAAGCATGGTAACAATGTTTGATGTGCAATTAAGGAGGAGCCTGTCATAATGTTAGTGAAAATATACATATTGAAATTGTTTTTGAATTGATATCGACGTTCCTTGAAGAATAAACCTTACCAAAATGGATGAACATATGGACCCTTGCAAGTCCATGGCTAACAAAATTCAGTTGTTCTTTGAAATTATTATCAGACATCAAATAATTAAAATATTTATGTACCACCAAGACGCATTTATTGCAAAGGTTTCGGATCATCTGACGATCGAAAACCGAATTTATGACAGCTTAGTTTAATACATGAGTTGGTAAAAAATAAATGCAAATTAAATAGAAAGCAATATATCTCTGGTGGTAAATTTCTATTCTAAATTTAGTATTTTCGCGAGGCACACGTCTGGAAACCGTATACAAGTTTTAATGAAATTGATGAATTATTATCAAACATATCCAACTCAAGAGTATGTTGATAGAATTGAGAGCTTGTTTAAACTTATGATTTATTTATCTATTATTATTTGATGTTTGATAGTATTATTTATTTATGTAAAAAGGTTGATTGATTATATACATCATGTTATATAATTACTCCTTCTATTCAGTTAAAAAATACAAAAGGTATAATAAGTTCGATTAGTCAAAAAAGTTAATTTTTTTTTTTTTTAAATTCCGACGCAAAAAATAAACTATTAAAAAGGAACAAATAATTTTTATTCACTGTCTAGAAACATTGGCTATTTCTTTTTCTGTAAAATTGTTGGATCATAAGGTTCGTTCATTTGTGTTGATTTAAATAAGCTTCAAGGCAGTTAAATAAAGATGGTGCCATCACAAATAATGTGAGTGTGAGAGAGATAACGTGTTTCAAAGTTGCTATAAATCAACACAAATGAACAAACTGTTAGATTAATCGTTTTCAGGCAGGTAGGTAGATACATTATTTATATTAATATAGATATCATTATTCGAATAAGTACATCGGAGTCCGCTGCTGTCTATAACCACAGATTGAAACTTACTTTGCATAATATAGGTACACACATATTTATTTCATGCATTATATTACTTCTAGTAAGTATGAGAGTTGTTCATTTCAGCGGTCCCCGACGCACTTATGGTTCTTCTTCGAAAAATTTCTCATTTTAATCGAAGAAAAAACTGTACTTTTCATCAGCCTTAGAAAATTACTGTTGGAGATGATCGCATTTTATCAACCGGTCGCATAATTTATTATGACAAATATCAACGCAGTAGGCGGCGATGCCAACAATACTTTTAACAATTAAATATTCTAATTTTGACAATCTATTACTAGAACTAAAGCACCAATCATGAAATTAATAAATCTTATTTGAGAAATAATGAAGAGAATAGGTTTGAACACGGTTCAATGGATAAAGAACACAATAGTATGTAAGGATCCCGTAGTTTTTTATGGGAAAATGAGTTTCAGTCGATTATTCTGAAACTTCGGGCAAATGTTCTCCTGGGCCTCCTGATTAAAATTCTCCATGGCCACCAGTCCGACCGAATTTCATTTTATTACCTCAGGCGATCGAAACTGCGAAAAAAAATTCATAGAATTTTATTAATTAGTTCAGGGTGAAAGATGCATTTTAGAGAAAAACGCCAAGTGCCAAAAGTTGCTTATTTTTGTTCAAAGAACACGCCTGCCCGGTTTTCAGAGTTTTTTAGACTGCGGGGGTCCCTAAAAAAAAGAAATGTTTGTCATGGCAAATATTCAATTTGTCCACCAATCACCTCGATACACTTATCCATACGTTTCGAGAAAGACTGGCTCATATTAAATACTACCTGCTGTACTAATTTTCTGCCAAAGCTGGGCGCGGGTATTTATAGTACGTAAGCAAGTTATTTTATTGCGCCCCACATACCGAAATCGAGAGGATTAAAAACTGGAGTTCGTGGCGGTCAAGGAAACAGACTACCATGACCAATACAGCGTTTATGAAAATTGATGTTTAAATAGGTTAGTACTTGGCTGTTATAATGTGACGGGACACCATCCTGTATGAACAACCTACTTTGCATTTGACTAATTGTTACCAGATAAATGTCTTGGCAACTCGTGTGGTCCTAGAGAATGATCCCACACGAAACACTGATTTTCAACTCATGTTGAAATTAGTTCTCACATTACATAAGAATTTTTAGCTTCCAAAAATGATTATTTCTTAAATAGGAGATTTCTCGACGGGTAAATGTAACTCGATCCATTAATAATATTCAATTGACGAATGAGTGGTCAATATTATGTTTGCTTCGAATAACACTTGCAGATCAACAGGAGATCGGCAAGCAATCAAGTTTGCACAGGTGTAAAATAGTATGGATGGTATTTTTCTGCATGCCACATTTTTAAAATTTAAATCTTACTGATTCCTATGGCTACAGATATTCATCTTGAACTAATTTGTGGGTTATCTGCAATGCGAACTAATATTTCGCCTTAATGGTCAGGCCAAATTACTTTCAGTCGACCTAAACTATCACATTTAGGACAAAATTAACCACTTTCGCTTACATTTCTAAATATATCTTGGAACAGATCCTGTTTGAAAATCTTCACAGTTATAGACCGGTAGCACGGGAAAGATTCTGGTGAACAATTATCTCACGCCTGCGTCTCATGGAGACCTTTCTTAAGCACGTAAAATCGACTACGAGATATTTTTTATCATTGCCACTGGCGCAAAACAATTTTTAATAGATTTTTTATTTTGTAAAATAAATGCCTCATTTTTGTCAAATAGTTCACGTCTGCGATGTTAATATTAGTTTACTTTAGGAAAAAACCGACAGGAAGCGCAATCGCAGACGTGTAGGTGGCGTATTAGACTTTGAAATCGGCAATCGCATTTGTATCGAAAACCGGCTTTTAAAAACAATCGGTTCACGTCTGCGAAAGGCGTCATCCGTTGTCTTTTTAAGTACTTGAACAGCTCCCAGACGATTTGGCTGTGTATGTGAGATTTTTATACATTTTCGATTATGCTACCGATTCCGATAATTTTGTACGATTGGCTAATGTCTGCGAAGTGTATTATCAAAAAGTTTGAGCTCGAACTGTTGTATGAAATTATTCCCAGATGCGTAGAACAAGCCCAGACGCTTGTCTGTACGCTTTTACTCTGTAAAAAAAAAATTTGAACAATTAGTTTACATCTGCGAATGGCTTTTCAATGCAAAGTACGTAACTTTTAGGCCACAAGATTTTTCGCAGATGTGTATATTGTGCATAGTTACTTATATGAGTACGATCGCATGAACTTTATTTGCGGTCGCTTAAAGAAATACTTTCAAAGAAAGAGTTTGCGCTTCCGATCGGTTTTTTCCTAAAGTAAACTAATATTAACATCGCAGACGTGAACTAATTGATAAAAATGATGCATTTATTCTACAAAATAAAAAATCTATTAAAAATTGTTTTGCGCCAGTGGCAATGATAAAAAATATCTCGTAGTCGATTTTACTTGCTTAAGAAAGGTCTCCATGAGACGCATACGTGAGCTAATTGCTCACTAGAATCTTTCCCGTGCTACCAGTCTATTATTCATGTTGCTCAACACGTCCATTGTAGTTTAGTTGAAAATAAATAAGGAAAACATCTCTAATATCTTGTTAGAATATTATGCCTCGGCATGTTCTAATTTTCGTTAATTAACTGATATTAATCAACAATGGATAAATAAATACACTTGGAGAAAATGACTTACTGTCACAAGGAAAACATTTAAATGTCAAAAGTATTGTTGGCATCGGCGCCTCCAACCTTCATATTTCTTATAATAAATTATGCTTCCGACTGATAAATGAGATTATCTCGATGAATGTTCCACGACTTTGTAAACTCCTTAACAAATCGGAAAAGAATATAATATTTGCATCTAGTTTTTTAGCTACCTATTGAATAGAATTGAAACTGTTCAAAATAGAAAAATAAGTGTCAATGAAAATATCATTTGCTGTTACTACCCTCAACAGTAATCCGCATATTCAGTTAGTACACAAAAAGAGTTGTAATGTTATCGCAGAGTGAACATGAGAGGGTGAATCTAATTTTGTAAGAGCATTCATTCCGGACCTTCCTAGTCCGGGTATATGGAAGTCTTCGAGCCGGAAACAAATCCGGGGTAGCAGTCTGGGTGACTTTATTGGATGTTTACTGCGTGTTCCGGAACGATTCCACTCATGCATATAAAAAGCTCGAGCTGATATCCATCCGAAGGATACACTTTCAGTTTGGTCGCATGACGGCATAGCACACGAGACGGTATCCTGTTGATACAGAATATTCTTGAAAAAATATAAGGTAACATGAATAGTTAAAGTTGAAAATATAAGATTAATTATAAATAGAAATACGTGTTTTATGCTTAAGTCCTGTAACAATACTATGAGTAAAATCCGAAAACACGTCAATCTTTAATTCTAAAATGGCATTTTTTTAGCATAATTTTATATTTCCCCCTTCAACCCCCATGGAGCGACAGCTACCCCTTTCAAATTTTTTCACGGAACGAGGGTGATCGCTCGTTTGCAAGGGTTTTTAATTCTCTATCCAGCGTGATAAGATTTCTTGAATTTTCTTATTTTTTTTATTGAAAAATATTACATTTTTAATGTTACTAAATAAACAAAAGTACATGAGACAATTCTAATCAAATGTTCAAACTAGGCGCCCCTTGCTTCTTGACAATAATGGAGGCATTGCTGAAATTCCTCTAAAACATATTGTATCGTTTCCTGGGTGATTAGATTAATGTCTCGCCTTATTCTGCCTTTTAAGTCGACGACGTTATTTGGTCTGTTGAAGTAGACTTTCGATTTTAAGTAACCCCATAAAAAACAGTCAAGTGGTGTCAAATCAGGAGAACGGGTTGGCCACTCAATGTCACCGCGTCTACCGATCTACGTATTGGGGAAAATTTGATTGAGATAGGCTCCTACTTCCAATGCAAAATGTGTTTTTAAAGGAATGAAGAAGAGTTTTATTTAATTTCTCTGTTATCCTCATAACGTGATAATTTCTTTAGGGAAAATAAAACGAATCATTGAATTTAACTTAATTTAATGATTTTCACAAAATACACAAAACAAAGCACAGCAATTTGACATCAGGGCTGTGAGTAAACTTTACAAAAACTTTCGTCAGAATAGTCATGTAAACAAAACATTAAAAGTCCATCTGACATATAACAAAAGACAAAGTAAAAATTGTACACATAATAAGAAGCCGTATACAGTAAATAATGAAACTAAACTAAACGCGATCTGGCCAGGGCGTTGTAAACAAATACATTTTACGATAACATAATTAAGCTTAGCTGGATTACATATAGACACACAAAAGGAAAATATTACTAACTGTACATAAAATTAATTACAAAAATGACCCGATAATTACTATTTTCGACTTAAACTGGTATGGCAGTTGAACACTATGTTTTTATGCCCAAAACACACGGGATATGTCAAAGTAACAGGACGGTATAGCTACGCCGCCAAAACGGGGGTATTAATAATATATAATAATAATAATAATATAACTTTATTAGATGCAAATAGATGTATACAGGAGTATTTATACAAAAACTATTTAAAACTATGTGCTTAAATCATAATAAAGTTAAGAGTATCCACATGGAAAATCCGCGCGTGGATAAATAATGCACTATAACCTTCTCAAAAGATACGAGAAGTCTTATCGAACACTAGGTACCATAAGAAATTTTACTGGCCGCACGTGTAATGAGTTATTGAAGCCATCAATAATTCTGCATTGTCGCAATCGGCGTCAAACAGCCACATTAGCGTCACGAGAGGCATACATAATATAAAAATCTGTACTTACAGCTAACTCGACGAAAACATTGCCTTGCTGTAGCTATGGGCAATGGAACACAATAACACAGAACATGTAAGCTATAATAACTACTTTACTGGTTCTATTCGCAGGTATTAATCGTATATACAGATATTTACAAATATATGGCGGCTTTTAATACTTACGGCCTTACACGGCCACCCGCCTCTACGCCATCTTTTCGGCGTCTCTCCCTAGAGTCGGCGCGTATATCGTCTACTGGTCGCACAAGCTAATACGCTGTTGGTCAAGCATTTGTCATGATTAGCCGATAAGATTTAAACGCGTATAATTTAAATTTAAATAATAAATAGAATAATCGCGCGCTTTATCTAATTTGAGGTACTGAGTGTTCTTACAAAACGCGACCTTTACATTCTTAAAGGTACGTCGTGAAACAACCTGTATAATAGGGTTGTCCAAAATAACCGACGCTGTTTTTTTTTCAAACGCTTCACCCGAATATGAAAATATCCGTTGAACCAAATTTTTGTATTTTCAAACATTTTTAAAGTTAGTTTTAGGAGCCCCACCTAGCCGTTCTCACAAAAAATTAAGAACACACGAAATTTATTTTTTTTTACCCTACTTATTTGAGTAAATTCTGTCAGGGAAACTATTATTAGAACCATAAGCAATATTCTTCATATTTTTCGGACTGGGGCAATGCGATTTAGCATGTTTTCTGAAACCTTAAAAAAATTGCAAGAAAATTCCTTGTTTCAAAATTTGTCATATCGTAGTTCATAATTGATAGATTATCTTTGAACTTTGTCACAATGTGGAAAGGGCTCTGTGATCGACAAAGCATTTAAAAGATTCTCATTTTAGCTGTAAACTTATTTTAAATAAACCCATTGAAATTTTTACCTAGTTTAACGGAGAAAAAACCTCAGTTTCGATTTCTTCAAGATATAAAGAGAATTATTGAGAATTTTTTTTATTTATCGTATATTGTCACAAATATTAACTAAATATGGAAAATTTACTTTATATCGGTTAAAATATAAAAAGTTCATTTGGATGGGGTTACATTGAAAATTAAAATTTACAGTTTTTTTAAATACTTTTTCAACCGTAGCGCATTTTCAGCATTATGAAAACATGGAAGATATTCACACATAGTTTGTGAATTAGGGACTACAAAATGATATAATTTTGATTTTGATACAATCTTAAATGAGAAATTTTTTGGTCCTCTAAATTCTCTATAATTCCAAAATTGGATGTTTAAAGACTTAAAAACATACTAAGTTGCAGCCTGAAAAAAATTGCGAATATTGCTGATGGTCCTAATAATAGTGTCCCATACGTAATTTGACCAAAAAGGTAGGGTAATACAAAAAAAATTATACCTATTTCGTGTATTATCTTGTTAAAACGCTAAGGGCGACTCCTAAACCTAATCACAGAATAATAAAACAATCAGAATGGAATCTTTCAGGGAAGGGGAAGTTTCGCGCATTTCTAGACGCGCATCCAATTCGCCATGTTCCTGGGGTAAGAGAACTGATAATCGTGTGCTCTATACAAAGTTGCCAGATGTACAATAATTTCTAATGAACTAGGAATAAATAATTGCATAGTTTTGTCACAAAAGCATTAATATTCATGTGGAACATTTTGCAGTAATCAAATGTCTTCAAATTCAATTTCTTGAGAAGTGAGATTGTTGGTTACATGAAAAAAATTATGTACTAAAATTAATAATTTTCATGTACCTTATAGTAATTTCAAAAACTCATCTGGCAAAATTACGTATAACCTATTGGTCATAAGTTGACAGATATTATTTATTTATATCGTTTGTTTTGCTGTTTATCTGCATTGATCAATGCCTGACTGCATTTGTTTTGTATAATACTCTCATTTAAAATAACTCAATAATATTTTAAAGTAATATTGACATCATCTAATCCACTTATAATTCGTTCGAGCGTGGTTTCCACGTCGATCTCGTACATCTTCACATTTTTGTATGCCTAATCGATCCCGTCAGTAATGTTTTGCACTTAAATTATAATATAACAAATGAAACAATTTATACACACCTCTCATATGACCTAATTTCAGTATAGGGTACGTATACCTATATTCGTTATTGTATTGTATTTTAGAAACAATTTTATATTGAATATTTCAGGACGGTATATTTACTACTATTTAATTAATCATTGGCATTAAAATATATAGATTTATTAATAAAACAAAATATACGTGCAATTATTACACAGAGGTAAAGTCAATCGTATAGAATAAAAATAGACATTTATTATTGTCCCATGACATTGAGTTAAAATCTTCAACAGTTTTGTAGAAACATATTGTAATATGGTTAGGCATTTAAAAATTCCTCTACAGAATACTTAGAAACAATTTTTAATGACATATGCGTATGCTTTCAGATTATATTAAAGAATTGTTGAATTGAAATGGCATGGTTTGACATATATGACAATTTATATATATTTACTGTAAAATAATGCATTTTAATAAAATGGGCTGTTCTCATAAAGTTCATATTGCAAGTCATTAAATTAAACGCTGTGTAAAGATGTCAAAATTTGTTTTTAACATGGCGTTAGTGTGATCCACTGTTTTTTACAAAATTAGTACAATAAAATGAGAAGTTCAGCACTAACATACAAAGGGAACTTTTAGAAAATTCAGAGGCAATTATTTTATAGAGTTACTTGAGAAAAGCTGAAAAGTGTATTCTACAAAATTAAATTACAAATTCCTAAGTGCGGACCTGACTGCAACAGTATAGAATACGCCCCTGATTTTAACCCCAACAAGACGGCCGATTCTGGAGTTTAATTGTATATGGGCAATGCTCAGAGTTTCCCTTCTGATTGTTTTATTATTCTGTGACCTAATTTAAAAATCATAAAAAAACAAAATGTTGGATGGATGGATAACCCTACTGTATATCCTAGGTGTATATTCCTTGAGTAGAAACTGTTCACATCGTGCTTCTCTAATTTGAACAAACTTTGCAGTTAGAAATATGTAAAACAAGATTTAATTGCAACCTCTGTATAATAACGAGTCTTATTGACATTCTTTCCGGAAAACTCTGCATAGGCCCTTGTAATAATAAATATATTCAAATTGGGTTACTGATGTAGAGGCAAAAGTAGTTGCGTTTTTAGTGCACTTTAACGCAGTTCTTCATACTAACGTTATAAAACCCCATCCATCCTTATCGAATAAAAATGCAAATGCACGATTGCTCCACAAAATAAACAATAGTTAACTATATTTAACAAGGTGACAACAACTTTTTAACTCGGTAAACAAAGCTGGTATGCGTAAACATATGCATAATGCACAATATTTTTAGAGACGATGCCGGCTACGCTCTCTGATTCACGGTGCGCTTTTAGAACCATATTATGGGGGTGTGAAACGCGTGGCAGTCACGTGCAGACACATCAAACGTTGTTCATTTGTTTTGAATTTGTAAGACACGTAACGTGTAAGTTTCATCGATTTACGCTCGCCACGTGGATAAAAGTGGTGGATATTGAAATCGGAAGCATTAGGTAACCGACTTGGATGAGCATTTTTGTAAATAATTATGTTCACATTTAAACAAAAAATACAGCATTACTACGTAATGAAATAAAACACCAAACTGTTTTTTCGTTTTTACATTCGATAAAAGAACAAGTCTCTTCAATACATACCTTATTTGCTCCTAACATAGTCACATTATATAGCCATACAAAAGAATAGATAATCATAACATTCCCTAAGCAACAGTGGCGGGTATGTGCAGAAGGGAAAAAACTTTCGTTAAAATAAATTTTTGCAATTCCAGCATTACCTGCTCATTATTTATTTATTTATTTATTTATTTAATCATACATCATCCAACAGTATAAAACCATTCATAGGATGGAAAGCTAAACTAACTTAACCCAACCTAACTAAAAAATACAAATAGAAATTATGAAGGCGATTAGACTCCACGACAGTAGATGAAATTTCTGACTGCCAGGCAAATATGTCCAATTCACTGCAATGAGTATCATAACTAGTACAAATATTAAACAGAGGAGAAAACTTTAATACGTTAGATCTAGGAGTGGGTAAATAAAAAGTATGAGAATGACGAGAATTAATCCGTGGGACACAGAAGTTCAGTTGGCTTAATATTTCACTACAATCTATTTTATTATGCATAATTTTATCTAGAAAACGCAAAGCAAAGGACTCACGCCTTTTGGAAAGACTAGTAATATCAAAATTTTCAAGTAATTGATTTTGAGAATCTCCAATTGGTGGATATATACCTTCAGTTTTCCAGTTTAAAAATTTCAGGAAGCGGCGCTGAATATTTTCCAATTTATCATTATGAGTATTATATCCAGATTGCCAGACAAGTGAAGCATACTCCAGTTTAGACCGAGAGAAAGCAAAATAAAGCATCTTTAGGGTTTTTGCATTATTAAAATCATGGCTGTTACGCAAAATGAAGCCTAACATTCTGTATGCATGTGAAATTACAGCATCAATATGGTTAGTGAAGGTTAATTTTTTATCAAAAGTTACACCTAGATCCTTGAACGTAGATGGTCTGTTCAGCATGTCGCCATTAACATTATAATTATATATAATTGGGAATTTCTTGGTTGTATAACTCATAACATTGCACTTGCCAACATTTAGGTGAAGATCATTTTCATCGCACCAAGCCGATAACTTAGTTAAGTTGCTTTGAAGTTTTTTGCAGTCATTAAAATCATTAACCCTATGCAACATCTTGACGTCATCGGCATATATTAAGAAATATACGTCTAGGTGATCACTGATGTCGTTAATAAAAATATTAAAGAAAAGGGGTCCAAGTATTGATCCCTGGGGTACTCCTGACGTGACTCGGTATTCAACAGATTTATATCCATTATAAGATACGAATTGAACTATCAGTCAAGTAACTCTCAAGAAATTGAAGTAAACCGTCAGATAATCCGAATTTGTCAAGTTTTCAGAGAAGTTTCCTATGGTTCAGTCTGTCAAACGCCTTAGAAAAGTCAGTGTAGACAGAGTCTACCTGTATTTGAGAATCAATTGATTCAGCAATGTACTGAGTAGCGCAGATTAAGTTCGTTTCGGTGGAGCGACCTTTCATAAAACCGTGTTGTTGCGTAGATATTTTCAGTTGAACATGTGCATAAATGTTATCATGCAGTAGGATTTCGAAAGCTTTACCAAAGTTACATATGATTGTTATCGGTCTATAATTGGTAACATAATTTCTTTCACCTTTTTTATACACAGGGCACACTTTGGAGTATTTCCAAATATCAGGAAAATAGCATTTCCTAAGACATAAATTAATAATTATGCAGAGAGGATATGCAAAAATGCTGGCACGGTCTTTCGGTAGAAATGCTGGAATTCCATCTGGGCCCGCAGTAAGTTTAGGTTTAATTCTTTTTAACGCCATGCAAACTTCAGCCTCGGATTATGCAATAATGTGATGAAGGCATGCAAAATTACAATAAGATAATGTTTAATATATTTCAAATTTAATTAGCCTAAACTATTGAATATATCTATTGACACAAATCTACAAAATGTCTCATCATTGATTGACTAATTGATTTTCCAGCGTAAGGTGAGCATTGCTGCCGATTCCGGCATCCAGTCTGGAGGTTCGTTCCAGTATTGCCAATAATATTAACTGATATGAAAATATCCGAGAATGTCCGATTCAATGTTGCCGCAGCCTTTCCAGCGATTTCGGTAGATATTAAGGCAAATAGATTTCGTTGAAGTTCTTACAAATTTTGAAGAACGAGTGGGAGATTTATCTAAAAAGGTCCGAAAATCGAACAAAAGTCTGCCACTTGACAACACTGGCTCGTTCCAACACGCAGCTCGGTCGTCCGCTAAACACATCCAACGGACGGCCAAACCGCGTGCTGGAACCAAACTTTGGATGTTTTATATATTGCCGGACCGGCGGCATACGCTGGGTTGGACATGGGACATGCTAGTTGTCAGCAGTAAGAGTCACACGATGCATGGGGTAGGAATATAGGATGGGAAGTGTAGGTGTTTGCGAGCTTCTTTTAAGTTTCCATGCTTCTCTTTTAGTTCCCATCTGTCATCGGATGGTAAATGTAAGCGTTTGCAAGATGCTTCTATTTTGTATTCATGCTTCTTTTAAGTTTCCATCTATCGCCATCTCCTTATTTATTCTTCTTCTAAGTTTTCTGTTTCTTCTGTTTCTGAATCTAGCAGTGTGCACCTCCTTCGGCCCGCTTGCGTTCACTTCGTTTATCTGCCAAGACATACACAACCCCCTCGACATGGGTATCAAATGAAAGGATATATAACGTAGAATACAATAAGCTGTGTGACGTCATTCTAAATCTTCTTTACAACCCCCTTGATATGGTTATCAAATGAAAGAATTTGACAAGAGTAAACGAGATGATGGCGTTTGAATAAAAAATGAGACTGACGGGAAATTAGAAAGTAAAAAACATACAATTTTTTTTTAAGCAATGGTTTTCTTTTAAAACTGAATTGCACTAAAAAGTAAAAAATAATTTTTATTCAGTGATTAAATTACAAAATGATGATAAAAAAACCATTGGACGCATCAGCATTGTGATAAAACGTTATGAAAAGTATGCCGTAATATAACAGCAACAACAATACTTTATGAGTGCCCAATGCTTTCCTTTTTTTTTTCATCATTTTGTAATTTAGTCACTGAATAAAAATTATTTTCTACTTTTTAGTGCAATTTAGTTTTAAAAGAAAACCATTGTTTAAACAAAAAATCTATTTATTAAACAGTACAGTTCTCGTCAAAATACTTCTTATTCTGGTTCTTCCTACATCTTTTAATTTTCTGGTTTTATAATGAATTTTGATACTAAAATATTTGCTAAGTAGTTTTATAATTTCCATTCGGTAGTACTGTAATGGGTCAATGTTTTTCAAATATTTTATGCCACTCGGCAAGTTTTCACATATATTACATCAACAAAACAATTGTTTCGCTACAATATTAGCTTCACCAGATGAGTGTTCTAACTGCACTACTTACAAATTGAAAAATACATGAAATAATATCTAAGAACTATTTTGCATATAAATGTAATTATTTAATGAAAAACTAATATTCCACAATTTTTTACGAAGAAATAGAATTAAAATATATTTACAAGCCGAGAATTATTTATGTCTGCTTGGATAGACAAAGTTATTCAGAATTCAATGACATGAAAATTTTTTCATTTCAACAGTAATTATACTCTTCGTTTCTACGAAGAGTGTAATAAAATGAGTGGTGGCTATGTGCAAAAATCTAATATTTCAATTTCTGACTCATTTTATAATGAATAATACTTATCATGTGAATGTAATTAATAATTTAATTCGATATCACTGATGTGATGATACATTTTTTTATTATCATATATAACCATAATCATCAACTTGAATTCCGTGACTCATTATTAGCAGTTTTTTACATATGTCTAAGCATCATCATTTATTTATGAATTACAGTTATTTACTTAGTTAAATCAGAAAGGGCAGAAATAATATTGTGCCGACAAAACACCTACTAAAACGTTATTAAAATCTTACGTATGTCATTTCTTCTTTAATATTTTACCCAAGAGAAAATATCCCTAATTTCCACACAGAATTTTAGTTCGTGGTATTTATAAGTATACTGAGGAAGAGTATACAAGAAAGAATTATAAGAAGTTTTAAAAGCGAAGGGTCTTGAAGAAGTACATAATAGAAAATATAACTGAAACTTTTGAACATTTGACATTTTAAACCTTATTATTGCAAAAAGACAATACAGTTGATTAAGGTCAAAAAAGAAAGTACATACGACGAAACGACATCTTGAACTCTTAGAGCAGCGGAGGAGGGAGGAAAAACAATTAAGCAATAAAATTGAGAATTATTATTTCAGATTATGTTGTGTTTGTACGGCAAAAACAAGTTTATAATAAATTTAAATAGCGGTAGTATCGAAGAAGAGTTTTCCTATCAGCTAGGATTGGGAATAAAAGATTAAAATTAATACAGTTTCTATATTCACTTAATGAATTACTTTAAAGCTCTTGCGTACTATTATTTATTCTAAGTGTTCTATTTATTTCATTCGTGAAAAAATTCTTTCATTTTCATTCGTAATCGACAAGAGAATAAGTAATGATATTGACATCGTATGAAGTTATCAATACATTTATCTGTATTATATATTAAAATACGAAATTTCAGAATGTACACTCCCCTTACGCTACACATTTCTGTAGCGCTTTATAGCTTTTCAATTTTTATAGGGTCACATGTCACATTTCGCTTGGTGTACTACATGTTTCAACTCAAAATACAAGAGGCAATAAATAAATATAGATTTCTGAAACCTTTGGTGCCATCTAGATGCTATCACGTTAAGCAGCAACTGAATGTAAGTTTACGATCGTTAACCGTAGAACGCTATAAGCATTTTCCAACCATATTTTACAAAACATTAATAATTTATATCTTGGCGGAAATGCCGGTACAAGATATTTGTTAGAAAAAAGTTCAAATAGTGTTATTTGAATAAAAACGTTCATTAATTATCAGTTCGTTGGTGGCAATTTTTATATCAGTTTTATATATTTTTTGTGTCGTCAAAACCAAAGAAACCACAAGCTATGAATAATAATAATTTATTTTACAAAAATAGCTACACATTATTAAAACAAAATTAAATAAATGCAAAATAAATAATTTACTGTAATTACATAATATTGTCATTTTTTTTTTATAAAGTTGAAAGTGCCTTTGTTCAAAAATTAAACCAGCTTCCGGCTGCGACATTGCAAATTTGACGCTCATAAAACTTTTAATATTTTAGAGGTTGAAAAGGATCAAGCGAAGACAAATTTGACACAAATAGGTATTTAAAAGTGAATTATTTATTATTTGTTTGCTTATAGTAATGAAACATTTTCTTTATAGGATTTTGCAAACAGTGGAAAGAAAAGCTATCTATGAGAACTAAAGGAAAAACTATATGTATAAAAATATTAATGAAATCTTTGCATTCTTTCGATAACCTGACTTCTGGTTATGCTAACAAGTAAAATTCTGATTTGCCATTCTCATTTTAACACTAGCATCCAACCTAGTCCCTTACGGCTAAGCAGACTAAACTAGTATCTACATGATCCCCTACGATATATAAATTCAGTTAAAAATGAGAACAAAGGCCTGAAATTAATTTATTTACGTACCTTGTCTTTAAAAAATTTTTCATTCAAATGAATTACATTTTCATAAAATCTCATTCAGTTTCTTGGACGAAAAACGTTTCAAAGGCTAAGCATTTCCAAGGCTAGGTTATAAAATTTATGAATTTATTATATAGAACTTATAATCGGTTAATTTTTTTGTGTTAAAAATGTTTTCCACCCTTTTTAGTGACACAACTTCAAGTAAATCTGCAATAGTTACGTAATTATGGCAACCCTACTGAACTCAGGTGAAGCCCGCCCTCCTCTCTTCGGTTTAGGGCCTCGTCATCGGCACGTTGTACAAATTTTGTCTAAGTTCAGGGAAGCATTGAATTTTACTGATCTCCGGCCAATATCTTAAATGAAAGCAACTGAGAATCTGTTTGATAGTGAGTACGCTTAGAGACGGTCCTTTTGCTTCTCATATAGTTAAAGTTTGTATATTTTATACAAGTGTTTTTTTTGCTTTTCTGTTTCCTACGGAAATGGCCTTGGTAACGTAGCCCGTATAGCCACGGCAAACTGTAGGTATTGCGAAAGTCATTATGTCTATTCTAACCTAATCGAAAAAGAGAAAGAAAGAAAAAGAAGAAAAACAAGTGATTTTATTCAGTAAGTATGAGTTACTCTAAGAATCTCATTATTAATTACCGGCGACTCCGCCAAAACTTAAACTAATATTTTTCGCTCTTGGTTTATCTTACATACGGTGCCTCACCGGGAACTGAATCGATCGATATAGGGAAAAGTATGTAACATTTTTTTACATCAAGTGAAATTAAATTCTCTTTTTTCTGGGCATTGGGGTTAAAATTACAAATTTTTGAAGTATTGGCGATTTTCTTAAATATTCAAGTATTTTTAGTAAAAACTGCCATCAACTTAATCATGATTAGAAACAATCATTAATGTCGAAAAATGCCAGTACGTTTAAATTACTCCCACGAAGACTTTTTAGATTTGTTTATTATTTATGGAGAATATGCTAGAGTAACAGTAAAAACATTTGCTACTCGATAACCAGAATAACAGAATCATCATCATACACTGTAAAACGCCTATTGGATAATTATAGAATATTTGACTCCGTCAAGGCAACAATTCTAAGTTGATGGAAATATTTACTAAAAACTCTTGAACACTTAAGAAAATCGCCAATATCTCAAAAAGTTGTAACTTTAACCCCTGCACTTGAAAAGAGCAGGAATTTAATTTTACATAACTTGATGCAAAATAATACAGGGTGTTCCATTCGAACTAAAAAAGTTTTTGAGGCTTGAATTTGACAAAATATAACGTGAAAAATATAACAATCGTCATACTATAATGGAATTTATTTTTATTGTAGAGGGTAGCTCAGCTTATGTTCTTTCTACGTGCCAAGCACCACCCGAAGAAAATTATATCGGTTCTTGCAAAACGTTGCATCCGTCAAATTTCTTATAAAACGTCACATATCTCCGAAACGGCTCGATATAGGTATAGGGTATGCTACATGTTTCGACTAAGAACTTGATGGTCATTTTGGAAAGTCAGAAATATATAGGGAATTCCATTTGATATAGGTGAGTTGGTATCGACTTCCGGTATAACCGGAAGTACCACGTGCTTGTAATTATTTTGGTTACACTGACTTTAGTAACTCCCAAAATTTTTAAACTTCTTTGTTATATCCAGCACGGTAGCTCAATCGGCCAAGCGTCTTAGTGGCGAGCGCGCTTGATCAGATTGCCTAACGGGTACTGGGTTCGATCCCTAGCACAGGCACTGGAAATGTTGGTGAGTAATGGATGTTGTCTGCGTTTTTTCAAATGTGTAACCCCCTTCCGGACAGCTTATGAGAGGCTTTGGATTTGATGGTTCTCTACTATGTATGGTGTTTATGTGATGTTATGTTATGGTATATACTTTTCCCTATATAGGCCGATTCAGTTTCTAGTGAGAACCCTGTATAGTCGAGTCAATGAAGCCTATAAGTTGGCGAAGCCAAAATTCTCAGAATCTGTACCGATTTTGATGAAATGTAAAGAAAGATATATTTCTTATACGGGGCCATCGATTAATTACGTCACGCGAATTTCATGGTTTTTCTACCCCATTATGACGTCACATATTTTATGACATTAAAATTTGAGGTAGAATTTTCTAACTTTTATATTTTTTTGAATTTTATTCAATTAAAACAACAGTATGCGTAGATGTAAATAATGTGATGTCACAGAAGTTTGACTCCCTCCTCCTTTCTTGTCACACTCTGTCACAATGGAGCCCCCTCAGAGTGTGACGTAATTAATGCATGGCCCCTACTATATTACTTGAAATTAGAAATAGTCCGGCCAGCGGAACAAAATTCTAATTTTGAATATTATGATTTTTTTTCTTTATGCTGTGAATAATTGATAAATTTCACAGAAGCACTTCCATTTTCGACGAAAGAAAATTACAGTAGAGGTTTCTGGGGTCGCTGATTACTAACACGTTGTTAAAAAAATTGTCAAAACATCTTTTGATTTCAAATAAACAAACAAAATAAACATTTAAAAAAAATCATCAAGATCGGTACTATTCCTGAGAATTCTGAAGTAAAAACTTTCACTGACTCAGCTAACGCTAGACATAGCTTGATGAAACTAATACGAGAATAATGCCAAGCCATACTTTACTGTTTCAAATAATTTCCATCGAAATCTTACTCTATTTCAGAGAAATGCATGAAAAAAAACATACATACGCTTCAAATTGTGAACCTCCCCGTTTTTGAAAACTTTCTTATTAACAGTATTGTAATCGAAAAAAATCAATTTCCGAGACTTTATTGGGTTGTCATGTTTTAGACTACGTAGTTTTGGGAAATTAAAGTCTCTCACTTCCATTAACTTGTCTGTGTATTTGCCGGTCTGGTGTTTATGTCGGTTAGCGTTATATCTAAAAAGTTGTCAACAAAGAAATGAAATATACTTTCTGTAACAAATATGCAGGGTGATCAGTATTCGTTGAACATCCTAAAAAATTGAAGAAAATTTGACGGAGGACAATAACATTTAGCTTGTAGTTAACACAAAGGGGAAGAAAAAGACCTACAATACTTTTAGTGAGAAATATTCTGGGTTGTCAAATCATCAACGAAAAAAAAAATGTGAATGAGCACAATAATATTTTTCATCTAATTAACAAACACATTGTGAAGAAATCTTTTATATGTTTACTGAAAATTAAATAGCTCAAAAAATTGATTAATTGAAAAACGATGATAGAAAATAATATTTATAATGCAAGTAACACTATTAATAAGGAGGAAATCTGATATGCTTTTAATAAATAATATGCACCGTGGTCAAGCTTAAAAAAATAGTTAATCGGAGAAAAACAATATTTGAAATATTATTGTCACCATTTATAGGGCAAAATTTGATAATTTGTCTGGACACGAGTTTCCTATCTCTTGAAACAAATTATCAGGATTTAATCCAAAAATATATCTTGACTTAAAAAACTTCACCGATCTGCTGAATTATCAGACACAGGGGAGATAAATATAAACATTTGAATATCAACTTTTATTTAATGGCCTAACAATATACTTAATTGTGATGGAAACAGTGTTGTCAAGATATTAAATGTTCTATTTAATGCAAACCATACCTATTCAAAAATATATATTTCATTTTTGAATACAGTTCCAATTTGCGCCCCAGATAGTAAATGATAAATATTTTTAAACGGTGTTAACGAACTCGCAGCAGATTCTGTAGCTGATTTATAGCAACTTATATATATTAAAAAATTTGTTAAACTGAATTATTAGCAATAATAAATGTATGAACAGGTGAAGGCGCAAGGCAACTATCTATTTTTACGTAATTCCAACAGAATTTTGAATATTGTTGGCAATAAACTATTTATAGAATTAGTGTCCACCAAAAATTCACTATAAATCTGACGTATGTAATTTTGAATGAAAACAAAGTTACAAATGATTTATTTTACACATTTTATTTAAAACTGTACAGGTTAATACAAGGTCAAACAAACGATTTTCATTTTGCTGTTATCTAGCCAATCTTGTGATGTGAAATTATTTTATTGTGTTACCATTATTATCGGCGTATGGACGATCTAATGGATATAGTTACCATTTATTTACAATTGTGCATGATTGACAACCTTTTGAGTTAGGCATAGTTACTATTTCATATCTGTAGGGTAACACTATTCCCAACTTCTACGCCAAATCTTTCTAGAAACCTCGGCAATTGTTACTTCTTCAAGTGCTGATTCTTCATTAGACGTTAACGATCAGTCGGACTCCGATGACTGGACTAACAGGAAAATACAGTTTTTACTCCCCTAAAGAGGTAATGAGAGGTGGTAGAGGGTGAAAATTAAAAAATTTGGTAACGTTGACATCATCCTGTACTTATAGCCTTAGAAAATTTTTAAAATGTCTATTAACTGTTGATATATGAAGGAAAAACTAATGTTTGCACTCTTTAGAGGATAAAGGGATGTGGTAGAGGGAAACTGCCACAATAGAAAATTTTCTCGTGAACAAAATTGGTTTCAGAGCATCAAAATATTTCAGAAAAGTTAGATCAGATCTCAAAACAAGACCATTAATTTGTAGACCTGTGAGTTATGTCGGTGCACATAAGAAAATTCAGAACAAATACACTCACAGTGATGTATTATGTATTCTATTAAAATACCATACGTACTGATTCATATCTGAAATGGGCGCAAAACTACTATTGACGTAGTGGAAATCGTGAAACGTGCTTATCTTAATGATTGCTCCGAGTATTTTTTGTATTTGCTATCGAATCCTGCACAACAGAAAATGTAGTTATAAGCGACAATAAAAAATTCAAGCACCACGAGTGTTTAGATGAGTGTATTGAGTGTCAATTAAACATACTTATAATTTGACAGTGGCAGTGAACCCGGTTGCATGTATATACTTTTATTATATCAAATACTTCATACAGTAAGTGCTCTCAATTGCATCCTCATCTTCTCTGTGATGTTGTTTTATGGAAATATTGTATTTTTATTAATCTGTGATTTAATTTAATGGTTCGGATTATCCGATTAGAAATTCAAGTACTTAAATTCCTCCAAAACCCTGAGTTGTTAGCGTATTAAGGTAAAATACACATTACAATCTTTACTTCGTACTATTTACCGTAAAACTTTGAGCTTAAAATCCCAAAAATTAAAAAAGCACGATTTTTCAAAACATTGTCTATGCCAAAGTAATTTTGAAACGATTGTTTCATTCATTAACATGGAGGCCAATGGAACGACATTTTTTTAAACATCATTACAACAATCAAATGTTATTATTATGAGCATACAGTTTTGTCATTCTAAAACTCTAAATTCAGCTTTATCGCCATAAAGAGTTCAGTTCGAGCAAAAGGGAGCAGCACCAGCAGCAGCAGTAAGCAGCTTGCAGCGAGAACCTGATGATGGCAGATGAGATTCCTCCGAAACGTCGTTCAGACAACCATGGCTCCAACAGGAGCCTACCAGCTACGCGGGAAAACACCCGGAAGAACACCAACACTTCACGTAGGCCGTTCGTTAAAGTTTTTCAACTTGCAGTTGGATTACAAACTTGAAACTTGGTGTGCAGATATAATCGATCAAGCCCGTTGTACCTAAAATATTTTCAGCCCTCCCAGCTATACAGGGTGCGCCAATAATCTAAACATGTATCACACTCTATACCTGAAAACAGCAGTTCCGGAAATATTTGACATTTTATAAAAATTTCAACGATACAACGGTTTGCAAGAACCATTATAACTTTCTTCGTATAGGATCCTCATTTGCTCTTTGGCACGTAGAAAGAATAGAAGATGAACTAAATTGAATTTCCTTTTTACAACTTACAATTTTCTGAAATATTGGCGATTTTCTTAAATGTTAAATGTGTTAGAAACAATTATTAATGTCAGTCATTCTCTTATGTCAAAAAATGCTAGGACGTTTAAATTACACCTACGAAGACTTTTTAGATTTTTTTCTAACTTATGAAAAAAATGATATTATAAAGTAATATCAAGAAGATGTAACACATTTGCTACTCGATATCCATAGGAACAGAAACCATCACCATACACTGTAAAACGCATATTGGATAATTTTAGAATATTTGGCTTTGTCAAGGCAGGAAAAGGGGAACTTAGTTTTAAATAATTTGTTATAAAAAAATACCGTTCCATTTGAAATAAAAAAGTTTTTGAGGTTTGAATTTTACAAGATGTAACGGGAAAAATAGAACACTTAGTATATTATTGCGAAACATATTCTTATTGTAGAGGCTAGCTCATCTTGTGTTCTTTCTACGTGCCAAAGAGCAAATGGGGATCTCATGCACGAAGAAAGTTATAATGATTCTTGCAAACCAT
Organism: Stenurella melanura; assembly: GCA_963583905.1. Classification (NCBI taxonomy): domain Eukaryota; kingdom Metazoa; phylum Arthropoda; class Insecta; order Coleoptera; family Cerambycidae; genus Stenurella; species Stenurella melanura. Next base: position 123,997,743 of record OY757314.1, read on the forward strand.
TGCACTTGTCAATTTTTTTCTAAAATGTCAAATATCTCCGAAATTGCTGTGTTTGGGTATTGGGTATGCTCCATGCATGGATTCAGAAAGTCTATATATCAAAAATTGAGCCTTAGAACGAATTTTGTCCATTCTGCCACATTGTGCGGCGTTTCAACAAGATAACCTTTTATGTGTATTTATAACCAAGAAATCACATTCCGATGAGAAAAATACAGAAAACTCACATTAACAGATTTGGGGGTAGAAATAAATCCCCCCTTTCCAATATTGTGCACCGTTGATTGAATTTATCCGTGGCGGACAACATCAGTTAATGACCTTTATTGATATCGAATCACGTGGAAAAACTAGTCGCTGTAGTTCAAAGGGTGTCTGAGATATTAAATAAAATGTAAATTTTGGGTGTTCTTTTCAGAGGCCCGTAACTCCTTTAGGGGGAATTTCCGCGCCCATGTTTATATGAACCTTTTTTTCATATTTCTTTATGCAGAATCACCCCTGGAAATTAATGATCGCATATCAGAAACACATATATTTTAGTCCAAATAATGTACCCTCGAATTATGGCTTGTTATTAATAGTTCACCATGTATATGACGAAAATCTAAATCTCTTCACAATTTGGAAACATTTCTTCTGGTTAGCTAAATTAACATGGTTTTTATTTTTGGAATAGTTTTCTCTGTTCAACATGATTAGATAAGTAAAATCAATTTGATAAAAAACTTTAACGGTCACGTGCTATAACTCTTATTTTTTACGTCTTTGGTCTTTAGGGTTTGATTTCTAACATTCCACACGTTCTGAGCTAATATAATTATTATCGTAAGTGAGGAACGAATGGTTTTCCATAGAATCAATCTGACTCTTACCTTACGAAAAATTTATATTTATATTATTTATAACTGATTGATATGTTACTTAGGAAAATATCTAAATAGGACACCAGACTAGTAGGACTGGTCTGGATATAAGATTTATTGGCTTGTTTTCGTTTAAACATAATATATTAATAAAATAATTATTCCTGTGTTATTATGGCAGAACTTAAAAATACTCCTACAATATCTATATTAGACAAGGCTTTAAAGCACGTGATTTAGTTCAGTAAACAATTATATGGCTATAAATATTTTGTTTGTTATTATAATCTGAAATCAATGTCAAGATACAAGAACGCAGTATATCTCTTTCATAATGCGAGTATAAAATAAAAAGTATACGATATGAATAATTCAATAAAATTTTAGGCTATACCGGGTGTAATGGGATCATGGTATACCCCCCCCCCCCTTTTCCCCTTTAGTTTTGAAGATAATTGATTGAAATTTAGGATATACTCCATGCATAATAAGCGGCACCTTTCGACATGCAATTGATTTTTTTTCACTTCCGGTTTCGACGGAACAATTTTTAGTTTTCTATTTAAGTGTGCCACAACGGTTCAGATTTATTCTAAGTGACCCGTGCAATGCTGTAGAAATCGAAATCCCGTTAAAAACACCAAGTTTCGTGATTTATGAGCAAATAAAATTCACCAAAATTGTTTTTGGGGCCGAACTCAATTTTTTCAAATGGAACCATATCGGTACCGTGATACCATTTATTAGTACTATTAATAAAGAATTTATTCATATATCGTATTAAAATGTGCGATAAATACAAACAAAATTACAGCTAAAAGATAATAAGAAAATACAATTTTGTTCTAATTAAATGTTAAGAAGTAACTAAGGTGGCTTTAAAAACAATGAAATATTTAACTTATCAAATATTTGTTGGTTTAACGGTGTTTTTATTGTGCCTTTAAAAATTGCTTAAAATTCTTGTTAATTGTGTTCAAAATGTCGTAAATTTATACAAGAAATGAAAAGGATGAAAGGATAATTATTTATGGGGAAAGTAAAAAAATGCTATTTCAGCTACGGACCTTTATGGCCGACGATATCCTCATAGACAATGTCCAGCGAAAAATTATTTTAAACGTGTTGAAAACTTCATTATTGACGAAGGAATGGAAATTAATGTTTTGGCTCGAATAGAAGTTGATAAGACTGTTTCTTTAAGGCAAGTTGGGTTTGAATTGAACATCAGTCAACAAACAGTAAACCGAGTTTTGCACAAATACCACTATAAATCTTTTAAATACCAATTGTACCAGTATTTGTGCAAAAGTGATTACGAACGTAAAATGGATTATTGCAACGTGCAGCCAAACAATGATTTTTTGGGACTGATTTTATTTTCGGACGAGTCAAGATTTACAAATTTGGGATTATTTAACCGACAAAATACAAAATATTGGTCATAAGAAAATCAAAATTACAGGAGGGTAACTTTCAAGTGTGGTTCGGTTTCAATGTTTGGCTTGGAATAATCGGTAGTAGAATCATTGGTCCAATAATGTTTGAAGGACTTTTGACTGGTGCCAGATACTTGAGATTCCTGGAAAATGAAATTGAGGACATTTTAGATGAGTTGACTTTAGATTTAGAGCAGGAAATGTATTTCCAACAAGACGGCGCTCCTCGCAATAATTCAAGAATAGTAATTGATTACCTTCAACAGAGATTCGGAGAAAAAGTAATTTCGACGAATGGTCCTGTGAGGTGGCCTCCAAGGTCACCTGATTTAACGCCCCTTGATTTCTTTGTTTAGGGTCATTTAAAAAATATTGTCTATGCAACCGCCGTTACAACCCATGAAGACCTGGAGCTACGAGTAAGACGAGCAATTAATAGCATAACGGCCCAGCAATTGGCGAACGTTCTTCGAGAAACAGCTATGCGAGTTCAGAATTGCATCGACGTTAATGGACAACATTTTGAACAACTGTTGTAACGTTCTTTGCTAATTTTTTATATTCCAAAACCACTTTATGTGTAACAAGGTAATTAGAATAAAATTGTATTTTCTTATTTTCTTTTAGCTGTAATTTTGTTATAAAAAAAACGATGTTTGAAATGTCACTTATTTGGCATCGTTGGATTCAGAAAATTATGCAGAATTCAAAAATGCAATAATATATAGGGTGTTACGTTTAAAAATCGAAAGTTAGTGTCACTTTCGGCGAAAAAAAATCAACTGTAAGTCAAAAAGTACCGTTTATTATGTATGTAGTATATCCTAACTTTCAATCAATTATCTTCAAAACTAAATGAGAAACCGAGTATATTCTGCATATTTATATTTGCACAATTTGGAGGCGACGATGTCAATTTCAACTTGTACAGGGCATGAAGTGGAATTGTTAATAATGGCGGATGCGCCGACCTTAAATATAACTTCTTTACTTCAGTGGATATGCTAAAAGTGGCTAATTTTCAACGATTGACAATGTTTCAGCTTCAAATTGTTATTTAAGAAATAATCAAGAATATGATTCAAATAAGCCAAGGACTGAATATTTGTTATCTAGTTTATCCATATCTATATCTATATCTATAATGAAAAAATATGACAATTGACAATAACATTTGGCATATAGTTAACCAATTTTCAAGACAGGGCAATAATGTACTTTTAATGAAAGATATACAGGGTGGTTATTCTAAGTAATCATTCAACTTTGGTAGTTTTACATATTTAGGCATCTTTTATTTTTTTATTTCTGTCGGATGACCACTCCGGTTATTACGAGTGTTACCACAATTATTATTCTCCTATGTCGTTTGTTAATTAATATATTCTAGAGTGGCCACCCTATATATTAAAAGGAAGTTCTGTATAAATATTTTTGCCGATGTTTTATTTTAAATTTTTTCCAATTTACTTCTACGATCATCAAAGCCTACCCTACCCCTACCCAAGAATTTTTTGTTGTTAATGAAGATATTTCAGTTTGATGTTAATTTTGTTTTTAAATATCTGTTTAGAAAGTACTAATCCGATTTTAACAAATGAGGTGTAGAAATATTCATGTACTTTTTTATTTAAAAAATTACATCTAGTAAATAACTAAATAGACGGGCTGATGAATACATATGCATATTCCAGCACTGTTCGCTTTTCGAATAAGAAAAATGTACAATTAACCATCATGAACACAGCATTTAAATAGCGACGCTGATTGTTGCCAAAATGGAAAACAACATACTGCAGAGTACTTAATAATGTTAATTGTATAAAATGAAACGTATGAAACAAAATAATCTGTTTTGTTTATTTTCCACGTTGCCTTTAATTATAATAGACATAAATTTTACCTAAATTTTAATTTTTGAAAACTACATAGTTCATTACCATAGTTCGCTCAATTAAAGCATTATTATTGCTAAACACCAGTCGACCTTCCCGAGTTATTTTCAGTAGATTATGAGCTTACACTTGCATAATTATATTAACATTCTCAAAACTCCCAGAATTAACTATGACTGAATCTATTACAAGTTCATTGGCGGTTTTATGTAAAACAAATACGTATTATACATAGCTTTTCTATTTCCGTCATGTTCATTTACTACCTTCTATATAAATATTAATAATAGTTCGATTTTATAGAATAAGTTCCTTACAATTTGTAATGAAATAATATTTATAAGTTGCGATTTTCAAGAATATTAATATAACTCAAAATATAAAGGGTTGATAGTCAGTTATATCGCAGTTATCAAAGAGACAACTTTAGACTTACATATCGGGTCCGTAAATATGAATAGGGAATATCTACTAGAATAAATACTAAGTTGATTCTTCCTTCTTCTTTTTCTTCTTCTTGTTTAGCGTTTCTTCTTCCACTCCTGGATATAGGCCTCCTCCGTATTTTTTCTATGCCGTCTATCTTGAGCACCCAAGATCCAATTTCTGCCGGACTGACTCTGAATATCGTCTCTCCATCTTGTGTGGGGGCGCTCCGTCTAGTTTCTCTGGGTTGCTGCTGCATTATCGCCTTCGTCCACTTGATATCATCCGTGGCGACGCGCCTTGCCTGGCGCCATTTATTTCCAACGGTGCGTGCCATGACGTCAAAGACTTATTTATTGTCCCTAATGACCTAGTTTCTAGCTCGGTCCTTCAACCTGATCCCCAACACGTTTCATTGCCATTGGCAAGCCCGGAGAAGGTATGCTCTGTCTTGTATAAGTGATACAGTTTCGAGGCCGTAGATCATAAGTTTGCCAAATGCTGTCCACGTCATGACAACTCACTTGGTAAGCTATGTGGTTTAATTGTCTCTATCAATCAAGGTAGACGTACTTTTCAACCACTTCAAGTGTGTGGTTGTCTAACGTGATCTGAATGTTATCTGGGCTCATTACCTTGGTCCTCCGGAGGTTCATCCTTAAGCCCACGGCCCCCAAAGTTTCTTTCAGCTCTCGCAGCATGATTCTAAATTCGTCAGCATCAGTCCTTATCAGACAATGTCATCAGCAAAGCTTCGGTGATTCAAGAACTTTTCGTCGGTATTGACACCGTTTGGCTTCCGCGTCAGGTTTTTACAAGGGTAAAGAGCATTGGTGGGATAGTGTCGCCATGTCTGACACCTCTCTTGATAGAGATCCTCCAAGTGATTAAGTCTTCAGTGATGTAGAGAATAGCATATTTATAAATATCTTTAATGAGATTTGCGTATCTTAAGACGATCCTCTCCACGTCAATTGCAAGTAGAACTATCCAGATCTCCAAAGTGTCAAGAGCCTTCTGGTAATCGACGAACTCTAAGCGTAGTGAGACGTTATACCCAGTGCATTTTTTGACAAGATACGCACAATATGGATGTGGTCAGTCGTGCTGGACACCTTTCTGAATCCAGCTTCCTCTATGGGTTGGTAGAATTCGAGCTTATTGGTGAGACGGTTGGCGATTACTTTTGTCAGAAGCTTATACAGTACAGAGAGAAGGCTGATTGGTCGGTAATTCTCAATGTTCGTGGAATCGCACTTCTTGAAGAGGATGGTGACCTCAGCATTCCTCCATGCATCGAGAATCCTTATTTCTTCTAGGTATTTGTTGCGGAGAACGAAAACGCTGAATAAATATAACTAACAAGACGAAATTACACCTTTTGTTCTTTTGGGCATTCCAGAATTCATTGTGTTGTACTGCTGTGTATTCAAAAAAATACAAAACTCACTAATAATGTCTTTTCTACTGCAATGAATATGTGTAATGCTATATCTACTTCTTTAATATCTCGTAATGCTTTAACATTTAAACATAAGTTAAAAGCAGTGTTACCGTGATATTAACATTGACACTGTTCAAACATAAGAGGAAAACAAGCCAACCAATATACTCTTCGCCGATTTACTTCACTTTTTATATAATTCTTGCACATTCTATAGAATCCTCTTCGCAGTTTTATTGTAATAAATAATGTTTGTCTATGTTTGCGAGTAACCTTGACATTGTCTACTGCGAGATGAAGTAAGCCGCCGAAGCTTGGTTCATAATCTTATCGCACTTGTAACAAATTTATCACTTTTAAGTTCATAAACATATTGCATAACTTATGCATTTTTTCAACGTAACAAAATTCATACCGAAACTTTAAAATATACTCTAATTATTATGCTCATTTTCTCAATTTTTTAACAATCCTCCCCAGAGGGTCCTACATAAGTCTGACTAGTGTTGATAAGTTCTTCAGGGGTATATATATATTATTTTTGTGGTACCGGTATGTTACTAGCAGCCCAGTAATTTTAGATTTAAAATTTCGAATTCTTCTCAAGAATCCCAGTTAGCTGGATTATTATATACGCCTTCGTTGAGGTGTTCTGAAAATCGACATTGACATGTGCAGGCATTGTGAGATATTCGAGGTCAAAGATCACGGAATATTTTTTTGCCAGAACCTTATTTTTTATTGCTAGGAGGTCCAAGAGGGTTATTATAATGTAGATCTGAAAATTTCCTGCAAAAAATTCTATTAGTCCCTCACACATTCGTAAATAATGTGAATTTTCAAGACGTTTTAGGTTCGTCGATTGTGGTGATTTGTATCTTTGTCATCATCTTCAGCTCTACAATTTTTATAATTGACCTAGAATATCTCACAACGCCGGCACGATATCGATGTCGATTTTCGACATGTTTCTTGAAACACAATATCGAAGGTGTATACAAAAAACTAACTGGAATTTTTTGTGAAAATAAAACCAAATCTTACTTGGCTATAGATTGTAGGTGACCTAGTGGAAAACTAACCACACTGGCGTATCGGTAAGTATACTCCATGTAGCCAAAATGCTACATCCCGCCACCACGTGACTGACATGTTCATTTGTCAAGCCACATGGAATATACTTGCTACTAACAGGCTGTCTCAGGACCATTTTCTGGTGGTATCTGATGTTTAGCGCTGAGTCCTGCGCTGCTATTATTAAACTTTCCGTTTCCTCCGTCAAACCCGAACCGTTTAACAACTTTTTATATGCCTTTTTGTCTACTGCTGGTCGGTCGAGGTCGAGAAAAATTTGTCGACTTTGTGCAGAGTACCTCAGTTTTTCTCTTTTCGATGGTGAATTTAATTTTCTTGGTATCCTCAGTGGTTTTGGTTGTCAAATATTATGCCTACATTTATGAGCTTTCTTCTGGATGGATGAAGTATAACATCATCACCTCATTATGTTCTTTAATTAAACATGTGAATTTATCCCTCCCGCTGAAAATTGTTAGCTCATTCTTACGATAGAAGAATCATAAGCAGATTCCAGCTGCCTTAATACATAGCCGTTGTCTATTCTGTTAAAGTAAAACCTCTGACCTCGGATGAAAAATTTCGCCCATAATTAAGATAGCGTTTATTGCTACGATTTTGTTCTTGGCGTTTAGCTTAGTTTTAATGGATTTCTAGTGAGTCAACAGTATTTCATTTCGTTGTCAATCTTGGCTCATTTTTCAACACCCAGACACGCATGTTTCTTCCAGATCTATATATTTCGTACCACAGATTGATTATTCTGGCTAATGTATTTAAATATATCCCAAGAGAAAACTTATTCATATGTTTAGCCACATTTCGCGGAAAAAGACATATAACTGTCTAGAATTTGAACAACTGTGTACCTTTCAAGTGGAATCAAAGGGAGTCCTACATATATTATAACTTATCTAATTGAGGTTTGATGCGATCTTTGAAAATACGTCAATCGTATTCCGATTGTCGTAGTTTTTTATCTTACAAATAAATCAGTGTTTTAGAACAATAACAATGGCTCATATCTGTATATGCACAATTAAATGTTATCTATAATAATTGAAAAAACAAGACTTTAAATTTTACGAGGAAAATCAGAATCTGAATCTTACTTCTAGAAACAAATATCTACTCTGTTCAAATATTAAGAATTTAGAACTTGATCATAAGAATTTGGTCTCCGAAGTTGATATACACATTGGCTTCACATAATTTGGAAAATTATGTAAATTCTTAATAGAGTTGTGAGTTTGTGGTTATAGCTAGACCACATGCTGTAGATTGGTGAAAACTTTAAAGTATTAGTCCGGCCTGTAGCAAGGTAGAAAATTTGACTTTGTCTTGAATTTATTCGCGGAATATGGAAACTGAGTCTCTGGAGTATCTCAATATAATATATATAATAATAAATTACCTTTTTTGAAGTAAATCGCTTTGTGGAAAACCAATTGTTGGATATATACTACGAGGGTTGAGATATAAAAATTTAAGAAAATGGTGTTACACATTTTATAATTTAAGACTATGAATATTATAGCAGAGCTGCCAAACAAGAGAAGCATATTTTCTTACTTTTTATTGGGTATTTTGCCACTGAAAAATATTTAAAAATTTTAATGAAAAAACCCCTGCGCCAAACTATATATTTATATATGGCCTTATAGTAAAGAATGTTTAAGTAATTTTTTGAATCAGATTAACGAAAAAGAACCTTCAATTAAATTTACAATAGAAATAGAGAATAATAATGAATTACCTTTCTTAGATATTTTAATTAAAAAACTAGATAACACATACCAAACCAGTGTGTATAGAAAACAAACACATACAAACAGATACTTAAATTTCAATTCAAATCAACATATTAGTGTTAAGAAAGGTGTTGTTAAGTGTTTGTATGACAGGGCCAAAATTATTTCTTCAAATGATGTAATATTAAGGAACGAAAAACAATTTATAAAAACTGTCTTATTAAATAATCAATATCCTGAGAGTTTTGTTGATAGTCAGTTATTGAACATTGGTAGTAGAGAGAATATACTATCACAACCTGAGGTATTTAGGTCAATGGCAGTAATTCCATATATACATGGTTTATCGGATAAATTACGAAAAATTGGGAATAGGTTTTCCGTACGAACGGTTTTTCAAACGGGCTCCACGCTAAGATCGGTTTTATCAAGAACCAAACCTCAAAATATTGTTCAAAATTCAAAAAATTGTATTTATAGTGTTCCGTGTGAGTGCGGAAAACATTACGTGGGTGAATCATCTAGACATTTCAACGTAAGGCTTGGTGAACATAGAAATTACGCTAGAAGGGGAGAATTTGAAAAATCAAAAATTTGTGAACACGCGTGGGATAATAATCATAGAATTAAATGGGACTCAGCGAAGATTTTGGAAAAAGAGAGCAACGGAACTAAAAGAAAACTTAAAGAATCCGCGATTATTTTATTAAACGAGGATAGATGCGTTTCTAATTATTCAATAGATTTTTGTACTAGTTGGTTGCCCATCCTTAGAGACGAAGTAAGTAAAAATAAGATAAATATAATTTAATGTCTCACGTGACTATGGAAATACATAAACAAAGAACTGTCATGGTTGACGGCCAAAAAAGTTTTGCGAACGGAAGTAGATTCTCTTCCGAAACGTTAACTACCCATAGCTTTGATTTTGAGTTTTTAGTTTATAACATTGTTCTAGTTTATATATTTTTAGGTGTGAGACTTTTTGAAACAGTTAAGTACTAAAGAACCAACCTCTGTCTGATCCGTTTGGCGCAGAGGTTTTTTCATTAAAATTTTTAAATATTTTTCAGTGGCAAAATACCCAATAAAAAGTAAGAAAATCTGAATATGCCACAAATAAACAATTACAGACAATAAGAGAAGCATACTCTAGTTTAGATCGCAAAAAAGAAAAATCTAATAGTTTTAACGTTGAGGTATTTGAGAAATCACGCCTATTGCGTATAATAAAACCAAGAGTTCTATTTACGCCGCAAATTAACGTGTCTATATGATTGACAAAGCTGAACTTTTTGTAAACAATTTTTCCAGGGTCTTTAAACGAGGACGGTCGAGTTAAAGGTTTCTTTTCTAGAGAGTAGTTAAATGTATCATTAATATCCTTCGTGGACAATGCCACTACGTTACATTTTTGCAGGTTTAATGTGAAACCGTTCTCGACACACCAAGAGCTGAGTTTAGATACATTACTTTGTAACTTAATGCAGTCACTTATGTTAGATATTCTATGTAGTAGCTGGATGTCATCTGCATACATTGAAACAAATGAACATCTACCTCATGTGCTACATCTTTGATTAATACATTAAACAAGAATGGACCAAGAACAGACCCCTGAGGTACACCAGAGCAAGATAATTAATCAGTAGACCTGAATCCATTGTACACGACGTAGTGTTTTCTATCCGACAAGGATGATTTTAAGAAGTGTGTAATATTCTGTAAATCTAAAATGTTACACATTTTTTTAATAAGAATGTTATGATTAAGTATGTCGAATGCTTTTGTGAAATCCATGCTGTTGAGAGGGAATACTGTTCTTGATATATGCATTTATGCAGCGAAATTTTAAAAGCTTCGCCAAAGTTACAAATGATAGTGATTGGTCGGAAATTTGTTACATCATTTTTGTTGCCCTTTTTATAAACGACACACTTTGATTACTTCCAGATATCAGGAAAAGAACAGCATTTTAGCCAAATTAAATAGAATCCTATGTGGATGGGCACAATAAGCATAATATTTCAACAAAAAGCAGAAATGTCATCCGGCTCCATGATAAGCTTCGGTTTCATATTTGTTTAATGTTTTTAAGACGTCTTCTTCCCAAAGGGAAACTAAATTGATGCTATTGTTATTTAAGTTATTATCATTTGAATTTTTGTTTGCCGGCTTTAGAGCAATGCTGATTAAAGGTACCAGCACTGGTGAAAGTCACCCGGTCTCGTCGCAGAGTGGGTCAAAATTCTTAAAAGCTGGCCAAAATTGCACCAACTTCTCAGAAAGTTCCCAAACAAGTTTTACCACGAAAGAGAAACCTCCAGAGCACACAATACAAAGGGTTTTATGGGGATAGGTAGGCAAATTTGCCCTGTACAGATAGAGGCAGTTCTTATCGTGCTATCGGCGTGTACAGTTCGCTACTTTAAGACACGTTAACTTTCACTGTGTCATGAATTTGAAAGACGTTATCAAAGAAGATTAAGATGAAACATCTTCCTCTTGGTAAGTACAACACAGTATTACATGTTTTTTAAATAACCTGTCACTTTTAATTTGTGAAACGTGCATTAAAAGTATTGAATGGTGACGCTTTTAAAATTCACGAGAAACAATTGTTTCTGTTGAGCTACAAATCGAAACCCGCTATACCCCCCCTTGTTTTTGACATCAATTGATCAGTCATGGAAGCTAGTATCTACACACAAAGAAGTGACTTTTAATACGTGCTATTCCAGGAGCTTCGATTATTTTTATACAGTATTGACAATTTAAAATAATCAGATGTGTTACGATTTTGTGGCGTATAGGTTTAAGTAGTGAGTAAAACATATTTTAAAACAGGAAATTTGCAATTACGCGTTGTTATGTAATTAAATAATAATAATAACGCTAAATGATAATAATAATAACGATAATAATAATAATAACAATAATAATAATAATAGAATAATAGACCTACACATACTGGGTGTGCAACAACATCACATCCAGGATGTGTAGCAAGTTAAGGAATCTCTCCGCGGCAAGTACAGGTGCCTACTCCGAAAGATTTGGTCATCCGAACTTTCGGGGAAAAACAAGGTGTCTGCCACTAATATGCTTGCCGTTCCTGTTCTGCTCTACAGCAGTCAAATGGACTGTAGATGAGCTGCGCCAATTGGACAGAGGTACCCGCAAGATGATGAATATCCATAGAAGCATTCATCCTAGCTCGTCCGTTCCTCGTGTGTACCTCCCACGAAATCGGGGGGGCGAGGGCTCTTGGGGTTGGAGTGTATGCATGGCAGAGTAGCACTGGGCAAGACATGTAATGTCCTTAGGAGCTCAGACCCGCTCCTGCAATTAGTGAGAGATCACGAAAATGCAGTGGTGGGAGCAGGATTGTTCAAGGCGGCAAAAAGGGCCGCAGATGAACTTGGTCTCGCATTCGACGACAGGCGAGGAGGCCGGCGCGGTGCTGACCCAGAGTCAGTCACTGAACTTCAGCCACCTCGCCTAAAGGCCCAGATAAAAGCTGCCGAACAGGAACGTCTGTTTAGGCAGCATGTCGATAAACCCATGCACCGGGTGTTCTACAAGAACCTAGACACACTGGGTTTATCGACAAGGCTGACATTCGCCTTTTTAAGGTCAGCTGAGCTAAAGTCGGAGACCGAGGGATTCATTGTGGCCTGTCAAGACTGTGTAATTTTTAACAATTTTTTGAACTCTTACATATCACTCCCAAGTATTTAAAATTATTTTTCTCATAAATATCTAAGTGCAATCAACACGTATACCAAATATGAAAGAAATCGTGGAATATTTATATTTTCAACCCTTATAACTCATCCCCAGGGGACCGTAATTTTTTTCTTCTTATTTTTCTCATAGAAATTTAGGTATCGAAAGTACGTAAACTAAGTTTCAAAAATATCCAAGGTTGTTTATATTTTCAACCCTTATATCTTACTCCAAGAGGGTTTCAATTTTATTTTACTATTATTCCGTTAATGATCTATGCACAATAAGTACATTTGCAGAGTTTCATAACTTTGGCCAGAAATTTTAGTTTCTGGCCCACTGTGCGTCGCGTCTGTCCAAATGATCCTCCCTGGGAAAAGGCATTTTCTTTTTCTAGCGGGGCGACCAAAGGTCCAAAGGCCAAAATCCTCCCTATGGGGGAATTTCTTATTTCCTCCAGCACTGGAAAGCCAATGCCGAGGTGTTTGTGCCTCAGGTTCATCAACCTAGGTCAGGAAGTCAGGACGTGGATGGAAGTTTCCTCCTCGTCCTCGCAAAACCTGCAGTCGGAGTGCACCCATGGGGGTGGGGTGGTGGACACCACCCCCATGGTGTGCAGGTGTTTCCTGAAAGAGCCGTGTCCGATCAAGAGACCTATCACGACTCTGACTTGTTTCCTGCTTAGTCGCAGAATTTGTTTTGTCCTCTCCGGCAGGGGCCCTGAGATGAGGAGCTTCGCTTGCCGGAGTCCTGGGTGGGAAGCCCAGTAGTCAATGGACTGGGAGCGAGTTCAGTCTTCTATTAACCTCCTAGCGTTGGATCTAGGGTAACCTAGGGCCGGCTCCGGACTCAGTAAAGGCTTCCGAAAGCCCCCCTCTGGCCAGAGCGTCTGCCCACTCGTTACCCTCTATGTTACTATGTCCAGGCACCCAGAGAAGCCTGATCCAGTTAGATAAGCCGAGTTCGCAGAGAGCCTGTTTACAGTTTTGAACCAATTTTGATTTGGTCCTTGTCGATGCAAGGGCCTTGAGGGCCGCTTGACTGTCACTACATATGTGTATGTGTTTGTTGGAGTATTCCCTTCGGATATTCTCCTGTGCACAGACCAAGATAGCGAAGATCTCAGTCTGGAATATCCTGACGAATTTGCCCAGGGCATAGGAAAGCTCAGCCCTGGGCCTTTTCCCATATATCCCCGCTCCGGTACCTTCCTCTAGCCTCGATTCGTCTGTAAACCAGTCGATATCGGCAGGCCCGAGTATGTCCTCGAGTGAGTTCCAGTCTTCCTTTTGGGGATGACCACCTCAAAGGGTTGTGTGATGGAGAAGGAGGGCACTACGTCGTCACTCCTGGCCTCCAGGAGTGGGTGGGCCCCTACCACATTAGATAGGGCCCTTGTGTGGCTTAATTGCTCCCCTCTGAACTTCCACTGACCTCCACATTTCAGTCTGTAGGCCGCTTTCCGAGGGAAAAGGCATATTCAAGCTCGGAGGAGGGGCATTTTTGGATACAACTTTATAGATTGAAAAAGGCTAATTTTAATTTGATAAATCGATGCTGAACATCCAGCGGTATAACACTAGGTCACCCTGTATAATTAAGAAACTGCTTCTAATACATAAAGTACCCTATTATTTAGGGATATTAGGACCAAGCTGCTACCTTATCCTGACAAACTTTTTTTATTCCATTACATACCCTTCATACCAGTTGCAAACAAAAATTTATTTTAGTTGGTTTAATTAATTCAGGTTTTAACGAATTTCATTCTTTGGAAAATATGCTACAAAACTATTCAGAAGTCGGAATTTTAACACTGTTATTTTGTTCTTATAAACGAACTATCCACTTTCATAATTTTTTAAAAGAAGATGCAGATTTTCAAAATGCTATTGAATTTTTTATCCATTTAAGACCATTCCCACATTTTCGGCTTCCAGTCATTTGATATATTTATATTTTTTTTGGCAGCCTTACATTGTGTGTTAAGAAGTTTCTCTATTTATAAAAGCGAACAGAAAACCTCACAATAAATATGTTTCAACGTCAGCAGATGTTCATTAAAATTTATTTATATTTCTTAGCTTTCAATAATATCAAACATCAATTATTACAGATCGAGTTTTGAATTGTATTTACTCGATGGTAACTTAAATTACATTCGTTCGCGATGATAAATGTGTTAAAATTGGATATTCTCGGATTTATCTTGGACTCAAAATAGCTCATGCGTTGAAAATATCGACTGTTAACTGAAAAATATAATCATCACTCAATTTTTTCTCACAAATAATTGTTTATTTAACATGTCAAATGTTGAATTTTGGAGGATAATCTGTATGTGAAGAGCTCAACTCCTATTTACCATGAAAATGGTTAAAATAAAATTATTCATTTTGTTCAAATGGTATGTGAAATTTATAAAAAGAAAATGTCGAATGCAGATGTCGAAATACGTACGAGGCATGTTTACATTTTCGGCATGTGTACATTGTGTACGTCAATTTCTATTTCGTCATTACAGTTATTAATAGAGTTATTAACAGTACGACGTTGATTTTTTTAAATTATAAGTAATTTTATTATTTTACAACGAATCTGAAACACGTACCGTTAGGAGAGCAGTCATACAACGTATTGATGCTTTTAGATGTTGGTTTGGCGACCTTTGTAGCGAATTCGTGGACACCACATCAAAACTTAATTCTTCAAGAAATACTTTTATCAAAATCCTCGGTGCATCAACCAGAAAGAGGATTCAATTTTTTCTTCTTGTGTACGAAACCTCGAGATAATAAATCGCTGAAATATCCTCCGTAGCTTTCTCACAATAGTAATAAAGATATCAAGTGGAAGCGATGAAAGCTCAATGAATTTAGAGAAGTTGTAATACTTCCCCAGAAATAGAAATCTAGTGGTCTATTATCGGGGACCTAGGAGGCCAGAGTTCAAAAGGGCCATTTCTTCCCATCCAGCGCATTCGTTCAACAACTGATGAACAATTCTGGAATTATGGATTGACGCACCATCTGACAGGAAAAACATATCTGGTCGCACATTAAGAGAAAGATTTTCAATTGCATCCCATAGTTCTCTATCGAAAAATTAACTAAAGGAGTTATTAAAGAATACCGGGCCAATTATTCGGTCTTCTAAAATTCAACACCATACGCTAACTTTCTCTGAATATAATTAATAACCTAATGAGGGGTTTCTGTAGCCCGGTATCTACAATTTTGAGATGATATTGTAGACGAACTTAGTATCGTGCGTCTTGATAGTCACGACAAGAATTTTATATTGGAACGGCTCTGGCCGTGCCGTCCGAACGATATCTAGCAACTCTACTCACAAGGGGGATTCCAGAAATCCTTAAGACTCCCCAAAATGAAAATAAATAAAATTATACTTACTGTGATTGCTACAGTCTGCTCTCTCCGTCGTAATCAGATGTCGAGCGGTGCACTTCTGAATGAATATGTCTTATAACTAGCACTTTCTCAGAAGCACTTCTTAGGAATTAAGACCGTTGACAGACTCATGAGAATTCGGATCGCTACACAAACTTAACAAGATCAGAGGTGACCCGTAGTAAGTAGTTATCGGACTCACGCTACAGAATCGCACGTAGGTCGTTAATCTTATAATTAGTGGATCAATAAGAAATCGAATTCAAATGCAACTGATCTCGATGGTATCTCAACAAATATTTTAAATAAATATGTAAATTTCATAGTGGATCCGCTTACATCTTTAATAAATTTTTCCCTGGAATCTGGATTTTTTCCTAGCATATTCAAAACAGCAAAACCAATACCACTTTTTAAAGAATAAGATAAAATAAATATGGAAAATTACCGTCAAATATCATTGCTGTACACTGTGTCAAAAATATTAAAGAAAGTAGTATTTAACCAATTAAGACACTTTATCTCTATTCATAACATGCTAAGACCAGCCCAACATGGTTTTATAAAAGGAAAGAATACTCAATCTGCATTATTAGACTTTTTCAGCAATCTTTATAAAAATCTCGATACAGGCCGTACATCAATGGGCCTTTTCGTTAACCTGAGCAAAGCTTTCGACTTAGTCGGCCATGATTTGCTCAGGGAAAAGCTTATGGTGTGCGGTTTTAGGGGCAAGATAAATGAATAGTTATGTTCATATTTATCGAAATCAAGTAGTGGAAGTAAATGGGGCCAGATCTGAGAAATTAAATATCAAAATAGGTGTACCACAGGGCTCTATATTGGGGCCGCTATTATTTTTAATATTTGTGAACGACTTACCAGAGCTGTTCCCTCTTAATAATTTGACAATGTTTGCGGATGACAACACATTGTTCTGTACTGGTTTGACGAAGAAAGATGTCGCCCAAGAAATGCAAAATATGATTAATACTTTTATGACATGGTTTAAAGGCAATAAACTGTACTTAAATGCGTCTAAAACTGTGTTTATTAATTTCATGTGCAGAAGCTGCACAATTGATGAAAGTTATCTCATAAAAGTAGAGCATAGATTAATTGAACAGGTAAGTGTAACATAATTTTTAGTGGTTTACATTAATAACAGACTAAGTTAGCTTAGGTCATATTGAGAATCTGTCGAAAAAGTTCTGTTCATTATTAAGTAATATTATAAATTTGAAGGTGATGTTGTCATTTTATCATGCCGAATTTATGTCAAGAGTAAGGTATGGAATAATTTTCTAGGGTTCTTCGAGGTATTTTAAAAGAATTTTTATGTTACAAAAGAAAATTGTAAGAAATATTGTGGGTGCCTTAAACTACCAATCATGTCGTCCTATTTTTATAAAACTGCAACTTTTATCTCTTGCTTGTATATATATTACTGAACTAGTGTTATGTGTTAAGTCCAATCAAAACAATTTTATTAGAAATATAGATATCCATAGCTACAATACAAGAAATAATACAGTAATACCTATACCTTCCCACAATAGTGTTCTTTTTGAAGGAAATCCTAATTATGTAGGTATTAAATGTTACAATCAGTTACCTTCCACAATCAAAGATATTCAAAACTTAAGAAAATTTAAGGATAAGTTACAGACATTCTTGTTAGGAAAAAATTATTATACTATGTTGTAGTATTTACTACTAGCTTTATTTTTTACTTGTCCTATACTATGTATTACGGTCTATTGGATAATAAAGCTTACTTTACTTTAAAATGTGAACTTTTATGGCTCATGAGGCAGTCAAGTTTCTCCATTTTTTGAAAAGATCATCAACAATGCTGATGTAGTTAGGGTCTTTTACATTCCCTAGAAATCTAGTAATCACCTTTTTGAAAGCAATCCAAGCTTCTCTTTCAACACCTGATATTGTGGATTGAAATTCCTCATCAAATATTAGTTTTCATATATCAAGGCCCACAAAAATTTCTTCTTTTAGTTTTGCCTCTGATAAATGCGTAAACTATGTGTAGAGGTATTGAAAGCAGACACCAGTTTTGGGTCGAGCTTTAGCGAATTGTTTCATGACCCCCAATTTGATATGAAGAGGAGAAAGCAAGAAAACTGTGAGAGATGGAATTTTTTCATTATATTTCCCCAATTCAGCACCCAAAAATCTATAAAGATCGCCATTTAATTTCAAGCAGTTTTTGTAATTAATGTACGAAAGAACGAAAGGTATCGGGGTACTATAAATCTAACATGGATTATTTCTATTTATAGGTAATGTTCTAAGTGGTCTGAAATGTTTTCAAAACATTCTTAATAAAATATCAGAAAAACCGATTTATTTCAAAATATTTATCACTAAAATCAATGCGCGTACGTCAAACACATAAACCCCCGTCCATTTCCATTTTATAAATATAGTAAAGATCCGCTAAAATGGTCAATTTCGAACGACGCTAACATAAGCCAAAATTAGTGAATTTCTTATTATAATACTTTGACGTTGCAGAATAATATAAAATGGTGACGCCATTGCGTGGGTGGAACTGAAGCGTACCGCATATTTGCAATTCAGAATCTGCTTTTTGTCATCATTGACTGTATGGCATGGCCGTGTACGAAAATAATTTCTCGGTAAAAGCTTCTCGTTTGATGGATTACGTCGTAATTTCGCTAAAATGGATTATTAATAAACTGTATAGTACGTGAAATCTATCGGACAGCGCTCAACAGAAAAATATATAAATATAACCTGCTTCTGACCTAAATGTTGCTAACTGGTATCACAATAAATATAATTTTACATCGTTTTATTGCCGTAACATTGGCCAAGTCGAATCGGCACGAATACAGAATCTAGGCGAAGGGGATCATATTCTCTGCATCGATTACTTTGTCTTTTTTTATAATGATGCAAACCCAAAGACACATAACACATTTTTTGCCAGTATGTCCACTTTTCATAACTCCCATATCAGACCTTTATAACCATGTATTCTTTGCGTGTAAGAAATATACTACCCAAATAGAGAATTTTTTAAGTGACCTGGTTAATCTCGAAGTGAATTTACCAATAAATATAACAAGCCTACTAAATTTAAGTAGAAAGAAAATTTTTGAACTAATCGTTCATTGTAATAACAACACATGATATGAAATATAATATTAGTAACAACATAATTTTCTGTGGCTGCGAAACCTTTTCTCTTTTCTGTAGCCAAATATCTCACACTTACACAACAATGCGATTTTTTTATTTGGGTGGAAGGTACTTACCCATTAGATGATTGTGTCACGGTATAACATTATCATTCGTTGTTATCAAAGAGTCACTAATACCAAATTTCAATGAGATAGGAAAATAGACTCCCTTTTAACGTACCAATTCCATATTTCTCTATCCCTGTACCTGTCCCGAAATAAGAGATTATATATCTAAACTGAAAAATAAAAAGGCGCCAGGATTTGACAAAATTAAATCTGAAAATCTTAAAGAAATATCAGAATATATAGCTAAGCCACTAACATATCTAATAAATAAATCGATTAGTTCGGGTACTTGTCCGGAAATTTTTAAAGTGTCTATTGTAAAATCTATTTATAAGGCAGGAGACAAGTTGATGCCTTTAAATTACAGACCTATATCGCTAATAACAACTATAGCAAAAACATTTGAAATGACATTGAAAACAAGAATTATAAAATTTTTAAATAAACACAATATTTTGTCAGCACAACAGTTTAGTTTTAGAGAAGGTAAGTCGACTGAACATGCAATCACCCTACAAAAAAAAATTTACGAAGCTGTTGATAACTCTAAACCTTCGCTATGTTTTTTTTTTTAGACTTAGCGAAGGCATTCGATACAATTAGCCACACGCTATTACTGCAAAACTTAGACGACATCGGTATTAGCGGTACAGCACTCAAATTAATGCATAGTTACCTATCAAAAAGGAAACAATGTGTAGAAATCAATAATTATAGAAGTAATTTCACAATTGAATTTGGTGTACCACAACAAACCATATTGGGCCCCATTTTGTTTATCATTTACCTTAACAATTTGTTTGAAATTAACTCGTAGGGTACCATCATCAGCTTTACTGATGATACAGCAATTTTCTATGAAAGTGATACCTGGAAAAACTTGCGGGAAAAGGTGCAGAATGACTTTGAAAATATAAAAGCATGGTTCTATAATAAGCTTCTACCGCTGAATTTTGAAAAAACAGTGTTTGTACCTTTTACCTCGTATAGTTGCTTCCTACCACACTACAAATCCCTAGAAATAAAAGATGATCCATATACTTCGAACATAAAACTGTAAATGAAAAAAAATGCTACGAGATTGTTAGAAATTGAAAAATTAAACAGTACCTAAAATATGAAACCGAGTATGATTGTCGATACTCTGCATTCTTATTATTTTATTTCCCAAATAGGATATCTTAAATGTGTATTAGTCCTTTTTTAATTATTGCATTAATTTGTACATTTTTTTTATGCCCCTTGTTATAGTCACATTCAAGGTTTAATTGAACCTTCTGTGATTTCTTTTCATGTTTATTTGTATTTAGATGTAAGTGTTGTCTTATATTTATATTCTTATCTCAAATAAACATTATTATTATTATTATAATTATTAGTAATAACTTTATTTTCGCACGCAATTAAAAGTTAATTAAGCTGAACAAAGACAGTCGTTCCATTTGGAATTAGTCACGTGATATGTTGAGCAAACTATAATTTAGTTATCTATGTAAAATTTATTATTTATTGAATTACTCATGAATCAAATTTGTCTAAAATTGAAGTCAGTTATGAATTGATGTGAATTATTGTTTGATTTTGACTGTTAAATAAACTGATTGACGTCACGTGGTTAATTCTAAATGGAAAGCCTGTCATCCTCCAGCTTTTATTGAGTTTTTGATAACAACGAATAAGAATATGAGATTGTTTCACAGTTAACACCTTGCCTAATATATTTTTTTAGAAAATTATATACATTTTTCTTCATAAACACGGATACCACTAGTGGACTTTTAAGTATTTTACTGTGACAAAATCTCCTGATGGGTAAGTACCTTCCACCTAAATTTAAAAAATCGCATTGTTAATAAGAGATGTGTGATATGGGAGTCATTAGAATTGAGACATACTCTATATAGGGTGAACCATTAGTAAATTGTTGATATGAAAAAAGTTGTATTTTTTTGCAATATCACAACTACCTCTTGAGTGATCTCCAAATTAAGTAAGAAAACATTTCTTAAACCAAGAAACAATAATTTATGTATCACATGACGCTGGCCTACGGAGGGCGCCTCGAGCTATATCTGATGATGAATATTTGTGCTCTTTTTTACGAAACGTTGTGGCACCTTTGACTAGAAAATCTCACGAACGAGTCATCTTTAAGTTAAAAAAAGTACACTTGATAGAACTCGATAATTTCAACCATTTTCGAGAAAACTGTCGGGAAAGATTTCAAGAATTCTTTGAAGAGGAATTCAGTTTGAAAAGGATAAATTGTATTTCTTTTGAAGTCATACCCTCTGTATTAGTGAGACAACAAGTTGTGCATGTTATTGTCATTATAATACCCATCAAAAACTAAAAAGGTTTTAAATGTTTTCTTTTACTTTCATAATATTGTTTGGTACTATTGGTGGGGGATATGAGGAAACGAGGAAATGAGGAAAAATAAGTGTAAAACACGTTTCTACGTTAAAGATCGATTTATCTTATTTCATCACCAATTCTTAAATACACAAAATATATTGAATTGGCAAAAAGGTATTCTAAAAGTTATAAGGGGTTTAATTGGCTGAAGAAACAGCTCATTTTGCTTTTCGTTTTTAATGAAAAGAAATAATACTAAAGGTTAAAAATAATATGTACCTAAATAGAGTCAAATTCTCTATACAACTGAAACTTTTACTTTTTTGTAACCTGATGAATTTCCCAAAGTGTTTAATAATTAAATTTCAACATATCCAGCTACTTTTTATAAAATAATGTTATTTATCCATTGATGAGATTTACCAGTACCAGGTAAAATCAGAATATTCAAAACAATAGAAATGACACTTATATTTCCTTTAGACTCGAGTGCTTTCACATCAGATTATTTTCTAATCTAACAATAATTATTTTCGAATTCTAAAGAAGCATATAGACTTCCTTCATTTCGATCTTTTTCCTTAAATAATGAGCAACTGTGCTATTCTATAAATAAATATCTACTATAAAATACACTTTAAACTGTGAATATATTAGACTGATCGCATTGCAATTTTTTTAATATTTGGTGAAGGAGCCAGGACCAATTATTCACACAATTCCGCCTATCTTCAGGCAATTGAATGTAATGTGTTACAGCGATTAGACATGTAGTACTTTGTATTTGAAACCATAGAGACAAATGTATAGTGTATAAATGTATAATTTAAATAATAACGAAAACCGATAGTACAAATTCTTTCATTATTTCAAAAATAATATTTTTTCATCTCTGTGGAAATTTTCAAATATAATGGCATTACCAAAGACTAACAATATATCATATTTAACCGGATCTTCGACCTATCAGCATACTACCAACTATGTCTAAAATAATTGACATAATCATGAATGAACAAATCAGAGAACACGTGAGACCAAATAATATATTACCTGTTAACCAGTCTGGCTTTCGTAAGGAATATAGCACAACTAGTACATTGCTTGAAGTAGTCGATAATATTGTACGATCATCGGACAACAATGAGGCTACAGTCTCAGTGTTATTGGATTACAGTAAGGCGTTTGATCGTATGGATCATCGACTACTTCTGGCAGTTTTACATTATTTTGGATTCTGTCCCAGATCTATAGAATTAATGAAGCAGTATATAACTGACATACAGCAGAAAGTCATCATTAAACGAGAAAATTATAACATGCTACCAGTAAACCAGGGTGTGCCACAAGGTTCAATATTGGGCCTCTTCCCATACAGCACAAGGACATCCTCAGAACATACTGGGGACAACTTTTCAGGACATATGGGATATCCTGGAAAGATCCCATTATTACCTTAGGATGTCCGTAGGATATCCAAATGGGACAGTTCGGGCTTTGCTGATGACGTCCTCAGGACATCAGTACGGGTGAGTACAGGATATCATCAGCTCTTAAATGGGTTATGCCTGGGCTTTACTATGAACAACCTGAGGACATTGATTGAACTTTATATAGGACATCCCCAGTCCTTTTAGGGTTTATTGAATATTTCTAAAGACAGCAAAAAATACATATTATTTTATAATTTTAAACTAAGCAATTAAGCAAAGACAAAGGAATACAGGTTTATATAATGGCAGAGGTAAAATGACTAATAAAAATGTGATACATACATCCAATAAAATAGGTCGACATATCAAAATTTTGAGGTAAATACTTGAATTTTTGATATAAGTTACTTTGAAGTATTTGAACATGATTAATGAGAGAAATATTTTTTTTTCAACCCCGAGAAGGGGTGAAGAAATATAACAAAGTGTTTTTTCAAAATTACTCAATATGTGTAAAAGCTAGTAAAAAAGTTTCAAATAAAAATTGTAAAAGCATGAAATATTACAAGAAAATGATCTCTTGCCTTTTTTGGTATTATTAAAATCAACAGAGTTTAGGGTAGTTAGAAGTTATAAGGGTTGATATGCACAACTTTAAAAAATCATACCGTACTGCAAAGTTATAATGAATTAAAAAAAAAATTATTCACTTAGAAAAATATAAAGAATTACGTATCTGACAATAACATCTGCGGACAATAAAAAAACACATTTTCCCTTAGATAATATAATAAATACAAAGATATAACATAGCAAGTAGCATTATATTTATGAAATATTAACGTAATCTTATTTGTCGAAAAAACTTTAAAATTAACGTGGAAAAGACATCGGCGCCCGGCGGATTTCTTAGAACTTTCGACTTCTCACAAAAAGGCGGCTAATTCAGAACAGAGTAAATGTATTAAAAACAAATAATATATAACTGTTATTTAAATAAGATATACATTTTTAATGAATTATTTGTACTGGAGAGGATTATCAAATAGAACAAACAAATAAGTTTTTAGAAGCAAATTTTACAAACCAAGAAAAGACACCACAAATAGCCTCAAAATAATGTATATACTTTTCATTATTTTTGTTGGTGAAATCTCCTAAATAATAATACCTTTAATAGGACGACTCTAGGACTTGCCCAGGATAATCTCCTCAGTGGATATTTTAATATCTTTGCAGGATATTAATAGGACATCCTGCCAGGATTTGTCTAGGATATCCCCATTTGGGATATTCTCAGGTTGTATGTATTTTATTGGAATATCCTAAGGATATCCTGAGGAATGTTGTCCTCGATTGGGATATACGGGACAAAATGAGGATATCCTAGGGATGTCATGTGCTGTGTGGGTTATGTTTAAGTTGTATACAGCTAAATTTCAAAATATTGTTAAAAACTGCAAGTTACATTTTTATACTGATGATACTCAGCTCTACTATTCTTTTAAAGAGGCTAATATTGAAAATGTTTGTAGACTCATTAACAATGGCATAACATCTTTTATTAAAATATCTAATGCTTTTTGTCTTTCGATAAATGCAACAATCATATTTGGTAGGGGGAACGCGAAAGGTAAATGTGTGGAAAACGTCAACATACAAATTAGCAACGATCATCTTGAGCTCACAAATGTGTCAAAGAATTTAGGTTTGTATATTGATTCAGGTCTGAAATTTACTGAGCATACTAATTATATCATTACAGAAGGAAAACAAGAAGAAACATCTCACAAACACCTACACGCTCCATCCTATACTCCTACCCCATGCGTCATGCGGCTCTCGCTGCTGACAACAAGCATGTCCAATGTCCAATCCAGCGTATGCAGCTGGTCCGGCGGTATATAAAAGCACTGGGGGTTTGTTCTGGCACACGGTGGGATGATCGGTGGGCGATCGGGCTGCGTGGTGGAACAAATCTCCCTGCACCGGAATTGGCAGCAATGCCCACCTTACGCTGGCAAATCAATCAATCAATCAATCAAGAAATATTTCACTAACTTAAAATTAATTGATGAAAATAAAGATATTGCGACAATTTTATGTGAAGCTGTGGTTCTCTCTCATATAAACTATGCTTCAGTTGTGTATTATGTCCATCGTTACAACGGTTACAAAATAGTTATGTTAGAATAATTTGTGGTATAAAAAAATAAGTATCCTTGAGCTTGAAAGACATTGGCTGGATTTATATTAAGGACAGAAATTTTCTGCACAGTTGCTCACTCTTTCACAACAGTATTTACTAAGTCGCCTACTTATTTGTATAATAAAATTACATATAAAACAGACATACATATCACTATCCCAAAACATAAAACTGCCGAATATCGTTGGGGATTTTCATGTTGTATGGCTTTTCTTTACAATGACATTCCTGATGATCTCAAGTTACTAACTACCATATACAGAATTTAAAACACAATTTAAAAAAACTATTTCTAAAAAATTTGTAGTAAAACTTCTAATGCAAGTCTTGTTGCCTTTTTTCAGTTAAAGTACTGTGATATATAAAAATTAATAATTTATATGGTTATTTACGATTATTATTTTCTCTCTGGGTTGAGTAGAAGAGCAGAGAATTTATTTTAAATTCACTGAACTCTGCCCTTTATAATCAATTTATCTCTTATATTTTAGTATTGTAATTATTTTTTTCGGTTATAATAAAAAAGATTATTATTATTATTATTTCACAAATACTTCAAAACAGTGAAGTGTAGCCTGATGGCATTCTTAGCAATATTCTGATATTTTTATGAATTAAGAGAAAATTACCTTTTAGTGTATATGGCCCATTCCTAGTAATACCACTCCACAGTGTCAAGAGTCTACGAAGAAGCAAATGGCACATATATTCTTGTGAGTTGTTGTTGTTTTAAAGACAGTACTTATTCTCTAGTACCACGTGCTTCAACAAAATCTACTTATTCAGAAGATGCATAACCCTGATATCTGAGTTGAAGAGCATACAAGAAGTACCCCCCTTAAAAGTGACTGTTCAGCATCATATTCTTCTCAATCATCACATTCCTTTACTGCTTCAATCGGAAAGAGCACAATTTAGAACAGTTGATAGTTCAGGGAAAAATAAATGATAAGAGGGTAAGACGAAGTCCTCCAAAACGAATGGCTGATGTCATCAAGAAGCTGGTGAGAAAGAGCTTTATTGACGAGCACTTAACGGAGAGCCATGTCAAATGGGCATGTTGCTGTCAGACGCGCCATACAGGAAATTGAGATCAATTAAAGTAATGCACGGATTACAAAACGTTTAGCAAGATGTTGTGAATAAGAAGAAGAATATTAATGTCACGAAATAGGCAATACCGAATATTATTTGACGACTCGAAAGTAATTAGCCAATTACACTTTTAATCATAGGATGCTATAAATACAACTCCAATTAATGCATTTATGTGTAATTATAATAAGAGTCGAATGAAACTATGAATTATTATTACAATTAGTCAAGTTAGAATATTAACACATTCTTTGGCATGGAAAATTACCTTAATAGAAATGACTGCCAATATTAGCGGTTATAAATCTAACAAGTGGACTGTATAAATTATTTATACGCTATCTGTGGTGATTACTGCTGTATTAAATTAATGAATTATTAATTAATCAAATATACGAGTATATGTCAGTATATGACTCTATTATCGGGAATAACTCATTATTAATACCTCTACTATATTGATTCTGTTACAATACATTACTATTTATTATTTAATATTATAATAAAATACAGACATGCTTTCACAGGTTGTATATTTGGAAATTAATCTCCAATATTAATGTGATTTTATTTCAATATAGTTATTGAGAAATTATTAGAATATTAAGTGCTTATATACCTCAGATTAAGAAAGAATCAAATAAATAACCCCGTTTAAAATACACTGTAGTTGTATGTCACCAAGGCTGTACTTATGATCTGTAGAGTCCTAACGGAAAATGAACGGAGAAGAGTAAAGTATGATACATCGTTGAAATAAATAAGAATAATATCTACTTTCGAAAAATATAATAAAAACGCATATCTCAATGGAAAATAAGAAATTCTATGCGTCAACAGGGCACTAGACGTTATGTATGATACTATCACTGTTGTACCAAATTCCATCAAGTTTCATTCTCCAGTTTCGGGCTAACGTGTCCCCATACATACATACTTACACACAGAGATTTTTTTTAAAACACTTTTCACGTCAAATGCAATATACTATTCGCTTTGTATTTGCGAAGAGTATAATAAAGTATTCGGAGTTTCTCATACAATAGTACTAAAATTATTTGTAAAATTAGCTTCGTAAAAAACTTGGGAGTCCTGTATAACAACTGATTGTAGAGTAATTCACAAAAGACGTGCACAAAGGCTGAAAGAGCTGAGCGACCTTCTAAACAATCTACAATCTACAATTTGAAAATTATAGCCATTCATATCCAAATATCAAGAGAGGCGGTAGTGTCTCCCGCCAAGTTCAGTCTACTCTCCCAGAAATAATAAGCGAGCATCCGTGTATCTTTACGGGAATAATATCTACCCCCACCACCGCGGGTAGAGGCAAAAGGCTGTTTAAATTCACCAGTGACACTCAGTCAATCTTATACAAATTTCCCGGTCAAGTTCATAAAGCCTCTGACTGCAGTATTATATATTATTTCCGAAATTCAAAATGTGCAGGATGTGCGGAAACATGGAAAGTGAAATGCGCCAAGTTTCTTTGCATTTGAAAAAAATATTTTCCATAAAAAAAAAATTATAAATAGATACCGGACTTGGCGATTTTAATTGATATCAGATATTTTTGGACAGATCACATTTTCTCATTTTATGTTTTTATAGAGAGGAAAGATATTTTTGGACAGAGTGTATTAGGCGCTATTACATTACAGATAAACTGTTTTTGTGGGCATATGATTGTCAGCAATATAAATAATTAAAAATAATTTTAAGTTGAAGATCACATCGGAAGGAATTATGAAGCCGTACAAGAGAACAGGCTAACCATTACACTCTTCGCCGATTTACTGTACTTTTTATATAATTGTTGCACATTCTATAGGATACTCTTCGCAGCATTTTGTAAATAATATTATTTTCAGACATATTTTGTTCCACTGCAAACACAAAAAAGTGAATTTAAAAAAAAATTGAGCAATTAATAATATTTTTATTTATTGATCAATTTTGTTAAAAATTAATTTCTTCCTCTAGCTAACGCTAACTTACTGTCCAGATTTCAATACAATCGGACTTTTGAGTCTTAAGTTATCGTGCTTATAAGAAACGTGATGGACGGACAGACCGACAGGCGGACAGACAGATATATGGACGACAGACAGACGACGGATATTTTATAAGTTGTTCAAAATTCGATCACCAACACAGTGATATGGAATTATTTTCTCTGCGGTAGTAGAAATTTACCGATCAAATGCAATCTACTCTTCATTGAGCCCCTGTTAAAAATACCGTGAACAGCTAAAATGGGATTTTACGAATAATACATATAGCAAGATCGGCACCTTACTCGTAGAACAACATTTTGTATAATAGAAATGTTACGAAATGACCAGAAATCAGGTTTGCTAACACCCTATTTCCTCCACCTTTCTGTATTCCTTTGAGGAAAGGATTTTACTTCTGAGATGTGAGTCTGAAACCATTTGCGAATTTCTTGGACAGCCTATCGTACCAATAGCTCGACTGTCCAGGAAACACATTAACTGGACAGAGTAGTACTTCAGGAAATATCCGGCTAAGCACCCTTTATACGTTGGGCTGATCTTACCAAGAAACTGAAGTGAAAGAGGTTTGGTGAGGCTGTACTCTGAACAAGCAACCGCGACAGATAGTGTGATGCTGTTGGACGTACCACACAGCAAGTGAAGGTCAAATAGAATAATGTATAGTTGATAGATCATCTGCTAAAGCATTGGTAAAAAGAAGAAAATTGTTATGATGTTTAAGACTTTCTTACCATCCATATTGATGTTTAAATGTGTTATTGGAGCTGTCAATTTTGTTTGTAATTGAATTAGCAAAGCAATATACGTGATTTCAAATTACGAATTTTCAGCATCTGTAATATACACGTGCAGATTTATCGTTGTAGCTATTTCCGTCATTTTTGTGTTTTTCAATGTTTGCTAATTATTATGTTTTATTTACTTTTCATAAATGTAACAATGACAATGTTGGTTATATTTGGATATATATCCATATTATTTTATTTTCTCATATTAGCTTTTTTACTTATATGAGTAATTCTAAGCACCAATAAATTATATCTAAAATATTTATCGTTTTTGTGAACTGAATCGGTAAAGCTAGTTAAGATTTTGGGGCCAGAGCCCACTGGAAGTAAGCCAATGCTCAAAATTAGTTTTAGATGAAGCATAGCCATGTAGATTATAAATTACCATTTAATTATATACATTTTTTCACCGTTTTTATTTCTGAACGCGTGTTCGTGAGATATATGAATATTGCACGTTTAAATGCAGAATGTGTAAACAGTTATAGTATTTTGTATTTATTTTCATATTAGTCTAGAAAGTTCAGAACCTAATTAGAAACATAAATATAATAAATATACAGGACGACTAAAAACTTCAGTCAGTAATACATACTTCGAATTCAATAATAAAGATATTAGTCTAGTAACTGTATGAGAATGCCATATTGGTGAAGATATCATGTACATAACAGCAAATTTATAGTTTAAAAGTGCGAATGTGGTGACAGACGGACGGACAAAGAGACGCGCGAGTGAGAGCAATAGGGTAGTTCGAAATCCTATAAAGAACTTGATTCACTAATTAAAGTACAAGACTGATTTTAGCAGCGAAGATAAGATAGATGTTTGCACTTTTAAATACATATATTTGAAGGTAATGATATCAACATTTTTACCTATAAATTATGATCCAAGAGCTAATAGGAAGATTATTAGCCTCAAATTCTCAAAATAATTTTGACGACCAACGCGTATTATTCAGGTAAAAGTTTGTATTAAAAAAATATCAACCTGGCGCTTTTTTTATCCATTTTAATCGAAAGGTACGTTATTTATGTTTAATTTAAAGAAAAAATTAAGTCCCTAGTACGTCTAAGCTGGAATTTAGTCGCGAAGACGTTGACATCTTCTTCGCTGCTAGAGCATAATTTCTCAAGTAATATGCTAATAAAAGAAAAAATTGAAATGCCACTTTTAATTGAAGGGTGTGTTCTTTAGCTTTAATCTTTAAAAAATAATCCCCAGTACACCTAAGATAGAAGTTGATCGCCAAATAGACGTTGACAGCGTTTTCGCTGCCAGCGTATTTTTTATGTTACACTAAAATAAAATTTGATTTATTAACATGGCCCCCTTTGGACCGATTTTAATCGAAAAGTGGGCTCTTTAGCTTTAATAAAAAATTCACAGATCTTGCATTTTTCGCAAGTATCTTAAGGGTATTGAAAATACCAGATGCAACTATACTGCTCTAGGTCGAAGTCCTATAGGATCGTCCTATTGAGATGCCTGCTAAATTGCACCAAATTATTTTCTGTATTTCATTTTTTATAAACATTATTTTTATTAATCATACTACGAAAAACTGAATAATTATATATTAAGTACCTTCGATAATATATCTCTATAATATAGGTACAGCCGTTGAGAGGAAGAATTAGAAATAAAACGGTCTCAGAAGGAAACGATTAAATAGTTATCGGACGAAAATCGACTGTATGCGGTCTCAATAGCATAAGGATGAGTATAGCAGGGGCGTTCGGTAATTATGAATCTTCCTCGCATGTCCGTGGTGGATCGGCGAGATTCGACAACGGTCCGCAAAAAAAATTCCCACGAATCAAACGGTAAATCCTATTATAAATTTGAAAAAAACCAACTAGATCCTCGATAACAAGCGTACAACGTTTACTCCAGAGTTGTTTTTCGAAAAATGTTATGAGTTATGATGAGTTAAAGGATTTGTGAATTGATATGTTTCAGGGCAAGCGTTAATTCATTAAGGCGCTCCATTGGAAAGCATAGAGCAGACAATATTGAATAATTAGAAAAAAATATTAAGTATTAAGATATGTACGTAATATTACGTGAAAGCAAAGCTAACGTGCTGTAAATTTCAAATATGTAACAAAATTTTTTTTTACTTTTTCGGAAAATCTGTACAGGGCGTTTTTGCCACGATCAAGTCAAATCTTCTTCTCTTTTGATGGGGCATCTTTTAAAATAGGTCGTAGCTTTAAGCAACACATTGCAAACGGAATGACACAATAGCGGCAACTTGTTACTCTACTACAAGGCCAGCGCAGCGGCCTAGACAGATCTGTCGCTCTCGATACGATTTTCGTAAGATCAGTCCTATATCATACGCCCAGTAGTATTTTCAATACTAAAAAGAATTAAGTCCCTACCACATCTACCATAGAAGTTAGTTGCGAAACGGATGTTGACAACGATTTCGCCGCTAGAGCGTAAATTATAAACTTAAATATAAATTTAAAAAATTTAATAGCCCAGCCCTTCTCAGAGTGGAATCTTTAGCTTTAATTTAATAAAAAAATAAGTCCCTAGTACATCTAACATAGAAATTAACCGTGAAATAGACGTTGACGGCGTTTTCACAACTAGCACACTTTTTAATTTAAATTAAAATAAAGTGAGGTCTATAAACCTGACCCTTTTCGGTTCGATCTTAAACGAAAAGTGGGTTCGTTAGGTTTAATAAGAAAAATAATAAGTTCCTAATAATAATAATAATAATAATAATAATTTATTAATCCTGTCGATCACAAATACATGATATAGGATAAGTCAATATTACATAATAGAATATAAAATAAGTATAAAATATAATATTAATAGAATATAAAAAATGTATACACTAATAAAGCATGTCATTAAATAAAACGGTATGTAAAGCTATACATAAACACTTAAAAAATATCTCCAAATAAGGGTACAATTACGAACACGCACAGAGTATAAAAACCATGGAAGAAAAAAACTGTTAACAAATACACGTTGATTACGGCAATAATAATATTAAAAAAAAAGATCAAGAGAGAATGTACAATCACAAACTTCTATCAGCATAATATTCATTTAAAGAATAATAGCTCTTATCTATTAATAATTTTTTAAGTTCTAATTTAAAATATTTAACTTGCATGTCCTTGTATTTACTTGGCAAATGATTGTAAGCTTTTATAGCCATTGGGACTTTGTTCATATTTTGTCAGTCTATGTATTGGTATTTCTAGTGTTGTGCTACTTCTTGTATTATGGGAATGATAATTATTAAGAGTGTTCATATTTAGTTCCGTTTTAGCATACATTAATAAATTTAATAACAAAGTGCAGGGTAATGTTAATATTCCCAATTGTTTAAACAACGTTTTACAGCTATCACGCTTGTTTGATCCGGTAATAAATCTTACGGCTCTTTTTTGCAATCTAAATACTCTAATACTGTCACTTGCTGCTCCCCAGGCAATTATTGCATAAGGGATTAAAGAGTGAAAATGTGCGTGGTAGTACATAATTAAAACAGACCTGTCAACAACATCACGTAACTGATTTAAGCAATAGCAAACTGGAGCAATACGTTTACAAATACTGTCAATATGTGTAGACCATGAACAGCTGTCTGATATATATAGACCTAGAAATTTTACAGTTTGATCTTGCCTAATAGTACCAGTACTTGTTTTTATTAAAAGACTCTCCTCATATTTTTTCTTTAGGGAGCTAAATCTTAGAAATATAGATTTTTTATTATTTAGAACAAGCCTATTTTCGGTAAACCATTCGTTAGCTTGTGAGAGCTTTATGTTAGCTTTGTTTACAGTATGTCGTATATTGGAATCCGATATTAGGAGAGATGAGTCATCAGCAAATAGAATAGAGTCATCCACAGTAAAATCATTTACATAAATAATATATAGTAAGGGACCTAAAACTGACCCTTGTGGTACTCCTATTGAGGTTTCAAGGATATCAGACTTGAAGCCATTAATTTCGACAAAGTGTGTTCTACCGCGTAGATAAATCTTAAACCAATTTAGTGGTTCACCTCTTATACCATAGCTCTCCAGTTTTCTTATAAGGCTAGTATGACATACAAGATCGAAAGCTTTACTCAGGTCAAGAAAAATACCTACACTTTTTTTATCTTTATCTAATTTATCATACAAATGGTTTAAGAAGTGTACAATAGCAGTTGTCGTAGAGAAACCAGCACGAAAGCCGAATTGATTACTGTTTAGTAGCTTATGTTTATCAAAGAATTTCGAAATTTTCTGGGCCACATATTTTTCAAATATTTTAGAGAATGAACTTAATATAGATATTGGTCGATAATTCTCTACTTTTGAGTTACACCCTGACTTAAATAATGGTACTATTTTAGCAACTTTCAATTTCTCTGGAAAGATTCCTTCATTTAAAGAATAATAGTTCAGTTAAAGGTTTCAATATTGGCATTATACATTTCTTTAATAAATTCGTGCTAATATTGTCCATACCTGATGAATTTGAATTCTTCAGATTTTGCACAATACTTAAAATTTCATGTTCGGTTGCGGGTTCAAAGAAAAATGAGAAGGGATTTTGCTTTATGTGAATTTCATGAGAATTGTGTTGAGATCGATCAGGTAACAATAAATTAGGTACGTTGTTAAAATATTTATTTAGATGATTACCTACTACATAACTATCATTTGTTAGAACATCATTTATGCCTAAAGTGATTTCATTCTTATGTTTATTGTTATTCGGTCTGATTATGTTCCATGCCATTTTTTATTTATTTTAATCCATTTTTTAATCCATATTTTTAATCCATCTAACATAGAAAAGGACCAGTCATCATTTTATTTTAATTTAAATTAAAAAATGCGCTGTCAACGTCTATTTGTGGTTAAGTTCTATGTTAGATGTATTGTTTATATCAGACTTATTCTTACCAACAGTAAGTTTGGGATAAAGTATACTAGAGACTTAATTTTTTTAAATTAAATCTAAAGAACCCTTCGATTAAAAGTGATCTGAAAAGTGCCAGGCTATTCAATTCTTTTTAGAGTTTTACCTGAAAAATACGCGTTGGTAGTCAAAACTATTTTTAGAGTTTGAAGCTAACAGCCTTCTTATTAGTTCTTGGGTCATAAAATGTGGATATTATTATTACCTACGAATATATGTATTCAAAAATGCAACCAAAAAATGTTTTCTTTCGCTGCTAGTTTCGCTGCTAAAATGAGTCTCGTGTTAAAGTGTATTTAAATTATTTCACACCTAACTGCAACCTAAAAATAAAAAACATTCGCTTATTCAGTTTAGCCCGTCCAATTGTTATAATAACTTACGAATTCTATTTGAGAATGGAGGATACAAATGGAAAAGTATCTATTGTATCTTCTTTCTTTGTTACCTCTTACAGCACAAGTCAAATTCAAAAATCGAGGATCTGAATTGATACACGTATACGTTCACGCATATTGAGAGAAATCTAGAACATTTCTACTCTATATAAACTAGGCTATTGCATAAACCAATATTTTTATAATATAGTTGAGCAATGTAGCGGGATCTCAACACAGGCGATAATTTTAAGCTTTCAACGTTGGGGAACTATAATGCCTGATGCTTTATGCCTGATTATATTAAGTCTTATTTACATGTATGCTTTCGTAACATTTAATGTGTTATTCCTTGCGATTTTTGAAAACAGCTACAATATAAAAGTCTTGACGTGTGGTTTTGCCTATCCACAAAAAATGTCTTTTTTTATATTTTGTGATCATCTAGAAACTTCAAATTCACTGTAAAGATTCCTTGGCACCTAAGGCTGATGAGAAAAATTCGGAAAGTTATTATGAAGGTTTTAAGAAAAAGGTAGCTTCTCACGTTTTCAAGAAACATTTTTTTGGGGCGAGTCTATATCATAACCAGTGATGAAAAATTTCAAATTTCATTTTGAAATTACATTTTAAAAGTTTCATTAGCAACTTGAAATGTCTGATATTTTCAATGTACACTCATACATTTCTGAAATAACAGAATTTTATGAAAGTTTCAGATTAATCTGAAAATTACCACATTTTTGAAATTTTCATGCCAGTTTCAGCCGCAAAATCAGTATTTCCGTTACATCAAACGAAATTTGAATTTCGGGCGCCTCTTTGGCTTGAAACATATTCTTTATAGGATTTTGCAAACAGCGGAAAGAGAACCTATCTATGAGAACTAAAAAAAAAAACTATATGTAAACATATTAATGAAACCTTTTCATTCTTTCGATAACCTGACTTCTGGTTATGATAACAAGTAAAAATTCTTATTTGCCATTCTCATTATAATACTTGCGTCCAACATAGTTCCCTACGGCTAGTCAGGTTAAACTAGTATCTACATGATCCCCTACGATATGTAAATTTAGTTAAAAATGAGAACAAAGGCCTGAAATTAATTTAGTTACCTACCTTGTCTTTAATTTTTTTTCATTCTAATGAATTACATATTCATAAAATCTCATTCAGTTTCTTGGAAATGCTCAGCCTTTGAAACGTTTTTCGTCCTTATTCTGGACTCATCAGAAAAGCACAAAGCCACTCATAACTATGTTCCATGCAAAACCAAGGCAATATTCATGAATAAGTATGAAATATTTATATCTGACATTGACTGATGAAAAACAACAGATCTTCACCTATCTATTAGCTAACTAGTATTGGAGAATACAAACTCTATGCATATTTAAAAGTGAATTATTTATTATTTGTTTGCTTATAGTAATGAAAAATATTCTTTATAGGATTTTGTAAACAGCGGAAAAAGAAACTATCTATGAAAACTAGAAGAAAAAATATATGTAAAAATATTAATGAAATCTTTGCATTATTTCGATAACCTGACTTCTGGTTATGCTAACAAGTAAAGATTCTTATTTTCCATTCTCATTATAACACTAGCATCCAACATAGTCCCCTATGGCTAGTCAGATTCAATTAGTATCTACATGATCCTCTACGATATGTAAATTCAGTTAAAAATGACAACAAAGGTCTGAAATTAATTTAGTTACCTACCTTGTCTTTAACATTTTTTTATTCTAATGAAATACATTTTCATTAAATCTCATTCAGTTTCTTGGAAATGCTTAGCCTTTGAAACGTTTTTCGTCCTTATTCTGGACTCATCAGAAAAGCACAAAGCCACTCATAACGATGTTCCATGCAAAACCAAGGCAATATCCATGAATAGGTATGAAATAATTATATTTGACATTGACTGATACCTTTAAAAACATGAGAACAAGATGCTTGTACTAAGTAGATACTTATATAAAACTAGCAGAATTCTTTCAAGTGACAAAACAAAGTAATAATTATAACCTATGATTAAGAATAATTAATTGTCGTAGAATTTTCAAATTCAAAAAAGAAATTATGCAAATAAGCAATTGAATTTTCAACTTATTTAAATACATATATTTTATACAGTTTTACACATATTACGTACACTGTTTATTAAATAGCAATTTTTTAATTCTACACTTAAATGTATTTGTGGATAAATGTTTCAAATACAAGTTTTTGCTTAAGATACTCCGGCACTGAAGTTGTAAGAACTCTATGAGCAAACATCAGCAGGTGATATTTACAGGTATTTTCAAGATTAGGACATCCAAGTTGTAGATAGAACTAAAGATTCACACAGTTTTTTCCTTTGTTTATAATTAATTATACTTATGTATAATAGCATAAAGAAGTTTCAGCAGAACGTATATTTTTTTAACCAATTTGTTAAAATGTGTTTTGATTCAAAGATGAACTCTTTCTGCTGTTGGGAGTCTACTATTATCTAAAAAAATATTTATATTTTCACATAGCATTTTTAATTTTAAATTATGTTTTGTGGCAAAATTAGAAATCTCTTGCAAGTCAATATTTATTAAGTTTATAGCTGTGCGGTAATTGCTAGGATCGAATGAGAAATAAAGTTGTGTATCATCGGCATAAGCTTGCACCGAATAGTGCTGAATGTACGAGATGAAGAAGAGGTTCCAATACAGAACCTTAAGGCACATCGGGTGATGTTTACTGTCTACAGTTATGTCGGAAAAACCAAAATAGTGCAACTTTGCACATAGAAGTTGATGACTTAATTTATTGAAAGCTATTGTGAAATTAAGCAGAACTAAAGCTGTAGCTTGATTGTTACCTAGGGCTCTAAATATAATGTCAGATTTACTGAGGCAGATGTTGCACTATGACTCTTTCGGAAACCTGACTGGATTAAGGGAATAATTTTGTGTTCTTTGACATAATAATTTAATTGCTGGTGTAACATTTTCTCAAGAATTTTTTATAGAACATTTGAAATTCTTACTGGACGCAAGTCAGATATATTTTGAGGATCATTAACCTTTGGCAAAGGATTAACTGGTGCCTCGTTCCATTGTTCAGAGAAATAGCCTTGTTTCAGGCATCAATTCATAATGTGAGTGAGATAGTCACCAGTTACTGAAAAACTGTATTTTAACATTACTAGAAAAATTTTGCCAGAACCACAGGCATTAAATTTTAGATTCAACAGTACTTTATTAATTACTTCAATTAATTACTTCAGTTGAAGTCATTTTAAAATCAAAACTCACATTATTTTTGTATTTTCTAAAACGATAAAAATTCATTGTTTCCTATTATTTTCAAAAACTGAAATAAAGTAGTCGTTAATATCATCTGGGTTTTTCATGTTGCTCAGTAAATCAATTTTCGAATCCTGTTGGATATTTAGTAATTTAAAAAATGCTGAAAGTATTCTACAGAATGTGCAACAATTATAAAAAATGTGCTTGTTTAATACTTATTTTCTGCTGTCGAATGACCACTCTGCAGTAGCAGTAGCGAAAATACATTCCGATTTTATAATTCTCATATGTCATTTCTCAATTAATCTTTTTTTAGTGACTGCTCTATTTTAATACAGAGGGATGTTCTGCGTAAATACCTTTATTGATTTTTTTACACATTATTTCTGTTACATTCAAGTGGCTATAGAAGACGCTAAGATAAATGAACACGGTTGATTCCATTTGAAAAGTAATAGTATGTACTTTATATCATAATTAAATTTGTAATTTCTGCTTATTTAAAGAGGAATGTATATAACGTTTTCGGAAAAACTTTGATGTTCTCAAATTGCAAGTTATTTTTAAATAAAATATTATATACCATTTGGTTTACCACAAAAAGAGTTTTTTGTCGGAACGTAATTTAAAGGAATAAGTTTGCAATTTCGATTATCATAAAAACGTACCTTTTTAACAACAAATACCCATAACTTGACAAATTCTTATCGTAAAAGGCTGTACTAAGTGCCAAATTGTAGAGTATTAAATTAGAATTTAGCGCTTTTTGTAGACCATTGGTTTTTGCGATAATCACGAATACCATTCGTTGAAATTTGACACTTTGAAAGAAGCGAAAATACATTAAATATTAAAAAATCATATCTCGGTCAATTTTTGACTAAAATGGGTAAGACTAATATGAAATTTAAGATCATTTCATAAACTTCAAGTTGTAAATTGAATACCTACGTTTTGACAAAATTCGTAGTTATCAAGATATTGGCTAAAAATCGTTTTAAGCTCCCTCCTGCCTCCCCAAAAATGTAGCCGGCCTGCGATTTTAGTTGAATCTTTATTATCTTGTACATAAGATCCTAAACAACATTTTCGTGTAGTTCAATTTCAAGTGATTTCCAAATCAAAATCTAAGCATGCTCCACTATTAATAGCAGTTGCGTTGAGGAAAAAGCGAGCATAGATCTAGTAATTCCGACAAAGGGATTTTATTAATGAGAATTTTGTCAAAAATCGATTGTATTCGGCAACTCCCGAAAGTAAGTAATTAGAAATAATGTTGTTCTTATAAGAGCAGTCTACCGTAATAAATCACATCCTGGCGTGAAATGCATTGGCACTGGCAACACGAAAACTGAACATTATTTATATTTTCGCGTTAGACCTTGCCGAACTTGCGCCTAGTTAAAAAATAATAAATATGTTTACGTAATATATAATTGTACGTACACACCATTGTGAGGTTGTTTGGTTTGGGACCAAAGTCAGGAATATCCAGGAATAGCATAGCGTTCGTCCCACTTAGACGTTTCAGTTTCTGGGGAAGGTCATGCACGCGTTCATGGAAATTGGATACCAGATTCGGCATTTCGCTTTTTGGCACGGCGGCTGCCTTGTAAACAAACAAATTTTAGACTCTTTTGTAGCTCAGTAATACATCCAATGTGAAATATTAATAATAATACATTCTACCAGTACAAATACACAATTGTTTTTATTTTAAGAAAAACATCCTTTTAGATGTTTAAAATATACAGGGTGAATTATTATGAATGGAAAATGTCTAAACTAGAGACCAAAATACGACGATTAAACCCAACGCGCCGCATGCAAATGTTGTTGGTTTAAAAGGTACAGGGTGTTCAAAGTTTGAATTTTATTTCGAAATTTCGCAATTATTTTAAAAGTTCTCATAGGATCAACTTGAAAATTGGCAAGATTACAATTTTTTTCACTTCAAAGAAAATAGCTGAGAATAATTATCCAGATAAAACAAGAGAAATAATACCTGTACCGCTCACGATTTGAGACACACTATAATTTAATTTGTAAATCTCAATTATTTGTGCCAAAGCGATAAAGCGCGCGATTATTCCATTTACTATTTAAATTTAAATTATAAGATATGGATCTTAGCATTCATTATACGCGTTTAAATTTTATCGGCTAGTCATGACAAATGCTTGACCAATAGCGTGGTAGCTTGTACGACGAAGTTTAGCCAAAAGTAAGCAGGCATATTTCTACGCCAAGTCGGCAACAAGGGAAGAAGCTGGCGTAGAGGCGGTTGGCCGGTAGGCCGTAATTATTAAGAAGCCGCCATATATTTGTAAATATCTGTATATAGTGAATAGTAACTGCGAATAGAATCAGTAAAGTAGTTATTTTAGTTCATATGTTCTGTGTTATAGTGTAATATTGACCATAGCTACAGCAAGGCTTTATGTTAAATTGTGCATCAAAGTAATGTGTAAATCACAAAGTGCAAATATTTAATGGTCAATTAAATGACAGAATGAAACTGTCTTAAATAGCAGCAAATTGCGTGATTAATCTGAATTAGTTGCTTTGATGCCATCCATGATTATTGGTGATTTTAAGTACCTGATTTGTAGTTTGTACGTTCATTTTTGTTGAGTGCCATACGTCCATTGACCTTCATGTGTCCAGGAATGAAACTATAATTTTTTTATTTGACTGCTTTCATGTTAGTCGTAGACATTGTCACATTGACGTGATTTGCTGAAAATTTCGATGCCCCAAGAGGCATTCATAGTGGCTTGATTAGTGTGTGCTCGCTAGCAACATTTAAGGTTGTCCAGAAACAATAAGAAAACTGTTACGCGCCGAAAGCTTTTTGTATGTCTCCCCAATTCGGGTATTCGGTTGTGAAACCTTTTGTGGGATAAAATTTAGTGTGCCATGTCAATTTATGTAATTAGTTTAACTGGATAATCCTTGTTAAATCTATTTGTTGTACAGTTCCTAGTAATTTTAGTGAGTAAGTTATAAGTTTTCTTAGAACGGTCAGGCCGGGCGATAGAAAATATTGTATGGATTTATCTCTGTAATACTATTCGTGACTAGAGTATTTTGTTTGTTTTTTTTTGGAACTCCGGCTGTTAATAGACCATTTGTTTTAGTAGTTGTTTAATTTCATTAAGCTAGCACTCATTTAAACCGGGATAGCTCGGTGTTTCCTTATTTTGTCGAGCCAATTTATAGTTTAAAAGTGAGTAGATATGGTGTATTATTTGATTTCCAGTAACTAAAAATAAGGTGGCGTCCAACTATCGTTTTTTGTTGAGCCTTGTAGAAATGTGTATTTATTTTTTGGTAATTTCCTGTTATTCCTGTAAAGAGAAATCCACGGAAACTGCAACAAATCAGCTATTAAATTATGTTTATGGGGAACTTGACAAAGGCAATTACGTTGTATCACTCATGTTTGACTTATCCAAATCCTTTGATAGTCTAAATAGGCATTTTGTCTTAAAAAAGTTATACACCTTAGGCATTAGGGGAAATTTACTATACTGGATCGAATCTTACCTAGAAAACCGCGAATTACTAGTAAAAATAAATAACGAATTGTCAGACAGATTCCCTGTTACTCTAGGGGTTCCTCAAGGATCGGTCTTGGGTCCGTTGATTTTTCTACTTTTTGTTAACGATTTACCTCACTTTATTAGTAAAGGTAGAGTCACTATGTTTGCAGACGATACCACAATAACGGTAGCCGGCAAATCCCTTGAGGAAATTCAAATGAAAATTGTGGACACTTTTAGTGAAATGGATCTCTGGTGCCATAATAATTCGTTAATTCTGAATAAGCAAAAAACAGTATGTATAAATTTTCATCTTCAAAAGACTATTCCTGACACTCTTATAAAGGAGTCCCCTTATACCTTTGTAACTCATACTAAACTACTAGGCACCTGGCTTGACTCTGATATGAGTTTCCGTAACCAAATCACACATGTATGTGGAAGGCTGAATAAGGCCTTTTACGCGATTCTACAGATGAAGTCGTTCTTAACTGTAAAGTGTACAATAAATCTTTATTATGCTTTTGCTTACTGCCATCTTTCCTATAATATCATGTCTTGGGGTTCTGCCTCTGATCTCAGTAGAGTTTTGATTTCACAAAAAAGAATATTAAGATTAATGTTTAATTTGGACTACCGGGCAAGTTGTCGTCAAGTTTTTAAAGAATATGCAATTTTAACCGTGCTATCTATATACATTCTGAAATGTGTGTTGTTTACCAAGGGACACCTAATGGACTTTATACACCAACCCGGTATTCACAGCTACAACACAAGAAATATAAACCTGCGATTGCCTACTTACAAAACAACCATGTTTCGTAAATCTCCACGCTACAACTGTATCATCCTCTATAATGCATTACCTGGTGACATTAAATTATTAGGGAACTATACTACTTTCAAAAAAGGTGTTAAATCTTTTTTGGAAGTAAACGCCTTCTACTCCGTTAAAGAATTCTTGTTTCCAGTAGGGAATTAAGGCCTGCAGCTTGGGTTTATATGTTTCATCACTTGTATCATATTTTATTTTATAATATAACTGATTTTTATTACTGATTATTTTAATGTAACTGTATTATTTATTGCTGTTTATATACATATATTCTTTTCCTGTAAATTTTTTTTGTACCGTTATTTTATGACTTGCCTTTGTAACTTATGTTATGTTAATTTGTGGTTAATAAACTTATTATTATTATTATTATTATTATTATTAAGTATTTGCCTAGGTAAGTGATAACCAATTAATATTGGTTTTCACTTACTTTGGGTTTGAATATTAAATCCAAAGTCGTAATGCTTATGAATATAATGATTTTTGTTTGAGACTGACCCTCAAAGAGTCTTCGCTTTAAATCTGATATTCATTTAGCAACTCTTTATTCAAATTTCTTCGTTTTGGCTTAATAGCCAAGCTGTTTCAATATTTACCCTTCCACACATCCTCTGTTACTTAGGGAATGTTATGATTATCTATCCTTTTTATGACTATATAATGTGATTATGTTGGGAGCAAACAAGGTATGCATTGAAGAGATGGCTGTTATGTATCTAGACTTATTCATCAATTGGAAGTCTCACATTTAAAAGTTGTAAGTTAAGGTCATTTTCTGTTGAACCGAAACTTGTATATTTTTTCTATTGTGGCATGAACTTTCCACGAAGAAAGTTTCCAGAGACCCATCGTCTAAAATTTATTTTAAAATTACTGCACAAAATGTTTTCAAAAAATTACATTTAACCTCAAATATCTCGAGAAAGGTTAGATTTTCGAAAATATGTTACATAACGGTATTTGATTAAATATTAAAGCTTTTTAAATTCCCTTTCAATGTGTCCGTTATTGAAAAATTTCTTTGCAGAACAGCGCCATCTATACCTTAGCATATTGAAAAACGATTATTTGTATCCAAAACTGAAGCCATTTACACGTTCCAGCAATTGGATTTTGCTGAACTGAAATATGTATATTATTTTCTGGAATGTGACGCCTGGGAGTTTTTATTGGTGCACCCTGTATACAGGTCGAATTGAGAAAATCCTCCTAACATGTTTTAAGGTCGAAAAATAATGTTCTTATTCTATCCTCAATATTATAATGCAATTAATGTTTAATAAATAAATAACTTTCAACGATGTACTCGTTTCTTGCAATGACTTATCAAATTGACATATAAGTCCAGCAAATGTGGAATATTCCCGTCAGATATAGCCTTCACCGAAAATAAAAAACCCATGGGTTTTTTTCATTTGCTCCGTATAGTACGACAACAATTTGTAAACGTGTAGACTTTCCAAA
The DNA here is from genome assembly GCA_963583905.1 of Stenurella melanura. Classification (NCBI taxonomy): domain Eukaryota; kingdom Metazoa; phylum Arthropoda; class Insecta; order Coleoptera; family Cerambycidae; genus Stenurella; species Stenurella melanura. The sequence goes on from OY757314.1 coordinate 124,041,447, forward strand.
ATACTCCCTGAATGGAGGCACAATGAGAACAGGGTAAGGAAATGGACGCCGCCCCCGTCATGACGTCGGACACGTTAGACGCCGAAGACGCTGGCCGACGCTCACCAGGCCGCAGTCAGTGCCGAACACCAGCAGTCGCAGAACACGACTCGCTATATCGCCACTTAGGTCAGTACTTAGTGCCTCTTAGTGTTGTTAAAGTTTGCTATTATTCCACTTGTAAGTATAAACGCACCGAACAGTGAGCCATTTTTAAGAGAATTTTGGATTTATTCGAAAAATCGACAGGTTTGACCGCAGATTTATGTAACCACCACAAACTAATTCTATTTTTAAACCGTTTTAAACCTGAATGTGATCCAAGGTTTTTGCAAAAGTTTGCTAAAACATATTTATTACGTAATGCTCTGGATTTACCAAAAATATTCGTACAGGGGCCTAACATCGGCGAAAATATACCCAAGATTGCTTACTAGATTGCTGCACATTTTTGCAAAAAATTAATGTTATTAATTCAACGATGGTATTATTATTGTGTATACTTGTACATTTGTGTATAATAAACAATAACTAACTGTTAATACACCTACTGACTTTGTATACAACGGTAAGATAGACAAAATATAGCAATTCAATTATTACTTTTAATAATTATAGATTAAATGCCATGTTGAACAAACGTCATATTAAAACATAAAGAACTAGTAACATACTTAAAGACCAGGTATATTTTTTAAATTAATTCCGACTGCAACAGATATAAAGTAATGTGCCCCCTCTATTGCCCCCTTAATTGTTGCATTTGTTCAATGATTTCGCGATGTGTTCAGTGACTTAACCAACGGTGTATTCCCATTACAATATGATTAGCAACTGAGATTATGACGTGTTCAAGATGAGTTGATGCAAAAGAGTAGTGAGGCCGATTCTAAATTTGGAGTTCTATTCTGGTCCCGAGTTCGGCGTTTGGCATGCCATGTCCTACATTGGTGTGTCGTGTACGCGAATTTAATACCCACTGTCCAGCCAGATATATGTTAATTTTGTTTATTGGATAATTCAAGTGGAATTCGTAATGCTACCCCAATTTGTAAAGAGTGCTGCTTTTGGGCTCGGCGAATATAAAACCAAGTTTTTTTGAAAAACTTGTTTTTAAGGAGTGTCACGTGACTTAAAAAAATTAATTGCAAGTTTTTACCTCTGTGTTTATGCGATTCCTTATGTTAATTGTTAGTCTGAATATCGCAAAATATAGTGAATCGTGACATGTTCCTCCTTTTATAGTGACCCAGCTCATTCACATCTAAAATGTGTCAAAGAGTACAAAAAGTGTTAAAGGGCAAGAGAGTTGTTTTAATTGAAAGGGTCATTTGTTGCTCTCATTTCCATCTTATATGCAAGTAAATGGAGACTCTTGGCGTTGCTAAAATCCTGAATGAGAACTGTTATATATTGTATTAGCACTTTGCCAGAAAATACAAATCTGTTTTTCAATTTTACAGCTATTTATAATGGAAAACTAGACAATTCTGGCTATTTATGTAACTTATCGCTCTACAGGTGTTTGAAAGATCATGATATATTCATATCTTACTACAAAGCAGACGAATATGGAGGTCTAAAAAGGCACTAAGAGTCATTTTTGATAACAGGTATTAAACGATATTTTCGTAAAGCAAAGGACAAAACCAAAATGAAGATAGAAAAATAGCAATAACCCCCTTAGTGCCTTTTTAGACCTCCATATTCGTCTGCTTTGTAGTAAGATATGAATATATCATGATCTTTCAAACACCTGTAGAGCGATAAGTTACATAAATAGCCAGAATTGTCTAGTTTTCCATTATAAATAGCTGTAAAATTGAAAAACAGATTTGTATTTTCTGGCAAAGTGCTAATACAATATATAACAGTTCTCATTCAGGATTTTAGCAACGCCAAGAGTCTCCATTTACTTGCATATAAGATGGAAATGAGAGCAACAAATGACCCTTTCAATTAAAACAACTCTCTTGATTACGACAGATAGTATAAAGTCGTGCTGGTTTGAATACGGTCTGTACTTAATTATAGCTGAATGTTTACTAATATCATATTTGTCTGCAAACGGGAGCAAATTGGAAACCTTACCTTGATCTACCACCTGTAAATGGAGCAAAAATAGCCTGATGAGCTTTAACTTCTGAATTCAGCAGTGGGTGTCAGACGCAAAATTGGAATAAGAGGTTTTGCGAAAGAGAGCGAGCGATATATTACGCTGGCTTCGTTTCAAAAATAGACTCGTAAAAGCAAAGCGTCCACGCGAAAACAACTGGCAGAAAAATTGACTCGTCGAAGTCGAGTTTGCCAAATTAGTACGGGTACGACTTTACACGATGGGTACGGCGGAGTTATCAACGTTGATAATTTATTTTTTGGGAATTGTCCTAGTGGGCATTTATATAGCTTTTATTAGCTAATTTTCAAGATAGACGTATCAAGGCAAGATTTTTGTACTAAACTGAAATGTAATAACATTAATTTAAATCGCATTTTAACCATTAGTCCGCAGGCATGTGGATTAAAAAAAATTAACGGCATCTTAAGCGTTCTGTCTAAAACATTCTTAACACAAAATATGTTCTCATACTAAACACAATAATCAAGGTTATATGTACTTGTACATACATGTTTGCGTAGAAAATTCTTCATTCAATTTTATTTTCATATCGATTTGGAAAACGTACACCATTTATTTAGAAATGATTAGAAACTTAAACAAACTTATTGCATCTTTTTGAAAATTCCCCGATATACGAACTTCAATCGCTTTGAAAACTATGGGCTAATTAATATTTTGCAGTGCTCGTATTTTAAAAATAGTGTCAAAGTAAAAAATATATAAATATTCCGATCAATGATTTAAAGATTAAACGATTCGAACTAGACTTAAACTTATACTTTTCGACGATTTATTTATATATGTATTTTTATATCACTGTTAAATATTCTATATGACACATTTTACAGTTTTTGAAAATAAGCAAATTTTCTGAATACTTATTACTTACTGTATTATTAAAATCATCTCCTGATGATGAAAGTTTGGTTGACGAAACGTTATCAGTATGAACACTGCATGTGTTCTGTAGAGTTTTACCAACAGTCGCAACGCAACTAACTTCACGGACTCTTTTATTACTAAAATGTTTAATGATTTTCATATTTATAGCATGAAAGCTAGGTGGCTGGCTTTTTGGCATGTCATCGTCATTCGTTTATGAATAATGACGTTTCACAGAATCGACTTCTGGCGGGACACATCCCGACAAGTACGTCACGAGTTGTCGAAGTTATACCACGTGATTGCTACACTATTGAGAATATTTATTTAAACATTTTTAATGCAGAAAATTATTCCCAGAAAAAACTCCTATCTGTCAATTATCCAGAAGAAAAAAGTTATGATTGTAAACAAAATTACTACACGGCCATAACTATAACGTTTACTTACTGTCCAAACAATGTGACCTCATTATAGTGCTTACAAGAAATGTGACGGCCAGACAGATGCACGAGCACACAGATGGGCAGACAGATGGATGTCTTGAGTCAAAATTCGATTATTTTCTTGTGTGGCGATATTTACGATGTTGAAATCTTCTCTCTGCATTCAAGATGAAAGCTATAATTATTGAAAATGGTACGCTTGATTTGTCATTGGTTTATCTACAGTACTCCGTGAGAAATTATTCAGTAAAATATAAAGAATATTTTAAAGATTGACAGTTTTTATTGGGTAAATCTGGCGTAATAATATATTATTTAATTCAGAACAAATAGGCAAACCAGAAAGAAATTAAAAACAGAAAATTAAATTTCTCAAAATATCATTATTAAACAATTTCCTTTGAAGCAGTCAAAATGTAAGAATGATACACAACTTTCTTTGAGATTCTTGATATGTTGCAATAGGTGAATGGCGTGTTGCCAATTTTTTTTTTCAATAAGATTTAATACAAAGTAGAAGATGACAACTTACATGACATTGGAACCATTTCTTTTAGATGATGATTGAAATGCTGTCATTTAAGTAAACACTCACAACTTTGTTTTAAATTTTATATAAAGTAACATCAGGTTATACTGCCTTAAGGTGGTCATTCCCTAGAAAGAGACATCCGATAGGGAACTATTTATTATTTTTGGCCATAACTTTTTGATCTTAGTACGTATATTTAAAAAACTATAAGACTACCTAAGTAGAACCATAAGAAGCCTATTACTATTACTAATTTTCACTCAATAATTTCAGTGGTTTGCAAAATAGTTGAATTTAAATTTAAAGATTGTTCAAATCTAACTATTTCGTACTTTTAAATCTAACTATTTTAGAAACGACTGAAATTATTGAGTAAAAATTCATAGTAATAGTCTACTTAAGTAGTCTTATATTTTTTTAAAAGAAAAAAGTTATGGCCAAAAATAATAAATATTTCGGATGTCTCTTTCTAGGAAGTGGACATCTTAATGATAAATTTATTAAGACAGTATGGTACATATTGGATACAATATACACAAAAAATCGAAAATCGTTTGTGAAATCAATAGTACACATTCCCCACATCCAGCTCTAATAAGTGCAATGCGTATAATATTAGCTCACTGGTAATATTTTCTTCATATACGATCCTCTTAAAAAGTGAAAATTCTAGAAAATTTTTTTCATGTACAAAATGTGCCTCCATCCTTTGTGTTTATTTTTTCTCAATACACTTGGTATCTATTTCGAAAGATAAAACAGTTTCCCACTTGCTATATTTATTTCTGCAAATTCTCATTTTATCGACATAGCCTCAGAAAAAAATATATTTTCAAAATACGACCTTCATATTAACACTTCCTTTTAACAAATATGTAATGACAACACGGTAAAAAGAGACTAATTCTCGTGAAGAAGTTAAATAATAATTCACTATTCCACGGATCATTACGACATTTAGTAAAATTCTATTCTATTAACCAAAGGTCAGGAATTTTACTTCGACGCCAGAGACTTCTCTCATATAGACACAATATTATATGGCGAACACAACGAAGTGGTGAAATATTCATTATTGTCAGATACAATATATGTTTGGTAATTTAACTTGAAGACAGTAATGGTTCTTACAAAAACGTGTAATACATATCAAATAAGCAAATAAAAAGATAATTATGAATCAAACGCATACTTTTCTGCTCTGTTTAATATGTGTGTGTGTTTACTTTGTTCATTTTTATAATAATTAAATATAAAAACCGAATTCACTGTTGGCAACATAAAGCATTTTTGCCAATAAAATAAAGCATTTTAATATAATAATAAATCATACATAACAAAGTTTAGGATTAATGGCATAAAACTGCCATGTAGGTACCGTGTGCGTCACAAATGCACACAACTTGATAAAGTAAATTTAACTTCATTTTAAAATGTTAATACATATAACCTACTAATTGCAGTGTTAAAGGCATTCGACATTTGACCCTGACCGAGTGTCAACATTAGATTCCAGTGTACAGCGGTACTTTTATATGTTTTTTTATTAATGCGGTTTTATTATCTCCCTTAATTAAATGATACGTGACAGTCAACGTAATTTTAATTTAGATTTTGGGGAAGTAATGGTGGGCTGTAACATACCGTGATCGAAACTGGATAATGTTGGTTCAATGTGACATCCCCCAATACCTCCTCTTCGAGTGAGTCTTTATAATAAACTGACCATATTAACTTTTTGCGATACCAGCGTATGCCTCCCATAGATAAAAAGAAAAGCAATAAAGTCAACAAAAAGCTGAAAATGATGCATACTCCTGCGAGCTTTTGAAATAATTGAAGTAATGTGACTCCACATTTCAACTGCACTGCTTAAATATATAGGGCGCAGATAATTTCAGAACGTCCGATTCTACCCCATAACAACAAAAAACCTTTCTTGAGTCCATAGGACCGATGAATATTTTTCTTGTCGATTTTTATTAAAAAAGTTAAAAATGAAAACTTAGGGGAGGACACATTGGAGGCCTGTATCACCACTATCAACTTTATTATCCAATATCGGACTATAGTCTATATAGTAAACCACACTGTGTTTTCCCTACACACTATATCGATCCTTGAAATATTTCCGCATAATTCTGAATTACCTTGCTTGATAATTTGGAATTACAGTTGGACCCAGTTGATACTGTCATACGTGACACTATAAAATATGATAAATTCTGACCACTGACTTATAGATGTTTTGTTTGTTTTCCAAAAAAACGTGTTTTTGCATATACTTCTCTAAATAATCTAAAGAAAGCTTCCTAAAATCATTAATAAATTATTTGTTGCAATTCCTGTTATCCATTATTTGTGATTCTCTATAGTATACATTTAGCTACATTGGCCTACTTAAGGAGGTTGAGGCGTTATATACACTCCCAACCAAAAGCAAGTCGAATTCTAAATCGGAACTTTTCCATAATAAATTATTACAAAAAGCTATAAGTCGGTGATACCAATAATTATTGTCATAAAGACATAAATAAATCATTTTTTGTTATTAGTTAATTATTTAAGTAGATTTAATTATTTTATTTAATGAATTAACTTATAGATGTTTTGTCCAAACTTATTAATAAAAAAAATATGGAAATATATGTGTATTTTACAAATTTGTTTCAGTAAATAATTTTTAAAAAATGAGAAGCAGTAAAATTTAAAATCAAATCATTAAATAATTGAAAAATCAGTTAAAATCATTAACGAAAAGAGAAATTTGACAGTTCACAAACGTTTAATAATTTTTTTTATTTATTAAGTCTCCTAATTAAATTGGAAACAATATTAAAATATGCGTAATACATCAATGCTTTACATAGTTAGTTTTCAGAACTGCTGACATTATTTGATTATTTGCTATAAATTAAAATGTACCGTTTGCATGCTGGGTTGACATATTATGAGTTTCCTAATGACTTTTTTACGGAAAATTGTGTCATATAGAAATCTATTAAAAAAACTTTATTTCAGATTTTTTTCATTATTTTCGTCTAACGCTTCAACCTCCTCAAAAAACATACCAAAAGAGTGCATTTATTTAAGATAAATCAGAAATAACGCTTTCTGTTTGCGCCTATCTAAAAATTTTCGTATTAACAAATCAAATGAACGCTTTATGAATAAACTTATATGTACAGGATGTTTCGAAGGTCGATGCAGAGCCTTACGTAGGTTACAGGGGAGATGACTTTGACTGTATTAAGCTAAATACAGGGTTGGGCAATAGTCCCGGAACGGCTCGATTACAGCCGAACGGGACCTCGTATCAACTTCGGGTTTTCGACACTGTATTCAGCGAATTTTTAGAACTTCTTGACATGTATTTCAGGACCGTGACGTCATTACGTTCCGAGGTGTGACATAAGTGTCAATTTTTTTAAATGAAACACCCGGTATATTTTTCCATATTTGCATACTTTAAGGAGTCGCAAATTCAACGATGTAACGTTTGTATGGATTCTGTTATGTAATGTGGTCTCAATAAGGGAAAATTAGAAATTACAATCGTAATTAACAGAGAGTAGTTTTATTTTATTAAATGTTCAAATTGGAATCCTTCCACTGCCTGACAATGTGCTAGCCTGTCCACAAATTCCCACTGAACATTTTGGAGGGACTGAGGTGTAATATTATCAGCAACCGCTAGAATTCTTTCTTGAAGCTATTGTACCGTGGCAGGTCTTGTGCGATACACCACAGACTTCAAATGACCCCAGAAAAAAATCAAGAGGGGGCCTAGCTGGCCATTCGATATGACCCCTTCTACCTATCCATCTCCGGGTAAGACAGTGTCCAAAAAATCTCTTACAATTCTGGCATAGTGTGGCGGAGCTCCGTCTTGCTGGAAGTACACGTCATTTGCGATCACCTGAGGATTTTCGCGGTTGGGAAATATCTGAATTACAGCGGGTATAACTCTTTCGCGTAATAAAGTTAAATAGGTATCAGCAGTTAAATTACCATTTAGAAAAAACGGCACTATTACATGTGTTCCAATTATACCCGCCCAGACATTTACTTTTTGTGGATGTTGTGTGTGCATTTCTTCCATCCAATGTGGATTCTCAGCAGACCAATAGCGACAATTGTGACGATTGACAAATCCATTTAAACAAAATATAGCCTCATCGGAAAACAAAATGCGATCTACAAACTGTGGTGTCTCGTCTAAGAAATTCATAATTTGTTGGCAAAACTGCATTCGACGATCAGGGTCATCTTCCGCAAGTTCCTGAAGTAAACTGACTTTGTAGGGATGTATTTTATTTCTCCTGAGTATTCTTCGAATGGATCTTTCACTGTTACCAGTTTCTAATGAAAGTTTCGGAATTGACGTTTTAGGCTCCTCCTGAATCGCTAACAGTACATCTAAAGCTCTGTCGTCGTTTGTCGCTGTTTTTGGGCGGCCAGTTTTTGGTAAATTCTTGACATTTCCCGTATGTTCAAAATTGTGCAAAATTCGACATGCTGTCGACTTGGAAATCGGGTTTCGCTCAGGAAAGGTATCGTTGAAGAAGTCACTTGCTTCCTGAAGAGATCGACACCTCTCTCCGAATCCAATCATCATGAGTAAAGTTATCCGTTCAGTGTCGTTCAGTTGAGCCATTTTAAAACACGTTTTTAGAATCATAAATTAGTAGTACAAAAGTAATGTCACAGTGACGTTTATACCACGACTTACTTAGATAAACTAGTAAAATAATGAGAACAATTTAACTATGACCCGTGTTTTTATTAAACGACTACAAAAAAACTTGTTTACGTGGGTCTTAGTTTTGTAAAAAAAATGGTAAAAAAAGAGTGTCTTTTTTGGATACAGCGGTTTGGATATCCACTGTTCTCTTTTAATTACGATTGTAATTTCTAATTTTTCCTTAGTGAGACCACATTACATAACAGAATCCATACAAACGTTACATCGTTGAATTCGGGACTCCTTAAAGTATACAAATATGGAAAAACATACCGGGTGTTTCATTTAAAAAAATTGACACTTATGTCACACCTCCGAACGAATGACGTCACGGTCCTGAAATACATGTCAAAAAGTTCTAAAAATTTCGCTGAATAGTGTCGAAAACCCAAAGTTGATACAAGGTCCCGTTCGGCTGTAATCGAGCCGTTCCTGGACTATTGCCCAACCCTGTATATATACCTTAGTACAAAACCTTACGGTTTGAGATCTTCGAGATTTTCTTGGCTTTTAAAAAAATTAAATATTTTCACATTTTCACCCTAATAACAGATCAGTGGAACATTACTCCTTGGTTATTTTACACTTTTTTAATATTTCTTCAAAAATGCAATTTGCTATCTTACGAAGTATTTTTTAATGTTAAATGTGATTTATTACTCGCCTAGGCAGTTGGGTTATTTGTTGTGTAAATTCACACACTCTGTCATTTAAAAAAATTAACAACCAAGGTGTAACATTTCACTGGTGTGTTATTAGGGTGAAAATGTGAACAAAGTGGATAATTTTCAAAACACTAAAATCTCAAAAACCATAAAACTTTGGCTTAAGGCTATTCCCTAGAAAGAAACATGAGATGTGGAAATGTTTATTATTTTTGACTTTTTTTTCTTAATACGTATATTTAAAAACACTATAAGAGTACCTAAGTAGAACCATAGCAAGACTATTACTATGAATTTTCACTCAATAATTTCAGTGGTCTGCAAAATAGCTAGATTTAAATTTAAAAATTATGTTAATTTTCCTATTTCGTAGTTTTGAATCTAGCTATTTTGCAAACCACTGAAATTATTAAGTGAAAATTCATAGCAATAATCTTGTTATAGTTCTACTTAGGTACCCTTATACTTTTTTTAAATATACGTACTAAGAAAAAAAGTTATGAGCAAAAATAATAAATATTTCCCTGCCGAATGTCTCTCTCTAGATAATGGCCACCTTAATGCAGTCTGAATGATCTCCCCTGACGCTTTGCATCGACCCTTCTAACACCGTGTATATTCAAGTTCAAACTCTTGAATTGATCAGTTCCAATTCTATAAGTTCTGATACACTTTGATCAAAAATCCTTTAATATCCGCGCCGATATGCCATTGAGAATTGCCTACATCAATAAAAAATGCTTAAAATAACTTTTCCGTCATCCAATAATAAAGATAAACAAACCACATCCGCCTGTCTAGTTTAACTACTACCCGATGTTATTTTTGTAATATTCTTTACAATTCTCGATCGTTTATTCTTAAAACTCAATTTTTTAAATATTTATTTAAAATATACGTACTTGTTATGCCAGTATTTTAATTATAATTCAGGAGAATCGTGCTTTCCATATTTCTTTGAAATTAAACTATAGTAAACACAGTCAGCTTAATGAATTAATCGTTACGAATTATTCGATAGTATTAGAATACTAACATATTTGTTTGTAATAATTTGGAAATCCTAAAAATTTCTGTGTTAACGTATTTATTTTAGGCGTGTAGTGAAGCATAGATATAACTGCTTTGTAAAGTTTTGAAAACATCTGACGGTATAATTAACATATCTTGGAAAGACGTTACTTTCAAATATTTAAATATTGGAATCATAAAATCAAAGGTGTCATAATGGTAATAAAACGGGGCACAAGTTCGAAGCTAATCTTAATAATTCAGCAGCTTCTATGGAAATGCCTCAAAATGGTCAGTTATGTTTCGAAACGTACCCTGTCATTCCATCTACTTCTCTTGTCAACAGTGTTGACGTTGAGGGTTATTTATACCTATATTTAATTCAAATTCTAAAACGTATTTGTCTCTGCAGATAGCACTTAATTATAGTTAAAAATACTTGAATTTCCTCATTCAGTCGATAAGGCCTTAAAATAAGCATTACTTTTGAATTATTTTGCCTTCAGTAATGCTACGTCATTAGTATGATTGAATGCGAGCCTTAATGACGTCATCGGTCGCATTCATGGTAAACAGACGCCATTGTGTATAATAAATACATGTCATTTTACAAAGTATCAACCCTTTATAATGGAAAATATGTGGTGCTTTGTGCCAGGATGGAAAAAGATATCTAAAATGTATCTGGAAAAGTTTTCGCGACAACACCAAAACAAAAATAATGGAAAGTAATTCTATATATACGTAATTTACTTATGGCAACAACATTGTGCGATCAAATGTTGAGAATCTATCTAGCTAATGCTGTCTTTGAATTTCAACAATATTTGTGAGTTTTAACGAATACAATAAAGGCAAAGAAGTAATACAAATTTTTGAAATAAAAGGTAAGCCCCCTTTCTACGCCCTAGTTGAATTAAAGGCTCTAGCTCCTTTAAAAAGTATTTCTGGACATACATCTATAGGAATACTTTTTATATATTTGCAAAAATTATCATTATCTAAAGTTAACGGTAAGAATTCCCGGGTAAGCTGTCGGTTTTGTTTCGTTTCATTGTATTTTATGTTACACGTTTTATGTTTGGTATGAACATTGCATACATATTCGAGTAAACTTTAACTTGGCTTGTGTATGATTTCATTTTCTCTTGCACACAAAGTTAAGGGAATAGCCTAAAAACAATGTCCACGTATGTCGACAAAGCATACTTCAGCAGAAGAAACGACCCTTGGGCCTGCCAAGTTAAATCTTGCAATGTCAAAGGTAATTGGTTACAGTTATATTAACACTTTTCAATTATTCTCTATAGGCATATGAATTGTTTTCACTTCAGATCTTCATGACGATCATAATAAATACCCAGCCAAATACGAACTTAGTAGCAATATGTCTAGTTTACTTTCGTCCATTGGCAGGATGATTTAAGATACGACAATTTCCGACACGTGGCGATTAACTATCAGTGTTCTACTCTCTGTATTTCCTTTGTCGATCTACAATCCGAGCATGTCTATAATTCCTTTAACGAGCAAGCGTTTCTTTACTTGTTAGATATTTATAGTGTTCGAAAGTCCGATTTGTATATTGTCGTGTGAAAATCAAAGACAATATAAATATTATAATTAGAAAAATGAAACATATTTGAGGCTCCAATGTTCGAAGCGTTTATACAGTTTTACATATGTACATATATTCTCAAATAATAATGGTGTATTTTTTGTTATAGGAGACGAACGACCGAAAGGCAGCCGAGGTAAAACTAAAAAGTAAAAAGAAAAAAGGCAACCATGTCTTTTAAAGACCACTTAGAAATGATCAGCCTGAACGAGTCGCCTTCAAAGAAGGCTAAGTTCTGGCAGTCCTTCGTCAGATCCTTAAAAGGTAAGTAGTAATCGTCCACGTTATTTTTTTTTACGTATCCCAATCAATCAACCAAGACGATTTTATTAAGAATTTAGTACAGATGACCGAAACACGTGTGGGGAGCCTATCAGATATCCACAAGATCTGTTAGTGAAGTCAGAGAAGATTTTTCCTCGGAATTCTCGAGTAAATGGATTTTCGTAAAATCTTCTGTAATGTATTTTTAAAACTAAGTGTGTAAATTAATGATAAAACACTCCTAAACGTCTTTTTATTTGAAAGTGGGCAAAAGCGTAAAAAATAAACCATTAGTTCTAGTAGAGAATTGAATTAGAAGACAAGAGACAGTATATACTTTTTCATCAAAATATATATTTTCCAAGTTATAAGGATTTGAACATTGCGATTTTACGTTTGAAAAATTGGTCCTTCGAGACTGTTCTTCGCAAATAACTCAATAAGTGTTACATACAGGTTGTCCATTATATCAGGGTGCTCGAGAATATCTCACTTAATATCGACCGTGCAAAAATATCGTTTCCAAAAATTTTGCCGATTTTTATAAGTTACAAAATGGTTTAAACACATTTGAAATCCGTTGCCTACTTTAAGAGTTATGACGAAAAATATCGAATATGCTTAATATGTATAAGCAAAATATCTCCGTTATTTGAAGAGATACGAGGAAAATTCTAAGGCGACAATTTTTTGCAAAACAGAGCATTTCAACGAGGTTATATCTACATTTTATGAAAACCGCTGCAATTTGAGATTTACTCTTTAGTGCTTTAAAACAAAATTATTTGAAACGGGCGGAAAAATAGATGATTTTCCTCCCTTTTCAACGATATTCACATGCCATATTTATTCATTACAACTAATCAAATACGCACATTTTAAACCAACAATTTTTACTTCCCTCGCATACCGAAGGGAAGTATGTCTGTCTGTCTGTCTGTTGGTGCATTAACTAAAAAACTACTTGACGGAGAGAAGTCAAATTTGGTAGGTAGCTGACGCTACTGTCAGCGGAGAAATAGTTAAACTTTAACTGGAGAATATACAGGGTGGACCGTCTAATGGGAATAAATAATGGAAAACATTTTTTTTGCTCAAATTTAAAATTTCCACCTTTCATGACACTCTAAACCTATTTCAGAAAAAAATGTATATATTTTTTTACCAATATTTTTGAAAAAAATTTTGCTACTAGAATAGATGAAGAAAAATTTCTTTTTGCTCAAATTTAAAATGTTCACATTTCATGGCATTCTGAACCTATTTCACAAAAAAAAGATTTGACAATTGTTTTGAAAAGATTTGTACTCTTTTTTTACCACTTACTACTATGGAATACATGAAAAAAAACAAAATTTTTTTGCTCAAATTTAAAATTTCCACGTTTCATGGCATTCTAAACTTGAAACATTTTCTTTATAGGATTATGCAAACAGTGGAAAGAAAAGCTATCTATGAGAACTAAAGGAAAAACTATATATAAAAATATTAATGAAATCTTTGCATTCTTTCGATAACCTGACTTCTGGTTATGCTAACAAGTAAAATTCTGATTTGCCATTCTCATTTTAACACTAGCATCCAACCTAGTCCCCTACGGCTAAGCAGGCTAAACTAGTATCTACATGATCCCCTACGATATGTAAATTCAGTTAAAAATGAGAACAAAGGCCTGAAATGAATTTATTTACGTACCTTGTCTTTAAAAATTTTTTCATTCTAATGAATTACATTTTCATAAAATCTCATTCAGTTTCTTGGAAATGCTAGCCTTTGAAACTGAATGAGATTTTATGAAAATGTAATTCATTAGAATGAAAAAATTTTTAAAGACAAGGTACGTAAATAAATTAATTTCAGGCCTTTGTTCTCATTTTTAATTGAATTTACATATCGTAGGGGATCATGTAGATACTAGTTTAGCCTGCTTAGCCGTAGGGGACTAGGTTGGATGCTAGTGTTAAAATGAGAATGGCAAATCAGAATTTTACTTGTTAGCATAACCAGAAGTCAGGTTATCGAAAGAATGCAAAGATTTCATTAATATTTTTATATATAGTTTTTCCTTTAGTTCTCATAGATAGCTTTTCTTTCCACTGTTTGCAAAATCCTATAAAGAAAATGTTTCATTACTATAAGCAAACAAATAATAAATAATTCAATTCTAAACTTATTAAATAAAAAAAGAACATTTTTTTGAAAAAATGTGTAATCTTTTTTACCACTACTATAGAATAGACTTAGACACTTGTTTTGCTCAAGTTTAAAATTGCTACATTTCATGACATTCTAAAACAATTTAAGAAAAAAGAAAATTTGAAAGTTTTTTTTACCAACATTTATAAAAAAAATTACCACTAGAATAGACGAAAATTTTTTTTTTTTTTTATCAAATTTAACATTTCCACGTTTCATGGCATTCTAAACCTATTTAAAAAATAATAATTTAATTTAAAAAAAAATTGTTGAAAATATTTTTACCACTACTATAGAATAGACGATGAAAAAATTTTTACCATTAGGATACATGAAAAAAAAATTGTTTGCCCAAATTTAAAATCTCCACGTTTCATAATATTTTAAACATATTTCAGAAAAAAAAAATAAATTTTTTAATCACTACTATACTTGCACTCCACTACGTGAATGTGGAACTGAAAATGTGACAGATGGCAATAATATTTGGCATATGCACCTATTATAGTTTTATTGAAAAATATACAGGGTGATCATCCCAAGAGATAATTCAACCATGGTGGACATTGGTAAAGGTATTTGGGCAAGCCTTCCATATTTGGCACCTGTTACTTAATATTGAATTTTTGCCGTCGGATGACCACTCTGTCTATTTTTTTGACCAAAAGTTATCAGGTTTTCTTTGTAATAATAGTGATAACTATATTCCGATTATTATTCTCAATGTCATTTCGAAATTAATAATTCTTTAGAGTAACCTCCATGCACAAACAAAGAGGGAAGTTCTGTATAAACACCTTTATCGATTTTTTTTAACTAGCATCATACTTGCCAAAGAGGAGTATTCTTAAATAAAACTATTTAAAAAATCAGTAAGTTCTTCAAATCTTTCCGACAATCAAACATTAAGATAATTAAAAAGAATAATGTAAATTCAGTTAACAGAGAAAAAATAATAATCAGGAGAGCAACATGAAGCAACTATGGGAATAGTATCCACAGTTATGCCAATGGAGGGAGATCGTCCATAAAAACGTTATTCCTTGCTCAGAAAGTTAAAATATCTTTCTCAATTAATTTAAGTACAATATCCATTTGACTGTATTTCATGTTATCTGCTAAACTTGATATGATATTTTAAAAATTATTTTGAGGATTAGATAAATATTAATGTTCTGTGTGCTATATTCATTTTTATCATTACTTTTCTTGTTAGCTGAATTTACTTAATTTATTTAATTGTGTTAATGTTTGATGGTAGATGGAGAACTTATTGAATTTTTTAATCGTTTTATTTAACTATACTTCTTTAGGGCAAGTATGATGCTATACTCCGTTCGCCCAAGAGATTCCGCTAAGCCACTCCTCATTTTGCTTAGACCATTAAGGGCAACAATCAGCTTTACACGCTACAAATTTATAAAAGTGGCAAAATTCAACAATTATTGAATGGTATCATAGATTGTATATATTCTTTTATATTATTACAAGTGAGAACCAGCGAGGAGCATTTGTTATTCAACAAATACGCTTTTCGCTCCTGAAGTGCATGTGTTTCCTGATATTCATGAAGAATTTTGAAAACACTCCGGTCACTCACACCTAAATTATGTACAATTAATATAGATAATAATAATAAACGCAAATATAAACTATAATAAATATACATTGTTAAACTAAGAATGCCTCGAGAGAAAGTACTTTGAGCATGCCTGTATAATACAAAAAAGAAATACCTTCTGCCTTTGCAGTAAACCCGATGTTTTGCGTCTTAAGGTTATCTGGGTTCTCTGCAGCAGAAGCCTTAAAGATAGTCACAATATTTTCCTTCTCTTTAACCGAAAAATGTTTGCTTTTCCGTTTTTTGGGCGGAGAAACAGCTTGAGCTAGAGTCATAATTAATTTGACAAGAATGAATTTTTAACCTAAAAAAGAAAAAGTGGTTCTGGCATTTAATCAATATTATAAATCGTTTTTATTACGTACCTTGATATACACAAATATGCACCACAATATTGAAAAATACTATTTTATTAGATGAATAGGAATAGCAGCAAAAAACAGCAGTTATTTTAAAAAACCATACATCAGATTTGAGTCTGAGAACGATTTGTCTCGGAGAACAAATACCTTATATATTAGAGTTTTCGACATAGTTGGTTGTAACATGGGTTTTAAAAATTCAACCAATAGAAATATTATATTCAAATTTAGCGCACATTTGTGGGGAGTGGCTTAGCTGAATCTCTTGGGCGAACGGAACATAGTTAAAAAAAATATTGGTTTAAAAAATGTTATTATTATTATTATTATTAAATAGTTACTTCCTTAGTTGTAATTAATAAATATAGCATGTGATATATCGTTGAAAAAGGATGAAAATACTCTATTTAATACCCTAAAGAGTAAATCTCAAAATACAGCGGTTTAAAAAAAAAATTAAATATAACCTAGTTGAAATACTCAAAAAATTGTCGCCTAAGAACTTTCGTCGTATCTCTTCAAATAACGGAGATATCTTGCTTAGACATATTCCGCATATTTTCCGCCATAACTCTTAAAGTAGCTTATAAAAATCGACACAGTTTGCATAGAAACAATTTTTTTGCACGACCAATATTAAGTCAGATGTTCTCGAGTGCCCTGATAAAAAGGGTAGCCTGTATAATATTATATTTTTCGCCTACCTAGATGGGATGGGAGCCACCCCCAAATGAAAAGCCGACGTTGACAGTTTTTTGGCATTAGTTTACAGAGTCTTTAAAATACATTCAAGATGGAACCATGAAAATTCAATCTTCGCTAGAGAATTTGCCGTTTTTACGACTTCACTGACTACACTATACATGCTTTATAAAAACTTTCGAAGCTACCAATCTAAATTATAATCCAGACTCAGACTGTAACTATCCATGCAACCCAGTGTACATACTACAGACGTGTACAAAGTATACTATATGCCTATACAGTAACGTTTATACAGGGTGTAATTAGTTTCATGTCATTAAAAAAACTGGTGGTAGGGAACGACAAGACAAACAAAAAAAATCTTATATAACATGGGATCTAAAGCTCATAGTTTTGGAGAAAAGAAATAAACAAAAATTTCGCAAATTTTCAATAAAATTTTTTGAGAACTGCTGGAATATTGAGGTAGGTTTAGATCTAGATCTGATCTGAAGAAAACTATACTCTAACTCTCCCTTGTGCAATATTTTAGTTACTGTCGGTGTTTCGTTATGTACACACGTCCAACCCGCCGTTCGTTGTTTTTGTTATTTTTGAATTTCGCGTCATTGTGTATTTATAATTAAGACTTATTTTATTGACTTACCGTTCAAGTTGTCAAATTCTTGATTACGTACAGACACAACTTACTTGTTCGTTCTTTTTGTATTCCTTTTTGGCTTTTGTACCAAGTTTTTATTTTATTTTTCTTTATTGACAACGTTAGTTGATAGTTTATTGTTTAGTGTTGAACGAAGTGCGTATGTACTTAATTCGACGCACCGAACTGTGTATTGATACAGATGCAGAGATTTTGAATCATTTAAGTAGGTAGTAAGCTTTTAACCCAGGACACTCATTTATGTTACAAATGTTAACAAACGACATTTAAATTTTCTAAATTATAAACAATCCAATATTTTGTTCCAAATTAAAAAACACACGTGTAAAAAAATGCTCTGTTTAAACCTCTATGGCCATTATTTGCTAGCAATTGTCCACGAAGAGAAAACGAATTATTTACCTCTTTATACGGCGGTCGATGATCTTTTGACACCGCGTGTGCCGGCCAGCACTTTTTTATGACAATTTAAAAGTTGTATAATTGGGAAGTACAAGTCCATCGACCAAGAAAAGCAGTGGTTTTCAATAGTTGTCTACCATAATATTAAATATGTTAACCTAGATCAGTGTTTTTCTAAGTGCCCCTAGAAGAAAAAGTCATAAAGGTTTTTTGTTTGTCTAGTCGGTCCCCATTACCAGTTTTTTTTAATGACATGAAACTAATTACATCCTGTATATATGATATGATTATACCCAGTTAATATTAGCGTAAACCTAACTACTAATTTTTTTTACTTCAGGATCCGATGACCTAAGGGCCACCGATTCAGTCTACTCTCGCCGCGGCATCTTCCGCCCATTGAGCGACATCCCAGAGCTTTCCTCTAGCTGGCCTTTCAACAAATCAATCTACGACGATCCCAGCGCGGCCTCCGAACGTATCCACGTCCCCGGCTACAGATACGATCCACTCCACAGGGACACCTACGGATATTCTCCACGTGCAATCTACCCCCACAACTACGGATCACTCGACAGATATCGGCCTGGTAGGTTCGAATACAAACACTAGGTCGACTATGTACTAAATCGTCGTCTCATCGGTTGTTCACCACTTTCTACCGCTACAAGTGCCTTTATGAACATTAAAATAGCTTATGAGTCCAAGTACGAGTCCTTGTTGCACACCGCGCTGCAATAACCGCTCGTTCGGCACGTTTCGTCTGTGTATTATAAATATATATTACTATACTATATGTAACTATTTGATAATTATGTTATGTACAGCATATACTGGATAATAAATTTATAAAAAGAGATTCTATGTGCGCCCCGCAAAAGCTTGAGCGCCGATAATCTGCAATTGACTTATTCTACTTGTCGATGTTGTCTATAACTGTATAACATAATTAACCTGACTGTTTCACAATTGTGTATCTTTCACGGGTTTCTATATCTTTTAACATAAAATCTAACAATTTTCTGTTTGTAATATATTCATTTTAGAAATACTTGTGGCTAAAGAGACAACCATAAATTCCGGTGCACAACTTATACAGGGTGTTCCCTAATGACGTGCTTATATTTCAGGGTGTGACTGCTTAAGTCAGTAAGTTATGAGGAAAATTCCATATGAGCATATAACCGCAACGGTTTAAATTTATTTCTACAGGGTGTTGAAATTTTTTGACATCTCAGAAAGTACTTTAGATATTATTTTCAATATTGGTATGTATTAATAGGATATAAAATCACATATTTTAGTTAAAAAAGTTATTTTGTCGCTCCACCAGTGGTGTCCCTGCTAACATGTCTTTTTTACCAAGAGAGTGATACGCCACTGACATTCTTCCATGTGGACGCCACTGGTGGAGCGATATAATAACTTTTCTGACTAAAATATGTGGTTCCATATCCTATTAACATATACCAAAATTGAAAATAATGTCTAAAGTACCTACTTTCTGAGAATATAAAAATAACGATTAAAAAATAAAAAGAATTTAACACCCTGTAGCAAAAAATTTAAGCAGTTGCTGGCATATGTTCATATGAACTTTTCTTCATAAAATGACCTAAGCAATTACACACTGATATTAGCATGTTACTAAGGAACGCCCTGTATATTAAAGGCGTATGTATATTCGTTGAAAGTTTAGACTCTACCGAAGCACTTTAAATACAACAGACCGGCAGTTAGCGAACACTCAACTAGAACCATAAGGTACAAAAAATTTGTACGAGATGCTATTTATTCTTAAAAGGCCCGCCTGTCAAAACTAACCAATAGCAATATTGCGGGGGCGGCGCCTAAAACTGATATAAAATAGTCCAAATCCGAACTATGAGGTACAAGCATGCAAACTACACCATTTGATAGAGGAAATTCTAAATTATATTGTTTTATAACGACTGGCGATCTGATCGGTCGCTTGTGCAGATGCAAATGAATTTGACAAAAAATTATCTTTACCCGAATCATAAGGTACAAGGCATATCAGTATGTATACCAATCAATTCATTTATTTATGTATTTTTCAAAGGGAAGACAGGCGAAAAATTTGGCAGCACGAACTTAGCAGACGCTTATCAAAGAAGCGCCAGAGTAAGATGAATAAGTAGCTTAAGATGTAGCTTTTTTTGTAACAATTTTTGCTTTATTAAATTTTCACAGAACTAAAATAAGACGATATATAAAACTATTCCATTAGTTACTTTTGATACATATACACCACATTTATTTCTATTTTAATCAATATATGATCATATAAAACCAAATATTAATTCTTAGAAAAATGATAATTTCTAATACCCTCCAATGGTGAAAATAAGTATGAAAAATTTTAACAAAAACATGAACATACATTGCTTTCACTATGGAAGGAATGATTTCGTAATCAACTTTTTTCTAAGTGACAACCTCCATTACTAATTGTGTCTTTGGAGAGAACACAATTTTTACAAATAAAACTATATACCTATTATAGTATATTACATACACAACAACCATTTCGGGAAAAAACATTAAGGTTTATGATATATTGTTTAAAATAAATATAGTCGTTTAAATACATTTAAATTAAATGCTCAAATTATATTCCACGCACAATATCCAAGGCGAAATACAAATTCAACTAAAAGCTTATAAACGGTTTCTAGTAGGATTAATCCAATTTTGTACTTAATCCTGCTTTTCAATGTTTGGATCTATTCCGATAGATTTCTGTTTTGAGACAATCCCACAAGAAATAATCCAGTAGGTAGATGAGGAGATCTAGATGACACCCTATTAGTCCTCGTCTACCAATCCATCTGTAGGAGAGAACATTTTTTTATGTAATCTCGATTTTTAAATAAATTTCTCTATCTATTCATGTTTAAAAATTATTTTTCAATGGTAGACAAGGACTTATAAAGTGGCAAGCTGGATCTAACTCCTTTAGATTGTCTCTTGCCTGGTCATGTCAAATCCATAGTTTATCTGGATGGACCTAATACGATTGAGGAATTGAAGGGCATAATTAGAACAAGCAGAAACCCATCCCAAGATTTTAGATGAATTTGTATTTCATTTTTGATATTGTCAAGAAGGTACCTACATGGAAGAAAAATGGATCATTTATTTTAAATAAATTGACATAAACATCTAAAATATTTTTCTTTTGAAATTATTATGTTACACTACAATATCAGTAGTTTCATAAGCAAAAAAATGTAGGTACTCTTTCAAATGGCATTATTAGAAATGGAGGTTGTCGTTTTAAATAATATAAATTACTTCATAATATTTTCAGAAGCTTTTGAAAAAAAATATTTTTGAGCATAAATAGGTGGAGAAATGTATTTAAAAATCTGTTCGAGCAATTTTTTGTCATTAGCTTTGTTAACACTTTTATCAAAATTCATTCCATCATGAGTTCACGGTATTCTTATGTTTAAAAGTTATTATATTTTATTTCACCAGAGGGTATTAGAAGGTATCAATTTTTTTAATAATAATTAATGTTTCCTTTAGTATCTTCATATGCTTGTTTAAAAATAATGTCCACTATTAAAGCTGCGCATTCTTATCTAAAAGTAACTGGTGCAATAGTTTATACATCTTATTTTACTTTAACAGGAATTACCCAAAAATTAATTTAATAAATCCAAAATTATCATAAAAACCTCGCTCCACATCGTGAGTTCTGTCTCTCTCCAACGCTACTTCCGTATTTGTTCATCTCACTCTAACACTCGTCCTTTGTTAAATATTTGGTGAGCTTATACTGCCAAATCTTTCGTTTGTCGTCGCAAATTTGAAAAGTACGTGAAAAAACGGATCTATTGATGTAGGTACTGGTTTTTCTAGTACCTTGTGGTTCGAGTAAGGGTAATTTTTTCTCAAATTCATTCGCGTGTACCTAAGTTAAGCTGCCATGCTTATCAGAACGTTTGTCGTTATAGGACAATGTAATTCAGAGTCTTCAGTATCAGATGGTGTAGTTTGTTTGCTTGTGTTTTGTAGTTCAGATCTGGACAATTACATATCAGTTTCACGCGGGGTACAGTGGTCCAGAAAAAAAGCTTTTTCGTTAAATTGTTTAGAGCTCTTATTTTGCAACCGATTAGGATATTTTTTTTTATATTCGTGATTTAATTACGAAAAAATCTGGCATGGAAACTTGTTGAAATATGAAAATCTGAAGACGGCTAATGTGTCTAAATGGCCATTTTTATTAAACATTTTACAGAAACATAGTTTACATAAATCTTACTACTCGGGCGTTTTCGAGGTTGCTGATCACGAATCTGATATCCAAATTGTCGTGAACCAACCTGCAAGATGGCGGAATCGATGGCAGCTATAAAATACTAAGAAATGATAAAAAAATATTTTCCTTAAAGTTGATACTGACAAGTTTCAAATACTACTTATCACTATTTTTAAAGTGCAATTGTCCCAGTTTTAAATTCCAGTAAGACATTCAAGAGGCCGGTTCCAAAATGGAAATCAAAAAATTATTTAAATGCGTTATTATAAATAGGCTACTTTTAAGCATGATTGTAAAATTTGAAAGGCAAAAATGGCTGCTATTTTTTTATTACTTGTCGATCATAAATATGCGATTCAGTCCTCCATTAATTTTGTGCATTACGTAACCTAATATAGGTATAATATTAACATTTTTTTCATCAACTAATAATACAATACAAAAAACTTCAAACCTTTGTGTTAGATACTTATTGTATTATTAGCTGACGAAAATATGTTAATATTACCTATATTAGGTTATGTAATGCACAAAAATTAATGGAGGACTGAATCGCATATTTATGATCGATGGTTAATAAATAGCAGCCATTTTCGCTTTTCAAATTTTGTGCTTAAAAAGTAGCCTATTTAAAGTCACGCTTTAATTAATTTTTTGATTTTCATTTTGGATCTGCCATCTTGAATTTCTTACAACGTAAAACTGAGACAATTTCAATTTAAAAATAGTAATCAGTAATATTTGAACCTCGTGAAAATATATTTTTAACATTTTTTAGCAATTTATAGCCACCATATTGATTCCGCCATCTTTGAGGTTGGTTCACAACAATTTGGAAATTATGTTCGTGATCGTGATTCGAAAACCCTCAAGTAGCAAGATTTATGTAAATTGGTTAAAAAAATACATGTTTTCTAAGATTTTTATAAAGAATGGCCATTTAGACATATCAACCGTCTGCAGGTTTTCACATTTAAAAAATCGCCCATGACAGATTATTTCGTAATTAAATCACGAATATTTAAAAAAATATGTATCACAATCGGTTGCAAAATAAGAGCTCTAGACAATTTTGTAAGAAGAAACATTTTTCTGGACCACTGTGCGCCACACCGCCCCCGCAATAACGCTGCCACTCACTATCGGCAGGAGAGCGATTCAAGTATCTTTGTACAGTTTTTGTGGATAAATACAAACGTTAAGTAACTTACGGTTCTAGCTGTGTGTTCGTTAACTGCCAGTCTATAAGAGAAATTCATGGAAATTTCGTTCAAATTTTTCGTACCAGGGAAATTCCAAAATATACAACTGTAAATTTAGTAGAACACAAATTGGTATGCATTTAACATACTTTCAACAGTAACGGACTATTTTTACACCCATGATTTCATAACCGTTTATATTTTGAAGGTCTCCTAAAAATACGCCGGTATTTTAGAAATCAGTAATTTAACTTCGGTAACCTACAGTTTTGGCTCGGAACCCATTAAAATATCTACAGCGTCTCAGTTACATTGAAGCCACCTCGCACTTAGCACACAAGAAGTATTTGTCAATTGTTTGATTAACCGCGAGTTGTTCGCTTGAATTATACCCCAGCGAGGCTTTTAACACAACACACCTGCCGCTCCAGCATTTGCCAGGGCGATCCACATCTTATTTTTTTCGACACCTTCCCTCTAACGAAGAACTACATTTTTGTTTTTGTGCCAAGCGTGTGCTGTGTATTTTTGAGGGATGCGCGAAGAATTCGGTCGCCTTGGAGGTAAGATCTAGTTGAGCTTGTAAATGCTAAGCGTGCACATAACATTCCATTGCTACTAACCCTTATCAGAATAGAATGCGAACACCATGATCTCTGCAACGAATTTATTTTGTCTTTTAGGTTTATAAATTATTTCATTGTTCAGCACAGCTTTTTGGCTATAACAGCAGATTTTGGATTTTAAATGCGTCAGTTGTCTTGAACTTGCTTGTTAGTCCAGTACATTTAGTTAAAAAAAGTGCATTACTATGGAAATGCTTTGATCAGTTTGAACTTCACGGATTTGAATGAAATTTTTTGCAGCATACTCTAAAAATTATATTTTTATAAAAAGAAGTGACACCATATCTCAAAGTACATCATTTAAGCTTTAAGATCTATGCTATAAAATACAAATATCTCACTTATTAACGACGTTAATACCATTTGATGTATAATGTATAAGAGGCAGACTCTAGTTTTTCAATAATTGATGCCTTTAAAAGGTTTTATTCGCGAAAATAGTGTTATAATTTTTTTTTCGTCCCACACATCTTGTAACTTAGTGATTTGGGATTACAATCTTCCAATACGAAGTCAACTAAAATAACATCATACGAGTGACAAGCTTTTAACAAAAATAGACCACAAATACCATATTGTGTAACTTTTTCTATAAATAGTTAATAATTTTTAAACAAAAAGTTTTGAAAATATGTTTTCAAACATGTTGATGCCACTTTTTTCTACGACTGCAAGGTAAGCAAGCAATTTCGTAAGTAAACAGATATTATTTATTTAACAAAACACTAAGAATTGAAATTTACTGCAACAAGTCGGTTGCTATAAACCTGAATAGGCTAGCAGCCTATTTCAAAAAATATAAATAAATAAATGTGTCAGTTCTGTTCTCGACAGGACTGTGCGAAAAACATAGCAGCACTGTGCTTTTTGGATTTTTGGCACACATCGCATGAAAAAAGACAGTTCGAGTCATACTTACTTTGCGTTATTTGTCGTTTTCGAAGGCAGTCGTAGAAAAAACGTTTTATAAACAAATATATTCTCAAAATACAAAACAGTACCTACTTTAAAATGTTGTTTAATTTTCGTCATTTGGTCTTGTCAAGCAAATGTTCTTTTTTTTTTTCAGAGCGCGCGCCCTTCACTATCGAAGCGCGCGCGTTCGAGTATCGTGACACTGAGCTTAGTTTCAACCATTACTAGATTTGATAGTTTGCCTAAATCAAAGAATGATGGATACAGTTTTTTTCTCTTTCTTTTCACCTTTTTCTCATTTTAAGAAAAAGATCAAATTAACAAAGTTATTTACAAACAACGATATCTGATGCACACCAAATTTATTAACTAAAAAAAAATGCACAACTTTTGTGATTATCATATCTACTTTATTGTTTCTTGGTTTATGAAATATTTCCTTACTTAATTTCAGTCAAGAGGTAGTTGTGATATTGCAAAAGAAAATACAACTTTGACACCCTCTATCTTTTTTCACATCAACAACTTACTAATGGTTCACCCTATATACAGTATGTCTACTATTTTGAGAATATCCTCTCAAAATTTTCACTGAGTTCAAAGAATTTCCGAAACAAAAATTTAAATGTATTGGACTATGAACAGTTCCACACTTTCGCAGAAACCAAAATCGACCTTAGTTTTTGCTCTCATTGGAAACTGTTGATCGTGTTTTATGATTGTTCACGTGCATGATTCAACCCTTAAGTAATTGAATGACTGGATATAAAGTCGCAAATCTTGTAAAAGGTTGATGAAAAGTGTTTTCAGGGTAAAAGCAACAGATCTGCGAAAATGGCTTCTACATCATAAATCACTAAAATAACAATGAACTAATATTTACTAGTGTGGTGTTGATACTGGCTTTAATTGGAACGAGTGAGATGTCAACGAGGTTGATGCTTACATAATTTTCAACTGAATTCATAAAAATAGATATGCTATTTTTTACTATTTTTCACACTGTCCACAGAGATTTATCGTCCAGACAGAAAAATTTACAGAAAATATTAAAGCATTGCTGTACTTCTCTTATTCATTATGGAGATTTTCGGTTACAGAATAGTTAAAGCAAAAACAATGCTGAACATGTATCTTTTTCTGACAGACGAAGAATCAAGATGCATCATGGAAGTATAATCAATAACCTCAGTACTAGTACTCTCACATTAATTTTTATTTCGAATCATAATCTTTAATGCCATCTGTAACATTAATACATATTTCACTCAAAACCCTCAAGTCATTATCAAAATAACAAATATTTCAACACCTCGCTCTTTTCTGGTAAATTTGACTCTTACGAGGCTTCATAAAACGTTTGTTCATTGATTTGCCAATTGCTAAGGTTACCCTGTAAATGACTCTTATCTGCCCGTAGCAAGACTTGCCTCTTGGACTTTTAAGATATATTTTTAAATAAATTCTATGTGAATTTTGGCATCGCCTTGCGCTTGTTCTCTTCCCACTACCATATTTTGTTTATGAAATATATGGACGGCTAAAACAATTGAGGTGAAACTCGTGTAAAAGTTGAAGATTGGCTCATCTTGTAATCAACAGGATCTCTTTGAGCCATCCAGGTTTCATAAACTCCATTAGTTCGCTGATAAATTAAAATTGACACATAGCTAACAATATTTTTATGCGAACAGCTTTCCACATTACCAAGCCAAAACCTTTTGACGCCGACAGAGCCTGGAAAGACCATGTAGATCGTGTAAAGGGACGTGAACCAACTCAGTGGCCTAGCAGCATCTTCCACACCACTTATCCATTCTCTCGTTATCCATTGTACCTCGTATACAGCAAGAGACCACCTCCAGCTGCCGACAAATACGACCCCAACCGCTCTTGGCTCGACCATTTGGACCGTCTCGCTGAACTTGATAAACTCTACCCAACATTGTTCCCAGCTATTGGAAGCAAACTTTCTCCAACACCCACTAAGGTGAGTATCATTTACAAACCTTTGTAACAAATCATCAAATACTATAAATAATGAAAATTGCAAAGTTACCGAACGAGAACGGTTAACAATATTTTAAATCATTGAACCAATTCGACCATACTTTTGCGAACACGTAATGGTCAGTTGTTGGACTTGGTTGTATCTTGGGGAAATAAAATACGTATTGAGTCCAACAGTGGTCATACATACGGATTTACACATAACGATGGGTAAAGATACGTCTTTAGTATTGATTAAGATACAGTCGAATTTCATGCAAAATTTCTGGAGTGTATTTAATGATTTTTATCATTATAAGGGTTATCAACTATAAATTTAATAAGATACATAATTAACTATTTCCTTACAGGCTGGATCTTTCGCCCCTCGTCCATCTGAAGTAGCCTTTAACTATGCTGGTCAGCCAATTTACTCCCGCGGAGGGTTGTATCCAAGTAAGAGTCTATTCAACGACCTCCTCAACCCCTCCCCTAGTCTTCCAATTTCCGCCGTCACGCGCGACCCCTTCTGGTGGAATTCTCCCTTAAAACCCCTCTCTACATACAACCCCTGGGGCAAATCCCCCTTCTATCTCCGTGACTCTTACCTCTCCCCTGTCAAGAGGACGTTCCTGTGGGACAAACACCCCATCAGGCCGTTCGGTAAGTTCCTTTACTAACCATTTACCCTCAACCAAGCAGGCCCCATGCTATCTGACCCGACCACCTAAGTCTACCCCAACCCTATTTTTGAAAAGGGACAGCGCCTTTTTTGGTAAAAATTCATGTTAGTTTGAACTAGTGTAGTCACTAAGTCTCAGTATTAACCACAAGAAGTAATAATATGTGTAGAGTAGAATTAAACTGTCTGTTATGTGGCTGATAATTTACAAAATTAATTGTCCTATAGTACAGTGCGAGGTTAAATTTAGACAAATTCATTCAAATCGTTATGATTCTCGTAGGTAACCCCCAGAGGAAAAATCACAGGGATTAAATGTGGGCACCTAGTTGGCCACTTTATTATTCCTTCATAGCTTAACAACCATCTCAAGGAAATTCCACAATTCCTGCGCAAACATTAATTTTTTAAGGAAACTGTATGTGAGATATTCTCATACAATTCGGCACTAATAAACCACAGTTTTGCTTGTTGACTCTTCGTAGTACTGGCTCCAAACTCCAGTAATCTGATTCCTGTTAAGTGCATAGTCCTTAACTGGATACGTTGTGGATTTAAACTTAGCAAGCAATCAATAATCCTGTGTATAGAGGATCTTATTCTGATCTACATATAATTCCATTTCTATTCGAACGTCATGCCGACAATAATTCTTCGTATAAGGCTGTTGTTACACTCTACTGCTGTATTGATACCTAGAGGCTGGTTTTTACATCAGTTCGGCTGTTCTTCAGGATTGTTTCAAATTTCTACGTGCTACTATGTGCTTTCTTTTCCGATTGTACCTATCCATTTAGAGCTTCCAAGGCATTTGGATCTTTGTTATTCTGTAAAATTGCTTTACGGTCGTGAATGTAATAAAGGCACTATTAAAAGATTGTTCTACTGACCTCTGCGAGTATTATTTGAGAAGATAACGATATTAATGAATTTGTGTAAAACTCGCGTTCTATTTTGTTCTTTACGAATTATATATCGGAAATGTCGGAAAATCTATTAGCCGTTGCAAAAAAATCTAAAAACATTCCCTCGCCGATGTGAGTATGGTATCAACTTAAGTATCAATGTAACCGTAGGAATTTTGTGACTTGAAACCTCCACAGATATATAGTAATTAATGATCCTCAATATCACATAATAATAATGAAGAACACAAACATATTTTTTGAAAATTTGTGATTCGAACACGTCGTGGAGAATTCCAGGAAACAGGTTCCACCCATATAATGCAATGTTGTCAAGTTTCCAGTTACAAAAGGTTAGATTTAAGAAGAAATCAACAGATGATTTAACGGAAAGTATTAGCGAATGGTTTGTGTCTTTCGTCAGTATGAAAATAATAGTGCAGGTCAGCCAATTTAATTCAGTTTCAATTTGAAATATCTCCTGATGAGGTCATCTTGATTAGTGAAGCACTTCTCAAGTATTTAGTATAGTGTTTCATTGTTTGTGAACGTAACTGCAACGTAAAATGTTATTATATTTTTCTTATAATTAACAACTAGTAAGGTATATTCCAAGTAACTCTTTTATTTCAATAATCCCTTATATCATAATATTCATATTTTCGTTCCGTAATCTTGTTTATATCATTGCATAAATGTCTTCTTTAGAAGCACCGCCGTATTTTAAACTCCTTTGTCATCAATAGATCATAATTCAAAACACTCACCTTATTATACTTCTTATAAAAAGCACACTTTACATCTCAAGCACAATAACAGAACGAAATTTTTGCTGTCCTCATTTTTTATGTCTTGGTCATGGGTCGCTTTTCGCTAACAATAGTAAACTAACATTTTAATACTGCCATCTGTGTATGTTCATTTTGTTATTAACATTGTAAGTATATTTAACACTTCCATTTTTAGCACAAAATAACTTTGTACTAAATATCTACAAGAGTAAACTAATATTTTGATTTGTGGTCAAATTATAGGTACAAATCCGTTAAAAAATACCACGTTTACAGAAACCAGTATAGAGCGTGTCCCAAATTGGGGGGCTGCGTGTATTGTTATCTCCGTTATTATAAACGATAGAAAGTCAGTTAAGTGAAGAAAGTTTTACATAGTTTTTTGGATAGTTCAATGGTGCTTTTAAATATAAGTCAGTTTTTTTAGGTTTTGAAAGAAATGGAAAAATCACAATTATTGCATGCCACAATTTGGGACGAACTGCATATACGTACCATACGCAAAATAAAAACATTAGTACGTTCGTTTTTATAAATTTAAAATATCCAAGTTGTATATTCTGTTTGGCCAATAATGCAACTTATTTTACCACAGCCTCCTCTATTTACAAGCCATGCACTTGAAATTGGCAACGCTGTAAAGTAGACATGCAGTAATCCGATCATTTATTTGGCGAGCGCATCGTGCGCCCGAGTATCAAGAATTAGCAGGAAATAAAAATATATTTCATTAATTAAATAACACTATGAACAATCCAATTAAATTATACAATACATTACAATTCATGCAGGTAATGTCCAGTGCTTTTAAGGTCCCTATCAGGGGCAATGTTAAGTGATGAAGAAATATTTTGTAGGTATCTCCTCTGAGGTAGTCGATATTAAATATTCTCTGAAATGATTATAACAAGCCGGTGAAAGAGTGAAAGCTACAAATGAAACAAACACTGTTGAGGGATGATATAGTCTCTTTTCATTAACATGAAGTAATTCTGATCAGAGATTAATTCCAAGCTACTTCTGTATTCACATTTTTTGGTATTTAGTATATACATTCATACAGAATCAGACCTTATTTTAATATTTCACTGTGCAATACACGTTAAATTTTTCTGAAAGTTGTTTAAAAAAACGACCTCTTTTTGCGATAAATAAGAGGGCATTCTAATAATATCAGCTTCATCAGAGTGTTTGATACACCCAGAAGAACTAGTTGATGGTAACCAGTTCTGTCGCGGAATTTTCTGAATCCAAAGATTCTTTCGTTCCTCATTTTTGGGAAAGGAAAATGTCGAAACTGTCATTTTTAACGAAGTATCGTAGTTTGATTTGCAACTTTTATTGCATGATATTGTCACCCATAAATAAAAGTCTTTCTTGGGCTGTCAATGTAAGAAAAGAATGATAAACAATTAAATTATAACCACAGCTGCGCCATTTGTCAACTAGATACTACAGGACTACCAGCAGTGTTGCTACTTTTCTACTTCTTGGATTGTAAGTGGAAGAGGCTGTGATTTTACCCAACGCTTAGACTTTTGTTTTGCTGTTATTCTATTATTGATGAAATTCAGTTACCATAACAATTTTGAACGTAAATTCTCTATAAATGGACTGCTCCCTGGTGGTCTGGAGCATATCAAATAATCACAAAAGATACTTGCAAACTATCTGCATTGAATGTGTTTTATATTAAACTAAGCATCCACACTGATATATGACAATTGTTTAAAAAATGCAGCAAGACTTTCTTCCACAACGCTATGAATAATTGGTCAAAATTATTTTTCTCTGTTTAGTATTATCATTTTTCTTAAGGGACAAAATAATCGTATATTAGAGATATGACTCTTTTTGATACATATTACTATATACCGTATTTGTATGTCATTGTATGTACAGATCGGACAGAATTTACCAAATATTTAAACTAAAAATATCTCGTGAAGAAAATTTGTATATTTATGTTTAATTTTCCCATATTTCAATAAGAGCATTATTTAAATGTCACACATGCACAAATGTACCTTACATTTTATATTTTAATTTGAACGGTCAAAGTGCATTTCTTTGGGAACACGAACTAAATTTTAGTTTACTGTTGTAAAAGTTGTAGAAGTTTTTTATCAAGATTCCCAACACACCTATACAATGAACACTTGTCAGTACTTCGTAGTTCATTTTTTTCACGTTCCGTAATAAATAATTCATTGAATTTAATAAACATTTCTTGTGTTTCAGCTGCCGTCTACTAAGTGCGAAAACTAAGAAGATCGATGAAATCAACATCGCAAAACATTATATTCTGCGACTGACTGAACAAAGCAAGCATTGAAACATTTGTTTGTATTTATAAACAAATGTTTCAGCAGGGTGTTCATTTTAATTTATTCTCTCAAAATATATAAGTATACATATATAAATATTGTTGTACCTACTCAAATAATGTGCCTTAAATTATACAAAAAAAGTAAATAGAATCAAAAGCCAGACAAAACATATTTTCTTGATACTTTTGTAAATATTTATCCTTCAGATCGTCCTAGAAACGATTCTATGCTGTTTAAAAGCGTGTCTCGCATTCCACCAAAAATTCATCGTTTTAGGATGTACACATATTATTATCGGTCTCCGATTGTGGCATGTTAATAAAGAAATTAATCCAAATAAGAGTCTTTTAATTCCCAAAAACCTGTATTGCTGTTGGAGGGAGCTGGAATCTTGGGAATTGCTTTCCACAACGCCAAAACACTTGAGCACAACACTCGAATACTAACATTCGTCGTGCTTTTCGTCAACTATGGTGGCATCATCAGGAGACTATTAAAACAGTTTTAGACAGCATCAAAATAAAGTGCTGTGTAAAACATTTTGAGCATCCAAAATGCAGGGTGCATTTATATAAAGTGAATATTTGAAGCTGTATTTCCCTATAACTTAATTAAATAGTCCTTAGTGTTTTAATTTCAATTCCTCATGTCATAACAAAAAAAAATTAATTCTGTCCTACAAAATAGCCACTGCAGCAGTGTTTACTTTTTGTCAGACAGTAGATCGGCTCCTTCAAATTGACTATTGTATTGACGTCCTTTTTAAGTAATTGTCAGACGACGACGTGGCACAACGAATAAATGACATCTCTGTAACGTTATATTCTTAACAACATTTTGACGTTTGTTTGGTACGTCAATGTGACGTACTTGTAACGTCACTTTTTAATATTGGGTGTTTCTATGTATTACCACGTTTAGCTTGTTCTAAAAATGATTTCTAGATGGTGCGCGGCGTCACATAAATCATTACAAATCAGCAGTCACGTTTTATTTTAGATTCTAATAAATTTACAAACGTCAAATAATTTGAACTGCAAACTTTATTCTGAAAACATCGAACTAATGGTCAGATTAGAAATCATTATTCTGTAGTCGGACTGAGATGATGCAAAAAACCTACCATGGGCATACTAGTGGAGTCAATGAGGCGGAATTTTGGCCCGATTTGTTATATGATCGCAGTTGACATATCAACAAAAACAATCTGTTCTGTGGTTTGTTTTTAAGTTTGTGTTCTTGTACGATGTGATAAAGTGTTTAACCATTGTTTATTGATACATACATTCAATTTTAACAATGCCTAAAAAGTGTTTTGTGTGCAATGCGTATCAACTGAAAGAAAGTATGCCATCTTTTCATAAGTAAATCAATAGACGCATAGGCGTAGAGGGCGGGTCAGGTAGCCATTTTTATTTTAAGTTCATAAAGTTATTATTTAAATCAAAATATGTATTTTCCTTTTTTCCCATTCTTGTAATCAGAATCATTTATGTAATATACCCAGTGTTACATAACTGTTTCATAAGTTCCAAAGCATAAAAAATTAATAAGAATCCTTAGCTCGTAATTAACCCTCTTCAAACGATGCGCCTATGCAGGCGGACGAATGTAAACATAACCTCTACTTGCCCTTTCTATCACTTTATTATTTACTTTGGCTTCAAACACAGTATATACCATTTCTACAGTATTCTTTATCTACGTCTCTTATTGAATGGTCGCAGTGGAGGGTCTGACAGGAGCCCACTCACATATGATTGATCTGTGGATAGAACTTAATATATTTCTCTGAATTATGTGGGATCATATAGTAGAACGAGGTGCCGCTAAGTATTTAGCTACTATCCTTTCATCAGAACGCAGCTGATTTTTTTCTCTACTGACTACATACACTTCGTGGCCTTAGTATACATGTTAATCTGCCTCTGCCAAGTTCACATACAAATCCGCTTAATCTTAATACCGGGTCGCTTATTATTGCTGCTAATATTTTATGCGCATGGGCCTAAGCTCCAACCACTAGTAACCAGGGTGGGCAACGGACACGCCGGACACTGAAATTGTACTATACTACGTCTACGCATACGTTGGTCATTCTCTTCGATCTTACACCTGCAATACTTATCAAAATGGGACATGTGTCCATGTCTTGCGTCTTTAGGGGATTTACATCTAGGGAGGGCATGCCACGCCTAAAGAAAACTTGGTGAATAAGTATGAATAATGAATATTGAATTTTGAATTATTGAATTGAATATGATGGTCTCAAAAATTTTTTGTTTGCGGCGCTCTCTCTCCAACCGCCCCGTGTGCACAATTTTGTCCATCACGAGTGCTCACCCACAGCTAAAAGCCACAGGCCGCCACTGATATCTTAGCTAGAAAAGTTATTTTATCCCTCCAATCGCAATTTTTCATTTTTGCATTTTTCTCACTGTCTTTTGAGGACAGCAAAAAATTGTGACGTGGTAGGGCAAAACTGACGCCGGCCTCTGATTCAGCAAAACCAAAATATACCGGAAATAATTGGTCTGGTCCGTAGAATCAACAATTTTTTTTCTTGTTTGTGCCGGTGTAATTAATTAGTTTTAATTTGTATGTAATTGCTTAATCAAGAACTGTGCACACTGACGAGAAAAATGCAGGAGACCGTTTTCACGTAGGCTAATCAGGAAAAATATCCACATGGAAAAATTTCAGTGGCCTACCACTTTTTTAGTAAAAAATATATATGAGAGGACGTGTGTTGGCATGGACGCCACTGGTGAACCGATAAAATCACTTTTCTAACTAAAATATGTGGCTTTATATCCTATTAACACATACCAAAATTGAAAATAATGTCTAAAGTATTTTCTGAGATAAAAAAAAATAACGATTAAAAACCTTTCAACGCCCTGTAGCAAAAAATTTAAGCGGACATATTGTGTTCATATAAATTTTTCTCATAAAATAACCTAAGGAATCAGACACTGAAATATTCGCACGTCATTAAAGAACACCCTGTATAAACATTCATGCAACATTTTATTTTGTAAATAGACGCCTTAATTTTATATTTCATTGTAGTGGAAATTTTTTATCGGTGGACTTTCCTGTTTACAACAAATCAACGCAGAGTTAGTAGTTTATATTATAAAATAAACTTCAATCGAAATTGTGAATTTAAACAGCGCCGCCCCTTAGCCCAACCGGTGAATTTTGTCTAGTAAGGTGGCGTCACCAATTTCTTATCAAGCGAGGCTTATACCATTGTATATAGAGTCTATATACAATGCTTATACCTTACGTGGTTATGGTGCCATCTAGACTTCACATTACAGACCTCAGAATATCGAGACTTTCATGTATGCCAGTGCCATCTGTTGGTTAATAGATTTAAAGTTGCAGATGCCATCACAAAAATAAAGGTAGGCGCAACGAAGTGGAAGGTTCACTTCGTTCGGTAGGCGTAAGGTGCAATATGTAGGTAACTGTTTGTACCATGAATACACATACACTACTGCGTCATACTTCTAGTGATCAGTGTTGCCAGTCTATTACAATTGTAATAAATCTATTACGTTTTTACTTATTTTAATACGTCGTTACGCCTTTAACAAATCTGTTACGTTTTTATTTCGACCAATGGTCGAAGCGTTTTTCAATGAAATCACTGTAATCAGTTTAGTTATGCAGTGTCATCTACCGTCAATATGATGTATCAATTTTTGTCTGTTTCACATTGGATTTTACAATAGTATATAGATGGCAGCCCTAGTATCAGGTATCGATAGTATCGATAACTAAAGAGGTTTTGGCAGAGGAGGATGAAGAGCTTTCTGGAAAATACAATAATGTCAAAAGTCAAAATTGTTAATCCAAATGTTATCGTCGCTGCCAAGATTTAATTTCACTGATTAAAATTGGGCTTGGAAAGTATTAACAAAATTGTGACATCTAGTGACCATATTGCGTAATAAAATAATAAACATTTGTAAGTATAGATGTCGCCATTATCACTATATGCAAAACAGTAATCTGTATTTCGTTGTTCAAAGTTCTTTGTAATTTTAGGTACCTGTTACGTTTTTGTACAATCTGTTACCATTTTTATGTTAAATCTGTTAGCAAAAATAAATTTTAACTGGCATCATGGTAGAAATATATATGTTTCTACCATGACTGGCATCGTGGCATCACTGCTAGCAACACCACCTAGTGATGGCGGCGATGGCGCCCGGAATCAAAAATGGAAATTGTAGTATTTAATATCTGAGATAGAGATGAGAGAGCCATTTTCAAAGCTATATTCAGTTTCCGTGAGTTCGAAAACTTTTCGGAAGTTCAAGGTCATTATAAGTTTCAAATGCCCCTCAAAATTTCTGTAGTTGTACTTATACAAATTGCTTGGCAGTTTTACTTCCACATCCACGTAGTGGATTGGAAGTATAGTACCTAATCGTAAAAAAGTTTTCAAATTTCTTTAAATTTTCCATTGACTCCAGGAAAGGACCTTACTAGCTCTTTAGAATATCCCCCAGATTAGGAAAGAAACGGATAAATAATCCTGTTTAAAACACTCTGTAATCTTGTGTCGAAAGGATCATTTTGAGACCACGGGTGAGGAGAGGACAATGGAGAGGAAGGGAACATGTTGACAAACACTCTAACAATTCAGAGGCATAGGCTGACAAATGGGTTAAAAATTAGTAAATTGAAATAATATAATATTTTTGACTCTATCGTGACAAAAAGAATAGTGCTTTGTTAGAATAATTACAAAGTACAGAAAAATTTAAGTTTGTCGATTTAAAAATTCAAATGATTCTTGAATAAGTTTCTCTACCTCAATATACATATATGTATAAGTGACATATGACAGCTATATTAATAGCTGTTTACATTAGTAAACAATAAGCAAGTTATTTACACGAAACCACCCAGAATTATTAATCTAATTTCTATCTTAATTTGAGGAATATCCTGTTCTTGTACGTACTGTAATCTCCAAATAGGAAGAAGCCGTCTAACGCAGATAAGTCCCATCCATCACTTCTTTCGCCATATGTCGTTCGCAATGATTTGTGTAACTGGAAGGAGACGTCCCAGCAAACATGTAAGTGTTGGCCGACAAGCGGGAAACTTCCGGCGTTGTCGGTTGAGTGCTGGTTATGGCACACAAGTTCAAGGCCAATATATTTTAGGCGATATTTTGCCTACTTACGGCTAACAGTTTTTGGGCCAACGTATTTTGGATGACAATCGGCCATATTTTGGATTAACGGCACATAGGTAATTATGCTGCGGTTGGTCCATTTGTCCATTTGTTTTCTCCTTGTATGGGCTATTTTGTATGTCATGTAGTCTGTGTGTCGAGGTTTTATGTGTCTTTCTTTAGTAAGTTACAGTGATTTCAATTATTCAGTTTGACTTAAAATGAGAACAAGCGAAAAGTAAGTACCTAAATGAATTAAGTAGGTATATAAGTAATATATTATAGTTTATTTGCTTTAATTTGTCACATAACCTCAATTGGGAATTACACTGTTTACCGCTAATGATGAGATTACCCACCTTCATAATCGCCAAAACCGATATTTTATAAAGTTTATATACGTTTTCAAGCGTCATTTTTGTTTGTCTTGTGCATTTCTATAATAATGGCCGAACTTTCTGCACTTAAAGTAGGATATAGATGATCCGGAGGGTGAGTTGACAGGTTGCAGTAGCACTAGCTGGGAACGTAGGTAATTTAGAAGCTTTTCAACATGTTTTGTACTGTAATATTGACATTGACGAGGCTTCTGATAGTTCTGATAGTAGTGATGATGTGCATATATGGGTGATAGTGAAAAAGTTACTTTAAATGAAAATAACCAATTATCTACCGCAGACTCCAGTTCATCACTTTTAAGACATTGGGCTTTGACCAACAATATAACCCACACGGCTTTTACTGAGCTTCTCTCTTATGGTTACAATCAAAATGTGATATTTTTATATTTAGGGATAAAAAATATTTGTTAAATCTGCACTGGGTGATCAAAATTCTTCACCCTACCTTGGACTTGGTAAAGTGCATTTTATATAAGAGTTTTATTTAATGTCAATGTTAATTTTTGCTTTTATCTACCTACATAATTTTTTCCAGGACTTTTTATATTGAACTTAAATTTGCACTGCATTGACTTACGAACCAAGGTTTCTGTCAAAGAAAGTGTTTCGCTTTTATGAGATGTTTAGTTCAGAGCTAAAACTATTATTTTTTAAAATATTCTAGGAGTTCTAAGGAAAAACCCACTTTGCAGAAAGGCTACTCAGCTGGAGGTAGAAAGTGTTATCAAAAAATGGTTAAGAACTGCCTCTGACAGAGATGGAGGGCGTAATACTAGAATGGAAAGAAAAGTTACCATTTAATAATTAAACTATAATAGAATATTTTTGTTTCTGTTATGATGTATTTTATTTTCGTGTTGTAGTCTTTAACTATGATAGAAATATTATATTTTTATTTTATTTCTTGTTACGAAATATTATTAAACATATTATAGTTATAAATACTATTTTTTTTTTTTTATTGAAACATATAGGTAAGTATATGTTTCTAATTCATTTATATTTGAGCTTTATTTGTTTCTTTGATATCAAGAACTATGAAAGGTGAAACTTATTTAAATACGAAAGTTCAAGCTAGCAGGCATGTCTTTATATTCCTGAAATTTTATTATATACCTGAATTGCAAAAAAATTGTGTTTTCTTAATTTTTATTGGTTATATTCTGCAAAAAATATTTAAAAATTTAGTAAAAGAAACCTGCGCCAAACGAATAATTTTCTGAAACGTTAACTGTTTTCATTTCAATGTTTAATAATATATAATACTTAATGATTACTTGGTTTCAGGTTTGTATTTTTAGGTGCGGGACATTTTATAGTAGTATTCAAATACAAATTTCTGTTGCGAAGAGGTGTCTTTCATTAACTTTTTAAATGTTTGTTGTGGTGGCAAATACCCAATAATAAGTAAGATAATATGAATATGCCACAAATAAATAATTAAACAGTATCTGAACGTATGTATGTTCTTCCGGAAATGAAAACCAATTTACAGATGAGCTATGCTTCAAATTTGACAAACAGATAATGTGGTTCTAAAGAAAAAAGGAAAAAATCCAAAACACTTAAAATGTTAACCAGGTAGGGGTATGTAGGGGCTGAAGAATCCGGAACAGTAGGGTTATTCGGCTAGTAGTTAATATAATAATGATAGTGAAAGAAATTACCTGCAGGGTACGTAGGTATATTTCATTAGTCTTCAAGTGAAAGTAATAATTATAATGTGGTTCACCTTGACCGTGACTGTTATTGCTATTACAGACAGAGAGCAAACAGACGTCACCATGTGTGATGAATAATGACTTCAATTTTTGTTATGGTTTGGAACTGGCTGACTGCAAGTTTATACCCATTTATACTTTTCATAGAACATAAAACTTTGTCAATCAGTTGCAAAAGCAGGGGGTGCATTACTCATCGTATAGTAGCGGGTTTGCAGTGCTACTAAATTTTAGTAGCACCCTGTATACGAGTGATTTAAAAATTAGATATTGGCCCTGTAGTGTGCCATCAAATATATATTGCGGTGATTCTCTTCTGGCGAAACGTCGGGCCACTTGTGGTAAGCAGTAATTGGCCCGTATTGAGGCCGTAGTCTCCTATAGACACAAGGCCAATGCTGTATAAATACATCGGTCCGGCACTTGAAGTTGCGGACAACGGCTATTCAGCCAGCATCGGGCTGGTAATAAATGTTTGTTGGGGTCTCTGTGTAAATCGCTTACATGTGCTACAAATGGTCTTTTATCTGTTTAAGAGGGGTATGACAAGAAGTCGTCTTACGCACCAGCTTCTTCCTATCTGGCGATTACAGTAAGTAGGTAAGTATATTCAATATACATAGGCACTGTCATGAGCAAAAAAAAATAGGACAAGTCATAAAGTATTTTGTCTGAAATCTAGTTGTGTACATAATTTTTGTTACATTGTCAAAATTCATTGCAGTGTGCCAAAACTAAGATGCTAGTAGAGTAAATCTAAAGGTCTGAATTGCCTAGAAAGGAATTGTCTTACAATAGCAATTTCTTTGCTGGAACTTATCTTATCTTTTAGGAGTTATTATTAGTGGTGCAACGGTTACGGTTGGGGAACGGTTTAGTTCACGGTTTTTGCTATTATACGGTTAACCGTAACCGTCTATTTTCACGGTTGTTATACGGTTCTTGCAGGTCTGAACGTGCAACTCGCAACAGCGGGCGCGGCGGCACCGATACGGATACGAGCCTGTTAGTTGACGGTGGAGTTTCAAGCGCGCATTCAGAACACTATTACCAAAACAAAGGCTCTTCTTTATTCTGGTGCTGAAGCAATACCTGAAACCAAAGTGTATGAATCTGAAGCATTTTCTTCTGATGTTCAGCCATCCACAAGCAGTGGAATTTGGAGCATATGCCAGCAAATAATTGAAAAAGTTGAAGGCGATGAACCAATGGCAACTTTTGCAAGCAAGTGCTAAAGTAAATTAAGTGGAAGTACCTCGTAATTTACAATTTAAATTTACCTAAAGTGTTTCTTAAAATCTTAAAATTAAAACTTTATATATTTTGCAGGCAACGCATGTAAAAAAGAAGTTAACGAATATTTAGTCACCAAATATACCTCATACATCAAGTCCTTTTTCGTTTTGGAAAAACTGTTATACGTTTCCTCGTTTGAAAATGCTGGCACTTAGGTATTTATCATATAAACCATCATCAGTTAATTCAGAGAGGCTGTTCGCCACTGCAGGGCTTGTGCAAACACCCAAGAGGAATAGGTTGAATCCGCAGAATTTGCAAATGTTATGTTTCCTAAATAAAAATTTGCCTGCTGTAAATTTTGAATACTAATTTTTGTTCTTTTGTTCTTTTTTGTATTTTAAATTTTCAGTTTAAATATTTTAACTACATTTTTAAGTAGGTAGATACAGATACCTACCTATATTTAAAAATGTAAATGTTTGTTTTCTTTTTTAATCTCCATCAGCTTTTATCGTTTACAATGTTTCCTGTTTATTTATATTAAGAACGTTTAATTTTACGCTGTTTTTTTATAATACTACTACAAAAATGTAGTTTAGTTTTTTTACGTTTTTGTTTTGTTTTAAATATGCCCTTTCAAAGTGTTGTGTTTTGTTTTGAAGAATAAAGTTTATTATTTTATCATTATGCGATTCATTTTAAAAACCGTAACCATAACCGTAACCGTAGGAATAACCGTAACCGTAACCTTAACCGTAAAACCCGAAACCGTTGCACCACTAGTTATTATAAACATTTTAACTTGAAACTTGGCTTGATGGTTTAACTCCACAAGCAGGGGCGGTTTTAACATGCTTGCCGCTCCCAGCACTATTTTAAGATCCGCCCCTACTCTTAAAAAATATAACATATATATATACCTACTCCCAAAAAATGTTTCCTAAAAAAAAGAATACTTACTAAACATTTCTTTTTGTATATTTTAAAAGAACAAAGGACACTACACATTAGAGGTGAGTGGTATATAAAATGACTTTTCTGTATAACACCTATTTATTAAAAATAAAGAAAACGTAAAATAATTTTAAAAAATTATACAAGATCAAGACGAACTTTTCTTGCTTTTTTCACAGCAAAATCATTGATTACATCGCCTGTTTTCATAGTTTTTAAAATTTCATTTTCAATATTTAACACTGCTAGTGAATTTAGCCTTTCCTGCGTCATTGTGGACCGTAAGTAATTCTTTACCCGTCGCATGGTCGAAAAACTCCTTTCTCTAGTTTGTAGCGGGTTTGCTTAAAAATATTCTGAAGCACATGTCGATATTGGGGTATGCGTCTTTTAAATTGTTTGGCCTCAACAGCTTGCTCAATTCTAGAATTGTTAAAGATTTCTTCGTCAAATCGACCAAATCGTTCAGTTGAATTTTGAACCAAGGCTCCTCTAAATCTTGGCCAAAATTTGTTACTAATGTTGCAGCTGATTTGCCTATGTCCTGGTCACTGGTAATAATTAAGTTCTCAAAAAAGCAAAACTGTTCATTTAATTTCTTGTAAACTTCACCTCGTCTGTGCACCTCCGCAGTTAATCTATCGATGATTACATTTAATGTAATTGATCCTTAAATGATCCCTCCCATTTGATGATGTGCTTTCGATTCCGGGATTTTCATCAAATTTACGTTTTCGCTTTGGCACTCCCTTTATATCATACTCATATTCTCTTAAACAACAAATTGATTTGGTAATCTTTTCTATGTGAGTAAACTGACTTCGTAACTTTGCAACGAATTTTGATAAGCTATCAAAAACGCTAGTAACATCGTTTAAAGTCATTGTGGTTCCTTGAAGTTTTTTATTATTTTTGTAGAATCATTAAGGCCATTTCAAAGCGTTGCAACTTTTCAAGAAAACCCGAAGCTTTACATTGTGTATTTTTTCTTCAGATTCATCATCCTTTATGTATTGCAAAGCCTTTATTATTTTTGGATGTTCATGCCGAAGAGCCCTACAGGCATCAAACCTAGAAGACCAACATGTTTTAGACAAACTTTTTAACACCAGTGGGGGAGTAGGTCTTCGTTTACGTTTTGATCAGCGTTGTCTCAGAATTAGAGCAAGTTTCTGCGTCTTCTACAGAACTTTCTTTGATATATTCTTCTTCTGTATTTTGCGGTACCCCTTCTTCTTTAACATCTTTCTCTTTTTCTATTTCTACCATTTCTTCTTCAACTTGAATATTCTGTAATATTTCCCGTCTACGAGTGGATACTGTGAAAAAATTATACAAATCTTGCAATGTCGAAAAATAATTCACAGATTCCATGCAACAATCTGCGGCAGATTGTCCAACCAGATTTAAGGAATGTGCTCCACATTATCAAACTTGAAATAATTTATTTTGTATTTCGTTAACGATTTACGGCTCACTTGCTTAAATGAAACAATAAATAAAACAGTATTTATTTTCTAATATTATAAATTGAATATGAAAGAAAGCCGCTTCTGGCTGTCATCCATATCGCTCGATGTGTTGTTTTGGATTCAATGGAACTGTCACATTAGTGGAATCATAAAAACGACTAAAGCAATATTCAAAAGAAAAAATTTTTGCCGCCCTTGAAATTTTGCCGCCCTGGGCACTCGCCCAGTGTGCCCAGTGGTAGAATTGCCACTGTCCACAAGGGGTATACTGTTCTAAAGTTTCACTAGAATATGTGCATTATTGTTCAAGTTATCATCAATTGTTTCAAAATGGCCTCCCTAAAATGTCTTCATGTTTTACGACTTGGCAAATTGACCAAGAAGTTTCGGGAAAATCTAGTTCTCTTCGCAATTTCATTTTGAATAATTTGTGTCTTTTTCTTTTTTGCGATACGGGATATACAGCCAGAGATATTTAAGAAAAACTGCGAAGAAACAGGATTTTGAACATTCTTTTGTTTAACCCTAGAAAGCTAAGCTTCGTAAATTTTACGACGCCGATTTTCATTTTCGGCTATCATCGATGGGGTTTGGTAGGTATCTACCTGAGCATCTAGCTATTCTCCTCAGCAGTAGTGTTGAATAGTTTGATGGTGTTAGTCGATATTTTAGCGTGACGTAGAATCAGTTATAAGACGAATTTCGTAAATTTTACGAAAGGTTAGTCTTAACGTAATTTTGTTTAGTATTGCACAGAACAAAAAAAAACAATATTTTTCAGATTACTAGTGTACAGATCTATCTTGTAGTATTTGGAAACTTATACTAAAGAGTATGTCTTAACGTTGGGAAGCCAGCAAACCACTAACTCAAGCAGAATTTGAGAAAATGGCTGAAAACTTGATTATAGAATCAGATGACGAAAGCACCCAGGAAAGTGGAAGCGAAATTGAGGATGCTGTAGAGTTTGAGGATTTTGAGGACAATGATACTGATGATGTACCTTCAGACGATGACAGCAGTCACGATTATGTTTTTCCCAATGTAAAAAGAAGACGCTAAAAAAAAAAATTAAAGTACCCACTTTGCAACGCTTACTCCGTGAAAGTATTGGCAATATACTGGATCAAATAGTTTCAGAAGATAAACAGGATGCCCAGAAAAAAGAACAGTGCCTGATAAGCCAATAAGGACGATTTGTGCGAGTTGTCGTTCGAAAAAAAGACCCATGACCACCCACTATTGTTTAAACTGTAATAAAGCATTTTGTAACGAACACCGAGGTGATATTTGTAAATCATGTACTTAATAATATTTAGTTAGTATTGTTTTGATTTCAGAGAAAATAAGTAATATAAAAAAAAATAAAAATTAAAAAAAATGAAGGTCTCGTAAATTTTACGAGTGTTTAGTCTTAAGAGGCGTTAGAAATATGTTTAGCGTTCTAGGGTTAAACAAAAGCTTTCCGCCACACGGATTTAATCCAAAACTTTTTACTACACTTCTTGAAATGTTTTCAATAAGTTTCAGCAAAAAAATTGCTATAGTAAGACAATTCCCTAGAAATTTTAGTTTTACTCCACTATGCCCCATATAAGCAATTTAGTTAAAGCTGGAGTTATTGCTAACT
Organism: Stenurella melanura; assembly: GCA_963583905.1. NCBI lineage: Eukaryota > Metazoa > Arthropoda > Insecta > Coleoptera > Cerambycidae > Stenurella > Stenurella melanura. Next base: position 124,086,068 of record OY757314.1, read on the forward strand.
CAGAAGATGGATGGTCATTGAGACAAATTGTACTGTTAGAATATTAACAAAAATTCTGTGTTTAACATTTAAAAAAAGTGGAGAATAAACGGTACGATTAGTAGAAATCCTGGATCAGCGCGACGGAGGATATCAACTCAACAGCAAGATTTGCAATTGGTAAATAAATTAGAAGAAAATCCATTTCATTCAGTAATTCATGCTGCTCAAGGAATGAATTTTCCTCGATTGAGTAGTACTGGTCGCCGGCGAGTAAGAGAATTGGAGCTACACTGTCATGCAGCAACACAGAAATACCTACATAAAGCTGAACATAAAGAATCACGACTGGGATTTGCGCTTGAATTTTTAGTGCATGATGTAAATTTTTGGAACAATGTAATCTTTACAGTCTAACTTTCAAGTCTACACACAGCGGTTGTATTCATGTTTATCGACCTCCGAATACTCGATTCGATGAGAAGTATATATCTAACAATGACAAAAGTGGTAGATTTTCCATTAACATGTGGGCTTGAACATCGGCACGTGGTTCTGGTTTTGTCACATGTTGAGGAACTATTTAATAGTGAAACGTATATTAGGATTTTAGCTACCTTCAATTTCTTGAGAGTTACTTAACTGATAGAGTTCAATTCGTATCTTATAATGGATATAAATCTTGAATACCAATCCACGACAGAAGTACCCCAGGGATCTATACTTGGACTTCTTTTCTGTAATATTTTTATTAACAACCTTAGTGATCACTACATGTGTATTTCTTAATATATGCCGATGATGTCAAGATGTTGCATAGGATTAATGATTTTAATGACTTCAAAACAATTTAACTAAGTTATCGGCTTGGTGCGATGAAAATGATCTTCAATGTGCAATGTAGCTATACAACCAAGGAGTACCCAATCATATATAATTATAATGTATATGGCGACATGCTTAACACGCCATCTATGTTCAAAGATCTAGGTGCAACCTTTGATAATAAATTAACCTTCACTAACCATATTGATGCCGTAACTTCGCATGCATACAGAATGTTAGGCTTCATCTTGCATAACACCCATAACTTTAATAATGTGAAAACTTTAAAAATGCTTTATTTTGCTTTCTCTCGATCTAAGCTGGAGTATGCTTCACTTGTCTGGCAATTTGAGTATAACACTCATAACGATAAATTGGAAAACATTCAACGTCGCTTCTTGAAATTTTTAAACTGGAAAACTGAAGGTACATATCCACCAGTTGGAGCTTCTCAAAATCAATTACTTGAAAAATTTGATATTACTAATCTGTCCAAAAGGCGTGAGTCCTTTGCATTGCATCTTCTAGATAAAACTATGCATAATAAAATAGATTGTAGTGAAATATTAGGCCAACTGAACTTTTATGTCCCACGGATTAATTATCGTTATTCTCATAGCTTTTATTTATCCAGTCCTAGTTCTAACGTATTAAAATTTTCTCCTCTCTATATTTGTACCAGTTATGAAACTTATTGCAGTGAATTGGACATATTTGCCTAGCAGCCAGAAATTTTATTTACTATCAGTTTTTTGCAGGCAATACCAATATACCATCATGTTTCTAATAAAATTATCTTTATTTTAAGGTATATTTCAATAGGCAAGCAGATCAGTGCTATCATCTATATCAACGTACCTGTTTATATTTGCTTGCCCGGTAGTAGGAAACAGAAACAAGTAGGCAATATAACTTTTGCATATTCGTTATGCTTTATACTTTTAATTTGTATTGAATCATTTGGTAAGCATGTGAGTGAAACAGGAAAAAACGTGAATTAGTTTTTTAATTAAGGATAGCGATGAACATATTTTAATAGGCAATACATTCATGACATATTTATTTATAGGTACTTAAGATTTGATAAAAAATACGTTTCATCAGGTAAGCAGATGGGTGAAGGACGTTCTCTCTTCGGATCCTGTACTATATAGGTTAATATGATTGTTTATTATTTTGTTTAATTTATGTATATTTTGTTGTTTTTGTGCATATGTGTTGTTTGTGTGCATAATATTAGTAATGTTCTTTTTATTTAAGCTATACTTGCCTTGACCTGTAGAAATACTATTTGTGTATTTTTAACCAACCTATCTATCTATACTATTGCTCTATATGTATTTTTTATATTAGTATCTACTGCCTTGGTGACGTATCCTAAATCTCCATAATCCGTGGATGAATGAAGTATTATTATTATACCAGGTTAGGCCTTAGTTCCGAGACGCACTGAAATGAGAAACGATTTTTAGTAGTCAAAAGCCTAGGTTCGGCAATACACTTGGAGTCGGGAAAGTACGGTTCTCCAAATCCTAATGGTTTACGATGGGTTTACAGAAATAAAAAATGCATTCGATTATGTTTTATTTAAAAAAGGGATTAAAATAATATAGTCTCCTAAAAAACAAAAATAGAAAAGTATTTACAAACGAGATAAATTATTAAAACTTACGAAATAGTGTACTCTCAAATTTTACACATTAATCATATACTATGAAATAAGATAACATCAAATACTAAATAGCTACTTAGCGGTCGCCGACTTTTTCGGACTGTGCTTACATAACTTGCAGTCTTCTACTCCAGAGGAAGAATCTGAACCGGATCCAGAGCTGGACGAACTGGAGTCAGAATCTGAATCTGATCCTTCGGAACCAGAATCGTCTGATTCTTCTGGAGGAATGATATTTATAGGGTCGTAACACATAGTGTTAATGGGTAGGTTGTTTATTTCAGTTGGTGTGAATTCCTGGAATAGAAACAAAATGATAAATTTGTCTGATGTAATATACTATAACGGCAAAAATAAATTATACACAACAATTATCTATCCATCTGTTCAAAAATGTTAAAAAAAAGAAATCTAATCTCACATTTTGAAAAAATCGAAGAAACCAACTTATTACGTTAAAACTATATTTTTTCGAAAAAAAAAATATGCGATTGAGTTGAAAATATAGCCAATTATAGTTAGGTGTCTTCAAGAAAATTATGCAGACCGATTTTGTAAATATTTTTTGTGTGACTTAACCTCAAAAGTTAAAATCTGAAAGTGAAATTTTTAGGATCAGGTAGTGGTGGGCAATATCGCTGTTTTCAAAGATTCGTATCATACTGATTCCATATACACAAAGAGTCGTACCAGAAGTTTCGTATTCATATTTCGTACTCGCGCATCTAGTATGCTAGATGTGGTAGAGTCGGACTGCACACAATTATACTATTATACTATTCAATTTGTACTCATATAGGTATCTTTCGTATTTTTCGTATACAAAGATTCGTACCCGGTAGCTTCATGTATTTCGTACTAACCGCATCTCATGATACTAGATGCACGAGAATTATACCGGACATAAATGTACTATTATATTATTCTCAACAGAACTTGTGAACGGAAAGACAAACGTATGAAATTTTAAACATAATATTAATATATTCATATTTCAGTGAAATATTGACTTTTATTGGTTATTGTTTAGTGTTTACCTTTAGCCACGGAACTAATATGAACTATTAAAAATGAATAGAAATAGAGGTTTAATATGGAATCACTTTACAAAAATACCTGATGATAGGGCCAAACGCAATTTATTTCGACATGCATGTTTCAAACACTCGAGTATTAATTTGGATTCACAAATAAATAACAAGAGTTCATCTAGAATCAGAGCTGTCGCACCAGGAGTAAAATATTCAAGCAGATACAGAATCCAGTGTCATACCTAGTAGTCAATACTTCTGTGGAGAATGTACCAAAAAAATCAATATGTACAGCAGCATATTTCTGATATTAATAATAGACCTATGCCTCCCAATAAGAAACTGAAAATAGATTTTCAACTAATCAAGATTTTAGCTATGGACTATCAGCCTTTTAGCATTGTTGAAAGTCCACAATTGCAAAAGTTGCTGAGAATGTTAGATCCCTCATATACATAACCTAATTGGAAAACAATACTTAAAAATTTAATGCTGCAGATGTACAATAATAGTACAGGCAACTTTGAAGGGAATTGAACTAGTTCAAAAGAAAGTTAAATCAATAATAACTTTTTTCAGGCAAACTTCTCAAACTGCTGGGAAGTTGAAGGAAATTCAAAAACAAATGGGTGTCGACAAACTGATATTGAAACAGGATGTACCAACACGTTGGATTTCTACATATGAAATGTTCTCCCTGATATTAAAAATACGGCAGCCATTAGTTTCTACTTTAGCACTTGTTAATTTTGATGTGTCTTGTCACAAAATGACTGGATAGTTGTACATGATTTGTGCAAAATTTTAAAACGTTTCTTGCAGATAACCTCAAATAGACATGCAGAAAAACACGTAACCATTTCGAAAATAATAGTATTCAGTTTATTACTAAAAACAATGTACAAATCAAAATTTGCAAGATATGCCTACTGTGTGTAAGAATATGATACATGTTTTGAGAGAACAAATCAAAAACAGGTTCGACAATACTGAGGACAATATGTTATTAGCCGAAAGTACCTTCTCAGATCCCCGTTTTAAGAAATATGGATTTGAGAGGGAAACTAGTTACAATACAATACAATACAATACAATACTTTATTGGTGTTGGTACACAAAGTGTTTACACACGTCAACATACAATACAGAGGTTAAAATATAAGGTATAAATATATAGAACATATGAACAAGTATAAAACTAAGGCACATGTTATAAAAAACATGTTAGTTATGAATATGCAAGAAATTCGGTAATAAGTTTATGCAAAGCAATGAAACTGACGGAAGATAATAAGCCAACAGAAAATTTAAAAAATGTAAAACAGAAATTATATGATAAAACAGCAAAACTTACGGAATCACAAAACATTACTGCCTCATATGTTATATATGAATAGATACATTCAAGAACCTCTTTGAAAAACACACAAAAATCCTTTAGAATTGTGGCAAAGCCGCAAAATGGTCTACCGTCGATTATTCCAAATTATTGCAAAAAGCAACTTCCGTGAAAGTATTTTTCAAATGTGGACAGACAGTTACGGAAAGACGTGCCAGACAAGCGCAAATAAAGTTTGAAGGCTTATGATTTTGAATTTTAATTTGAATTATCTAGACATTTTGGTCTAGGTGCCCGCGTACAAAAAATGAATTTATACATATCCTCTTGTAACTTCTTATATGGCTTAATTACGCCTAATCTACAACTTTTTTCCTGTGTGAAAATTTTTGAAAACACGGCGCTCCCCCTCCACTTCTTCCCAAAGATGGCATCGTATTGGAAAAATCTATTTTGTCTGACAATTCGAAAATTGGATTCTACATGTTACTACTATTAAGCAATCTTGAAGATTGCTTAATAGTAACATGTAGAATCCAATTTTCGAATTGTCCGACTGAATACATTTCCCGATTTTCCACTACGACGTGTGGAAATCTTTCGGAAGAAATGTAGGGGGAATGCTGCGTTTTCGAAAATTTTCGCAGAGGAAAAATGTTGTAGATTAGGCGCAATTAAGCTGTACAAGAAGTTATAAGAGGTGCCCGCGTACAAAAAAATGAATTTATACATCATTTTTTGTACGCGGGCACCTATACTATTTAGTTTGATTTATTTTTAATATCATTTTTGCAGACCTTCTTGTTGTTTATTTTATTAAGGAAACTTTATCAAATAGGTACCTACATTTTTATGAATGTATTTTTGATTGGTTTTATTAGTAGAATGTTTTATTTAATTGTATTTATTATACTCTTCATATCGAGAGCCAAACACTTCTGAAGTTTGACACATAACAGGACGGGGATCAACATAGAGACAGCTAGTAGAATTTACAAGCTTATTTGTCGACCAATGATTGAATATGGACACGTTTTGTTTTTGAATTGCAAAAATCAGGCATTAAAAAAATAAAGGTGGCAGAAACAACATCAATAACGAAGATAACCAAAATTCGACATCCTCTCAACCCGCTGCATAACCCCCCCAACCGTCTTTTATAGCAACAGACTAATATAATGCCTATAGAAGACCGTCTAACTCATCTATCTAAAAGATTTTCCCAGATACCCCAAAATCTAGAGAGAATCAAGAAATACTGCATTAGAAGAGACCCAGGAATAAGAACGGTACATAAGCACCCGGAACAAACCCTATTAGAAAATCTACAAAGATTAGCCAATAACAATTAATCAACACCAAAACATATTATTATTGTTATGTTAGTATAACTATAACAGCTATCACAAAAAATATTATTTATTGTATCATAAAATTGTAAAATATTATGTGTGTATATGTAATTGTAACAATAGGCTGAAGGACATAGGTCAATAGCCTATTGAATCAGTTTGTGGTTCAATAAAGTTAATTTATTATTATTATTATTATTATACTCTTCGCAAATACAAAACGAAGAGTATATTGCATTCGATCGGCACATTTCTAAAACCGGTAATATTGCTCGTAGAGAAAAAAATTTCATATCACTGTGGTGGTGATCGAATTCTGAACAACTTTCAAAATGTCTGTCCATCCGTCTGTCTGTCCGTCCGTCACGTTTCTTGTAAGCACGATAACTTAAGAACTAAAAGTCCGATTGTATTGAAATTTGAACAGTAAGTTAGTGTTAGCTAGAGGAAGAACCCTTTTTGAGCAAAATCGATCCATAAATGAAAGTTATAAATTTTTTGAAATGAAAAAAAAAAAATTTTACATATTTTTCTTTGTTTTGTAATTAAACCGAAAATGTCTAAAACTAATAATATTTACAAAAAACTGCGAAGAGTATCCTATAGAATATGCAACAATTATATAAAAAGTGCAGTAAATCAGCGAAGAGTATGACGGTTAGCTTGTTTTTAATGCAATTTTTGCAGAATTTATTGTTGTTTATTTTATTAAGGAAACTTTATCAGACAGGTAGGTACCTATATTTTCACATGGAGTGTATTTTTGATTGATTTTATGATCAGAATTTTTATTAAGTTGCATTTATTTTTTACATTATTTCTGCATAGATTTTTCATTAATTTTATTAACGAAACCATAGATATTGATCTATACTTTTATGGGGAGTATTTTTGATTGACAGAATTTTTTATATATTTTATTTATCTACTTTGCAACATAAATTAAGTCAGTGATATTAATCGATTATCTAACACCAAAGAAAATATCAACTTGCCAAAAATTGTTGTAAATTAAAATTTTTAAACACCCTTACCAATTTGCCGAGCCGATTCTGCCATCTATCTTTAGATAGCAATACTACAGAGCCATCATTGCCCCAACTCAACAATTCAAACCAGTCAAATATGAAATAATTTTCTTCTTCATACCGGTATGAATTGTACCGATGCATAATCCCCAATAGGTAAGCGTTAAATCTCTTTTTACGGTTCTTATTATTTTTGTTAGGTCAGTGCATGTGTACGAGTACATTTGGTACGAATACGAAACCGTATCGGTTGCAAGGATTCATACCATACGAATCATCGGAAAGTCGTATTATTATACGATTCATACAAATACGACACACCGCACTAGAATAAGGTAGACATTCTTAGACATAAATTGTAGGTTTTTACTTTTATAATTCAAATATTTATTGATTTTTAAAAATTATTCCACTTTGTTATTCAAAATTGTCATGTCTGTCAGTTCGTCTGTACATAAGGAAACTGTAGAGTATTTCCTCCACATTACAAATCAAAAAAAAAAACTAAATTATTGCTTACCTGGTAATAATCAGTAAACTGTCCAGGCACCAAGGCTACAGGGAAGTTTCCAACTTTGGCTTTGTTAATTTGTTTAATTTTACCCTTCGGATAATGTACTGTTAAAGTTTGCAAGTCCATGCATGCCTTCCGCTGCTCCTTTCTTGTCTAAAATAAATACTCAATTAATACATAGATTTGTCTAAGTTTATTTTTACCTTATTAAAATTAGCGTTCCACTGGGCCGCCGATTGCACAGCCTGCTCAGTAATATCAGCTTTGTTCTTCTCTTGACTAGCTGCTAACGTCAAAGCCTTCTGCTTATTAATGAGATCCTTAGCCTGCCTATCCCTCTGGTGTTTGCAATATTCCTCGTACTTATCCTGGAAGTCGGAGTACATGATATCTAAAATGTCCGCACTATTCACTGCGGTCAGTCCGAGATCGCACATGTGTTCCGAAGCTAAACCACTTTCACGTATAAAATCTCTTTCTTGCATCTCCAACATCCTCCTCATAATGCCAGGATATTTGCGCTTAAACGATTTTATGCCTAGGAATTGAGCCACTTGCTCTTGCAACATAAACGGTCCATTACCGTTCCAATAATACTCTGTGAGTTGATCTGCAGATATGACGGCTCCCTCAGGCTCCTGTACCTCGAGACGGGGCGCTTTGCTGGGCCTAGCTTTACCGCTTTCAGTTGTTGCAGTGCTTTGGACTGAGCTTTGAGATTCTTCTATTACTGCATCAGCTGGAATAACCTGCAAAATAATTGAACTCATATAGCACCTTATATTAATCTATTTTTATAACAAAAAAACTGCTCACCATCAGTATATATGACAATAAAATAATAGAAATAAAAATCCTAAATTTTCAAAATTCGGTATTTTCAAGCTTCCAAGTCAAATATCTCTTGAGGTAGATAAAATTGTATTATTGAAGATGAGTGAGTAACAACAGTTTAGTGTCAGCTGGTCTCGTGTTATAAATAGCCCGGGAGGCGACAGATTTTTCGCGTTAATATCTATAAAGCTAGATCTTTTCCACAGAGAGTTTAAATAGTATCTATAATGAAGGTCCAATTCTACCGAACTCTTAGCGGTGCATAAACACTTTGCAAAAATTTAGACGGACGGAAATTTTGTTATTCGAATTGTCACGAATTGTAAAAAAATGACGATTCGCCTTCGCTCCTGCCAGTCCCAATTTTCGATTTTCACTTCGCAATTCACGTTGTACGGTCATTGCCAACCTACTCCTAACTATCAAGACATAGAACGGGTCTCCGATCGCCGTATTTATTCAGTTCATATGTTTGGATTTTGGATATAAAGGAAAGGGCTAAACAAAAACAACAGAAGTATTGTATATAAATATAAGCCAGAACATTTAGTTTTGAACGGTTTAGAATGTCTGGATTTGGAAAAAAGTTTGATTCGATTTTGAAATGATTTTTGAAATTCTTGAAAAAAAATTTCTTTTTTTCACAATAACTTAAAAACTAAAGATTTTTTTTTGTGTTGGGATAATTTCAAACCTTGAATAGGAGTAATTACTGAACACTTTCAAAAAACCAAGAACAATGCCTTTTGGTTTTTAATGACAATTAATTTTGAGACCTGCTAAACCTTTTTACGATTTTTCCATACGAAAAAACAGGGGGATTTTGTGGTCACTCTTTTTAACACAAATGTTTTATGTGACGTACTTTACAGTTAATCTCTGTTTATCAATTTTTAATTTCAAATTTATCTAACTTTTGTAGGCAAGGGGTTTTGAATCAACCAAAACACATTATAGAGACACAGAGGCGAAAAACTATATTTTAAAAACTACCCTCCATAATCAGAGTTGCAAAATTTGAAATTTCATTTCGAAGCTTTCAATTACAATTTGAAACTTATGAAACATTCAATAGACCACCGTACATTTCTGAAATCTCTGAGTTATATGAAATTCTCAGATTATTCTGCAGATTAAAAAACTCCGAAACTGAAAGTTTCAGTTGACCATTTTTGGTCACATGATTTTTATGCCGCTGTCTGGAGGGCACACAAAACCTCATCCAATAACACAGGAATGCAGATGAAAACAATTAGAGATGAGTTGTTATCTAACAACCTGTTATTTCTGCTCAAAAATAACAGAGTAGGGCAGTAGCCAAGATACCTTCTTGACTAATTTCGGTTGACGACACGTTGTCGTCGGCGCCATTTTGCGTGGAGTGCATACAACTCATTATTTTCATTTGCATTCCTGTGTTATTGAAGTGTGAATGTTATATAAGCCGCCATTTTCATTTGCAAAAATTACGAAAATGCCTTTGTTCTGTTCAGTAGTGAATAGGGTCGTTGACCATTTTTAAAAAAAATGTTATATTAAACTGATTTAAAAAATTTTATTTGACTCGTATTTTTTAATTTTACATTGCAAATTCATTTTAATAGTGAAATTAATTATTTAAATTACAAAATATTGAATTGGCGCCTATGGTGACGTCAGATGTGAGAGCTTGCGCAGTAAACAAATAGAGGAATGATCGACGGGCGTCATTCGTTTACTGTTATAGTATCGACGTGAGTCATTGTTATATTTTATTTAACTTGGATTAAAATATGAAGTACACTGTAAGCTAAAGTAAGTATGTAAATGATTTTCTATTAATAATATGCTGTTGCAGATATGTTTTAAAATAGAGAATAAAATTAAAAATTTTTAGGTTATAATTTACAAAGGAAGATCAACACAATGTAAACAAATACACAACAAATCAACCGATCACTACTACCAACATGATCAACGAAAACATGAAAATTCTCTAAAATTGAATTCTCATTACATACGTCATTTACCGCCTTGTTATTTTGAAAACCAATTCATTCTTGCATGTGATTATTAGGAATTTCTTTAATATCATATATGAAATGTATATTTAGTATATTTTTTGATGGTATAATAAGATTTTATACATTTTCTTGAAGGAAACAAACAAACTATTTTTAAACTGTTATTTCAAAACAGAAGAATCCGGTTATTAAAAAATAACAGCTTTTACCCATCTCCAGAAAACAAAATAATGAGTTGTGTGCCCGCGACGTCGACAGTGTGATGTCAACCGAAAATGGTCTATAGAGCAGTGGCACCATATGACCAACATAACCTCAAATTTTATGTTTTTGTAAATTATTCTCATTTTTAATGCTTTTATTAGTTTTTCTAGATTGGAACCAGTGTAACATTAATAAACCTTCTCATATAGAATACATCTAATTTTCTAATATCGTTAAATATTAAAAACAGATCATTAATTATAGGTTGGATTTCCAACCTGTAAAGATCAGTACATTTTTTAAAAACAATAATATTAAAAAATTCTGTGTCTAATATTCATAAGAGTTTATTAATGTTACACTGGCTCTAATCTAGAAATGAGAATAAAAACATTAAAAATGAAAATAACTTACAAGAAAATAAAATTTGGGTTGTGACTCATACGGAGCTTCTGCTCCATTATAGCAAACGTTTTTTGCTTTTTATTTGAGATTGATGTGAAATTTCATTGCAAGGTTTAAGGACACCTCACATATTGTAAACATGTTCTTTATCATTATTATAATAACTATTGAAGATATATACCTGTTTTGCTGGTGTCTGTGCCCTGCTATTGGTATCCGCACTCATACGAGTCTCTTCATCAACCATGACAAGTTCTGAGGATTCAGTCCCACTAGTAGTTGCAACTATAGGAACAACAGTTGCAGATTCTAATGCTTCTGTCAGCAAGGAATTTGCCGATTTAGGCGAGGCACCAGGCTGCGTTGCCAAAGGGGTCGTAGGTCCTTGAGGTGAAGGCACAGGAAATATCGTGAACGGAGATGCTGGTGGTAATTCACTTGGTGCTATGTCTTGCGGGGGTTTAATTCCTACATCTGAGGCGAGAATTCCTTCCAACTCTTTTAACGGTTTCTTCTCTTTACTTGCTAGTTCGGCGGTTTTTGCTAGTTCTTCTTTTATACTTTGTTGCATTAACTTCAACTTAGCCTTGCTCAGTTTGACTTCCTACAAATAAAATAAATCAAATCAGTATATTAAGAGCATTTACACAAATATAATTTGAGGGACGAACAAGTCTTCTAGTTTAATTTTACAAATGTATCAATTATCATTTCAAAGCACCCAATGTCCCTTAGCATACATTTGTGTTGAACTCTTAATAATTGCACTTTGACTGGTAAAGGATATAAAGTATTTGAAAAATATTATACCGAACCCAAATACTTCTTTAACAGACTCTATCCATTAACGTTTTTTTGCCTCTTGAAACAATTCCATTTGCTTTGAACCTTTCGTATTTTAGCGACAAAAATAAAAACAAGTCATAGGGAAAATGTTCGGAATATGAATTATTCTCTGGATTCATTTTAATATATTTTACTGTACTATCGTTGATAATAAATAACAGGACAAATCTTATAACTTATGATTGCTAAAACTGAATTGTGTACATCCAGTTTTAATATTTGTGACATTGTCATTTATTGTAAAAACCAACGTGCCCCATATAAGCGATTTAGTTAAAGCTGATATTGTTGCTAAAGCAGAAAATGGTTGGTCAATGAGATAACTTACACTGCGTTGTAACATTTTATTCGTACGGTTAGTGTCTTAAACACAATAATTACAAACTTCCACCTCACGAAAATGAGGCGTGGCCAGGCGTTACATCACTATACGCATAGACTTGGCGATCTCAGTTGACTCGTTGCTTTTCAGTTGTTATTAACTACATACTAAGCGGGTTGATTTGCGCCCCTCTAAAATTGCGGATCGGATCTATTAAAGGATTATCGTGGGGGCGGTTTTTCGGGACACGGCCGGTGTCATTCGATTCAGGAATTAATTCTACATTGTTTAGGATAAATTCGGAGGAGTTCTTTTTAATGGTTTTTGAGTAATTAACGCGCAAACGTCGGCTTATCTCTCTCGCCTCTTAAATTTAGGAATGGGCAGTCGAGGGATTGTAGGTGAATATGAGTTGGAGAAATATCATCAAATGTCAAAAAATGACGATTTGCCTTCGCTCCTGTCTGGCCGAATTTTCGATTTTGACCTTGCAATTTACGATGTCAATTCATCGCTGAACTTCTCCTTGTCATAGAAACATAGAACGAGCTTCTAATCGCCGTATTTATTTAGGTATGAATGTTCTAAATTCCATGTTTTTCGACGTTTTAGGTTAAATTTTTAAGGTACTGGAGAGCCACGTTTGTCTCGCTAGCGACGGGCCGATACATCTTGGTATCACTAGAAAGCGCCACTCTTCCTTTTTCCATAGAGATATCGAGCGCCACTCCATTCCGAGTATTTATTTAGTTATGAATTTTTGGATTAGTTACGGTTTTCAATTTTTACTAAAATAGCCATTTTTATTTCGCACAGACCTAGCGGAAACTCCGATTTCCACTGTGACACTTACAATGTGGATAAAATGCCAATCCTTCTTTTTAAATAGAGACCAAAATTGATCCTCCACTACAAGAATTGACTTAGATATGAGCATTTAAAGATTTTATGCTTTCAACTTTTTTTTTCTTGCTCTTGCCGAGCCAAATTTCTCTGTACAATTTGGTATCAGGAGAAAGGGCCAATCTTGTTCTTTCCATAGAGACCTAGAACGGACTTCCATTCCACTTATTTACTTAGAAGTTAGAATTTTTAAAAATTCGATGCTTTTTAATTTATTTTAACAGAAAAGCCATCTTTCATTCGCCCGTGCCGAGCAGAATTTCCGGTTTTGCCCATTCACTTTGGTATCAGAACAAAAGCCACTATTCCTCTTTAATTACGACAAAAGTGGCAGATTTTCCGTTAGTATATGGGCCTGGATATCGTATATTAGGATTTTAGATAATATTATTCACTTTTTAAATGATGAAGCGTTTGTCTGGAACAGTTTTCTCGAAAATTCTTTACTGTCCCGTTCGTCAACTTAAATGCCCCACCCGGTATAGTAAATAATGAAATTAGGTAAGTTAAATCTAAGTTGTCTTTTACAAAATTAGATGCAATTTGGGTTGACGTACTATCTAGAATTGTAATTATACCCATTGAAATGAACAGTATTTCTGCAAAAAGGTAAATACTGGGATTTTCAGCGGTTTTGTTTTTAAATAAAGACGAAAATATTCCTCTAGAAATGATGTTAAAGTATGAATATGTTGACTGGTAAAAAAAATTAAACCGAATGTTTGTTAATGTGTTGCTTTCTATTTTAAAAAATTGCAACAATGCATATCTGAAAAATGAACACTTATGAATAGCCTCTGGAGACATAGTTTAAACAAACAGCAAAACTATTGAACACAACACTCGATGCGTGTTTTGCTAACCACGTTACCATCATCGGGAGACAATTAAAACTAAAATACAACTAAGAACAAGCCTGTATTTATACTAAAATGTCATGGTTGAACAAATTCAATCAATCCTGTCACCCCTACCTAACACATTGAAGAGTTTTATGTTTTTGGAAACTACAGTTCCAGACGCAGCGCCACAGCAAAGGTTCCAGCCCACTCCAGGACATTTGTGAATAGCCATAAAATGAATTGAACAAACAAATAACAACAATCTAGATTTATTTGGTGATTATTATGCTAATTTTGTACAAATCATGTTATGTAAAACAAATTACTATACATATACAATAAAAATTTATAATTATAATATAATTTAATAGTAACTGAATATTAATAACCAGCATAATGGGACGATAACTCGAATATATGGTTCTGAAAATGAGATATGCTATTTTGGATTTATCACCAAATATTTATCGTTCAAAGTTCATCTGAGGCGAAAAAGCTGTGACCAGGAATTTTTACATGAACTTTTGTTCAATGTAATGAGTCACTTTGTACAAAGAAAACAACAGACGTAAAATGCAGTTAATCTTTTTAAATGTAGTTATAAGTTAATCTTCATTTTATCTATGTTTTAATTTCCTCCATCTATTTATTCATGATACTTGTTTACATCTGTAAATTAATTTAATACATTTTTTAAATTTAATGTATTCCATTTATTAGGGCATTACTAGTAGCATTATAACAATATTTCGGTTGGTCTTGTTATATCCGAGTCCGAGATTAATAAAATAGATTTGCAGTGTGTTCGTCTGAAAAGTTTCAGCTTAGGCCTAGTAACAATGGACCACAAAAAAAGTATTTGTTCTTTGAACTGGCGTAGTGTAATTCTATGTATTTTGACATGTTGAACTCGAATCTGAGGTCCGTCAAAATGGCCAAAGATGTTCCCCTTTCAAGAGGGCTATAAGGGAGGTCCGTCAAAATGGCCTAAGTGAATTTAGAGAGGGGGGGGTCCCGGGGGTGTTTAACCCCGGGTCCGGCGATTTTGAGGGGGAGGTTAGCATTTGCATTAGGTAAAACGAGAGGTATACTTGTAAATGATTAAAATTGCTACCGCGATAATATTGAAGCTGTAGGGAATATCACTACCCCGCTTTTTAAAATTTTTATTGAGGTAAATATTGAAACCTAGGGAATATCACAATATCATCCCCCACTTTTCAAAATTTCGATCCAGAAAAATATTCAATCCTAAGGAATACTGCCATCCCCGCTCTTTGAAATTTATATTGAAGATTGGTGGAAGTCAGATGTTACAACACCCGGGCCCTGATTTTCTCTCAATGGCCCTGCCTATACCAAATTAAAGTTCATGCTTTTTGTGCTGGGATGCCTTTAGACAAACACTAAAAGGTTAAGCATAAGCAGAAGGGATTCTTCATACTCTTCGTCAGATGTCTCAATAACAACATACTCTTAATCTAAAAATTCTGCTGGTTTCATTATTGTTTCAAGTGTTCTGCCGAAATGCTAAAAAGCAATCGAGAGTTTAGTAGACGTTTTGTCATTTTCTCTTTATTTGGCAAAATTCGACCAAATTTATTGAGCGAAACACGTTGAAAGACATGTGAAACTTAATACTTTCTATGTTAAGTTTTTGAATATAGAACCCTTAAAATCCTAGAAGGACCTATCGTATGAAGTTGTGTCCAGCAAAACTTTTAATGTACTCGTCGTGAACTTTAATTTGGTATAGGTTTTATTTGGAAACTTGCTTAAACCATTTTCCATATATGTTTGGCACTTCTCCTTTGAGGATAGACGTTTACTTCACACCACCATACTTATTAATATTAGATAACTTCTACACTCCCATCGGACAGTTGCCGATTGCGCTCCCATTAGAGGATATGTAAGAAGAGAAACTATTTGCTCCATGCTATAAGCGCTGATTGTTAGCTGGATAGTTGGTACACGAGTAATGTTCTCGCTTCGAGTGCGAGAAGTCCCGGGTTCAACTCCTAGACCCACTGAATTTTTATTTTGTAACGATTAATGTATTTTTTCACAAATTCAGGTTTGATTTGAGGCAGAAATAGTGCTTTTTTTCTTTTTCCTATAATAATTTCATTCTTTCATGTAGGTTAGGTAGGGTTGATTTTTATTTTGCTACCTAATTTTTTTCTACAAAATAACGCAAAATACTTCAATGTCTCGACTTATGCTCCCACCAGGGAGTAAAAGGATGTACTGAAGAGACAAGTTGGTATACGAGAAGGGCAAGGAACATTTGCACCACTTTTGAAATTGAAAATAAATTGCCAAAACGGCGCAAATGCTCCTTGCCCTTCTCGGATACCACCTACTAAATTTCAACGGGCGACCTTGATCTACCTCAAAATTATGCAAACAAAACATTGTTCAATATTATTTATATTTCACCAAACACCAACAGTTCCTGCTTAAACAGCTGGCTGAAGCTAAGATTATAATTTTATAAACTAATGGGACCGCCATGATGTTGCATTAAGAAAGGCATTTCCTACCTGACGGGAAGTGCAATCAGCAACCGTCCGTCCGATAGGAGAGTAGACAGGGCGCGTTAATATTATATTTCATAAATTTCCCTAATACCTATTTGCTACCACCTATTTGTAAAAAAAAATGGTATTTATGCAACAAACTTAAGACATCTCTTTCAATTCCTCAACACTACACTGTTGTATTTCACAATACGTTTACTTTTTAGCTTCATTCCGCCCACTAGTTGATTTTCACTATATTAATCTTGCTAAATTAAAGGACATTCTGAAATTCCAACATCTAAATCCTGATTGTTTTAAAGTGCTATAAACACACCATGTGAGTTGCTCTCTATCTTAATTTTATTGCTAGACATATGTATAATATTTTTAATTTCGTTTCTTATTCTAAATTTTCTATAATAAAATTTGTACTATTATTATTACTATTTAGTTAAAATACTGAAGTAATTTCCTCAATACCTAAATATGATGGTCTATTTCCAACTGTTGAATTTTTAAATAATTTCACTGTCCACATTTGAAAATATCAGCAGCAATTGAAGAGTAGAAATGGTTTATATCTTTTTCAGTTTAATTTAATTCTCTACCTAATAAATATTTTAATCGAACGAAAACTGTCTTTTTATTTATAATGTAGCATAAAATTTATCTAAACGGAGCTTGTTTACCCAATTGGGAAAACCCAGGCATTTCTAATACAATTTGACTTTAACACGGAACAATAATTGGACATTAAACTTTTACAACATAAAAGAAGAAATGTTATTGTGAAATCAATTTCTTTTATAATGAAAGATCGAGGTAAATGAGCCAAGTAGCATTGACACAGAAAACCAAGGTGGATAAACTTAACATAAGTAAAAATACGTATACAAAAAATTCCCTATTAATATACATGGGATCTGAGTTAATGGTGTCATCCCGTATATTTATTTAACTTTCAATTGTGAAATTTATATTTTTTATTCTTCTCATTTTTTTTTACGAGTGTTGCACTTGTGAAATGATGTACCTTTTTGTAGACAGTCCCGCGTCTGCCTAAACAGACCTGCTTATTTCCTGTAATAAGTAGGTATCTTAAATCAAAGATAAAATCTGAGTTTAATATTCTTGAAGCTTTGTATTATTTCCTGTGAAAATAATTGCACGACGTTAATGTGCAAATGACAAAATTTTAATAAAAAACTGAGTACACTGTTTTACATAATACAGTTTTGTTGCTAGCTATGTATAAAACCTCTAAATAAATAACCTCAAACGTATATACCAAAAGAAATGCTCCAAGAAATATACAGGGTGTTCCTTAATGGCGTGCTAATATTTCAGGGCGAGATTCCTTAGGTGATTTTATGAAGAAAAGACCATATGAACATATGTCCGCAACGGCTTAAATTTGTGCTACAGGGTAGGGTGTTGAATTGTTTTTTTTAATAGTTAATTTTTAATAAAAAGTACAGTTGAGGACAGCAAATATGGGGCAGCTCCTGAATCCGATTTTTGTGATATTTTAGCATTGTAAAAAGGGCTGTGTCATCAATGAAAATGCTGACAGCAATGCCATTTGATGAAACTCCGTTGCCATATTTGCAGGGTTGGCAAAAATTGTGTTTTTTTTATTTTAATCAAAAAACACGTTTTTTTTTAAATTTAAAACAATTCAATGTGTTTTAGACATGAATTTTTAATTGTTGAACAAAAAACATGTTTTAAACAATAAAAAATATGTTTTTAACTTAAATTTATACGGGCGCGTCGACCCAATACATTGTTTATTCTATAAGCCATGCCCATATTGCATCATAACAAGACGAGGACGATACTTGACAACGGCTCGGCCAATTCGGTGTAATAAATACGTCAAGTTGTGCAATAGTGCAATAATTGTTTGATGATTAGTTATTGACTACACAGGCACATAAAAAAAAAAGTCGAGTGGAAGAAGGCAGACCTAAGTATTCCCATGAATTCTGACCTGTTGAACACGAATCCGATGTCCGTTTTGCCCGATTGGCTCCTGCATTCTTCTTAACCTCGCACAAACCAGACATCCCTGCGGTCCTTCTTTTCGAGATAGAGCAGCTCAAATTCACCGGAAAAATTTGTTGTTTTTTTTCGCACTTTTCGAGGCCCTATATCGGGAACCAAAAAAGCTATAGAATTCTAGTTGACGCCATTCGATTTCTCTCGCCATTCTACGTACCTCTGAATTTTTTCAGATTTTTAACTATACTTTCATTTTCTCGGGCATTCTTACAGTGTTTTTTTTTGAGGTTAGGAAAAATACAAGAGCCAATCGGGCAAAACGGACATAGGATTCGTGCTTTAAAATTAACACTTAAGAAAATAAATAATAACAGGTATATCTTCTATATAATAGTAATATGTTTCGTTCGTTGTACTTATACTACTATATTATTATAACTAGTTTTATTGCATTACATAAAAGTTCATATATTTTTATTTTATTATTTTTTTTAACTTATCAAATACAACGATGTTCCAAAAATTGTCCATCAAACACACTGAAAAAACGCATTGAAAAAAATCATGTTTAAAACAATTGTTTTAAACGTGTTTAAAACAAATGTGTTTAAAACAGGTTACTGTGTTTTAAACACTTAAAAAACATTTGTTTAAAACATTTTGTTTTAAAACTGCCAACCCTGCATATTTGTAAATAGGAAGTGGAAATAACTTTTAGTATTAATTTTTAACCCTCTTTCAAACACCGACATGTAAATATTCTCTATATTTAACTACCCTTTAATAGCTGATAGCCTATTAATACTGAAATTAAAATAAAGCTTTGTCAGAATCTAAATTAAATTATTTACGACTTTCCATGGCTTTTTGGGGGTTAAGTAAATAAAAGCCCACTTTACATTATACAAAATTTGGTGCCCCATATTCACTGTCCCTAACTGTACTTTAAATATTATTTTCAGTTTTGGTATGTGTTAATAGAATATAAAATCACATATTCTAGTTAGAAAAGTTATTTTATAGCTCTATCAGTGGCATCCCTGCAAACATGTCCTCTGATATTCTTTACCAAAAAAGTGGTACGCCACTGACATTTTTTATTGTGGATACTTTTTCTGATTAGCCCGGTCAATTCTCCATGAAAACGGTGTCGTGTGTGTCGGTGTGCGTATTTCTCGTCAGATGCATAGTTCGTGATTAAAATAATTAAATTCAAATTTGCTTCATTGATTAGAGATTTTGCTAATGAAAAAGCTAGTAAGGCACATTCTATTTAATACAAATAATATTTTTTAATTCCTATAATTTAAATATTTTAACATATCCACCAAACAAGTTTAGATACATGACCAGTATTATTAATGGCTAATGTTATTATTAAAAAATACTTTTGATGAATATGTAGGATTATTTCTGAGTATTTATTTTTAATATCAACTGATTATTTACCATATTTATTATTCATTTCTATTTTTTATGGCTATATTTATTTTTATAAGTTTAAATTCCAATAACATTTCAAAAGTATGTTTTCAATTCTTATAACAATCATAATCTGTGCAATCTATTTATGAACGCTCCTAAAGGTCTTCTTTATTGTTTTATGATAAGATCTTTACTTTGTTTGTTGTTATAATTGAAAATTCTCTTTATTTTGTTTTTATATAAGTGCTGAGTACCTGTATTTCTACTGATATATAATATATTTCTTGGAAAATTATATATTGTTTCCTGTTTTTCTTTAAATAAAAAATATCCATACTAACTTGTGTTACTTAAATCTTTATGTTAGCAAAACAAGGTTTTTGGTTATAGGTACTTTGTTATTTTTTAATTAGAAGGCGGCATTTTAGATTTTCCACACTAATTGCTAAATCTCTAAAAACTGGCCTGAGTTGAGGATACTTTTTTTTCTTATGAAATTATTTTTATTTCTGTGTGCATGAGTTTTAAATCTGAAGGAGCTGCGGCCCTACCAGTTCTATCTCGAATACTACCTGTTCTCCATTTATTTATGAAAAGTGTTTAGTTTGTGATTTTAAACTATTTTTTCACAATTCGAAGCACTTTAATCTGTGTTTGCAACAGTTCAGACTTTCACACCAACAGACACTTTGAAGACAGACTGATAAAACCATAGAATTCAAACACCTTAATATTCTACATCTTCAATAGTTTTTAGATTTTGTACCGATACGTAATATTAAAATTAAAATTTTCATGATCCACATGCCTGAGGTAAAAAGCATTACAGGTTTTTCTACCCTTTGCTTCCTGGATAAGGTATGATAAATTCAAAAATATTTTTATGTGTACTGCCCAAATTTTATTACAATTGATAAACTTTCTTGACGATTTTACTTTTAACGGTGAATATTTTGGCCCAAACTATATGCTCCCGAAGTAAGTTCAAAAATGTTATATGCCTGCATAGATAATTTAAGGTCAAAGACAGATAATTAAGGGTCAAAGGAGTGGAGTACCATCGGCTAAACTTCGCCCTTAATGCTGTTTAATATAATTCAAAATAAAGGCAATTTATTATTATTATAAATATACATGTTGGATGTTCCATTTTAAATTCAAGTATTAGTTAGTCAACACCATGTGCAACACCCTGTAGTTTTAAACATAATTTCAAAATATGTCACTCTTGATCTACAATTTTTATTTCAGACATTTTTGTAAATTTCAAATGGTTCAGAAGATACTGACCGATAAACTACTAACACCCTGTATGTATAACGTATACTTTTTCATTTGCCTTTTTGCACAATTTATTTTATGCTACCTAACTCTGTAACTTCGTTAATTATTATTAGTCACACCTTTATAGTTATTGTTATTGTTAGTGTTATCTGAATAATTTCTATTGGTTTTTTATATAAGTATCTACTTGATAAAAGCATTTTTGTCTCATGATTTTTAAGGGTATCCTAAATATGGTAGAATAACTGTTGAGCTAAACTTCGCCCTTTAGATTAAGGAAAATGTATTTTTCTAATAAAGACTATTTAATATTATTATTATCTGTATGACTCAAATCGATTTTGAATTTTCTGCTTGGTTTTGTCTGGGGGATTTTGGGCCGTTCTTTTAAATCCTACACTACCCAAATAGGTATCCAGCTACATTCGACCCTGATACTAAGTAATTTCACATTAAATTAAAAAGTGAGAAAGATTTTGATTTGTATTGAAACATATTCTTTATAGGATTTTGCAAACGGCGGAAAAAAATAACTATATAACTAAAAGAAAAACTATGTGTAAAAATATTAATGAAATCTTTGCATTCTTTTGATAACCTGAATTCTGGTTACGCCAGCAAATTAAAATCCTAAAATGAATTTGTCTAATTTCTTACTAGCATCCACACAGTCCCCTACGGCCATGCAGATTAAACTAGTATCTACGTAACCCCCTACGAAAATGAAGATTCAGTTAAAAAAGGCCTAAAATGAATTTATTTATCTACCTCGTCTTAAAAAATGTTCATTCTAATGGATTACATTTTTATGAAATCTATCATTCTGTTTCTTGGAAACGCTTAGCCTTTGAAACGTTTTTAGCCCTTATTCTGGAGCTCATCAGAATGACATAAAGCCTCTCATTAAGATGTTTCATGCAAAATCAAGACAATTTCTATGAATAAGTGTGAAATAATTATATTTGACATTGACTGATAAAAACAACAGATCTTCACCTATCTATTAGCTAAGTAGTATTGGAGCCTATATACTCTATGGGGGTTATGTAGATACCAGTTTAATCTGCATGGCCGTAGGGGACTGTGTGGATGCTAGTGTTAGAATGAGAATTGTCAAATAAGAAATTAGACAAATTCATTTTAGGATTTTAATTTGCTAGCATAACCAGAATTCAGGTTATCGAAAGAATGCAAAGATTTCATTAATATTTTTACACAGTTTTTCTTTTAGTTATAGATAGTTATTTTTTTCTGCTGTTTGCAAAATCCTATAAAGAATATATTTCACCATAATTATAGGAAAACAAATAATAATTTATTTTTAAATAAAAATTTTGATTTGCTTTATTACACAAATAATATTTTTCTAATCACCAAAGCAAATAAAAAAACAAACAATTGTGCAAGTTTACAACCAGTTAAAATAAATCCATAGCACTATTTAAAAAAATAAACTATTGCTGCTAACCTTTTTAAAAAATGTTTATCCAATAAATCAGATAACGACATAATTGTCAATAAATATTCCTCTGTCTTTTTACAAATAAGGAAAGCCACAACAAGGTCCACATTTAATTCAATTACTCCAGCAATAATCATTAGAGTGATAATTCACTTGAGAAAACACATAAGAGTGAGATAAATATAGAATTATGATATGCAGAGATCAGATAATAAATTAAATTTATCTATACACATTTGAAGTTATGCCAGAAATGTGGAAATAAAAAATAGAAACAAGTGAAATTATATTTTTAAAGCACAATATTTATAAAACTGTATGTGATATTTTCATACACAAACACACAATGAGGTAACAGTAAGGCATTTATTTACATCAGAAGTTACATTTACACTAGATATGCTATCAGTAATTTCCAGCACAATACAAAAATTAAAGTACCGCTTAGTAACATGTTTCACTTACATTTGCATTGGAAATTGTTGTCAATTATGTATTCACTACACTTTAGCATAATATTAGGATGATAAATAAAGTGAGGAGTCTCAAAAGGCATGTTGCAAACATGTGCTCTGTCAAAAAACTAACTCATAAACTTAACAAAACTGAACTTGACCAAAATAATATAAACCCAAAGCACTGCAGGTGAACAGTCTATTTTTAGTACAACACACATTTATATTTAATATGTACTCTCTATGTGAGTTGTATTTCTAGCTTTACAGGCCAAATTAATACATGGTGATGTTCAATGATAAATTACAGTATCTATTTAATAACAATTAAAACTATTTATCTACTTCTCGGTACATTTTTGGGTTGATATATTTATATGTGTAATAAGTCATTTGTAACTGTGATAAGGGCACCATTATTTATGGATTAAGAGGAATTAAATGCTACTTGAATTTCTCTTAACAATTAATTACTTTATTTTTAATTTAAATTAATGTAAATTACGTTTTCTCATTATATTTATTTTACAATAATGATTATAAGGATAATTATTGTTAAGGAAAATATTAAATAAAGCCTAAATTATAGACTATATTCATCGAGGTTTTACTGAAGTTTTTGTACAATTGTTGAACATTTTCTTCGCAGTATTTTTGAAAATAAGTAAATATTTTTAGGTATAATAATTTATTCAGTCAGTCAGTATTTTTGTTCCAGAATTTTGTGGATGGCTGTGCTACTGTATATTTTTTCCCTTAAAACACGAATAGAAATGCCCTAAACTGAATTCAATTTAGGGCATTTCTGTTCTCCACCACATGTAGATTGTCAGATAAATTACGAGGCTTAATTCCGACATTTAAGGATGTATGGCAGGGACACAAAAATTCCAAAAATGTTTAATTCGTTAATATCTGTGTCTGTTGTGTGATATAGATGACTATTATTGCAGTAAACGATTATTAGAATCGAATATTTATTAGGTACTTTTCTGCTCTGAAATTTTTGTTTTTATGAAAGAAACTTTTGACACTGAAAATGTCCTAATTCTATCTTGGCCTCATATTTTAATAAAATCGTCATTGTTATTTGTGAATTTAATAAATGAAATACATACTGTAAATTAATCAAGGGTAATTATGATATTTATATAATTAATATGTAATTTTTTATTATTAACGAAGAAATTAAAGCTTTGATGTGAAAGTGAAATGCATTCTGTGAGTCGGACTGAACCTCAAAAAACACAAATTTTTTCTAGCCTAACGAGACTATGATCTCCCACCCGCTATCGAGGATGCTGGACACGATGACAGTGGTTAAATCTCTCTCCGAGGTCACCCCACCCCTCAAACGGCCAAAAACTACCTCCAAAAGGGGTAAACCGCGTATCGGCCGTCTCCTAACAGCCAAACCTGCTACCCCCGTTTTCGAGGATGTTGAGCACGATGGTGATGCCGAGACCCCTCCTCGATTCCCGGCACTTCAAACGGCCAAAAACCACCCCGTCTTGGAGGATGCTGAGCACGATGGTATTGTCGAGACCCCTTCTCGACACGTGCCAACCCCTAAACAGCCAAAAATCACCCCCGAAAGGGGTAAACCACGGATAGGCTGTCTCCTACCAGCCAAACTTGTGTTACCCCCCGCCCCCCCTCCCGTTTTCGATGATGGGATACTGAGCTCGATGGTGATGTTGGATCTTCTCCACGAGATCAGTCGTGTAGGCATTAACAATAACAGTTCTTGTTTTTATGCCAGTGGACGCAGAGAAGGAATCTTGCACGTGGACCAGTTACAGTAAAAGTGGCGACGCGGAGATGCTGTGCGGGATGATGTGTAGGTACTAGATAACATCTCCGTGTGTACTTTTCGCCGCCGCGAGCCCGTGTACTTTTGAATTAAATTCTTCCATAAAAGAATAAAAGAAAAAATGAGAATAATGATAATTTTGCCCGTTTAGTAAGAAGTACCCAGCAAACATTTTTGTCAAAATTAGCTCCAATTCGACTTGGGACAAGACAAATTTACTTACCAAAGTAATTATAACGTAAAATTGACTGGAAAAATAGACCTCCGATAAAAATTGACCAATTAGTCTTAATTTAGATTTAAGTTTACGTAAATAGTACCAATTAATCTACCTCATACACAATTTTCTTTGAAGGTAAATTTAACGAAAACAGCAAGTGGAAAACTACTAAAAAAATCTACCAAAATTGACCTCAAGGGTAAATTTCCAATAAGGTCGAAATAGGTAATATAATTAGGTAGTATTTACCTTTTTAGCGACTAAAAATATTTCTAATAGTCGAATATCTTTCTAGGTAGATTTTGTTGGAAATCCTACGTAATATATACCTAAATGGCAACTTATTTGGTCATTTTTATTACTCTTCTTTGAAGTAATATTAAGTAGACAACATCGGTAAATTCTACCTGGATTATCTACCTAATTTCACCAATTAAGTCAATTACCCTTAAACTGACCTTAAAGTTACTCTAAAAAAATACATTTTAAACCTCTTTGTCGCAGTAACCTAGCAAATCGACCTCAAAGTAAACTTCACTATAAAATAGTAATTCAGAAGCTAACCCCCGTCTAACCTGTTTGTAGAATTCATATTATTTAGGTTATTTGAACCATTAGGTACTTAGGTGGTATAGTTATTATCTAAAAATTATTTCAGTCATTAAAAGAGGCCATTAACGTAGCATGGTTGGATAGTTCGTGGTGCCAATGTACAAATGAAGTATCCCAAAGGTAAAAAACCACCACTTAAGGAATCACTACTTCCGCATCCAGATTTCCTATCCAAGTCTTTTTAAAGGAGAACATCTTGACTATATTTGCACTCTAGTATGTGGAAATAATTGCCTATAGAATTTCAATACAAGGTATTGCCGAATGCCAGCCGAGCTTCCAGAACTTTTGGACGCTGTCGAATACCAAGGCAATATCATATGGCTGCATTATGACAACTCACTCGTCAACACAATACACTAGTCGAGTTAAAATTTACACATAATAAGTAGAATTTACCAATAGGTAGTATATTCAAAATAAGGTAATATAAATAGGTTATATTTACCTACAAGTAATTAATTGATATAACAACAGAGTTAATAATACTTTCAATAGGTAAAGTTAACCAAAATGTCGTAAATTTTCGTGTAACTTGACCTGTGATAATTTCCACCTATAAAATACGTAGATTGTCATGGTAATTTTAACTTACAGGTCTAATTAGCACAAGACGCCATATTTTCTCAGCGCAGTTGAAGTATGATTACAAATTGTAGTTTGTAAAATGAGTGTATATGGAAACAAACTGACGAAAAATTTAATAAAATACATAATTATACCTGTAAACTCATATTTAACAAGTATAGTATATTTTCGGCTCAAAATATTACAATAATTTTTTTATTTGGTAATATAAATTTTCTTATAGATGAATATTTTTGAGGCGCATTAGTATTTTATGAAGTACAGCTGCTATCATTCACAGAAAAATTTTAGGCGCATTGATTTCAATAAGCGAGAACTGCAAATACTTTCCTCATAAATTGTATTTATTTTAGTTACCGGCATTCATCTTGTATGGTTATTGTGAGTTAGGTATCTCTTCAGTTTTGTAAGTGACTGACAACCATATGTCGACTACTTATAGAGAAAAATACCAAATAAGTGTAAAAATCTTATTTTTTTCAACTTGGTGTCATTTTTAAATTACACATATGTCCGTAAATTCTACCTAAAACTAGTCAACTTGATGTCAAATTAACGTTGAATTCAAGTAAAATTTACCTAAACAGGTATTAGGAACCAAATGTATTGTGCGACTACAAGTAAGATTTATATGTAATTTTACCTGTTTTAGTTGATATAACTTGATTTCGACGTTGTCTTATTCTCCACTTATGTCGATTCCACGTAGCATCAACGTAAATTTTACCAAAATATGTTTAATTCTAATTTTGTGACTAAATTTATTATACATAAATTAGGTAGTCTTGACGTCAAATAATACTTAAATGTTTGCTGGGTAAGAGTGTAATTATATTTTTGTCCGTTTGCTGAGCGAGGAGAGGTCGCGATAATTTTTTCATGCTCAGCATCCTCGAAAACGGGGGTTAACAGGGGTTTAGCCGAGAGAAGACGGCCTATCCGCGTTTCACCCCTTTTGGGGGTGGTTTTTGGCCGTTTGGGTGGTTGGCGGGGGCCGAGGAGAGGTTTCGATATCACCATCATGCTCAGCATCCTCGAAAACGGGGGGTAACACGGGTTTAGCAGAGAGAAGACGGCCTATCCGCGTTTCACCATCTTGGGGGGTGGTTGTTGGCCGTTTGGGGGGTTGGAGGGCGTCGAGGAGGGGTCTCGATATCACCTTCATGCTCAGCTTCCTCGAAAACGGGGGTAACACATGTATGGCTGGTAGGAGACGGCGGATACGCGGTTTACCCCTTTCAGGGGAAGTTCTTGGCCACTTGGAGGTGGGGTGACCTCAGAGAGAAATTTAACCACAGCCATCGTGTTCAACATCCTCGAAAACGGGGGCGTGACATAGTCTCGTTAAGTTAGGAAAAATTTGTATTCCTGTCCGACTTAAAGAATGCACTAATAGATACATATTTGATTTTATGCATTATGTTACTTCTAGTAAGTATGAGAGTTGTTCATTTCAGTGGTCTCTGACGCACTTTTTTTTTTTTTCGAATAATGGTATCTGCCGTAAAACAAATAATGTACCTACCTACCTAACTGAGAACTATTAATCCACAGTCTGACAATAAATTTACATAAAAAGAAATAGCCAGTGTTTCCAGCCAGTGAATATAAATTTTTTGTTCCTTCGGGGATAGTCAAACGTTGCACCTATTTTTTTTAAATAAAAAGACCCTGCACAAAATATACGGTAAAAGTTATACAGTCGTTTGAGCTAAAACCAGCTGACATGTATTTGTTGGACCATTCGCAACAGGAGTTCATATGTGCCGTAAGTCCAAAAAGTCCATAGATTTCAAATTATGGACAGTTGAAGGTTTTTAACTTTCCAAGTGCTATTATAGTAACTCATTGTTGAGATTTTAGAGAAACTGACCAAAACTAAAGTTGTCGGAATATGAGTAAGCTACCTTGTAATGACCTTGACTTTGACCTCTAGCAATATTTTCAGTCATTTAATCGCAAACTCTCTTTTTTTTTCAATAAAACCCCTATTTGGCACCTTGGATCCAGAAAAAACTCACTTTAAGATATGAATCTTTCAAGAGAAAGTTATATAGAAGGGGAGGATATTTACCCATGAAGGTCATCTGAAAGTTCGAAAAATTATTGTTACAAAATAACTTGGAAATTCTGATAAACCCAGTAAAAGTTGTATTAAGTCTAAACTGCCTTCTCGTCACCTTGGCTTTGACCTCGACGTGTTGACGTGTTTGACTCCTTTTATTTTTTGGTTTTTTTTGTTCCATTTTTTGTTTGGTTTTTTATTCTTTTTTATTCGCTGCCTTGTGTTTTTTGTTTTGCTTTTTTGGTGATAATTACAAAAAGAGCAACGGAAAGATCTTTTTAGCACCTACAACTTTCTCATTCAACTTTTTTCAATTAGAGTTATAGTTTTTTTTAATTTACGAAAAACTGCTTTTTTCAACTTTTCGAAATTTTTACGTTAAGTTCGCCACTTCAGATTGAGTCCATCGAATCACAAATCTTTCTTAGAATTTATTTTTCTATACAACCATATTTTTTTGTTTCCGGGTATGAATTTTGGTATATCTATTGATTGGGCTAATTATTGTTTATCCAGTGTCAATTTGAAAATAATTTAAAAAACTGACAAAGGAAATAGTTCATAATACCAGTGACGTGATGAGCATCGACCGATAATTTTTAGAATCACTTTTTAATTATTGTAATAAATTGAATATTTTTCTACTACTTTATATTAATTGCAAGATATAAATTATTTATAATACCTTCTTTTGAGGTAAGCGGATAATATATCTGGTTAACTATATTCATAAACGGGTATTGTTTTTATATTAAAGCATGCTTTAGACTGTATTTCTCAATTGAGAATAGAAATACTATATTAACATTTTTTTTGTGAATGTCACTCTGACCAAACTACAATAAAAATTATTTAAAAAATTTTACATCCAATTTTTAATATTTTTACTTCTAAAAAAATCTGAGAAATATATGTAATACACTAATGTAAACTTTGTGCGTTTTTGTTTCATTTTCCTAGCTATAACAGTTTCCTAGGAAACCTACTTTGAAAAATGGTTCCACCAGTGCACATCTCAATGACTATTGAAGAATAAGGACTGAAAAATATATACAGGGTGTCCCAGAATCGAGTTCCCGGATGGCAACCTGTAATTCCTGAGTTCATATTGGGCCCCTATATCCGAACTTACCTTAGTCCAAAAATGCATCCCTGAGGAAGTAGATTATCTTAAAGTGAGACAGAAGAAAAAAATTTTGTTTCAATAGTTTCTGTTATATTGAAGATAAAATTTTCAAACTTTGATGGGAGCTGTACCTCTATAAGTACTCTATGTAAACTTGATAACATCTTTTGTTTCTCAATTCTTTTTCATAATTATTAATATTTGACTGACTCTAATTTTTTAATCGCTCTGTAAAATTACGGAATATTTGAACATTCTTCAGAGCAATGAAAGGTCTTCAAAAAAGGTACTCTCAAATTTTTATTTTTTTATTTTAATGCCTTATTTTTATTAACGTCCTGGCAGAGTTCAGCTATTGCTGCTCTACCACTCAACCAGGACACGTACATATAGACATCAACACAACAACCATTCCCTGCGATATTGCCATCTACCACAGCTGAGACTCAAACTCAGGAGAGATAACAGCGACTAGACATGTTGTGCCACCCAACAGCGGTGTAGATCACTGCTACCGTCTCGGTAACACATGAAAAAACGCCACCAACATCCATACCCTGGCCAGGATTCGAACCCGGGACTCCGTGGTCGCAAGCCAAACACCTTCAGCACTGCGCCACCGAGCTATCTGTATTATCAATAAAAATACAAGAAATTATCGTTTTTTACTCTATTTGTATTTAACATTTATTTACAATTCTAGAGCAAAATGTTGTAATAACAGAAAAGCAGTTTATTAAAAAAAAAAAACAAATGCTCCACATGATGTCCACCTGTTTCTGTACACAAATTAACACTTAAAATTTTGCGTAAAATCAACAAAAAATCAAGAATTACTGTTTTCTATTTGTAGGTCATAGGTGTTTGTGAAACAGGAAACCTGTCGCATTTGAGAAACAAAAGATACTTGGTTGTTATCAAGTTTACATAGAGTACTTATAGAGATACAGTTCCCATCACAATTCGAAAATTCTATCTTCGATATAACTGAAATTATTGGAATTTTTTTTTTCTGACTGACTTTAAGAGTATCTATTTCCTCAGGGATGTATTTTTGTACTAAGGTAAGTTGGGTTATATGGGTCCAATATGAACTCAGGAATCACAGGTTCTCATCAGGGAACTCAATTCTGGGACACCCTGTATATTGTTTTCTTATGACTTGCCAATTTTTTAGAATATTCACCCCGGGGGCCATTCCACTATACTTAGCAGGCTAGACCGTATGGCAGACCCCGCTGTTAAGTTCTATGTCCACTGGTCTACTTCCAGTGCACTGTTTATTTTAAAAGTAGTTTTGATGGAGGAAATTAAATGTATTAACTAGTTTCGTAAGCTGAGAGAAAAACAATAACTACATGAAATACATATATTAACTTTTATTTGCACTAACTGCCATAATGTAGAAAAATAGGAATTTTGTCAATATAATATATAAATAAAATACAAATTCTCATACAATTTATAAAACTGTTAAATTACACAACATAAACTTAAAGATACAATAAAACAACTAAATGCACAATCTGTTTGACAGACAAGAACGACATATGCAATAGTTGGCTGATCCGAAGCACTCTCCCGTTGACAAGAACTTTTTTTTTATAGTGCAATAATTAAATACGTGTGTTTTTCTAATATGTATCAGACTTCTTAGTAAAGCTTTGTTTCTATGTACAAATAGGTACATGAAAGTAAATTTTTAATGCTCCAGTTGTTTTATTTCGACAACTAAAAAGAAAAAACACCATTCAGCTGCAGTGCAGGAAAGAAATAAAATGGTCTAACTCACCCCTTCTGGTTTCATTGGCACTGTACGGGTACCCATGCCCCTCTTGCTTCCTCTGCCTCTTCCAGGACCTCGCGGTTTTCTGGGTTTGATCCCTAATGTGGCGCGGGCTGACTGGCCCCTGCAGCTACGTTTCGGTCTTCCCGATTCAGGTGCGGCCGGTGGTCCATCTTCCTTGGGGGCATCTGGCTTAGGAATCTCCTCTTGTTCTTTAAAGTCCTCCCGAACTACTATGGGTACCTTGAAAAAAATATTTTATATTAAAAGTGTATACTTATTCAACAAAAGGAAGAGGTACACTTTTTGTAGAATATCAGTCAGAAGTTTGGCTAAAGATCAAACTTGATAATTATCGGAGATCGGGATTTTTAGGTTCTTTTATGTTTTTACTTATGTGCTTTTATCTCCTTTAATCATACGACGCCGCTGAAATTGTGAAACATTTCAAAGTCGGTTTTTACCTACACTGTGGCAATTTTTGACATTTACGTCAACATTTAATAGAGGGAAAGGGTAGACCATCGTAAATCCCAGTTTTGCAAACCGTAGTATAAATCTAACCATCTGTATGTAGAGTATAGAGTAGGCGGTATACAAAAATGTATGATGCTTCTCAGGCTGCAATAGACTTGTGGATTTGCGATTTCCCAGAACTGCAATTTGATGGAACAGATCTTTATTGTAGTAGTTGCAACAAAACAATTTCTTGGACATCTAAAACAAATGTTAATAGACATATTTCCTCACAAAAGCATATTAGTGCTAGTGGCTCTCCTGATAGTGACAGTAAACATAGTTTTAATTTAGATTTAGTGGAAGTGATGGTGGGATGTAACATACCGTGGTCAAAACTAGACAATCCACATTTTAGACAACTTTTGGAAAAGTGTATTAGTGGCAAATATAACAATGTTCAGGTGCCGTAGGAAATGACACTCAGAAGAAAATATTTATCAACTGAGTGTGATAATGTTAGACAAAAAATTTCTTCTGAGCTTACTGGGAAATACATCTGGGTTAGTGTGGAGGAAACCACCAATGCTACTGGTGAGAAGGTAGTGAATGTTTTTGTGGGTGCATTGGAGGAAAATTGTGTGACTAAGAAATTTCACATATTTTAAGTACGCCCCGATGACATATGTTGACGTTGAGCGGTCTTTTTCTCAGTATAACTGGATTTTTAATGACAGGCGGCGAACATTTAGCACAAAAATTATTAATATACTCTTATATTCGTTATAGGTTGTGAAAAATTACGTGTGTGGTACTTTAAGGGGTAGTGAAAAATACATGTGTGTTTTAGTTCAATGTTACATCCCAGAATACCTCCACTTCGAGTGAGTGTTTATAATAAACTGACGATATTAACTTTAGATATTACAGAATTCCTTAAAAAAAGTGCAGGGTAAGATAAATTGTATCATACTTGCATAAAAATCTCTCCACGCCGGCAGAGCCAACCGTGACTTTTACGTCACCCAGATAAAAATTCCCGATCTTTGATAATTATAAAACAATTCCATATATTTTGAAAAACGAGAAGTTAATATATTCATATATCAAAAATTAACAATCATCTATTGTGTTGACCTATTTCATGATTTTCTATAACTTTCATACACAGCGAAGCGTAGTAGCACTTATTTTATTATTACTGTATTAAACAGTCAAATTCATAACATATCGGAATACTAAGTTGCTATTAGCTTTTGCTCATAAATTGGATCATTTTTCTATGGAAAGTGTACCTCCATTAGACAGGCATATTTGAAAATATATTTGGTTGTTCTTTATTTATTTATTTATTTTCTGCAATATGCAATCTACCACCAATAAGTGTTTCACCTGTAACATCTTATTTATTTAAATTTGGTAACATTTCACCTTGCATTTCATGTTAACTTTTTTCATAAGTAATTAAAAATCATACATGAAATACAAAAAGCCACTGTAAGACAAATCGTACTGACGGAATGCCAATTCTATTTTATGGCCTGTCGATTCCCTATACAAAAAGCAAAAAATAATTGGAAAACAGCATTAGTTCTACACTTTGTACTAATGTCTTTCATTATGTTTACCTGTACTTCTTATGTTTAGTGATTTAGACTTTGTGCATTGCCCTTGGCCCTATGACAGACGACAGTAAAAGTGACTGCAAAACGATGGTCGTCGATTATGGTATGAACAACAAATGAGAAAGCATTTGGATTAAACCACGACCACGAAGATGGATCGGACATTTCAGTCCAATTCTGTGGTCACCCCGGCCTCCATTTGATTCCAATGGATTTCTATTACTGTGGATGTCATAAAGAAAAAGTTTACCAAAAATCAATCAACACCAAAGTGGTAATAAGACAGCGAATTTATAATGCAACTCAAATAAAAATATTACGAAGCACACGACTGCTATATGGATTAGAGAGGAACCAACATTTCCATTTTACACTTGCCTTTAATCCCTAACTCTAATACTCACTAAGGCTGTCAATAGTGTGGATAATAATGCGCTGTAGTAAATAAACAATGCACTGCTGCTCTCACCTTGATAAAATGAAAAACAAAGCACATTTTGAACATGAGACCGTTTTTTTTTTAATAATCAAAAGTGAAATTTCAGAGCCCTGCCTTCTTAATGTGTTGACTTTGAACTTGACCTTGACATTGGTAATGAATTTAATGTCTGCATAGGTAAGACAATTTTAAAAGAAACTTACGTCAGGTTGTATTTAGAAACATAATAATGTTTGAATATATTGTATTTTCTATGATATCCAAGGCAGAAATAATACAGGAACTAGACCGTAAAATCACAGATAAAATATTTGCATCTTCTGTACAACCAAGACACCAAAGTACCGACTTCGGCCAAAAAATTATCTAACCTGGAGATCAATTATAAATCATAATTTTTATTGATCGAACATATCTCAAATTAACTAAAGCTAGAATGGTACCAGTGGATTATTAACTCGCTTTATTTCTAAGGAAAAGGAAAAAATCTTTACTCTGATGCAACAAAAAATTTGAGGTTATGTACATATTTAGTAAATTTTGCAATAAGATTACCATCTTAAAACTTTCCAACACAATATATGCCCAAAACAGACTAACACAGAGCCTCAAGCAACACTGATCCAATTCTGTAATAATAATTTTTTATCAAGATTCCCAGGAAAAATTCCAGCAACATGTTTCTTGAATTTTGGGAATTGATAATTCCCACAATAAACACATCACTATTTTTAACTCTAAATTGCTTTTTAGTTTAACTTAATAACACTATAAGTACACATCATGTGAATTTTTAAAAATAATAATTATGGACTGAATTGAAGAAAAACCCTATTTGTTAGTGTTTTTTAACTCATAGTTATGGCAGTGGTGTAATTATTAAAAAATTCAATTTAAAAAATAACTGGTATTCTTAAAAAAAAATGATACCTACATGGCAGTTTTTATTTTATATATTCAATTCAATTGTGTTTTATTTTATGTTATTAAAGCCTATAAACCAAGCAAATAAAGATTTTGACGTACTTATATCAATTAGTTTTTGCAGAATGGCTTTGAGAGAGGTAATGGGAGAGGCTTCTCATCTTGCGAGTCAAAAAATTTAATTTGCATCATTGTTTTTTATCAACAATTCCTCCAGCGGTAAAAAATATATCCCAAAAAAACCTGCATTGTGTATAAATTAAATTTTATTGAAATTTGTGCTAGATAGAGGACGAGCGCTATTGTTTCTGAACAAAATCGATCGGTAAATAAAAAGTTATTATTTATATAAATTTAAAGAAAAATAATTTTGCTTTGTTTTGTAATTAAACAAAAAAAAATGTCTAAAACGAAGACAATCCCAGGTCTCAAAATTAGACAGTACTGTCTTACTGTCAGATTGTCAACTTCATTACTTATTTTTAAAATGTGAGTGGTTTAACCAAGTTTTCACTGGTTTAATTTGCAATAACGCAGCTTAAAAATAAAAACCTTATGCCTTTTTGTTTATTAGTGAAATTCAAGCCTTTTCTTAAGGTAATAATTCACAACCATGCTTGGCAAAAATTCAGTTGGCCTTTTTTGCAAAAAGGTTAGTTAGATTTTGAATATTACAAAAACATTTTGTGAATCAATTTTAGTTGAAAATTGAGGGCTCCCCGGGAGGTCAAAGTTGTCAATTTTTTTCCTCAGTGGAATAAACAAATAGGATTGTGCAAAAACTATTGTTCCAACGACACCCATCTTTTTGCACACTTATAAAGCACTATAAAACACACTTATTTAAGAAAGTTTTACAAAATTTTAACAACCAATTAAAAAGGTTGCAGGTTTTTTGCAATAATTTTTTTACCGCTGGAGTGATTTTAATTTGGCCTGGAAATTAGTACGCTGCAGATGTATTTTTTATTGGTACCTGGTTAATACGCAGTAGTCATACCTGTTTGATACGCGGACTATTGAGACCTAGTATGTAAATTACAGGTGAAACCCAATACCTAGTGTTTCATCCGCATTAGATATAATAAATATACACTACCTATTTATTTACTTAATTAGTTTTGCGCGTCTCCATTTAAATTTGCTTTAGTTGAATGGTGTTATCAAGGTTTTTTTTTTGTGCACACCTGGCATTTACAAAAACAACTACTCAGTGCATTCCTATTCAAAATATTCAAAATTAGTGTGCTAACTTCACTCACATTCTATTTATAACTTATTAAATAGAAAAAGACCTTATTTATATGTAGAAAATATTGGATTACTGGCCTATAACCATGAATAATAAAGCCATCCACACAATCAAGCCTATCATGTCAGCATAAATGATACATGTATTTTGTTAATAACCTTTCATCACCATTCTCAGTTTTGAAGGTCAGACAGAGACGGCGAGTTCTTTGTTGGCTTTTCTCTCCCTCTATTCCGTTCACCTTTACGTGTACAGCAAGAATACAAAATGTGAATTAAACCAAAAGACAAATACTGTTGATAATTTAGAAAATGATAAATTCCCAAGTTAATAGGTGCAAGGAAAAAAGTTTTTGAGTTGGTTGTACATGTTATATATTTAGATCCTGCCTAATGTAAAATCGAGACTTGTCGAATATTAGTAAAATTATTTACGTACTTGAGAAGTTTAAAAAAAATTATAACAATAAATTAACTTTAAGTTGAAAGTAACGAAACATTTGCTATAAAAAGATGTTCTGAATAAAAACTTTAAAATTTTCGGGAAAATCATGTAATTTAATTTTTTGTTAAGTAACCAATGTACCAAATGAAGAGATTTTTGTAACAAGCAAATTTTTACTAAAAACGTTCTTCGGCAATTACATGTGTTAGGTACACTTCTGTGCAATGAAATCCCGTACACCTATTTTTCGCTTTATCAATTGAATAAAAGTACTGTTAGGAGCGTGAAGAAAATGCGGGAGGAGGAAAGTAGCATAAAGAGAAAAGACGACTCAGGCCGATCGAGAAGTTCAAATCCCCTTCGCAATGAAGCCCTCCTTGGCTATTTGAGGGAAAATCCATTTCAAACAGCAGGAGATGCTCTATTCATGACAAATCTTCCAGCATCGGTCAACAGCTAGCCAAGAAGATCATATTAACATAAGAACAGAAGCAAGCCCGCATTCTGTTTTGTTTAAATTATGTCTACCATCCGTTGGAGTTTTGGAACAATATTGTGTTTACCGATGAAAAAGTTTTTCAGTCCTGTAATGACGGACATATTTGGGTGTACCGTCCTGCAAATACTAGGTTGCACGAACGTTACGTGTCTCCGTATAATAGGCCCAGCGATTTTGTGTTAATGTTTGGGCATGGAAAAGCGTGCATGGCCCTGGTGTAGCGTGGCGTACTATGGGTAATGGTAGGTTTAATGGACAGGTTTATACGGATATTTTGGAAAACGTTATGCCTCCTTCGGTGGAGCAGTTATATCCACAACACCTTCATTTATCAACAAGACAACGGCCCTATTCATACTGCCAGGATAATTACTCAATGGTTTGGGAACAACATACCGTGGTTTTCGCACAGTCCCGATATAAACTCAATTGAGAATGTCTGGGGTTTATTAGTAAAAAAAAATTATGAACAAAACTTCACCACGGAATGAAGAATTGTGGTCGGCCGTTGAAAATTGCTGGGAGGAGCTTAGAGAAAAAGAAAACTATTCTTGTAGGCTAATTGCTCCTACGCCAATAAGATTTAATCACGTCTTGGAAGGAAACAGAGCCTTGAAAAAATATTAGGTTACATTATTTACACAATAAATACAATCACAGTTATGTGCAGTCGTATCTGTGAATTCTTTACCGTCAATTTTTGCATTTGTTATAAATCAAAATCATCCCCATCGAATGGTGTAAAAAACATATGTTTTTCTTCTGGATTAATATTTTTCAAATACCTTACTTATAATGTTTCATAATCAATATCAGTTTTTTATAACCTATATGATAATAAGAAACCTAAATTTAAAAAAAAAACGATTCACTCAATGTTAGTAAAAACTGGATTACTTTATTTTTCAAGTGTATGGGATTTCATTGCACAGAAGTGTACCTGCCTTGCTGCAAAAAGAATTCGGTTCTCAGTATTGAAAAAGGACTACTGGTACTAGGTTGGTAACTCCTCATTCAATAAGCTTATCGGTTTTATCAAAAAGCTGAACTTGCTATGAATCACAATAGACCCAATAGTCACTGATGTGCTCATGAGCCCAGTCACACATCAACCTAATCGAATCTAATACAGTTAAAATTCAAGTAAACGAGATAAGGGTTAATGCTGTTGAACTTTAAAAAATTAAAGGCAGATTTTTCTTTTAGATTGGATACTTTTTATTTTGAATTTTTCATAATACAAATTTTCATAATTTTGAAGACAAACGCAATTACCAATTCTTTTAAATTTTACTGATATTCAGAGCATTTTAGTTTCAAGCCAGACAGAGGCTAAATCTAGAACATGAACACAACTCAAAAATGTTTAGTCTTCAAAATATATCCTTTCTACGATTCGCAAATAAACAATATATTGGTTCATCGACTTACCTTTTTTGGCCGTCCACGTTTTCTGGCTGTAGAGGTTGGCGGAGTACAGGGAGTTGAACTAACATTTTCTGATTTTGCTACCATAGGTTTTGCAATATTAAATCTGTGAATCTTGAACAATTTTTTTTAAAACACTTGTGGTTTCTGACCAAAATCAAATTATTAGAAAAAATTAAAATACTCGATAAAATAAATGTGTTGTAAAATAAAAAGGGATTAATTTCTTCACTGTTGTAATCAGGCAACCAACAATACTCATAATTCTGCAAAAATATCCGAGGTGCTCACTAATTTTTTTTTCTTTTTACAGTTTCATGACTTAAAAGCAATTTTCAACAGTTTCTTCTTAAATTTTTTTTAACAAAATCAATCCGCTTTGAAAAAAAGGCCACTAAAAATTTTGAAAATCAATTTCGTCTGTGAAGTAGTTTCCACAAACACCAAAACTCTTAAATTCAACACTCCAACAACAATACTCGACGCACGTTTTGCCATCAACGGTGGCATCATCAGAAGATGATGAAATTATATTTCATAATTTTTAGCAACCTTTTTTTTAAAGCAGTCCATTTTTTTCTCTCTTAAGTGAGCTTTCTACATAGTAAAAGAAAATATTTGTTGTTTTGAATTTATAAACTTTAATGTCAAACTCTTTATCAGAGAATCCTGAAACCCTATGTATTAAATTGCATATAAATCTGCCCACTTTTTGTAATTCTGACAGATAAATTGAATTTGTCATTTTGAATTCTTAACTTTTGCCATTAGATTAGTTATCAGCTATTCGGAAAATACCAATAACGTGAAGAAATTTTAGTCAGGCCTACTGTACGCTGGACAAAAGTACTATAAATAAATCAATTGCGTACTCGCTGAATTTGAGATTAAAAAGCTTTTTTCCAATTTTTGTATCTTACACTAGATATAAATCGATGAAACTAAAATGGTACCACCACCAAGCTATACTTTACAGTTTGTACAATAAAAAATAAGTCAAACTGCTCCCCCTCTTTTTAAGCTTTTTTTAAGTCGATTAAAAATGGCAAAGAGGCATTCTGATACTTCACAGTAATCTAGCAATTTTTATGTTTATATTTTGCTACATTTTATTTAAATAAACGAGATAACCTGGGCCAATGCTGTTGGACTCTAATAATAGACCCTTTTTCTGAAAATTTCAAATTGGACACTAAATTTTTCATAATGCAAATTCCTGTAACTAAAATAAAGCCGTTTACTAATTCTTTAGAATTTAACTAACATTCGGCATATCTTTATCTTATAGTTATAAATCAGACAAGCTAAATTTAAAACATAAACACACTAAATTTTGGTTTTCAACCTTTA
This sequence comes from Stenurella melanura, assembly GCA_963583905.1. Taxonomy (NCBI): domain Eukaryota; kingdom Metazoa; phylum Arthropoda; class Insecta; order Coleoptera; family Cerambycidae; genus Stenurella; species Stenurella melanura. The sequence continues at coordinate 124,125,949 of OY757314.1, forward strand.
CCCTTTTAGTCGAGTGCAATTAGGTTTTTACCTCAGAACTAAGTTATAATAAATGGATTTTCATACTTTCTGCACTGAGTTGCTAATACTGAGTACAAAAAAGTTTACCCCTTAAAAATTGTCGCTTTTTACTTGAGGGTGGTTCCCACACACTCTAGAGGGGTGGGCAAAAAAGTAAAATAGTAACCACCGAATCTGATATAGAATCATATTGTAAGAGAAAAAGGTGGTTTGCCATTTTTCATGAAAATTTATATTTTCCAAGTTATAACAATTTGAAGATTACGATTTTAGCTTTAAAAAATTGGTACGTTGAGACTGTTTCTTGTAAATAACTCAAAAGTCTTACATTCATGGAGAAAGTAGTATAGTACAAAAAATAAGACAATGAAATGTACACTGAACAGTTCTGAAAATATGAGTCTAAAAATGGCGCTCGAACGTTTATCAGTCGAGCTAGAATGTTTAAATCTCAAATGTGTCAGAAACAATTAGTATGATGTTAAAAATACATATAATAGAAATTAAAGGGCTAGAAGCGAGGCTAGAAGTACTGTTTGATATTATTTTTTCTATCCGTACAGCTTGAAAGATAACAATGTTATGTGCAAAAGAGTGAGTGCTATGTAATTTTTTTTTTAAGAAAAAATTTAGGATTTTCCTGTTGCCATTGGTCATATAATGGAAATTCAAAAAATCTGTACGTTTTTATTAATATATATCATTACTGTTCTAATGTTCTAATTTTACGATTTTGCTGAAAAAATTCCTTCTTTTTGTAAACAACTCCAAAAAAATTGTATTAAAGGGAAATATGACAATAATAGAAAATAGAACTTAAGAAGGGATATATTAGTTTGTTTTTTAAAATATTTGTAGCATTAATAATTTCAGAAATATGCCTACAAATGTGGGGTTTGAACTTTTAGTGGCAAAGTAATACTTATATATCTTCAAAACTTTTGATAAATTGAAGCTCTCAAAACTAGAGCATGTTAGTAATACTACATATTAATAAAAACTGGTACAGATTTTCTTTTCTATGGGACCGTTCATAAAATATGTCAGGGGAGGGGAGGAGGAAATGTGACGTTTGTAGTTAATCAATTCTATTTTAATTTTTCTCTGAACTTGGCAGTTTTTAAAATGTTTTCATTATGATAGAAAGTCATTCTCAAGTACTAAAAGCCTGTAAACAGGCCCGTTGAGAGGGGGGGGGGAGGTGTTTCCCCCCCGGGCCCAAGTATCATTTGAAGTTAGAGAAGCATTTGCGTTAGGCAAAATGAGAGAGGTATACTTTTAAATGATTAGTTTGATGTAAATAATAATGAGAGTGAATGACTAAATTGCTGCCCACCCGTTTTTCAGAATTGCGACTGAGATAAATATTTAATTTCAAGGAATATCACCCCTCCCCCCCTTCTTCAAACTTCGATCGAGGAAAATATTAAATTTTAACGACTATCACTTCATATAATCTTGGGGAATATCACCCCCCCCCCCGCTCTCGACGGCCGTGTCTGTAAATAAACATTTGGATAGTCAAAAATTTATGTTTTAGATTGTATACACACTTATTTACAGGGTTGAGTGGATTTAAATCAGTTGATTTAAATCGCGATTTAATTCATGATTTAAATCAGATGATTTTTTTGTTTTAATCAGTGATTTAAATCAAATACTCCCAAAGTTACTTTTTTATGAGATTTTTACATTCTTCGTTTATTTTCTAAAAGGAAAGATAAAAAAGTTCGGCTTTATATATAAACAGTTAGGTCAAGAAGCACCTGTAATAGAGAATAATTTTTTATTATAACTGTGATGCAAAATTTTTCAGGTGTAAAAAAATACAATACTTGTATTTGTATAATACATTGCATGCCTATGGTAGGACTATGTTAAGTTGAAAAAAAGTCATGGTAAATTTTTATTTATAAAAAATTTTAAATAAATACTAGTCCTTTTCTCACAAAGTCACAAACTCTATTTGATACTATCGGTTTCACGGTATTATATACATATACTATTACCAGGCCACAAAAGTCAAACACATACTAATAATTTGTCATTACATAAATAATACAGGTTAATATTTTTTAACTTTCTACTTATTTATTTTGGTAATTTGTTAAGAAATAAAAAAAATCAAAAAAATCAAATTAATCATGATTTTAATCAAAAGAATCAGGATTTTTGATTATTTTAAAAAAATCGTGATTTTTATCAACCCTGCTTATTTATTTACTTATGTGGTCATAACAAATATTTTAAATTATTCATCTGTATGCTACTGTAAGTATGCTATTTTTAATCTCAAGAAATCGTTGTGGGGAGGGGGGCTACCTTCTGTGAGGTAATATTTGTTAGGGGGGTCGCTGAAAGTGTGACTTAGCATGACGGAGGGGGAGGGAGGGGTCCAAAAAGGTGAAATTCTAAGTGACGTATCATGACAGCAGAAAAATCTTAAATTTTTTATTTAAAAAAATTACAAAGCAGTCATTGTTTTGCACATAGCAGTTATTTTTCAAGCTGTACGGATAGAAAAGTAGGTACTTTCATTTCTATTAGGTATCTGTATTTTTAACATCATTTCTGACACATTTGAGATTTAAACATTATATCTTGACTGATAAACGTTCGAGTGCCATTTTTAAACTATCATATTTTTAGAACTATTCATCGTACAGAAATAAATAAAAAGAACACTTTAATTTTAAAATCTTAGTTTTTGCACCATACCACATTTTCCATAAATGTAAGACTCAAGTTATTTCGAGTACTTTCAGAACCTTATGAACCGCGAGATGCGCAAAAGGCGGAGTTTAAAAATGAATTATTATTTGTTTGCTTATAACATATTCTTTATAGGATTTTGCAAACAGCAGAAAAATTAACTATCTATAACTAAAAGAAAAACTTTGTGTGAAAATATTAATGAAATCTTTGCATTTTTTCGATAACCAGAATTTTGGTTATGCTAGCAAATTAAAATCCTAAAATGAATTTATCTAATTCTCATTCTAACACTAGCATCCACACAGTCCCCTACGGCCATGTAGATTAAACTAGTATCTACAAAACCCCCTACGATTATGAATATTCAGCTAAAATTGAGTAACTTAGACAACAATAAAGGTCCTGGACCCGATAACACACCGCCAATCATCCTTAAGAACTGCAGTTTTATCCTAGCTAGACCTCTATTGATCATGTTTAACACATCCCTTGAAACCGGTGAATTTCCAGAATTCTGGAAAGTTAGCTTTATTGCGCCTATTCACAAGCCTGGAGATAAAGGAGAGGTAACTAACTACAGACCCATCTGCATTTTGAGTGCTATTCCAAAACTATTCAAATGTCTTGTTACTGATTTTTTGACGCCACAAATTGACATTACCATAAATATTGTCTAAATGTTATTTGTGGCATTATCTTAATTTTTTTTCTTCCTTCAATTCTTTGGGACTTCCTGCCACATGTATGTTTTCTTTTTAAGCGGTGCTAGGGGAATCTACAAAATATATCACAATTAAACTGTATTTTACTGGTAAATAACCTCTACACCTGTGACATTTACGTCAAAGGATCAGTTAGAGGTTGATTTTTTTAAATAAACAACACAAATAAATATAAAAACTTGAAATTAAATATTTCGCCAACGTTTCGGAAATCTAATCTGTTTCTTAGAGCTGTGTATTTGTCATACACAGCAAAAAAGATTTTTCAAAAAAGCCTTGAAAAAGGAAACAGATTAGATTGCCGAAACGTCGGCGAAATATTTAATTTCAAGTTTTTATACTTATTTGTGTTGTTTATTTAAAAAACCAACCTCTAACTAATCCTTTGACGTAAACATCACAGGCGTAGAGGTTATTTACCAGTAAAATACTGGTTAATTGTGATATATTTTGTAGATTCCCCTAGCACCGCTTAAAAAGAAAACATACATGTGGCAGGAAGTCCCAAAGAATTGAAGGAAGAAAAAAAATTGACATTACCGTAATTGACAATCAATTTGGCTTTCGTTCAGGAAGATCCACGGAATTGAACTTACTCTCTTACACTGACTACCCGTCACTTGCTCTGGAGAATGGATATCAAGTTTATGCAATCTACACAGATTTTGCAAAGGCCTTCGACAGAGTTAACCATCGATTTTTACTAGACAAGCTGAAATTGGTAGCCATAAATGGTTCCTTTTTGAAATGGTTCAAAAGCTACCTGCTTGATCGATCACAGATCGTTCGTGTAAATAATTTCAGATCAAAAGAAATTCAAGTCACATCAGACGTACCACAAGGTTCTCACTTGGGACCCCTACTTTTTAATTTATTTATTAATGACATTCACGAATGTTCTACAAATGGTAGTTTTCTCCTATTTGCCGATGATCTTAAACTGTTTTCTAAAGTAACCACCACTGATGATTGCAATAATTTACAAACAGACCTGAATAGCCTTATCGCATGGTGTCGCCATAATGGTATAATAACTAAATGCCAGTAAATGTCACACTATGGCATTCTATCGCAACAGAGATTCTCTTCAATACACCTACTACATTAATAACACATCCCTGTATAATGTTTGTGAAATTAAAGACCTGGGTGTAATACTTGACTCATCATAATCTTTCACATGTCACATCTCTCAAACTGTTACCAAATCATTCAAAATGTTAGGTTTCATTAAATTTCATGTGATTTCACTAATGTTACTTCTATTAAACTACTCTACTGTATACTTGTAAGGCCGCACTTGGTATATGCTTCATGTGTTTAGACCCCATATTATAACACACACATCCAGAATTTAGAACATGAAGAACATAGATTCTTAAGCTACATCGCTTTTAAATCGAATGAGAATTTGGATTATACAAGGCTTGAAAATGATCTTCATATCAATTCGCTTAGTGTTCGGCGGAAACACAGAGATCTTAAATTACTATTTAACATAATATATTCCAGTGTTTCCTGTCCATATGTATTGAATAGAATTGGCATTCATGTTCCATCTAGAATTACCCATTTCATGAACAAGTTCATCGAACCAACTATGGGTTCAACTCATTTGTTGCAAGATCCTCCAGACTAGCCAACAGCCACAGTGATTATCTTGATTTCTACACAAATACACCAACCTTCTCGCTGCAATTAGCAAACTGTCCTTTTTAACTACAACGTTAAGCATCCATACTCTGCTGTTATTTTGTCTATTCATTTTCTTTATTTTATGTTGAACATACATACGTACACATGTATATTTAGCTGCATCTGTTTTTATTCCTTGTATGGCTTACCTTAGGCTTAGGAATGTACTAGTATTACTGCTACTATTTTCTTTTCGTTTCTTTTATTATATGTTATATACACATTCATAAATTTGTAACTGTATTGTATTTTACTTCTTATATTGTAATCTAGAAATGGGCTTAGGCCCGTAAATAAATAAATAAATATAGATGAGAACAAAGGCCTAAAATGAATTTATTTATCTACCTTGTCTTAAAGACAAGGTAGATAAATAAATTCATTTTAGGCCTTTGTTATAATTTTTAGCTGAATCTTCACAATCGTAGGGGGTTATGTAGGTACTAGTTTAATCTGCATGGCCGTAGGGGACTGTGTGGATGCTAGTGTTAGAACGAGAATTGTCAAATAAGAACTTAGACAAATTCATTTTAGGATTTTAATTTAACCAGAATTCAGGTTATCGAAAGAATGCAAAGATTTCATTAACATTTTTACACAAAGTTTTTCTTTTAGTTACAGATAGTTATTTTTTCTGCTGTGTGCAAAATCCTATAAAGAATATGTTTCAATAGGCGGAGTTTATTCCGCATAACTACATTTTGAAAACATTGACTCAGATGTAAAATTATGTCAAAGCTCATGAGATTTTGAAAAACTTTTACAAAAAACAAATTTTTTAGAATCACAATCTTCAACTTGGAAAATATAAATTTGCATGAAAAATTGTAAACCACCTTTTGTCTTAAAATATCATTCTATATCAGATACGGTAGTTACTATTTTACCCTTTGCCCATTCCTCTAAAGCGGGGGGAGGGGGCGGGAACCACCCACAGGTAAGAAGTGGCAATATTTAAAGGGTAAACTTTTTTATCAATCAATCAATCAATCATTTATTCATCAATAAAGTTACACTATATATAAAAATATAAAGTTAACTTATCTGACTAGTCAATATAATGGGAAGTAAACATCTTAATTATAAATAAAATGACAATACACAAGTAAGAAAAAATTAATATATGTAATTGAGACAACACTGAGACAATAACAACAGATTAAAATTGATAGTTTAGGAACTCATTCACCGAGTAAAAGGCTTTCTGTATTAGAAATGTGAATAATTTGTTTTTGCACATAGCAACAGTGTCTGTGCTTTTAAAGAAATTTATTTTATTTATACTCAGTATTAGAAACTCAATGCAAACAAAACATTCAAATTCATTCATTACTGCTAGGTTCCATCATTTTTCATTTTATGACTAATTGCACTGCACTATTTATACAATTTGCAAATAAACAATATTGGTTCAACTTACCTTTCTTGGCCGTCCACGTTTCCTGGGCACAGGAGTCGGCGGGGTACAGGGAGTGGAACTAACATTTTCAGATTTCGTTACCGTAACTTTTGCACTTTCTGCTGTTATTTCAAAAACTGGTATAGCCGATAGCGGATCTTTCAGTTCGTCGACAATCACACAACTACCACTATCTTGCGACCTAGAATCTTCACTGATAACAATTGGAGAGTCCAGTTTAGTTTCGACAATTTTGACATCGTCAGCATTTTCATTGTTTTGTTCGGCAGATTTCTCAGGAACATTCGGTTTAGATCTCGTTGCCTCGCACACTTGCACTTCACTGGCGGTTTCTTTGTGTCTAGATCTGTACGGCTCATGCGCTGGCACTTCTGGCGTAGTGTCTTTTAATTTCGTCCTCTTTGGTTCTATCGGGGATTCGGGCATGGGATCTTTATGTTTGGTCCTCGGCGACTCGTGGGCAGGTTCGTTTTCTTTTTGTTTCGGTTTTGCTGCATCTCCTGTTGGGTTCTCTGCTGGAACATCTTTGTGCTTCGATCTTATTTCAACCGGTGCTTCGATTATTGCATCCTTATGTTTAGATCTTGTTGATATTGGAGATTCTGGCTCAGTTTTCTGCTTTTTAACCTTTTCCGGGGAAGATTGTTCCTCTTGGGATCTTTTATTTGATTCTTCTGACTGTTGGACGATATGGGGATGGCCACCACCCCTAGAGAACTTAACGGTAATTTTCGCAAGCTTCTCTGATTTGTCGTCATCAGGCGGATGCTCCCTCTTCTTCGAATCTTTAGTAGGCGTCGGCAAATTGCCTTTGTTTATCTTCAACACGATTCTCTCTTTCACTTCTTCGTCTCCCTCTGCAGTTTGAGTATCAGGTTCCTGTGGTTTGACAACAGGTTTAATAGTTATTTTCGGACTGGATCTCTCCCTTTCTACTTCACTATCATCATCTTCTTGCTTCTTTATAGGCTTTATATTCAACCTCGGTGTAGTAGGTGTCGATTCCTTCTCGGCTTCGGGTTTGGGTATGGGCTTAATGGTAATTCTTGGACTGTGAACCTGTTCCGGCTCCTCAACCGGTTTAACAACCGGTTTAATGATGACTTTTCTTGGACTTTGCACACTTTCTCTAGTGGTATCTTCATCAGGTTTGGCGATGGGCTTTATGTTCACCTTCGGGTTATGTTTTTTAGGTGTGTCGTCGGGTTTAATTTTAATTTTCAGAGGACTTATTGATTCCCCCTTTTCCGGCTTAACCACAGGTTTGATGGTGATTCTCGGACTTCCCGATCTTTGAGTAGAACTCGTAGGAGAATAAACCTGCCTGGAACTTCTCGTGGACATTTTAGGGCTGTGCTGTTGCTCGATTTGCTGCATTTTCGGTTTTATTATTAATTTGGGAATCGGCTCCTCTTGCTCCTGAGCAGCTTCAGAACTTTCCGGATCGCAAATTTTTAATATTGAGTGCATTTTGTCCGACTGCTTGGTTATGGTCATCTTAAGGCTTCCCTTACAAATCTCCGAATCGGAATTACTTGTAGTACTGACTTCTTCATCAGGTACCTTGATAGGTTTAATAGTGACTTTTGGACTGTACGGTTTATCTTTATCTGGTACATCTACATTTATGCTAAGTTCTTCTGTACTTGATTTCTTATGCCTTTTAGGTCTTTCATTACTTTTAGTTTTAGTCTCTTTGTCTCTGGAAGCTTCTGAATGTCTAGCTTCATCATTTAATGTAATACTTTGAGAAGAATCAGGCAAAACATCCTTTGTTTCAAACTGTCTCGTCTCGCTGTCAGTAACCTTATCCTCTGAGGTATCTGGCAAAGCCTGGAGGTTCTCATCAGCCTCATTACCTATCTCTGATCCAACAGTATTTTCTTCGGATGAATCCTCTTCCACTACTTGAACAGTTTCTACAGACTCCTCTATTTTAAGTTCAACTACATCCTCATCAGAATTATCAACTCCAGAATCAACTATTGTCAATGTTGACTCAGTTTTCTCAATTTCTACTACTTCGTCAACTTTATCTCCTTCCAACTCTGGAGCAACCACTTGTAGTAAGTTCTCCGATGTATCCACAATTTCTGGTTCCATTGCTGTATCTTCCTCAGGCACAGCTACTTCTGTAATTAGTTCCACAACATCATCGTCATCAACGAAATCATCAGTTGTATTCTCCGTAATACTTTCTACTGCTTTTCTTAAAGCTTCCATCTCTCTTCGTTCCTTCTCAGACATTTCAGGTTCTACACATGTCTCCACGGCCACTTGTTCATTTTCAATATTCTGTAAACTTGCGACGGCTAGTATTGTTTCCAAATTTTCTTGCAAATCAGTAGCTTCATCAACTGCTACCTCATCAACTGTCCCTTGGTCAGCTAATATATCCTCAATTTCCGGCAATGGTTCTGTGACAGCTACCGTAACATCTGATGGGAGAACCTCCACAGATGAATCCTCAATTTCAGCATCGTCTCTCCCTACAATCAGCTGTTTAGGTGAAGGAATATCTTCATCTGGTTCCAGAACCAATACTGGCACAACTTCCTCAGAGTCAGAATCAGCACTTGAAGACAACACTTGGATAGTTTCAGGGTCCTCTGCAGCTGCCTTGGAATCTTCGTCGGAGATTTCAACAATTTTATCACTACCCTCTTTATCTTCTTCGCTTGGTTCAACAATCATTTCCTCACTACTAGATTTTTCTCTGTCACCTTCTTCCATCAAATCTACTGGTGCTATGACATTCTCATTCGCTAGTTTAGTAGAATCTTCAGTATCCTGCATACTCTCAATGTCAGATTCTGGTGATTTATTTGTTGTGGTCTCCTGGTCAGACTTGGAAATATCATCCAGGTCAGAAATGATTTTAGAAGGGTCAGAAATTTTTTCATCTGTTTTGGAAGTTTCCTCGACTGATTCTGAAGTTGCCTCGACTGAATTTGAAGTTTCCTCGACTGAATTCGAAGTTTCCTCGACTGATTTCGCAGTTGCCTCAGATATATTTTCGGTTGCCGTGGAAGATTCATTTGCTGAATCAGATATGTCATTATTTGTAACATAAGGTTCCTCCACTGATACAGGTAGAGGAGTTTCTCCATTTGTACTAGAAGCTTCCTGATTTTCTTTACGAGATTCATCATTTGGTATAGGGGTATCATGGGTTAGTTCAGAAAGTTCGTCATTTGGTACAGTAGTTTTGTTTTCGATATTAGCATCAGGACTTGGATTAACTTCGGTTATATCCTCAGTTTCCATATTCCCAGAATCAATTTCTGCCGTATCAACTGCAACTTCTGCAAGTGCATCATTTGTTGCTTCTACTGCGCCCGTTTCCACAGAAGGTTCCTCGTTTCCTTCGTCAGGAATATTTTCTTCTCGATTTTCCCCCAATGGCGGTCCTTCAGTTTCATCAACTTTTTCAACCACGGCTGACTCAGGCTCTATCACAGTTGCAATATCTTTTGACACTTCAGATTCTACTACTGGTTGAAGAGTCTCTTTAGATTCAGACTGGCCGATTTCTGTAGAATCTTCAGCAGATTCGCCAAGAGATTCTACGCATTCTGCTTTTGTTTCTTCTGAGGTTATAAGTACTGTCTCTTCTGTCAATTCACTGGGTGCAATAATTGGTGATTTAGGATTCTCAACTGGTCCACATTCTTCAGGAATATCCCTCTCAGATTCAATGGATGATTGCACATTTTCAACTACAGTTTGAACAGGTTCGGTGGTATCATCTTTCACTTGCTCGGATTGTGAAACTAAATCAATCATTTCCTTATTTTCTGGGGATACAGAAGGTTCAACATCAGCGGACACTTCAGGTGTGGTATTTTCTGCGATTGGAGATTCGGAAGTCTCCATCTCTCTAGAAGGCTCTTCAGTGTCCATTTCTGTGGAGCTGGACGTAGCTGGTTCATCTACGGGTTGAATACTTATAGTTTCATTGGCATTGGGAGATGTAGAGCACTGAGCATCATCAATAACCTCCTCGGAAGACTCTTGAGGGCTAACATGCGATACAATATCTTCTACTTTAGGTTCAGTGTCTTCCGCAAGAATTTCTACTGTGGACTCTGGAATGTTTTGAGATTCTGATTCAGTTACAACAGCTGTAACCTCCGGCTCTTCATTGATTTCCTTGCCTACATCTTCAGTTATCGGTTCAGTGATCTCTTGATCATCACTTTGGGAAGGAATTTCTTCTGGTTTAGGAGCATCACCTGCTTCGTGCTCTGTTATTTCTTTGTTTGAAGCTGTTTCCACCTGAAGTTTACTTTCTTCATTTTCTGTGACAGTTCCGTCTACTTGTCCACATTCTTCTTTACATTGCTCAGCATCCGATATACCAGGATTAACTTCCACACTTTCTTTCGGTGTTACCGACTGTTCCATAGTTTTACTTTCGTTGTCGAATTTAGGAGACTCAGAGATATCCTCTGCAATAGCAGCATGAGCATCGTTTTGTTTTTCTATATCCTCAGTATCAATTTCTTTTAGTTCTACAGCTTTGGCTGCCGATTCCTCCACAGGTGTATCCTCAACTGTCTCTATTACTTCATTCTCTTTGAATTGCTCGTTATCTTCCAAAGGTGCTTTGCTAGAATTAAGCTCTTTATCGCAACTCTCTATTTCATTGGTAGCGGTAGGTACAGTTTTGACATTTAATGTATCTTCATTTTCAGAAACATTTGTAATACATTCTACAGCCACTTGAAGTTCGTTTTCTTGTGCCTCATGCTCACTAGTAGGAATATCTTCAATAACTGATGATACCTCATTTTCTTTTACGTCCTGGGGATATTCTTTTATTTCTGAATATTTCGGCATATCCTCAGTTTCCTTTTCCTTACATTTTTCTACCGTTCCTATATCTACTATTTCAGAGTTTTCAACAATTTGTTCCGCATCATATTTATCTACTTGCTTATTAGGACCTTCTTTCTGTCGCTCCTCCGTACTGGACTCATCTTTAGTTGCCACAACACATTCAACAGGCTCCTTAATAGTTGATTCTCCTACATTTTCTTCAACTTCTACAACACTCTCGCAATTTTCTTTTGGTAAATTACCTGACGCCTCCTCCGTTATAAATTTACATGCAACATCAACCTCTATTGCCTCAGAAGCCTCACTATTAGACGGATTTTCTTGTCCTTTGTCTGACAAAGGACATAGTTTATTGCCTTCTTTGTCAATTTCTTCATGCGCTTCCTCAAACTGTTCACTGATCTCTTCATTAGGTTCTACAACATTTGTTTCCCTATTTTGATCAATATATGTTTCACTAGTTCCTCCATGATTATTTTCTTCAACTTCTTCTGACACTTCTTCTAACTGTGTACTGATAATATTTTCATCTGGAACAATTTCCTCCATTTTGGTTTCAGCATCCTGGTCCGTTTCTTCAGGAATAGTTTCATCTGCAAACAAACAGACATTCAGGATCTTCAAATTAAGTCTCAATAAATTTTAACTGAACATAAAAAAATTAGACCTTTCAAATGATACCCCACCTGCCTAGGTCAAAAAAATTGTTTTAATGTTCTACAGTTGACAAACGACATGGAAAATATTTTTGGGATATCGACACCTGAACTGTCTGTGGAAAACTAAACTCTTAACTACATGAGAAATTTCAGGTTATGTTACGGATTGGACATTAAAATTTCAAAATACAGTAGTATAAGAACATTATGGTGAAGCAGACTTATAGTGTAATAATGAGGGTCATCATAAAACTATCTGATGTTGTATTAGGCCCTCTCTTTATTTGTATTATTTACATTAATTTGATGATTGAGATTCAGTAATTTATTGTGGAGTATGTTATACTTTCTTGACGGTAAGTAAAATTCACTCTTCCATTTACTAGATCAGGCTTATTTGTGTTGTGGTTATGTTGTCTATCACAGTTTTCAAGGAAATCCCTATTATTGCAGACTAATATCACAATAGGTAAATACAAATTCATGGCAAAACATCTCATTGTTAAAATTAATTTTAGAGGATTCAAGATTATGTAATTAATAGTGGTTTTTATACAACTCTTATAGTGGAAAAAAATCGGTAAAAGTATTTACACAGAACTTCCCTCTTCATTTATACAGGGCGGTTACTCTAAAAAATCATTAATTAAGAAACGGCATATGAGAATAATAATCGGAATGCAGTTATCATTATTATATTACAAAGATAACTGGTGGTCAAAAATACAGAGTGGTCATTCGACAGCAAAAATTCAATATTAAATGAAACGTGCTAAATATGGAAGGCTTGCGTAAACACCTTTACAAATTTCCACCATAGTTCAATTATTTCTTAGAATGACCACTCTGTATAGTTTTCAATTAAACAATAGGTGTCTTTCTTGCCAATTGTGTTAACTACATGTCAAATATTATTGCCATCTGTCACAAAATATTAAATTGTATATAAATTATAAATGTTAAAAACCCTGCATATTTTTCAGTGAAAGTCTAACCATTTCTTCGTTGGTAGTAGCATCAACTACGTACCAAATTTGACTGTTTTCTGTGTCAAGTAGTTTTTAATTAATGCATCAACAGACAAAAAGACCAAAAAGTTGGTGCTTACCGGCAGAGTGCCCCCAAGCAAGGATGGCATACAACAGTCGAGAATGACACAATGTAAAGTAGGCTGTTTTTAGCACATTTAAAGACACTGAGTTAGACACTTGCCTTAGGCAATAAATATTTTTTGTCAATTGTTCAGCAGCATGATCAATATGTGCATCCCAACGGAGAGATTGGTCAATGAATACTTCTAGAAATTTACTATTTATGGGGTTATTCGGTAAGTTCCTTAGGTCGCGTGTACTTGAGATCATCTTTATTGTTTTAGTTGCATTAAGTGTTAAATCATTAGAGGTAAACCACTTTTCAGCATGTGAGAGCGCATCATCAGACTTCGACATTAGGTTACCCAAGTTAGGATCGGACATTAGGAGTGTTGAATCATCAGCATAAAATATGCAAGTAATTTGCTCAAGTGCTTTTGGCAAGTCATTGATATAAATTAGGAATAGAACAGGGCCCAGGATTGAGCCCTGTGGTACTCCAGACTTAACATATAACTCCTCAGATGTTATTCCATTTAGTCTGACGGTTTGCTTCGATTCTCGAGGTAGGATTTAATTAGTAAGATATTCGTTGTACTGAAATTGTATTTGGACAATTTTTGGGCCAGTAAAGTATGTGATACGCAATCAAATGCAGGGAAATTGGTCTATACTTGCTTAATTCCTCTGCATCACCTTTTTTGAAAATTGGGACAACAGCCGCTATTTTAAGTGCATCTGGGAACACGCCAGTCCTGAAACTCATATTTATTAGCTTAGGGGAATTACGATGTGATTTTGTGCAATTTTTATTGAGTCAGTATTCAGGCCATATATATCTTTACTATTACTGTTTTTCAGGGAATTCAGTATGTCTCTAACTTCATTGTATGTGACCTCACGAGAGTTTCAGCGCTATTTGTTTGTTCAACATAGTGCAGAGGGTCAATATTTAATTTAGGAAGCCCGTCAATAATATCTCCAGTCACATTAATAAAGAATTTGTTAAAAGCATTTGGTTCAATTTGTGAAACTGGTTTAAAACTTTTTTTTCTCTTTGAATTTATTATTTGCCACATAGTTTTTACAGGAAAAGTAAGCTTCTAAAATGGTATTTAAAAATAACTGAAATTTTTCATTAATGTTAATGAGGGTCATTGTTATTATCAATAAAGTCCCAAGTACACATAGACATAGTTTCGTGGAATTTGTTCTTACCGGATAAATGTGATAGGTCTAATCAGTTTGTGATGCTCTTGATTCTTTATATTAGAATATATTGGCACCTCTATAGTCTGACATAAGTGATCTGATAAGAGTAGTTTAGTATTGTAGGACTTGTAGTCATCTACTGAAAAATTTATAAAAATATTATCGATGCAATTGGTCAATCTTGTATTCTCAAACACAGTTTGCTCAAACCCAAATGTTTTGAGTAGATCGATTAATGTTGTATTTGTTCGATCAGACGTATTAAATCTTATGTTAAAGTCCCCACATATTACTATCTTATTATTGGTGCCTACTTTGTTTAATATTTTTGCTAATATTTCAAAGATATTAAAGTCTCCATTTGGGGAACGGTAGATGTTTATAACAATAGATGAACCTAAGGTCAAACTTTTCGTATTTCCTATTGTAATAACATACCCAAAGGGCATTTCTTAATATTAAAAAAAAGTAAGGGATATGAAAAAGTGAAAAACATTTCTTAAACCCTGTAAGAGCTAGTTTGACAAAAATGTCTGCCAGCCAAGGTTAGAGTTCTTTACTCCCTTGTGAACCATGAACCGGCCTGGCAGACGTTTTTTCAAATTTAACAATTTTCTGTCACAATTTCAAATTTATGTCTACTTTTCTTTACTTTGATGGCAAATTGTTCAAAGATCGCTCGACAGAATGTCTGCCACTACAGTACAGTACTGTACACGCCAAAACAAACATTTTACGCTAGGTTTGGTCCGGTAACTAAAAATTTTTTTTCCCAATTTCTAGATAGCATGCACCGACCGAAAGTTCTGTCTGCTAGCGTAATTGGGGTATGTGAAGTACATAACCTAACTACTTATGTGGAAAGATATCGGTAACCATTTGATTAAAAAAAAAATGTCCTCCCGCCCTCCATATCAAAAATTTCCAGAGAAAAATATTTTAAAGTTATACGTTTTCTTCAATTACCGACTGGCACACGGTAACTTTTCGTCGTCGAATTTGCACGCCATTTCCCAAACTAACTGATTTAATCCACCATGACAAAAATGTTGACAAAACCAAATGTAAACAAAGAGAAAAAATGATTGTCATTTGGGGTCCGAAACCAAAAATGATCTATTAGTCTTAGGTATCTCTTAGTTGTGAGACTCATGGTGGCCAGTGACAGGAGCAATGTGCTCCTGTAACCAGCAGCTATGGAATCAATGCTAAACCTATTGCCTCTATATCTGCACGCAAGGAAGGAGGCAGCACTTAATACCTTAAGGCTGTAGTACGTACTCAAATACAAACCAGGAGATCTGGTTGGTTAGTTAAAGACTTTGAAGGTAATCCAATTGGATTATGACCAAACCGACTGACAACCCCAAAAATAAGACTGTGACTGTCCCTTTAATGTGATGATGGAGAGCTGTCA
Source organism: Stenurella melanura (assembly GCA_963583905.1). NCBI lineage: Eukaryota > Metazoa > Arthropoda > Insecta > Coleoptera > Cerambycidae > Stenurella > Stenurella melanura. Next base: position 124,141,743 of record OY757314.1, read on the forward strand.
AATGAGCAGAGTCGAAGCGCTACGGTTGGAGAAAGGGTCACTCATCTTGTACACCGGTGGACTGAAGAGAGCTGAAGGGGTTGGTGTGGGCATAGTGTAATTGGAAGCTATCTAGAGTCCTAGACAGCACCTCAACTATCTTCCATTGCATCAATCTATATAAATAAATTGCTCACTAATTTGAAAAAAGTGACAAGTTATAATATTTTTAAAAAACATAAAAATCATATTGGTCAATGGATACTTTTGTAATATATTTGAATTCTTATCTGCGTCTTTTGATAATATATACATGTTATTGTTTTTTTCTATAATTTTGACACGCCTCATGTCCATATTTCAATGTTATTTTCTATTATATACCCTATCTGTGATATTTGTTGGTATGATTTTACATTTTTTATACTTTCATATATATTTGTTTATATTCTGTATGTATTCCGTACATTTATATTATTCTATATGACGTTTCATATCTGTATAACCTACAGCTATACATAAATAAATATTATTATTATTATTGTACATCTGTGCCCAAGAATGCATAAGTAAGGGCATTCGCAGTGTACAGATATATATATTTTCAGATAGCCTTTGTATCAAAAATTGTCTAGGAATTCAGACAATTCCTAAAGTGGCAAAAAACAAAGGTACTTTGATGTGGGTGCCCAAGGAAATAGAAGATAATAAATTAGCATGTCAGCAAAAAAAGATACCGATGCCCATTTCTTTGGCTCGAACCATTTTGTGGTTCATCTAAGGGACACATAATGGAAGGTTAGGACATAAAATGGCAAAAGGAACATCTAGATTTTTTACTATTTTCGTTACATATCATATTTTCTCATTGTGAAAATTAACACACCCAATTTCAATAACCCCAAATCTATAGAAACAAAGATTACCTACCTATTTGTTAACTTTGAATAAGATGTTTTTTTGGTATTTTATTTTCTTCCAATATTTGTTTAGATACAAAGGCAATCTGCGCTGAATATCAACAACTTAATATTATACTGATATTAAATTTTTGGTAAATCCTTGAACATGGCACGCCAATGGTTTTAATTTTGGAATTTTCTATCAGTTATTATCAACCAGTCTAGTCAGATGCCTATATTGGTGTGATATGTCTTATAATCATTTATGATTAATGAGACATATCACAAGAACTGATATATAATAGTATACCTACTCTTTCAAGGTCATCATTCAAGGTTATTCTGAATATGCAAAAATTGAACACCAGCAGTTAACAGCATCTTTGCTTTTTTTTACATTTAGTTTTATAGCAATTAAAAATTTGTGTCTCGCTATTCAAATTTTTGTTAACGAAATAGTCATTTACATTACAAAACTGGAAAGAGGTAGGTATTTTGCAAGTCAACACAAGCAAATTTCAGAACAATATTTTTTATCGACCTACACTGTGATACATAATAAATTTTTTATTATTTTTTAAATAAATTTTCTAACAAATACAACAATAAACAATATAAGTTGTATTTATCTATTTGACACTTATCCCAACAACTAACACAAGTTCGTTTCGGTAGCAACAAGAAAGCCGTCACCTATACCAAAAATTGCCAGTATTTTTAACCTTCATGGATCGGAAAAGAGAATGACAGGGATCAGAAAAGCATTTGCTGATCTCTGATGCCCACTTTTCGGTCTAGCCCGGGAAATGTTACTTTGTGTCCGAAAATTTCTCCAGAAAGTGTATTTTCCGAGTATTTTCACACAAGACATTTTAAATTTGATATTTTGACTTAAATCTAGGCAACTTTTTGAAAATAATATAACAAAATAAAGGCAGTTAATAATGATTTCCAACTACATGATTATAATGAGCATACCTAAACATTTCAAACACCTTCATGCAATAATCAAATTTTGAAAGTTATATTTCATCGATAATCATTATCAGCAGTGACGTGAGGAGTTCAGCCAATTTTTTTTATAAAGGTATACTTTCTTGGGGTAAATTAAAAAAATAGTACCATAAATTACCTGAAGATATTAATTCCTGAATTCCCGCCGAAGTCGTTTGAGGCTGATTATTTATTTCTCTTTGGTCTATTGACTCTGCATCACCTTTTTCATCAGGTAATTTTCCAGTCTGACTTTCATCAGTGGAATTTATGTCTTCCTTGTCACCTTCACAATCGCTGGGCGACTTTCTATCTTCCTTACGTTTAATAGGAATATTAAATGAATCTGTAGACTCGCCGAGGAGACTTTCCAAATCATGTACGAGGTCTTCGACATCCTCAGTTATTTTTTCGTTTGAAACATTTGATATACTCATTTCCAACAGATCAGCTTCTGGATCTACAGAGGAAGATTTATCAGGCTCATCCACCGTAGTTTCATCAACTTCTAAAGAGTTTTGCATATTTGCTTCAGAAGTTTTTGATTTATTCTGCTCAGTAATATCCGAAGAAGTACTACTGATAGGATCATCAGACACTAAAATGGGAGTTCATAAAAAGTGTGTTCAAATCATTAAACAAACTATACCTACCTATTCGAGAGGATGTAGGGGTGGTATTTGCATCAGTGGACGACGTTGGAGTAGCATCGCTTGTGTCATTTTTTTCGTCTTTACTGGACATTGACAGAACGTTACCCATGGTTGAGGTTAACTCTCTTTCATTATCTGCTTTGACACCGTCCATTGTCACAAGAAGTCATATGGAGTACAGTAAAACGTTTATCTTACAAAAAAATTGCACTTTTGTTATATTGTAATTAAACTGGTAATCGGCATCGGCATTTTGTTTACAAAATTTTAAGATAACGCTAAACGCCAAGCCGTCGACAAATCAACAAGCAAAGGTTTTCTGCGCTTATGTTACAATCAACCGAATGATCAGTATTCGGAATTGTTAAACGCCCCATTCAAAATCATACGTTTATTATTCACGTTTCTGCAAAAATTACCCATAAAAATAAGTACGAGTAGGTATTTTTTCATTCATCAAGCATAAATTTACAGGAATTAAATTTAATGCCAAGATAACTTTTAAAACTGAGATACCCCATTTACTAGTTCAGAGAGATGTAGACAAATGGTACTTCTGGTCTATAGCTTTGAAGACTCATTTGCGGGAGATTTGAACATAGGCTGGGATGTGGTATTATAATTTAATAATTAGTTTTTATTCATCATTACTGGAAACCGTAAAATTTTACAGCATGTCTTTGCTATTTTATTCTCCTTTTAGTGTTGTGTAATGTCTGCATTATATTATATAAAATGTCATATATACAGCGAATACGGACAAGATGAAGATAGGTTACCTTGTTACTTATATGAAATTTACTATACCTACGTAATAGAAAATTCTATGTATGGTACCAAATATTTCTGAGGTGTATAGGTATAATTAATAATTACATATAATATGAACTAAAATTATAGATTTAAGTCACGTGAATTTATTTACTTGCCAAAATCTTAATATGGTATTCACCATTGTCGGTACCTACTTATTAAAATCGACTCTCTAAATGGGTGGGGACAAAATATAACAGCAATATAGCAATAATAACACAGCCGACAAATTGTAGACTGAAAAATGAATCTATATGGAGTGCAGTGGGCTGAAATTTCATCTTATTAGTTACTAAACATTTTTAAAACGGAGGAGAGACTCTCAAAATTTTTTTTTGTTCTTCCTTGGGATTATTATGAAATCTTTTTTCCAAACTGTAGAGTATGACTCGGCGGCGGTGGTCTATTATATATTATTAATTTCACCAATAAGCTATGTCTTGCATAAGATGAGCAAGAATCGTATTTAATTCCTATTCCAGAATTGCACCATGCACTGGTAAATTTCATTGAAATTGCATCAAAATTGGTAGCTAGATACGTTCAGAGTAGCTGATGCTGAATCTGATGTCAAAAGTTAACCGTTGAAAATGGCGAATTCCCTATAGGTCTGTCATAATTACAAAACGTGCAGATTTTCGTGAAATTTAGTACATGCGGGAATATGAGGATTCTCTGATTACAAGTTAGATGTTAAAGCTTACATATACCTATTTAAAATGACGAATATTTTCTTTTGTTTTGTAGAAACTTCGTAACAGGCCACTAAAAATTATTAAATACAATTTAACAGCAGTTCGGTTCATGAATTTTATTACCTTAGTATAACAATATATAGGTTTTCGGTATAAAAATTAATACATAACAAAACTGAACATATTATAAACGACCTAATATCGGTATTGGGCAACAAGGTTCAATTAACTAGGCGTGGGCGAAGTTTGATTTCATAACTTTGATAGTATGCGCCAATATTCTTGACTAAAGATGACGGTCTCGGATGATTAGGGGTCGAGCTTGAGCTCTTTGCCCCAATCATCGCTGTAGACCTGGACCGGCCTCGCAAGGGGTGGGCCTGCTTTTTCGCCCATCCCCCCGCAATTTGATAGTATTATTGTTTTTGTAAAGGCGGCTCACTTTTTTTTTTAGATTACTTCATTAATTCTAATATCCCGGAACATGATTCAGGCATTTGTAGTTTTAGACAGGTAGACAAATATGGAGTAAGTTTATTTGTTAAGCATTAAACCAGTTGTTTTTATTTATTATACTATATCTATGCTTATTCAACTGTTGATCCTAACATTTATCAACTTATCTATCTTTCAATTTGTATAAAGGTATTTTTTTTCCTATTTATATCATGCTTTCTACTATCAATCCGAATACTTCCTTTTCTTACGATCCTTCTCTTTTGGTTTCAAAAGATCATCGCTGTGGATTACTTTTCCTTCTTTTATTCGCGAATGTAAGGATATATCTCTTAAGTGACCGCAGCAATAGCTATTGCTACAAACGACTGAATATTTGTTCTGGGATTATAACTAATGGGATCCGTCCATCTGTCGGGGTGGTTTTTAGTTTTACACACCGCCCCATTCCAGCCACCGCAACTTTTTTTTTTCAAATAGGAACCTACCCTTTATGATACCTCAGAAGAAAGGTATTTTTAATAGGCTATTCAACGGCGTAAAGAAAGTTGAAATCTGTCAATGTGATTTGCTTCCCTAACGCATGCAATAAAATGTTTTTTAATGGAAAAAAAAAATTAATGAGCTTTATTATTGAAAAAAAATTAACATATCTAATATAAGATGTTCAAACTGAGCTCCGTTAACAGCAATGTTGAAAATAAACGACATAAACGACGGTATCTGACCAATTTCCGCCTGTATTCTTTCACATCCTCCAAATTATTTGGCCTATTGTTATAGATACAACCTTTGAAATGACCTCATAAAAGAAATCGAGGGGTGTAAGGTCAGGAGATCTAGCTAGCCGTCGATTAACCTTCTTCTGCCTATCCGTCGGTCTGGAAACAACTTACTCAAGTACTGTCTTACATCAACTCCATAGTGTAGAGGAGCACCATCTTGCTGTAACCATACATCATCAGATACTGATAAATCATCACCCAGATAAAATGCAGCGACTGTGGGAACTATTTGGGTTTGCAATAAGTCCATGTAAATTACAGATGTTAAATTAGCCTCTATAAAAAATGGTCCAATAAAATGATGCCCATGCAATCATACCCGACCACACATAAACTATTTTTGGCGTACGCAAAACGTAGAATACTGGCGGAGATTGGTTGAATACCATAAACGGCACGACAGATCCAACAGCACCTTGCACATTATATTCTTTTACATTACAACAAACACATCTTTCTTAAACGCAGGGGTATACAAGAGGCAGACAAATCACTTTACCAATTAATGCAAGGACATACGTTCTGCAAACTGCATTTATATTAATGTTATGTTGACGAAAAAATTTTAGAACGAATTACAGAAGCGAACAAACGATACAGATTATTTTTAAATTACATTTTTAAAAGTGTTAATTGAAAATTCAGAGATGCGGTCATTGCAGAAACGGTATTTATTTTTTTTATTGTTAGATTTTCCCACTTTTCAACTTCTACCGCAAGAACACATCATTTCAAAATTTCTGCCACCATCTTCCTAACTAATTTTTCGGGTGGTCTGTAGAGAAACGTTAGCAGTTCCTCCATTCATTAATACAACAGGCCATATAATACATTATTTTTCTTTCGATCCTAATTTGAGTCATCTCCGTCACACTGCGGATTATCATAAAAATAAGATTTCGCAATGTGTATGTTAATAAAACGACATAACTGTACTTTTGTTTAAACAATATGTATATTTATTTTTTCTACTCCCTTATGTGTAAACTTTTATGGTATTAGCACCAGTAAATTTACTATTACATGTAAAAAATATATTGTAGAGAATAATTCTGACTTTATTAAATTATTTCTTTAGCTCTAGCTTATTTTAGTTACCCACCGAATAGAATTCTGATGTAATACTTATTCCACTCAGGCCAATTTCTAGGAATTGGAAAAAAGATGTACTTAATGAAATATACAATAGACATAAATACTTAGGTTGTAAGATGCACATACAGATGGTCATACATCTAGGTGCAATATATATAGATATACTTATATTATATTTTTATGCAATAATTATATATATTTTTATACATTAAATTTAAATAAATTTAAATTTAAAACTTACTTACTTATATTTGCTGTTTTCTGTACAGTCTATAGTATGGATAAGTAGGCAATTCCAGTTATCTGAACAGATATATTTCATATCCTATCTAGGATGGATATGAAACCGACCAATGACAGTTCGTGTATTAAGTACATTGCCAACTCTTGGTTGAAAAAATTCAAGTTACTGCGTAAGCAGTCAAAGTTAGTGCAAAGTAATTTTCAGTGTGTGTGTTAATGTTTAATAAATCTTTTAAAATTGTGTAGTTTTTTCTTAAGCTGGTCGTAGCAAAGTATACTATACAACTCGAGTGTATTATCCATACTCGAAAGATTGAGGCACTCTTCTTTCTCGTGCGATATGGATATCATATCCACTCTTGTTGCACAAACTACTGTACTAATGTTTAAAATTGCGATAACAGTTTAATATACAGGGTTATTCACAGAAAGCGGGTATTAGACGTTTCTTTGGCTATTCAGTTTAGGACATTGAAAATTGGGCTGAGGGGGTTTTTGGATATGGCGGATCTAACGAAAATATTTTCCTGCATTTGTTAGTTCCGCTTACACCAGATGTAGCACTTAACTTTGTTATTTTAAATGAAACACCCTATATTTTATTTCATATTTGCATTCCTCATAAAATTTTAGCTTGGATTTATGTACCATGACATGCTCTTAAACCTACCAGTTCTGAGATAATTAATATTTTTGGAGATTTTTTGCCGCTCCTACCCTTCAAAAAAAAATCGATTTTGGCCGATTTTGAGACTTTCTTTTCAAACTCATATGAGTACCCTATGCTCTAACTAAAAATTGTCTTATATTTCCACAACATCATATTATAGGGTATTTTATTTTCACAATCGAACAATGTTTTAATTTAAAAGTCCAAAAGTAATTTTTCAAATGGAACCCCACACAAAACAGAGTATTAAATTCTGCATCAATTGATATTAGCATTCCCTATACCTATCTCTTTGTAAAATGTACATGCAGAGTCAGTACTGTTTGTTAGTAGCCAATACAGCACCTAACTTGTTTCCTTTTTATTCAGATAACATCAAAAACAAGAGCTCATTTTATAACCTTTGGAACAAAATTTACAAAATTAATTAATGAACACATTGAATATAAATATTTAATGCAACAACTGTTCAAAATGCCCTCCACTTTGCTGCTGACAAGCCAATATTCTGGAATTTAGGGCACTTACAATGGCTCAGTGAATTTATTTGCTGAAATGCAGCCCATACTCTGTTCTTCAGAACTTCTTTGGTAGTAACCGAGGCAAGCATATACAATCATTTTGATATTACCCCAAAAGTAAAAGTCTAAAGGGATCAAATCAAGGGACCTTGCTGGCCATCTCCAAGATCCTCAGTAGCTAACCACCTAAATTCGAATGATGCTACTAATTCGTAATACACTTTCCATGTATTATGTGGACCGCAACCATCCACTTGATAATACATAGAATTATAAACATTTAGGGACAAATTATCAATAAAAGTAACAACTACTGTTCACAAAATTTCCACGTATTTATTGCTATTTAAATTCTTCTAGTAGATATTATACTTATACCTATTATCTACCAATAAAAATAGATTTGTCCTGGAAAACTGATGCTTGCACCGCATGAGAATTTTGTTGTGCCCAGTGGTGTACATTGCTTATGTTAAAAATTCCTTCTTTGGAAAATTTAGCTCCGTTAGTTCAAATAATCCTTTTAAAAAAATCATGATTCTCTTGAAAACATACAATCATGAGCTTACAGAAATCTGTTCCAAGTGAACAAATACTACGCTCCTGTACTATCGCTACCACTCGGCAACACTAACACAGTGTTTATATTGATAAAACAAAATATTCTGAAATTTTTCATTGCCTACTATGCATATAGCGGTATGTACATTATACCGTGCTGTTGTATATCTACATTTTACAAAACTTCGTCCATAATAAAGAAAACCGAGCGAGACAGGAATAGGGAATGCTAATATCAATCGATGCAGAATTCAACACTCTAAATTCTGTGAAAATATACAAGGGGTTGTTCCATTTGAAAAAAATTGCTTTGGGACGTTTAAACTAAAACAGTGTTCGACTGTGATATTGTGAAAACATAAGACAATTTTTAGTTAGTTACTTGTTTGAGTTTGAAAAGAAAGACTCTAAATTGGACATATGATAAAAGAAATCGATTTTTTTTTTTCGGAAGGGCAGGAACCATCAAGAATCTCCAAAAGGCAGGTTGAAGAGTATATTATGGTACATAAACTCAAGCTAAAATTTTATGAGGAATCCAAATATGAAATAACATAGCGGGTGTTCCATTTAAAATAACAAAGTTAGGTGTTACATTCAGTGTAAGTGGACATGCATGAAAATATTTTCGTTAGCTCCGCCATACCAAAAAACCCCTTAGCCCAATTTTCAAATTTCTAAACTGAACAGATCCCAAGAATTGTCTAATACCCGCTTTCCATGAATAACTCTTAATATACGTATGTACCTAGTGGGATGAGTATGGGATTTGGGGTTTTTAAGGGGAAGGTTACAAAAAAACGTTTTTCTTTACTATTTTACCCAAATTTATTTCATTAAGTCTAACAAATTATAAACTTTATATCACATTTATTTTTATAAAAGTATTATTTCAAAAATAACAAAAACAACTTTAGAAACATTATTATTAAAACAAACAAATAATAGTATAAATGATAAATAATCATTTGATTTTGTATTGGTAAGTTTGATTTTACAACAAAATTAAGTATTTCTGAATCATTTACTAGTTATTTGAATTTTGCCCGTTAAATTTTTGTTAGATGTTTTATTTGCAACACATCATTTGCTACATAAAGATCGATACAGAGGTTTATAAGAAAATTTCAACTTGCAATGATAAGTATGATGCAATAACCATATAGATAGATTTAGAATTATAACACTGGACAATTAAAACTGCGACAAAATCACAAACTGTACTTATTTTTAAGTTTCACTATAGTTAAGTATAAAGATGTTTGTATTCAACTGGTTGTTTTATGTACATAACAGTAATAACAATATAAGTTTTGTACCTGCATTTGTCTCCTTTAACACAAGTCATAAAATTTATTATAGGGATGTTCAGGTGCTATAATTGTAAATAGGTGCAATATAAGAATTTGGTGAAAGAAAGAGTCTGATAGTTTTAATACACATCTCATGTTTTTATTCTCATAAATTCACTTTTCTCAAGAAATTTTTTGGAAGTATTTGAATACCGAGTTCTCATAATAATTGATGGATTCTTCTTTTATTCTCACATCTCGACTGATGTTTCGCGATTCATACAATGTTCTAGCGGCCTTCCTATTAGGCGCACGGCCTGGTCAAAGCTCTTTTCTCGTAGCTCTTTGCTAGCTCAACACTGACGGATATGACTTAGTAACCTGAGGTCTAATTTGTTTTCGATGAAGGGGGTAATCGCCCTGAAGCCCGGCAATCTAAGGCATGTGAGGCTCAGTAAATTTCGCCTTTTGTTATTATGAATTATTGTGCAATATACAAGGTACCCAGGGATTGAGTCCGAAAGAGGTAAAACTTTTTTATTTTTAAGTTTACGAAGAAAACTAATTCTTTATAGGAATGCCTGCTCTTTATGAAAAGTTTAAAGTGACACTATTTTTCAAGTTTGGCAGAGTGCCAAATATTTGAAGAATATGAAAAACGACAAAGAGTGAAATGTCTTCATTTGTGAATATTTCGAAAAACGATATGAAAAAAAAATGCATTAAAACTTATAGTATTGACATCTTATTAGAATCTTTTTCAAAAATTAATTTATCTGCAAACAGTGTTTCCTTAATCGTTACTTTCAAAGCTGTTTAAATTGTTATTAATTACAGTTGTCAAGACCTTTTGATATATCAATAGTAAAAATCCACAATAATCAGATAGGGGCTCGAAGAAATTTTCCCGAACAGAAAAATATATTCGCATTAGATGAAGATTTCATAATTGACTATAACTTTTAAAAATAATAATATGAGAAAGGAGACTACTTTCGGTACCTTAACGTACGAATCAATGGTACGTTAGGGTACCGAACCTGCAGTAACGTGCATGTTACAATAAATTCAGTGATAGGAAACAAAGTAGTCTCCTTTCTTATATCGTCATGATTAACTATCACAAAGTAACGGCTTCCACAATCGATTTTTTATAATAATAATAATTATAATTATTGCCACAATGAAGTGGATCAGGCAGGTCAATATTCATATAAAACCAGTAAGAAATACAATCATGTACAAAAGATACAATCAGTAATACATAACATCACAAAAATGAAAACAAAACCACATAACAAATACAATTAGTTAAAGATACATAACATATGTACAAAAAATACAGTAAATAATATATAAACATTACAAAAATGGAAACAAACTCACATAATATAAAAATATATTCAATTTTTAGATAATTTAGATAGACAACCATTGTCTGGAAAAGTGCAAGACAGAAAAAAATGTTAAATGGGAAAGTTATTCTGTTTAAAAGATGCATTTAATCATTTTATTTTCAAATGTACAAGGCGCCTCAAAAAGGAAGTAGGTTATGCAACCTTACTTTTTCAAATGGAACACCCTGTATATTTTTATATCTTTGGATTCTCACCATTCTCTAGATAATGCTTGTCTAAATAGAGCTGGGACACCTTGTATACATTAAGAGAACTCTCAACTATTATTAATAAAAGTTAATTTTAACCCACAACACTTTTTTACATAACATTTCTTAAAATTTCTACAAATAGAGGTACACCTCTCTTGGTAATTTTTCACAATTTTACAGGTATTTATTACTGACTTTTCCTCTTAAACTAACAGATAAAAAAGTTTTCCCTCTTCCGAATTCATTGGGTGGGCACACTGTATAGTATTTAAAAAAATAGTTGCAATTCAATATCCCATCACATATAAAAAAATTATTTCACTCTTCAATGGGACAGGATCGTCCAACAAGACATTAGTATTGGAGTATAGTCTAGTAAGAAAGTTGAATTTCAACTAAATAATTTCTTATTCTGTAAACCGGAGAGCTCAAAAACATTTTCACAATCTTTTACGACAGGATTTAAGAGAGAATTAATTTTCATATCGTTTTGAATTTGTAAATAGACTAAATATATCTTTGTGATCAATCACGTTTTTTTTTATTCTAGTTTTTTCATATTTTGTCACAAATGGTGTATTTCTATTATCGTTCATAATTTTCTGGAAACCTCAAATGCCCCAGGACCTGTCCCGGGTCTCAACTTTATATTATTTTAATGTACAATTTTTAATATTCACTACTTCTAAATAATTACTAAATGCAATGTAAATTTATCTGCAATTGAAATATTTTATTAGGTTGTACCTACTTAAATAAATCTTCCTTTCTTGATAATAATAAAATAATCACTATTAAACATTCAGCAATTCTTCAAATATCATCAACTTATTTCCTTCATCAGCAAATAAACAGATTTCATAAACAAAAAACAATATTTTTCTTAGATTACCTCAGTAGCTGTGATATATATATTTTTTGAACCTTAAAAACCATAAGATGTATAATCAAACTATCGAACTTTTTGTATCGCACCTATTTATGAAGATACAGCAAGCTTCCTGAGTTAATAGAGAACCTGCGTGTAGGTTTCATTGTGAGCCTTCTTCATATATATTTAAATATTGGTCAACAATTAACACTAGGAAACAGAACTAAGCATTTGTATTCTAGTCAATTTCTTAGACCATACTCTATAATCTACATCTAAAATATTAATTAAAACATAAAAACTACTTCGTTAAAATCAAGTGACATTATATAAAGCAAATAGTCCAATATTTAGAATCAAGCTAGGCGTGTATTTGCAATTTTTACCTGGTCCAGTTTGATTGCATGGGCCAAAACAATTTAACCTTATGCTGGTAAATTTGTAAATGTGAATATTTTTATTCCTAACTTTTTCTTGAGGTACTACCTTGAAGTAAAAATTTATAATTAATATTAAAGTCAGTTATTTTTTATGGGTCTGTGAATAGTTAAAAGCGCAAAAAATCTAGAGGTAAATTATATTATTTTTATATACTAATAATAGATATCAATAGTCATCAAAAATGGAAACACAAAAGAGTATTTTATCTCCCCTTTAAAACTCATCTTGACTTTTCTTCCTAGCTTGTTTGGTTTTCGAGCAATTCCATTTTTCTATAGACCGCGCGCAGAAAATTTCAAATAAACGAAAATTCGTACACATTAAAAATACAAATTTTGCAATTTCTTTAAATATCGATTTTCTCGAAAATCATGGCATATACAAGAAAATCAGAAAAGGACTTTTTTTTAGGAAATTAGTCCAGCATTCATTTTTACGATGAGTAATTTTTTTATATCCTCAACGGTTAATGAGTTATCAGTAAAATAAGGCTTTTTTCACAGAAGGGGTAGGTTTTTGGGGGGTTGCGCGGCACTCCCAGAACTGATTTTTGTGGTTTTGCGATGTATAATCCCTCCACTAACAGTTACTGAAGGAAAATCTCAGATAAAATTTTTTGTTATGGAAATTTTTATAATTATTGGACTATAAGAGAATGAATGCAAAATTTTTTTCAGCTCGCGGCTTTCTTTTATTGACTACAAGGGCACAAATAGGAGCTACACAGATGAAATCTATGTTAAAACTATACAAATTTTTTTAAAAATGGGCAGATTTGATAGTGCATTTCAAAAAATCAAATTTAATTTTTTTATATTTCACCCTCTGCCTCCAAGACTTTGAAGTTTCGCATGTATTTTTCATGCATAAAAGACATGTTTTCGTATTTGCGATAGAAGTCTTAAATGTGTATTGCTCTAATGTACACACCTTATCAGGTTGTATGACCATTCGGTTATGTAATGCGCATGCTGGGAGCAGTCTTATAATCAAACAGGCAGTCAACTCAAAAACTGCACTTACACGCCTAGCCATGGTCACTTTTTTTAAGTCTTTGCGATCTAAAAATAAGTAAAAGCACCTCTCAGTTTGTAAACTAACCAAGAGAACATATCATGTTTTCATGATAATTTATATTGCATGAGCAGTAATTTCATAAAATAAATAATAATAATTTATACACTACGTACATATAAATACACAAAATTAACAAGACATTTTTAAAAACAATAAATATAAAAAAATAACAACTTACGTCTTGAAATAAATTCATAAGTTTATTCCCAGTTTTAAAATAAAACAAATATACACCATACGATTTAGAAACAATAAAGTAGTATATAATCTTCGTACTGAAGTAAATACAATTTAAGACTATCAACTAGAGCATAATTAATTATGAATGCACAGGATTCAATAATCGCTTTAGTGTCTGATAAAGTGAAGGGATGAATGGAACACCGATAAATTTACAGACGAGGGCCATTTCTGCCTTTATAGTGGAGGGAGATTTATTATGGTATGGAGTAATATATTCTTTAGAGCAGGATGAAGTTGTATGTTTGACAAATGGTGTCAGAACATTAATATATATGTAGTGTGATGTTGAGTGTGATGCTTACTTTTAAATTGGAAATTTAAGAAAATAGCAAAATAAAATTATTTTGAAGCCTTATTTTCCTTAAATCGCCCCTCTTAACAGAAAATGATTTATTGGATTCTGGAATGTCATACTCTCCAATAAGAACCAAAATGAAAAATACAATAAATGGAATATTTGACAAGAGAATCTTAATAGGGATTTCTATTTATGTTAGGGGTGCCATATGTCTCACACTTTGGTTGTTTTCTCCAGTGTCTTGAAGAAAGGCAAAGAGTCAGCACTTTATCCTGTTTCACAGACTCATCCTCAGTTCTTATCAGAATTTACAGTAACAGTAACGCTACTTAAAGACTCTCAAATTCTTGTTTATATTTTTTTCTTAAGGTAATGTTTTTTGAGCTTCTTATTTCATCAGGAACCAGAAACAAGCTCCTTTAATTTTGTACCTCCGGTTTCTCTATGAAAAATAATATAAAAGTTTGCCAATGTTTCTCGTATTATAACCAGTAAAAACTAAAAATTACTGCCTTAAACGATAACATAATTTTCCAAAAACTAGCATTTCTTTATATTTTTATTTAACTGGGAGAAATTGGCGACTTTGCCACAATCCTGAACGAAAAGAATTGACTTAAGACCCTAATGTTGTTAGATCACTAAGTTTCAGTCCTTCCTCTGACAAGATTTTCACTGACCCAAGGAATATAGAGAACTTGACTTCAGAAACGTAATTGGGAACATACATAGGTCAGGAATTCATGCGGTGGACATCGAAATGAAAGCAAGAGGCAGTCCACCATCTTAGTTTTTATGTCAAACTAGATGCGCTCTATCTTTGCAACTGTTAATCCGATTTTATTTTCGTAATTTGACTACAAACTTTATTTGTATCTCTTAAGACAACAGAATTAAAATTAAAACAAAATCTAAATTTCATTATTTACACTCGTTCACCACGTTCTTTGTTCTAAAATAAAAAGAAACATGTTAATAAAAATTGTAGAAAAATGCTTGGGCTATAAAATTAAAAGAGCATACTATTGTGTGTTTATCTATATTAATTATGAGCCACCAGATGTCACCAAATATGGTTTTGGATTAGAAACTGATGATGAATTTCTACAATAATTAATAATTTGCATTGTATTCCAGACAGTTAAGTTCTAACATACTCTTTCAAAGTAATAGAGTAGTAGAGGTGTTTCAGAATCTCATGAGCCGCGAAATGCGCAAAAGGCAAAGTTTAATCTGAGTTATAAGTATGTTTTTGAAGACACTGGAGGCTGCCTTGCTGTATACATAAACAAGAGCTCGGGATAAATTGTAAACAATAAATATAATATTTTTAAGAAGTGTAACTGAGTCAACAGGACGGATTATGTCTCTGCGCATATGAAGGTCACAGCTCATGAGGTTTTAAAACACCTCTACCATCATATGACTAACGTAACCTCAAATTTTACGTTCTTGAAAGTCTATCCTCATTTTAATATTTTTCTTCGCATTTCTAGATTGGGTCCAGTGTAACATTAATAAACTCTCTCATATCTTACAATCTTACATTCAAGAATCATTTTCAGTATATTAAAAAAACAATAGAAAGAAATTAACTTGTCATTGGCTAGTAAATAATTAGTTTATCAGGCCATTTTACAGAGTCAATTATGACTATTGCACCTCATTACTTTATTCATTAGAAAAAAATAGTCAAGTAGTATTACAACTAAAAAACAGTGGTATGAGGATAATACCTTGGTGCAACAGATATACACCAATTAATTCCATGCTACTGCTACTGTACTTCGATGGCATCCAGGCCAAAAAAGATTGATTTATTTAACAATATTTGTATATAAAATATTAATAGGCCTGCTACCTTCTTACTTGCACCCGTGTAAAATTTTTCCTTTATTACTACTTTATGAACTAGTAATAAAATAACAATTAACCACCTTTTTTGAACAAAATAATATTCTCTCAACATCTCAGCAGGGTTTTACTAAAAACAAAAGTAACGGATCGGCACTATGCGAATTTCAAAATATAATTCTTAATGCCTTAGATAATACTAGTATCCACTTAGTTTCTGCGATTTTCGTTTAAACAGTTCATTTGCAATGTATTAATGATTTAAGGAATCTGTAAAAAATGTTTAAATGTGCTTTGTATTACCAAATCTTAAATAGGAACCCACCTACATGTTTTGTGTTAATGATGAAGGAAGATGCATGTTTTTTCTTTTAAATAGAGATGGATAGAGGACTGTTAGATGTGCATCATCATATTATTTTCTTTCTTTTCTTGTTAGATTTAATGGCAAAAAATATATTAACTTTAGCTGAAAATTGAAATGGTTTGTCTCTGCCACATGACGACAGCAAGTCGGTTATACTATCACGTCACTGATGTTGCTATGTTAAAATGTAAAAAAGAATACGTACCATGCTTAATATATCATTTATATTAATGTGTAGTAATTTCAGTGGCGAGAACTCGATCGGCGAAGTTAAGCAATGCCGGGAGAGTCCATCACTTAGATGGGTGACAGTATCTCATTTCGCCATCCTGGTCAAGTGGTGGAATAGCATTAGCTAAATTTGGCCAGGACGTTCAAATAAATAAGACGTTAAAATAAATAAATAAAATAAATATATGCAGTCTAAACCAAACTTTAACTTAACCACACCACAGCGTGTGTGTCATACCTGCACAGTAGTAAACCCTACTCTGCTTCTTACAAGAACTCGAATAACTGATCTGATTATCTAACCGACAATCCACGAGCCGCCCGTGTTTTAAAAAACACTTCGTGCACAGTCGGACCGTTGTGCAATAACAAATTAATGAGCGGTTGGACCGTGCAATAGTCACTTCCCTTAGGTTTTTGCTAGCATAACCAGAATGCACGTTATCGAAAGAATACAAAGATTAGAAATGAATATTTTCAGAATTTTTGTTTTTAATTTTCATAGACAGCTTTTTCCAAATATTATATTACCGCAAAGGTTCTATTTTCAGGAATGCTTACAAGGATGTCCATCTCATGCATTTTTGATCCAGTATGTCCCATTTTAAGGACTTGAAGTCAAGCTCTTTACACTTCATGAGGATGAACTAGGTTTGTGGTTTTATAAATTTGGCAACAAAAATTCCAGTCAGCCTTTAATAAAAATAAAAGGTGATTCCCGAATATGTCAAAATTATTACTATATTGATGGAAGTCATAAATTTATATCACATTCACATCATTACAAATTTAAAACATTCGATTATATACAAATGATAAGAGTTAGGAATGTATAACAATAATGTTTACAGTTGATATTCCTTCTGCTATTGAAACTAATATTCCTCTATTAAAAATGATAAATAATTATTACAGAATTACTTCAAACTTAATAGAGAATGCATTTAAATGTATGAAAAATCAAACTTACGTTGCTTACACCAGGTGATTAATAATCGGCTTAAGTAACCGTGTGTATTCTTACTTCTTTAACTCGTTAGTGACTTGAGCTGCGAGATCAGCAAAATTAGCGGCAAAGTCCATGCTGCTCTCTGTTAACAACGATTGCAGTTGTGCATCGACGTCTTGTGACAAACGAGAATCATCGTTTGTTAAATTTCCAGCGGATAGACTCACCTTCATGGGTGATTCAAGATGACCTAACAGACTACTTAAAGAATAATCAGCGACTTCTGAATTTATCCACTGATTATCGCTTTCCTTGAGAATTCTCGATGGACTTGTTGGTGCAATAGATATGTTGGTATCATCGTTTACTAACTCCAGAGCGATATCACTGTTTCTCAGAGACTTGGTAATAATATCAGTGGTGCTTTGAGATTCTTCCTGGAAGACTGGGTTGGAGACGCCCGGTTGATTTTGGTTGATAAATATATTGTCGTTCTCTGTTTGTATGATATTTTTATCAAAAATGATTTGATCTCCTGAGTTTGACTCATCCTGAGAGATGATGTTCATACGAACGATCTGATGACCACTTTCCAAGTTATTCGGCAACAACGGCAATTTTCTTTCCACAACGACCTGCTTTGAACGTGGACGTCGGCCTTTGCGATTACAATATCTGGGTGTCAGTCTTTGTAAAGAGTCTATTTGTGAGACAATATGAATCATGGGAGTACTTGGAGGATGAAAATATGTCGCAGGAGTTATCTGAATATTTGGTTGCATATAAACAGGTGTAGCAACAAAAGATCGGTCATTTTCAAAGATATTTTCATCAGATGTTTTGTCCTCATTTTCGCCGGTACACTTGTCGATATCCGTTAATATCTTCCTGATCTTAGATTCCATGTCTCTCTTTAACTGCATGTTATTTTTAGTTCCGCATACGTGTCCACATGGACATTTAATTATGTTTTTGCGGTAGTGAAGTTTAGCGACTGATAATAATTTAGATAATGAGTCGCTAAGGTCCAAATTTTTTGTACAATCATTAGATATGTCTGCATTAGGATCATAAGGATTTTCTATACTTTGTACACCGGTATCATTCTCACTCGTCTCTTCTGGCTTATCCCAACTATATTCCAAAATTAGTTTTGATTCTGAGCCAAACATTAGGTATAATTCTCCCAATGCTAGGCTCTCACCTTCTCTTTCGGTCCAGCCTCTTTTGATCTTATCGATTCGAGCTTGTTTCTGCTCATTTACCAGATCATTCTGGGCTTCTTCTTTCTTCTCCAGCTTAACTTTTAAAATTTCATCTTCAGTATTCATTATTTCTTCTTTCTTTTCCATTTTAATTTTTAATATTTCATCATCAGTTACCAGTTCTTCCTTCTTTTCCGATTTAATTTTCAGGTGATTTTCTGGATGCTGTACATCTACAACTTTGTTAACTTCGGTAATTGGTTCATTATCTGTCATATCGCCTGTGTCATTATCCTCAGCATGAAAGCTGGTTTTTTGTGGAGATTTCTCAGACTTGTCGCTAATACTATCAGCCCTGGGCCTGCTCCCCTTCCGTTCTTTTTTATTCATCAATTTAAAATTACTGTAATTATGAAAGGATGAATAGTCATTTGCAAGGCCAATTCGATGCTCATATGAAATCAGGCAAATGCTTTGTCTTGTGAAATATTCACTGAGATTTATAGAGTGTACCTCAATTCGACTATTAGGAGGAGGTGTTAGTCTCAGAGGAGGTGTTAGTACCATTTTATTTTCTTCTGATGTATTTGCTGGAGGTACACAATCATTTGTTACCGGATTTGTGGACACAAGAGCTTTGTCGTAAGCTATTGCATCAACTGTCTTCCATCTCTTACCAACACACGATATTAGACTGCTTAATCGTTTCTGCAAAGGTAATGTTGCTCTGAGTCTTGGATTTTGCGCCATACTTTGTACTTTCAAGAATGACGTCATATCTTTTGGTCGTAGTTCTACTATTATTCTGTTTGGCAATTTTATTTCATCATACTTCTCGTCAAGTTGGTTAATTCTCCTTAGTGCCCTGCACATGGGTGTTTTTACTCTTACAGTTTTGCCCTTTATTCTCAGCATTGTGGAACCCTTGTAGATAAGTTCATTTAATTTCAGCAAAGATTTCTCACTAACAGATCCAATTTTCTTCCGTAATTCACCATAGTTTATCAATCCATATAACTCTTGTACAACTTTCTTTATACCCTCAGCGAATTTTACATACTTGGATATTTTGTGCCAAGAACGATAGTATAAATGCCTTACTTGATCCTTAGTTTTTATTAAGTGTTCTGGAACACCTTTCTTTTTCAACTTTGTGCTTATATACATCTGGATCCTTTCAAAATCTTTCCCAAATTCATTTAATGCCTCAAAGAATATGGTCTTATCATCAGACGTCCAGAGAGGTCTGTAACATTTCTTTGTATCCTGTTTGTTATCTTCTTTCTTCTCACAGTTCTCACGCATTTCAGTTACAAGGGAGGTTGCAAGGGGTGCTGATGAGTCTAATTTCATTTTCTTGAAAACTCGAGCACTTGACCTTATTTGTTGGCTTTTAACTTCTGGACCTTCAACATTACTGAATGTGGTGACAGATCCCAATAAGGGTTGTTCAGATAGGGAACTGAATACATCAATATTAGGTTTAATATCTTCACAATTCTCAGAATCAGCTTCCATTTTCATTTTTATTACCTTAACGTTTAATTACTCGGAGAAAAAAACAATTACACAGCTTCACCAAATCCACTTTTTACATAGATAAGCGTCTTCAAACAAATAAAACATTGTCTTTATTAAATATGTAGGATTCAATAAAATCTATTCAACCACAAAACTGCATATTTATATCACTTTTAACTTTGGCGTACTCCGTTATTTGTATTTTGATCAGTCGAAAATACTTTTATGATACACATTCTTCTTCTACTTTATTGACAATACGGTTTTAGGAACAGTACTCCTTTAATAGAACTACTATGCACTTGCTCAGTACATAGAGATATCGTTTATAGACCGCGATTAGAATGGGCAGGGACTGTGGACATGATACAAAAATGTAGTGGAATTCCCAATCGCAGAGATTTGATTCGCAATATTCGCAGCCTATATCCTTGAGGTGTAGTCCGCCCCATTTCTAACATTTCTGAAATATTCCTTTAAGATTCGTTGTTCGTTTGTAGATAGCAATAAAATAAAATTACATTATTCAATCTTTTTTTTGAACGCTCTAAAATTTAATTAAAACGAGACACAGCAGGAATATTTTGCAGTCCACATGGTATAAAAACTTGGAATCTACTTACCAGACGGTAATATTTTTCTTTGTACTTATTTCAACTTGATTTCAACTAGGTGTTCACCAAGAACTCATTTTCATTTGTCTATTAATAGCAATGGGATAATGATAATACCCACTACTTTGAGCTTGGTTTTGATTTACTGCGTGAATTTCAACAATGAGAATGTTGTTTTCAGTGTGGCTATGATTTTTGGCCAAGAATTCTAAAATAAGGATATGAATTTCACGTTAACGACTTATCATGGCGGCCACCACGAGGATGTCGATATATTTAGCAAATGTAAAGTTCCTTTACTTTATGAAATTCGTGGAATTCACTGAGTAGAACTAGTAGAAGAAGAAAAAGCCAAATAGATAACCTCATTTTCGTTGCTGTTCTAATCTTTCAACATTTGGTGGAAGAATTCTGAGATTTTCTGAGAGAAATAATGTTAATTAAGTATTTATTTTAATTTGGGATTTAGATGACCGAATGTATCAATATTAATTATTGATGCGATAAAAGCATTCATTTCGAAAATGATTGGAATAAGATGTACTATATCGAAACCTGTTAGGAATAATCTGTTTGCATTTAGGAAGTAATTATTGCTTACTACTACAAATGAATAGAGTGAAAAGCTATGAAATTTTTAGGTTACTTTCAACTTCTGTGTATTACATATCCAGAAGAAAATACAGCTTAGAGGCCAAAGACGTTATTGATTTCACAAAAATACCTGTGGATCGCATAAGAAATTTTAGTATCATAGCTCATGTTGATCATGGAAAAAGTACTTTGGCAGACCGCCTTTTAGAATATACTGGGGCAATCAAGACAGGCCATAATCAAGTACTTGATAAGCTGCAGGTGGAAAGGGAAAGAGGCATAACAGTTAAAGCTCAGAGTGCATCTTTATTATATAAGTTCAATGGGGAAGATTATTTATTAAATCTAATAGATACTCCTGGCCATGTAGATTTTTCTAATGAGGTTTGAAGTTAAATCCTTTTATGCTTTAGAAATCCAAGTAACTAAATTTATAGGTTTCTAGGTCCCTGTCAGCTTGCCAAGGTGTGATATTATTAGTTGACGCTAATGATGGAGTACAAGCGCAAACTGTAGCAAACTTCTACTTAGCATTTGGAAATGATTTAGTTATAGTACCTGTTCTTAATAAAATTGACTTGAAAAATGCAGATCCTGATCGAGTTTGTAATCAGTTAAAATCTTTATTTGATATAGAACCAAATAGCGTACTGCGGGTGAGCATGTACAATATGGTATATATTTTTTGATTTTGGAAAATATTTTGGTTTTAGATATCAGCCAAGCTAGGGATTGGTATAGACAAAGTGTTAGAATCGATTGTGACCAAGTTGCCAAGCCCATCTGTTGATAGGAAAGCCAAACTAAGAGCACTTCTATTCGATAGCGCCTATGATAAGTATAGAGGCGCGCTTTCTTTAATATATGTTCAAGATGGATCTATCTGTGTTGGAGATTCCATTACATCGTTTCATAGTAAAAAGGATTATGAAGTAAAATCACTTTCTTTGTTGAGACCGCAGGAAGTTGCCGTAAATAAACTGTAAATAATTTTTGCTGTTGATTATGAAATTTTAAGTTTGAGGTATAGATTGACGGGCTGCAAAAGAGCCGAAATGTAAAAAAATGTAGGAATTAAGCTCATAAATTACTTGTTATTTGTTGTTCAATCAGACTATATAGGACGCATTTAAGGGGGAAAATTATTCTACCATATTTTTGATCAGAAAGAAGTATATTAACAATTTTATCAAGGAGAAATGTGATTTTTACAATTTTTACACAAATATCTCAAAAATTAAACAGCCAGGCAAAGATTAAGAGAAAGATCTTGTTTTGTTTATTTTGTAGCTATGGAAACAAAAAATTACTTATTAAAAGTATTTAGTCTGCTTTTTATTTAACTAAATATATATTGTTTTAATTACATTATTATTGTGTTTAAGATTAAATTTTAAACATATTGACTAAATATTTAGGTATGTTGCCTTATTTCCCTAAAAGTTCAAAGGCTAATGTCAGTTTGTGATGGGTTTAACCTTGCGCTTCAAGTGATGTTTCAAATACTGTCTGATGAAAGATTCTTGGGTTGTTACTCCTCGTCACATTATTCAATAGTTCTTGGCAATATGTGATATTTTAAAACGTATACGTGTAAAAATAATAACCTTAAAAGAAACAGTCTTCAACACTATTTTAAAAACCTTGTATTATGGTCTAGTACAGTCGACCCGGCAGTTATTTTTTGATTTTTTGGGGTTCATCAGCCTGTCTAGAAAGGGCTTTCATAATTCAAAAGAAGGTACTCAGATGTATTGTCAACGATCATCCATTAACAAGTTGTAAGGCCATTTAAAATAATTTTCTGAGAAATCATGAGATACACTCTCATAACACAAGAGACAGGCACAATACAGGACAAAAATCTTCTAACTATATTTTAATAAAATGCTACAGTAAATACACTTTTTTAAAACTAGTGACGGTACGAATGGCTGCAAAAATAAATTAAATGAATTTCTTATTATATATATCTTATCAAATTGTTTCTATTTGGTGGATAAATTCTTGGAATATTAGTAATGCTTTTGAACTATTTTTAATAACGTGTTTGTATTAAGCTTTAATGTTTCTTTTTTCTTTGAATGATTTGTTTTCTCAATGATTTTTTGTAACTTTGACTAGTCAGATAAGTTGAAATGCCGGTAGTGCGTGTTAATTTTTTATGAGGAATAAATTATTATTATTTTTTTTTTCTCGAGTAGCGTCGGTTCCTTTTATGTTAGTGAGGGCTTTCATTTAGCCAAGCACTTTCATAATATTGTTAAAATATTACTTTGTTGTTAATGCCTTTTAGGTGTATGTGATCGGCATGAACTTTCTTACTATACTTGTTGTGTCTATTATAGTGTTTTTCTGTAGTTCAATGTATATGTTGGGATCTATTTAAGGACGTGCTAGGCTGTCATGAAGTGTTCTAGGGATCAGGCCAGTAGCTGATATTATGATGGGAACGATGTAGACGAAGCTTTGATTCCAGAGTTTCGTTATTTCTTCTGCAAGTGGTTTGTACTTTGTACTGTCTATTTTCTTGATGTTTCTTGTTCAAGTTATTACTATTGGGGATGGAAATTTCAATGAGGTATGTGGTCTTTGTATGTTTGAGCCTTAGTGTTATGTCCGGCTTGTTATGTGCTACTGTTCGATCAGTAGTGATTTCTCTATTCCAGTATAGTTTAACCTAACCGTTGTCCAGGACAGCAGAGGGCTCGTATTTATCATAAGGTGTTCTCTCCTCTATCAAAGCATATTTTAAGGCAATTTCCCTGTGAATGACTTTTGCGGTGTTGTCGTGACGGTGGATGTAATCGGTAGGGGCTAACATGGTGCATCCTGTTATTATATGATCAATGGTCTCCTGGGTTTGTTCACATTTCCTGCAGCTATCTGATAGGACGTTACGGTCTTTTAGAATGTATTTCATATAATTTCTGGTCATGACTGTTTGGTCTTGGATATTGATCATATAACCTTTCGTCTCTGCAAAGATGTTTCCGTTCATTAGCTATTTGTTAGGTGCTGCTTGGTCGACATGTGGCTGGTTCATTTGAAAGTGGTGCCTTCCATGTAGCTCCTTTGCTGCCCATGATTCTTTCTTTTGGAGGTCTGTTTGGATGTTATCTAGGGGTCATATAATTCTGTTTCTAAGATTGAGTGGCATGTATTATTATTATTATTATTATTATACAAGGGGTCAACCACCTGTAAAAATTTTACACTCCCAAACTGTTAACTTTATTGTTGACTTGACTTCTGACTGTTGGGCCTGTGCGTCTCCCAATTACATTACCTATAATGCTGAGAGACTACCTAAAATTTGTACAGGGACTGCCGATGGTAGTTTACCCCTCGGTTTAATAGTATGCCTGAATGAATAACATTGCCATGTTTCAAAATTTACCATGTATTTCTATCTGATCTTCCCTTTTTGACTGTATTATAATGTATTTAGAAATTTGTTTAGTTGTCTAATATCAGACTTTTTAGAGTCGCTGGCCAGATAGGCCTAGTTGGTTGCAATATGAGATCAAGCAAAGAAGCTTGTATTGGAGATACAATACATCACTCTAATGACGCTATAGAGCCATTGCAAGGATTTCATCCATTACGCCCAATGGTTTTTGCTGGAATTTACCCTATGGATCAGTCGCAGCATGTAAATTTAAGAAATGCTATAGAAAAGCTAACCCTTAACGACTCGGCTGTAACTGTGGATCTTGATACAAGGTAAATACACAGGCACACAAAATTTTAAAAAAGCCATTTTTGAGCAGAGTACCCAGATAGCACAAGGTTATCCTATGGCCATCCTAGGGATATAAAAGCTAGGATATAACAATATCATGGGAATATCCCAAATTATGCGAGGGATATCCCTGGGCTCCAGAAGTGGCACTTCCGCATCCTCAGGGGTAGCCCACGAACGTATTTTTGTATATCCTCTGGATCTACTTGGGGCCCGTAGAGGATCAGTTTTATGCTATCCATAGGATATTGTAGACTTTCAGGGCCTCAGTTTACCTAAATAGCCAGACTGCAAGTTGCTTTCAAACAATGTTAAACAATGTTAAAAACTTTCTAAGGTACTGAACGATGATTTCCTAGATATCGTTTTGTACCATTTGTATTGGAGTTCTGACTTCTGACTTCTACTACCTGTTCTGAAAAGTCACTTCTATGATAATAAATGTGTTGACATTATGCAGATAACAGTATAACATTTATATCAATTTACTCACAAATTCTGAATTATTCTGTAGGATGTTATTCTCAGAATAGGTTTATAACATATAATATGTAATAAAATATCTAAAAAAGAATTTTTCGATATTTTAAATTTCATTAAGACATTTCTACTTTTTATTAGGTTACAATTCAAAATTATATATACATCAAGAACAAATTTAACATAAAATGTAATTTTACTTGGCAGAATTTCTTCATTTGATATAGTCATGCTCCAAAGTATGGGCTGGGTTCCGCATGATTCAATATTGCGATATGGTTCACCTAAATTACATCGGCCGCCACTGTCTTTTACAACTACATAAATTTAAAAGAAATGCATATTTAGTTAGTAGTAATATTTTCCTTGTTTCCGTTGTTTTCTATGAGTTGCGTGTCCCAACCATGTTTTCATAAAGTCTTCTGTATTCTTTTCTGATATTCTTGTATTATTATACTCGAGAGCCAGGGTTCGCTGAGACAAATGAGTTCATATTGACATGCGTTGACACTGGGTAGAGAACGTTAACTTTAGTATTGAGTCCACATTCTGGCATAGAGGCCCAGATCAATGAAGCTGTTGACTTTAATTTGGTTTTTTTGGGAACAATGAGAATTAGCAGCATTATGACTATTAAGCAGTTGATGTCGTTCCTCCAGGTCATTGAGTACTCCTAACTTGAAGCTTGCACTCCTGGGTCTCTGCACAAAAGTACATCGCCTTTTTTTTTTAAATTTTGTGTGCTTGTGTAATTATATAGGAAGTATTAGCTGAATGTAAGGAAACTAATTAAAAATATAACAGGCACCTATATTGTTACTGCACTTAGCCACATTCAGTGGT
This sequence comes from Stenurella melanura, assembly GCA_963583905.1. Taxonomy (NCBI): domain Eukaryota; kingdom Metazoa; phylum Arthropoda; class Insecta; order Coleoptera; family Cerambycidae; genus Stenurella; species Stenurella melanura. Next base: position 124,168,343 of record OY757314.1, read on the forward strand.
GTTGTTTTTTACTGATGAAAATGCTTTTAAATGTTTTCTTAACCGTTTCTCAAGTTAGCGAAGTAACTCTTTGAAAATCTACGATTTTGTCTTAGGTAAAGAGAATGGAGGCCAAAAAAGATATCTAGGCTATTAATTAATTTTTAAGTGAGAAAAATCAATAATAAAATAGCAAACTTACCTCCAGGGGAAAAAATGTGGTCTTAAAACACGCAAAGTAACTAGAATATAACAAAAATAAAGTGTCGGCTAATGGAGTGAGTGCATTCCCTAGTCATTACCAGCACTAATTTAAAAAAAAGAAAAAAAAAAGGCCCTACAGTTTATAATAGAGTCCGAACCACTACTTGAGGATAATTTTAATAATAATTTCGCAGTAAGCAGGGTTTGAACCTGTTGCGCTAGGTAGGCCAGTTTGCGAACGTGCTAAACCACTGAACTATTTTCCCTCTTAAATAGATGCTAATAGCATTTCCTTTCCAATACTACCTGTATGGTTTAAAGTCATGTGTAAGACATATTAGGAAATGTGATTTTGTAATAAACACAAGTTATTACAAAATCGCACTTCCATTTTGCGATAACAAAAAATGAAGCACTTTCTGATTGGTTGCACAAATAGCTTATTTCTAATAAATCATGGGAATATTTGTTAGTAATTACTTTTTATTATTTTAGTCCAGCACTTGGTCAAGGTTGGCGGTTGGGTTTCCTAGGCCTGCTCCACATGGAAGTATTTTCGCAAAGATTAGAACAGGAATATGGAGCGGAACCCATAATCACAGCGCCATCTGTCACCTATAAAATTAAGCTGAAACCCACTAAACAGAATATAAAAGAAGGAAGTGATATAATTTTTGTAAATAATCCCGCCAATTTTCCAGATACCCAAAAAATCGAGGAGACCTTTGAACCTATGATTCTAGGTAAGGGAGAGTTTAATATAATTACTTTATCTCATCATAACTAATAAGATGTTTTGTTCACATTAATTATTTTGTTTTGAAACATTTTAATCTTAACTTGAACATTAAGAAACGCCAGACTAAGACGTGAAGATTGTACGTTTAACACCTCATCGCCTATCGAAATATGTTCATTACCAGTTAGTGATATAAGCTATGATGCAGTTATATTTAAAATTAATAGAAACAAATTAATAGTGATCCGTAATAACACAAATATTTACTTTTCTTTCTGTATTCATATAATTATATATTAACATTTTTATTATTGTTAATATTGGCTATTATAATTTATTATTAATCAATGGGCACTTAAACTTATCTTTATTTTTCTTTTTCACCGTAATTCAGGGGGGGGGGGGGTTGATTTTGAACGTGATTTTGATGTTTTATGTGTAAAGCGCTGTGCTGCAATTTTGAAACAAAAAAAATTACCAAAATCTTTGATTCTTCTACAATCGAATGTTATAAATTGTTAAATTTAATTTCAGTTATATATTTTTTTAAATTTCATATGTCGTGTTCGAATTCACCCCTATGGATGGGATGGAGTGTCTTTAAACATCTGTGTTTTTTAAATTTTTCACGGCAAAGTACCCAACTAGCACCAAAGTGACAGTAACTGAGATAGGAACTTCGTATGAGTAACCATTACGTAATTGCGACTAAATTTACGACTTTGGTGTAAAAATAACTTCATTTGACAAGTCTACATTCCCTGCCTTGTAGTTTCTACCACTAATGATTACTTTATAGTTATGCAACTTCTACGTAGCTTTCGTGGTACATGGGAACGTGGTAGTTACCAGTGGGATGACTTTCGGGTTTTCAGAACTTGAAGGTGGTAAACTATAGTAGCAGCGACTAACTCGCATCACTGAAATGTGACTTCAAAGTTGCAATCACCTTCAAGTAGCTTTAATAGTTGCCGCGACGTTCTGGGAACCCTCACTATTTCTTTAAAGTAGTGAACTTGGAAGTAATATTCATAGGTGTTAATGACGTTACTGCTACCTACAGAACTGTGTACGGCTACTAGAAAGTGCACATCACCTCTGAAATTTACCATGAAGTAAATTTCACCATCTAGTTCCCAATGTTGACCATAGATAAAGTTAATGCAACAAACCTAACCTATATAGTATGTTTGCCTAACCTAGACTAGAATTATATGCTGCTATATTATGCTATGCAACATTTTATGTTCAAAATAAGGCAACGAAATTTAATATTTCAACACAGTTTTATTACACCTACCTACCTTTTCTTCTATGTTATCTATCACTGTAATAGTATATTATACCAATTATGTTTATTAAGTCGTTGATATGTGGCTGCATACAAGTAAATTGCGACAGCTGATAGGTTTTTCAATGTGAAGTTAGGTAAATGATAAACAGCAATAGCTAGGAACGCGTTCAGTCTAGACCTCAACGTACGGCTAACACGTACGTTCCGAATCAATATCGGGAAAAATGTAACCATGAAGTGGCAGCGGCAACTTTGAAGAGGTAATTTGTGGTAGTCACAACATTGCTACGACTTTGAAGTGATGCAACAGTTCCATTCGCAGATTTGTGGTAAATATAACTTTAAAGTTACGTATTTGCAGTTTTCGTCACTATCGCCAAGTAGCAATTACTTTCAAGTAGCATTTCTTGGTGAAAACGACCTTAAAGTCACATTTTCTGAAATACGCCATGTTGATGGCCAAAATTATCGACGCCATTGTTATAACACATGAACCATAATTTTACAATTGACTAATAAATTTAATTTATCGCTATTTCTTCACTAAATACAACAAATTAATACATAAAAAGTAATGTTAAGTTTCGAAGAACAATAAAAAATAGGTTTCGGTATCTAGTGTGTCATATTCTTGCATGACATTACATGTTTTAAAAACAATACTTTCATCAAAAAATGCAAATTTTAAAGGCACGTGGTTAGATTCAGACGTTTTATCATTATGTTTGTCAGTAAAATTACATTCGTTTTAATTGTGACCCTTAGACCATTGGAAAATAGCACAAGTTTTGCTGTCTAATATTACCTTCTGATATTCTATTAAATTTCTGAGTTAGGGAAATGAACAAGAACAAGAATCATATGTAAGAATGAAACATAAATATAATAAAATCGGTTGCAAGACAAAGAAGGGGCAACATCGATTTGAAAGAGTAGGGTGTAGTAAAGTTTTCTGAAAGTTGCGGCGTCTACGCCTCCACGTCTCCGCTCCGGAGCAACAACGTCATTGGAACGTAGCCAGACAAGTTCCAGGAACGTGGCTGGAACGTTATCATCACCAAAAAATATTCCCCATTTTGGTCATAAACACGTATTAGGAACGTTCCTATTACGTGCCTGTGACTAGTACCAAAACACTTTAAATTACCTACAATAGTCATTGCTAGGTTCCCGCGACTAATTGTGCTAGTTGGGTATGGCCTAATTTGAACAGTTTATGTTAAAAAATATCATAATCACCAAAAAAATGTATTTCTTATAAAATATAGATTCACAACTGTAGTGTAACATAAAACACATAAATTCGTAAAATAAATATATCATAATAATGAAATAACAATACACAAATAAATAAATAAAATATTCTGATTTATGTAGTGTAAAAGTAACTATATAATAAATGTATTAGGCCATTATTCCATATTTTGAGCAAGTCTTTCGCTAAGTGTTTTATGTCGTTTAAAAAAATGGTAAAACCAATCCTCTCCCTGAGAATTATTTTTAAAGTACTTAATAATTTTCCCTTTCGTATCCAGATAACTTTTAACCGGTAAACATATCCCTACAACCTAAAGGAAATCCCCATTCTGCGACTTTCTTGATACTTTCCACAAGCTTATTTTTTTCTTCTACTGTTAATACAGTTTGACCACCTGGACTGAAAGAATGTCTTCCCTTTAATCTATCGCATAAAGTCGATGCTGGACTGTTATAGATTTCAGCTGCGGCCCTCAAAGTCTTTTTGCCAGTCTTTTAATCACATACAGCATTTTCTAAATTAGATGAATTATAATTTCTATAATGGGATTGCTCAAGTTTATTTTCATATATTCTCGCCATTACATTCGAATTCATCCCGTAGAATAGATTTTTCCCCATTTAAAGCTGCGAAAAAAAGAATAGTTAATATTTTCAAAACAATTTTAAGGGTATCTGCTGGTAACATGTTACAAAACTTCTGTATAGGAATTCATAATTATTTGACAATTACAAGAAAACATACAGGAGTTTCTTTTTAACAATATTGAGAATTGGCAAAATGATAATTTAATATTTTTTAAAAATGGATAATTCTCGTTACTTACCTTCAAAAATACAGTAGAATACCGTTTTATCTTTGTCTGACGTTATATAGACATGAACGGTTATCAAAATTTGATACTTCTAATGACATTTTGTAGAATGTGAGTAAAACACAAAAATACCGAATGTTCAAATACAAGTAATGCGTTCGAAATGACCCCGAATTATGGTACCTGTTTATATGCAGAATAAATTAATTAATAAATACTGGTATAAGTGACCCTAAATCACCATGTGATAAGTAATTATTTTACTTATCACATAGTGAGTATAAAAATACCATTGGCATACATATTGGTTGGTGCGTTTCCAGAAGCAGAAACTACTAACCAGATATTACATTGAGAGATTTGTAAGAAACTGATTTTTTTTTAAATAATTAATTAATATCCATGAAGTAGAAAAATAATATCAACATACATTTTTAATAGTGCTTATTTGTGATATTGGCCTCTGAAGTCGTGAAAAAATTCATTAACATTGTATTTTTTATTGGATACATATGTTTATGTAAGTTTACATTGATAATGTAAGTGTCTGTGGGTCAGGGCCGGCCCAATGAAATTTTTCTCCCCAGACGAGTTCTGAGTTTTGTGTGTCCCCCCCTAACTTTCAATACTTTCTTAGGTAAGTTATACAAATTTTAGTAATGCGTCTAAAATTAATATTATCATAGAAATGAAAATGAATAACTAAGAAAAACGTACCTCTTCATAAAAACTAATCTCGTCTAGCTTTCTGTAAAGCAAACTGCTTAATGAGTTCACTAAAATCCATCGAATGTAAAAGTTTATTTTCTATGGAAATCATAGCTAGTGAGATGAACCGATCTTGAGTCATTGAAGATCTCAGATAAGTTTTAATTAACTTTAGTTTATTGAAACTGTGTTCGCCACTTGCCACAGTCACCGGAATTGTTAGGAGGATGCGCAAACTAATCCACACATTTGGCATAGTTTCGTGTAAGTTATTTTTATGTTAATGGTTTAAAACCTTAATAGGCGATTTACAATTAGTGTCTTTTAATAAAGATGTTAAATGAAATAATTCATCGCCCGGCTGTTCTCCGTCAATATCATGGTCATCTCCAGCTTTTAAAATTTCACTAAGGGTACACTGTGTTCTTGTAAAATAGCACGACTATCCGAAATTGTTTTAATATTATACAGAAAAGACCATTTATCGCTGTGAGTCTGTGTAAATCGTTCAATAATACAACTTATATAGATGTATCTAACAAAAGATAAAACACTGTTGTTTTATAGCGATGTTCGGGATCTAGAAGAGTTTCATCTTCGTACTGGAAAAGTCTTTTCTTTCGTCTAGGCCGTAACTCTTTAAACTGGGTTTCTATTTCCAATTCCTCACAAACTTCGCGAGCTTTTAAAACAGCTTCTGTGTATCCCGATTCTCGGTAGTGAATAAGGAACTCCTTACATTTTTCGAAGTACATAACGGCCGTATTACTAAACAAATTAACTTGGAAAAGTACGTCATACCACACCATTAAGGTTATTATGAATTCATAATCACACATGTGTGTTTCCAAAGACATTGCCTCTGATGATTCCTTAGGATCATCCGATGTTTCCTGCAAAGCGGCAAGTGTATTATAAATATTGGGAAACTGATAACAGACTGTTTTTAAACTGTCAATTCGACTTTCCCATCGTATTCAGTCGAGCGAATTTTTATTATTCTGATTTTTCCTGCTGCCCCTAAAAATCTGTCGCTTTACGCACATGCAAAATTAGCGTATAGGGTAATTCAGCACTGGTTAGACCCGGTCTTACCAATACTATTTCTATAATAAACTAACTTGAACAATTTGCCTTTTTAGTTATGTTATATTATGTCATACTTTTTATTTCTTACTGCAAAAGTATGTGTTTCCTATAAATAATGTATTTATTTGTTTATTTGCAGAAAACTCAGAACTCAGTCAAAGAAGACCGACAGTCGGCGGCGTCGGTGCTCTATGTAAAAATTATAAAATGCAAATATCTTGGACACGTCACGAACTTTGCAATCGCCGGCCGGGCGGTAATACTTTGATTTTTTGTAATCATTCACAATCGGACAGCACGCTTACCGGTAGGTGGGCAGGGGCGGACTTATTTGAAGCACGTGCTTTCGTTCAAAATTTTAAATTTAATTACTCGGAAACTACAATCGACTTGCGGCAAGTCACTTGCGTTTTGGCGCCCCCCAGAATCCAGCGCCCCAGGCGGTCGCCTGGCTCGCCTGTCCTTTGGGCCGGCCCTGCTGTGGGTACTTATACCATTTTCATGTTTGTGATATACCTACATTTATATGATTCGTTACCATCATGCCAGTTGAACTTGTTTTGATTTTCAGTGTGGTTTTAGGTATTTTGTCAGATCCTACACTGTTACTTACATTGCATACCTTAATCACTATTGACTTACCACAATGTACAATCCTGTATTTTTTAAATGGTTGATAAATTATCTACCTATCTGTCTATTTATCTTAATGTTAAAATGATCTTTTAGGAACAATCATTACGCCTGATGAATATTTAGGTCCAATCATTTCTCTGTGCGTGGAACGCAGAGGAGTGCAAAGAAATGCAACTAATATAGATAATGAAAGAGTAATGCTACAATATGATCTGCCTCTTTGTGAAGTCGTTTTAGATTTCCATGACACCCTGAAAACTCTATCCTCTGGATATGCTAGCTTTGATTACGAAGACAATGGGTACCAAAGTAGTAAACTAGTGAAGGTAATATAAATCTTAACACCAATTGAATGTGTAGAATAATTGTTTTCGATAATTATTTGTATATTATTATAGAGTTAAGTAAAGAGAACAACTGAGAGACGTGCTAATTTAATTATTTAAATATTTTTACAAGACAGTACTGGTAATTATTTCAACTCTTACAGTATCTTATCTTGGGGGGGGTGTTACACCCCCCCAAGTTTGAAACCAATTCGGCAAATCGTTTACCATTCGGCACTTTCAGCGTTCGGCAATGGGCTTGTTCCATGATATTCTTTTTAATGGTTTTTATACTTTTTTATATAGTACTCGATATTCTCATTATACACTTAAAATTTCGTATTATTAACTTTTTCCGTTCTCGAGATATAAGGAGTTGAAATTAGTAATAGTTGCAAAAACTGAGCGCTCATTTGTGACGTCACTATACGCAAGTGACGTAAGAAAAATGGCTTTCTGGGATCTCTCAAATTTAACCTGGAAAGTCGAAAAACATGGAATTTTTAAACGCTGGTAACTAAATAAATACGTCGAGTGGAAGTTCGTTCTATGTGTCTACGGAAAGGAGAAGGTCGGCGATGAATTCTAATCGTAAATTGCAGGGTCGAAATTGAAAATTCGTTCCGGCAGGAGCGAGAGAAAATTGTAATTTTTTGACATTTGACAAATTGTACTCCCCTACTGTCAAGTAGTAAGCAAAAACAATACTTCGAAAACACTTATAATTATAACCAATAAGGAGCATCAAGTCTATTGAGATCGCCGTGTCTATGCGTATAGTGACGTAGCGCCTGGCCACGCCCCATTTTTGCGAGATGGAAATTTGTAGTAGTTTTTAAGATACTAAACATGCGAATAAGATTCTGATTTTTTGCAGATCCATTAATTTATACTTGCACTTTCGATTTATGAAATTAAAAAAAATGCCGAACAAGCCCATTATGTACATAAAATCATAGAAAAACTCAAAACAATAGAAACTCAATGTTATAAATAATGGGCTTGTTCCATGATATTCTTTTTATACGGTTTTTATACTTTTTCATATAGTACTCGATATTCTCATTATACACTTAAAATTTCGTATTATTAACTTTTTCCGTTCTCGAGATATAAGGAGTTGAATTTAGTAATAGTTGCAAAAACCGAGCGCTCATTTGTGACGTCACTATATGCAAGTAACGTAAGAAAAATGGCTTTCTGGGACCTTTCAAATTTAACCTGAAAAGTCGAAAAACATGGAATTTTTAAACGCTGGTAACTAAAAAAATACGTCGAGTGGAAGTTCGTTCTATGTGTCTACGGAAAGGAGAAGGTCGGCGATGAATTATAATCGTAAATTGCAGGGTTGAAATCGGAAATTTGTTTTGGCAGGAGCGAGAGAAAATTGTAATTTTTTGACATTTCACTAAATTGTACTCCCCTACTGTCAAGTAGTAAGCAAAACAAACAATACTTCGAAAACACTTATAATTATAACCAATCAGGAGCATTAAGTCTATTGAGATCGCCGAGTCTATGCGTATAGTGACGTAGCGCCTGGCCACGCCCAATTTTCGCGACATGGAAATTTGTAATGGTTTTTAAGATACTAAACGTGTGAATAAGATTCTGATTTTTTGCACATCCATTAATTTATACTTGCACTTTCGATTTGTGAAATAAAAAAAAAATTCCGAACAAGCCCATTATCATCACTTGTCAGTAAAGTCAGTCTGGGAGATAATAACGGATCAAAGTAATTTTGACAACAAAACAAGAAATCAAGCCTTTAGTATCACCAAAAAAATACTTACTTTTGATGTCATTGTTTCAATTATGTTCATGAAAAATATCATGTATAAAATTAAAAATTTAACAGAATTATTAGAATCCAAACAACTGAATATAATTGAAGCAATGTCATTAATTGACTCAATCACCATTTCACTAAGTACTATCAGTAATGATCGTAACGAAATGGTTGCACTCATTGAAAGTGTGCTTGTATTTGCTAAGAAAATCGGAGTTGACGGCGACGCTGACTTTCAAATATTTCATAGAAGGAGAATAACTCCAAAAAGATTGGATCCAAATCGAGAGACAGAAGTGACATTAACATTACATTTATTTTATATAGCACAATTTAAAATGGTACTAGATACCCTTATCAACCCAATGAAAGATAATTTTAAAAAATGTTTAGAGATTGTACAGCCACTTTACCCACTTTACCAAATCTTTAAAGTTCCCTTAAGTCGACACAATTGCAGTTTAGAACTTGTAGAGGCAGCAGTAAAGTTACTTCCAGATAACCATGTAGACTTAGAGGGCCTTCAGGCTGAATTAGAAATATTTAGCGACCAATGTCGAGAACTTGCATCTTTAGATAAAATTGTTGAAAAGGCTTATGAACTAAAGATCATTCTACCATTGTGTTACAAATTATGTACTTTAATTCAAATGGTGCCGGTGAGTGTGGCTTCAAATGAAAGGAGTTTCAGCAAACTAAAACTCATAAAAAATTTTGTTAGAACAACAATGACCGATTCACGTTTAGACTCATTATTAATCTTATCATCAGAGAGGGATATTCTGGAACAAATACCTTTCAACATTTTAGTTGCATGATGGGCCACTTTAAAAGAAAGAAGAGTTAAAGTTGCTTAAAAAAAATTAAGTTGTATAATAATATATTCGTTTTATTTATAATTAATTTGTGGCAATATTCATTTATTATGTTTGTTGGGTATGTTGCCACTGTAAAAATATGTAAAAATTTTGATGAAAAAAACCTCTGCTCCAAAAGGATCAGACAGAGAGAGGCTGGTTTTTAATCATTCTAGCACAAAATGTCACACAAGTGAAAGTTTTGATAACGGAAAAAGAAATAGTTTCCAAAACGTTAACAGCCTTCGATTTAATTTACTTCATTATCATTTAACAATTTTCTTTCAGTTTATATATTTTTAGGTGTGACTGGTGTGAGACATTTTGTACTAAAAATATTAAGAACCATCCACTCCCTGTCTGATCATTTTGGCGCAGAGGTTTTTTTCATCAATATTTTTACATATTTTCACAGTGGTAAAATACCCAACAAACATAAGGAATAACCGTTTTGTATCTTTTATATTTTGCATTTTACTTTAAAATAAAGGTTTTTTCTTCAATCAGATTTTCATTTTTTTGTATCCCAAAAATTAAATGACCTTCATATATAAATAAAACAGAGGACCAGATGAGAAGAAGTCATTCGGCATTATAACAATTTCACACCCCCCCATAAAAATTGCTTAAAACCGGCCCTGATTATGGGATATCTGGCAATGCTCTTATGTGGTTTGGAAATTATTTAAGTGAGAGAACACAAAGATGTAACATTAATAACACATTGTTTTAAAAACACAGTATGGAGTGCCACAAAGTAGTGTGTTACGGCCATTGCTCTTCAATATTTACATTAATGATATAAGCTCCTCAATGAATTGTATGTTTTTAAATCTATTTGCTGATGATACACACAAGGAAAGTAATTTTAAAAAACCTTGCACTTCAACATATCTCTATTCAGTCGCAGTATCATATAGAGTTCGCCAGTACAACTTATATCAAACCTAAAATATTCACAGTCATATGTTTTCAATTTATGTCTTGTCAGCGTAACTTAAAGTAAAACAATAAACTGAAAAAAATATCTTAGAAACTCCCACTACATTGGTAAGTGTCTTTGTTTTGTCTTTTTTTGGTTTCATTGAACAGGGTAGTTTAAATTAAAAATAGCAGCACTGTTGACAGTCTTACTGCACATTCTGTGCATATTGTCTATAATCTAGTATTCATCTTGGCATATAGCCAGGAAAATAGTTGTTTAATTTAACCCTTTAATTTTTGGAACGGGATGAATCCGCAATAATTATTCGTGCTCCGAGTGCAGAAACCGGATATTTACGCGAGACCAGAGGTTGTACGCATCCTCCCATAAGACTAAAATTGACACATCTTTTTTTTAACTCCTTCATGCAATTGGCCGCTTTAGATCCCTCAGAAATTTTGAGTGTTACCACATTGTAGTACGTTTCTAAGTATTATTATTTTACGTTTTTTATGAAAGTCTATGTTTTGTTATATTTTTGAAAAAAGTGTGTTTATTTTATTGATTATTTGAATTTACATGCGCATAAGTTTTCACATTTAGTTACGGGGGCCGTACGGATCCGCAAGAACCTCACACTGCCATACAGCGGGCTTGACATGTAAAAACCAATGCTGGAATGAAAGGGTTAAAAGAGTATATGTTTACACTTATCTGTGCTGATTCTGTAAAAGCTGAAATAAGTTGTAAAACGTTAAATTTATTTATAGAACTTTTACAGTTTTCAGAAGATATATTTTTTTTTAGTTAGGAATATCTCTGAATAATACTCCTGTTGATGAACTCAGCAGCATTGTGCATATAACCAAAGCACAAACAACAGGAAGAAGAATGGTTTTAAAGTTAAAGGATATAATTCCACGACAGATGGTACACATTGCAATTCAAGCATGCGTAAATGGAAAGGTTTTAGCTAGAGAAAATATTAAAGCGTATCGAAAAGATGTGACGGCAAAATTGGTAAGCATGGGAATATTTATTATTAAATGAAGTTAAATATTGTGTTGTTATAATCCTAATATTTATAGTCCAGAGGGAATGCAAGATTTATTTATTTTTGTAAGAGAAAATTTTTTCTAAATAAGTGGTTGTTACTGATCAACGACTTGAAGTGGTTGTTACTGATGTTCTATTATTGAATTTGTTTAACAGTCCTAATATAATATTAGAAGTTAGAAATAAAGTAACTCCATGTTTTTTTAAATATTTATGGATGCAAGAACCATATACCATTTTGTTTCAATGATTTCTCAATGTTTTTGATTTTTCAAATCAGCCATCGGACGCTCTGCTTTCAGCCTCAAACGGACAGTGACACCCATTGTGCGGCTAGCCCCCACCACTACTACAAGCAGTCTTGCTATACTGTAAATTCATTTAAACATCGCACATGTTTTCAATAATAATAATAACAGTAATAATAATAATAGCAATTGTAATAATTGTTGTTATTATCGTTATCAATTTTAACTACTTTTTGTCACAATTTCAAATTTTTGTCCATTTTTCTCCACTTTAATAGCAAATTGCTCAAAAACTGCCCGACAGAAATGTTTGCCACTGCAGTACAGTACTGTACATGCCAAAACAAGCATTTTGTGCTAGGTTTTCTCCGGTGACAGATATTTTTCCCTCCATATCCGTCCACTATATAAAAAATTTCTGGAGAGAAAAAGATTTCGTAGTTATATGTTCTCACTTTTATCCACCCATCATCCTTATCATAGATCCTTATTGTTTGTCATCTGTTTCCAATATTCTAACTTCTACTGGTAGAGCCTCGAACTGTTTGTTCTAGAAACCTTGATTAAAATATAGCGCCATCTCTGTTGTGACAGTCGAAACTCTATCAGTGTTTTCCCAATGACTACACATGCTAATGAATGCAATCGCTACTTATTAATTATGCCACGCACACCTAGGGGGCGCCAATGCGTAACAATACTTAAAAGTGAATTATTTTTGGTGTGCATAATTGTCATAAAATAGTTTGTCCACGACTATTAAATAATGTACTTATTATGTAGGTGTTTCCTCAAGGATAATGCTATCCACTATTCCCTGCAGTAAATAATGATTTCATTATTCACTGATTGCAGTGAATAATGAGGACAGTCAGTTGTTTATAAGAAATGACATTAGTGACTTTTTACTAAAAATTTTAAATTGAAAATTGCAGCAACCAAAAGACAAGTGTTGTCTCTCTAAGTTTTCTAGGAAGCACTCAAATGTTACATGCCGAAAAGGTACTTTAATGAATACTTAAAAACTACATTAGTAAGATTTTTTCAAAGGATCTATTAGCAACACGCGACAATTCCCAACATTTTTTTTTTAACCATTTACCTACGTGCCCGCAAACTGTATTTTTTTATTAGTTAGCCATGACAGTGTTGTCAAAGCGTTATTCTGTAATTGATTTGAAACGTCAAAATTTGTGCGATTTCAACGCCAACGTTATTTATAATAATTTTGCATATTAGGCACTCAAAAAGAGTAATATAATTACATGAATGGATACTAACAGTGAAAACGAGATTTCATTGACACCGCCAGAGATAAAGGAAGCTGCAGAAATCGCCTCAGTAAACTTGTTGCTCGAAAAATCGAAAAAAATATATATAATGACATATGAATCTTTCTCAAATAGGAGAAATGAAATGAAGGTGAATTTTAATTTAATATTGAATATTTAATAGTCGTGGACAAAGTATAGCATTCTACTCGCATATAATGGCTATTATATGCTCGTTGAATAATATACTATTTTTTTACAGGATTTTTCAAACAGCAGAAAAGTAATCTATGAAAAATAAAAAACTATCTATAAAAACATTAATTTTCAATTTCTGCATTCTATCGATAACCAGAATGCAGGTTATTGATAGAATGCAAATATTAGAAGTTAATATTTTTATAAGAGTTCTTCTTTTTATTTTCCCATAGATTACTTTTGTGCTGTTATTAGCCAAATCCTGTAAAGAATACATTTTATTTTTTAAATGCTTTTCTACCAGGATTTACTTCTGCGCAAAATTTCACATAAGGATTATTTAATCCTAATTCAATATCCTCTGGACTAATGCACTAATGGGACTAGACTAATATACCTTGGAAAAATTCTCACTTTTTAATTTATTTACATTTTCAAAACATTGTGTAAAAATCATTTTACAATTTAAAAAATATTTCTGTTATTTTTTTTCAGTATGGCGGTGATGTTACCAGAAGGATGAAACTATTAGCGCAACAAGCAGCTGGGAAGAAAAAGATGAGAATGGTTGCAAATATATCATTGCCAAGGGAAACTTTTATAGATGTATTGAAGAAATAAATGTGAATAAATATTTTGAAAAAGATTTTTATAATTCATTAACACTCTAGATTTACTTTCAATATGTTTTTATATTTCCAAGTATTTATGCAAAGTTGATTTTATCATTTATTTTACAACAAACGTGTATTTGTAATATCTATTATTTCTACATAGATTTCATAAAAAAAAAAACATTCTTGGGTATCTAGCAAACAACTTTCATACACTCCATCTAATATTTAATATGAGAAGCAGCAAATTGTTCATTATGTATACTGATGATCCACTTTTGACCATACAAGTACGTACATTACAAATGTTAACTATAGTGATGTTATTCCGAAATTATATTAATACATTTTTGTGTGAAAGATAATATACTAGGGGACCTGCCCCTTATGACGGTCCCTCTGTAAATCTTAAGTAGCCCTAACTATGCTATGTAATCCCTGTGTATGAAAAAGTTAAGTATCCACAATTAACACTTGCGAGAACGTCTCCCAAAGTCTGTAATATTTATAAGTTCATAAAAAATGTATTACAAAAAGTGTGCTATTTGTCAGTTACGTGGCAGTTATGTTCGAAAATGATGGCAGTAGTTGAAGTGAAGGGGAAAGCAGTCCATTGTTATTGTGCTGATGAGAATTATTTCAGTTGAGATATAGCATATAGAAATATATCGACTGATTAATTAGTGTAAAAAGTAGATCAAGAATGTATGTATCTATAAGATATATAAGAAATGTGTGAGATATGAATGATATATTGTTTTTTCCAAGACATAAATAATTGTAAAGTTTTCTTTCAAGTCTACTCAGTGACGGATTAAAGTGTTTGTCGCTTTACTCAAACTCAAAATTGTCAAACCCTAGAAATAATGTTAGGGAAACCGGAAACAAGCAGGCATCTAACAATTAGGTCAAAATAACTTACCGTGTAGCCTTGATGGACGCCACCCGACAACCGATAGCAGCATAATAAATTATGTCCATTTATACAATACAAGTTACAAAGTTATAAGTGCGAGATGTGCAGTCGAGCGAATTTTTGTTATTCTGATTTTGCCTGCCACCCCTAAAAATCTGCCGCTTTATTCAGGTGCGTAATTAGCGTATAGGGTAATTCAACAATGAGTCTACTGATAAATTGTTGAGCTGCATATATACTCGTGGGAGCATATTACATTATGATACACAACCCCTTTCAAATATATAGTCTAACTATAAAGCCTGTCTGCTTTGCATAACATCGTTTTAAGTCGCGCCGTTGCATAATCCAGCTATAATATTTGTATTCTAATACTAGAATATTATGAGC
The DNA here is from genome assembly GCA_963583905.1 of Stenurella melanura. Taxonomy (NCBI): domain Eukaryota; kingdom Metazoa; phylum Arthropoda; class Insecta; order Coleoptera; family Cerambycidae; genus Stenurella; species Stenurella melanura. The sequence goes on from OY757314.1 coordinate 124,183,657, forward strand.
CGCTTGCTTGACAGCGTCAATTTAGATTACACTGTTGCATGTGGACTTATTCATATCGGAATGTAACAAGTACTTGAGGATTTTAATATATTGTTATGCGTTTACACCCTCTAGGGACTAAATCTGAGAGCATATGAGTAGTGGCCAGAATTAGGTAGCAATGGCGATAGACAACTGCAATACCAGCACGTCTGTAATGTGCTATCTCTGCACACCATACCTGAGGTACTAGTGTAGGATGCATGAGATTAGAAACTTGTATAAAACGAACCGAGTCTTTACTAGATGGTTCTAGAGACATTTTGTAGAGTACCAGGGCAGGATATTAACTTGAATGGGGGCCTGTAGACAAAGTTATGGTGGAGGCCTGCTAAAAGCAAGCGATTTTTGAAATTTAAGACAAATCGAGGATTTTCAATAAATTTGATGACAGGCTGCTTTTTATTTATTTATTTACTATATACTATTAAGTAAATATTTTTGTTATTTTTATATAACACTTACAAATGACTTACAAACTTCATATTTCAAGCGGATACAAGTTTCTCAATCAAGAATTGCATCCTTGATTCTCCGAAAATTTCAAGAGTCCCTTTGGTGGAGGCCCCATTTCGGTGGGGGCCCCGAGGCAGTGCCTTGTTCCCCTAGGTTAAACCGGCCCTGTACAGTACAAGTATTATACATTACAATAATGAACAATCGATGATGAGGTATTGATTACAGACACATGATTTTAAAAAAGCAACGTTGCAGTGGTCATCATTGATAAAATATAAAATGGTCATTTATTTTATTTTATGGGATCAAACTGCCATGTCGAATAAATTTTTGCAATTTACAAAAATATGAATATCGAAAATTTAAAAACGATATTTAATCTAGAAAATATTCGCTAATTCTAAATAATTCTGCAAATCGGACACACTGAAAATGTGTGCCCATTAGAAATTCTTTAAGCCACCACTGACATGATGGTCATTAGCCAGTACTGCAAAGAATTTATATAAATTATTTGTAGTAATGTTACCTGTTGCGCCATCTGTCGATGATGTGCAGTACAAACAAAGGTTAAATAGTCAAGTATCTAGGTACCTATGTCATAAAATTGGTTTACTAACACAAGGTAGGTAAATTAGATATTTATTATGAGTACAAAATAAATAGCAGTGGTAACGCTACTTATTTTAATGACTAGAATATGTGGGCAACGTAGAATGTAGATATGTTTCCATTTTAAAATTATCTCGATTTTTAATAGGCTAGGAAATATTACTATTTCCTAGTCTAAGAATTATGACGCAGAAGTTGTCATCTATAGTGACTAATAGTGGTAACAAGTGAACACATTATTTAAAAAACTACCCATTAGGGCACTGAAAGAAACCGACCAAATAGAATGTTTTGCTAAGATGATCTGCATTATCATAAGTATTTTTTTTGTTAAGACTACATTATCATTATCTAACCATAAGAAAAACTGTTTTGCTAATCAGATTTTGCAACGGTAAATCTTTGACTATTTGTCCCAATAGCAGCACTTACTTAAACTAGGAAAATATTGTTATAAGTTTTCTTTTTATTAGGCGTAACTAAATAATTTCTTACGATAAATAAGTGCCTTAAGTTAAAGTTAACTATTTAATGGTTAAAACTCAAATAGACCTATGGTTGGTAAGTCACCTGTTAACTGTAAAGACGGGCTTACTAATCGTAAAATCTTACTTATTTATTTTTGCACGTGGCGCAAGCGCAATTGAGTTTTTATCATAGCACGCCATTTCATCCATGCAGCGACGCATGCAGTAACTAGTTAGCAATTCGACATTCGACGAGACAGTTGTAGGAAAGGTTTTATGCAAAGAATTTTTATAAAAAAACTTGTGATTTATGTTATTGTATATTAGTTGCTTTCGTTCAGCAGAGTGATTCATAATCATAATAAACAGGATTTCAATGAACAGTAATCATATGATGCAAAATTGCATGGTATAGGGACAGAGACAACACATGAAACAGGTAGGTGCCTTATCATTACGAATCACTCTGTTGAACGAAAGCAGCTATTATATAGTAAACTGTGATTGTGTCTTCTTACAAGTCAAATTCCCCTTTTTTAATAGGCACCCTGAATTGTTTATTAGTCGTTTGTTTCCTTAAATGAATCATTTATTTTAATTTTACCAACAATAATTCTTCGCCCGAGTCAACATAGAAATGTATTAAAAACGTGTTTTAATATGAAGTGTGAAGTCTAAAAAATATAAAATTAAAACATTGAATTTACAAGTAAACGTACTTGCAAAATGACATTACTAGGTCAAGAGAGATTATTTGTTGCCATTATAATGTAAGCTGCATAGTGGTTAAAAAGTCACCTATTAGCAGCAGGAAAATTCTTTTCCGGTTACAAGGTAGTAATGGTGTAAGGAATAGGAACTTACTAACTATAACAAAAAACTTATTAAGATTAAAATAGGTGGTGACTCCTGATAGCAAAGCTATCAACCTACAGTAACAAATAAATAATAAGAAAAACTTTTATTAACGGTAAATAAGTGCATCTTAGCAAGATCGTTTTTGTTGCTGTTACAGAGCAGTCTTGCTGGAGCCTATTTAATGCAGATATTTATTAGGGGTTAGTCAATTTCTCTTTATGGATAATAGAAATTTCTTTCAGTGGGGCCTCAGGACGAGAGGAAAACATTTAAAACGATCACTGTAATCACTTTCTAACTGAATAACGATTAAACATTGGAAGTTAAACACTGTCAGCTCTTGTCCGTTGGATGGCACTGGGGCAAAGATTAAGGAATTAATTCTCTAATCTTTGACTGGGGTTTGGATCCCAAAAGTTGAAAAACATCACTTTTGCTGAGAGGTGGTCGTAAGTACTTACTTATTTGATACAACAATGAACTTGCAATACATTTTTATGATTGCTTATTATTTCTATTTATTCTCGAGATCTTTTTTCTTGTTTTCTCTTATAGAAAATCGTTTTCCTGGGAAACAAACAAAATCTAGCTGATTGTGTAAGTGGGTGTCATTACTATACCTATATTACTCGTGTGAAAGTAAATTCTATACTCTTCGTCGATTTATTGCACTTTCATATAATTGTTGGTCATTCTATAGGATATATACTCTTCGCAGTTATTCGTAAACAAAATGTTATATAGATTGTATGACATATATTTATTAATAGTATTAAGTACCTAATTTCAATTTAATTGATGAAACACACTAGTCAATATAATATGAAATAATAGAAAAAAAGAATCTACTTTTATTTTAACCTACTGGGGACTTGAACCCGCAATCCTATAAGTAAAAAACTTCAACCTCTACACCATTAGGATTTCCCCTAAATATTTTTAATTAATTTTGATAATTAGTTGAGGTCAAGGGGAAATTACCACACAAGATGATTGCTTAATTTTTTTGTCAAATAAAAGTTAGGATCCCTTCTATCGAAAAAACGTTCTCGGCTTCATAAAAAACATAAACAAATATGGTCGACTTAATTTTCAATATGTACACATTCGCGGTAAAACACTAACCCATTTTAATGTCCATGGCAAACACCGGCTAGGGATAGAAAATGTTTGACTTGGAGGATGTTGAAAAAACAATTTTTTCGTTGCAAAATTCACTCCTCTAATCAATAACACTGAATCACAGCAAGCTATTCAAAACTCCTTATAAGAGCCTTGATCGATGAACGATTAGGACATTGTCAATACCGTCCACATTTGCGGAGGGGGATAGGCAACAAAGCAGGCCCACCCCTTACGCGGCCGGTCCAGGTCTACAGCGATGATTGGGGTAAAGAGCTCAAGCTCAACCCCTAATCATCCGAGACCGTCATCTTTAGTCAAGAATATTGGCGCGAGAATACTGTCAGGCTGATAAAAGTACCTATCCAGTTTGAACATTTATTATGAATTTTTTTTCATTAACTAATGAATATTGATTATAGTATTTCCATTATTAATTTGGAAATTCAGTCTAAGGCGTTGCTACCAGGGCAGGCCATAATAAAGCCTATTTGTGATAGAATAACACCCGAGACCGCGTACTTGAATATTGCAAACTATATCCGTATACAAATACAGTTCACCAGATATGTTATGCGCCTACCCCAAACGAAAGTAGTTAATTGTTTACCTGGCTCACCATTACAAGTCCCTTATCTACTTTTGGTTCATTCTTAATATTGCCGGTAACATAACCGTAGGTTAAATATGATATTCATGTACTTTTATTGAAGAATTTATGAAATTGTTTATTAAACTAACATTATCATACTCTTCGCAAATACAAAACGAAGAGTATATATATTGCATTCGATCGGCACATTTCTAAAACCGGTAATATTGCTCGTAGAGAAAAAAATTTCATATCACTGTCTTGGTGATCGAATTCTGAACAACTTTCAAAATGTCCGTCCGTCTGCGTCTGTCTGTCTGTCTGTTTATCCGTCAGTCACTTTTCTTGTAAGCACGATAACTTAAGAACGAAAAGTCCGATTATATTGAAACTTGATGGACAGTAAGTTAGTGTTAGCTAGAGGGAGAACCCTATTGTTTTTCAACAAAATCGATCAATAAATAAAAAAATTAATAACTTTTTTATTTATTGATCGATTTTGTTGAAAAACAATAGGGTTCTCCCTCTAGCTAACACTAACTTACTGTCCAAGTTTCAATATAATCGGACTTTTCGTTCTTAAGTTATCGTGCTTACAAGAAAAGTGACTGACGGATAAACAGACAGACAGACAGACAGACGCAGACGGACGGACATTTTGAAAGTTGTTCAGAATTCGATCACCAAGACAGTGATATGAAATTTTTTTCTCTACGAGCAATATTACCGGTTTTAGAAATGTGCCGATCGAATGCAATATATATACTCTTCGTTTTGTATTTGCGAAGAGTATGATAATGTTAGTTTAATAAACAATTTCATAAATTCTTCAATAAAAGTACATGAATATCATATTTAACCTACGGTTATGTTACCGGCAATATTAAGAATTAACCAAAAGTAGATAAGGGACTTGTAATGGTGAGCCAGGTAAACAATTAACTACTTTCGTTTGGGGTAGGCGCATAACATATCTGGTGAACTGTATTTGTATACGGATATAGTTTGCAATATTCAAGTACGCGGTCTCGGGTGTTATTCTATCACAAATAGGCTTTATTATGGCCTGCCCTGGTAGCAACGCCTTAGACTGAATTTCCAAATTAATAATGGAAATACTATAATCAATATTCATTAGTTAATGAAAAAAAATTCATAATAAATGTTCAAACTGGATAGGTACCTTTATCAGCCTGACAGTATTCTCGCGCCAATATTCTTGACTAAAGATGACGGTCTCGGATGATTAGGGGTCGAGCTTGAGCTCTTTACCCCAATCATCGCTGTAGACCTGGACCGGCCTCGTAAGGGGTGGGCCTGCTTTGTTGCCTATCCCCCTCCGCAAATGCGGACGGTATTGACAATGTCCTAATCGTTCATCGATCAAGGCTCTTAAGGATGAGTTTTGAATAACTTGCTGTGATTCAGTGTTATTGTTTAGAGGAGTGACTTTTGTAACGAAAAAATTGTTTTTACAGCATCCTCCAAGTCAAACATTTTCTATTCCTAGCCGGTGTTTGCCATGGACATTAATGGGTTAGTGTTTTAGCGCGAATGTGTACATATTGAAAATTAAGTCGGCCGTATTTGTTTATGTTTTTTATGAAGCCGACAATGTTTTTTCGATAGAAGGGATCCTAACTTTTATTTGACAAAGAAATTAAGCAACATCTTATGTGGTAATTTCTCTTTGACCTCAACTAATTATCAAAATTAATTAAAAATATTTAGGGGAAATCCTAATGGTGTAGAGGTTGAAGTTTTTTACTTATAAGGATTGCGGGTTCAAGTCCCCATGCAGTAGGTTAAAATAAAAGTAGATTATTTTTTTCTATTATTTTATTTTATATTGACTAGTGTTTCATCAATTATAAATTGAAATTAGGTACTTAATACAACTAATAAATATATGTCATATAATCTAACATTTTGTTTACAAATAACTGCGAAGAGTATATCCTATAGAATGACCAACAATTATATGAAAGTGCAATAAATCGACGAAGAGTATAGAATTTACTTTCACACGAGTAATATATAGGTATAGTAATGACACCCACTTACACAATCAGCTAGATTTTGTTTGTTTCCCAGGTGACGCATGACGTTTAAAAAACGATTTTCTATAAGAGAAAACAAGAAAAAAGATCTCGACAATAAATAGAAATAATAAGCAATCATAAAAATGTATTGCAAGTTCATTGTTGCATCAAATAAGTAGGTATACTTACGACCACCTCTCAGCAAAAGTGGTTTTTCAACTTTTGGGATCCAAACCCCAGTGCCATCCAACGGACAAGAGCTGACAGTGTTTAACTTCCAATGTTTAATCGTTATTCAATTAGAAAGTGATTACAGTGATCTTTTTAAATAAATGTTTTCCTCTCGTCCTGTGGCCCCTAATGGGTAGTTTTTTAAATAATGTGTTTACTTGTTATGACTATTAGTCACTAGATGGCAACTTCTACGTCATAAATCTTGGAGTAGGAAATAGTAATATTTCCTAGCCTATTAAAAATCGAGATAATTTTAAAATGGAAACATTATATCTACATTCTACGTTGCCCACATATTCTAGTCATTAAAATAAGTAGCGTTACCACTGCTATTTATTTTGTACTCATAATAAATATCTAATTTACCTACCTTGTGTTAGCAAACCAATTTAATACATAGGTACCTAGATACTTGACTATTTAACCTTTGTTTGTACTGCACATCATCGACAGATGGCGCAACAGGTAACATTACTACAAATAATTTATATAAATTCTTTGCAGTACTGGCCAATGACCATCATGTCAGTGGTGGCTTAAAGAATCTTTTAATGGGCAGTAAGTTAGTGTTAGCTAGAAGGAGAACCCTATTGTTTTTCAACAAAATCGATCGATCAATAAATAAAAAAGTTATTAATTTTTTTAATTTGAAAAAAAAATGTTTAATGTTTTGTAATTAAACGAAGGATCTCTAAAACTAATATTATTTATAAAAAAAAAAAACAAAAAACACTGCGAAGAGTTTCCTATAGGATTATATAAAAAGTGCAGTAAGTTGGCGAAGAGTATAATGTTTACTCTAGTTTATTATAAATAAACAATGTATTATAAATAAATAATTTACATCATGCCTATCAATTAATATAAAACAGTAAAACAATATTTACAATAATTAATGGCGGGCGATTCTAGAAATTGTCGGTCGGCGCTTATGACATCTCTCGTGTTATGAAGTATTCCTTTGTCGTTCTTTTTTCATGATTTTCAAATTGACTTTGGATAACCTATAAGTACTCTTTATTTTACAATTTTATTTAATATTTAAAAAACTACAAGTGACACACCCACCAAACCCAATATCATTATAATTGATGAAAATGTAGAAATATACAGGGTCATCCATTTATAAAAGAAATGCCATTGACATCATATCTCGAAAAATACTGTAGCTGTTGTAAATCAAATTACGTCACCGAATAGAATAAACATAATACTAAAATGACTTTTGTTAACAGGTTGACTGCGACACCGGCGACTGTGATGCGGTGTAGAGAATCAGTGAACCTTAAAATTTTGCGAAACCTATAATTTCCTTAATATGTTCTTGATTCTAACTTTACAGGTAGCTTCAGAATTGTTATCGTCTCCGGAATTCAACTGTACTAAATAAGCTTACCGGTCCCATAAGGATAAGACCGGTAACGCACTGAATTACTAGTTAATTACCAATATGCGGTACCGGGCCCGCGGAACCTGTACTGAAGTTTTGCTGTCCTTAACGTAAGACAAACATTATTTACTTGTGTTTCCACACATTTTGCCGAACCCTGTATAAAGTAAACTCGCATCATCTGGTCACACGCGTAAAGGTTATTCAAACGTGAGTCGAGTGTAGACTCTATAGTGAATATATTATTTATTCACAGTTAAATTACATTTAATAATAATGAAATGAATATTAATAGTCTATTCGTGTTCAAGTTCAACTTTATGACCATAGAAGGCATGGCAAAAAAAAATAAATTCTTATAGTCGTTGTTCACTGTTGCTAAAAATAGACGCTTAATGTTAACCAAGACATTTTGTATGAGAACAGGGTAAAATTTGTAAATTGGTTGCCGTTATCTTTTGTTATACATGTAAGAAGTTATGGCAGTAAGAACTTAAAAAACAGAAAAAATATATAATAATTCATTTGAAATAATGGATTTATTTCAAGTTGAAACACAGACAAATAAGAACGCAAGAAAATATCTTACAAGTAATCAGTTATTTGCCTCTAAGAGCTTAAGGTGGCCGGTGGCCATTCCCTAGAAAGAGACATCCGATAGGGAAATATTTATTATTTTTGGCCATAGCTTTTTTTTCTTAGTACGTATATTTATAAAAACTATAAGAGTACCTAAGTAGGGCCATAACAAGACTATTACTATGAATTTTAACTCAATAATTTCAGTGGTTTGCAAAATAGCTAGATCTAAAACTACGGAATAGGAAAATTAACATAATTTTTAAATTTAAATCTAGCTATTTTGCAAACCACTGAAATTATTGAGTGAAAATTCATAGTAATAATCTTGTTAAGGTTCTACTTAGGTACTCTTGTAGTTTTTTTAAACATACGTACTAAGAGAAAAAAGTTATGGCTAAAAATAACAAATATTTCCCTATCGGATGTCTCTTTCTTGGGAATGGCCACCTTAAGTATCAAGTATCCCCAGGCTAACAATGTGGTGCTACACTGTCATAGCTAGACCAATGACTACGTACGCTTCTGTCGTCTGGTGGCCTGCCGCAACCGGGCGAAATATACGGCAGAAACACAACTCCAAAGACTTGCCTGTTTGAGAGTCACAGGAGCAATACGTACGACCCCCACAGCAGCTCTGGAGGTGCTTCTGGACCTCGTGCCCCTTCACTTGGTGATTGTGGCCGAGGCTCGGAAAGCGGCCTACAGACTGAAATGTGGAGGTCAGTGGAAGTTCGGAGGAGAGCAATTAGGCCAGGTGTGACGATGTGGTGCCTTCCTTCTCCTTCGCACAACCCTTTGAGGAGGTCATCCCCGAAAGGGAAGACTGGAACCCACTCGAGAACATACTCGGGCCTGCCGATATCGTCTGGTTTACAGACGGATCGAGGCTAGAGGAAAGTACTGGAGCGGGGACGAATGGGGAAAGGCCCAGGGCTGAGCTTTCCTATGGCCTCTGCAAATTCGCTACGGTATTCCAGACTGAGATCTTCGCTATCTTGGTCTGTGCACAGGAGAATATCCGAAGGGAATACTCCAACAAACACATACACATATGAAGTGACAGTCAAGGGGCCCTCAAGGCCCTTGCATCGACAAGGACCAAATCAAAATTGCTTCAAAACTGTAAACAGGCTCTCTGCGAACTTGGCTCATCTAACTGGGTCAGGCTTCTCTGGGTGCCTGGACACAGCAACATTGAGGGTAACGAGCGGGCAGACGCTCTGGGCAGAGGGGGCTCTCGGAGGCCTCTACTGGGTCCAGAGCCGGCCCTAGGTTACCCTAGATCCAACACCAGGAGGTTAATAGAAGGCTGGACCCATTCCCAGTTCGTTGACTACTGGGCTTCCTACCCAGGACTCCGGCAAGCGAAGCTTCTCATCTCAGGGCCCTTGCCGGAGAGAACAAAACAAATTCTGCGACTAAGCAGGAAACGAGTCAGAGTCGTAATAGGTCTCTTGACCGGACACAGGAAACACCTGCACACCATATGGGAGTGGTGGACCACCCCGACCGCAGGTTTTGAGAGGATGAGGAGCAAACTTCCGCCCACGTCCTGACTTCCTGCCCTAGGTTGATGAACCTGAGGCACAAAGACCTCGGCATTGGCTTTCCAGTGCTGGAGGAAATAAGAAATTCCACCATATGGAGGATTTTGGCCTTGGGGCTAGAATCTGGCCGGAATAGGGGTTTTCAATAAATTTAGTTAGCGGTTGCACAATGGGCCACAAGGCCTAAGTGCGGTGACCTTTCGTCGCCCCGCTAGAAGAAGAAGAAGTCCCGATATTTAGCGCCAGGGCCATCCCGGGATTCTACAGAAATAATCTGGTCCTGAGACCATGGTGGTACTCTCGGGATATCAAAATGTCCGGAAATTATGATAACACTACCTCTATTTTCTAATGTGTTATACTATGATGTATAACTATGTTTTACTACCTATTTTAGTGACGGTCAATTTGATTGCCCATCCTATGCATTGACTATATATATTTCATCTAATAGTACGGGAGCCCATCGACAAAAGTGGCTTCGGGCACCGCAGTTGCGCCGCTTGGTGAAGATGTCGTAGGCATCTGTAGGTACCATTTCCCCCCAACGGCAGATCACGTGACCGCGTTCTCTTCGAGTGAGGTGAAAAAACCAAGGGCCGCTTAAATGTTGCCATAAAATTCTTAAAAAATTCAGGCACATTTTTGGGGCAAAAATAAGCATCATTTGTCTCTTGGTATTTTTTTCCAATGTACTTCCTTCTCCAGGAAAAAAATAAAAACTTAAAGTAATTTTTTTACGGAAGAATGACGCATGTTGCGAAAATAGTTTAAGAGCAAAGGTTGTATATTTTCCTCTAAAGAATATGGCTAATTTTTTGGGATTTGTCTGAAGAAAATAAAAAAAAGCCAGGAAAATTCTTGTCAGAAATTATTTTTGTCAAAAAACTTCTGAAATCTGACAGGCGTGTTCTTTGGACCAAAATATTCAACTTTTAGCTCTTGGAGTTTTTCTCTAAAACCCCAAACTAATTCATAAAGGTACATGAATTCCTATTTTTTGTTATTTTCTTCTGGGAGAAAGCACTTTGGAAAAAAGGACCAAGAGACAAAAGATGCTTATTTTTGCCTAAAGAATGTGCCTGAATTTATTCAGACATTTTTTGACACTTGGGTGGCCCTTAGTTTTTTGCCTCTCTCTCTCTCTCTCTCTCTCGAGGAGAGCTCGGTCACGTGACCTGCCGTCGGGGAGAAATGGTACCTACAGATTCCTACAACATCTCCACCAAGCGGCGGAAAGTGCGGTGTCCGAAGCCATTTTTGTCGATGAGCTCCCGTACTATAAGGAGCACTTCGTGTATAACATTTGGGTAAAGTGATTTTTATTAATTTCACCTTATTAAATCCAAAGATAAATATTCTGATGACATAACTATGTAGCAACCAACACAAGGGTAGAATTTGAGATGGTACTTTCAATTGAAGATTTTTCCTCGACAGTCCACTAGAAATTAAAGGATGTAGCTTTTAAAAACGCTTGTGATTCTAAGCACTTATTTCGTGTCAAAATAATGTTGTCTGTTGTCTATTAATATCTGTAGTTGTGCTCGGTTTATAATACAGACCGTTTTAAATTACGTCTTTCATATATATTTTATTTTTGGTTTATTAACAATGTTTAAATAAACATACTTGTATTCTCGTTTATATTTACTCAAAAATTTAATATTTCCATTTCAAATTAAAACATTATTGGTCTCGGCACCCGCATGGAGACCCTAGTATCAAGTGGAAGAAATGGTACAACCTAATACTATCTATGTCACGTAGAAGGGGTAAAACATGAGAAACAAATACTGCCTAAAAGCAATATAAAAATATTTTTAAAAACGTTTCCCCCTTTCTCCAAATAAAAAAAAAATGTCCCTCTTCCGATCTTCAAAAATAAATTTTAATCCAACATCGAGGTTGCAATCTTTTTTCGATTAGAATTCTAAAAAACATTACGATGAAGAGACACTGTAGATTAATCAATTTTCCGAGGCATATAAACACAGCAGAAAAAATATATCAGAGAATTTGTTTTTGAATAGCAAAATATATTTTTTTGATTTCGAAATTACAAAAGTGTCGAGTAAATGCAAAACTTCCTCAGTTTCTGTTCTGTTAAGGAGGCAGACGAGGGAAAAAATCTAACACAGCATTGCATCATAGAATTTTAAACCGGAAATAATAACGAGGGGGCAACTAAAAAAAATGCATTTGTATTGTGCAATATTACAGCTTGTTAAGTCACATTTATGGAATACCAGTTCTATTACATTTCTTAAGCGGTAAGGCATACACTACGCCTTTTATTTTCAAGGCGAGAGTTTCTATATATAGTCACTAGTCACTAGGAAAACAAAAAGAAGGAACAATTGTGGTATGGTATATCTATCTGCGTTTGCTACACCAAGATATGTCTGAGAGGGTAAGATAAATCTGTTTTAATCTTACGCAATAATATTTTCTGTGTGTTAATTTCAAAAGTATATTCTTTTATATAACTACGAATATTTATTATTTTATTGTTTATAAACTGGTCCATAGGCTTTTTAAAAGTTTACTAACATTTACCAAAAAATAACATACAGTGTGATGTTGACCCTAAGAGCCATATTAAAAAAATGGAGATCGGTCCTGGAATTTTTCCAAAATCACTTATGCTGTTCATTAACATAAAAGAGTATAATATGTATACCAAATTTTGTCTAAATATGTGCAGTCATTTCAAAAATATGGCGGACTGAAGTTCTAGTCAAAAACCATAAAACACCCCACCCCGTATCTCAAAAACGGTTCACGTTCAACGGTAAGTATAGGGGTGTTTTGAACTCAGCTGAGTGTGCTCTACCTTCCACTAGATTATGTCCGTTTAAATATGGGACGCCCTGTATATCGAACGAACGTAAAAATGCCATTTGAGAAAAGTGCATTTTGGGCCGGTTAATTATTATAATTTATTTATTTGAAAAACCTCATAAATGAATTAAATTGCTAAAACAGTTATTTGGTCGAAGTAATAATTTATCTTGGGGAGAAATGTTTAAAAATATCTTTCGGTAAATACTGTGGATACATACAGTGTATTTACAAAGCATACATGATTTTCATGACCACTGAGTATTACATACAATTCAATTTTTCAAAATAATTTCTGGTTCAATGTTTTTTGCACACAGGTTATTTAAAATAAAATAATTTATAGTACTTTCGGTTAGACAAACTCGGTTAGGTTAAAAAATGTATTAATATTCCAAACATTCTGTAACGTAATTTCAAATTTTTATCTTGAAAAATAAAGAGAAAAATGGAGGTCTACCAAGTCTCGTAGCCACTAGGTGTTATATTATAACTTACAGAAATATTTTATAAATTAAAAACGTAGGTAAAATATATTACCCTCTGTTTTCATATTTAGACAAATTCGCACATGCTATAAAAAATAAATAATAATCAATGGCACCCGTCATATTTAGAAAGAAAAACGCCACCTCCGAGAATATTTTACTGCCTTATTTATTTCACATAAGAAAGCAAAAATAAAATCATCATTAATTTTGGCGTGAAAACAACTTTTGTATATTGTATAACTTTTCTCTAATATAGACTGTGTAAATTAATTCTCAAACAATTTTCTAATGTTGATATTTATACTCTTGTAGTTCTTTGAAGTTTTGGACATCGATAATTCATATACACTACTGTAAAACTAAAAGGTAGTTATGACGTAAAAGCCAGAGTCGGCTTTGCTCAGTATGAACTGTATAAACATTTTCATGCGCAAAATACAATATTTTACCTTATGATTATATCTAGTGAATTCCGTAATATTTAAAGGTAAATGGCCCCGAAACGGTTATAAGTCATACCTTGATGTACTTATGTTGGATGCACAAACACAAACATCTAGTAACTATACCTTATTAGAATAATAAAAATATATTATTTGCACTTGTTCTAAATCGTCCGAAATAAAACTCCGATAACTGTCACTGAATATCCCACTTGTGTTGTGAAAAAGGATCGTTCAACCGTTCAACGTCTACCGATGTAATCGGCGCATATTTGAAATAAGTATAGTTTCATATAGATGGCAGATTTATGTCCGGCATTGAACAGTCCACTTCTTTGCCGCACACAAAAATGTTGAAAAACCGGAGTTGTTTCTTAACACTGTTATGTATCCAATTTGTATTTCACTCAGCAATATCCCCTGAGAATCTAAAAATATATTGACGTAGATCAAATACCTGCAATATTTATTGCATCAATTACTGTATACTGATCTGATTCCGGCTTACGTTGAACGTTGCGTATAGCTAGAGGGATCCGTGAGAAACATCCATGTAAATATGCCAAATTTTAGTTTTTATGACGTTCAGATGTTCGAATTGCATGTCCAAGAAAGTGTTTTTTCACAGCTGGCACAAAAAAGTTCTACACCGTTAAACCGCAGTTCCAGAAAATCTTTAATCTACGAAAGTACTGTTTCATTTAATGGAAAGCCACTCGATGCCATAACAAATCACGACACATTTACTTCTGTCAAATGTACTGACAATGTCTGTAGTGTTGACTCCATAATGCGTATGTGCATCTGCATATGAAACAATTTCACATGGCATTGGTCATTGTGTAATAAATCAATAAAAATTGTTGGATTTTTTTTATTTCAACTGCTTTCTGTATGTTTAAAGTCTTCCGCAAAATATAAAACGCAATCTGCTGTTTATTTTACTATTATTATTGTTTACCGTATCCTATTTGCTGTAGTAAAAAGGCAGAAAGAGAGTGACAAGCGTGGCGGTGACTTTGTGGTGTCGAAAATTTTCCTTATATTTTTTTAAATTATAGTGCCTCATATTATGTGCACAGATAAAAATTATATTTTAAATTGAAAATTGTTTAATATGGTTGGGAAGAAACATTTGGGAGATGCTTACATTTTCTTAACTGGATGAAAAAGTTGAAGTGGCGTATGCCGTTTAAAGTGCCGAGTTTTTTGTTTTCGATTAGACAATCACAATCACCGACGCGCGACGCTGCAGGTATATATAATGTGCGGCCGAAGTCTGGTGTATTTTATCCACCAGTTTCGGTAAACATCTCTTACATTTACTTGCTCAACAATACCAAATAAATAATTTCTCCAAACCAATAATAAATTATTTATTTATTATTTTATGAGTTTTATATGCCATACTTTTTATTTCTTACCGCAAAAGTAGGTATTTGTTTCCTATAAATATTGTATTTATTTGCTTATGTGAATCATACAAAACATTATATTTATCTGTGTGTGAAGACCGTCTCTGGCATAACTACTTTTGCGCCGGGCTCTGATAATAACACAGGTTTACAAAAAAGGAAAGTTGTCTGGATCTGGGGTCAGGCCATACGTTTCTTATGTATTTCTCGACGCTGAATTCGAATCTACTTTTAGCTTTGCTCTATCACGTCAGGATTTTGAGATAATCTAACCTAAAAGTGCAAGAAACACGGTGTTTTGACATATTTGAGGTTATGTAGTTTTGCATTTTTTTTCCTTAAAAAAAACATGTATGGGATCTTAAAGTATAAATCTTCCTCTTTAAAATGCCATTGAGTTTGCTCAAATATCTTTTTTTTCGCCGAGATATCGAATTTTGAAAGTTGTCTGTTCATATCATATCTTTCCCAATACTTAGTACGGAAAACCTATGGTCATTATTTAATTTGCAATATCTCGGTGGAAAAAAAAAAGATATTTGAGCAAACTCAACGGCATTTTAAAGCTGAAGATTTGTACTTTAAGATCCCACACATGATTTTTTGAGAAAAAATTTCTTGAAGCTACGTAACCTCAAATAAAAACCATGTTTTTTGCAGTTTTAGGTTGCGATATCTCAAAATCCTGACGTGATAAAGCAAAAAAAAAAAAACAAACACGAAATAAAACATACAAATTCCGATTCCTAAACCCATAAACCCCAAACCTAAAAATTCAAAACACACCAACCAACAAACAACAAAAAATGACAGCGATTTAAAAAATTTTATATTCTTTGTGCTAAAAGGCGCCATTTTGAATTTACAGGAGTAAGATTTTTGGATTTTTTAAGTTTAATGTTAGTAAATTGCAAGTTTGTTGGTTGATGCGTTTAAGTTTTCACATTTGGAGTTTGTGGGTTTAAGAATGTGGTGGGGAAGAAAGGGGGGGGTGGGTGGGGCTATAGGTTTAAATTTCATTACTTGAAGGTTTATTTTATACATCGACCTTAGGTTAGTATCATGTAAGATTCACAGGCCTACAAAATTAGGCAAATTTTTTGTATCACAAACTATACTATACTTTTCCGAAGGTTTTCGGTGCTGAATCGGAATCCTCCTCAGGATTTTGAGATATCGTAACCTAAAAGTACAAAAAACACGTTTTTTCGACATATTTGACGCTATGTAGATTCGAGAATTCTTTTCTCAAGAAACCATGTATGGGATCTTAAAGTACAAGTCTTCACCTTTAAAATGCCGTTAAGTATGCTCAAACATTTTTTTTTTCGCTGAGATATTGCAATTTAAATAATGACCATAAGGTTTCCGTACTAATTAAATGTATTGGGAAAGATATGATATGAACAGACAATTTTGAAAATTCGATATCTAAGCAAAAAGAAAAGATATTTGAGCAAACTCTAAGGCATTTTAAAGAGGAAGATCTCATACACGACTTTTCGAGAAAAAAAATATCGCAAAAATACGTAACCTCAAATATGCCAAAAACCGTGTTTTTTGCACTTTTAAGTTAGATTATCTCAAGATTCTGACGTGATAGAGCAATACTAAAAATAGATTCGAATTCAGCGTCGAAAAATCCATCAGAAACGTATGGTCTGACCCCAGATCCAGACAGTAATGAATCTATTATATTTTTAGGTCTTCGATTTTTTCTTCGGCTGTGCCGTTGCTACAGCAAAAGCAGGAATGCTTGGCGGCGCCCATATCTCTACCCCTCTATGTGCTCCAATAAAGACATCAGTTTCCTCAGCCTCTCAAAGTAATGACTCAAAGAGGACAGCAGTAACTCATAAAAATTTAGAGAAGATACAAAATAAATAGTAGATATTCCTATTGAATTCAGTATTTTCCCGAATAAGATTGAATAAAAACTCATCCTTCTGTCTGCATCTGGATCTAGATCTATATTTTTGCTGGTCAGATTGGTTTAAAGCCGTTGATCTATGAGATAGATTATATCGTCCGAAGGATGAAGCAAGTTATCAAAATTAAACACGAGTTGAGAAGTGAAAACGATACTGTATTTGCCGAAAAATGTATATGCATCTACTTAATTTTATAGCAATTATTTATTTTTGTCGTAATGAGCTTTTTTGGTAATTTAAATACATTGTTATTGTCATCAATAAATAGATATTAAATAGAATTTATTATCCCCAACCTGGATTTTCCTGCTCAGTGTTATCAGAATGTCTTCGATATTGTTGATAACAAACAAAGTTCAATATTGAATCATGTCAGTAAAATCAATTTACTTTTCATAAGAATTTCAGTTTCTACTGTAGATTTGACGGTTAATACCCAAGTACGATAAATGTTTATTTGTGCAAGATAATTTATACCAAATTGAGGTTTTATTGCTTGTCGAATACCGAAAACAACAACAAAAATTAACAAAAAACCATTACAGTGAGGGACCAGCTAAATACTATCTACCCATTTCAATGTATTTGAAGAAATGGTCACACTAAATGGCCTCATTTCAAAAGCGCGCAAGATGTATGCCAATCAAAAGAAGCACATAATTTTTTCTGTAGAACTATTTGAAGTTTATTCTTGTATTTTGTACTTATTGCTCAATAAATCGAGAATGGTTACAAATAGCCAGAGGGATGTAAGCTAATGCCACTACGGTTCACCCTTGTTGTCTCAGAAATACATGTTTAATGTATGTTATGAAGTCTGTTTAGCTTAGTTCTACTTTCGGGAATGAGAAGGTAAGTCGGTAAGTGAAAATGCTTTTCCTCACTGCCAACATGGAAGATTTTATTGTTTCGTGTCTGAAGCATACATCGGTATTTATGATAAATGGAGCCAGAAGTGCCTGATGCAATAATCGACTCTCGACTTTCAACTGTCAAAGACGTTAAAGGTGAAAAAGGAACATTTCTACTTACCTTCGACTGCTACTACTTGATCTCCGTCATATCTTGAATACCAGCGATGCACTTGATTTCTCTGATAACTGTTAGTCCCTTCAAATAAGGAAAATTGTGGGAAATTTTTCCTACAGCTAAGCCACCCATATAGAAAGTTGTCTTGGGCTTGTGTTAACATATTTTTCACCAAGCGCATGAAAAAAAAGGGTTGTTTTTTAGATATAGATACATATATATGTTTTTTGGCCATTTTGGCGGTTTTTTGCGTTTTGCTGTAAAACTATGCACTTTTGAGAAAATATGACCTGATTTGATATTGTAGATCTAGCGATTATCTACAATTTTTGGTCTTTTCGTTTTTTTTAAATTCAGCTTAGTTGCGCCGCTAGAGCGCGCTGAAGTTTATGTAAATGTATACATTTTTTTGGTGTTTGATTTTAAGCCAAAACTATGCATTTTATAAAAAAATATCAAGATATCAAAATTGTAGATAAAAAAATTTTCGACAAATTTTGCTCTCTGTTCTTCTTTTCAAAGTCGCGTGGTTTTGCCGCTAGAGGGCGAAAAACATTTCTTCAATACTCTTGAGCGGATAAAAAAATACAGGCGTGAACAGCTGTAGTATTTTGCCCGTCCAACTCTGTCTGCTCAATATTTTTTACCGGCTAAGCTAATATAGATGACATTAAGGATGACATATACAAAAAGGCCCATCACGTCCACCACAGCTGAATGCGCGTAGTTCATACTATTAGATGCACCGTTCTATGCGCAGCTGTGTAAGAAATGAACGATGGGTTTCAAAATAATAATTTTTTTTGCTCTTCAAATTTTTATGTAATTGACCAGTACTCTAAAAAAATGCATAGTTTTGCCTGTATATCAAAAATATATGGGCTATATTTTTTTTTCCGCTCAAGAGTATTGAAAAAATGTTTATCACGCTTTAGCGGCAAAACCGCGCGACTTAAAAAAAAACAAGGAACAAAATTTGTCGAAAATTTTTTTATCTAAAACTTTGATATCTTGATAATTTTTTATGAAATGCATACTTTTGGCTTAAAATCAAACACCAAAAAAATGTATGCATTTACATATACTTCAGCGCGCTCTAGCGACGTAACTAAGCGGAATTTCAAAAGAATGAAAAGAACAAAAATTGTAGAGAATCGCTAGATCTACAATATCAAATCAGGTCATATTTTCTCAAAAATGCATAGTTTTGCAGCAAAAAAAGAACCGCAAAAATGGCCAAAAAATCATATATATGTATCTATATCTAAAAAACAACCCTTTTTTTTCATGCGCTTGGTGAAAAGTATGTTAACACAACCCCAAGACAACTTTCTATATGGGTGGCTTAGCTGTAGGAAAAATTTCCCAAAATCAGTGATTTTTCTTCTAATTTGAAGGGACTATGTCTTAAAATTAATACTTTGAGAGATTTTCTTAAAGTTCTTCTTCTCTTAATAATTTTTGCGTAGAATCGTATTAGACCCTTTAAACTCAGGTGCTGATTCGAAACACAGAATGCCACGAAGTTCGTCAAGCTTATAATAATTAGTCAATGAATAATTTGAATTCAATACATATTTATAGTTGATTAGAAAATGCATGCAAAAATATTAAAGGTCCGACGTTTGGGTTAATTGCACATACATAATTGCACACCACACATGGTAACTGGGTAAGATTTAGAATCACCGAAGGATATGTATAAGGTCTGGTTTCCTCGAACATTCGATCGTGGAGAATCGACAGTATGCCCACCGCTGCGATATGATGATATTTTTCAACGTGAGGGTTTAAATACGGCTGGTTTGGTGGAGTACGTTCAGCTACGCATTTCGGCAATCGACAACCGATCTCTCCGAACGAATCTGTTGATTTTGATTCCTGCCGAATCGTTCAGCTAAACTGACAGTGTTCGGATAAATTTTGTCACTTTTGTTTTGTGAAATTATAAAAAAATATGGGTGAAAAATTTACGGCCGAAGACGATGAAACTTTAATAGACTTGGTTCAACAGTATACGGCATTATATACTGTTCATGCTAAAAGTTACAAAGATTTAGTTGTAAGAAATAGGAGACAAAATGAAACGAAGGGGTAAATAGGAGACAATGAACAAAGCAAACTGCCAAGAGTACAGAAACTTGGGATTTGGTGTATATGCTAGAAGCCAAGGCCTCAGCCTTCTTTATAATAAATTCAACCCCCCCACCACCTCCACTCCATTACTAAGGGGGTTGATAAAATAATATGGAGATATTAACTTGAAATTTGGTACACGGATGTATTGTAATGACATCTGATTGAGATGATTCCCATGAAGGGGCGAGGGAGGTAAATAGGGAAAAATAAGTAAAACAAGCTAATAAGAGTCCAGAAACTTCATTTATCTAACATTAAAAACGTAACTAATTAATTTAATATTTTATATGATTAGTATCCATGCTCTGATTCATGCAGAATGTAAACGCACAGGTCGTCGAATAAAAAGAAACTAGACGATCTGCCATTCCTAGCAAATCACTTGGCACCGAAGTCGCATTGTTGTCGGTCGACCGACAATCGGTTCTCCTCGACCGAATGTCGTAGAAACCTAGGCTTTAGGATTGCAGAGCCTTGGGACTGCGACTAATACTGTAACGTAAATTTCGGGTTGCTTGTGCCATTTTAATTGCTTAAGGAAGCGTATGTAAGTTATATGAGGCTTTCTTGTTTCTCAATCGAACTAATGGCATTTAGTGTGATAGGGAAGATGGAACCCTGCCTCGCTTGCGAGCGACCCCCATGTAAACCGTTCGTCCTTTTGAAAAGGAATTTTGTACTTTGTAAAAATTGTATTTAAATTTGAATTATGGTCATTCTCCACGATGACAGCTGGACTCAGCCGTCATTGACAGCTTCTCCACAAGGCTCATAATTGCGATAAAGCTTTAAAACTGTCGTACTTATTTTCGACTTTTGAATCAAAAATCGTATTATAAAGTGGTCTCTCGCTGATATCACTTTTGGTTTGTTAAATTTTATGGAAGTTTTGTAACAGATCCGTTACCCTGTTTACATTAATTTGGGGATTGTTATTGATTATATTCACGGAATTGATTTACTGCGTTCGTAATTAGTCAAATTTACCGTACGTGACCTAAAATACTTGGAGTAATGAATGCGGACCTGCTTCCTTTTTAATGCTTAACTCGGCCCGGCAACTGGCGTCCTCTACAGTACAATATGGGACAAATAACTTCCCACAAACACATAACATTCTTTTAGTAACAACTTAATTTATCCTATGTAAATACAACTATCTAATTATTCCAGTAAGGTGAAAAACCTCTTTTTATGTTTAAATTCTTTCCAATCTTTATCATTGCTCAAACGGAAAAACCTACTAGTTTCTCGTCTATTTTACAATAAGGTTGGGAATCATTGTAACAATTATAGCATTTATGAGACGACCCGTGCCTGACTAATTTAAATATTCGCTTAAACGGTTTCGTTTTACCACGTTCCCGCGTAATTGACCTCGCGTTTCCTACATTTCTAATAAAACGATTTGATAATGACGGTACTGAAACTTTCCTAGGCTTCGGCGTTATTAGTTCCTGGGAGGTCTTGTTTGGCATTGTTAACTTGCAATTAACTTATTCTGATTTGGAAAATATACTAAAGAATATTTTATATTTGGCATTGCCGAAAAAGTTTGTGTTCTTGTCACGAACGACCATTAAACTATATATTTATACAAGCGCATTTACTTCTAAAAAAATCTATGTTAATCCCAACTTTCTACAAAGTGCTGCGCCGCTTTATGAAAAATAATTTAAATTTCTTAATGCCTTCATTACATCTGTTTAAAATTTTTCATTGCAGTTCTTGAAAAGACTTAGCCAAAGACGTTCTTGCGTCCTTTGGATTATGAATATATTTTCAATTTCATCTTTATTAAAGAACGTTGTCTGATACTTCCGTCCATCCATTGCATAGAAATAACTAGAGTGTACAAAACGAAAGATGTCAAATAGTGTATCCTAGTAAGGACCAACATGTTTCAGTAGTAGGATTCAACAAAATAATTCTTACTGTGGCATACGTCGCGGGTATTTATTAGTATGGGTTTGTAAAAAAAATAAATCAAATATGGTAGGATGCTAGCATGTATTTTAATCATCTATAGTCCATAGTTACATTGTTAGTTATTACACAGTTATAGATTTTTGGCATAATTACAAATACTTTTCAAAAATACATAACACATTTTTAATTATTCTTAAATTTAATAATAACATTATGTATGGTACATTGATTAATTCATGAGTTTATAAAATGTCATTTATTTAACACAACAAAATGTCATAATCACGATTTTAATTTGTTTTAAAAAGGTAAAAATCAAAGGTTATAATTGCAACCGATTGATTTACACCGAGTATGAACTCAAACTTTGTGAAGTTAATCACAAATATAGCTAGTTTCACAATTAAATTTTGAATCTGAATGATTAAACCTCATATTCCAAGGTTTTAAACTAGTTTGAAAGACATAAGTTATAGGTAAATTTTGATACAAATATTTTTTATAAACTCACTACTTACAAGATATCACTATATTAATGAAAAAAATAATACTGAAACCATTATTTTGTGTCCCTAGCTCCTCCCATTTTCGTATGAATCAATCCTCGAGAATGATTGCCAAGTAATATGACAATGTAGTAACCAAAATAATGTTCATATACTTACATTTTAAAAAATGCTAATTTGATGACATAAATCATGAAAAATGTTTTAAACATTTAATCCTGATTTGGCGTGATCGATTTACAACTTATATGCGAATCATACTTATATAGAAGATAATGTGAGGTTAATAGTTACAGAAAACTTGGTATGCCACTCTCTACCTCGCCGTGAATTCTTTGGAGACCGACATAAAGGGGTAGTATTTCAATGATTCAGCCACGTCATCCGATGCCGAAAAAATGAGTGTACTATCTAAAAGGTCAAACAATTCTCTATTAGTAGTATAGCTATGCGGATCCTGGGCCACTTGTGTCAGTAGATAGGCAATGGGAAGTGCTCGATGGCGTGTGTTCATCCGGAGAGACCGTGGGTGTTTGGGTGAAGGCAAAGAAGAGTCCAGAGGCTGCTGAAGGTGTTTTAAAATTTTTAACGGGTCTGTACAAATTTAAACAGATCTTAAATAGCTTTAAAAAAGTATACAGGTACGACATGATGTCCGTTAGGTTGGGTAGGATGGTTGCGGCCGCGGCCATCGTATCTAACCTACGTATCATGTCGTACGTATACGCATGTTTTAAAGCTGTATAAGACCTGTTTAAACTTGTACAGACTTGCTTACGACCTTTTTTGAAGCCGTTTAAGACCTATTTTAAAGCTGTTTAAGACCTGTTTAAACTTGTACAGACCTGTTTAAAATCGTACAGATCTGTTTAGAGACCTGTTTTAAAACACCTTCAGCAGCCACTGGACCCTTCTCCTTTACCCGACTTCTTGGTCGGTCCGGATGAACACACGCTATCGAGCGTTCCCCATTGCCTATCTACTGGCGTATGTGACCTAGGACCCGCATATCTATACTACTTCTATTCAAATAAATAGTCTCTCACCTCTAAGATGGTTGCGAGTAGCGTACACCAAATTTTTATGAGATCCGACGTAGTCGCGATTAATGAAATATTTTCAATTTTTATAGCTTTTAACGTTGGTCGAATGCGATGAAATTTTAGAATAAGAAATATCTGCTAAAAAGTTCAAAGCAAGTTTCAAAAAAAAGTACACCCTACAGAATTCGAGGCGAGGAGTTTGTTTAGAAAGTAGTTGCTTAATACGATGTGCTACGGCCGTGATGGAATTGAAAAGTCAATTAATCTCATAGAAGGTAGAATATGAAATTTTCAAACGTTCATAACTAAATAAACGCATCGGCGAGAAAGCTGCCCAATGTCGATGTCGAAAGATCGAAATTGCAATTTTCACGGCATCGTGAATTGCATGGGCGAATTCCGAGTAACAAAAGTAAACGAAAAATAGCACTTTTTTGACATTTCGCGAAATCGATATGTTTCTTTCTCGGCAATATTGCAAACAGCCCAGGCGAGCGAGATAGTCAGCACTGGTAAGTTAATGCCGAAAAATCCGGAAGAATATCTCAGCCGTATATAGTTCAAGCAAAGTAGAATTTTGTTTCAATTACGGTTTACTAATGGCTTTAAAATGAGATACTCAAACGTTGACTACAGGCTGACGTATAGAAACGACCACATAAACACTGATAGACTAATGTAGTTCGATAGAGAACAGTTTGAACTTTCAAATTAAATTAAAAATTCTCTGACATCGAAAAGTTACCCCTGAATGTCGGTCTGCCAAGAGTTCACGGCGGGGGTAGAGTGTTGCACACCAACTCTTTCTTTAAGTACTAACCCTTAACTATAATAGTGACATATTATGTTCACCTAGGTGAAAAAAAATTGGAATCGGAAATCGCCAATTTTTTGCTCTTTCAGCCATAGCAGTAAAAAAATGCTGGCACTCAGTTCTTGTACTATTATATTATTGATTTGATCATGTTTTTCTGACATCTTCTCAGGCAATATACTGAGCTGTCGTCTGTCGAACAATGATGTATTCACATACAATAATGAACCACCACGAATTTCGAGGAAGCAAAATGAGCTGTGATAGAAAAGCAAGATTAATTTTAATATAAACAGCAGTGTTCAATTATGTTGTTACCACAGTAGTAGAGCTATGTGGGTTCTGGGACACTTGCCTCAGTAGATAGGTAATGGAGAGACCTCAATGGCATGTCTTCGTCCGGAGCGACCCTGGATATTGGTGGGGTGGTTGGGCGAAGGAGAAGAAGTATCCAGAGGCTGCTATAGGTGTTTTAAAACAGATTTGTAAACAGATATGTACGATTAAACTTGTACAGATATGTTTACAGAGCTGTATTAAAGCTGCTTAGGGCCTTTTAAAACTTGCACAGACCTGTTTAAAAAAGTACAGATCTGTTTTAAAACACCTTAAGCAACCTCTGGCCACTTCTCTTCCTTGACCTAACCACCCCACCAATACCCACGGTCGCTCCAGATGAACACATGCCATCGAGGTCTCCCAATTGCCTAAACTGACGCAAGTGTGCCAGAACCCGCCTAGCTCTACTACTTACCCCTAAGATATATTTCAATATTACACACGGTTTTAAGGAATGAAAAAAATACATTGACATCTCAGGCCTGTTGGTTGGCCTCTGATGCAGCAAAAAAATTGGGAAAATTAGGTATATCTCACTACTATGACGTACCTAATCAAGATTCCAATTATCTTTAGAGAAGTCATCAGGTTTCAAATTAATAAGACAAATTTGGAATGGTCCTAAAAGAGCATATCTTCAATTGAACATCATGGTTCTTCTCACGTATACGTATACACTATCCATAGAAAAATAAATTAGGAATAATTTATCGTTTAAAGCAGCTTTGATAATTTGAATTCAGATTTTTTGGGATGGTGTACCTCAATCTGTGACCACCTTATTTTGATTTACTATCACAAAGTTCTCTTTGTGACGTGTCACTATTCTATTGATCACAGTGAGAGGTCGGAGCTAAGGACAAGAAACAATATTAGCACAACGCTAACTGAAAAAAGATAACTCGTTTATAAATTTCAGTTATCCTATCCTACCTGAAAAGAAGTAATATAATCTGTCTATTGACAATCAAACAGATGTAGTAGTGGAGTGGCTTATATTTCTTGAAAAGATATTTTGGAAGGACTCCTATTGAATTGTTCGAAAAGATGACTCTCGAAATAAATTTTGGTTTTATATGTTGCGGCTTAATCCTAATAAAAAATAAAACATTTATTGGAAACTTTTACACACAGATAGTATTTTATATTATTAGTAATAATCGGGACAGTTAGGGTCTTACGCCTACTCCTCATTCTCGAATTTTCGGGTGCACGATATTAGTTGCCCAGTCAATGTTTGTAAAGGTTAAAAATATAAATCTTCCACTACCAACCCGGTCAGGACTTGGTAAAAGTATGTATTCGTTATTCAATAAGTTCATAACCAGTAAATAATAAAACTAGGAACTGCGATCCCGCAAAGTGCAAACCGGCAATCTAGCACTATTTTCTTGATCCCTTAATCAAGTCAGGCCTGCAGGATTTCGTGAGATTTGCGGTACTGGGTGACTGATTGCGCGCCTAAGGACGGTGCTGGTTGTTTGCGCTTATGCAGGTTCTTTATAAGAATTGTGAAATTAGAGGAACCTGTCTACATATTTCCCTGTACAAGCTTGTAACTTTTGAATTGAAAAGAATAAAGTTTAAAATATTTCAAGCATTATCTTAATATAATATTGCAAGCCTGTATGAAATTGTTTTATATAAAAAGCAGATAATGCAGATAAAAGCAACAAACAAAGCACGTACTAAAGAGATATGGTTCTTATGCATTTAGTGTTAAGTTCCCCGATCGGAGATATGAAGCATTATCTTACTGTAATTTTACATGCCTATATCACATTGTTGTATAAAGTACAGGTACCTAAAGCATCAAATTATAAAAATTAATTTTGACAAAGTCGTGGCTTTCTATGACTGAAACTAAAAATTAAAAAAAAATGTATTTAAATCAATATTATATCTGAGGGTTTTGTCTTAAGGTACGGATACAGATAGACACTAAAATGTCGAGAGTTGTGTCTAGATTATTCTACAGAGTATTCACAATCAAGTTGTGTAACTTTCTCGAAATTTCGGCTACAGCTACTCCAAAGTGTAGTGCAATTTTTCTTTTGGCTGCATTTCTTTATCTATCTTGGTCAATTTGTGTTGTTGTATCCCATAATTCGGGACATACTTCTAACATGCTTATTAATTGTTTTGTTTTTCTTTTGTCCACTAGCCGACTCGGTATTTTGTTATTATTATTTTGGATTTTTTTTATTTAACACCTAGAGTAAATCAACAATAAGCATTAAATATATTGCGTTACTCTAGCAATAAATTTCCACACTGCCGGTACACCTAGATTGTGTCTCAATACTGAAATAAATATGTTCTAGACTATGATGGTCTATCAAATTGCGAGAGCGGTGTCGTGACACCGAACCCATACAGCACAAGGACATCCTCAGAACATACTGGGGACAACTTTTCAGTACATATGGGATATCATGGGAAGATCCCATTATCACCTTAGGATGTGCATAGGATATCCAAATGGGACAGTTTGGGCTTTGCTGATGACGTCCTCAGGACATCAGTACGGGTGTGTACAGGACGTCATCAGCTCTTATAAGGGTTATACCTGGGCTTTACTATGAACAACCTGAGGACATTGATTGGACTTTATATAGGACAGTTCTTTTAGAGTGTATTGGATATTTCTAAAGACAGCAAGAAATACATATTGTTTTATAATATAGTAGATCATTACTTTTAAACTGAGCCAATAAGCAAAGACAAAGGAATACAAGTTAATGACAAATCAAAATTTTGAGGTATTGATATAAGTTACTTTGAAGTATTTGAACACGATTAATGAAAGAAAATTTCTTTCAACCTCGAGAAGGGGTGAAAAAAAATATAACAAAGCGTTTTTT
The DNA here is from genome assembly GCA_963583905.1 of Stenurella melanura. Taxonomy (NCBI): domain Eukaryota; kingdom Metazoa; phylum Arthropoda; class Insecta; order Coleoptera; family Cerambycidae; genus Stenurella; species Stenurella melanura. The sequence goes on from OY757314.1 coordinate 124,211,388, forward strand.
CAAAATTACTCAATGTGTAAATGCTAGTAAAAAAAGTTTTAAATACAAATTGTAAACGCATGAAATATTACATAAAAATGATATCTTGCCTTTTTTTGGTATAATTAAAATCAATAGAGTTTAGGGTGGTTAGAAGTTATAAAACATGATACTTATATACAATTTTAAAAAATCATAGCGTGCTGAAAAGTTATAATGAAATTAAAAAAAATTCTATTCACTAAGAAAAATATAGAGGATTACGTATTTAACAATAACATTTGCGGACAATAACCAATCACATTTTCCCCTTTTAGATAATATAATAAATACAAAGATATAACATATTGATGAAATATTTATCGTAATCTTATTTGTCGAAAGAACTTTAAAATAAACGTGGAAAAGACATCGATGCCCGGCGGATTTCTTAGAACTTTCGACAAATAAGTTTTTAGAAGCAAATTTTACAAACCAATATAAGACACTATAAATAAATAGCCTCAAAATAATATATATAATTTTTATTATTTTTGTTGTTGAAATCTCCTAAATAATAATACCTATAATAGGACTACTCTAGGACTTGCCCAGGATATTCCCACAGTAGATATTTTGTTAGGCTTTTAATATCTTTGCAGGATATTACTAGGACATCCTGCCAGGATTTGTCTAGGATATCCCCATTTGGGATATTCTCAGGTTGTATGTATTTTATTGGGATATCCTGAGGAATGTTGTCCTCGATTGGGATATACGGGACCAAATGAGGATATCCTAGGGATGTCATGTGCTGTGTGGGAATATTCGATGTAGCGACACTGCTCTAGGTGCTGTACATATGACGATACTCGAACTAGAGACATGATCTAGACACTTGTTTCTGCGTGTATCCTTAGCTTTACGTATGCTGGCCAGCGAAATAAAAATATGCTAAAGTAAATAGGTCCTATCTAAAAATTTTATATTCAAGTAAGTTGCATCGAAACCGGAAGTCGAACGTGATGGTTCGTTACATGACATAATTGGATATTTTATTTCCTATCACAGTACCAAATCTGAAAATAGTCCATTCTCTAGCCCGTAGCTGTGACACCCGGCCACACATATTTGTCAAACGTGTTATATTTCCTCGAGAAAATATTACTACTCCCAAAGATTCTCATGAAGGAGGATATAAATTGCGCGTAGACCCTACCTGGCTGCCCTGCTATCGAAGTAAATTTTTTCTCCATTAAAATTACAAAAAAATAAATATTGTTAGAGCTAACCTATTGTGTTTTACACTGAATAATTAAAATTGATCTTGCACACTCCTTTTTCCCCATATTCCTTTTAGGTTGGACCAAGCTGGCTCTCTCTTTCCCCATGATCCTGAAATAAGAAGTACGAAATTACTGGTAGTTCATGCGAAAACATACGCTCGGTGTAAAAATGAACAGATAACAAAAATCGAACATTTTAGAAATGTAATTTCCATTGGAACTTAATTAAACGTATGTTTTTATTAATATATAATAATTTTCTGTCAATGTTACCAAATGTCTGATCCTACATGTTTCTAAGCAATGGAAAACCAAATAACATATTCTAGGTTTTTACATATAATTGATAAAATATCATGTATTAATGTTAAAATTGCTTTCAAAGCAAAATTGTTTATAGCCTCTAGTTTCGCTATGTAACTTGGTTATACTGATGTAGGATAAATATGACCCATTTACATTTAACTATGATCGGAATTATTGTGTTTTATTTACTCAATAACAGGCCCAAAAATACATAAATACTTACACGGTGCATATTGCCAACAAGTATTACCATATTTCTTATGTCAATTATATACTCTTAAAAAGGAGAAAATAAAGGAAAGCATTATCTATAATATAGAAAAAACAAAAAATGGAATTTATCGGAAAATCAAAAAGATATACACATTAATAAATATAATGGCAGAAACGTACACTTCATAAAATTGTGTAGTTAATTTAAAAATTTCACAAACATATTTATGTTGTTAAAGATTTGCAAAGAGTAGGTACTTTCTTATGGCAGAATTATTGATGACAAGATGCTGGTCTAAGAGCTGGATACGGAAATTAAAAATGATAAATTGCAGTGATAATTTTTATGTAAAAACCCTCGTTACTAGCTGAGAAGTACATAGCTCTGCAGCCAGAAGTCGCTTCCGGGGTGGGAAGCCCTTTCTGCACTTTCCAAATGTTTTAAAGCTGCATTTTTGGTTGAATTATTTTATTTTATTAAAAATAACTACCACGATGAGGAGTGATGGCACATGTAAAAAATGGCAAGTATGATAGTTTACAACTTGAGGGCTAAGTTTTTATTTTCTCATGGGAAATCAGAATTCTGTTGGAAATCAACTACTGATATTAAACGGAAAGTCTCATCGGACCAGTCAAGAATACATTTGCATGTTCGTGTGGGAAAAAGTATCAATTTCTCATAGGAATAATATCGAGAATTGAGTTTATATAAAACTGAAAAAAAGTCTGTACGACTGACCTTTGCTGAAGGATTATAAACAATTATTGAATATGTAGAAAAAATGTTACATAGTAGTCATCACGTCTCGTCACTCTCCCTGTATTTCTATTTGATGTAAATATGTTGGGCCCGAAAAAAATTATAACTGACATTTCCATCCTGCGCGGGTTGCTGGTGGAGGGAAAACTGAAAATACATCGCGGGTGAAAGTTAGTGTCATCGCGACATGTCAGTTTCCCATTTCATTGAAAGATTCTGGTGGTGAATTATGCAAGAAAAATATGAACTGACGGAAGAAACCTGATATACCTTTAATGAAAAAGTATAGTGATCACGCTTAAAAAACAATTAACGAAGAAGTGTGATAGAAGACAATAATAATATTTAGCATGTAGATAACAAAAATGTCAAAAATAAACCTGCACACTTTTATTGAAAAATATACAAGTTGGTCAGTAGTTTCCACCTTCTTGAGGGGCGGGAGGGATACTAAAACCTACTCATTCTTTTCGACTACCTCCCGGCCCGCTTCCCTGGAGAAAACTAAGAGAAATCGGCCTAGGTCGAGATTTGCCTCATGGGGTTAGTTTCCACCCCTTTCATATCACTGACCTCTCCGCCTTATCGTCCTCCCAACTAACAACAACTATTATATGAAAACATATCCGCCCTAACACCCGCCTTCACGTGCCATACTTCAAAAATTCTCATTTAGATACAGTTCTTCGGGGGTGAAGACACAATTTCTCTACCCCAAGACCCATGGCAATGATTCACCGCTCTAGAAAACGGATGAGGGAATGTATTTCAGTCCTGGATCAGCACTGTTCGACTGTTCGGATAACTTACCTGGAGTATCAACTCTCGCTCTAAAGCAGTAGGGATTTAATTAGTTAACTCTTATAGCATCTCTTGGATGTGTACATCCGTAGCATATACATTAGATGCTGGAATTTGAATACCTATTTTTAAATATACATATGATATGAAATGTATATTCAGCTCCTGACATCCATCAGTGTCATATACAATGTATATTGCTGGTGGTATATACATAATAATTTATACATGATATGTCCATTAAGGTATAATTAAATTATACACGTATTCGAATTTTATCTCATTATCTGATGCACACAAGCTACTAATTTATGGCATAGTGCTTCACGCATCATTCGTTTAAAGATTGTAGTTCGCAAGTTCACAACAGCCGGCAGCCATTAAGCCCTATAGTGTTGCGCGCATAGTGTTTATGTGTGATGGAATATAACTCTTGCTTATTCTCTGGATTTTATATTTGCTTATTACTATATTGTGTTGTTACATTTGCATGAAGCTCCCATAAAGTAGGAGTATATTTATTATAATGCAATTCTTTAGATTTGTTTCATATTTAACTCATCGTGGCAGGTGTGTGTTTAGTTAAGATGGCGCAAAGTGACAGAGGCCTAAAAATTTGCTGTTATGTCAAGTCATATTGGGTATGTACTTTATAAATATACTGAACATAAATTACATATGTTCATATTATATAACTTATTGATGGTTGAGAATGTTTTAAACACATATGTAGGACATTAATGACTATAGTTTTATACATATGCTTACAATTTGTTAAACTACCGGAAGGTATAAAAGTATACGTAAATATTGAAACATTTAAATATTGTGTAATAATTTAGGTTATTTTGTAAATGTAAAGTTTATGTGTGTTTAAAATAGTTATATAAAATATATTTCTTGTTAAACTATCTGTTACATGGATACCTCTGAAGTAGTTCCCACGAACATCAAAACACTTGAACTCCTTCATTCGGCGCGTGCTGCACCAATCGTGTTGGTATCATCGATGTGATTAAAACTGTTCGTTTTAATCATCTCCCGATGATGCCAACATGACTGGCACAACACGCGTCGAGTGCAGTGTTCAATAAGTGCTTTGATGTCCCTGGAAACTACTTCAGAGATATGTAACGTATATTCATAAAATATGCGAATTTGTATATGTATGTGTGTTTCATATCCAATGAATGCACATTGCATATGTTTATGTACATTCATTGGATATGAAATAGATATGGAAGTCGGCGACAAATGTATATGCTAGGAATGTTAATTCCACATCCATTAGATGTACATTATTAGATATACTTTCTCCATCTTGTGTATATACATATCCATAGATTGAATACACAATGTATGTACACTGTATATAATGTAGGAATAAACTGCCAATTTAAGTTATATTATAATAAATCTAAATTGATAAAAAAATACTAATGTAAATCATTTGTCTTGTCGCGAACAAAATCAGGTACAAATAACGTTGGTTAACAATTTAACTGCGCGTATCGTTATGTAATATATTTTAACCTGAAGTTCAATTTTCTTTTCCTAATTGAAAGTACTTATTTCGCATTTCCATCCAAGAGGTGATAAATAGGCATTTATCGGATTTACGTTATCTATGGCGTCGCAAGGCCGCAAAGTTTTACACAAATTTCTCTTTATTCAGGTGGCATTTTCACTATGCATCCAATATAAAACTCATTCTACAAATCCCATATTTTAACGAAAACAAATATGACTCATTGACATTGTAAATCAAATGCAAATCTAGTAGGTAAAATTGCATAACACACAGATGCATGGATTATTTTAAAAGTTCAAAATGTACGTAACTTGTGTACATTTCAAGAAATGATATCTGTGGCTTGGTTCTAAGAGGGCCAAAGTCAAAAATAAAAAATTTGAGAAAATGTAAAAAAAGTGATATTGGGCTTTTTTATTTAGTGAACAAGATCTTTCAGAGTCAATAAAACAAGTGGGGCAGTAAAAATAATTTCCATTTCTTATACCATTAACAGAAATTATTTTAAAAATAATTACATATCTTTCAAATCATTAAATATTTCTTAGTTACGCAATAAATTAATTACTTAGTAAAACATTGAAGAGAGTTATAGACAAAATATTTAACAAATTTATTAGCTTGATTTGACGAATTAAAATAATTCATTTTAATTTCTTATACTATGATTGAAAAAATCTAGCAAATGCATACTTGACTGTTTGATTATTTCAATCATAGTTTTAGAAATTAAAATAAATTATTTTAATACACTTTATTTTATATACACTAATAAAATAAAATAATTTCTAAAATGTATCCTAAAAGTTGAAGAAGTATTTTTGACATTAAAAGCATATGACATTGTGATTTAATACCTTATAACCTATTATAATTATTTAAGAGATTTGTTCTGGCTTGCAACGACTGCAATTTTTGATGCGGAGAAAATTTTACTGTGAACTATGGCTATATTTTTAATATATTTTTAATAGGCCTCACATTTATTGATGATTTCCAATAATTTTTGAAATGTTATAAATAGCTATATATTACGAATTTGAGTTTTTTTGCAATGTAACTTATACTAATTTGTTTTAGTAGCCATACCTGTATAGTTAACAAGTTTCTGACTCCATAAATTCTAATAAACATTTGATATTTTAAATTATCATATATTGTCATGTTTACCATCATGAATGCTGGCCTTTCCAAATGGCCTCCATCTATAAAATACTTCTGTGTTAGCAAGCATTTCACGATATTTAAATTATTAGACGATTTGTATAAAACATCTATAAAATAATGCGCCTTACAATTTGCATAAATATAACCTAGAAATTAGTAGCAGTAAATCACCTTATTTACAGAGCTGTTTATATGTATAGTTTATTTATTGCAAACACACATAGTTACTTTTACCAGTGGAGACAACAGTACTTTGGCATATGACCTGACACGTTAACAGTGCAGTTAGTGAAATGCGTCGTTTCATTTTACAGCAGTATAAACCGTGTCTTATTGCCAAAACCACTACGCTGTTAATACCTGTATCTAATATTTTTACAACCACTTCTTAAGTTTTTAGTTTCGCCGTTATAGGATCTGTCAAGATCTGCACCGCTCTTGTCAATGTTGTTAACCAAAATTTTGGGAGAATGATTTTTTTATAAACTTATTTAAAATTTTCATTAAAATACATTATTGTATTGTCAGCAACCACATTTTATGCTCAAGTAAACAATTTCGTTTTGTAATGACTTTGTTGCTGTTTCCATATTACAGCAAATACAATGCTATAATAAATGATATAAATATGTAATTGTATAACATGCTCTAAAACAACATTTATTCTTAAAACCAAAATTGTCACAAATAGATCTTTGCTAGCAGGCGGTGTGCTCATTTTTTTCTTATGGGAACTGGCCTCCGGTGAAATTCGCTGGAATCGATATATGTTATTCCTCTCAAGGTCCTGATTAAAAATTATCATGGACATAAGGTCGGAAAATGGACAGTTTTCCAGATATCGGGGATTGCAAAGTCGACTTTACGCCCCCGATATCTCGAAAACTGTGCAATTTCCGATCTTGTTCCCAAGAGAACTTTTGATCAAGAGCTCGAGAGGAATAACAATATTGATTCCATCGAATTTCACTGGTGTGCACTTCCCATAAGACATGAGCACCCCTTTTGCGCCCCCGATGTCTTGATAACTGTCCATTTTTCGACCTTGTGCTCATGAGAACTTTTGATGAGGAGGAAAGTCTTACAATTATGGAAAAAGTGGTATGGTACAAAAAATAGGATTATGAAATTACAATTATTTTATTTTTTGTCTATTTCTGTTCGATGAATAGTTCTAAAAATATGACGTTCATCAGTCGAGGTATTTAAATCTCAACTATGTCAGAAATATTCAGTATGATGTTAAAAATACATTTAATAGAAATTATAGGGCTAGAAGTATTCTTGTATAGGATTTCTAAAATATAATACAGCTTGAAAGATAACAATGTTATGTGCAAAACAATGAATGCTTTGTAATTTTCTTTGAAGAAAAAATTTGAAGATTTTTCTGCAGCCATTGACCATATATTGGAAATTCAAAAAACCTGTATTGGTTTTTATTAATATATAGCATTACTAACATGTTCTAATTTGTTGGCATTTTTAAAGCAGTCGTTTTTAAAAATATAAGTATATTTTTAAGAAAAATTTTACGATTTTGCTGAAAAAATTCCTTTCTTTTGCAAATAACTCCAAAACATTTGCATTAAAGAAAAATATGACAATTTAGAAAAATAAAGCTTAAGAAGCGACACATTAATTTGTTTTTTAAAATATTTGTAGAATTAATAGTTTCGGAAATATGACAGTACAAATGTGCTGCTTGAATTTTTAGTGGCAAAGACATACATTTAAATCTCATGTTTGTTCAAAACTTTTGATAAATTGAAGTTCTCAAAATTAGAATATGTTGATAATACTATATATTAATAAAAACTGGTACAGATTTTTGACTTTCTATTCTATGGCCAATGACAGCAGGAAAATCCTAAATTTTTCATTTAAAGAAATTACAAAGCACTTATTGTTTTGCACATATCAACATTATTTTCTAAGCTGTACGGATAGAAGTATCAAAAAGTACTTCAAGCCCTTTAATTTCTATTATATGTATTTTTATCGTCATACTGATTGTTTCTGACATATTTGAGATTTGAACATTATATCTCGACTAATAGACGCTCGGGCACCAGTTTTAAACTATCATATTTTGAGAACTATTCGTTGTAAAGAAATAAACAAAAAATAGAATATTTGTAATTTTACAATTTTATTCTTTGTACCATATCACTTTTTCCGTAAATGTAAGACCTTTGAGTTTTTTTTCCTTCTTCAATTCTTTGGGACTTCCTGCCACATGTATGTTTTCTTTCTAAGCGGTGCTATGGGAATCTACAAAATATATCACAATTAACCAGTATGTTACTGGTAAAAAACCTCTACGCCTGTGACGTTTACGTCAAAGGATCAGTTAAAGGTTGTTTTTTTTTTTTATAAATAAACAACACAAATAAGTATAAAAACTTGAAATTAAATATTTCGCCGACGTTTCGGAAATCTAATCTGTTTCCTTTTTCAAGGCTTTTTTGAAAAATCTTTTTTGCTGTGTATGACAAATACACAGCTCTAAGAATGTTTGTTATATTCAATATCCATAGATACTTACTATTTACATAGAACTGTTGATATAGTTAACAGTTTTTAGTTTCTATACAATGTTAAGTTTGTGAAGTTCTTCTTTTAACATTGGCAGCCAAGTTGTACAGACATCTACGGAACAGTTCGACACGCAATTATCCTCATTCAATAATATTATCGCGGATTCTTTAATTTTTCTTTTTTTGCTATCTGCCTCTTTTGTTAAAATTTTTGCCGAGTCCCAGTTTATTCTATGTCCGTTCTCCCACGCGTGTTCGCAGATCTTGGACCTCTGAATTTCATTTTTTCTGATATAATGTTGGTGTTTGCCCAATATTACACTAAAAGGTCTGGATGACTCACCCACGTATTTTTTGTTGCACTCACATTCCGTGTGAGTGCAACAAAGGCAGGATACGGCAGGAAGTCCCAAAGAATTGAAGAAGGAAAAAAAAATTAAGATAATGCCACAAATAACATTTAGACAATACCTTTGAGTTATTTACGAAAAACAGTCTCAAGGTACCAAAGTTTTAAAGTTAAAATTGTAATCTTCAAATATTTATTACTTGGAAAATACAAATTTTCATGAAAAACTGTAAATCACCATTTTCTCATACAGTATAATTCTATATCAGATTCGGTGGTTACTATATTTTACTTTTTTGCTCACTCCTCTAGAGGGGTGTTGAAAATAAAAAGCGGCAATTTTTAAAAGGTAAACTTTCTTGTACTCAGTATTAAAAACTCAATGCAAATAAAATCTTGAAAATCCATTCGTTATAACTGGGTTCCGTGATTTTTTACTTTTTGTGTCTAATTGCACTCGACTATACATCATTTTATTTAAAATCACAATCAGCGATGTCAAACACAAGTCAAAAGTATGGACGAGTAATTCCCAATACCTGTTATTAATTTTCTTGAATTAGATTTAATCACTTGGAGGCAAAAGCCGATATTATTTATTTTCAACATTTTTCTATATCGTATTCAAAAGTCACTACGGAAAGTTTCAGGTCGACTTACTCACGGAACGAGTTCTCGAAGGTTTTGCCATTAACTATACAAATATAGTTGTGAATAAATAAACTAATATTAAAACTCGTTACCTCTGAATTTCTCCCATTTGTTCCTTTTGCCCCAGCCATCGTTGAACTTATTCCAATTCCTCTTTTCATCTTCATGAATATCAAAATCATCACTGTCAATTATAGGGATGTTCTGGTTATCCTCCCGTTCTAATAAAGCTGCCAATTCTTGTATAGCTAGTTCATCGGCGGAAGGGGAATATCCATTCCCCCAACCAGGCTAGAGAAAAGTTAAGATCATTAAAAACGGAGACATGTGTTTTGATTGTAAATAATTTGACATTATTTATTAAGATAAGAGTAATTAGGAATTGCTAAGTAACGTGACAAGTGAAGTGAGATCACACTAATAAGCAAATCTTAGCCAAAAATATTTTTCAGCAATCCTGTAGTATTTATTTATGTACAGTTTGCACTTATTTTCAGTTAAATAACATCATCCAATTTGCCAAACACAGCCTATTGTTAATATAATTTTAGTGCAATGCTGCTTTAGTAGATGGAACCACTTTGATACAATTTAAAATTTAAGATGAGGCATTTAAATATACAGGAAATTATGCCTTTTAATGTTTCAAAAAATTAAAACTCTACACGTGTTTCGGCTTATTAGGCCTTTATCAAGAGTACAAGATATTACTAAATTTAAAATGTGTTCCTTAGTTATTTATACCTAATGGAAGATATAAATTATGCAAAGCTTTTAATCTATTTATTACATGCAAATAGTTATATGACTCCTATCCTATGTAAATATACTACAAATAAGTTCTTAATGTTAAATTATTTTTTCTAGAATATTATGACACACAAATAATGTTTGATCATTAGTTACATTTTTGTTCTTTTTGACAGCTTTCATGATCTCAAATTGTTCTAGTAAATCTAACTTCTTTCCTTTATTTTCTGTATGGAGTAATTCGACTTCATTAAAATTAACAAAATGATTATTTTCTATGCAGTGTGTTGACATACCGGTGCTATGTATATCATTCGTTATTGATTTTTTATGTTCAGCGAGACGATTTTTTAATTTACGACCAGTTTGACCGATATATATATATAGCATCGCAGTCATTACATTTTAATTGATATACACCTGTTTTTTCTAACAAGTCTCTATTATCTTTTTTATTAACTAACATTTTCCCTAGATTATTTTTATTAACAGAGATAGTTTTACATCCTAGTTTTTTTAGTTTATGACTAATTTTATCGCTAATCTTAGGCCTATAATTAATACATTTATATATGTCAGTTCTTTGTGGAGTATCATCATAAAATTCTTTAGGTAACTTGTTCTTTTGTTTATGTTTTATTAATTTATCTATGAGGTTTTCACTATAACCGTTGTTTCTAGCGATTTCTTTAATGGTGTTCACTTCTTTCATAAAGTTATTCTTATTTAAAGGGAATGTTAGCAAACGGTGGATATATGAATGGAAAGATGCCATTTTTATTTGTGATGATTGCTTAGAGTTCTTGTGAATGACTGTGTCTGTGCAAGTTGGTTTACGGTAAATGTCAAACTCTAAGCTGTTGTTTCTATTTTTTAAGTTAACGTCCTAGAAATTTAAACCTTCCTCGTTTTCTATTTCTAGAGTGAATTGAATTTTATCGTGAAATGAATTCAGAAGATTTAAGAATTTATTAAGTTGTCTTTCTGTACCTTGCCAAATACAAAACACGTCATCCACATATCTAGTCCAGAAAAATACATTATTTATTAGGTTATTTTCGCAGTTAAACAAATAAATAATGTATTTTTCTGGACTAGATATGTGGATGACGTGTTTTGTATTTGGCAAGGTACAGAAAGACAACTTAATAAATTCTTAAATCTTCTGAATTCATTTCACGATAAAATTCAATTCACTCTAGAAATAGAAAACGAGGAAGGTTTAAATTTCTAGGACGTTAACTTAAAAAATTGAAACAACAGCTTAGAGTTTGACATTTACCGTAAACCAACTTGCACAGACACAGTCATTCACAAGAACTCTAAGCAATCATCACAAATAAAAATGGCATCTTTCCATTCATATATCCACCGTCTGCTAACCTTCCCTTTAAATAAGAATAACTTTATGAAAGAAGTGAACACCATTAAAGAAATCGCTAGAAACAACGGTTATAGTGAAAACCTCATAGATAAATTAATAAAACATAAACAGAAGAAGAATTTTATGCTGATACTCCACAAAGAACTGACATATATAAATGTATTAATTATAGGCCTAAGATTACCGATAAAATTAGTCACAAACTAAAAAAAACTAGGATGTGAAACTATCTCTGTTAATAAAAATAATCTAGGGAAAATGTTAGTTAATAAAAAAGATAAAAGAGATTTGTTAGAAAAAACAGGTGCATATCAATTAAAATGTAATGACTGCGATGCTATATATATCGGTCAAACTGGTCGTAAATTAAAAAATTGTCTCGCTGAACATAAAAAATCAATAACGAATGGTATACATAGCACCGGTATGTCAACACACTGCATAGAAAATAATCATTTTGTTAATTTTAATGAAGTCGAATTACTTCATACAGAAAATAAAGGAAAGAAGTTAGATTTACTAGAACAATTTGAGATCATGAAAGCTGTCAAAAAGAACAAAAATGTAACTAATGATCAAACATTATTTGTGGGTCATAATATTCTAGAAAAAATAATTTAACATTAAGAACTTATTTGTAGTATATTTACATAGGATAGGAATCATATAACTATTTGCATGTAATAAATAGATTAAAAGCTTTACATAATTTATACCTTCCATTAGGTATAAATAAGTAAGGAACACATTTTAAATTTAGTAATATCTTGTACTCTTGATAAAGGCCTAATAAGCCGAAACACGTGTAGAGTTTTAATAAAACTTTTTGAAACATTAAAAAGCATAATTTCCTGTATATTTAAATTATTGAAGAATATTTCACAAGGAACCAACTGTGGAATCAACCCAATTGATTAAGATGAGGCGTTCAAGTACTGCTTCATTCGCCCTATCTTTATCCGTAATACAAAACAAACTTTGATAGTTTATACTTATTGAATATACTTATAACACTAGATAACCACAGTGGTTGCTAGCGCCATCTAGGCGTAGATTTTAGGATTCATCTTGTCACCTTGCTCACTCTAATTAAGGATCATCTTCGACCAAAGCAATTTTTTATATCAAGATGTAATTATTGTTTTTTTCCAATTCAAATTTAAGCCATAATCAGAACTTATTATCTGAAGCTCTTTTAGCCAGTGTATGAGCTTACACTCGGCTGACTTGCTATAGTTTAATGATTATAAAACATTTTTTCGACAACTCATAGCAATAATAAAATTATTTTGTAATTATCACCAGCCTTGAGACCTTATAACTGATAATTTCACCAAAAAAAATCTTAGTATGGTGTCATATTCAAATCAGTATAGTGGTTTATATTTAACAAACTTCAACTGTTTCATTCAATTTGAAAATTTTTAAATCCTTTTAAAATTTGTATCATATTAGGTTCATTGCTATCATGACTTTGACCATAAGCAGAAGAAACATTTTCATTCTGTTCCTAAATTACAAATATTTCAAATTTTTATTTTCCCATTTATATTCATTATTAAACATTTAGTTCGAAAGAAATTTAATTGTGACATTGCATAAATTATGCGAAGTGCTGACACAGATTCCCATACCTTACCTTAAAAATAAATTAAACTTGTTGAGCGGTGTAACGAATTTCTAGGCACTTATAAAAGTGTTTTAAATTTATTCCCACAAACTTTTTAATGCTTTCCTTTTATTTTACACAACAAATCCTGACATGCTGTACCTTGAGCGCCTCGAGAATGCTGAAATGTAAAGCTGAAATATGTTCGCTGTCAATTTAAATGTTGCCATATCGTACCCACTAGATATGTATACCTATTAAATTAATTAATTAATTCCATGAAGTCAAAGCGAACATTTATTTAGCTATTATATGGTTCTTTTATTTCTGCTGTTTCCAGTTTGTAACAGTATGTTTAAAGTGAAAGTTAAATTGATTTACAGTCACACAAAAAAAGTGTTTCTAAAGGACTATCCCTTCTATCCTTATGTACTTATGCTTACTGAATCAGAAGTTTGCTTCAAAAATATAGATTTCACTGTTCAGTTTTGCGGCAGGTACCCAAAAATCAATTTTGATGGGTGCTATAAAAATAGGGGACATCCTGAAGCCATATGTCCTTCTTGCATTATTTATAATAGTAATAATCAATCCACTTTATTGTATTAAAAATATAAATACGCTCAATATAAAAGTTAAGACATATTCTTTATAGGATTTTGTAAACAGCAGAAAAAATAAGTATCTATGAGAACTAAAAGAAAAACTGTGTGTAAAAATATTAATGAAATCTTTGCATTCTTTCGATAACCTGAATTTTGCTTATGCTAGCAAATTAAAATCCTAAAATGGATTTGTATAATTTCTTATTTGAAAATGTATATACTAGTATAATCTGCATGGCCGTAGGGGATTGTGTGGATGCTAGTTGCTGAATGAAAATTTTCAGTCCATTATCCCATTCGCTTTATTACCAAAACCATTAAATTACTATGTTTTGAGTTTAATATTAAGTCATGAAAGCTGCTTAATATTCTGAAGCTCCACATTAATATTGTTAGATGATTGGGCAATTTCATATTAACGTTAAAATGCATATATAATTGCTTATCATCAGCATAAGTCTAAATCTTACAAAAACTGACTGAAGACAAAATATTCGCAGCACTTGTTATAAATAATAAATGGCCTAAAATAGATCCCTGCAGGACACCAGATTTTAAATTTATACTAGAAGAAAAATTATTGTCAATACATATTTTTTGTGACCGATCTTTCAAATATGAAGTGATAAGTGAAACTGAAAATATGTCAAATTTGACTATACGTAATTTCTTCAAAAATTTTAGACATTACTGCAAGATCCGCATAACTCTCAAATAAGAAAAAGTTATTGGATTATTACTTTTAGGTAATGGTCTACCAATTGCAATTTTCCACACATGTCGGAAGTATTTTGACTCAATGCAATAGTTGATTAAATTCGCGATCATATTATCAATAAACGGGCTACTATATTTCATAACAGAAGATATGTTATCAGTACCAAGAGCATTAGTTATCGGGAACAACTTCATGCTGATGCACGATAATTCTCCTCCACGTGTTGCAAGAATTGTTCACAGACTTTTGAATAAAAAAGAAAGACCAAGTATAATTTGGCTAGCGCATAGACCAGACTTGGATCCAATTGAGCATATCTGGGATATGCTGGGTAGACGGATGCGATGCCACACTTTTCACAATTAATAAAAAAATAACGTGATACCTGTTTATTGTTTCCAGTTACTGATGAAAAATGCTCATATCATTTTCGTTGTCTGCCATGCTCTAAGGAAACGGATTAAAGTCTCTAGCTGATACAAATTTGTCACACTAGCTCCTGTACTATAAATATTTCAATCATTATGCAGGCTTATTTCTGGCTGGTTTGAATAATCGATCGTTATTTAAATAATAAAAATAATAATTTAAGACTCCATGTGGGCACTTAAAATGTTCTGACTTAATACCACTCAACCAGGAAAATTTAATGTCAGATTAAGTACTGAATAATAAAGGCTGTGGAAGAGTATAATTTAGGAGCAATTTGATTTTATTAAATTATCACCAAAATATGGGTCAGAGAACTCTTACTTTAGGGGTTACATTCATAGCCGTATTTTTATTAAATATTCATAAACTTATTGAACGTAAAACTTGAACGTAAAACCCTCTACAGCCTAATTATTATTGTGTTTGTCTGGGGTGTACGATGGTGGTGAAATTTAACAGTACCTGTGCAGATGACCATGTTCTTTTTTCGATGATGGGTGTGGAATAGCTCATTTGATCTACAGATGGGACGCTTCTCTTCAATGCCCAACCACCGTGGAGATTGTTCCAGCCCCTCTTTCCCCACATTTGTAGATTCCTATTCCAGTCTCTCTTAGGCATATCACCTTCGATCTAGAAACAAAATAAATACGAGTGTTATACATGTATACAGGTGATTCAAACTATATGTACTATACAGAGTGTCTTGAAATCAGCGACGAGCTTAGGTCTCATCTAGCTGAAATCTCTTCAGTTTTAGGTGATGTAAATTTTATCACAACCGTTATTAATAAACAACCTTCGGAAATAAGACTTGAACCTTGAGCAGTAGTAACTACTGCTGTTTCACTTTTTTATGGTCTGGCCAGACGTGAGTAAGACGAAGAAGATATTAATCTGGAATAAATATTTTGCAAAATGTCGTATTTTTTGAGATATTTAAAAATTATTGTCCGTTTACCTTTACATGCTAAGCAATATATTATCTCAATACCTGCTGATTTCTTGATGAGTAAGTAGTTGAAGAAAAGTCTGTGAAATGAAATTGTTGTCGAAATTTGTTCAACTATAAATTTAATTTGGTGTACTACATATACATGTTTGTCGGAGTCAAGCATACTAGAAATTAGTTGCGTTACAAAATATTTGACTTTTCCCCAATATATTTGTCCCCTTAATGACAAATGAATATTCCGCTTCAAACACATTAAAATAAACATTTCCATTTTGAATTAAACGAGACAATATATGTCAAATCAGATTTATCAACTCAATTCGTCATTACATTTATAACGTTAAAATGCAAGCATTTGAATTTAATTCGTCAACTACAATATCCACAAGAAATTTACATTTAGATTAATATTTTAGACTAAAAGCATCCGCAACATGTTTTTTTCTATTTCAAAACAAAACGTTAATAGAGGTATAAAGTAGGCAGCGAACATGGGATTTTTTTAAATAGAAACTGGTTAAATATCATCTGGTCTATTTATTTATTCCTTGTTTAACAGTTAGTGGAATAAAACTATAAAATAACTAAGAGGCGTATCAAAGTCTTTTGTGAATAGAATTGTTTCTAGGAGTTCATTTTAACTGCCTTAACTACAGAAGTGTGCAAAAGTAATTAACCTCAATGATTGCACAGCCCCACAAAAAAAGTGCAGACCCAGAAACTAGACCTACCCATCTTTACGTATTTTGACTTCCTGGATTCAATTCCGCCGTCAGAGTGTCATTTTGTCGCTGTTTTTTTTTTTTTTTGTGTGTGGCACAGCCACACAAAATTTAAGATAACAAAGAAACCCAACGATAAAATGAAATTCTAATAGCAGCATCGAATTCAGGAGGTCACAATACACAAAGATTGGTAGGTCTGGTTTCTGGGACTGAACTTATTTTTCAGACCCAGAAACTAGACCTACTAACCTCTTTTGTGTGTATGGCGGTGTTGTTATCTTCATATTCATAAATATAAACAAACAAGCTAACCGTTATACTCTTCGCCGATTTTCTGTATATCTTTTCTTTGCAGTTTTTATATAATTGTTGCACATTCTATAGGATACTCTTCGCAGTTTTTTCGTAAATAGTATTAGTTTTAGACATTTTTAATTTAATTGCAAAACGTAAAAAAATATGTAAAAAAAATATTTTTTATTTAAAAGAATTTATAACTTTTTTATTTATTGATCGATTTTGTTAGAAAACAATAGGGTTCTTCCTCTAGCTAACACTAACGTACTGTCCAAATTTCAATACAATCGGACTTCCCCTTCTTAAGTTATCATGCTCAAAAGAAACGTGACGGACGGATAGACAGACGGACAGACAGACGGACATACAGACGGACAGAGAGGCGGACAGCCAGACGGACAGACGGACGGACGGACTGACATTTTGAAAGTTGTTCAGAATTCGATCACCAACACAGTGATATGAAATTTTTTTCTCTACGAGCAATATTAGCAGTTTTAGAAATGTGCCGATCGAATGCAATGTACTCTTCGTTTTGTATTTGCGAAGAGTATAATAATGTACAAACATATCTATCTATCTACATACGATTTAGGGCCGGTTTTTCAATGTCCAGTTAAAAGTGCCAGATAGGTAGCTGCTAGTTACGCTTAGCTGGCAGTTATATCTATGGTAGTGTTTATCAACAGTAATTTAACTGCCAGTTACGTATTCATGAGTTGAATTATTTCTTAGCTATGTTGGCACTACTGATTCTACCTGAAGTTTCTCTCAATTGGTTTAATTCAAATTGCGCGCGTGTTTTAGTGACAGTTTATCTGATTTAACCTCAAAATTCATTGCGTTGTCTAGCGTGTTGATTGATGGTCTGTTCTTAATTTTGTGCGTTTGTGTATCAGCAATAAATGCAATAGAGAGCGTAAAAAGGAAAAAAGGTGCTAACCATACTTTAAGTGATTGGAGAAATAGAATTATTCCTGCAACTCCCTCTATCATCTCAACGATATGCAAAACAGTTTCGTCACGCAGTCGAAATATTATTAAAAAAGCTTTTTCGTCATAATTCTCAAAATTATTTTCTCGTTCCCTTATGGTATAGGGTCTCCTTTCATACTTTATAAATTATATAATGTCATCGTCATAATCACTCATATCCAGAATATCATTATTATTACTTATTCATTATTGACAATAATATATTTAATATAAATCACAAATTAAAAACTAACATATCAATCAATCACATTGGTTTTTAGGTTAGAATGTTTTAGAATTGTCAGAAATTGAAACAAATGCGCATGTGCAAATCCACTAACCGTAGAATAAATCCTTAACTGGCACTTTCAACTCCCTGCTAAATTTACTTTCAGATAGTGAGTTTAACCCTCCGGTAAATTTTACCTGAACATTGAAAAATAATTTATCTGCCAGATGAATTTTATCTGACAGTTAAGCTATTTAACTGGACATTGAAAAACCGGCCCTTAGTTAAGCAAAATCAAATATTCCTTAAGAAGAATAATCGTAAATGACTTTCGGTACAGATAAGCATTTATTGAAAGAAAGATTGATTGATTGAAAGTTTCGGGCCATCACAAATCGCTTTATACGAGAAAATTAAGGTAATATAGATCAAAATTGGGTGTTCTGAAAATATTTCGAAGAACACTGTTTTCAGTAAATAATTTTTCATAGATTCTTAGAGTTTATAAAAATAGTAGGATATTTAACACGTAAAGGTTTTACACTCGCACAGAAAAAGTACGTTTCCTTCTATTTTCGTTTTTAGAGGTCAATAAATAACACAGTCAAAAAAGAAAAGGGCTGCCTTTGATCTGAAGCATCTTTACCTATGTCTGTTGCCATCATGGAACCGATTCTGACATTAAAGAAAGTCTACAGCCATTTTTTCGATATATATTGACAAAATTCGGGTTTAAAGTCGCTGTGGTCAAAAACTGATCGATATATATTTTCTCAAATATTAGAATCGGTTTCAACATGTCAAAAAACATAGGATAAGATGGTTCTGATCAAAAGGGCACCCCTTTTTTTTGTTGATCTGTGCAGGTCAAAGTTCTGCTCATAAAATCTTTACAATTTAAAAAAATCAGTGACGATCCCAGATAGTTCTCAACACGTTAAATCGGCCTGCTAATTTTCAGCTAACAAAGTGCCACAGAACGGCCAAAAACAGCACTCTCGTTGAAACGTTCAAAGTTTCGTCAGTTCGTACCACTGTAATGAAATTTTTAAAAAATCGATAATTAAAGTGCATTTTTGACAATTTTTCATGAATGCGTTTTTGTAATTTGTTTATAGTTCGGCCAATAATTGTCGCAATTGCTAATGTGGCATAATCCATAGAAATATTAGTTCCATTCTACTATTGTTCAATAAAAGTTTCCGTGAAAAAACAAAAGTAAAATATCCTGTTACTTACATATACATGTTTCGTGTTTTATTTATAAAGAAACGTAAATCTTGTGATAAAAAATGTCTTTCGAATATGCTGATAATGCCAATAAAGTATGTCATCTGGCCGAGAGATTTGGCATTTCATATTTCTGAGCGCAAATAGCAGGACTTACAGGGTCGGAAGGCGGTTTGACGGTGTGAGGATTGAAATGAGCCTTTAAGCCAAATCTCACCTGTAGATTGTCGTCATCCCCGGATTTGGAATTCGTGGGATCCTCAGCCACGACGGCCATGGTGGCTTGTAAGCAGCAAGCCAGGAGGGTCGCCCATACCAGTTTACACAAAGTTATAGTTGATGCACTACGCATTATTGCTGGAACAAAAAGTATGTATTAATAATCGTTTTTATTACAATTCAGAAATAATTATTACAATACTATAAAATACGAGACACATTCATTATACAGGGCAGAGTTCGGCGAATTTAAAATAAATTCTCTGCTCTTCCACTCCAACCAGAGAGAAAATAATGAGAGTAAATAGCCATATAAATTATAATTTTTTATATACCACAGTATTTTAAATGAAAAAGCCTAGAGTTAGAAGTTTTACTACAATTTTTTTTTAAATATATATTTTTTAAATTGTGCTGTAAATTTTGTATTTGGTAGTGCATGTTCAGTAATGTCATTCTAAATAGAAGCCATACGATATGAGATTCCGCAACAATATTCAGCAATTTTATGTCTTGGGATGTTGATAGTTGATTTTTGTGTAATATGTAACTCTATAGTGAGTCACGAATTGCGCTCGCCCCGATATTTCCTAAAACATTTGGAATAGAAAATTGAAATTTGGAGACCTTATTACACGACTAAAATGCCATCTTTTCAATAAAAAATCAAGTTTGGTGCACATCCGGTTTGATCGGAAATGCCCACAACTTTCGATTTTTAAATGGAAGACCCTATATATTTTTACATTTTTGGAATCTAGAGGAAATTTCGAATACAATACATCCATTTTGGTCACTTTTTGATAAACATTAAAAATTTTATTAAAAAATCTATTTCTGAATCCAGAGTGCTGTGGTGCCCAAAATATATTTTAGTTTGTGTGCTACGTTATTATAAAAATAAAAAGAGCAATATGATTGCATTACTTAATTCTCTAGAGGCGTTTAAAATTTTTAAATGTGATTTTTACCAACTAACTCGGTTTTTTTAAATGGGAATTTAATCGTTCACCAACATTTTTAAATATCTCATTTTCATACGAATCTAATGATACCAAAATTTTGAAAATCCGCTTAGAAATATTTGAGATTTTAAACAAAATACAATGCAACCAAGCTTTTAAAAACATGCGGCTAATAGATAATAGATTAGTGGGGTTTGGAAACTAAAATGACACATTTCTGTGTAAATCTGGTAACCTAATAACATTGGAAAAATCATAGTAGCCATTGAATGTAATAAAACAATATCAGCTGTCAGACAGACTCGTGTAGTTATAGACAATCTTGAGCTATCATACGTTTAATATTTGTGAGCGCAAAGAACGTTACAATTAAGTTTAGCATAGGTATGTGGAGGTAAACACAATTACATCCACAAGGACATTTTCAATAGAATGCGACATCAGTTCGGTTTTCAGAGTTTTATTTAAATGAACATAAATATCGGGCCTATAAATAAATAAAAATCAATTCCGTTTGAACAATTAAACTTAAACTAGGTAACAGTAGGTATCTTTAAAATAATTAATATAATTAAACTATAAATTGACATTTATAGATATTGTTCAAAATGTCCACCATTTTTTTCTATACACAATTCGGCTCTGCGTACAGTTGCTTGAATGGCTCTACGCAATTCAGCCGGCGTTATTTCATTAAGAGCCCGTACAACTTTATTTTGCAGCTCTTCACGGGTATTTGAAGAAGTTTTATAAACTTTATTTTTAAGAGTGCCCCATACATAATAGTCGAGGGGTGTTAAGTCAGGTGACCTAGGAGGCCACCTGATATGACCTTCATTTGCGATAAGGCGTTCACCATGCAAGTTGTTTAAATATTTCATCACTCTCTTGGAATTATGTGGGGGGAGCACCATCTTGTTGGAAAAACAGATGTTGTAAATAGGCAAGAGGAAGTAAGTCAAGAAATTCTGCTGTTTGGTTTTGTAAAAAGAATAAATATCGTTCGCCAGTAAGTGTTACATAAAAAAATGTGGGTCCAATTATTCGATCTCCAAGTACTCCAAGCCAACAGTTAAACCCAAATCTTTCCTGAATATTCCCCCGCCCTACCAACCTCGGATTTTCTTGAGCCCAGTACCTAGTATTATTTCTGTTAAACATACCTTGGTTCGTAAATCTACTTTCATCTGAATACAAAATATGAAAAGGAAAACCTGGGTTTTGTTGTACTGCATTTAAGAACCAGTTGCAATAAACTAGCCTCCTGTCGTTATCATCTCCATAAAGATGTTGGTGTATTTGGTATTTATAACACCGAAACTTATGTTTCTTTAAAATTCTGCAAACCGAAGACTGACTAATGTCGCATTCCATTGACAATTCCCTTGATGATGTTGTTGGGTGTACCATCACAAATCCTAATACATCAATTTCTTTGTCCTCACTTACAATAAATGTTTGATGGTCATCTTGTTGATTGGGTTCGTTTTTTAATTCTTGTTCCACTCTGGCAAACAAGTGTCTGCTTGGATGACGTTTGTTAGGATATCGTTGCTGATACAGTTCTGCAGCTGCAGTTGAATTTTTGAGACGCTCTCCATATATCAGTAACATATCGACCTTTTTATTTCTACTAAAATTATTCAGTTTCTTTAATTTTTACTCAAAGAGATTTCCGCAACGCTTTATTTTGTATCTGTCTGACAGCTGATATTGTTTCATTACATTCAATGGCTACTATGATTTTTCCAATGTTATCAGGTTACCAGATTTACACAGAAATGTGCCATTTTAGTTTCCAAAGCCCAGTAATCTATTATTTATTAGCCACATGTTTCTAAAAGCTTGGTTGCATTGTGTTTTGGCTGAAATCTCAAATATTTCTGAGCGGATTTTCAAAATTTTGGTATCATTAGATTCGTATGAAAATGAGGTATTTAAAAATGTTGGTGAATGATTAAATTCCCATTTAAAAAAACCGAGTTAGTGGGTAAAAATCACATTTAAAAATTTTAAACGCCTCTAGAGAATTAAGTAATGCAATCATATTGCTCTTTTTATTTTTATAGTAACGTAGCACACAAACTAAAATATATTTTGGGCACCACAGCACTCTGGATTCAGAAATAGATTTTTTAATAAAATGGCCAAAATAGATGCATTGTATTCAAAATTTCCTCTAGATTCCAAAAATGTAAAAATATATAGGGTGTTCCATTTAAAAATCGAAAGTTGTGGGCATTTCAGGTCAAACCGGATGTGCACCAAACTTGATTTTTTATTGAAAAGATGGCATTTTAGTCGTGTAATAAGGCCTCCAAATTTCAATTTTCTATTCCAAATATTTTAGGAAATATCGGGGCGAGCGCAATTCGTGACTCACCCGGTATATAATTTTATTATACAAATAAGGAGGTGACTTAGTAAATATTATGTTGTGAAGGAATGGCAGCTATGGAAAATATTTCTGTTCTTAATAATAAGCCAGCTAATTTCTTTCAAACTCAAGGACACCGTATCGTACTTTCTTATACCACAAATTAGTCTAACATAACAATGTTGTAAGCCTTGTAATCGATGGGTCTCAACTTGGAGTCGGACAGGGAAATACACAACTGAAGCATAGTTTATATGAGAGAGGACCAGAGCTTTTTTTTTGTTAAAATATCTCTACTTGCATAAATTAATTTTAAGTTAGCAACAGATTTCTTAATAATATAATTAGTATGCTCAGAAATTTTAGACCTGAATCAATATATAAACTTAAATTCTTTGATACATTTATGAGCTCAAGATGCCCGTTGTTAATTTGTATGTTGACGTTTTCCACACACTTACCTCTGGTGTCCTTCTTACCAAATAACACTACTTTGGATTTTTTTGCATTTATGGAAAGACAAAAAGCATTAGATATTTTAATAAGAGATCATATGACATGGTTAATGAGTTTACAAGCATTTTCAATATTAGCCTCTTTAAAAGAATATTAGAGCTGAGTATCATCAACATAAAAATATGACTTACAGTTTTAAGAATATTTGGAATTCAGCTGTACACAACGTAAACATAATATGCCCCAATATTGAACTTTATGGCACACCTTGATTTACTGGTAGCCTGTTTCATTAATTCTGTAGATCTGGGACATAATCCAAAATAATGTAAAACTACCAGAAGTAGTCGATGATCAATACGATCAAACGTCTTACTATAATCTAATAACACTAAAACTGTAGCCTCTGTGTTGTCCGATGATCGTACAATATTATTAACTACTCAAACAGTGCACTAGTTGTATACTGCTCGAAGGAGTATTATAATGAAACATATTTTTTATAGGATCTTGCAAATAGCGGAGAAAATAGGTATCCATGGGTAAAAGAAAAATTATGTGTAAAAATTATAATGAAATCTTTGCATTCTTTCGGTAACCTGAATTATGGTTATGATAGCAAATTAAAATCCTAAAACGGATTTGTATAATTTCTTATTTGAAAATTCTCATTCAACAACTAGCATCCACACACTCCCCTACGGCCATGCCGATTATACTGGTATCTACATAATCTCCTACGGTAATGAATATTCAGTTAAAAATGAGAACAAAGGCCTAAAATGAATTTATTTACCTAACTTGTCTTAAAATTTTTTAATTCTAATGGATTTTATTACATTATCATGAAATCTATCATTCTGTTTTTAGAAATGCTTAGCCTTTGAAACGTTTTTCGCCCTTATTTCGGAGCTCATCAGAAAGGCACAAAGCAAATAAATAATGATTCACTTTTAAGTAGTATTGTACTGTATTATTTTATTTGATATGAGAAACCATATGTTATACTTTTCGTAAATATGAAACCAAAGACTATATGCCATTTCAAAAGTACGCTTCTAGATATATTAAACGAAATGTTTCTGTAAAGCTCATCTATGAATCCTTATTTTCATAAAGATAATAACCGGATTGCATATCAACAGCTATCCTCAGGACTATATATCTGGCCGAGCGCTGGATCACGAATTGAAAGCCTGGCGCGTATACTAGACGCGCCAGGCTTACATTTACTACGAGACGCTTGGTTTCGATTCAACAAACACCAGCCAAAGGATTTATTCCTGATTAAAGGCAGATGTTCCGGACCACTTTAAGACTGCTGTTTCGAGCTGTTGTTGGCCCTCACCAATTCCAGGCAGGTCTGTAAAGAATGGCCTCGCAGTTCCACCCTATAAACACTATAAAGTCATAAGACGGCGAAATGGAAGAAAGCTCCATCTATAGTCTGTTTTTAAACCAGGAGTGTCAAAATTTACCGTGTTAAATTATACATCTGTGATTGTTATAATGTTATAAATTATTTTGTTTTAATTACTATTTTATAGTTTGCACATTATATATCAGTTTTTGATCCTTTTTGTATAAATCTGAAGTTAAAAGTGAATAATTACTTGTTGCTTTTATATTGCCTGATTGGTATGGATGCTGTATAAAATATATAGAGGTCAAATAGAGGTCGATGCATTATATAATGTAATAAAATATGCACAAATACACTGTAGTCGTGTATTGTTGGTTGCTCAAAACTCCAAAAAGGTTATTTTCTGGTTACTTTTATGGTGTTTACTCCTTCTGGTTTAAAACCAGACTATAGTTTCGGTATTCATTATAATCAAATGGCACGATATGGGCATGTTACTTCAAAACATTTCTGTCTAGTTCTTCTATGAATCTTTAAAATCGAAGATTATTGTTATTAGACGAAGCGACTAAAAAAATTAAGTGGATCAGTTAAGAATTGCGATATGTAAAGTATCTCCGTGCGTACAGATCAACCGACAAAGATACATAGCCATATTCAATGACAACTTAAAGCTTAATAAAAGTTCTTATCAAATTAAAGATAGTAGTATATTTTAGAGCAGAATTTTCCCTTTCAAATAGCTGTAGTTAAAATCTATTCCTTGCCGAAACTGGGCAATGGCGCTTTGAGCGAGAATAGAGCACACACCGCTCTGCAGCTTTATATCGTGTGTTGGTTGTCGATTTCTGAACGACTTAAAATATCCGTCCATCCGTCCAACCATCACGTTCTCGTGAGTATGAAAACTTAAGAAGAGAAGTATGATTCTATTGAAATTTGAAGGGTAATGAGGGACCCGATTGCAACAAGTGGAAAGTCAAAATCAACGCTGAGAAGAGCAAAGCCATCCTCTTCAAGAGAGTCAGGAAGCAATCTCCCACAGGACACGTCTCCTTGAACGGCAAGAACATTCAATGGCACGATACCGTCAAGTACCCTGGCGTTATCATGGATCGAAGCCTGACGTGGAGACAGAACACGGAAGCGATAATACAGATAGCGATGACGAGGAGAACTCTACTGAACCCTATGATAGGTAGACAGAGCCAACTCAACCACGCTTATTAGGACCCTCATTGCACCTATTCTGACCTACGCCTCCGTTGCCTCGGGATACCAAGCAGCCACCCATCTGAAGAGGATACAAGCCGTGGAAAACGTCGCACTTCGGTGCGCCGTGGATGCACCATGGTTTGTCAGGAACGCCGAAATCTTCAGAGATCTGGAATACACCCCAGTAACTGAAGTCATCGGGGACAGAGCGAAGAACCTATACGCCCGTGCAGCAGAGCATGGGAATCCGCTGGTCAGACAGGCAACTGACTATGACCCCAACGACGCTCCGAGGCACAAGAGGCCGAAGCTCCAGATCCTGGATAATGGGTAAGAATAACTAACCCTTTATCTGTTTCAGCCCGATCTGCAAGCCACACCGCAAGCAAGGAGACAATGACCAAAAACATCCAATTACCCGATCCCGGGGGTACCAAGCAAACAACCAGCTCGGTACCCTTACCCTAGCCCGTGCCGGCCTCTGACGCTAAGAAAGCGTCTCTGGCCGAACACAATCCTGAACTACACAGTTCACACTTCCTTCCGACGAAATCGGAGCACATGATGCCAATTGGCACCCTGGGCTTCCGACTAGTCAACACCCCCAAATCCCTTTCAAACTCCGAGAGGGCTCGGTAACAGCCGTTCCCTCTCACGACAGACGAAAGACGCTCCCGGGAGCCTATACATGCCAGCGAAGAAAGAAGACCAAGATAGAAGAGCGCCAGAAGAAACTGGCAGGGTCCAACAGCCAGGACCAGGGGAGGTTCGCTAACATCGCCAATACCGTCCGCATTTGCGGGGGGGATAGGCGAAAAAAGCAGGCCCACCCCTTACGAGGCCGGTCCTGGTCTACAGCGATGATTGGGGCAAAGAGCTCAGGCTCGACCCCTAATCATCCGAGACCATCATCTTTAGTCAAGAATATTGGCGCGGGACCCGATTGCTTCAGAAATAATTGATTAGCAAATATAAAAGTTATAAAATATTTTAGGGAAAGAGATGTACACTAAGAGTGTTGCAACCTTTGGTAAGACTCTAGAAAAACAATGATAATAATAATAATAGACTGACGAACTTTTCGCCAAACAAGATGGAATCATCAGACGATTAAAGTTACAATCTTGGCAAAAATATAATTAACATATTTTCTTTCAAAAAGTGAAATATAAACAAATCAATGAATATATCAATATTTTTTGTCTCTAAATGGATTCTGCCGCTTCAAAGAAATAAAGTTCAATACAAGTACACCGACTGCACCTATAATAGCTTCAGCTTTAGAGCACACTACAGCAGAATAATTTACTAACTGTGGTAGTCGTATGCTGATATAGTATAAAAATGGCCCAATATATTATTGACTGAAACTCAGTAACAATCCGGAAACTAACAGAATTGCGTAATTATTACAGGATATTCCATTTCTTACGTCACTGGTATATCTTAGAGCTAATGCCGGTTCTCATCATAATAAAAAGGATTTACTGATCTCATAAACGTGACATTAATCATACAATTTTTGCTTTCACATTCCCCTTTTTATTAACGCCGTGACAGACGTTTTGTGACACGCATTATTCTATTTGTCTTTGCTTTCATATAGAATGGCTATAATTCAGCTAACCATTTAAAATAAATTGAGAATCGCAGTCGTAGTTGCATGAAATGGACCGATATGTCACGTTATATCGCTTCCTTGCTAATTTATTATCTGTAAACTAGCCATTTTTTAAGCTATGTTTCTAATATTCTACCCACATCGTTAGCCGAAAGAAAATACTGTAATCAAGAAAACACACCTTGAAATTTTTTCGGATTTTTCACGTTAGATTATGTAGATTATGAAAATTAAGTTATTTCAATTCCATTCGTTTGTATGTCTGTTGGTACTATGTACGAAAGTTATCGACGAAGAAAAGTAATATTTTGTACATTTTAAGTCAAAACATACGGAGTGTTCCATTTAAAAAGTTGATAGTTTAATAGTTGATAAAAAATGTAATATTTCCTTCTGTTATATATAAAATTGTTTTAAACAATATCAAACTCGGTTATCGTCTGGTAACATAGATTTCCAAAATCTGTAGTGTCTGCTGAACTGATTCCAAATGCTGAGTCCCAAATGTATTCGAAACTCATGCGCCCATACCGCTTGATTTATAACTTTAACAATAACACGTGTTTTCTACGGAACATGCACGCACACACATATCCAGTTAGTGTTCCCTCGGATGATTGCACAAAAACGGCTAACTTTATAAACTTCTTAACAAAACTTTCAATGTTTCATCTCTACTATAACGTAAAATTATTTTCAACTATACAACGTTACAATAACGAGTTACATAAGAAATTATGATTTTTTTAAATGGAACATTCTGAATTTTTTTGGCGTCAGTTAAGTCTTCAAGTTTCCTGTATTACACTCTAAAATATTTTGCCAATTGGATGCAGTGTTGCCAAGTTATGATTTTTTCCCTATATTTCTTGGCAATTTACAAACATTTTTTTTGACTGCCGTAAAAATGTAATATGTTATTTAGTAATGAAGTGTTTACTGAAAAATATTTTTGAAATAAATTATTATTGTACCGGAGGTCCAAAATGTTTTTTTATGTTTGTTGATATTTAATTATTATTTTCTCTATTTTTTTAAAATGGAATGCTTATAATTTTTTTATACGGATAAATAAAGCATATAATTCCTCACATTTTAATATCACATACCTACTTTATTTTCAGTTCAAAAAGGTTTTGAGATATGATTATTTCAAATAATGCTTGCGTAAATTGAGAATCTCTTTATTATAATATTAAAATCTAGTACGACTTTGGTCTTTTGTTTTATATTTCTTTCAATTTTTTTTTTAATGGCATGCCTATAATTTTACTTCCACATCCACGAAGTGGATTGGAACTATAGTAATCGTAACATAATTTTCAATTTTTTTTTTCTTGAAATAGGTTTAGAATGTTGAGATTTTAAATTTGAGCAAAAAAAAAAATTCTGTCTGTCTGTCGGTCGGTCTGTCTGTCTGTACCTTTTTTTTTGTCCGCACGTTTTCTCCGGAACGGTTTAAGATATTGACTTGACATTTTGTGCACGTATATATTACAACGATATCTGGAACTGGATTGTTTTCTGAACATATTCGGTGAAGGGTTGGGGGGTAAATAGGGGCAAGTAGGGCAAATAGGGGGATATAAGTAAAGCAGAAACTTGAAATTTGGTGTATGTACTAGAAGTTAAGGCCTCAAATTGTTTTAAAAATATTTTCCACCACCCCCACCCCCCTCCATTATTAAAGGGGTTGAAGATACGATAAAATTAAATTGAGATTTTCACTTCAAATTCTGTACGCGTATGTATTATAACGACATCTGAAACTAGATTATATCTTGATATGATTCCATTGAAGGAGTGGTGAGGGTAAGTAGAAATAAATAGGGCAAAATAAGTATTGTCGACAATAATTATAATTCATATTTTTTTATATTACTTAAAAATATTAATTCCACTTTATCAAGATAATCTTAAATACCTTATATAAATGTCATAAAGTGAATACCAAATGCAAAACAAAAGGCTAAATCCATGCTAGATTTTAATGCCAAAATAAAGTGCACCTCAATTTACGCAAAAATCATTTGAAATAATCATATCTCAAAAACCGTTTGAAATAAAAATGAAGTGCATGATATCAAAATCTGAGGAATTGTATGCTTTATTTATCCATGTAAAAAAATTATAAGCATTCTATTTAAAAAATTGAGAATTATAATAATTAAATATCAAGAAATATAAACAAATATTTTGGACATCTGGTACAATAATAATTTATTTTAATAAAAAATGTTCCAGTAAACACATCATTATTAACTAATATTCTACATCTTTAGAAAAACAATTAATAAATTGTAGAGATATGGTAGTCAAAAAAATGTAAATTTCCA
This sequence comes from Stenurella melanura, assembly GCA_963583905.1. Lineage (NCBI taxonomy): Eukaryota > Metazoa > Arthropoda > Insecta > Coleoptera > Cerambycidae > Stenurella > Stenurella melanura. The sequence goes on from OY757314.1 coordinate 124,241,414, forward strand.
AAAAAGGCAGGAAAAAATCAGAACTTGGCAACGCTGCATCCGATTGGAAAAATATTTTAGAGTGTAATACAGGACCCTTGGACGTATAACTGGCGCCAAAAAATACTGGGTGTTCCATTTAAAAAAAAATCATACTTTCTTGTGTAACTTGTTTCTATGACACCTTGTATAATTGAAAATAATTTTACGTTGTAGTAGAGATGAAATATTGAAAATTTTTTTGTAAATTTAGCCGTTTTCGCAAAATCCGCGGGAATATTAATTGGACACCCGGTATATTAGTCTCCTACTTTATGTTATAAGCAAATATGTAATACAAAATGTTTAAATCAGTCAGTTCTGTTTTATGGAACTATTTATGGAAATATAAAACATTAAGATTAAGGCTCCCTGTACATGATACTCTTACCTCAATATTTCCTTTTCCGCAGTTATACAACTAATTGTTACAATTCAGTAGACCAAAGTTACAACGATGCTCAATTTCTTTTTACCAAGATATTCATCAGTTAGGAGTTCATAACAACAGTCAAATATTACCGATCATTTTTGGTTTCGCCGGCTATTTATTAAACGATAGCGTTATATTCTGCAACTTTTGACTTGTTTTATCCTTATCAATATTTAAAAATTTTAAATTACGTGATAGTGTATCCGTAATGGAAAAATGTAAACTAGAGTTTCAGTTTTAAACTTATTTATAAATAATTTTGTTGGTAGTAAAGTGACATAACTATGTACTGTAAAGTTTAAATATTTTTTAAACGCCGACTGTTTTTAGAAATCCTCTGTATATACGCTTATTATATTTCAAACTCAGCTTGCTATATTTGTACACATTTTGTCAAGAAATTCTTTAAAAATTAATACTGTGTTTAGCCTTATGCTTCAGAGCTTTACATACATCAAGAGGAATAAAAATTAGGTTTAAATTTTTCGATATGTCAAATTTTAAATTAATGAGTTTTGTTTTTAATAAAAGAGAAATCGAAACTAAAAGCCGCACTTACAATTAAATTCAAGTAATGGCAGTATTTCCCTATGGTGTATCAGATATATTTTAAGTAGTAACTTAAATATGAATGTAAATTAACATTCAGAAAAATATAATAGAAGCTAAATCACAGATTCATTCGAGAAGAAATAATATTGTTTTCTTTTAATTACTTGACCTTTACCACATAAATAAAAACATAGCTGCCTACGACCTATACCAACTCAACATAGTTGTGCTATTACTTAGAACAAAAAAACTTGATATTACTCTTAGAATTATGGTGTTTACTACAGTTTTCTCTCTACGGGAGATCCCAGACTGTTCTCAAGCCTTGCAAAGCAGCACGCCTACATGAAACTGCTTGGATCGTTTAATAACTGAATGCTTGTAGATCTGGATATTCAGATATATATTATACAGGTGATAACAAAAGTTTAAAAATATAGTAACAGGATTTATTGCCGATTAGAAGAAACAAGTTCTTAGAGATATGAGTCGAAAGAGTTTCAGTTTCTAAATGCAAGGGTATTGAATTAAAACATTCTTTTTTTTAAATTAAGTGTAAAACACTCAAAAACAGATATTTAAAAATTGTTTGGAACATAAAATTGTTAGGAGTTAAGCAGTTTTAACACGGAGATATTGAGGTAGAACTACAGAAATTATACTTTCTTGCTTACAATTATTTTTAATTTTTGACATTTATGACTCGTCAAAATAATGCTGAAACACACAAAATTATTACTGCCAAAATGCACAGATTTGTATGGAAAATGGGATAATATTCTGATAGAGAAATTTGTTGGTTTTATATTAATTGTCTATTATTTACCACAGTTACTTTATGCATGTTGGCTTATGACCGGCAACTTCGCCATTTTGCTAAAGGTTGCATGCATACATATATTTCGATGATACTCGGAATAGTCCAGGATATACATAATTTTAGGTTGCAAAATTCATGGTAGTTCTGGACATAGGCTTGTTTTATGTTTCTCGGGTCGAAGTATTAAGTCTACTGGCAATACCAGAAGTACCCAAACCTTCAGCGACTTCGATGATACAAACACCAGAGGAAAGCACTTCCGAAACCACAACGTCTGGTGACGACTTCGATTCACACAGTAGTGATTAGGTAGACAAGTGTGTATTCTTGATGGATCTTATTTTACATATTATTTCTGTACAAATATCTATAATAAATTTATCTTTTGAATGCCTATTGTTTCTTTTTATTTCACAATGTTAACAATATATATGGCTTTTTAACATCTTTTTCGAAAAACACTGATTAAATAGTTTTTTGAACTCTTAAATATCACTCCCAGGACGAGAAGATAGTTTAAAAATATTTTTCTCATAAATACCTAAGCGCAATCGACACAGACGCCAACTTTGAAAATAATCGTGCATTACTTATATTTTCAACCAATATGCCTCCTCCCAGGAGTTGATAATATTTTTCCCTTATAATTTTCTTAGAAATTTAGGTATCAAAAGTACGTAAACTGAGTTAAAAAATATCGAAAGTTGCTTATATTTTCAACCTTTATATCTCACCCCCAGACTTTGTCAATTTTTTTTACTATTTTTCCCTTAATGTGACCTATGCACAATAAGTATATTTGCAGAAATTCAGAATTTTGGCCAGAAATTTTAGAGCAAAATCGGTTTACACGTATCTATAAGAAAATGAAGTTTTCCATGTATTTCTTATGGGAAAAAGACATTTTTTCAAAACCTTGCGACATAATGGTGAACATGTACTGGCGTAATTTCGTACACATGTCCTCTTTCAGAATTGTCCACAGAATATGAATTAATAATTCTTTAATATTACCTAAATGTTAGCTGTAGCGATCTCTCAATTCTTCTACTTTTCTCTTGGGACTTTCTGCCGCATGTACTTTTACTCTTACTTCCACATTCACGTAGTGGAGTGGACGTATAGTAATCGTAAAAAAAATTTCAATAACTTATCTTATTGAAATAGGTTTAAAATGTTTTAAAACGTCGAGATTTGAGCAAAAAAAATTTTTTTTTCGGTCTGTCTGTCGGTCCGTCTGTAACTTTTTTGTGCGCATGTTTTCTCTGGAACGGAATACGATATTGACCTGAAATTTTGTACACGGAGTATCATGACGAGATCTGGAACTAGATTGTTTTTTGAACTTATCCGGTGAAGAGTTGGGGGTAAATAGGGGAAAATAAGTAAAGAAAGCTAGTAAGAGTAGAAAAAATCGAGATTTGTTGTGTACATTAGAAGCCAAGACCTCATATTTTTTTATAAACCACCATTATTAAAGGAGCTGATAAAATTAAATTGAGAAATTTAGTACACGTATGTATTATAACGATATATGGAACCAGATTATATTTTGAGATGATTTCGTTGAAGGGGTGGGGGTAAGTAGTAGAGGTAAATAGGGAAAAAAATTGTAATTTTGATAATTCTGAAAATTTTTATTTCATTAACGAATACATGGCAAATTTACAAAAATCTCTTTTCTCAAAAGAAATGGATGAGAAACTTGCTGCAATTTGAATTAAATATTCTTTACCTGATTTTTTGAGACATCAGTAATGCTTGACTGAGTTATATTTTTGACTTATAAACTAATGCTTTTTGACTTATAAAAGTTTGAAAACGACACGATGAATTTCAAAACTGCAGCATTATTTTAGTTTCAGTAAATTAGTGACAAAGAATAAAGTACAAAGTGTTTAATAGATGCCATTTATCTGCTATACAACATTTTCCAATGCTTAAGGACGTTTTGGCATCCTTTTCAATAAAGAAATATATTGAGTGTTTAAACCTCTAAATCTTATTACTTAGAATATTTAAAGAAACGACGGATATTATTAGCAAAAATGTGTTACATTAGAATTTAGATAAATTTGGACTCTTCCTAACATAACATTGCAGGGTAAATACTTTTATGCGTTCCGAATGGTTGAAAAATCTATGATTATCCGAAAACTCAATTCACTTTGGACATTATATTTAAATCACTAAATACTACTACTTGTTCGAAACTGAGCTAAACTTTCCTTTTAAAGGTAGGCTATAACTTCATGGGTGCAAACCCAATGGGATTAAACTTTCACCGGTTAAACATACCGGTTGAACTTTATTAATTATTTAGATATAATGAAAATAGTCAACGACTCCACGGCAACACAAGTGGCTACTGGAATTGGTCGGGAATATACTTCTGAAAAGACCTCTTTAAATGTCGAACGGAAGACTCGAAGCATAGTCTTGAAAAAAAAAATACGTACATTATTTGTATTGACTTTACACATCTAAATAAATAGATTACCATTCTGTCTGCGCCTGCAAAAAGACGTAATTCATATTTTTCGGAAAATGTTTGTATTACTGAAAATATATTAATTTTATTCTTATTTCTTATTTTACTTCCACATCCACGTAGTGGATTGGAAGTATAGTAATCGTAAAAAAACATTTTTTTTTCTTGAAATAGGTTTAGAATATCATGAAACCTCGAGGTTTTAAATTCGGGTGAAAAAAAATTGTCTGTCAGTCGGTCTGTCTGTAACTTTTTTTGTCCGCACGTTTCCTCCAGAATGGTTTAAGATGTCGACTTGAAATTTTGTACACGTATATATTATAACGAGATCTGGAATTGGATTGTTTTTTGAACACATCCGGTGAAGGGTTGGGGAGTAATACTGGTAAATAGGGGGAAATAAGTAAAGCAAGCGGGTAAGAGTACAGAAACTAGAAATTTGGTGTCTGTACTAGAAGTCAAGACTTCAAAATTTTTAATCATAGTTTCCATCCCCCCACCACCCCCCACTCCATTATTAAAGGGGTTGATAAAATAAAATAAAGATATTCACTTGAAATTTGGTATACGTATATATTATAATGACATCAGGAACTAGATTATATTTTGGTATTATTCCGTTGAAGGGTTGGGGGGTAGATAGAGGAAAATAAGTAAAACAAGTTGGTAAGAGTACAGAAACTTGAAATTCGGTGTATGTGCCTCATATTTTTTTTTTCAACACTCCACCACCCCTACTCCATTATTAAAGGGGTTGATAAAATAAAATTGAGATACTCACTTGAAATTTGGTACACGCATGTATTATAACGATATCTGGAACTAGATTATATTTTGAGATGATTCCGTTGAAGGGTTGGGGGTTAAATAGGGTTAAGTAAGGGAAAATAAGTAAAGCAAGCTGGTAAGAGCACAGAAACTTGAAATTTGCTGTATGTACTAGAAACCAAGGAATCAAAATATTTTTCAGAAACTTGGGATTTGGGGTATATATTAGAAACCAAGATCTCAGATTTCATTCTAATGTTCTTCTATGACATCTGCCCCAAATATTATTAGAATTTTATGATCAATAATTTCCACATACTAGAGTACAAATATAGTCAAAACGCTTTCTTTAAAGTGACTGGGATGAAGGATGTGGAAGTAGTGATTCATTAGGCAGCAGTTTTTTAACATTTCTTAATGATTTTCAAACCAATCCAAACCATATTCTTTCTAGATTCAGATGTTGCTAAGTTATTCTCAAATTTGTTGTTAACAAATGCCTCAGACATTGTTTAAACAAACCCGAAAAGTGCAGTGTAAACTTCCACATCAAGGCGTTGCAGATAAACACCTATTTCTATGATATGAATACCTACTTCCATGATATGATCCTTTGTAAAAAGAGTGAAGCAATATCTAATGAAGGAATTGTCCATGTTTTCTGTTTAAAAAGGGAAACCCAACGCTGTGAATTCTTTTTTAAGGTATACAGGAGATAAAGAGCTACAAACATTAGTAGATTACTCTGAAAATGTCATTTATGATTTAGTTTCATTTGAAAACTCAGCCCCATGTCTTTGTCGGAATTTTGTATGGTCGGCCATCATTTACAGGGAATTTGGATAAATTACGCGCACATTTCTATCATCCCTGTAAATGTGTACGCTTTGTTTAAACAATTCTTGTATCATTTGTTAACAACACTATTGAGAATCATTAAGCAGCATCTGAATATATAAAGAATGAACTGTCCATTAGTAAGGAAATTCTATAGACATGTTAAAATAATATGCCTGTAAATGCGATGGAAACATAAAATTTATCAATTTTCAGAAATACAAAAATTTTCGAAAAAAAAAATCGTTACGCTGTTTTGAAATTGCGGACAGTCCGTCGCCATTCACATTTAGATACACAAGGTCTTTCCAGATGACACACAGATTTTTGCAAAACTGTATCTTAGAGCGGTCTCCTACGGTCGAATTTGTGGCTCCTGACGCCTGACTAATTCAGAATAAACAAATAGTCAGTGTCTTTTGCGGAATCGCGTTAGTATAACCTTGTGATTGATATCAGAAATAATTTAGTGAAATAATGAAAAGTAATCGTGGGTGGCCAGGAGGAGGTCTGCAAATAATTGAAAGGAAAAATGTGTAATCAACCAGCTATGAAAATGATGTTACGCAACGGTGCCGACTGTGATAATTAAAATGGGGAGGCATCAAGGCCGTCGCTTAAAAGCAGTTTAAGTTATTATTGCAGTGGTCAAAATGTGGTTCGAAAAATTAAAGTCAAATATTTTTCAATTCAAAATATATAGACTTTTATGTAACTAAGTTATTTTATGTTCATATGTTATTATCTTTTGAAGACAGAAAATAAAAATTCGATCCAAATTTTTTGCAGCTTCTTATATGCATAATATTGCGATTTATAATTAACGCATATTTGATTTAATCAATCAAAGACAGGTTAACATCGTCTTAAATCGGGAAAAAGATTTAGGCCTCTTTTAGATATGCTAATTTTTCCCCCTCGCCAGCCCCCCTGGAACGTCCACAATTTTGGGACAATATCACTCAAAAGTCATTTTTTGCCAATATCTCGGTTCTGAATGGTCCTAAGAAAAAAAGGATGCGCGTTTTTTAAGTGATGGACTTTTGATCATGCCGTACCACTGCTGAATTTGATAGTACGTTCTAAAATAATATTCTCATGCTACAGAGTCAGTAGGATCTAAAGATGCAATGTTACATGTTACACTTTTTGCCACTGACTTAATAAAGCATTTGTACCTGAATTCATTCTGACTGTTGATAGGATTCTGCTCCGTAAAGGGCTAAGATAACTTTTTGGTCTGCTATATGTATATTATCAGAGTGAGAATTGGGGTCTTTAAAACATTCCACGTTTTTTCGTAATTCTGCAGATTTTTGTAATAATTTAACGAATTTTGTCTTTGAATTGTCTAAAAAATGTAGAGTTGTGTCACATCCACTGAATGCGTGGAGGAATAATATGTTTAAAAGTGAATTATTTATTATTTTTTTGCTTATAGTAATGAAACATATTCTTTATAGGATTTTGCAAACAACGGAAAGAAAAACTATCTATGAGAACTAAAGGAAAAACTATATATAAAAATATTAATGAACTCTTTGCATTCCCTCGATAATCTGACTTCGGGTTATGCCAACAAGTAAAAATTCTTATTTGCCATTCTCATTTTAACACTAGCATCCAACATAGTCCCCTACGGCTAGGCAGGCTAAAGTAGTATCTACATGATTATTTACGTATCTTGTCTTCAAAAATTTTTTCATTCTAATGAATTACATTTTCATAAAATTTCATTCAGTTTTCGCCCTTATTGTGGACTCGTTAGAAAAGCCTAAAGCCATTCATAACGATGTTCCATGCAAAACTAAGACAGTATCCATGAATAAGTATGAAATATTTATATTTGACATTGACTGATAAAAAACAACAGATCTTCACCTATCTATTAGCTAACTAGTATTGGAGCCTATATAGATAGTTTTTCTTTCCGCTGTTTGCAAAATCCTATAAAGAATATGTTTCACGAATAATATGTTATCCGCAACTTCTTTTGGGCATTTAAAAGAGAAAGAAGAAAAAACTCGTTTGTCAGTTATCGCCTTGCTTGTTGTCATAAAATACATGTTTGTACAAGATGCAGATAATTCTATCATAAGGATTAAACGTCTTCACATACCATAATTAATTTTTTAAAGTAAGGGTATGTTGAACTCTTATTCAGGGGTGAGTTTTAGATATTGAGTTTTTTAAATTTAATAACTCTGAAAAATAATTTTAAAGTTATTGTATTAAAAACCACCATGAAAACAGAAATTCAGTGAAAAATATTTGCACTTAATTAAACCCCTAGTCAGACTGGTAGGAATCCTCATAATGAAAAATAAACAAATACCATCATCTACATTTTTATTAGCTTTAATTTACGACCTGTAGCATTCGATTATCTTTTTTCAGTGCAAAGTTATGAAGTACGCAAAAACATTCAAATTTTCCGGCCACTCTTTTAATGTCATAATTTAGCATTTTTTCAGTAATTATAAACCAGGAAGTGCTGTAAAATATTAAAAAATCAACATAAAAATAAAAACTAAAATTGCAAATTAAAGGTTAAAGTGTAAACTTTTCGATGGCGCTGTATTTTATTATTATACTCTTCGCAAATACAAAACGAAGAATATATTGCATTCGATTGACACATTTCTAAAACCAGCAATATTGCTCGTAAGGAAAAAAAATCATCATCACCGTATAGGTGATCGAATTCTGAACAACTTTTAATATGTCTGTCCTTCCGTCGGTCCGTCTGTCCGCCTGCCTGTCCGTCTGTCTGTCCGTCTGTCTGCACGTCTGTCCGTCTGTCTGTCCGTCCGTCCGTCCGTCACGATTCTTTTAAGCACGATAACTTAAGAATGAAAAGTTCGATAGTATTGAAATTAGGACAATAAGTTAGTGTCAGCTAGAGGAGGAACACCTTTGAACGAAATTGATCAATAAATTAGAAATTTATTAATTATTAAAATTTAAAAACAAATTTTAATGTTTTGTAATTAAACAAAAAAAATGTCTGTCTAAAACTAATGTTATTTACAAAAAAAACTGCAAAGAGTATTCTGTAGAATGTGCAACAATTATATAAAAAGTGCAATAAATCAGCAAAGAGTATAATGGCTAGCTTGTTAAAGATTTCTCATTGCATCAGAAAATATTTCGAAACCCATGATTGAGGAAACGGTATCCTTTTTTCATACAGTTGCTATGACTTGTATGATTAATTTAAAGTCTCATAACTTAGCAAATAGAGATAAATGTCAAACTTTCAATATATAATAAGCGCTTTGTACCCAATTCTTCCGTTATAAAAGAAACTGATTTTAAACAAGAGCAAAAATGTTGCGGCGAGCGTCTCTCGTTTTGTATGTTGAAAATCAATTGAATATAAACTGTGTGTCCTACAGGTGTATTGTAGATTACACTATTATTTTAATAGAGACTTGTAGTTCTTAAATTGATATAGATCTTTACAAAAGTTACTACAATACAAAAAAAATACTTTTCCACGGCTATTTTTTTTTTTTTTTTTTATTACCATTTTGTGCGTATGATAATAGGAAAAAAGTAAAAGTGGGAATAGACATGACTTTACTTGATTATGACGTTTTACCGAATCATTAAGAACAATGAAGTTGCTTCGCTAACTTCTCTTTGGAAACATCTAATTTTAGATTTGGCATCTATTGAAGATGAATCGCAAGAAAATGAAAACAATGAAAATGTTTACTAGAAAACTCTGATCAAGAAGTTTATGACCAAACAGAAATCGTCGATGATAACGATGAAAGTATATTTTATTATTGTATTATTAAAATTATTTTTGTATACAATACATAGATAAGTAATTTGCAATCTTTACTATTATTTTAATGATGCGGTTTTTCCCAAAACCCATAATTTAAAAAGACATTTTCGAAAAATTGCTTCATATTACCCTTTTATTATGACGACGTTTAGCTGAAGTATACCCTAAGCTAAGCAACTGAAAGCAAAAAAAAATTGGCTAGCTAATTCATTCAGGTTTTGATAAATTTGATTTTTTGGAAAATCTACTAGTAACCAAAATGTGTATAATTTACACTCAACGCCCGATATGATTAAACACGTCGATATATTTTTCTCACTTCGGTGGTCACAGCGAGCAACAATGAAATTCAATGAATGGGATGTGTCGATGTCTTATCATGTGCCTCTGCAGCCCCATTCCAGAGTAAGCGAGTTCCATGCAAATTAATGCAGATTACGTATTTGTTACCAGTCATGGTCGGCTTTAATTGAATTGTATGCCGAAACTAAAACAGTGCTTAAAATGCATAGATGAGGGGAGTTTAACATATTTTACATTAGAAGGATTATCGCTATCTGCCAGTTTACCTAAACAAGTATGAAAGGGATCTGAATAAATTTTAAACACGTTAAAGTGATTACGACACGCTAATCGAAAGCACTAACAAGCGTTTTACAATTTTTTTAAATATGCTAAATGTATCGTAATAGACAAACAATAGCCTAGCGAATCTTCCAAAAAACAAGAATGTCACTAAACCATACTAAATATAGTTAACAACACTTTTTGGTTTATAATTCTCAAATGATGATACGTCTCTGAAATCAATTGATCAATCAATTAAACAAACAAATATTGTTCAGAAGAAAAGTATTTTTCACTGACAATAGTAATGTCAAAGAAGGAGTATAAACCAGTAAATGAAACAGACAAAATAACCACAGAAACTAGAAACAATACTATAAAAAATAACAAAACGATCTAAAACGAGCAGTTACTGAAAGAGGCTATAACATATGTTTCTGAAATTTAGTTAAATTGGGCTGTCGCTGAGCTATGTGATGAAGGCCTAAGGTAAGCAGGTGCTAGAACCTATATTTAGCAATACACCGTTTCAATTCTTGGAATTTGCGTATCCTGTCAGAATTAACTTTTGAACAATTACAACAATTTATAACAATAATTTGAAAATCGCAAAGATTTTTGCATGGTACAGGAAAATACCGTCGGATATTTCCTGTATAAGTATAACTGCACAAAAAATTTCTATACATTTTTCTTGAAATATGCTTAGAATGTCATGAAACGTCGAGATTTTAAATTTGAGCGAAAAAAAATGTTCTGTCTGTCGGTCTGTTGGTCTGTAGGTCTCGGTCTGTTTGTAACTTTCTTTGTCCGTCTTCTCGGAACTGTTTAAAATATTGACTTGAAATTTTGTACAGATATATATTATAACTAGATCCGGAACTGGATTGTTTTTTGAACATATCCGAGTGAAGCAGGCTGGTAAGAGTACAGAAACTTGAATTTTGGTGTATGTACTAGAAGCCAAGGCCTCAAATTTTTTTATAATATTTTCCATCCCCCCACCACCCCCCCGCTCCATTTTTATAGGGGTTGATAAAATTGAATTGAAACATTCGCTTGGCATTGCTACTACTTGGCAAAAAGAACTAGATTGTATTTTGGGATTATTCCGTTGAAGGATTGGGGGTTAAACAGATGTAAATAGGGGAAAATAATTAAAGCAAGTTGGTAAGAGTACAGAAACTTGAAATTTATTGTATGTACTAGAAGACAAGCCCTCAGATTTTTTTATAATATTTTTCAACCCACACCACCACTACTCCATTATTAAAGAGGTTGATAAAATTAAATTGAGATTTCACTTGAAATTTGTTACACGTATGTATTATAACGAAATCTGGAACTATATTATATTTAGAGATGATTCCGTTGAAGGATTGTGGGTTAAATAGGGGAAAATAAGTAAGGCAAGCTGGTAAGAGTACAGAATCTTGAAATTTGGTGTATGCACTAGAAGCCAAGGCCTCAAAATTTCTTATAATATTTTCCATCTCCCCATCACCACTCCACGCCATTATTAAAGGGGTTGATAAAATAAAACTGAAATATTCACTTGAAATTTGGTATACGTGTATATTATAATGACACCAGGCACTAGATTATATTTTGGGATTATTCCGTTGAAGGGTTATACTAGAAGCGAAGGCCTCATGTTTTTTTTATAATATTTTCCATCCCTCCACCACCCCTACTACCCTATTAGAAGACTTGAAAAAATTAAATTGATTTTCACTTGAAATAATTTGGTACACGTATGTATTATAACGACATCTGAAACGGGATTATATTTTAACATGATTCCGTTGAAGGAGTGGGGGGGGGAGTAGGTAGAGGTAAATAGGGCTAAATAAGCAGAGCTAGCTGTAAGAGTACAGAAACTTGGAATTTGGTATATATACTAGAAACCAAGGCCTCAGATTTCTTTTTAATACGTCTCAACGCCGACCGACATGGGGTCGTTTTTTAAAACTTGTGTCTTTGATAAATTTTGATATTTAAACTTATGTTCTTGCATATCTTCTTCTCGACGCCGACCGAAGCCTAGCGTCGTTTTTGTAAGACTAATATATTTGATAAAATTTGATGCCTGGATTCAAATTCCTGAATTTTTACTTCTCGACGCAGACCAACGCCTAGTCTCGCTGTTGTGAAACTTGTATATTTAATAAGTATTGATACCTAGATTTTAATTTTTGCATTGGTAGAACAGCGATAGCTGAACACCGACAGGAAGTTAATATAAATAAGGCCATTAAAAGTTCGTATTAAATGGATTATATTTGTCAAAATATTAATGACGATGATTCTATTCTATTTTACTTTGCACATGTTTATTAAATGTGCAACGCTTTATCTACTCAAAGCACGGAGAGCTTCACTTGTCACTATGTCTGATTCTAATTTTGCCCTTAATTAAAGGCGACTGGTAAAATATATAATTGCTCGTATGTTATTAAGTTGAAGACTGAAAGATATGTTACAGGGCTACGGATTCAAAGTAATATTCATGTAGACAATAATCAAACGCACTACAGAAGGAACTGATTAAAAACATCAATAAGGATAATGATGGCGTTTACGCGCTAATAGTGCAAGATAAATTGATTTTACGTACCACCACTACTCCATTATTAAAGAGGTTGATAAAATTAAATTGAGATTTCACTTGAAATTTGTTACACGTATGTATTATAACGAAATCTGGAACTATATTATATTTAGAGATGATTCCGTTGAAGGATTGTGGGTTAAATAGGGGAAAATAAGTAAGGCAAGCTGGTAAGAGTACAGAATCTTGAAATTTGGTGTATGCACTAGAAGCCAAGGCCTCAAAATTTCTTATAATATTTTCCATCTCCCCATCACCACTCCACGCCATTATTAAAGGGGTTGATAAAATAAAACTGAAATATTCACTTGAAATTTGGTATACGTGTATATTATAATGACACCAGGCACTAGATTATATTTTGGGATTATTCCGTTGAAGGGTTATACTAGAAGCGAAGGCCTCATGTTTTTTTTATAATATTTTCCATCCCTCCACCACCCCTACTACCCTATTAGAAGACTTGAAAAAATTAAATTGATTTTCACTTGAAATAATTTGGTACACGTATGTATTATAACGACATCTGAAACGGGATTATATTTTAACATGATTCCGTTGAAGGAGTGGGGGGGGGAGTAGGTAGAGGTAAATAGGGCTAAATAAGCAGAGCTAGCTGTAAGAGTACAGAAACTTGGAATTTGGTATATATACTAGAAACCAAGGCCTCAGATTTCTTTTTAATACGTCTCAACGCCGACCGACATGGGGTCGTTTTTTAAAACTTGTGTCTTTGATAAATTTTGATATTTAAACTTATGTTCTTGCATATCTTCTTCTCGACGCCGACCGAAGCCTAGCGTCGTTTTTGTAAGACTAATATATTTGATAAAATTTGATGCCTGGATTCAAATTCCTGAATTTTTACTTCTCGACGCAGACCAACGCCTAGTCTCGCTGTTGTGAAACTTGTATATTTAATAAGTATTGATACCTAGATTTTAATTTTTGCATTGGTAGAACAGCGATAGCTGAACACCGACAGGAAGTTAATATAAATAAGGCCATTAAAAGTTCGTATTAAATGGATTATATTTGTCAAAATATTAATGACGATGATTCTATTCTATTTTACTTTGCACATGTTTATTAAATGTGCAACGCTTTATCTACTCAAAGCACGGAGAGCTTCACTTGTCACTATGTCTGATTCTAATTTTGCCCTTAATTAAAGGCGACTGGTAAAATATATAATTGCTCGTATGTTATTAAGTTGAAGACTGAAAGATATGTTACAGGGCTACGGATTCAAAGTAATATTCATGTAGACAATAATCAAACGCACTACAGAAGGAACTGATTAAAAACATCAATAAGGATAATGATGGCGTTTACGCGCTAATAGTGCAAGATAAATTGATTTTACGTACCTCCAGACAGGCGTGGATTTAGGACGAAGCGGTTTCGCACCTCTGGGTGACGTTCTGATATGCGAAATTGAAGCATGCAGAAATAATGAATTATTTACGTTACTTAAATAAGATACTTCCAAGACTTGTATGAATATACACATTTTAAATATTATGTTAATGCTTGAATTAGCATCATGACAAACTCAGAAATATGTTTTCTTTTTAAGCGGTGCTCGGGGAATCTACAAAATATTACAATTAACCAGTATGATACTGGTAAATAACTTCTACGCCTGTGACTTTTACGTCAAAGGATCAGTTAAAGGTTGCTTTTTTTAAATAAACAACACAAATATGTATAAGAACTTGAAATTAAATATTTCGCCGACGTTTCGGAAATCTATTCTGTTACCTTTTTCAAGACTTATTTTGAAAAATCTTTTTTGCTGTGTATGATAAATACACAGCTCGAAGAATGTTTGTTATATTCAATATCCATAGATACTTACTATTTACATAGAATTGTTGATATAGTTAACAGTTTTTTAGTTTTTATACAATGTTAAGTTTGTGAAGTTCTTCTTTTAACATTGGCAACCAAGTTGTACAGACATTTACAGAACAATTCGACACGCAACTATCCTCATTCAATAATATTATCGCGGATTCTTTAATTTTTCTTTTTTGCTATCTGCCTCTTTAATTGTAATTTCATTTTTTCTTATATAATTTTGATGTTCGCCCAATCTTACACTAAAAGGTCTAGATGATTCACCCACGTATTGTTTGTTGCACTCACGCGGAATAATATAAATGTAGTTTTTTGAATTTTGCTCGTGGTTCTTCAGTTTCGTCTTTGTCAGAATGGATCTTAAAGTGTTGTTTGTTTGAAATACCGTCCTAATATCAAATCTATCACCGATGCGGCGCCACTTTTCGGATAATCCGCATACATAAGGAATTAACGCTGTGTAACGTATTTCAGGTTTTTGTCGTACCTGATTATTATTTTCAATATTTATGAAGGTTTTATCGACAAAACCCCCAGGGTATCGGTTATTTATAAGAACTTCCTTTATAAACCGCTTCTCATTGTTTAGTATTTGATCATTAGAAGGAATGATTTTGGCCCTATCATACAAACATTTTACAACACCCCTCTTAACGTGCATCGAATGATTTGAGTTGAAATTTAAATATCTGTTGGTATGTGTTGGTTTTCTATAAACACTTGTTTCAATTGTACCATTCACTTTTTTAATTAAAACATCTAAAAATGGTAATTCGTTTTTAGTTTCCCTTTCTAAAGTGAATTTGATAGAAGGTTCTTTATTATTTAAATGTTCCAAAAAACTATCTAGTAACTCAATACCATGAGGCCAGACTGAAAAGATATCATCTACTTATCTCCACCAGATAACCGGTTTGTATGCACAATTTTGAACATGTCTAGTCTCAAAATCCTCCATAAATATATTGCTTAAAATCGGTGACCAATTGAAAATAAGTTGTTTTTATACACATAGTTAAAAGTTCCATTATGGTATTTACACTCATTGTAGTTCTAGCTTGAAAATTATTTTCATTTAACAATTTGTCTTTGATTATTTTTAAAGTTTTGTCTACTGGGACGTTAGTGAGCATTCTTAGAGCCGTGTATTTATCATACGCAGCAAAAAAGATTTTTCAAAAAAAAATCCTTGAAAAAGGAAACCGAACAGATATCCGAAACGTCGGCGAAATATCTAATTTCAAGTTTTTATACTTATTTGTGTTGTTTATTTAAAGAAGGCAATCTTTAACTCATCCTTTGACGTAAAAGTCACAGGCGTAGAGGTTATTTACCAGTGATATACTGGTTAATTGTGATATTCTGTAGATTCCCCGAGCACTGCTTAAATAGAAAACCTACATGTGGCAGGATGTCCCAAAGAATTGAAGAAGGAAAAAAATTAAGATGCCTCAAATAACATTTAGACAAACCCAGAAATCTGATGTTCTGTAAGCGACCCGAAAAATTATTGCAAAAGGAGACAATGTACATTTCCGTTCTTGATTATTCGCCTAGTAACTTCCTAGATAGATTTCTCCGAGAAAACATTAAGTTTCTCTGCTTAACTATTTGACTGCAATGAATTTCGTGAATGTTAACACATACGATCAACTTAAATCAAACAACATTAAGGCAGTTAAATAAAGTTATTTAAAGTATTACTTAAAAGTTAAATTAAAAATTTTAAAAACCTCTGACACAATAAAATAAACTAGCTATTTTTTTTTCTGTAAATGTATTGTTGGACGTGGATTAATGGTTTTTAGTTAGGTAGGTAAGTACATTATTATACTTTTCGCAAATACAAAACGAAGAGTATATTGCATTCGATCGGCACATTTCTAATCGGCACATGTCTAAAACTTGCTGGTAGAGAAAAAAAATTCATATCAGTGTGTTGGTAATCGAATTCTGGACAACTTTCAAAATGTCCGTCCGTCCATCCGCCTGTCTGTATGTCTATCTGTCTGTCTGTCTGTCCGTCTGTCCGTCCGTCTGCCTGTCTGTCTGTCCGTCCCTCACGTTTCTTGTAAGCGCGATAACTTAAGAACAAGAAGTCCGATTGTATTTAAATTCTGACAATAAGTTAGTGTTAGCTAGGAAGAATCCTATTGCTTTTGAACAAAATCGATCAATAAATAAAAATATTATTAATTTTTCAAATGAAAAAAAATTGTTTTGTTTTGTAATTGAACAAAAAGTGTTTGAAACTAATATCATTTACAAAAAAAACTGCGAAGAGTATTCTATAGAATGTGCAACAATTACATAATAAGTGTAGTAAACTGGCGAAGAGTATAATGGTTAGCTCGTATGTTTTACTACAGATGTCATCATTATTATTATTATTTTTTTCCTTCACTGGTTTTGGATGCCTCCATTTAGCCATGATGTTTTTATTTTACGCTATACTAGATATATAACAACTAATCTATATTTAAAATCTATAATTCCATAAACTAATCGACCTATAACCTAACACGAGAGGACCAGCTAGTGTTACAAGACTCAAGGATTATTGGACAGGGACACACACTTCACGTCAAGGTGCCCTTCATGACGCCTTTGTTTAACACGTAACACACCCGGGGCAACGGTAAGGGGGTGATATAAAAACAGTGGATAAGAACAGAGAGGAACTGATCATCCTTAGAAGGAGCCTATACTGGAGCAGAGAGGAACTGATCTAAATCTATATTTTGACACGACATAACCTAATAAACTCCCAAAATATATATTTAAAATTTTCATTTGTGGTTACTATATATAGCAGCGAGGTACTATCCAATGGTAGCGGAATACAGTCCAACATTCTTCTTTTCAAGAAGTTCACACATATTGCGTTAAAATTGCAATCAAATAGCCAGTGATTGATGTTGCCAATATTTCCGTTGCAGTCGCAGATAGGACTATCGAGGATTTTCATCTTGAACAGCATGGATTTAAAAGCTCCGTGACCAAATAGGCAACGAATGTATGTTATAAACATTTGCCTGTTGTATGGGAATGAGACGAAAGATGGTTTAGAGTCATCATTATTCGAAAATAAAAATCATAAGTGCATCGAGGACCGCTGCTGTCTATAACTACAGATAGAAACTTATTTTACATAATATAAGTGCATATTTGATTTCATGCATTATGTTACTTCTAATAAGTATGAGAGTTGTTCATTTCAGCGGTCCCCGATGCACAAGATATTATTTAAAACTGTTTAAATTTATTCAGGTAAACATTAATTTAAAATGTGAAAAACACCGGATCCTTCGCCATTTCTTAGAAACCAACGAGTATTTAACAATGAAACCTAAATATCTTTGAAACTGCGTACCCGTTTTCCACCAAACATGGCTAAGTGCCATCTTGCAATCTTGCAAAAGCTGGTAAGCTTTTGAAATGAAAAATCATAGACGAAGGGTTTAACTTACAACACCTCTCCTTTTTGCGTCGGGTGTTAAAAGAGACAGCAGAAGGAACAGCTACAGATACATTTTCTAATATACAACGATATTTTATATCTATATCAAAATTTTTAGAATATTTGCCCAATTCCAAACGCACTGGCGACTAGGGAATGTGTCATCTTTATATGCGATTTCGAATAACGTCGAGTCATCTAGTGGGACTAGTATTTTTATATATTTACCCTAACATGACTTGTTTAAAACGGTAAATTTAGAAAGCTTAATTTTTTAGAATAATAGCAATTTAAATACACATGTTTTCTATTAGATCCGTTACGTACACGTATTACTTCTTTCTTCTATTAGATGCGTTACGTACACGTATTTCATGTATATTGTTGTGACAACTTTAGTCACGTCCCAGAAGCAGTGTGCAGACTGACCAGATTACAATTTCACATATGCATCAAGAATCGAACAATGCAATACTTGCACGTTAGGTTTCAGACATTAGATAAATAATTTTAAAATTAAAATATAAACTTCAGTCAGGACGCAAGCCTGCGTTTGAAATGAGACACACTGAGAAATATCTAAATAAAATAAACATAAACGGTAACGATAAGCTTCACCGCAGATGTGTAATGTACCAATTTTGTGATAGACAGTTTAAATAAGGTAGTTAGGACAGCATGCAAACAAACATCATGACTGTACCCGTTATTCCTGAAAATGTTTTAATTGTTAGTATATTGGAAAATGTATTAGGATAGATAGAAGAATTTTTAATAGTAACAAAACTTAAAGTATTGATTATATATGAAATTAGGAATTGGTCTAAAATAAGAAGAGAAAATCAATTTTAACATGTATCTAATAATAGGAGAAAAATATGAATAAAAAAAATGTTTCAATAATTTTGAAAATAAAATCTAGCAAGATAACAATAACTTGTCAGTGGGAGAAAGTTAAAAAAATAGTTTTTGTTTTGGTATCTGTTTATGCAAATTTGGAAATGAATGGACGTCAAATTTGAGAATAAAATTTGGATTAATTATCGAAATATATAATTAAAATTGCAAAACTTGAGGTTTCTAAGTAAGAAATCATACCCAAGTGGATAGTTCCAGTTTTCAAATGTCTTCAGAACTAGATAAATAAAAGTTATATGATTAAAAATTGTTCCAGCCAAGTTAATAATAAATACAAATATTGTACATTGACGCCAAGCTTGTAACAAGGAAATTTGTGCGACGAAAATTATTTAAAATTACAAAGGAAGGTAAAGCACTTACTTTCTTTTAAAACATTAAACTACCGAAACCTAAAATAAAGTGTAAGAAAACTAGATAATACAGATATTTTCCTGAAATTATTTGCAAGACAGCCATTTTCGTAGAAGGGGAGCACTGGATCGGTGGTTGAAAAGTAGCGCGCAAGAAGAAAGTATCAATTGATAATAGAACTTCAAATTACAAGGTAAAAAGATCTTTTTACTACATAAAATTCATAGGTACCAAAGTTTGAAAATAATAAAGGCCAATTTATTGCGTATTAATTTAGTTTTAAGATTTCTTTGTTGTTATATATATTTTTATGTTATATCCTAAAATTTTTACAAGGTTGATTATCTAAACTAATAAAGGTTATTGTATACTAAAATTTCATGGTGTGTTTCATTTGAAATCCTAGTTTGCTGAATAGAGAGCGCACTGAGCAAGGAAACCACTATCATCCCTGAAAGAGAACACTCTCATGTTTAATTTGTATGTGTGTAAGTGTGTGTTTTTTATAAAAGATAAACTGGTAGACTTTGTGACTCCTAGCGCCCGACGTAAGAACACAATATTTTTAATTCTAAAGGAATTAAACATATTTTTAAATTTAAAACTTCAAAATCAAAATTTTAAATTTTTCATAAAAAAATAGCACATCACTTTACATATCATAACAATATATTTGTCAGTAAGACATAAACTTAAGTATTTATTTTAATCTATTGAGTTCCTTTAAGATTAATGTGTTGTTACTGAAGAAAACTGTCATCTGCCTTTCTGGATATTAATATTAAATTAGTGAATAGAAACGTATATATTAAAAAATATAGCAATCTGATAATTTCAAATTAAATATACATATCATCAAGCCTCCTACCGCAGACACAGTAGTTAATTATAATTTACAACCATTTTGACAAATTGAGCGTTCACCCTTTCATATTTTAATACATAGACATACGAACTTCCCTTTACATGAGAATGATTTTAATACTGAATTAATTGTAACTAATCAGAGCAAAAAATAATGAATAACACGGGTCGTTACTAGATAATGTGGTAAAAAACAAACAAAGAAAAAGGGATCAAAATCAATTTTTCACTATACCAATATACGGTTTGTAGATTATTAATTATATTTAACAATATAACAACAATATTCAAAAAAAATCATCATGTAGATATTTCTACAATAAGGGTGAATAAAACAACTTTAAGAAGAATATTGATCAATAATAACAAAATTAAATTAAAAAGACTCTTTGTAAAACATTGATTTTGTCACAGTTCACATACTGTGCTCCAGCGTATGGTCCTGCTTGGACAGGGATTGCAGCAACCGTATACAGCGTGTGCAATATTCATTTATTCGATTTATCTATGGTACACGTAAATTTGAACACGTTTCACATAAGTTACCAGAACTCCATTGGCGGAATAAGCAAGTTTCAATTTGTATTTTTCATAAGATCATCACAACGAAGGCGCCTTCATATCTTCATAATAAAATAACTTTTCATAGTGATGTTCATATTCTCAATGTCAAGTCTAAAGGTGTACTTAGTCCGCCTATGCATATAACTTCATTCTATGAGAAAGATTTCAGATACTGCATTTATAAATTATACAATCAGGTTTCATTTGTTGCTAAATTATTTAGTGATGTCACATTTGAAAAATAATAAGTTTTGTTAGGATAGTCAGAATAGTTACATGTTATATTTATACATATATTGTTTTAGTTTTCTATACATCTTTTTTACATTTATTTAAGGGCATCTCTTTAATATATATGTCAAGGGTTAAGTGGCAGAACACACTTGTGAAATTGCCCTTGAGATTTTCAAGACATTTTTATTTTGTATGTGCTCTCATTCTCTTATGTAAAATATTATTGGAAATAAAGGAATCTATTATTATTATTACATCTCTAAATTTACGCAAAATTCTCCCGAGTCTGGGAGATACACTGTATACTATACAGTTCTGATATCTTGTACATCTTCATATCTTAGTGTGCTTAATCAAAAACCTCATTTAATTTAAATCCAACTTATTGTGAGTTGTAATAATACATAATTGATCACTTGAAGATTTAAAATTTCAAAAAATAAAATAATTGTAACAATATTTTTTAGGACAAAATATTTTTGTTATAGGTATTTCAACGTTAAAATATGGTGCTGCACCGGAAGATGATCTTATCACATATTATTGATAAATTTGGCACCAGACAACGAAAGGAAAGTGGTAAAAAGCTTATTCAATTCTATTTAGAGAGTATTTATCCCACTCTGTTAATTCTGTACTATTTATTATACTTAAAAATGCGATTGACTCTGATGATGTTAACTGGTGTTAATGTTATTGAGCCCAGTAAAACGATCCCTCTGCAAAATATAAAAATTTACTACGAAATTAAATCCAGACAAAAAATCCCATGAAAAAATCTTCACTGAAACATTGAAAAGATTTATAACCACCTTTGGCGTCATCTTTCATAGAAATCTGCATAAAAAATTATTTCAGAAAAAATTACCAAAAAAATTTTCATCTCGAGGATGACGGTGAATCGCCTTTGGGCTCCGTCGTTCGAATTTTCAAGTTACACGGAGCGGAAAACCAGACCGCCCGATACACTTTTCGAAAGTACCACGAATTTGGTTTTTCGAAAGTACTACGAATAAAATCACATGGCGGAAAGCTGCTCCAACAAATTTTTCGAACGTACAACTAATTTAATTTTTTGAAACTACCAAAAATTTAGTTTTTCGAAAGTACAATAAAAAGACTTGCAAAAGGCGGAAAACCGCTCCTCGAGAAGAATTTTTCGAAAGTACCACGTGGTTCACAGGGCGAAATCGTCAGCCAGGATTTAGCGAGTAGCTATTTTAAACGTCAAAATTTAGGAAAAAATCAATGGGACGGTTTTTCCAATAAAAACCAAAGTCCTCATTTAATTATCCTCAAAGTGGGAGAGCATAATCCTTGTGCAAACCACCAGAACGTACATAAAATTAGTAAAAAAATTTAAAGTCGGACCCAATTCCGACGAACCCAATATACTTTTAATCCAGGCTCAGGCGGGCATCGCCATAGTAGTCGCTCGAATGCGAGTCGACGGAAAAAAAGTAAATTTGGGTTCGATGCCGATAGTAGGCTTATAAAAGCAGGGAAACCATCGAACTCATACAGGTAGCTTCTTTAAGCATCCCGACAAGGATTTCAAGCATTTCGATAATGTCAGTGCAAAATTAAAAGTGAATAATTTTCCAAAGGTTCCGCATACATTTTAAAATCGTTATTAATTGGGAGTCTGAATTTTGTACAGTCGATTGTCATAGTTCTCTCGACGCTGGATGAGTTACACTCCTACGGGAGGTAACGGCTTGCCGAGTGGTGGTGCTCTTTGATGTTTGCCTTTTATACATTAGTTAAGTATTGAATACTTATATTTTTTTACATTTTATGAATTATTTCAATAAATGAAAATATATTTTGAATTCGATTTCTTATTGATCCACTAATTATAACATTTGTGACCGACGTGCGATTGTGTGGCGTGAGTCGGACAACTACTTACCGCAGGTCACCTTTGATTCTGCAGGTTTGTGTACTTGTTCGAGTACTCATAGAATCAATCGACGGTCTTAATTATTAAGAAGTGTTTTTTAGAAAGTGCTAATTATAAGATATATTTATTAAAAGTGCACCGCCAGACATAAGATCTCGACGGAGAGAGCAGACTGTAGCAATCACAGTAAGTCTATTTTCGTCTTGGTGAGTCTGAAGGGTAACTTGAATCCCCCTTGTGAGTAGAGTTGATATGTATCGTAGCGGCGACACGGCTCCGGCCTAAATTATATAAAATCCTGATCGTGTCTATCAGACCCTACGATACTAGGTACATCTACATTAACACAGTAAATTCGTATATAGAAATAGCGAACTAATGGTTATGTCGATATAACAGGAACCAATACAATTGGCTAGCTAAAAGTTTTTATGACAATGTAACAATTCAGTTGGTAAGTAAATTAAAATTCATTTAAACTCCATCTCGAATGCTAGAGAAAAGAAAAAATAAATCCTACCCTGCTTCTTAGTGATTTGCAGCAGTGTTACTACTTCGAAGAGCTACTGCCTCGCCCTCTATTAGTAAACCGTCCAATTAAATTGGCAAAATTTAATACATTTTTCTAATGTATTACAGGCAGTACTATAAACAACGCCAAAAGGATCCTTTTAGAAAAGGATACTTTATGTTTAAAGTCAACTTCTTGCATAAAGTATCCTTTTCTAAAAGGATACTTTTGGCGCTGTTTATGGTACTGGTTGATATCTCTTATCAAATATTTATTATTTAACTTTTTTTCACATTTTATATATTTATTCTAGTATGCATCATATTTTATTTGAATATTTGAGTCTCATTAAATAATATAAAAAATGTATGATGAATTACGGACGATTGAGTGGTACGTTCGCGTATAATAATTCAAAGGAGAAAACTTTGGAGACTTAATTTCATTTAGTATTCAAGTATAAAATATGCTACAGAATAGATTTAAGTTAATTAGTTTTAATAATTAAATCAAATCTGAATTCTGTTGGTTTGTTTTTAAGAACACTATTTTGAAAGATTAAGGGCTGTACACGCGGTATTTGACCCTGGTAACGCAGCCTTAACGACGATTGATTTAAAGTGTTAAAGTTCTACACAAATTACTAAACATGTTTAATAATATCGTCCCTATGGTGCCAATTCGTTTTATGTAAAGCAGAAGCACTCTGGGTCAATTAGATATTAATATCTCATCGTATATCGAAAGCGTAAACGCACTGAAATTAGGGAAATTTCTACAGGTTAGATTGAGTAAAACCGTTCGAATTATTTAAAATTGCTTTAAAGTACTGTTTACATGTATCCCGCATTCAGTCCGTTTTTATCTTATTTCACATTGAAATGTTTCAATTCCAGATTGGTCTGTTAACAATTTTGTCTCGCTTCTTCACTCAGGACTTTTGAGCCGCTCCAGTTATTTCACTTCAAGTAAAAATTGCGTTCATTCACATTTCCGGAATTTCTATCAAATTTGTGAAGTAAATGTAGAAAAAGAATACTTGCCGTTATACAATATTGCACGAGCGTCACAAACTGCACTGAACATATTTCGAGCAGTAGATTGAAAACTTGGTAGTCTAGAGAGACAATTTTGAAAGGAATGTTAAGGAATAAAGTCGGATATAAAATAGCTAAAGCTTGATATTCGCTTTTCATCTCATCCTCTAGAATTAGACTGACTTTTAATATAAACTACTATAGGGACTATACAGGGTTGGGTAAATTTGTGGAAACCCCTGATTTCTGGTTAAATTACAAGTTCAATTAAAAACTACCCTTAACAGAAGTTTTTGTAGTATTCTTATTCTACTCAGCGACTTAAATGAAATATTTTCACAGAGATGGATAGGCCGAAGAGAACATATTGAATGGCCACCGCGATCGCCAGATTTAAGTCCTATAGACATCCTAGTCTTTCGATCTGGAGGTTATCTACTAAGTGTGGTGCATTTGTTTGTCCCTTACAGCATTATTTATTTATTGATTTAGCATACACTTCTCAACAGGTATACCCTATTTACAGAGCAGGACGGATACATAAAAAACAAAATATTAAGTATTTGCAATATATATTAAAGAAATATAAAGTACTCCTAAAGGTAACATAATATTGTAACTAAAGAAAGACAGATCAAAAACAAGAAATATAAAATGCACAAATAAGATGAGCATAATAATAAAAGTTATAATTAATAATAATAACTATTATTATTATTTAATTACACAACACACGTAATTGCAAATTTTCTGTTTTAAAATATGATTTACTCACTACTTAGACTTATACGACACAAAATCGTAACATATCTGATTTTTTTAAATTGTCAGTGCTGGATAAAAAAATCGAAGCTCCCAGAATAGCACGTATTAAAAGCCATCTTTTTGTGTGCAGATACTAGCTTCCATGACTGATTAATTGACGTCAAAAACACAGGGGGGTATAGTGGGTTTCGATTTGTAGCTCAACAAAAACTTTTGCTTCGCGTTAATTTTAAAAGCGTCGGCATTAAATTCTTTTTATGCCCGTTTGACAAATTAAGAGTGATAGGTTATTTAACAAACATGTAATACTGTATTGTTCTTACCCAGAGGAAGATGTTCCATCTTAAATTTCTTTGATAACGTTTTTCAAATTCACTTACGACACAGCGAAAGTTAACTTGTCTTAAAGTAGCGAACTGTACACACTGATAGCACGATAAGAACTACCTGTACTGGGCAAATTTGCCTACCTACCACCATAAAACTCTTTGTAATGTGTGCTCTGGGGGTTTCTCTTTCGTAGTAAAACTTGTTTGGGACCCTTCTGAGAAGTTGGTAATTTGCAATTTTGGCCAGCTTTTAAGAATTTTGACCCACTGTGCTCTGTGGTGGAAACCATAAAATTATTTAAAACTGATTTTAAGATTAGAAAAGAAAGAAAACATCATACTGCTTGTAATATTGTGACAATTAAAAAATTATTGACATAACATAATCATTAGAATTTTTTTTATAATCCTTTGGTAATTAGAAAGCCATGTAGAAATGTGTAATTTCAAAGATATGTTTGTTTCATTTGTTCTAATTGATCTGATGGCTGATACGAGGAATCTGTAATAAACGTCTTCAAATCCACACCTTGAAAACATCAATAGGTCGTCTGTCTACCTCCCTAACATTTTCTACCTCAGAGGCGTAGGTAAATATGGATAATACCAGAGCAGTATCAAACCTTATCTTTTATGCGATCTTGTATTGGAACGTTATATAACAACTATGAAAAGATTGATTGCCATATTCTATTCTGTATTTACATGATCTTTTGTTTAAAAAAAGTAACAATTATTAATAATTTTAATATTCCTTAGCAGACGTTTTGTGATCCATGCATTACTCCAGTTGCTTCTCTTCGTTGTGCGGTACGTTTGACAACATCACGTATGCCATCTATCGCGATTATCTGGCCTAATAGATCTCCCGATTTAACTCTCCTTGATTTCTTTCTGAGACGACATTGAGGTAAGGTGCGCTGGAGTGCATTAGAAAACTTGGAGGATATTATATTTATATTCAAATGATTTGTTTTTCACTCCCGATGCTACTTGATAACCCAAACAAAAATTAATATTATTGGTTATAAGTACCAAAACAAATTTTGGTTTCCCCATGTTCGGATCTATTATATAAAAACAATTGAGGGTAACTGTCAATATTCTGTTTTTAAAATGAAACTAAGCTCTATACGTATGTTTACATCCCATGATAAATACTGATCTAAATTCAATAAACTTCAAGTCCTGCTAAGAGACTACCACTTACTCGTGATACTCGAAAGGGCTCCATGGATGGGAATAATCCTCACGTCTATGAGAAAGTATTATTAGCATATATATATTTATATTCAGATCGTGTCCGAGCTTATAGAAAAGTTGAATTTGTGGGAACTGAATTGTACACCGCTTTGTTTTAAATCGAAAACTTTTATTCCCATCTGCAAAAAGTTGGGACTAATGCAAGCAAATTATTGTTCGTAATGAGTTTTTTTAAATTTTCTCGCAATATTGGTGGATGTATTAACAATGACAACTTTGAAATAACTTTGCAGACTGCTGGAAAGGAACTAACGCGTAAATGCTCCTATAAGCGATTTACATTTGTGGGTTAGAATTTATTCAAATGAAGATTTAAAAATACAGGGATCCTTCGGTGTAGAAGTAATTTTTTATAGAATTAAATTCTAAAGGTAGGTGTGGGTGTGACTATACATATAAGTTTATTCAGAAGTGAATTTCCCATTCCCATTCCTCTGTATTGATTACACAAAAGAATTTCAAATACTACTTAAGGTGGCCATTCCCTAGAAAGGGGCTTCCGATAGGGAAATATTTATTATTTTTGGCCATAACTTTCTTTTTTTAGTACGTATATTTAAAAAAACTATAAGAGTATCTAAGTAGAACCATAACAAGACTATTACTATGAATTTTCACTCAATAATTTCAGTGGTTTACAAAATAGCTAGATTTAATTTTAAAAATTATGTTAATCATCCTATCACGTAGTTTTAAATCTAGCTGTTTTGCAAACCACTAAAATTATTGAGGCAAAATTCATAGTAATAGTCTTGTTATGGTTCTACTTAGGCACTCTTATAGTTTTTTTTTAAATATACGTAGTAAGAAAAAAAAGTTATGGGCAAAAATAATAAATATTTTCCTATCGGATGTCTCTTTTTAAGGAATGGCCACGTTAAGCATTATGTTACAACCTGCAAACAAATTTCTGCTAGGATCAAGAAAAAATATTCACATGTACTATGCAAGTAAAATGCAATAAAAATACTTATGAGTTATTTACTTAATACAATTGAATCATGTTCCGTTATTCTAAAAATATTTACGTAAATAAAAAGACTTCATATTCCCAACAAATGGATAACGATAATAGAATCTACAAATATTATTTTCACCTAAGATCAGACTTTACTATTTCAGGTTATCAAACTTACAAGAAAAATGGCGAACAAACAGTCAGACGACTTGATCGATGCGATGGACGGATGGACGAACAGCAAGACATTTTGAAAGTTATTCAGAAGTTGATGGTGA
Organism: Stenurella melanura; assembly: GCA_963583905.1. Lineage (NCBI taxonomy): Eukaryota > Metazoa > Arthropoda > Insecta > Coleoptera > Cerambycidae > Stenurella > Stenurella melanura. The sequence continues at coordinate 124,269,611 of OY757314.1, forward strand.
TAATAACTAAGTTATATTGATGTTAACATTATATCTGACATATGCCTGTTTTTGGGGCAAAACTCAATTTTTTCAAATGGAACCATATTTATTAGTACTATTAATAAGGAATTTATTCGTATGTCATATTAAAATGTGTGATGAGTACAAACAAAAGTACAGCTAAAAGAAAATAAGAAAATACAATTTTGTTCTAATTACATGTTAAGAAGTAACTAAGGTGGCTTTGAAAACAATGAAATGTTTAGCTTGTCAAACATTTGTTGCTTTAACAGTGTTTTTGTCGTGTCTTTAAAAATTGTTTAAAATTCTTGTTAGTTGTGTTCAAAATGCCGCAAATTTATACAAGATATGAAAATGTGGACATGTTCATTATTTATGGGGAGAGTAAGAAAAATGCAATTGCAGCTATGGACCTTTTGTGGCCGACGATATCCTGATAGATAATGTCCAGCGAAAAATTAATTAAAACGTGTTGAAAACCATTTTCGAAGAGAGCCCAACAATGATCCCGAAGAAAACTTCATTATTGACGAAGGAACGGAAATTAATGTTTTGGCTCGAATAGAAGTTGATAAGACTGTTTCTTTAAGGCAAGTTGGGTTTGAACTGAATATCAGTCACCAAACAGTAAGCCGAATTTGGCATAAATACATACCACTATAAATCTTTTAAGTACCAATTGCACCAGCATTTGTACGAAAGTAATTACGAACGTAGGATGGAATATTGCAATGGGATTTTGCATAATAACGTGCAGCCAAGCAATGATTTTTTGGGACTGATCTTATTTTCGGACGAGTCAAGGTTTACAAATTTGGGATTATTTAACCGACAAAATACAAAATATTGTTCACAAGAAAATCAAAATTTATTACGGGAGGGTAACTTTCAAGTACAGTTCGGTTCCAATGTTTGATTTGGAATCATCAGTCCAATAATAGTTGAAGGGCCTCTGGCTGGTGTCAGATACTTGAGATTCCTGGAAAATGAGATTGAGGACATTTTAGATGAGTTATATTTAGATTTAGGACAGGGAATGTATTTCCAACAAGATGGCGCTCCTCCCCACAATTCAAGGATAGTATTTGATTACCTTCAAGGAGATTCGGAGAAAACGTAATTTCGACGAGTGGTCGCGTGCGGTGGCCTCCAAGGTCACCTAATTTAACGCCCCTTGATTTCTGTGTTTGGGGTCATTTGAAAAATATTGTCTATGCAACCGCCGTTGCAACACATGAAGACCTGTAGCTACGAGTGAGACGAGCAATTAATAGCATAACGGTCCAGCAATTGGCGAACTTTCTTCGGGAAACAGCTATGCGAGTGCATTGACGTTAATGGACAGCATTTTGAACAACTGTTGTAACGTTTTGTGTTAATTTTTTGTATTCCAAAACTACCTTATGTGTAACAAGGTATTTAGAATAAAATTGTAATTTCTTATTTTCTTTTAGCTATAATTTTGTTTGTATTTATCGCACATTTTAATACGACATATGAATAAATTCCTTATTGATAGTACTAATAAATGGTACCACGATATCGATATGGTTCTATTTGAAAAAATTGAGTTTTGCCCGAAAAACAATTTTGGTCAATTTCTTTGCTCGTAAATCACGTAATTTGGTGTTTTTAACGGGAAATGTCACTTATTTGGCATCGTTGGATTCAGAAAATTTTGCATAATTGGAAATGAAGAAAAAATCAATTGTATGTCAAAAAGTGCCGCTTATTATGTATGTAGTACATCCTAAATTTGAATCAATTATCTTCAAAACTAAAGGAGAAAAGGGAGGTATGCCATGGTCCTGTTACACCCGGTATGTTCTGTAAAAATGCTAGACTGAAGACAATCATGTATTTTTAAAAAGATTTTTTACATATTCAGGGGCGTTCGTCGCCCTCATAGTAAGGGTGTAGATTAAAGATAGTCTCAAATTTAACCACTTCTAGGGGAGACTATCCCCAAAAGCTGGGAATGTGCCCTGACAATCTATTACCATTGCCCTTTGTAGGGGCTTAACTATTAGTTTAAATGTTGCTTTGCCTAAAGAAATTACTTACTATCCGATGTCATCTAGCTCTTGGACTGTAAAGCAACTCTATTGGATTCACCCTTTTTCACTTTTAACATGTGACATGGAATTCAGCGTCAGCTACTTTGAAAATACCTAACTACCAATTTTAAGGTAATTCCGATGAAAACCTGTCCACGATTTACTATATATTTTTGAAGTTATAGAAAGCCCTGTATATAATTATTATTACATTTCGTATATCCTCACAGTAATAATTATGAGGAATATGAAAGAAATACTCTCTAACTGTATTAAATTGTTGAAATATAAAACACAGAATTGTTGTAGCTTAAACACCACGTTTCTATCACTCTGAGCATTGCACTAGACACATTTCAATCGCGTTAATTACTTCCGGCGTAAATTGAAATTTAAATCTACAAACCGCCCGTTAATCTATGAAAAAAGTACGTTCATATTCTAAAGCTGTAACCTGCTATCCGCGACCATAGCAGAAAAAACGAATTCCGGTTGTAATTATCAGATGTAAATTGTGTTGATGTTGCTGTTCCAAAATCAATTATTTTATATAAATTTTCACAAAGGCCAGAGGTGACTGGTTGCAATGGAGCACGTATGTCGAGCACCAACATAATCCCCAGAGACCAATATGACCAGAGCCTCACCAAAACCCACAGCAAGTTTAAATAATGACATTTACGTGATAGTGCTACTTATTATATTTTGACATGCATTTGATGAATTTGCATTCGTCTAAGGGCATGTAGTGATGAGTTGCGATATGTCGCTTATATATTAACTCTAACTTCATTAAACTAAACCGTTCTCCTTGACAATGATTAAGTATGTAAACAGCTACTGAATAGAATCATCTAATCATGGTTTATATTTGTTATATATACACTAATGAGCAAAAGTATTGCACATTTTTACTATTTGGTACTGTTTATTTAAAAATATTTTTAGTCCCAACGTAAAAACACAGTTTTTTTAATAATAAAAACGGTTTTCATGAATCTATTTAAGGTAAACAACCGGATTTCCAGTTAAAAAGAAAGATGCTTGGTGTTTCAATATTTTGATTATTGGAATGGGAAGGCGTATGCAAGCTGTATTATACCCTAGAGGAGGTAATACTTCAATAACTTCAAATTCAATGACGATTTTTGTTTCATTGAAGGGCCAGGTGATAACAAACTTTTGCATTTAATTATTGAATGTGTATTTGTTTATTGTTTTCTAATAAAAACATTTGTTTATCAAGTTCCAGTTTCTGGTTTACATAAAATCCCATAAATAAGTCGTATAAACTGTGTTTTCTAAATAATAAAACAAAAAAGATGAAAAGAGTAATAAACTATTTGAAAAATTCAATACATGCAATAGTTTTTATGCATTACTTTTGCTCATGAGTGTAGATTGTCCACTAGCACAGCACTTCTTATTCGATTTTATTTATCACTTCAAGAGAAATGATAAATAAAGAAACAAATGAAAACTTAGCATCATAGAGCAGGCAGAAACGTTCTTGAAATTCCCTAAATATATATTTTTAAATTATCATCTTTATCAAAAAATGAAAAGCGGCAAAGATGCTTGAGACTACCTGCGAAATATGGACCTCTAAATACCTGTAAAATAGCTATATCTGTTAAAGTATATACAGGGCGTCCCAGAATTGAGTTCACGGGCGGGAACCTGTGATTCCTGAGTTCATATTGGGCCCTTGTAATCCAACTTACCTTAGTCCAAAAATGCATCGCTGAGGAAGTACATCCTCTTAAAATGAAACAGAAAAAAACATTTTTTTCCAATAATTTCCGTTACATATAGTAACATAATTTTCAAATTTTGATGGGAACTATGTCTCTATAAGAACTCTATGTAAACTTGACAACAACCAAATATCTTTTGTTTATCAATTATTTTCATAACAATTTATATTTGATTGGCTATATTTTTTTAATCGCCCTGTAAAGTTACGGAATTCTTGAATACCATTGGCTGCAAAAACGTACACTTAACATTTTTTGTAAGATTAATCAAAATACAAGAAATTGTCGTTTTTTCATCCATTTGTATTTATTATTTATTTACATTTCTAGATTAAAATCTTGTAATAACACATAAGTACAGTTTATTCTAAAAAATATGTTAATAACAAATGCTCCATATGACGTCCACCTGTATCAGTACACAAATTAATACATTTAAAATTTTGTGTAATATCAACGAAAAATCAAGAATTATCATTCTTTCTCTACAGGTTATAATAGGTGCCTGTGAAACAGGAAACCTGTCGCGTTTCAGAAACAAAAGATATTTAGTTGTTATCAAGCTAACATAGAGTACTTATGGAGATACAGGTACCATGAAAATTTAAAAATTTAATCTTCAATATGAAGGAAAGTATTGGAAAACATTTTTTCTAACTAACGTTAAGAGAATATTCTTCCTCAGGGATGCATTTTTGGACTAAGGTAAGTTGGATTATACGGGTCCAATATGAACTCGGGAGGTACAGGTTCCCGTCCGGGAACTCAATTCTGGGACACCCTGTATAATAAAATAGGTGTGGGTTTGATGGTCCGTCACAATAAACGCTACACTTTGATTGGACATGAAGCCGTGTCTTAAGAACGAGTGGTGGGAGCAGTCTTAATTGTCCGAATATCTACTTAGATATACTTGATGAAGAAATATTTTTTTATATCTAGTTGCAATAGTTATTTATGTTACAAGGGAAGTGAGTGGTATTTATTAAATATATATAATGTAGATGGTGCAACTACTGGAAGCATAATACCATTAGCAAACAAAATCTATAGGCGGGACAGTAGACAATTCATCAATTTCTTTACTCATCGTGTGATTGGTCAAAGTGTATTTGAGAAGTTTTTGCACATTAACATTTCAACTACATGTCAATCTAATATAGTACACACCTATGGCTTTTTGTAGCCTGTTACTTCGTTCACTACATTACTTTTAAAACATGGCGAATCCACTGACTCTTAAGTTTCTGCAGCTGCATTAGTCAAATATTCATACCTAAGTATTTTGTTTTTACCGGATAAGTCACTTCGGAAATACGTCTTCATGTAACATAAAAATTATGACATAGAGAAGAAAGGTTAGTGAGCCATGGTAGAAAGGCCCTCTATAAAAAATATACCACCGATTTCTCTGCGAGTAAACCAATATATTCCCACAAATTAATTAAGAACAGTTGCACCAGATAATTCCCATGCAAAGTTATTCATGTATGCCAACTGGCTGACACAACCGTTGTTCGGCTTTAACTTGTTGAAATAAATCTCTTTAATTTCCGTCACTAATTTGATCATGTTAATGAAAACTTCATTCAGAGCTCTACCAAACACGTCGGCTCCAGTGAACCAGATGTCTTGAATTACTCGATAAATTTACACTTTATATTGCGAACAGTAGCCCTGTGTTTACAGGTTCGCTTTTATTTTTAATTATTTTATCACCTACTACTTCTTTCCGCCGCTCTTGATGCGTGACAACAGAGCAGGATAGATATATACATGAGCAGAGATGGCGTTGTATTTTTTTAACACGAGTTTAATTGAAATGAAATTGGACACGATATTAAACTGGGAATCGGCAAATATTATAATAAAAGAGGCAGATAATAAAAAAAGAAACTTAATGAATCAGCAACGATATTACTAAATGATAAATACGTATTTAATTATTGGGTTGGTCTTTGTACAATTCGGTTATACGTGCTAAAAGAACAACTTAACTAAATTAGAATTGTTTGAAATAAAAACATCCTCAGTTTTATGTAAATAGGTTAAGTTACCTTTAACATACAACTTGTTCATTGGTTTCGTTGATTTTGCAGCAAGTGTATTGATAAACAAGCTAACCATTATACTCTTCGCCGATTTCCTGCATTTTTTATATAATTGTTGCACATTTTATAGAATACTCTTTGCATTTTTATCGCAAATAAAGAAATATTTGTGAAGAGTATAACGATGTTAGTTTATATTATGAATACGTTTTATTCACCTTTGTGCCATATAAACATGGATAAGACAAGTCAAATGCCTTTGTATGGGCTTACAGATATTATACGTGTATAGTATATAGTAAAAAAGGGTATACAGTATACAGTAAAAAAGATACAAACAAAATAAGTATATAATAAAAATACAAACAAATATAAAAATAAAAATATAAAAGATATTAGCGAGTAACGGCAAAATACATGAAACCCGCCAAAGCTTGGTCCATAACCTTATCGCATTTGAAACAAATTTATTGCTATTAAGTTGATCAGCATTTGGTAATATTGCCTAATTAGCCGGTTTGCAATGTAACTATATTATTGCCAGAAATGTGCTGATTCGGCTATTGCTAGCGGATGGTACACAAATTGGAGCTGTTAATATATTAATTCGTTCTGTCAAAGAATCGGCAGCACTCGAACAATGCCAGGCACCATTAGATATGTTTATGGAAAAGGCACGTTCGATGATGTCAACGGAGCCGAGGGGATTTGACGGAGGGAATGAGGACACTTGGTTCCAAACTATCAATAGATACGCATGTATTAATATTTTCTATTCAAATTGTATTATTTCTTCACTTCGCGGAATATATTGTTATTTTTCTAAAGTACTAGTTTTATTACAATTTCTAACATCAGAAGTCGGGATTCACTCACGTGTCCGTGTAGTACAGTACAGTGTAGTGCAACCAGTTATTTTAGGAACAAGTACATTCAGTAACAATTGGACAGTATGGGATACTGTGGTATGGTATGGTAATTATGGTATCCTCTGGTATAGAACTGGCACACTGTGGTATGGTACCGAACGCTAGAAGATCCTCTCAAGGTCGTCGGTCGGTAAATGATGAGTCCGCTTATCAAATCAGTCACCTATGCCAGGTATTTTTAGATTGTATCGATTTTTGGCAAAGTACGGGAACACCAATTCTCATAATTCTCAATATGAGCTAAATTTATTTGCAAGCAGACATTGGATCCGCTTTTAAAAGTTAACATCGACACATAGTTACAAGTACATTTTCGTAGGTCAGCAATTGTGTGAAGTATCATGGTTTACCTATACGTACGTATTTTTATTTGGGATGACTGGAATGTTATGTGACAGTTTTAACTCAAAAGATTTATTCATGGTTATGACCTTGTTGTTACAATGTAAACTAAGATTTTCCAAAGCTCTCTAAGAATATGTTTTAGAAATCTATTCTTTGTTATAAGTTGTGGTGTTATATTAAAATACAACAGTCGTTGGAAGTAATGTTGTTTAGGTTATGGATCGGTGATGGGCGCCATTGAAATGTAAACATGGGCTGTTACTAATTTATAGAAAGGATCTAAGCAACATTATCTTAAATTATTACACACAAGGATTGTACCTCCATATTATCAATATTGTTTTCCTTTTCGGTCTAGGTAGCTGGAATTTGGTTTCTAATAACGCAGTGGGAGTGAGGACACTCCAGAAGTCAGGAAAGACCGTGCCAGAAATGTGCTGATTCGGCTATTGCTAGCGGATGGTATACAAATTGGAGCTGTTAATATATTAATTCGTTCTGTCAAAGAATCGGCAGCACTCGAACAATGCCAGGCACCATTAGATATGTTTATGGAAAAGGCACGTTCGATGATGTCAACGGAGCCGAGGGGATTTGACGGAGGGAATGAGGACACTTGGTTCCAAACTATCAATAGATACGCATGTATTAATATTTTCTATTCAAATTGTATTATTTCTTCACTTCGCGGAATATATTGTTATTTTTCTAAAGTACTAGTTTTATTACAATTTCTAACATTATATAATACAAATATATAAATTTAAAGAATTTAGATAATTAATAACTTTTTTATTTATTGATCGGTTTGGTTAAAAAAAAATGGGTCCTTCCTCTAGCTAACATTAACTTACTGTCCAACTTTTACTACAAGCCGACTTTTCGTTCTTAAGTTATCGTGCTTGCAAGAAACGTGACGGACGGACAGGCGGACAGACTGACAGACAGACGGAGGAGGGACATTTTGAAAGTTGTTCAGAATTCGATCACCAACACAGTGATATGAAAATTATTTTCCTACGAGCGATATCAACCGTTTTAGAAATGTGCCGATCGAATGCATTGTACTCTTTGTTTCATATTTGCGATTATTAGTCGCGTGCCTTTAGCATGAAAAATCTGAAAACCTCTAAAAGAAAAAGGTACAGGGTCAAGTAATTTCATTTTTGTTGCAGAGTTCAGAAAGGCGTTTAGAAAAAACAGTTATGTTTTGGTGGAAATGTTTGGTTTCATTTTTTTTTTCAATAAATGGCCAATATTAACAGCCAATTTAATTGAATTAATTGAAAAATTTGTTATCATTCACAATATGCCATAGAATTGGACGAAAATTGTTACTCTGAGGTTTTTGGGGTTGCTGATCACGAATCTGAAGTCCAATTTGGGAAATTCAAAATAGCGGAAAGGGAATCCGGCCATATTGTAGAAGAAATGTGAATGGATATCTTCACCTTGAAAATCTTCACTCGGGGGGTTCTTGTGGTCGCTGATTACGAATCCGAGATCGAATTTGGTAAATTCAAAATGGTGTATCGGAAATAGAGTAAATTTATTAGGAGAGACTCGTATCTTTTTTCGTTATTGGGTTTAAAATGAGTACTCGGGGGCTTTTCAGGTCGCTGACCACGAATCAGTGGTCCAATTTACGAAATTCAAAATATCGCACCCAAAGAACAATCAATTTCTCTGGAAAACCTCGTGTTTTTTACATTCTTGGCTGAAAGTATGAAAAATATGAGTATTTCCTGGAAAATATGCTACTTCCTGTCCGTCGTTTTAAATTCTCTCTAACTGGACAACAGATTCGTTATCAGCGATAACAAAAACGCCCGAGATCTCACTTTCCAAAAAAGAAAAGAATCCGGAGAAATGGACTGTTATTCCAGTCCGCCATTTTGAATTTCGTAAAGTGGACCTCTGATTCGTGATCAGCGACCTCAAGAACCCCGAGTACTCATCTTCAGCCCAAAAACAAAAAAATACGAGTTTTTCCTGAGAAATTGACTCTACTTCCGGTCCGCCATTTTCAATTTCCCAAATTAGACCTCGGATTCGTAATCAGCGACCCAAAAACCTCCGAGTAACCATTTTCGTCTAATTCCATGGCATATTGTGTATGATAACAAAATTTTCAATTAATTTAATTTAATTGGTCCTTAATATTGGCCAATTATTGAACAAAAAATTAAACCAAACATTTCCGCCAAAAAATCAAAGTACTATTCTTTCTAAATGCCTTTCTGAACTCTTTCTAACAAAAATGACAACTGACTCTGTACCAATTTTTTTAGAAATAAAATGCCAAAATGACGCGACTATATCTATACTGACCTCTCCAAAGCATTCGACGAAGTTGATAACTATGTTATTATGAATAAGTCGAAACAATTTTCATTTACAGCGATTTAGAACAATACATTTTATCATATTTCTCACCTAATTTATCTAACAAAAAACAATTTGTGACAGCTCATAATAATAAACATAATATTTTCTATTGATCCGGGTGCTTCACAAGGTTCTCACTTGGCACCCTTTTTGTTTTTGTTGTTTATAAACGATATTGTTGACTCAGTAAATATTGTGAAATACTGATGTATAGATATTTAAGATTATTCAGAATCCCACGAATTGTACATTAATGTAAACATACATTAATAAAATATTGAAGTAGTCAATTAATGGTTTATTAGTTAATTTAACGAGCGATAATAACTCTCGCAGATGAAGTTTGCAGCGCGAGACGTAGGAGAGTGCTGCATATCATCAACTGTGTTACTACCATTATCACAAGTTGAATACTATACTTTATCTACGATTACAACGGTAAATATGTACATAATACTTCATCTTCACTAACCAAATTCATCACCCTTGGCACCATAATTAATTAACTTGATTTGACATCGTCGAAACCATTCAAACATGTCAAATCAACATGTCTTCCCATCAATAATAATGACCACTCTATTCTATTTTGCCCGTTACATTGATTGGACAGGCCAGGATGCGGTTAAAGGCGATTGGCTGTACGCAGTGAGTTATAATAAAACACTTGTGCGTTATTACAAATCACGCTATTTGTTCATGGATACTATTACTAGTTCAGAATTCACTGGTACATTTGAAGGAGTACAAATTCAGGTTGCGACGGGAGTTGGTATTTAAAACTTAATTCGGTAACATTAGACGTAGCAGCACACTTACATATGGCAACATTCTCCCCGAATAATCCTGATACAATGTAAAAATGCAAAATGATGAGCTAGTAATTGCTATTATAAAGCAAATGCCCCTTTGTGTTTTTTGAACTTCTAGTAAATCTAAATTATTAAGTAGCTAATCAATGTATTTTTTCCTTAATTGAAAGCCATCGATTTATGTCAACAGATACGAGAAAGAACATCAGCCGTTTCAGCAGCGAGTCAGCGATTCTCACCATGTCGATTTATTTCCTATACTCAAAACGACCAGTGTTCATTGTAAATTACTGCGAAGAAATATACTTCTTAATTATTATCATTTTATTTTACGAATTTGATTTAATCGGAGAAATATTTTCTAACCAAACAGAATTTTTTGATAATTATCGTAGAAAAAAACATACTTAGAGAAATCCATATCGTAATCTGCTCAACTCAAATATGAAATAAGAAATTCTTTGTGAATGTATGTGAGTTTTCATGTGTGAATGCATGTAGACTTAAAATTCGGAACACATGTAAATTACCATAAGTAGAATTAAGACTCATTGAAATTGGGTGATAACTAGAAACTCAGATTTTACATAAATTATATTTTATAATAATTTGAAAGCAAAATATTACTAAGGTTCTTCATTAGGCAAAGAAAAATAGTACATTGCACAAGATACGAAAACTACAATATACAGTGTATCTCATAGGTTAAAACGAACTTTATGTACACTAGTTATATCAATTTTACTCCAAAATATTATTTTTAATTGTAAATAAATGCAAGTTGCAGTCGGACGATGCTAACTGGAAAGATGCATATATATTAAACAACTTCTGTTTTCATTTCAACTTTGTATCGATTGTAAAATATCAAGTCAGGATACTTCTCATTGAAACTAAACCATATCCGCCATACAGAATGATGATATACAAAATGATGACTCTGCAACATAGAGTGTGACTCTCAGGTTCGGATGAAAATTACGTAGGTTGGATGATAGATGGATAGATAGATTTATTTCTTCTGTATGAACATTACAAAAATAGGACAGAATAAGTTGAAGTAAAGAAATTTATAAACACAATAAATTACAAACATTATAAAATATATATAATAAATAACAGGCGTGCAGGGATAACAGGGATAACTAAATCAAAAACAGAGGTCGGAATAAAAATTAACGAAACCGGTAAGTTTTGGTATATATAAAATAAAGAGTAAGGGAGTTTTGCTATTTAGTAAAATTCACAAATTCATCAAGAGAGTAGACAGTTGCTTGACAATAAATTTGATTTCAATTCGGTTAAATTATTGTCTAATTTAACGTTAGAGGGCAAATTATTATGTAAATAACTACCAGCATATATGAGAGTTTTTTTAAATAGAGCTAAATAAAATTATTAATATGTGTATTATTGCCGTGTCTTGTATTGTACTCGTGCTTAATATGGTGTGTTGATAAACTATTGTTATGCTATAGACACACTTTATAAATAATTTATACAGTGTCCGCCAAAAAGTCTGCACCATATGGAACTTTTTTTGTTCAATTGTTTTATTATTCGAGCCGATTATCAGGCACAATTCCACAGTAAACATTTATGTATTTTCTCTATTGAAATATTTCAAATTACTCAACTGTAAACAAAAAATTAAAAATAAAACCGCTGCCTAAGCAATCACTACTTCTAGATCCAAATTTTCGATCCAAGTATCTTTGCACTCTAGTATGTGGAAATAATTCTTCATAATATTTTAATAAGTAATATTTGAGGCAGATGTAAAAATATTTGAAATGTTCGTTTCTAGCATATAGGTCAAAAATGAAGTTTCTGGACCCTTATTAACTTCCTCAACCTATTGTCCCCAATACACCCTCTCCTCCTTTAACGGAATCATCTCAATTTATAATCTAGTTCCAGATATCGTTATGATATACCGGGTGAGTCACGAATTGCGCTCGCCCCGATATTTCCTAAAATATTTGGAATAGAAAATTGAAATTCGGAGGCCTTATTGCACGACTAAAATGCCATCTTTTCAATAAAAAATCAAGTTTGGTGCACATCCGGTTTGACCGAAAATGCCCACAACTTTCTATTTTTAAATGGAACACCCTATACATTTTTACATTTTTGGAATCTAGAGGAAATTGTGAATACAATACATCCATTTTGGTCACTTTTTGATAAACATTAAAAATTTTATTAAAAAATCTATTTCTGAATCCAGAGTGCTGTGGGGCCCAAAATATATTTTAGTTTGTGTGCTACGTTACTACAAAAATAAAAAGAGCAAAATGATTGCATTACTTAATTCTCTAGAGGCGAAATTTTTAAATGTGATTTTTACCCACTAAGTCGTTTTTTTTAAACGGCAATTTAATCGTTCACCAACATTTTTAAATACCTCATTTTCATACGAATCTAATGATACCAAAATTTTGAAAATCTGCTCAAAAATATTTGAGATTTCAGCCAAAATACAATGCAACCAAGCTTTTAGAAACATACGGCTAATAGATAATAGATTAGTGGGCTTTGGAAACTAAAATGGCACATTTCTGTGTAAATCTGGTAACCTAATAACATTGGAAAAATCATAGTAGCCATTGAATGTAATAAAACAATATCAGCTGTCAGACAGATTCGTGTAGTTATAGGCAATCTTGAGCTGTCAAACATTTAATAATTGTGAGCGCAAAGAACGTTACAATTAAGTTTAGCATAGGTATGTGGAGGTAAACACAATTACATCCACAAGGACATTTGCAATAGAATGCGACATCAGTTCGGTTTTCAGAGTTTTATTTAAATGAACATAAATATCGGGCCTATAAATAAATAAAAATCAATTCCGTTTGAACATTTAAACTTAAACTAGGTAAGAGTAGGTATCTTTAAAATAATTAGTATAATTAAACCATAAATTGACATTTATAAATATTGTTCAAAATGTCCACCATTTTTTTCTATACACAATTCGGCTCTGCGTACAGTTGCTTGAATGGCTCTACGCAATTCAGCCGGCGTTATTTCATTAAGAGCCCGTACAACTTTATTTTGCAGCTCTTCACGGGTATTTGAAGAAGTTTTATAAACTTTATTTTTGAGAGTGCCCCATACATAATAGTCGAGGGGTGTTAAGTCAGGTGACCTAGGAGGCCACCTGATATGACCTTGATTTGCGATAAGGCGTTCACCATGCAAGTTGTTTAAATATTCCATCACTCTTCTGGAATTATGTGGGGGAGCACCATCTTGTTGGAAAAACAGATTTTGTAAATAGGCAAGAGGAAGCAAGTCAAGAAATTCTGCTGTCTGGTTTTGTAAAAAGAATAAATATCGTTCGCCAGTAAGTGTTCCATAAAAAAATATGGGTCCAATTATTCGATCTCCAAGTACTCCAAGCCAACAGTTAAACCCAAATCTTTCCTGAATATTCCCCCGCCCTACCAACCTCGGATTTTCTTGAGCCCAGTACCTAGTATTATTTCTGTTAAACATACCTTGGTTCGTAAATCTACTTTCATCTGAATATAAAATATGAAAAGGAAAACCTGGGTTTTGTTGTACTGCATTTAGGAACCAGTTGCAATATACTAGCCTCCTGTCGTTATCATCTCTATAAAGATGTTGGTGTATTTGGTATTTATAAGACCGAAACTTATGTTTCTTTAAAATTCTGTAGACCGAAGACTGACTAATGTCGCATTCCATTGACAATTCCCTTGTTGATGTTGTTGGGTGTACCATCACAAATCCTAATACATCAATTTGTTTGTCCTCACTTACACAATAAATGTTTGATGGTCATCTTGTTGATTGGGTTCGTTTCTTAATTCTTGTTCCACTCTGGCAAACAAGTGTCTGCTTGGATGACGTCTGTTGGGATATCGTTGCTGATACAGTTCTGCAGCTGCAGTTGAATTTTTGAGACGCTCTCCATATATCAGTAACATGTCGACCTTTTCATTTCTACTAAAATTATTCATTTTCTTTAATTTTTACTCAAAGAGATTTCCGCAACGCTTTATTTTGTATCTGTCTGACAGCTGATATTGTTTTATTACATTCAATGGCTACTAGGAGTTTTCCAATGTTATTAGGTTACCAGATTTACACAGAAATGTGCCATTTTAGTTTCCAAAGCCCACTAATCTATTATCGATTAGCCGCATGTTTCTAAAAGCTTGGTTGCATTGTATTTTGGCTGAAATCTCAAATATTTCTGAGCGGATTTTCAAAATTTTGGTATCATTAGATTCGTATGAAAATGAGGTATTTAAAAATGTTGGTGAACGATTAAGTTCCCATTTAAAAAAACCGAGAATTTCCTCTAGATTCCAAAAATGTAAAAATATATAGGGTGTTCCATTTAAAAATTGAAAGTTGTGGGCATTTCCGGTCAAACCGGATGTGCACCAAACTTGATTTTTTATTAAAAAGATGGCATTTTAGTCGTGTAATAAAGCCTCCAAATTTCAATTTTCTATTCCAAATATTTTAGGAAATATCGGGGCGAGCGCAATTCGTAACTCACCCGGTATACACCAAATCTCAAATTTTTGTACTCTTACCAGCTTGCTTCACTTATTTTCTCCTATTTACCCCCAACCCTTCACTGGATTAGTTCAAAAAACAATCCAGTTCCAGATCTCGTTATAGCACATACGTGTATAAAATTTCAAGTCAATATCTTAAACCCTTCCAGAGATATCGTGCGCACAAAAGAAGTTAGAGACCGAGAGACCTACAGACTAATTTTTTTTTGCTCAAATTTAAAATCTCGACGTTTCAAGATCTTCTAAACCTATTTCAAGAAAAAAAATTGTTTTTTTTTACGATTGTTTATTTTTTTATACTCGTTATATTTCCACTCCACTATGTGGATGTGGAAGTAATTAAATCTTACATATTTTTGCAGAACAAATGCCTCTATGCTTTGACCCCAGGCAAATATGTATATTATAAGATAATCAATTTAATGTCAATTTTACATCAAAATGTGAAAAATTTTTGTTTAATAAAATTATTACGATGGAAGTTGCAGTCGTACCATGTCTAGTTGAAAAATAAAACTAGGAAAGATATTGATCGTGTGTCTGATCTTTATTTAATAAATCTATAATTTTCAAATTAATATCTAACAACTTTTTAATTAATGTTGGAAAGATCACGCACTTTACAAACGGTTCAATTGAATTATATTTTTAATTTTTGCTCAAAATGCAAGATAGCTTCATATAATTTGTAGTCCTCAAATTTTATTTATTTAAAATAGAATAGTACCGAAGGGCAAAACTTTATGAAATTTATATTCTGTATAAGATCAGAAACACTTTTTCTGTATTTGTTGGCATATGTAACCAAATTGTCCACTTTGTTTCAGCAAGAGCAGGTATTAGGAATTGGCCAGTATATTTGAAAGTCAAATGAGCCTGGAAGGATCTTTCATACTTTTATTTTTTCCTCATTTTCACTTAGGTGAAACATCCGCGTCGAGTTGCATTTGAAAAGCTCCAGTGTACCAATACTTGAGATTTTTAATAATATATTCAACTCATACGCTGCTATTATTAAAACTTTGTATAACCACAATTATGTACATAAGAAGGCACATAGCTGCAACAGACAACGTGATTCTGTGAAAGGGAAGGAAACTAGAATAACACATGATTTACAAAACGTCTGTCAAGCGTTATGAACAAGAAGAATTAGGTTTATATTACAATTTTCCCGGTTTTTTTATTAAAATAAACTGTCTTCCCATATTTCACCAGAATAAGAATCGATCATTTTTTAGCATCTACTGTTTCATTCTCTCTTTAATTGGATCATCAAGGTTTATTAGAGTAATAAAGATCTCGGATGTTTGTCTTAAAAAAATCAAATTTTACGTTACGAATTCAGTTCCAATACAAGTTAATATAGAAAGTATTTAAATATATAATTTCTAAATTATAAAAATGTGGTAGGAAGGAAATACTAAATATTTCGTCTTTCTGAAAACGAGTGCCTATGAAACATATTCTTTATAGGATTTTGCAAACAGTGGAAAGAAAAGCTATCTA
The DNA here is from genome assembly GCA_963583905.1 of Stenurella melanura. Lineage (NCBI taxonomy): Eukaryota > Metazoa > Arthropoda > Insecta > Coleoptera > Cerambycidae > Stenurella > Stenurella melanura. The sequence continues at coordinate 124,286,024 of OY757314.1, forward strand.
TGAGAATTAAAGGAAAAACTATATATAAAAATATTAATGAAATCTTTGCATTCTTTCGATAACCTAACTTCTGGTTATGCTAACAAGTAAAAATTCTTATTTGCCATTCTCATTTTAACACTAACTGTTAGCATAACCAGAAGTCAGGTTATCGAAAGAATGCAAAGATTTCATTAATATTTTTATATATAGTTTTCCCTTTAGTTCTCATAGATAGCTTTTCTTTCCACTGTTTGCAAAATCCTATAAAGAATATGTTTCATTGCTATAAGCAAACAAATAATAAATAATTCACTTTTAAACATGCATAGAGTATATAGGCTCCAATACTAGTTAGCTAATAGATAGGTGAAGATCTGTTGTTTTTTATCAGTCAATGTCAATTATAATTATTTTATACTTATTCATGGATATTGTCTTAGTTTTTCATGGAACATAGCTATGAGTGGCTTTAGGCTTTTCTGATGAGTCCAAAATAAGGACGAAAAACGTTTCAAAGGCTAAGCATTTCCAAGAAACTGAATGGGATTTTATGAAAATGTAATTCATTAGAATCAAAAAATTTTTAAAGACAAGGTACGTAAATAAATTAATTTCAGGCCTTTGTCCTCATTTTTAACTGAATGTACATATCGTAGGGGATCATGTGGATACTAGTTTAGCCTGCTTAGCCGTAGGGGACTAGGTTGGATGCTAGTGTTAAAATGAGAATGGCAAATAAGAATTTTTACTTGTTAGCATAACCAGAAGTCAGGTTATCGAAAGAATGCAAAGATTTCATTAATATTTTTATATAGTTTTTCCTTTAGTTCTCATAGATAGCTTTTCTTTCCACTGTTTGCAAAATCCTATAAAGAATATGTTTCATTACTATAAGCAAACAAATAATAAATAATTCACTTTTAAACGAGTGCCTATATTCTAAATAATATTTCGTCTTAATTAAAGCATCCTGTTGAATAATATTTGTTTCCTAAATATACCGATATCCTAGTGCCAATATTCTGAGTAACATTTGAAGATAAATAAGGTGTGAGTATGACAGCGTCGAAGGTGCTATTTTTAAAAGATGTGAGATCCCCAGAGCCACCTAATTTACATTCTCGATAAGGTGGTTTTGTGTCTTTTTGAAAGATTATTGGCTCTATTAGAATAGCCGCATTTTAAAATGTTACTAAAACAAAGATTTGCCTGGTAGTTTATAAACAATAGAGTTCTAATTGTACAATGCACCTCGTCGTATTTAAAATATAAACAAACACTTTTCTACGTATACATTTTTTATTTGTGCCAGGCATCACACCTTTGAACTGTGTTTGTTAATAGGTGTCACATTTTAATACAGAAATACGCAACGTTCTTACAAAGTGTTTGCTGTAATTTGTTCAATTCTACTTTACGATTTTGAGATTACAATAGAACAAACTAGGCGCCATTTATATTTATAGAAAAATATGTGTGGAAATCTGAAAAAATTTAAATGATAAATATGTAAAAAGCAAGAATTCCTCCAGTGGAATTTCCGCAAGGTTATTTATTAAAATACAGAGTGAAGAACATTGACTCCAAGACGGTTCCGTGTGGTATACAAATCGTTAGAATGATAAACTACAACCCTCTATACTTGAATTATTCTCTTGGCTCTTTTTAGATTTTCCGTCACATATGTCTTCACTTCTAAGAAGTTCGGGGAATCTACAGAGTAATATAATTATCCAGTTGGTATATTACTGAAAGATAAACTCTATACCTGTGATGTTTACGTCAACGGAACAGTTAGAGGATTTTTTTTGACATGATATGAATGTGAATATAAGAATAATGTATTTTAGTGTCTGTATCCTCCACGAACTTCATAAATAAAACTGGACTTCATAATGCAGGCTTCCCAAGCTGAGTCTTTGACATCTCCAATCGTTGTCGCCATGATATATCGTTAATTTATTTGAGGTTGGCAAGATCCAATAGGAATATCAATTTTGGAGTTGACGGATGCCAATGGGGGGTGTCAGTGTAACTTGCCAATATGAAGTCTCTTTTAATATATGAAGTTTGTGGTTTCCTCCCTAAAAGCTTTTTTGTATAGTGTCTTGAGTTATGCGTCTTAATACATGGTTCTAAGAATATGGTTGTACTCATAGATTTAATAAAAGATAAAACCTCTTTGGTTGTAATATATCCGATGTCTATATATACTTACTCCATACACAGAATTGTTCATATCGTTGATAGTATTATTTGAAACAAGTGTTTCCTCTTTCAATATTCACAATCAATATTATTGTAATTTTGGTCAAGTCTCAGTTTAATCTCTGTTCGCTCTTCCATGCGTGTTGGTAAATCTCTGGCCTCTGAATCTCTTCCCAAGTAATGTGTTCATCCAAGTCTGGATGATTCTTCCACATATTCTATTACATTCACATGGAATACTGGAAATGCTATTTCTTAAAATTGGCTCGTGATTTAGTGGCTTTGTTTCCATCAAAATAGATCTTACCCAGTCGAAATACCATCATAATGTCAAATTTAACATCTATATAGCGTAGTTTTTCAGATAATCATGCACATGGGGTATTGACATTATGAAACATTTCTCACGTTTTTGTCGTATTTTCAATATTTGTGAAAGTTCTGGCTTCGGGGTATTGATTGTTTATAAGAATCTCATTGATAAAACGTTTTTCATTGTTCAACATTTTATTATTATAAGAAATTATTTTAGCCTTATTATATAAACATTTTATAACACCCCTCATACATAAAACTAATCTCTTATTATTATAGTTAAAATTTGAATACCTCTTGGTATGTGTTCGTTCTCTGTAAACATTTATTTCACGATCTACTATTATATACAACTTATTATGTATGTTTTGTTTTCTCAGCAATGTTCTTAAATGCCTTTTGAAAATAACATAGCAGTATCAGTTTCTTTAGTCTTCATTATTTACATTGCTTGGTTGCAATTCATAATTCAAAAAGCGTATGGTATTGTTATTGAACCCTTTAAAATGATCCATTTTAAAAGCATAAAATTATTAAGAAAATTAAATTTAGCCCAAAATTCCCATGAAAAAAATTGACTTTGAAACATTATCAGTTCAGTAAAGACCGTTAACCGCATTTGGCATCGCCTTTTACTGAAATCTGCATAAAAAATTATTTCACTAAAAATGTCCTACTATATATTATAATGTTTTTTCAGCTCAAAGACGACGGTCAATCGCCTTTGGGCGCCGTCGTTCGAAAATTAATTATTTTTCGAAAGTACCAAAAATTTCAAGGAATTCTCAGTCAGGATGTAGCGAGTATTTTAAATTTCAAAATTTAACAAGAATCAATGGGACGGTTTTTTCAATAAAAACTAAAAACCACATTTAATTATTTCGCAAGTGGTGGAGAATACTCCATGTCCGAACCACAAGAACGACCATCAAAAATAACCCAAAAATCGACGATTAGGTTCCGGCGAAATCCTTAATCCCGGCCCAGGCGGGAATCGCCATAGTAGTCGCTCGAATGCGAGTCGGTACCAAAAAAGTGTCTTTGGGTTCAATGCTGTCAGTACGTTTCTCAAGATGAAAAACCATTGAATTCATATACAGGGTGTAATTAGTTTCATCACATTAAAAAAAAAATAGGGACCTAATAGACAAACAAAAAACCTATATGACCTTTTCCTCTAGGGGCAATTTGAAAAAAACTAACCTAGGTTTAACATTATAATGTTAAGGTAGGAAACATTTGAGAACCACTGGTTCAGTAGTTTTCACTAATTATGAAAATGTAAATAATTCCTTCTCTTACGGCACAACGCAAGCATAGCATGGCCGCAAGGGTTTAAATAGGATTTGTTTACAGGTGTACAACTTGAAAAAACTGACCTAGGATCAACATTTTGGGGCACTTTGATGGGACTACTTGTACCGAACTTTTTATACCACTAATTAGGAAAATGTGAATAATTCCTTCTCTTTCGACATAACGCAAACATAGCCTGGCCGCAGGGGTTTAAATAGGATTTGTTTATGTGCGTTTTTTAATTTGGAACACAGTTGTTGTAGCTTTTATTGTCGTTTATAAGAATTTATAAAATTTAAAAGTGGTTTATTAACATTTGTAACATTGTGTTAAAAGCTTAAAAAATTAGTAATTATTTTATGAAATTGGAAAACGAACAGTTAGACGTCCGAGATACGATAACAGAAAATAGTTGTGTATTTTAAGTTAGGAAAAAACTGTTTTTTTTTGACGAATTGAGCGCATAATTTTTTTCAATCAGGTATCGAAAACTAAAAATCGAGTCTTTGGTCTCTATGAAAATCAATGTAAACAATAATAAACAGATCAAAACAAGACAGCGAATACTAATAATAATAATCATACCTTTAATGCCCAATAATAGGTAACACCTAATAAGTGAACAATTCTTTTGAATTTTTCATAAAAAATGTTCGAGATGACCTCCTTCTCCACGTATACACAATTCGGCACGTCGAACTAAGGACATACGCACTCCGTTCAACACATTTGGTAAATTAGGATCATTTTTCATGGTTTCTATGCTCATTAAAATACGTTATTGCAATTGTTCTAAAGCTCTTCCGCACCAGCTGCATTTCCACCACTTTCTCCATACACCGAGTGCGTATCCGCGAGCTCTGGATAAGTGTACTCTCCCATAATGTCCAAAATCTGCGTTTTAAAACACCACACTAAACTGTGAATTAACGTTATCAATAAAGAAAACAAAAAGAAAAACTTGGTCCAAAATCCAAAAAGTAACACAAAAAGCACGAACGAGAAGTGTCTTACGTAACCAAGTACTAACGACTTGAACGATAAGTCAATAAAATAAATCTTAACATAAGTGGCACAAAATTCAAAAAGAACAAAAGAAACAGACAAAACCAAGGAACGAGTAGGTCGCGTCGTGTGGTACGTTGTTTACCAAGTAAGGACACACACTGAAATTATTACTTGAGAATATTACAAGGGAGAATATAGCACGCGTAATAAGATAATTTGGCCGCGAAGAAGCAAAAAACATGACGGCGTCCTCTGTCGGTCACCTTTAACTGCTTTGTCGACATACTTATTTGCAGGAATGTCAGAGTATTATGTTCGACAAGACGCGAGGCAATAAAACCTACCCCAATATGTCAGCAGATCTCAAACTATGTTATTAAGTATTTTGAAAGTTTTTTTATATTATTTTTCTCCAAAACTATGAGCTGTTATATAAGGTTTTTTTGTTTGTCTTGTCGTTCCCTACCACCAGTTGTTTTTAATGACATGAAATTAATTGCACCCGTATATAACTTGTTGAAGCATCCTGACAAAGAATACAAGCAATTCGAAAATTTCAATGCAAAATTAAAAGTGAATAATTTTCTGCAGTCGATTATTATAGTTCTCTCGACGCTGGATGAGTTGCGATCCTACGGGACGTAACGTGTTGCCAAGTGGTGGTGCTCTCTGACTCATGTCTTACATACACTAGTTAAATATTGGGTATTTAAATTTTATGAAATTTATTTCAATAAATGAAAACATATTTTAAGTTCGATTTCTTATTGATCCACTAATTATAAGATTGACGCATTGGGTGCGATTTTGTGGCGTGAGTCGGATAAGTACTTACTATGGGTCACCTCTGATCCCGTTAAGTTTTTGTAGCAATTCGAATACTCATAGAATCTATTAACGGTCTTAATTATTAGAAAGTGTTTCTGAGAAAGTGCTAGTTATAAGATATATTCATTAGAAGTGCACCGCTCGACATCAGATTACGACGGAGAGAGCAGACTGTAGCGCAATCACAGTAAGTATAATTTTATTTATTTTCGCCTTGGAGAGTCTCAAGGGTAACTGGAATCCCGTTTTCGAGTAGAGTTGCTAGATATCGTTGCGACGACACGGCCGGAGCCTGTCTAATATAAAATTCTTGTCATGTCCATCAGACGCGCGATATTAATTAAGTTCATCTACAGTTCTTTTACATATAAGTCTTAATTTTGTCTTAAAATTAACTGACGAATTCATTTCGATGAATGGTAAACTACTGAGAAATACCTTGTATAGTAGCAAATCCCTTTCCCTTGTGTTTTTATTATGCATGGATTAATTTTATGAAGGGGTGTAACAGCAGATTTTTGTTCGAGTATTTCTATTTGGAATAATAAAGTACAATAATTCGAAGAATGAGTTTGTGTAATAGCCCTTATTTATCGGCTATTTTATTTGAACATCGCCCTATTTAATCATTTATTTGTTTAAAATCCCCTTTATTTTATCACTTGCCGTTCGATCCAATAATTGCCGATACACTTTTATTCATGATTAGCTCGAGTTTGTGCTAATTAAGACTCGTTGTATAATACAGCTCGATTTATTCGAATAGTAACGTTAATTTAAATTAACTATGTTAATTATATTTAGAGCTTGAAAAAACATTTTTTTGCTCAACTGACTACGAGACTGGAGTATTTAAATAACAAAAATCTTAACGACATGGATTAGAAGTCAAAGCTTTATGGACTGTATAATACAGTTGAATGAATATTCACGTAATTTATGAATCATAAAAAGTGGAGAACCTAAAAGTAACATATTTCGTACATCATCTTTACCAAAAAAATCTCTGTGTAATATAATTTAACATTAAGTGTTAGCAGAAAAGAAGCCTGAATTTCCAAAAAGTGTACAAAGATCCAGGCCTTGATCAAGGTCATAAGTTAAGCAGTTGAGACCCTGGAGGAGAGTAAGTATGGTGCTGTCACATTGTAACATCAGCAAGGGTTTTAGTCCACAGTACAGCGCCGTTTTTCATTTATGATTACTAACAGACTAAATCTTCGTTTTGACGAGACGTCCAGCTTCTCTATGCGAAAATTTTCGATAGTGGTAGCTAATACAGTGCGTAGGCGTAAAATATGTCGATTGGGTGATTGCCCAAATTTTATTAGTAACAGTTAGTTTTTTAGTAAAATCTTGAGATATTTTGATAAGAAAGTAGAAAAAACGTTTCTCCTACAAAATGGATGGTTTGACCGAAACGTCCCCCATTCCCAACGTGTCCAAATAACGAGGTCATAAAAGCTATTATTAACCAGCTGATTTATTTTTACTGTTGCTTAGTAAATGTTTGCATAATTAAATGGCCACATTGTCCTACAAATTAAATAGTACGATTTCCCACTCCTAGGCTCGGAAATTGTCGGTTTCACGGTAACACTTATCTCATTACTAACAACCTAATTTTGTTTTCTTTTTCTTTTGGGAGTAAAGCGTGGAACACGATTTTACTACTATCCTACAAAAAAATGGTATATTGGTAAAAAATTAATAAAATTTACTTCGAAATTTGTAACACTACTGGATGTTGAATGTTTTATGTAAAAGAACAAATAAGCATATAGAAGAATACATATTGATCACTTTTGTTAAAAGACAATTGGATTTTTCCTTTAGCTTACACTACCTTACTATCCTCAATATAATTGGACATTTCGTTCTTGAGTTATGCTTACAAAAAAAGTGCAATTCTAAGCGTTTGATGCGGCAAGAAAAGTACAAAAGACGCTTGGGTTTAACTTCCATATAACTTTTTTTACATTGAAGTTAGAGAAGCAATTTTTTCACTAAAAACAATTAGGGTATTTTTGGCGAAATTTTGCCGCTGACATCTCTTTAAATTTCAACAAATAACAATTGTTCCTCGATGACTCAAAATACCACTGCACAAAAACGACAGCGTCTTATAAACTTGAAATTAACGGAAAACAATGTAACACAATTTAATAGCACCAGTGTTATAGCCAGATGCTAACAACCGTTCAGCAAAAAAAATAGTTCGATAAGTTTCTTAATAACGAAGATATGACCTAAGAAATATTCAAAAATATATATTTCAATTTTTCGACTTTGGGGTAAAATTGACTTTTAGGGGGTTTCATACTTCCAAATATTAAGACGACCTCAAAATTCGAATGCGGCAATTTTTTTTTCGATACATACCGCCATCTTAATAATGACCATTTCAGGAAACCAATTATTCACAGTTTCCCTTTGAAAATATTTTTTTTAAACAATTTACAGAAGATTTACAGAAACAATCATTGTGTGCTAATTATTAGTTAATAAAAATTGTTTACATATGTTTTTGATTATTTAAATACATGAATCGAGTAGGTAAAGTATTTCTCTTTAATAAGCACTTCCTTTTTTGCTTTTGCTTTTATCAATCAAAAGTTATACTTACCTATTTTTGAACGTAGCACGCCTCATTTTCGGCCCATACGCACGTACTATGCAGCCATAATTAGACCTTAATTAATGATTTATTAAAACACTTATTACTACTTCAACATATCATCTTCAAAGCGACTCAAGTAAATGAATGAACATAAGAGAAAACCTAAGCTATTTATGATTTACATTATTTAGCTAGATTTATTACTACGGTGTAGGGAATTTAAAATTATCAGAACTAAAATTAACACAAAGTAATAAAGGGATTAAAGGATTATGAAGTAAATATATTAAAAATGGGTGTGTTATATAGGTCCAATTGGTCATTAAGTAGGTAATTACCTGGGGCTTTGTTTGATTTGAAAATTTCTAAAGATTCTAATAAATTTAATTTAAAACCTTTATTTTGTACATGTAATATATCAAGAGTATTTATATCAGGAAAATGGTGATTTGATTCTAACAAATGGTTTGAAAAAGTGGAGTCTGTTTTTTGGAGTCTGAAAGACCGTGGGGTGTTCTTTGTATCGTGCTTTAAAGGATCGACCAGTTTGACCTATATAGAAGGCATTACAGTCCGAACATGACAATTTATAAACTCCTGAGTTTTTGAATTTTCCTATTTTATCTTTTGCATTATATAATAAATGTAATAATGCAAAAGATAAAATAGGAAAATTCAAAAACTCGAAAGTATATAAATTGTCATGTTCGGACTGTAATGCCTTCTATTTATATAGGTCAAACTGGTCGGTCTTTTGAAGCACGATACAAAGAACATCTACGGTCTTTCACACTCCAAAAACAGACTCCACTTTTTTAAACCATTTGTTAGAATCAAATCACCATTTTGCTGACATGAATACTCTTGATATATTACATGTACAACATACAGGTTTTAAATTAAATCTATTAGAATCTTTAGAAATTTTCAAATCAAACAAAACCCCAGGTAATGGCCAGTTGGACCTATATAACACACCCCTTTTTAATATATTTACTTCACAATACTTTAATCCCTTTATTACTTTCTGTTAATTTTAGTTCTGATAATTTTAAATCCCCTACACCGTAGTAATAAAACTAGGTAAATAATGTAAATTATAAATAGCTTAGGTTTTCTCTTATGTTTATTCACTTATTTGAGTCGCTTTGAAGATGATACGTTGAAGTATCGAAACTATAGTAGCGTTAAGTTACAGTAAAATACAGTGGTAGAAATGAAATAAGTGTTTTAATAAAACATTATGATCGACTACCACAAAGCAACGGCTAAATCCATCAATTTTTTAGACCTTAATTATTTGATTTCATCATACGAAAATTTTGTTACACATAATTTACGTAAGATTTCCTGCTCTTTCGATTAACGCAAGTAGTTTTTTCAGTAAAATTAAATTTTAAAATTTATTCGCGAAAACCGTAATTTTACACCTTGTTTAATAACTATTACAGCGGTACTTTTTAGGAAGCGGACTTTTCATCATATATTATTGATATAATTTAGAATGGAATATAAAAAAGTCCGCCATATTACAAGGGATTCCGAAGCTGATCCCTAATTTATATAGGGAACTGCTGTGAAATGTCAACAAACAAAAATTACGTAGTCACATATAAGCATTGAACTGTTAAATAGTAATATTCAAAATAAAAATTAAGAATAACATTCCATATGATTGTTATTAAATATATCTAATTCCCTTATTATGCTGTCTTCTGCTCCTTCCTTTGTAAATATTACTTCTAAATGGCTTCCGTTTGAAACTGACACAAAATGAACCAAACCTAATACCCAAGAAAATTAAACTGTTTGTATCAAAGATTAAATAATACGTTTGATAATTCACCTTAAAGACATTCGTTCTTGTTTTAAATTAAGCATTCAATGGAAAGCTTTATTTCTTTGTGTCTTTTTAGATGTGGATTTAAATATTAGATTAAAATTACATCTAATATTTTGGCTTTTGTTCTTTAAATAAGTTCTATGCGGTAAAGTAAACCGTATTGGCATTATATGGGGCAAGTGACATAACTCAAGCTTTAGGCAGGAATTAATTGGCTACGAACGTTTTTGCTTACGCATCTGAAAACATAAAACCCTGAGGAAAAATGCAAAAAATTAAATAAAATTTATTACTTTTGTGTTGTATTTAAACTACCTATCTCGCTAAGGTTTAACAGGAAAATCTTTAATGGGGTTGTACTATTGTTGCTTTTTAAAATTGCTTGCTTGATTTATAATACACCAAATTTTTAAACTGTGTGAAATCTGTTTTAAACGCAATTTCACTCCGTTAGCAGTTAATGGGACGTAAGATTTAGTTATGAGTTATGTATCCAAATTTAATCTTGTTTTTTTTTGCTTAATCTGAAGATAAAAGAGTAGTATGTTCAATACGAACGGGCCTAGGTTAAGGTATAACTTTTGCCATTAATAAATATAGGAAAATTATACCATATTTTTACAAGTAGAGAAAAAATTGCACATAATTGATTATTGGCAAGAAACCTTAATATCAATTTTATAAGGATATTTTGTTGAAATAATTTCAAAGTTCTGTACATTTTGACATCATAAAAAATTGAGACTTTGGCTTCTAGCATATACACCAAACCTCAAGTTTATGGACTTTTACTAGCTTGTTTTACTTATTAACAACTGTTTACCCCCAACCTTCAACAAAATAACCTCAGGAGTAAAAATAGAAAAAATATATTAAGCATTTGGGATAAAAACAATGGATAAAGGGGAAAAGCGTTATAAAAAGAGAAATAGAAGTACACAGCATAAAAGACAATAAAGATGCCAGCTTCTTTTCGCCACGTGAAGATGTTGTCATTATAACTTTACTTGTTCTTAAGTACTTAAATAGAAGTACTAAAAAATGGCTAAGCATTTAAATACCATTTAAATACCCTAAATACGATTAAATACCTTCAGCATATGGCAGCAGAGGACTTTGAAGTTCCAGTCGATGAAAAAGAATCTATCTCCAGATTTCGTTATAATTTGTACCAAGTCAATATCTCCGTTTCGGAGAAACTATGCGTACAGAAAAGCTACACCCCATACAGACCGACTGACAGGCAGGCAGACCTACAGGCCGACAGATGGACAGAGCGACAGACAGAACATTTTATTCGAATTTAAAATCTTTAAGTTTCATGACATTCGAAACCTATTTCAGAAAAGAAAAAGTTGATTTTTTTTACGATGACTATACTTCCACTCCACTGTCTGGTCGTCTGAGGTTTTAAGGCGTCACTAAATGTTATATGGCTGAATTTTTCGTAATAAGTTTTTTTATTGATGCCGAATACGATAAAGAAAAGTTTACAGCTGCAAAGTGTCGGCAACATCTAAAAACATCGAGAATATTGGCCGAAATTCGGTTTTTGGCCAATTGGTCGATAAATAATGGAAATATATCAAAAAAACTAATAGGACTAGGCGATAGAGGGGAAAATTTCACGTCAAAGGCATATATGAAATTTTTTTGTACGATCAAAAATGTAGGCATCAGATTTTTTTTGGTTAACGCACGAGAATGGAACGCACATAAGCACAAGACTTAAATGAAACGAGAAACATGTGGCTATTGTATTATCATATTTTCAAATATAAAAATGAATGTATGTAGAAATAATACATATCTGAAATCGGAGCATAAAGAGATTTCCGATAAAATCGGCAAAAGCTCTACCATTTCTACAATTTTTAAGATAAAAATCTGAAACTCTCACATATTACTCTTGAAGTAATGTATAACCAGAATCGATGCGTAAAAAAAATCTCAAAAATTTATTTTTGAAGATGTACACTTCCAAAATTTCTAAATCTTGAGAAAAGGATAAAATTTAACTTTAACCACGTATTACTCTGGTTTAACTCGCGTTATTAGATTTCTGTAGGTGCAATTTTTAAAGCTTCTAATACGTTTTAAGGGGATTCACCCTAAAAATGTAATTAACCTTTGTTTTATGCAAATAAAATAAAGATTTTTCCTTGCTCCAAAATTCGTCAAACTAGGGGTAAAATAAATGGTAATAACTTTTATTTAAAAAAATATATGGCATACTTAACTATCGGATATTTTTATATATTACTTCAAGAGTAATATGTGAAAGCTTCAGATTTTTATCTTCTCGCTTCGCGAGCCGTATTTATGTGTCGCAACGTTTCATTCTCGTTCATTAAACAAAAAATCTGGAGCCTACATTTTAGATCGTACAAAAAACTTCATATATGTTTTTCATCTGAAATTTCCCAGTCTATGGCGTAGTGCTATTAGTCTTTTGATATATATTTTTCTATTTTTCGAGTTATTGGCCAAAAACCGAATTTTGGACATTTTCGATTTTTTTAGGGTTCGCCAGCACCTTACAGCTGTAAACTTTTTTCATCGTATTCTACACCAACAAAAATACTTATTCTGAAAAATTCAGCCATATAACATTTAGTGTCCGGTTCTTATCAATGTCTGGTCTTTGAGAACTTTATGTCATGGTATTTTCGCTAAGTATTTTCATTGAAATACTCTGTATAATATAAATGTAATATAAACAAAGGTGGCAAGCGAATATTCGCGAAATAATTACATATTCATATAAACATTTACGATTGTGCGCAGATGACGCTACTTGTTTTACTAATATTTAAATTATTACAGCTAACAAACGATGTGTATGATTTTAACTCACTGTTTAGTTTTCATGCATTTGTAAGGTATGTGTGTCACTGTTGGATCTCAACCTTAAACTTTTTAAAATGTTTTCAGCTCCATTTTGAAACTTTAATTTCATGATAAAGTGCATACATTCTGATTGTAAATAAAAAAATTAACAATATTATTATCAAACATTCAACATTGTTATAGACATCATTTGAGACGAACTGGTGAAGGGTTGGGGGCTTAATAGGGGTAAATAGAGAGAGTAAATAAAGTAAACTGGTAAAAGTGCAGAACTTGGAATTTGGTGGGTGAATATACTAGAAGCCATGGCTTCAGATTGTTTGATGATATATTTTTAAACCACCTTCACCACCACCGCTCCAATATTAAAAGGGTTAATATAAATTATTTAAATTGAGATATTCACTTTTGGTACACGTATGTATTATAACGGAATTAGATTATATTTTGATATGATTCTGTTAAAGGGTTGAGGGTTAAATAGGAGTAAATAGAGAATAATAAGTAAAGCAAGCTGTTAAGAGTACAGAAATTTAGGATTTGGTGTATCTATTAGTAACCAACCCCTCAGATTTTTTTATAACATTTTTCAACCCTTCCACCACCTTTAGTTCATACAGTATTATATAGTAATAAAATTGATATATTCACTTGAAACTTGATATATTTATTTATTATAACGACATCTAGAACTTGATTATATTTTGATATTATTCCGTTGAAGCGGTGACGGGTGAGTAGGGGTATAAGGGGAAAATAAGTGAAGCAAGCTGGTATAGGTACAAAGATTTGGGACTTGGTATACTAGACAGCCTTTTTCATAACTTTTTCAACCTCTCCGCAACGCCCGCTCCATTATTAAAGGGGTTGATAAAATAAAATTGAGACATTCACTTGAAATTTGGTACACGTATGTATTGTCTGCTTGAGATGATTCCGTTTTCCTTTAAACAGACTTGGATGGGAAGTCTGGTTGTGGAAGTAGTGATTCCTTAGGCAACGGTTTTTTGTAGCATCATGTCCAGCATAAAATTGCTTTTATAATTTTTATAGATGGTATTGTTTCACGTATCATGCAAGTTTATAATTACAGGTAATAGGAGACAATAACGGGAACCACATTGTGATAAAGCTCACATGAGCCTGTGCCTTCCATGCTGTTTTCTTTCTACCCGGGGCTATTTTTACTTCCACATCCACGTAGTGGATTGGAAGTATAGTAATCGCAAAAAAATTTTCAAAAGTTTTTATTCGTGAAATAGGTTTAGAATGGCATGAAACGTCGAGATTTTAAATTTGAGCGAAAAAAAAAAAAAATTCTGTCTGTCTGTCGGTCTGTCTGTAACTTTTTTTATCCGCACGTTTTCTCCGGAACGGTTTGAGATATTGACTTGAAATTTTGTACACGTATTTTATATCACTTATTTACTGTTTCACTTTTTAAAAAAATTTATTTTCACAAAAAGTTACAATTGAAAAACTTTTATTTAACTTTAAATATTTGAATTAATTATACAATGGTACATAAAGTTGAGTACAATAATATGTGTAGACTGACTCTGATAACGTTGTGAATCGTATTTATAACATTCTATTTGCTGACGCTGGCATAAGCATTTCTTGGAAATTAATGCTATGCAAGCGTTTCACATGGGAATGGAATAAAATCCAGGAAGCTGTTATCGCTTATCTCAGATAAAGATATTGAGTTACTTAGCATATAACAACTCCCCTTTTTTTTGAAAAGTCGGTGTTATTCGCCGACTTTTTGGGGAAAATCGGGCATTTCGTCTTCTTCTGTGTGTAGATGGGGTCTTCTTCTCAGGAGGGTGTTAATTCTGTTCAGCATCTCGTTAGGAGTTGCGTCGTTGGATTTCCTACAGGAACAGCATCTTCTTTTGCACTTCCAGGCGATGTAGGAGGTGAGGATACAAATTCCGAGGCCAATAACTATGTACATGGTAATGGAAAAGTGTTTAGTTATAAATGGCTCGTTTATTAATTTGTCCAAGTCTCTGGAATATTGTTCGAGTTTGTGGTTGGCTATATCCAGATTTTCGACGTTTAAATGATCGAATTGAAGAGGTTCCAATTTGGGTAGTTGCATTTTTTCGGGGATGTCACTACAGCAGTCATAGGGTATAACCACTGGGTGTGAATTGTCTGTAATGTTGATAGTATTACGGCCTTCTGCTTGCACTTTCGTTATACCGACAAACGCGTAACAGTCCGGGTGAAGTTTTAATATAGAGTTCTTATTAACACTGGTGATTTTTGTGTCCATTTGGTTACAGTTTATGGTGATATGAATGGGTTCAGAAACAATTATTAACCACACATTGTCTTGTAATTTCTGAACGTTATAACCTTGTCCGTACACGAGAGAACTTTCACAATTTTCGGGAACTTTCCTGAAGTTTTTTAGTAACTGGGCCTCGCATGCTGCACTGCTGTCGATCGGGTAGGCGTAAAGGTCAGAGCATAGCTTCTTGCGAGCATCTAGTTGTTTGCATGTGCTCAGATCTTTGACGGGGATGTACATTAAAGAATCATCGTTACGTGCAATGAATTTTTGAGAAAATGACAAAACGTGGTGTAGGCCAGTTCTATTGTCTAGAATCGGGATGGGATATAAATGATACAAAGTATAGAGTTGTTGTTCTACTAATGGTATTCTTAAAACAAAAACGAGATCTGATTTTGACTGAAAGGCTTCCAGTTCGATAATTTCCAAGTATTGGGGAATTTCTGAATATTTCACTGGAAGGGGTAAATTGTTTTTAACTAAATTTTGAGAGATTTTTTGAAGTGCAGTAATCAAATTTTCGGGTGTAATGATTGAAGAGTGTATTATTTTTAGGCGGGCAAAGGTAATTGAATTTAAAATGTCATCTAAGTTATTCTGAAGGTACAGGTAACTTTCAGTTAATTTCTCGCATGTTTCGACAAATTTTAGTTCGGCTTGAACCAGTGCAACTCTATCATTTACATTATGTAATGCAATTTGAATTTTTCTCATGTCTTCGTTAAAGGTTTTTATATTGGTTTGCATATCTTGAAATGTTTCGTTAAAAGTCTTTATGACGGTAGAGGTAACAGATATTTGATTTTTCAGAAGGTTTTCTATTTGATGTTGGTCATTATTTAATTTATTGATACTGTCTGTGAAGAATTGTCCATCTTCAGCATCTAAATTACCGGTAATGGCTTTGAATACGCTACCCACTCCGTTTAGTATACCGCGTTTGAATCGTTTAGTGTTAACAAAGACTTCCTCAAATTTTACATTAAGGGAGTTCGATATCTGGTTTAAAAGCGTTATGTGCGTTTTGACTTTGACTAGGAATTCTTTTGTTTCGCGTGTGTCAACGGCGAATATATCGACAATTGATTTTAAAATTTTGTTGTTGTTGATGAAGGCTTCTTCAAGGCTTGATAGATTTTTATGGACTAGCAGGGTCCATTTATCATTGGAAATTACTATCCTTGTTTCGTCGTGGTAATAGACTCCGACGGTGTTATTGATCGGTGTTATTTGGTACTGGGATATGGCTGCTCCGATCAGCAAGGTGAACCTGTAAGGCAATTTAGGCTTCAAAATATGGTTTTAACCTGTCAAAATTGGCTTTAGTTTTTTGTTTTGTTTTTTTGTTAAGGAGGGTGGCTGAATTTTTATGAAGTTCCAGAATCTCAAACGGCCCGTTAAATTTGTTACTTAATTTATCGGTAATTTGGGATTCCTTTACGTATACCTTTTGACCAATTTGATATTCGGGGGTTTCTTTTGAAACATGGGCATCAAATCGAATCTTTGCTCTTTGTTTTTGATTTTCAGTCCTTTCGCGTGCGACTTTATAATAGTGAGAGAGGCGATTATTTAAGTCTCTGACGTATTCCGTGACTAGTTCCTCTTGATTATAGAGTGTCTCGGGCGGTCTGCTAGACGTGTGTCCGAAGACTAACTCGTAGGGTGTAAATCCGTGAGTTTTATTAGTGGAGGTGTTATAACATATTATCGCGTAAGGTAATATGTTGAAGGGGTGTTCGTCAGGATGCTCCGTCATATGTATTCGGATCATTTCTAGTAAGGTTGCATGAAACCTTTCCAAGGAACCATTCGATTGCGGGTGTCCTACACTAGAATGTGTTATTTTGATGTCATAGAGGAGGCATAAGTCTCTTAAAATGGCGTTATCGAATTCTCGACCGAAGTCGCAATGAATTCGAAGAGGTGTTCCGAAGTGCTGGAAGTAAACGAGTAGAGTGTTTGCGATCGACTTCGCTGATTTATCTTTGATGGGATATGCTTGGCTGAATTTTGTCAGTTCGTCGCGTATTGTAAGCGCGTAATTTCTTGTAGGAATTTCTAGAAGATCAATATTAATACGTTCGAAAGGGGACTTAGGCGTTTCCGTAATTACTAGGGGTGAGTCTAGGTTTTTTCGACAGATTTTTGTTTCTTGGCAACATTTGCAAGTTTTTACGAATTTTTCGACATCCTTTGTCAGTCCTTGCCAATTGTATTTTTGTCGAATGCGCCTAATGGTCTCATTTATTCCGCGGTGAAGATGAGCTTTGCCGGTATGGTATTGATCGATAATAATCGGAATTTGGTCATCACTAGGTGTCTTAGTAACGTTCTGGCATATTTTGAGTTTTACGTCTTTTTCCGCTAGGAGAAATGACAAAATTTCGAGGATGGGGAGATCGATATTGTTTTCAATATGATACGTTTTGGAGTCATCGAATTCTTCCCGACCGTTGTACAGTGAGATAAACAGGTTCTGGATTACAGTTTCGGGGTCGTATGGTAGAGCTACGATAAAGTAATTTCTATGTCGCACCGACTTACTGGATAATTTATTTATTGTTAAATTCCGAAAGTCTGCGTTTTCTTCGAACAAATCTTCAATGATTTTGTAGTGAAAATCTTTGAGATTGTTTTGTTGGAAAAAGGTCACGATATTTTTGTTAGTTTTGTCTAGGAGTTGCCCGTTCAAGAATTCAATTTTGGAATAGTCGATAAGCGACTTTGTTTTGTATAGTTTTATGAAAGTTTCGAATTCTCTTAAGGTGTCTTCTTGTTCGTTGGTTTCTGTAGCGTCACTTTGATCATCAGAATCGGGTTCTGCTGAAGTTGAGGGCCTTTGGATAGGGTACGTTAATAATTTGGATTCCGCTTGAAAGTTAGAAAAATTTTGTATGAGGTTTATTTTTATGCGGGAAAGAGCGTCTGCGTTTTTGTTAATGCGACCTGGTTTATATTCAATTTCATACTCGTATTCTTCGAGTTTTAGGCGCCAACGTGCTAGGCGGCTACCGGGGTCTTTTATTGAGAAAAGCCACGTTAGTGGTCTATGGTCGGTTATTAGTTTAAATTTTCGACCAAAGATGTATGGACGGAAGTGTTTTACAGCCCATACGATGGCTAAAAGCTCGCGCTCGATAGTTGAGTATTTGGTCTCAGCTTTGCAAAGTGTTCTTGATGCGAAAGCGATTGGTAAATCTTTTCCGATGGGGCCTTGTGAGAGAACAGCGCCGATGGCGAAGGCGCTTGCATCAGTGGTGAGTAGAAATGTTTCGTCAAAGTTTGGATAGATAAGAACTGGTGTCGAAGTAAGGGCTTGTTTTAATTCTTCGAAAGATTTCTTGCATTCTGAGTCGAAAACAAAAGAAACATCTTTTTGTAACAATTTGGTAAGAGATTTGGATAACTTCGCGAAATTACTTATAAATCTGCGATAATAACCTGCCAGACCAAGGAAGGATTTGATTTCCTTCTGGTTAGTAGGTTGAGGAAAATTTTGGATGCACTGAATCTTATCGGGGTTGGGTTTCACTCCTTCTTTGGTAATGAGGTGACCTAGATATGCGACCTCCTTACGAAGAAATTCGCATTTATCAGGCTGGATTTTTAGGTTCGCATTTCGAAGACGTTTGAACACTTCTGTGAGGCGAGAAATGTGTTCATGGACTGTTGGGGAATATACGATAATGTCGTCCATGTAGACTAGACATCTCTCGTTCTGTATACCCATGAGAATATTATCCATAACTCTCTGGAAGGTGGAAGGGGCGTTTTTAAGACCGAAAGGCATACGAACGAATTCGTAGTGTCCATTGTCTACACTGAATGCACTTTTTGGTATATCTTTTGGATCTATCTCTATCTGGTGGAACCCAGATGCTAAGTCCAATGTTGTAAAGTACTGGCACTTGCATAATTGATCCAAGAGATCAGAGATATTTGGTAAGGGGTATTTGTCTCCTACAATTACCTCATTGAGTTTCCTGTAGTCCACGACTACACGCCATTTTTGCTTACCAGAAGCATCGAGCTTCTTAGGGACAACCCACACTGGGGATGACCAGGGGGAATTTGAGGGACGAATAATATTTTGGTCTAACATTTTGGATACCTGCGTTTTGACCTCTTCCTTGTGTATCTGAGGGTATCGATACGATTTCGTGAAAATTGGTTTCGCGTCATTGGTATCTATCGCGTGTTTAATCTCGTTAGTGAAGGTTAGTTGGTCACCTTCAAGATAAAAGATATCTGCGAATTCTAAACAAAGTTGAGTTATTAAATCGTTTTCCTCCTCGTTTAGGTGGTCTAGACGGAGTTGATTTTTTATTTCATACTGTCTGTCGAGGCAAATTTGGGAGTTTTCTTCGCCTATATTATTTAATGAGAAATTTTGGATCGGTTCTAATTTTATATTTGAAAAATTAACAGTTTTTGGTACCGCGTTTGCGTTTAATATAGAGGTAATAAATTCGCCTTTGTCGTTTATTTGGACTATCGCGTTCGGAAGTCTTACTTTGTCTACTTCGGTAGCTTGCAGTATAGCTTCCGTGTTCGTTAAATGACATTTGAGTTTGGTAATTTCTTCCGTACGCGGTTCAACTGAAATTATATTTGAAATGTTACGAATAGTATTTTGATCGTCAGGGTTTGAGTAGTTTTGTACATTTGATAGACCCTGATCTGTGACTTTATGGATAGGAATTGTTTTGAAATTTGTTATAAGTTTTTTGTTTTTTATATCCACCATGCAATCATAACGTTCTAAGAAGTCAGAGCCTAAGAGTCCATCGAATTCTATGTCGAGATCGCATATGTAAATTTTGAACGGTTCGTTGTTGTCAAATGGGATAAAAACAGATTCATTAATAATTATTTTTTGTTCGGTTATGCCTTGGATCGTAACATTTTCTGGACATCTCCTACTATAATTTCTACAAATTTTTGGTTTAAATATAGACAATCCGGCTCCCGAGTCGATTAATAGTCTATGCGTGTTAGTAGCATCATAGATATAAAATAAGTTTTTAGACTTGACAGATAACAAGGGGCTTATAGAAACTGTTGTTCCGGGAAATTGAGATTCGGGTTGAAATTGTCCAAGTTCATGTTGCCAAACTGGGTTTGCAATACTGTCATATTGGAGTCCCTGGTTTTGTGATACGGTGGGTCCGACTGGGCATGAGGGCCTGATCGAAAATCCCGATTGTATACAGGGGTTGCGTCGAAAGTTGGTTCCTCTGTGTAATAATTCTCGGAGGGATTATTAACAGTATAATAATCATCATTAGTGTTGCTATATTCCGAAGTATTAGCTGTATAATAATTCGGACTCGCGTGGGGGTCATTATCCGTATAATATCCCTCATTACTATTTTCGTATGAGTTGTCAGAGTAATAATTTTGATTTTGTTCTGGATTTTCGGATTCAGTATTTTGATTGAAATGAAGCGTTTTCCTATTTACATTTGGTTTAAAATAGTTCGGATTCGGTTGAATCGCAGGGGGTCTCGCATTATTAAAATTTGGGTTTGGTGTAATAACCGGTGGTCTTTGTTGCTGAAAGTTTTGCGAATTTCCGGGGTTTTGGTTATAATAGTTAGGTCTTTGTTGTTGGAAATTTTGCGAATTTCCAGGATTTTGATTATAATAGTTAGGCCTAGGGTAATTTTGGGGTACGCCAAAATTTGGAGGTCTAACATTTTGTTGTCTTTGGCGGCATTCGTTTGCGATGTGTCCCGCACGTTTACAAAATGAACATTGCTTTACTGCTAAAGGTGAATTTAGGTTGCGCATAGGTGTAATGGCATTATTGCTACGATTGGTTTTTTGTGTTTCAAAATAATTTAATTGGAGCTCCCTTCGAACTCTTGCTATAGCCGTTAGCATATCTGGGGGATCGCTCGCCCTAACAACATGCGCGATTTTAGGTTCTAATCCCGTGAGTAGAGTGTTCAAAACCATACCTTCAGTTAACTGTATTTGAGCTTGTTTTTGCATCGCCGTTAGTCTTTGTTTCTGAACAGAAGCATGCATTTTTGCTTCGTGGGTTTGTAGGCGTGCAATAAAAGTAAGCGGGGATTCACTAGGGAGCTGTCGCATCCTTTGCAAATCCTGTATTAGTGAAGTAAGGTCTCTACTATCTCCGAAATGATTTTCTAACAGTGTTTTAATTTCGTCCCATGTAGTGGGATTTCTAGAGTTGACTAGTTCAGCTGCACGACCTTTTAATTTGTTTTTTACATGAACGGTTAAAAGAACTGTTTGATTGCCAATTGACATGTCGTAAGCAATTTTGCATGAATTTAAAAATGTATTTAAATTTATTTGATTACCGTCATATTCGGGGACAATTGAAAATATTTCGCTCAACTTATATGGTTCAACAACATCTGGTTGAGGTTCATTTGGTTGTTGTTGTTGTTGTTGTTGCTGCTGTTGGTGAGCCATATTTCTAGTGGTTACTGGCATAAACTGATTTGAATCATGAGGACTTATTTATTTTACTTATAATTCAGAGACAACAGAACTGTTTTTACCACAATAACGAGCGAGAAATAGTACGATTAATAATTAAAATAAGTTTTGCACTTAAATGATTCAATAAGTACTTACACGTAAATCTTCATTTAGACGTTGGTCCTTTTTCTGTTTTAAGGGATTGGAATCCGCCACCTGTTGTCAAAAGTCTCCTTGTTCCGGCGATCCTTTCCTGAAGTTAGGCCCTTTTTGGGGTGCTCCTTGTTCTTCGGGGAGGTTTTCGTCAGTTAGGCTTTTCTTCCAGGTGTTTTTCCAGATCCTACCGACTGCGCCACTTTTATATCACTTATTTACTGTTTCACTTTTAAAAAAAATTTATTTTCACAAAAAGTTACAATTGAAAAACTTTTATTTAACTTTAAATATTTGAATTAATTATACAATGGTACATAAAGTTGAGTACAATAATATGTGTAGACTGACTCTGATAACGTTGTGAATCGTATTTATAACATTCTATTTGCTGACGCTGGCATAAGCATTTCTTGGAAATTAATGCTATGCAAGCGTTTCACATGGGAATGGAATAAAATCCAGGAAGCTGTTATCGCTTATCTCAGATAAAGATATTGAGTTACTTAGCATATAACACGTATATATTATGACGAGATCTGGAACTGGATTGTTTTTTGAGGAAATCCGGTGAAGGGTTGGGGGTTAAATAGGGGAAAATAGGGAAAAATAAGTAAAGCAAGCTTGTAAGAGAACAGACACTTGAAATTTGGTGTATGTACTAGAAGTTAAGGCCTAAGAATTTTTTATAACATCTTTCAACCCCCCACCACCCCTACCCCATTAATGGGGTTGATAAAATAAAGTTGAGATTTTCATTTGAAATTTCGTACACGTATGTATTATAACGACGTCTGAAATTAGATTATATTTTGAGATGATTCCGTTGAAGGGTTGGGGGTTAATTTGGGGTAAATAGGGGAATATAAGTAAAACAAGCTGGTAAGACCACAGAAACTTGAAATTCGGTGTATGTACTAGAAGCCAAAGCGTCAGATTTTTTTATAATATTTTTCAACCCCCACCACCCCTACTCCAATATGAAAAGGGTTGATTAAATAAAATTGAGATATTCATTTGAAATTTGGTACACGTATGTATTATAACGACATCTGGAACTAGATTATAATTTGAGATGATTCCGTTGAAGGGTTGGGGGTTAAATATTGGTAAATAGGGGAAAATAAGTAAAGCAAGCTGGTAACACTACAGAAACTTCAAATTCGGTGTATATACTAGAAGCCAAGGTCTCAGATTATTTATAATATTTTTCAACCCCCACTACCCCTACTTCATTATTACAAGGGTTGATAAAATAAAATTGAGATATTCATTTGAAATTTGATACACGTATGAATTATAACGACATCTGGAACTAGATTATTCTTTGAGATGATTCCTTTGAAGGGTTCGGGATTATTTAGGGGTAAATAGGGGGAAATAAGTAAAGCAGGCAGGTATGACTACAGAAACTTGAAATTCGGTGTATGACAAGAGGCAAAGGCTCCAGATTTTTTGATAATTTATTTCAGCCCCCACCACCCCTACTCCATTATTCAAGGGGTTGATAAAATAAAATTGAGATATTCACATGAAATTTAGTACGCATATGTATCATAACGACATCTGGAACTAGATTATATTTTGAGATGATTCCGTTGAAGGGTTGGAGGTTAAATAGGGGTAAATAGGGGAAAATAAGTAAAGCAAGCTGGTAAGACTACAGAAACTTGAAATTCGGTGTATGTACTAGAAGCGAAGGTCTCAGGTTTTTTTATTAGTATTTTCTATTTCTCCCCACCACCCCCACTCCCTTATTAAGAGTTGATAAAATTAAATTTAAATTTTCACTTGAAATTTGGTATATTTATATATTATAATTATATCTGAAACTAGATTATATTTTGACATGATTGCGTTGAAGGAGTGGAGGTATGTAGAGGTAAATAGGGAAAAATAAGTAAAGCAAGCTGGTAAGAGTATTGCAACTTGAAATTCGGTGTATGTCCTAGAAGCCAAGACCTCAATTTTTTTAACAATATGTTTCAACCCTTCCACTACCCTTACTACATTATTAAAGGGGTTGATAAAATAAAATTGAGATATTCACTTGTAATTTGGTAGACGTATGTATTAAAACGACATCTTTAACTAGATTATATTTTGGGATGATTCCGTAGAAGGGTTAGGGTTAATAGGAGTGACTAGGGGAAAATAAGTAAATCAAGGTGATAAGAGTACAGAAATTTGGGATTCGGTGCATATACTAGAAACCAAGGCCTCAGATTTCTTTCTAATATTTTTCAAACTCCACCAACTCCGCTTCATTATTAATGGGATTGATAACATCAAATTGAGATATTCACTTGAGATTAGTACACGTATGTATTGTAGTGACATCTGATTGAGATGCCTCCATTGAAGGGGTGGGAGGTGAATAGTAGAAAATAAGTAGGGTGAACTAAAAACTTCATTTTTAACGTATATGGTAGAAACCAACTCCTCAAACTTTTCTATGACATCTGCCCCAAATATTATTAAAATTCTATGACCAATAATTTCCACATACTAGAGTGCAAATATAGTCAAGATGTTTCCTTTAAAACGACTTGGATGAAGAATCTGGATGTGGAAGTAGTGATTCCTTAGGCAGCGGTTTTTATGTTCCAAGCTGTAATGTCCCTGGATGAAAGCGACTGACCCTGTCTTATCCATTTCGTCCTCTCTTATTTTATTCTAGTGTTATCTTAATTTAGATAAATATTTTGACTTGAAATAGACCCGATTTGCTAATGTCTGCAGGGTATTTGACAAAACGATGAATAGAAAACATGCCTGAGAATATAACAATATAATAATACTTTTCTTTGCGTAAACGTTCCAGCTCTACACTAATTTTGAAATAACTCAAAAGTAATTATAATGAAATAGTTTTGTAGCGGATGTTTAATGGAATAAAAAAGAATAAACAAAGTAAAACAACCCTTTTTAAATTAAATGCCGACGATTCGAAAAGTTTATTTCTTCACTTTCAAAGGCTCAATTTAAGTAGTTGATTAACTAATTTACAGGAGTAGGCAAATCGGACGATAAATGATAAGACTATTCTGCCATGTTGACGCCGCCATTTTGAATTTTTAAGTTCCAAACGCAAATTTGTAATAGGCGAGCTTGATATTAAGATATCGATTATCAGCTGAATCAGTTGATAAATGATGACCCCTGTCCGCGATGTTGACGCCGCCATTTTGAATGATTAAGTTTCGATCTGATATTTGTAAACGGCGACCTTGACTACCTTCAGTTACGGATTGTCAGTCAAATCAGTCTATAAATGATAACAATTGTTCGCCATATTGAAGCAGCCATTTTGAATTCTTGGGCTACGTTCTCATATTTGTAGTGCGCCACCATGTTGACCTTTAGACACCAATTTTCAGTTGAATTGGACCATAAATGATAAAGCCTGTCCGCCATATTTAAGCCAAAATTTTAAATTCTTGGGTGTCGATCTCAAATTTGTAATCGGCGATATTTTCAGTCGGAAACTTATTTTAGAAGCTATATTTTAATATGAAACGATGGTGGTTGAGATATATGGAAAACACTTAGTCGGACCACTATTTTTCTAAGATGGCGGCTCGAGGGCAGCAGATTAGGACCAGCTAATATCTGAAACGCGAGCCCCCTACTGCGCATGCGACAGCTGATCATCATATACTTGACAAATGACATTTTCGGTGTATGTATTATAATGTATTTGAGGATTTTAAAACAAATTCCTTCATTCAGTCTCTTAATACTACACAATAAAATGTGACCATAAGCTGACTTCGAAAACTTTCTGGAGAAGAAATATTACTACAAGTGGCATATAAAAATTAAGGAACTCCCTTAGTTACATAAACTGGAGCGTGTTTACCGATCAATATATTACTATCAATGATTTAGGACGTTTCTTAGTAAATACGTACCAATTGCTAGTCCACAAATACTTTTCGTTAAAAGAATGTTTTTCTTACTACAAACCTCCTGTAAATTGGTTCAATAATGAACTTAGGAACATGAGAGATACCCTAAATGCTATAAAACAAATTTCAAAACTAAAGATCTTGGTCATAAAGCTGCTTAGAACACGTTTATCAAAAATTATAAAATTACAACAAGTAATGCAAAAAAATCTGCTTATGATGCTTTTATACACAATTCTAAAAACAAATCTCCAGATAGCTGGAAAATGATTAATTTTGAGGGTAATCGCAGTAAAAATGCCAACGAAGAAATTGATATAGACGTAAATGTTTTTGTGGATTTTTTACTACAGTCGCCGATAATGTAACAAAAAATCTACCAACCGAAAAAAAAAATGCTATTCATTTGTTAGAGCCTACAGCGAAACCAAATACTTCATTCTTTCTTGAACCAGTTACTACACTTGACGTCACTGATGCAATCTTAGCCCTAAAATTTTTTTATTGCAGCGACATTTACGATTTACACAGCAAAATAATTAAAGAAACCGTAGACAGCTTAGTATTTCCTCTAACTTGCATCATAAATAGGTGATTTAGTGAAGGATTTTTACAGATGTGTTCAGGGTCGATAAAATCTTACCAATATTTAAAAAAGGGGATAAAAGTAGCCCTGATAACTACCGTCCCATATCAATCATACCCACTTTTGGCAAGATTGTTAAAATCACTCTAAAAAATCGTCTAATAAAATACTTTGAGAAATATTCATTGTTGCATAAATACCAATTTGGTTTTAGAAGTAAGTGTTCAACAATAAATGCAATCTGTAAACTTGTAAGTGACATTGTTGAAGGTTTTGAAGAGGGCAAGCACACTGCGATCACTCTGTGTGGCCTTAGCAAGGCCTTTGACTGCGTCGATCATGGGCTTTTGGTGGAAAAACTTAGTTTTTACTGAATTAAAGGTTAACCGCTCTCCCTTATTCAGTCTTATTTACAAGATAGAAAACAATGTGTTTCCATAAATAATAAGCAATCTAATTTAAGAACCGTAAGACATGGCGTATCTCAGGGTTCGGTCCTGGGTCCATTATTATTTATTATTTATGTAAGCGATTTATCTTACTACCTATTTAGAAGCAGCATTATCATGTTTGTGGACGACGCAACTCTTCGCGATTCTGATAAAAGTCTAGATAAATAACAAGATGTCATCTGTGAGAATGAAAGTAGAGCGGAACTTTGGTATAACTGCAATACGCTAAAATTATACCATGATAAGATTCAAAAATTAGTCTTTTCCACAAATAATAATGACACAAAGAAGGACAGTGTCAAACTTTTAGGTGTTGTCCTGGATGACACCCTGAGTTGGTCATGCCATATTGAACAACTCAGTAACAAATTGTCAAGTTATGTATTTCTTCTGAGACGGCTTAAACATTTTGTCAATACCGATATACTTATACAGCTTATTATGTGCGTTTTGATTCATAAATTAACTATGGTATCGTATTATGGGGAAACGCGAGCAATGCGATACAAATTTTTAGGCAACAAAGACAGGCAATTAGAATTATTTCAAATGTAAATCCTAAGGAACACTGCAAACTTTTTTTCATTAAATACGGTATACTGCCTATTCCGTCTTTATTTATATATGTTTCGCTCCTTGAAATTCATAAAAATGTAAACATCTATAAAAGATCAGTGAATTGCCATAGCCATGATACTAGGTTAGCAAATTTACTAAAAACACCAAGTTATCGCTTAACAAAATCAGCCAATAATTCTCTTAACCTAAATATGGACAATAGGTTACCTGCACAAATAAAAAATTTAACACTTGATAAACTGAAAAAAAGAGTTTTATGGTGAAACTCTGTTTTTATTCCGTTGAGGAATTTATGAGCGCCGACCTAAATACAAATTAGGTACGCGTATTAATTACTCGTTACCTCATTAGACTGTCGTATACTTACAGTTAATAATTATACATTTTTATATTCTTGTAATTTTGTACATATGTACCTAATTATATTTTATTTTTGTACTTATGTCCGTGCATATAATAGATCCTTTTAAATATTGTATATTCTTTGATATTGTTGAGTAATATTTTAACTGTATATCAGTTTGTCGACTTTCTACAAATGTATATTGTGTATGTAACGTAGTCAAATAAACATTATCTATCTATTTATCTATCTATCTATCTACAGTTTTTTTTAAATGATTATTGATACCTCAATAAGACACTTGTCGTTTAAAACGATACAACTAAATAAATCATTCATAGAATGGGGGTAATGTATTTAAAATGTTTTCAAATTTATAAATATCAGAAATCCTTGAATATACCTAGACATTTAAGAAACAAATATAAGGTAGAAAGAACATAAAATATGCATGATTTTAGCATATGTACCTACAAAGCTCAAAGTATGAATTGCAGGGAAAGTTGTTTCCGAAATATAAGTGATTTACGAATCAAATAGTTAAGCATAGTTTAGAGAATGAAATTCATGTACTTGAATTTAATAAAGTGGAAAGTATGATTTTATAGTTTGTTCTATCTCAGCAAGTTTGTAATTCAATTAGGTACATCAAATTATTTTATTAGAATTTTAAAAGTGGTTTGATTATATATGAAGGATAATGTAAATTATTACAATCAGGTTAGAACTCGAAAAAGAAAAACTTACTACAACTGTAATAGAATTGCCTATTTACTTATATTTATAAAACTAACCTAAGAAAACGTTTAACAAATTCCCAAAAATCCTGCAAATTGAATTTTTCATGTTCAAGTTGATTGAAGTGAATAAAGAAAATGAAAATTTTAAAGTTATATACTCGATTTATTTGATTTATCCGTTTTGTTACTTTATTTTAAAATGACAGCATAATATAAGGCTGAGAGCTCATATTTTTAAACATTTTGAATTGAAATTCTAGACATCATGAACGCGCATGTACAGTAGGAGGCTCGTGTATAAGATTTTTAGTTGCTACTAACAGATTGTTTTAATGTAATACTTTTAATATAACACTTTTAGTATTTAATAATACGACTGAATTAACACCTACCACAAGTTTCTAAATTTGACTGAGTAATATTGTAAACTGGCTTTTACTAAATGCATAAATTATTGCTCTGATTGCCCTCCCGGTATTCCGCGGAATGAAAAAGTTAAATCGTTACTACAGAATATTTCATTAGAAGTAATCAGTCCAATTAAATTTTTAGACGTCAAGGGGTTGCGTATTAACGGAACCTGCACAAAGCCAGATATAGGCAGAAATAACTTAAAACATATTTTAACGAGGTAATGGAGTCTTTAGGATGATGTATTTTTTACGGACTATTACCAAGGCATTTAAGGCATCATTTAAATTAATCGTAAACTTGATCATTATTACTGGGAAGGTCTAGGGTCTCGGAATGAGAGTTTAGTATACGTAATGAAGTTCACTCGTTAAAATGGCATCAGAATTTGTTGGTTTAGAGGATTATGCATTTCCATCCATATTTTCCATAACCTTAATATAAAACTGAGCGAGCAAAGCTTCTCGTATTCTTCCTAAAAGGCTAATATCTGACTACTAATCTAGTACGTCTGCTTTTAAGAGCACACAACGGAAAATTAAATCTACTGTCATATATCTATCTCGCCAGAGTGCTTAACAATTTAAGTAAAAGCGTTAGGTTAGGAAAGAAAAATAAATATGATATAAAAACCACCCAAAAAGTTTAGTGCTGCAAATAAAACATCCATTCATTTAATTAGATATGTTTTTTGTAGTTGCTACAATTTGTAACGGAGAATAATATGCTACGTTGCTTGTGTGTGAAATTAGAATGCGAATATACAGCAGATAACTAATAACTATATGAAATATGAGAAGTAATCTTAAACGAAAAAAGTAAGTGGCGGTCTTCAACATGTATGTCGAATATTTAACTTATGGTTTAAAAAATTACAGTTTCCTAAACCGACGATAAATTTGATAGGCTGTTTATTAGCCTATCCAAATTTAATTCTGGTTGATTTTAGTAGTTTCTTTATTTTCAGACGCATTTGTTTAATATCCCCTCTCTTTGTTACAATAGAATTTAAGGTGCCATTTCCTGACTTAATCTAAGAGAAGAAGTATATAAACACATGCCATCAACGACATATTTTTCAAGATATAGATAGGGTGGTGAATTTAGAAAAAAGTTTAATTTTTCAGAATTATAAGAATATACCATTCTAACATTATCAAATCATATGTATAGCAGTTAATATTATTCACACAATTATTGTTACTTTATATTACATTTATATCAGCTATTAGCAAAAGCATACTTTGAGATGTATTAAATTACCATAGGTGTACTTAAAGTCACAGTTGTTAATATAAGAGCGCGTTCTTGATTAATTTTGCTGAAAATTCTAGTTTCTCGCACTTCGCTCTAAAATGAAAAGGTATTTCAGAGAATAAAATAAAAAAAATTCTAAATGAGCCCATTGTAGAGGGTGTGACACTGAAAAATACCTGGCAGTAGGAAGCATAGGTTTACTTCACTATTCTTATTGAACCATATCTTTAGTTATATGGCCCATAAAAAGCTGCATCTGTAAACCCTTGCAGTCGTGTTAGTAACCTGTAAAATGCTGCAGCTGTAAAAGTTCGGCCCTATCTGGCTGAAGCGTAACCTAAAGAGAGCGGTGGGGGTATTCCCAAATGTTCTCATATCTCCTAATTTTTTCAAGAATGTATTGGAATAGGTTGAGATAAACACACGCTACAAATATAGTGTGAAATTATTTAAACTTATGTTGGGTTTGATATCGATGCACAACAACTTCAAAATTTTAAATCTCACAGTTATATCTTATTTTAAAATTTAGTCATCCTTATTACCATGCTGTCGTTTTTGAAATTTTGCCAAGTCGTATTGACAATGTTATTTTGGACAAAATATTGTTGTTTTTATCACAAGCAATTTCAATACATGTATTTCCAAAAAACGTATTTTGTACTTATTGAGCTGGAATCTCAGAGGCTGCCTCGAGAGAAACATTTGACAAAGGCTATACCTCCACTCGTTGCCTACAGCACATACCTGTAAGGCGAGTTGCTAAATCGAGGTAGACACGTGTGACCAAGAGACCTGTGATATTCAAGTTCGTGAAACCCCACCTCCTTGGAGAAAGACCACGGAAGGAGGTGGTAAAGATGAACACATTTAGGAGGAGTTTGACAGCCAGCAATAGGGGCCGCGGGCCGCACACGCTCTTTTAAAAAGTTTACTTATACTTTGAGTCCGAGGATTTCCGATGCTCCAAACCGTTTCTAAGATAGAGCAGTCGAAAACGTTACAAATCTGACGTATAATTCTCGGTTAAAAATTAGGAGTCCGTAGAAGGGGTTAATTACGAAAGAATATCCTTGGACTCATAGTGTAAGTTACCTGATGCCCAAAGAACAACTTGTCACAGATTGTCCGTCATTTGATTGATTTTATTTGTTTTTATGAGTTTCTTAATTTGCGATGATATTAATTCAAAATAATTACAGTTTCTGGAGAATGACATTTTGCGGCCCCTCAGTGTTTTTCCTTGGACACCTCAATTACCTATTTTTGCTTAAAAATACATAAGAAAAATTATGATTTGAATGGTTCGTCATCGCTCCAAAATTTGAAGATTTTTTTACCAAATCAACCTGTTACCAACGTCAGTGGCCGTCTTGGAAAATCCTTGGATCAAGTTTTTCCTGTCTTTGTTACCCAAAATGTTTATTTTTTATCAACTAATGGTTGCAATTTTTTTTCAAAGAGTTCTGAGGCCCTGTTGCTGGCTGCCGAATCGCATAAATGTGTTCATTTTTACACCTCCTTCCGTGGTATCTTTCCAAAGAGGTGGGGCTTCATGGATTTGAATATCACATGACTCGTGATGAAGAAAAGAAAACGGCTGACAATAAGGAGTGTGAATCACTGGAAGCTCCTAAAAATTAGCCATAATGCTGTTAAACAAAATCTAGTTCAAGTGTAATCTGTGTGAACTGTGGAAATAATATCAATAATACCACAGGTCTTATCTCAAAAGAAATCACCCTAACATAGTGACTGAAAAATAGATGAAAGAATAACATGTTGCAATGTAACCTCAAACGAATCCAAAACAGAGTTGGAAATAAAAAATGTAAAGATTGAAAATGAAATGCTGAAGACTCTACTGAGTAAAAATGAAGAAAAATATAAACTATTGCTGGAAAATAAAGTCCCTGTTAGAATAAAATAATAATTTGTTACTAAAGAATAATAATCTGGAAGAGAAAATTGAAAAGTATAAGAAAGAAGCAGATAAAGTAAAAAATACAGATATAAAAAACGCAAATAGAACTGATTCTGTAAACAAACAGAGCCAAGAGAAAAATGCCAAGGACACTGATCATCTAAACACCAAAACGAATACAGGGTCTGCCAAAAGAACAGAAACGTCAAATACCAACCACGAATTAATAGAAGCTCGAACCAACCACCGAAGCAAAGCAACCTCAATAAAATAATACCGAAACGAATAATCAAAGTAAAATCATGAACAACGAACCAAATCTAAATTTATCATTTGGCAAAATACTTGCCCCAAGAACTGACGAAAGTGAAGTAAATGAAGAACAAGATTTTGAGCTAGTCCAGAGAAAAAAGGGATATGAATAAGCCAGATGTAATGTTGAATTGTGGGATGCTCTCTCATATCTAATCAACACTACATCGCCACCTCTGCACCAACTATCCCAGCGGCGATGTAGTGTTGACCACATATGAGAGAGCATCCCACACCAGACAAGCAAGAAATATAAAACAGGCAATGGACAATGTACTCATATGAGAGGAACCCAGAGTATGGATGTACATATACAGAGTTAAACAAACCATAACAACAGTCCATATTACGAAGTACCCAAACAAAAAGCTAGATGAGAATGAATATTTTATTAAGAGGTGTCAGTCCAAAAACCAGAATACTTTAAGGTCTGATGATAGCAGCAAATTTCCGCTTTAAAGAAGATGTCCACAATCCCCAACTGTGACCAAGGGGAGTAGCATTCCGAAGATTTGATTTCCAAAAGTGCAGAGATTACCTTAAATAAAGGGATAATAGACCAGACAATTTCTTTTAATCTATTTAAACGTATAATTTATTTCAACGTATTTTAACCTAGGGCACTATAAATATTTAGTAATTTTTATTTTTTTTTTTTCTGTAAATTATTTTATCGTTTGTATTTTGACATGCGTAAGCACTTTGTGTATTTAACACCAATAAATTATTCTATTCTATTTTATTTTTAGGCGTATGTGATCTTTCGATTAAGCTCGATCGGTATAGTATTTATGAGTACCTTTAAGACCTCACAGGTCTCTTTGCGAGGCAGCCTCGGGAAGTCTACACATATCTTTAAACATTGAATATGAAAAAACTCTAAATTAGCCCCAAATTGTCATCCTAAAAATTTTAATTAGTATTCCACACCACACAAAGCAATCTGTTGCTTATATATCCGCGCTCGTAAAACATGAAAAAATACGTAAAACAATTTATCTCGAATTGCACATTTTTGTGGCTTTCTGTGATGTAGACATTTTATCTGACATTAAGCAATAAAGTACGAAATAAAACCCTCATCTAGAAATGTATAATCTCTAGAACAGGCAATGATTTTAGTACATAAAATTTTACTGGCCATTTTATAAAACGTGCAGAAATAATTGCAAATGCAATATTGTCAATTGTTTAGATTGTCTTAATTACTTATCTCAGGAGCTGAGTTGTGTAGTATTAAGACTGGATATTACTAAGCTATTACAAGCTAGGGACCATCACAGATCTAAGAGCATGATTTAGCCCTAATATTGAACTTTTGCCGACATTAAAGTTATCGATAAATGTCTACAGTGTATTACTCTTCTGAATAAAATAATCTCATGAGATATTTTTTTTGGGATCTAAGTTACTCGAATTTTTGTTGTGATATTGTTAGCTCCTAACGTTTATAGTCTGTTTCGTATCGATTGAGATAAAATTATAATAAATAAAGGGATAAAATTGACATTCATGTGCTTACGGGTGTCTGTTTATTTATTCGAGGATCCTCGGAACATCGTGATACGAACAATAGAAACCAATACGATGTATCCAGATCACAATACCGATCGAAATCGGCCTGTGGTACAAGGTGTTGAAGAATCTGAATTTTGCGAATGGTTCTCAATGTATATTTTATAAATTATTCATCATTATTTGGGCTAAGGTTCTAGCAAATGATCCTATAGGGCCATTTCACCTGCATCAACCATGAAAAGGTGAGTCATATTTAACATTCTTCAAAAATTACCTACACAGGTAGAATTTAGTATTCCTGTGCAACTAAAAGCTGACAGGTTGGTGCTAGAATGAATTTAGCTATTGATGTGAGAAGGTATCTTAACAATCTTTTTTTATCGTCTTATTTATATTTACGCCCTGGCGGAGTTTAGCTATAGCGCTCCCACTACTCAACCAGGACACGTACACATAGAGCAATTATTCCATGAGACATTGCCATGTACCGCAGCTGTGACTGCAACTCAGAAGAAATAAAAGCGACTAGACATGTTGTGCACTTAAGAGCGACCTAGCCATCTACTACCATCTCAATAATGGATTAAAAATGCCACTTAACATCCATACCCTGGCCAAGATTCTAATCCGGGACTCCGTGGTTCTAAAGCTAACCCCAAAGTACCATGCCACCGAGTCGACGCTTGATGGGAGAAGGCGTAGCAACGATGTTTGATCAGTTACACTGTCTGATCAAAATCACCTGGAGGCCAATGAAATTAGACCTATATAAAAGCCCTATAAATAACGAAGAACAAATTTGGAATTCATTTAAAGAAAAATCTGATGAAATCTGTCGGCAACTCGGAATTCTTGAGCATATTCTCTGCGACTTAAAAACTGTTTTTAGATTGTGTTTAGATTGTGTCTCAGAGTAAATTATCAAACATATTATATAATGCAAAAGACCCAACACGTAAATTTAACAAGTCATTTAAACACGGTATCAAGAACATATTAGATCATATAGGTTACAAAAAACTGATTCATCACTGCCTCGAAAACAACCATAGATTTCCGGAATTAGACGACATTGACATTTTACATTTTTCAACAAAAGGCTTTAAATTAAACAATTTAGAATCTCTGGAAATTCATAAGCAATATAATATCAAGGATTATAATTTGTTAAATAATCAATTAGATTTAAATATTTAGGCACACCCACAATTGAATATTCATAAATTAGTTTATTATTGTCATCTACCTGCCTAAGTCTTTATAGTACCTATATACTAATCCATCCAAAATTGTCTGTATGTATATAACATTTCTGTGCAATTGTAAATCAGTCATTTTTGATTCACTGCTTGACAATGGCTTTGTAAGTCGAAACTGCAGACGCAATTTTTATAAATACATAGTGGTAGAAAACATAGTAGTGTGTTTTATTTAGTTATTTGTGCAAAATGATTAACTACCACAGAGTAACGGTTCCTTCAATCAATTTTTAAAATGAATACTTTTTTATTGAAGTTTTCCTTATTTTTCATTTCTTTTATATTCGTTGGTAATAAGTTGTAAAACTTAGGGGCCAAGTAAGCTATAGATTTTAGGTTATTTTTTAGGGAAGAAATGTGGTTTATAATTTCATCATTGGTGGCTAGTTTTAAAAACATAGAAACTGTAAATAATAATTGTTTAGATTAAAACGGTTATGGGGCACGTCTATTTTCTTCTCCATTTCAGAACCAATATTCATAAAATAATCATTACAGTAATTAGCAAACTCTGTGTTATTTTGAAATTCGTCGCTGTTTCCGTTGACGATTTTAAGATTTGTGGTTTTAGTTTTAGTTTTACTTTCACATCCACGTAGTGGATTGGAAGTATAGTAATCGTGACAATTTTTTTTTTCTTGAAATAGGTTTAGAATGAAACGTCGAGATTTCAAATTAGAGCAAAAAAAATATATCTGTCTGTCATTCTCTCGGTCTGTCGGTCTGTAACTTTTTTGTCTGCACGTTTTCTCCGGAACGGTTTAAGATATTGACTTGAAATTTTGTACACATATGTATTATAACGAGATCTGGAACTGGATTGTTGAACATATCCGGTGAAGGGTTGGGGGGTAAATAGGGGTAAATATGGGGGAAATAAGTAAAGCAAGCGGGTAAGAGTACAGAAACTTGAAATTTGGTGTATGTACTAGAAGTCAAGGCCTCAAAATTTCTTATAATATTTTCCATCCCCCCACTCCATTATTAAAGGGATTGATAAAATAAAATGAGATATTCAATTGAAATTTGGAACTAGATTATATTTTGGTATGATTCCATTGAAGGGTTGCGGGGTAAATAGGGGGTAAATAAGGGAAAATAAGTAAAGCAAGTTGATAGAGTACGGAAACTTGAAATTCGGTGTATGTACTAGAAGCTAAAGTCTCAGATTTATTTATAACATTTTTCAACCCACCACCCCTAATCCATTATTAAAGGGTCCAGCTAACATTGATTGACGATATTATAAACTTCACTAATCCGACAGAAATAAAAAACCACATTAATCAGCTTCCTTTAAAGAAATTACCTGGACACGACTTAATACCTAACATCGTTCTTAAATATCTGACACCTAAGGCTTTGGGCATAATTTCTTCTATATTCAACCGTTGCATGGCCGTAGGATACTTCCCAACCAAATGGAAACATGCAGAAATTATATTATTTAATAAACCTGGGAAAAACAAAGCGAAACCGGAGAATTACAGACCCATTAGCTTACTCACTACACTATCAAAGCTATATGAAAAAATTCTTTACTCCAGACTTAACGAATTTTTACAGGAAAATGACATTATACCAAACTGTCAATTTGGATTCAGAACAAGTCATTCTACAACATATCAGATCCTACGAATTTATGAAACAATCGCTTATGGGTTTGAAAGTAAAAAACACACAATAATAGCATTTTTAGATATTGCACAAGCATTTGATAAAGTCTGGATAAAAGGACTTTTATACAAATTAATAACGATTAATACACCTTCATATTTATTAAATATTATTTCTTCATTCGTCACAAATCGAACTTTCTGTGTAAGAATAAACTCCAATCTGTCAGATCCAACACAAATAAGAGCTGGAATACCACAGGGTTCAATTTTGGGACCAGTTCTCTTTAATATATTCCTATATGATATACCACACCCACCTTCAGCAATAGTAGCAATGTATGCAGATGATACCGCAGTCATAACGCAACACGAAGATATAAACACAGCTGCACAAGTTCTACAAGATGCAATTATATTACTACAGGAATACTTTAGAAAATGGCAAATTAAATTAAATCTGTTAAAATGTGAAACGAAAATATTTACACTAAGAAGACCACGAGACTCAAACAATATAATAATTAATAATGAAATAGTACCATGGAATCCCACAGACAGCGCAATAAAATACTTAGGTGTTTACTTAGACAGAAGGCTGACCTGGAGCTACCATATTAACAAGAAACTCAACGAAGTGTACGCTCGACTATCAATGTTATATCCTATTATTAATAGAAAATCTTCAATAAAAACCAAGTGTGCCCCTCTCATCTATCAGTCAATCTTAAGGCCGCTAATAACATACGGTTGTGTAATCTGGGGAACTACCAGCAAAACGAATCTAAAAAAAGTGCAAGCTTTCCAAAATAAAGTTCTTAGAATTTCTGTAAATGCCCCCTGGTATATGCGAAACTCTCAAATTCACCGCGAACTTGGTGTACCAATGCTAGAGGATTTTATTAAAAATAGTGCCAAACATTTTTTCAATAATAATAACAAATGCGATAGTGCTGTGAACTTACGACTAGGACTAAAAACTCAACACAACAGACTGAAGAAGAGGCTACCACATGACGTATTAATTTCC
This sequence comes from Stenurella melanura, assembly GCA_963583905.1. Taxonomy (NCBI): domain Eukaryota; kingdom Metazoa; phylum Arthropoda; class Insecta; order Coleoptera; family Cerambycidae; genus Stenurella; species Stenurella melanura. Next base: position 124,323,829 of record OY757314.1, read on the forward strand.
AATAGTGAATCTGAGTAAGGACCGTTAAAATATATGTCATATGTATAATTCATGAAAATTAAATTATTATGAACTCTATTAAAATTAATGTCAGGCTAAGTCTAATTAGATTTGCATGTTATGTAATGTCTATTTTAAATGTGCCATGTATAACATTAATTTGATGATCTGGTAATTTTATAATTAAAAAAAATATGTATATTTTCCATCCCCCCCACCCCTCCACTCCATTATTAAAGCGGTTAATAAAATAAAATTGAGATATTCACTTGAAATTTGTTATACGTATATATTATAATGACATCAGGAACTATATTGTATTTTGGGATTATTCCGTTGAAGGGTTGCGGGTTAAATAGGGGAAGATAAGTAAAGCAAGCTGGTAACAGTCTAGAAACTTGAAATTTGGTATATGTACTAAAAGGCAAGACCTCAGATTTTTTATAATATTTTTCAACCCCTCCAACTCCATTATTAAACGAGGCTGACAAAATAAAATTGAGATGTTCACTTGAAATTTGGTATGCGTTTGTATTATAACGACATTTAGAACTAAACTACATTTTGAGATGATTCCGTTGAAGGGTTGGGGGATTAAATAGAGGAAAATAAGTAAAGCAAGTTGATAAGAGTGCAGAAATTTGGGATTTGGTGTACATACTAGAAGCGAAGGCCTCAGGTTTTTTATAATATTCTTCATGCCCCCACCACCCCCACTCCCTCATTAAAAGAGTTGATAAAATTAAATTGAGATTTTCACTTGAAATTTGATACACATATGTATTATAACGACATCTGAAACCAGATTATATATTGACACTATTCCTTTAAATTGTTGGAGGTAAGTAGGGGTAAATGGAAAAAGAGAAGCAAAGTGTTCTGTAAGAGTACAGAAATTTTGGTGTATATACTAGAAACTAAGTTCTCAGATTTCTTTCTAATATTTTTCTATGACATCTGCCCCTAATATTGTTAAAACTCTATGACCAATAATTTTCACATACTAGAGTGCAAATACATTTAAAATGTTTTCTTTAAAGTCACTGGGATGACGACTCTGGACGTGATTCCTTAGGCAGCGGTTTTTTCATTAGTGGCATCAGATATTATTTGACACATTTTCTTAATATTATTTTTATTACTCTCAATTTGTGATTTGTATTAGTTGAACTTTTGTTTTTTATTAATATGTTTAATGGGTTTCTATACCATTTATAACGTTGTTCTAGCTCAAGGTTGTGGTTTTTCCGTAATTTTTTAAAGCATTGTCTCTATATATTAGTATAAAATATATAATTAAAAACGAAACTACTCTTAGTGTCTACAGAAAGAAGCAGAAATAAAAAAAAAAATTTGGTGCCTTTAATTTTATATCAGCATTGCTAACGAAATGTCGAAAAATATTATATTTATACTTATTGAATCTAAAATTAAAGAGTTTTGTGATGAACACTGTTCAAATTGCTATACCAAATCCTCAAAAATTAGGAATTGTCAAAACATGTTCTAATAAAAGAATTATTACTATTTATCAATGTTCATTAACATTTACCGTATAACTAACCGACCTACATATTTCCGGTACGGACAAAATCGAAATAGCCTAGATGTAAACCAGATAAACGAGTAAACCAATCATTCAGATTGATTTGTGTAGACGGGCTTATCATAATATTGACAACTCGTGTGGGACAAATTACTTTCTAAATACTGAGCATGTGATGTTTATCTAAAGACGCCTTCCGCAAACAAATTCTTGCTTCTTTAACCGATTAATTCAAGCCAGAGGATTGGATAACCAATAATTATTTGATTATTCCTGCAGTGTGTCTATTATTAGTGCCACTACAGAGATTTTACGAGTTGTGTTGGGGAAGACAGAAAAAGAATTAAAATTTTAATTTGTGAAATGCGATCTTCCTAATATGTTATAATCTGAAACTAACTCGTGTAAATTTCTAACCAAATTAACTAATACTTAACCAGGCCCCCAAGACCTACAAACTGCATGTACGGTCCAATTCCTCGATTCTTAACAATTTTAAATCGATATTTGAATATTTCATATGATATTTCATTAATATCAAAACGTGTATGGCAAAAGATTTCTGAATAGATATTTTTCAGTTCTGTGGAAATTATGAATATTTCTCCAAAAATAAGGTTTGTCCTAAGAAATTTCGAATTTTCGTGGAACTAAAGCATATTTTATCCTATAAACTTGTGCCATATACAGGGTGAACTATTAGTAATAGGCCATAGTATAGGGGTAGATTCCTTGTGCCAAGATATGAGGATATAACCAAATATGCTTTAGCAAAATGTTGCTGTGGGAAAAGATACAGGATATCAAAATTCAAATTATTTTGAAGTTTTTTTGCAATAACTCAACAGTCTCTTGATTGATCTTCGCCAAATTTGCTAGAGGAACTTTTTCTATTCTAGGAAATAATAATTTATGTATTGCATCACGTTAGATCACAGAGGGCGCCGCAGGACCTGTATCTGATGATGAATTTTTTTCTTTCTTTTTTTGGACGAAACGTTGTGGTACTTCTGACCAGAAAATCTGATGAATGCGTCATTTCTACGTATAAAAGGTACACTTGGTAGAACTTGACAACTCCAACCGTTTTCGAGGAAAGTGTCGTTAAACATTTGAATAATTTTTTGAAAGACAAATTCAAATTTAAAGAAACAAAGTGTATTTATTGAAAAAAGTAAAAACGTAAGGAAAACAAAATCGTAATAACAGCGTAAACTCCTTCTCACTATCTTACGAACCAATGGAGTATTCTCATGGTATTGAGATAAATACATAAATAAAAAAAATGTGTAAAATAAAGATCTAATCTTATTAGAAGACCAAAAAATAACATAAGAGTTGACTTAATGACATTAGTATTTATTGTATAAACTTTCCCTCCATGCAAAAATCCCATTGCTGCAACTTAGAGTAAAATTTCGATATGGTCTCCACCTACGTCTATGCCTTTTCTAATTCTTTTCATAAAATATTTTGTTACATTGAAAAATACAATTTCCTGTCCTCTAATAAAATTGACTGCGTTTTGTCCAACAGTTCTACTCTTGAATTGATAGTAGTTGCATGGACTAAGGACTTCATATGTCCGCACACATAATAATCCAAAGGATTATAATCAGGACTCCTTGGTGGCCAAGCAAACTCACTTCCTCGACCGATCCATCTGTGTGGGTGGGTCTCATCAAGTTAATTCCTGACTTCAATAGAGAAATGAGGAGGAGCTTCATCTTGCATAAACCACATTCTGTTCCGTATCTCCAGCATGAGAACATGTAATATATCAGCAAGAGTATTTTGAAGAAAAAACAGATAACTGTCCATTTAAATTTGGAGGAAGGACAAATGGTCTCAATAACTGATCTCCGATAATACCACACCAAACGTTAATCTCAAATTCGTGCTGAAAATGCCTAAGGCATGAGGCTTTTCTACTTCCCAGTAATGGGTATTTCTCCAGTTAAAAACGCCTCGACGAGTAAAAGTTGCTTTGTCGGTAAACAAAATTTCGATTCCTGTTGTGTTTATTTAGAAAATTGTAGCCTTAGTGGAAGATCCCTTCGAAGTAAGTTTTGTACAGGAGTGAAGTGATATGGGTAGAAGCGTTCTTTGCGTAAGTATCTTAGAACAGATTGTTTAGTCACCCCTGTTGCCGCTGATAAACGACTTGAGCTGACTTGAGGATGTCGAAATGAACCCGTTTCTCCCAAACGACGAGACAGGTCTTTGAAAATGTTATGGTCTGGCTGCATTCTATTTGGATATTGAAATGAGTATCTCCACGCTGCAGCACGTCCGTTAAAATTTTTGTACGTAAACACATGTTATATCCCTCATTTCCCTATTTGAAAAATTATTATGTCGAGGTATTTTAAATAAAGAAGTTAAAGAAATTAGCTCGAGGAACACAAGAACAAAATAAAATGATTAAATGACGTACATGACAGAAATAAAATTTTGCAAACAGCAGAAAAAATAACTATCTATAACTAAAAAAAAATTTTGTGTAGAAATATTAATGAAATCTTTGCATTCTTTCGATAACCTGAATTCTGGTTATGCTAGCAAATTAAAATCCTAAAATGAATTTGTCTAATCTCTTATTTGACAATTCTCATTCTAACACTAGCATCCACACAGTCCCCTACGGCCATGCAGATTAAACTAGTATCCACATAACCCCCTACGATTATGAAGATTCAGTTAAAAATGAGAACAAAGACCTAAAATGAATTTATTTATCTACCTTGTCTTAAAAAATTGTTCATTCCAATGGATTACATTTTCATGAAATCTATCATTCTGTTTCCTGGAAATGCTTAGCCTTTGAAACGTTTTTCGCCCTTATTCTGGAGCTCATCAGAAAGACATAAAGCCATTCATAAAGATTCATATTTTTTCTGCTGTTTGCAAAATCCTATAAAGAATGTTTCAATACAATTATAAGCAAACAAATAATAATTCATTTTTAAAAAGAAATAAAATGTAACCAAAGAACACTTTTCAATAAATAAAACGGTTGGAGTTATCAAGTTCTACCAAGTATGCCTTTTATACGTGGAGATGACGCCCTTATAAGATTTTCTGGTCAAAAGTACAACAACGTTTCGTCCAAAAAAGATGAAAAAAATTCATCATCAGATACAGGTCCTCCGGCGCCCTTTATGATCTAACGTGATGTAATACATAAATTATTGTTTCTTAGAATGAAGAAAGTTTCTTTAGCAAATTTGGGGAAGATTAGTCGAGAGGTTGTTGAGTTATTGCAAAAAAACGAAAAAATAATTTTAATCTTCACACCCAGTATCTTTTTCCACAGCAACATTTTACTAAAGCATATATGGTTATATCCTCATATCTTAGCTCAAAGAATCTACCCCTGAACTATGGCCTATTATTAATGGTCCACGCGGTATATATTTGATTTGAAAATGTTACAAATCGAAAAAACTTTTTATGATTGTTCCAGATTATGGAGGCCCGGGTAAACATTAACCAATTTTGCAAATTTGTACAAATTAGTTTTAGATACATATTAACAAAGTACATGTCCACGACTTATTTATTGAATTTAAAGAGAAAATTAAATTTGAACTTTTTTATTTAGAGGTAATAAATTTAAAAGTGAATTATTTCTTGTTTGCTTATAATTGTAATGAAACATATTCCTTATAAACATTTTGCAAACAGCAGAAAAACCATCTATGAGAACTAAAAAGAAAAACTTTATGTAAAAATGTTAATTTCCAATCTTTGCATTTCTTCTATAACCTGCATTTTACAGATAATTTTTCGTTTTAGTTTTCATAGATAATTTTTCTGCTGTGTGCCAAATCCTACAAAGAATACGTTTCATTATAATTATAAGCAAACATAATGCGAGCATAACCAGAATGCAGGTCATCGAAAGAAGGAAAAAGATTGTAAATTAATATTTTTACAGATAATTTTTCTTTTCAGTTTTCATATATAGTTTTTCTGCTGTTTGACAAATCCTATAAAGAATATGTTTCATGAGGTAATAGATATTACAACGATTCACACCGCTCTACCATTTGACCCTAAGCCATCCCTCTCTCCGGCGAAAAAATCAAAATTTTTGCTATTGCAAGTACATCATTTTACAGGTCTACACTAATACAGATACAGATCTTAAACGGGTTTGTTTGTTCAGAATTTTCCAGAGCTGTATAAAGCTGTGACCGCAATGCAAACAGACTTGTACAATTCTATGCTTGTAATAGCCAAAATTTTGAATTTATTGCCAAAGTACGAGGGAGAGTACGAAGTGGAGGAGGTCATCTAAATCATCCGATTAACTTATTTGACTTTTTAAATTAAAGTTAATGAGATAGGTAAATAGTTCCGCAATATACGGCTCTATAGATGGACAAAAACTTCATGCTGAAGAAAAAGTGAAAACAAGTGATATTTGTAACGATCACGTTTTGGAAAACACTCAGTACATTGAATTAAATAAAAATGTGTTTAAAATCTTGGTAAAACTGTTTTGTATGATCTTAAAACGCTAAATTGTACTCAGGTATAAAAACGGTCGCCGGCCAAACTTTTTTTGCGCGTGCAAGGGTTAGTTTGTGACAAGCGGTGCCTGGCACTAAGCGAGAGGCTTTCTTCGGCCGACGGAGAGGGGAGGCATTAAGTTATGAGCTATCATTTAGAACAGACACAATTAGAGGATTGCGAATTTAAGTTTTTGGTTAATTCCGTTATTTAAGCAAATAGTGATGTACTATTTGACAGCATTATGTTCCGCAGTTTGGTATAAAATCATCTACGTGTACTAAGTGAGAATAGTTTCAAGTTGATCTGTTATTTGTGCCACAAAGTGCCTGTTTTACGAAAGTGATTATTGTAAAGAAATGAGTACCTATTGAAACATTCTTTATAGGATTTTGCAAACAGCAGAAAAAATAACTATCTATAACTAAAAGAAAAACTTTGTGTAGAAATATTAATGAAATCTTTGCATTCTTTCGATAACCTGAATTCTGGTTATGCTAGCAAATTAAAATCCTAAAATGAATTTGTCTAATTTCTTATTTGACTTTTTCAATTAGACAAATTCATTTTAGGATTTTAATTTGCTAGCATAACCAGAATTCAGGTTATCGAAAGAATGCAAAGATTTCATTAATATTTCTACACAAAGTTTTTCTTTTAGTTATAGATAGTTATTTTTTCTGCTGTTTGCAAAATCCTATAAAGAATGTTTCAATACAATTATAAGCAAACAAATAATAATTCATTTTTAAAACATGAGTACCTAATTTTAAAAATGCAGTGAGGTTATCTAAAACTATAAAAAATTTGGTGAATTGTGTAACGTGCGGAATGCACAAAAGCATCCTTCGTTACATTTTCTAACATTTATTAGAAAAATTTTAATAATCAAACATTTTATTATCCTATGCTCTGGTACTATATCGAACTTTCCTAAACAGATGAGAAGTTGGTAGTAGCTTATGCTTACGAATCGGGGTGTTGAACGGCGCACGCTCGATAATATTCAAATTAAATAAAATAAATAAATCAAACTAACTGAAAAATGAAGTTGAGTCGAGTATTTATAATAAAGTCGGATAGTCACATGAAACGTAGAACTATCAGTAACAATATAGATCCTTTATTTAACTCAATATTTCATAATTTAAAGAGAACTACTTTTTGGGCGGAGCCACGTTACTGTCGGTCCGGGACATATGTCACAATACGCCGCGTTAGACTAAATTCCTTCTCTTTCACTTGAGCCGTCCTTCGAGGTGGATGTAATAGAAATTTTGTAAGACCCTAATGGGGATATTAATAGAAAGGAACCTTATAGACGTATAAGGTAGTGGTTAAAAAATTATATATTGTTAAATACCATCTAACATTTAAAAATATTAGGTTCTTTTATTTATTCTATATAATTACAAATTTCATTTTAACTTCGAAGTGATCTCGATATTACACCTTTGCTTCGTGAACAATTACCTATATTCAGCTTTTCTTAATAATCAGTAAATGAATTCTACAATGCTACGTTTCTCTTTATTATGAAATATCTCGACATGGCGCTTTTTTAAGATTGTACTACTAAGTAAATCATTCCAAGTCAGCAAAATGGAGGTACCCAATATCAGCCTACATAAATCCGTATTCATCCCAGAACAGGAGCGCAGTTAGGAATCTCTCTCACCAGGACTTTTAAAACAAAAGATAAGTACTTTTGATTATTATCTCACATAAGAAAGGTTATTTTCACTTATAGTAGTTCTCGCTTCATGAAAGCAATGTACTTAGTTTTGGTTCATAAAGCCAAGTATCTTAAGTTTAAATCGTAGAATCAAGCGTCTTTTGTAAGATTTTGTTTTGTGAATTCGTTGTAATATATTTTAATTCACAGTTACCTTTATCTTGAATCATTGTTGAAATTTTCTATCGTAGTATTATATATGCACATTTGTTTGGTTATATATGGTAACAGTCATGGTGCATTTTGTGTAACGAGTATATATAGAGTTGATGTGGTAAAGCCATGGGGCATTTCGTTGTAATATATGTTTTGTGAGTATTGAGAAACGGTTATGAGACATTTTTTTTGTAATATAGTTATTTTGTCTCTCGTAATATTCTCAAGTAGCCCCCAGGCCTTACTTTATAATATATTTTGTGTTGCACTTTAGTATATCTAGTGCTGTAAATAGTTTGTTTGTTGGATTATTTGCGAGATACCTTTGTATTATAGTTCGGATTAAATCTCGTAAATATCTAGTGCTGTAAATAGGTTGTTGTTGGATCGTTTGCGAAATACCTTTGTATTATAGTTCGGTTTAAATCTCGTAAATGTTTATATCTTGTTGTATTATATGATTTTTAGTATTGAGGTAACGTTACGAGACGTATCTTTTGTAATGTTTTTTTGTCTCGTAAACGCCTCAAGTTTATCTCGCTGTCGAGCACTTGCAATATAGAGTATCTTGTAATATAGTTTATCTTGTACATATTTCGGTTTAATATTTTGCTATACAGTATCGCTGATGCTGTGATAGCTCTTATTTTTTGTAATATAATATTTTGTAATATAGTTCTATTGTATATATGTAACATTTGTCTTTTGTTTATCTTTATCTTTATCTTCAATTTTCCTTGATTACACTCAGTAATCAATGGCGCCCAAGCCTTGAACTCCACGCCCTTTTGCTCTCCGTATCTTTACTGTGCTAGCCAGGTTACACCAGTGACGCTAACCACGTCGCTCGTAGGGTGGCCCACACTTGAACAACTTGGGCAACTTAAAACCTTCTTCTTTTCAACGCCACAATTGCTCTAGAGAAACCTAGGAAGAAAATTTACAATTCTGTGTCTAGTTACCTATAATTCACGTGTGGAAATTGTGCCATATTATAAGTGGCAAATTGACTGATTGTGCCAAATATTATGTAAAAGCAAAACTGTTTAAATTAATGATTTGTGAAATTGTTTAATTTGAGTAATATGGGTCAGTATCTCGACATAATAGTGGTAGTGCCTTCGAGACTCCGGCTTGTTGAGACGAGCCGTTTTCAGAAACCTATGTTGACGAAATTAGGGTGGTAAAGCAACCACACATGTAAGTTTTTAACTTTTCGGCCAGACTAGTCATAACCAGGAGAATCACGTATGTCACGTTTTTTTGAACACTTTGGTTAGACATTTACTAAATTGTTCGAGCAACTGATTTCATGTATGTGACCTTATTGTCGTTAATTTGTGGCAGTGTGGTGTTTAATTAGTAGCTTATTAATGAGCGGTCATATGTTAATTGCATAAATTATATGTGTAGCTTTTGTTTAGTTAGATAAGTCGATGGTGTCTGATTTTTGGATCTATGTTTGTACTTTTTATTCCTGTGAGGGTTTAAAATATAAGCCCTATTTTCTTTCTTGTCTTGATAAAGTTATATGAATTTAGTTTTGAATAATATGTTAGTGTTTTACCTTAAGAGGTATGTTTTTTAGTTCTCTTTCATGTTGTACATTTAACCACTACGTAGAGATCAAACTTGATGTAAGTTATCTTCCGAATTAACCATACTTAGCAAATAATTTTGGTTACCCTTGGACATTTTGTAAACCGTTAATTGTTAATATACCATGTTTTTGTTAAATAGGTTTTCTTTATTAAGTATGGCGTATGAACTGGTTTAAAAAAAATATCTTCTTGTGTCAATTTAATGAGTTTAAAGTAGACGAATCAAGGTAAGAGAATGTAACAGATCTGCCAGTTGGTCCAGCACGTATCTACGCCCACAAAATAGTAGTCTCATGCTCTGGATAGAAGCTTGGTAACTTGGGTGATTTGATAACAAAAATTAAGCGTTATATAATACACCAAACGGATGCGCCATATCAAGTGGACACACTTTTCAGGAATTAAACGATTTCACCAAGTGAGCACGGTATTTACATAAAATATAATTATATAACTTTCTTACAGGCTACATAATCATATTCTGTAAAGCGAATATTTTCCGACCGAAACCAATTTTGAATATTCACTGTAAGGAGTATCATAAGAAACTATCTCAAAGTAACTTTTGATTATTTGTATTCATGTGTATACGTTCGACGTTTTTAACTTTCTTCTGGTTGTGTATCAATATAGCTCAACATATGGGAATCGTATATTGTTTTATCCCACGTAAATAAAATTCAATGAATCTTAACTCCCCACTGGATTGCATGCTTGAGAAACTTCATGCAATTCAATGTGCTATTCAATTGGTCTGTAATTTTTCCTGACTTTCAATTTCGTTAAATAGATTTCGGATATGTTTCTTGAATACACCGTTCGTTTAGGAGGGTAACTTTTAACTTAATTTCAGTTGTAAGGAAGCTGAATATCATCGAAATTATATTATCCGCTAAACTTTCGTTTGGCGTGATATCTTGGTTGTACTTAAAAACAAGTAGAAAATTTGAACAGGTGTGACAAATTGTACACTTTAGCTTGTTTAAATATGGGTAACATGACATGAAGAAAACCATAAAATATAATGTTAAAGATGTAGTTCAGATTATCAAGTAACTTTCCTTAATATGGCAAGCCTTTTAGAAAATTATGCTAATATTAGAACTCTCTGACAAATACCAAAACTCTTGAACATAGCATTCTAATACCGATTATTGACTTGACCCTCGTTTCGTCAACCATTTTGACATAATCGGGAAATGATTGAAACTTCAGTTTTATATTTCATGCCTATTTTAATAATTATTTTACGTCAGAATTTAGGGGTAAAAGCATTAGTGTTTCACTCCTGGCTTCCTAGACAAGGTACGAAAAGCATCACACTCCTGAACCAAAGATACCTACTTACTATCTATACTTGTAATGAAACATATTCTTTGTAGGATTTTGCAAATAGCAGAAAAAAACTATCTATGAGAACTAAAATAAAAAATATTTGTAAAATTATTGATTTATAATCTTTGCATCCTTTCGATAACCCGAATTCTCGTTATGCTAGCAATTAAAATTCTAAAATCAATTTGTCTTTCTTATTAGACAATTCTCATTCTAACACAGCTAAACTAAATAATATAAACGAATTAAATTTTACGTTTAGTAAGTTTTAAGAATTCATAGAATATCGTCCTCAGATGAGGTAACAATGAGATGTGTTGCGTTGTGGAAATGGAATATGATTATACTTTTTGCATTAATAAACTACCTTGTACGTACATTGTGGTGACACTGAAAAATCCAGTGGCTCATGTCAACTGGGTATTCATTGCAATCACAAAAGGGTGTCTCTGATAATTTCATTTTATATAGGTGAGAGTTGAGATGTCCAAACATGCATCTCACATATTTAGTATTAACCTTTCTGTTAGGGTGACTTCTACGGGTCAAAGGGGTACCAGGTAGCTTGTTGTTGATTTTGCAGTACGTATAGTTGTTGCTGTTACATACTTTGGTCCATAGTTTTTTCATACTTTCTTTTATCACTGGGATTACGTCAGAATGAGGTAAAATATTGATTAAATCCCCATCAATACTTGCAGTCTTCGCTAATTTGTCCACTGCGCTATTGCCTCTAATATCAGAGTGTCCTTTATAACCGTTTTAATAAGATATATTAACTTGACTTGCTACTCCATAATTTCTAGTATAATTGAATTGAATTAAAAAGTTTACGAAATTATCGCTGTTACACCAAGCCCAATGTAAAGCTTTGTTTATTCCAGATTCTGCGGTATATATAGAGCATATATGGTTTAATTTAAAGTTAAACTCGTCTTTTGTGCTTTGAATGTACACAACACAACTAACACCACTACAGGATTCAGAACCATCAGTGAAAATTGGGACGTGTGGTATCTAAATATAATTTCCTGCAAAATTTGGTTGTTTCCAGTTTCATCACTATATTTGTGTATAATCATCATATTTTGGAAAAAGTAAATATTATACATTGAATTAAAAAATGGCAAATCAGACATTTCAATGCTAGAATCATATTCAGTCACCTTAACAAAGGCATCTGCCAAGGTGGGAGATGATTTACTTTGCCAATACGGATTTGTCAAATCTTGAGTTGCTAATTGGGCAAGTTTTGGAGGAAGATTAGTCGCAACAAAGTTATTGTATTTCAAGAGAGATTTCTGTGCCAAAAGGTGACGCCGAAGATGTAATGGTGGTTCACTGCATTCTGCCAATAGAGCGGAAGTAGGAGTAGATTTCAAGGTGCCAAGAACTAACCTCGGTGCTTTGTACTGAAGTCTGTCTACTTTGATTAACCATGATTTTATGGCAGAGCCACAGAATACCCAACCGTAGTCTACAATAGACCTGGTATATGCCCTGTAAAATATACGGTTTATTTTAGGATCAGAGCCCCATGAATATCGGTTGATGGCTTTTAGTATATTTAAACTTTTCACATTTAATTAAGCACTTATGTGCTGGCCCCAAGTCAGTTTAGTATCAAGGGTTATTCCTAAATAGGTATAATGGTTGCTAACTGGAATATTAAATCCTGCTAGACTTAAATTAGATATATTTGGTAAGCGATGTCTAGTGAAAAAACTACTGACTTTTGAGGCGAAATCTCCTTGTTGAGAGAAATAAATGGAATCACAATGCATAACATATTTAAGATTCCTAGCACACTGAGAGATTTATTTTTTAACTATGTATGTACAGAAATCATCTGCATACTGTAAAATATTTCCTTCAATGCCGATATTTTGTAAATCGATAGTATATATGTTAAACATAAGTTTACTGAGCACAGAACCCTGTGACAACCCATATTAACTTCTCTAGGTCCAATAAGCTCATCGTTGTTACGAACAAATACTTGTCTTCTGAAAAATAAATCGATAAGATTAGCAGAAAATGTTGATGGTATCTTAGGCTGAATGAGTTTGTTATACAGCATATCTAAGAGAACACTTTCATAAGCATTAGCTACATCTAGAAATAGTGCTGATAAATAACTGTTACTAGAAAATGTTAGTTTTATATCGGTGATCAAGTTAGCAACACAATCGCTGGTGCTTTTACCTCTACGGAATCCAAATTAAGAATTAACATAATATTTCCTTATAACCACCATTCCATTCTACCTTTAATAACTCTTTCCAACACTGATATTTTATTTGTATACGTTAGCAATATTTTGAACATCTATGATTTGCTTATGATTTTAATTAAATGGATACTGAAACGGTCTCACAGTCCCTTGTTTATATTAAATTTATTTTTACCTAGTCCTGCATTTCACAATACAAACTTCTGATTATTGTTATTAATGTGGTGAACACTTAAACTTTTAGAAACTTTTGAGCATAATGAAAGTAAGATATAATGAATACAAAATTTATGAGAAATATTTTAAAATCTCTAAAAACTTAAATTTCACAACGGGTTTATAAAACCATTAATATACGATTGATATGTTAGCATAAATCAATGAATATTGTGACAATTTTTAACCTAGTGTAATAATACTACCTAACCTACATCATTGCTTAGCTGTAACTGAGCCTATAATAATTATATGTACAAAAAGGATGTCAACGTAATTGTCATCAAATTTTACATTTGCAAAAACAACACTCACAAAGTATATATAAAATTCTTTCTCATACTAGACTTTTAAAATAACATTAATAAATATCACTACACATATCTGATATTCAGATATATTCCAGTTTAATTTATATCGAACGAAGACTGACACCGACTTTTGTGTCAAAATGCGGAATTTGTTAACTAGGCAACTGACAGCTGACAAAACCGTGACGTCACTGTTAGTGCTCTGTTGTAGATACAAATACTAATATGTAATATGTATAGTAGGGTCTTTTATATTACAGGCATTTAGTTACAATTCTCCGTATCAAATTATTAATTAGTTGTAGACTAATCATATTAACTTAAGGAAATAAGTAATCTTTGGTAGGTACTCTCTTCTTTACATAATTTAAATTACTTCTTAACTCGATAAATCAAACAGATATTCCAAGTGGTAAACATACGAGGGCACTGGAATTATTTAATTAACTGTTTAAATTAATTAACCTAGTTTTGCGCTTGCTTGCGTCCTATAAACTAACAAACAAACAAGAATGCAATATATACGTACAGTTGTTAAGAACAAGGTAGCACCGACTAGGTTTTAAAGTTTGGAGGCACTATTAGCATACCTTGGCTTCACTTTAACCACCTCAATTATAAACTTTTAATTGATTAAACCAAGTTTACTTCTACGCACGAATAAAATAGTAGTTGATTTGTATCAGCTGCTACAAGTTTAATGTATATACAGTGTGTACTCATGGGTCCTGATTAATCGGATAAGAGGAAAAACTTCTTGATTTCTGATTTTACGACGAAAAGTTATTGCACGAAACATCTTTATGAGTGGCTTTGTGTCTTTCTGATGAGGTCCAGATTAAGGGCGAAAAACGTTTCAAAGGCTAAGCATTTCCAAAACAGAATCATAGATTTCATGAAAATGTAATCCATTAGAATAAAAAATTTCAGACAATGCAGGTAAATAAATTCATTTTAGGCCCTTTTTCTCATTTTTAACTGAATCTTCATGACCGTAGGGGGTTATGTAGATACCAGTTTAATATGCATGGCCGTAGGGGACTATGCGGATGCTGGTTGTTGAATGAGAATTTTCAAATAAGAAATTATAAAAACTCATTTTAGGATTTTAATTTGTTAACATAACCAGAATTCCACACATAGTTTTTCTTTTAGATCTCATAGATAGTTATTTTTTCTGCTGTTTGCAAAACCCTATAAAGAATATGTTTGAAGTTATTTTTGATGAAAACGTTTGCTTATTTGAAAAACGTGAATGAAATTGTGAAAAAATTGAACGGCCTTTAAATAGACAGTTACTAGAAACTACGCCATCGCGATTTTAAGGCCGGATAAAAATTTGTTCGATTTTGATCTTCATTCAAAATGGATATTAGGTAATAAATAGTAATAAGGTTCAATTAACTGTGACGCGAGACACATCTGTCTGTCTGTAACTTTTTTGTACGCACGTTTCCTTGGGAACGGTTTAAGGTATTGACTTGAATTTTGGTACAGTTGTCTACAAATATTTAATGCACATAAAACAGGTCTAACAACCGACCGTAAATCACTCTCTCGTTAGCTCCCACAGAGTCGTACTTAAAATTTTTGTGGAAGGTAACAATAGTTCTTGTTTTGTAGAAATGTAAGAATGTAAATAATAATAAAGCAATTTCAAAAATTTATTGCCTGCCAGTATCTTCATGCAATACAATTACATAGCAGTACGCGAAAACACAGCCGCATGATAATAGTCCCTAGACCACCAATCTAAATTATGATTTATTTTGAAAAGTTTATAACTCAAAAACTGTATAAGACATCGAGCTCATTTTTTTTTCTAAAAACTGTTGATCTTTAAACCACACTTCATTCGCATATAATATATAAAAATATTGAACATTTAATATAGTTGCCGTCACGTTGAAATTTCAAACATACAAAAGTTCCTGTGATTTAGGATTTATTTAGTAGAAAACCGTAAGTGATTTTGAAATTCTATCAGATAGATGCGCTCATGTCAGTAGTATATAAACATATAAATATCGTACGTAGTTTATTTTTTAGCGAGAGGTATACGATTAAAAACACGAATTCTTGAAATAACATTCCGCCATCTTATTTTCTTGAGTAGAAGTTGTGCAACCCCCAACAAAAGTCAAACAAGCCATTTTTGATGCTCATTAGGACCCTTCTTCTACATGTGAGCTCAAAAATTATTCACCTTTCTAGAATGGGTTATCTACCATTGACATCAGCCACCTCCATTATCACTTTGGAGCAGACGATATCAGATACTATATTATTAAAATACTACAAGAAACTATTTCCACACGCTGAAGTGCAAATATAATATCATTGTATTTTTGTTTAAGTAAACTTGGATGGGAAATCTGGATGTGGAAGTAGTGATCTCTTAGGCATTTCATTTTGAGTTTAATAGAATTCCAGTGCATTGCAATTGCTTATATTTTATTTCATTTCTCAAATCTTTTCTTAATGCCTGGTTTAAGTTGAATTATATATTTTATGCTCGAAGCACGCTAAATATTCCTTCATCATCTCTTTTTATTGCGTGTTTCGTGTGTTCTTTTAATGAGAAGGGCCAACTTGATACAAAATAATATGAAGAAAATGACAGTTAATAAATTTTGAAACTTACAATTAATTCTCTCGAGTCTACATATAAGTGCTATTCTCACAATAAGTAAATACGCTGTCGAACTTTGTTGATAGTCATGGATCTGGATTAAAGATACACGTACACGTCGTACATATACAAGGAGTAACAAATCTTTGAAGCTAACTTTAGGTCTTAATTGAACTGAGTCTGCAGTAGGTTCTTGGTGAAACATACTAAATAGAATAAGTATTAAAAGCACTTGGTAATACTTTTCCACAAGTTTTATTCAGACTTCTCTGACGTACGCTTCGGCCTTTGGACTATTATCAAAGAGTTATAACAACAGTTATAACTCTTTGATAATGGTCAAAAGGCCGACACATGTATCTGAAAAAAATGGTGGAACAGTAATACCAAGTGTCTTTAATACTTATTCTAACTTCAGGTCATTATGCATCAAAGGACCTATCATATGTTGCGCAGATAACTGGAATTTATTGATTGATTTATTTATGAATCACTCCACGGGTAGATAGCCATCTACAGTGGAAGCGGAAGGAAGAAGAAGAGCCCCTAGAGAACACTTGAAGACACCCTGTATACCGATCTATCAAGGTAATGCAAAACAGGAAAATCAAATCTGCAGAACCAAAGAAGATCCCCGAGAGGGGCTATAAATGTAATGTGTAGACAAATGTAATTTTTTTTGTGATGTAATTTCAGCAGTAGATAAAAAGATGGATGCAATAATGCATTGTCATATTGACTATATTTCCAAACAAAATATTAAATAAATTATTTAAAACTTAAAAATAAACAAATACATTGCATTTAAAGTTAGCCTAACTGGATATTAGATTTAATATTATATTATGTACCTAATACATACACATGAACGTGCAAATATAGTGTTAGTTTTTACAGCTGTATATAGACGTGTATATAAATCTAACTTACTGTTTAAAGTTTTTGGTCCGGACTGATAAGCTAAAATCAATAATATCCCATTGCCCGTGTATGGAAGAAAATGTCCAATGCATTTTAAGTAAAATAAAGCAATGACAATAATATTATTTTACCATATACAACACCCTGCCTTCTTATAATCTGTTTTCAGTGGAGATACGCTTTGTTATTAGTTTAGTTATTTTTTTCTTATATATAAGAAATCAGGTAATATTTTTTGGATTTATATTCAGTATACCAATAGGAAGGTACAGAGGATATTTCAGAAATGTGGTAGTTATAAAATTACCAACATTACATTTCGAAGAATCAACAAAATATTAAGATATATTTGAAATCGGAGAGGTGTTAAAAATATGTAGCATCTTTCTTGGAAAGATGTAGTGGATATATTTCAAAAAACGAAACGAACCGACGCGGTAGCTCAGAGAGCTAGAGCAAGTTGTGTGTAAGATTCTTTGTTCAATCATGTGTACTGAGTTCGATTCCTAGCTCTGACACCGTAAATAGCAGTGGATAATGTATGATTCTTGGGTTTGTATTAATGTGTAACCCCCTTCCTGAAAGCCTTACTGGCTTTGAATTTAATATGTGTGATGTGATTGGATGTGATGGAATGTGATGAGGTGGGGTGGGATGAAAATGGATGGGACTGTTTGGGATCGGATGGGGATGGGATGGGATGGGATCGGATGGGATGGGATGGGATGGGATGGGATGGGATGGGATGCGATAGGATAGGATATGATGGGATGGGATAGAATGGAATGAATGCGATCGAATGGGTGGGGGTGGGACGGGACGAATGGGACGGGATGGGATAGGTTGGTCTAGAAAGGAATAGAACAAGTTTCAGTTGCATTTACAAAAGAGTACAAGAATAGACAATTTAGCCATAAAAGTATGAAATTAGACTTTTACATAACTTCTGTTGTATTTATAATTTCATATCAATGACATCAACACTCAGTAGATACAGAGAGTTTCTTAGAATAGAATAAAATAGTATTCATTATCATAAAATGAAGACTTAAAATAAAATAACAAAGTGTTATTGCAGTGATCTGTAAATATATAGAAGCAAAGTTTGTATTTAATTTTTAAAGCAAAAATAAAAGATTACGAAATTTTTTGTTGTGTTTTACTTTCTCGTTTCCCTTTTATTGAACTTTTAATTTTTCACTAAACAACACCCATGAGACCACGCAAGAGTGTTACCTTACATTATTAGTTAAAGATGTACTGCAAGAATATGAATCTAACGAATCTAATTATACCACATTCTATAATTATTGAGGAAGACAAGTGCAAGGAATATTTTAAATTTACTTAACAGTCTAATGCATGCCTTGAAATTTTATTATGAAAACTTGCTTTAACTCTATTCGAGCCAATAAAAATTCGATACCACAGACATGAATAAATTATAATTTCATATTTCTGTAATATGCACAGCTTACTAAGTGATCTGCCAAGTAATGTAAGATTTATATAATAAATTTTTTCGGGCTGACATTATTTATTTTTTACTTAAATGAAGATGGCATTCTGAGATTGCATAAAATGCTTTTTAGCATATATATCAAAGCTACGGAATGTTTAGATCACCGCAATTACCCTTTGTATAATGTTTTATTACTTAGACCTCTATCTCTGAAATTTGTTTAATATCGCAACAATTTCAACGCTATTTTTACTTCGTTCAACTGCGGGGGAAGGTAATGTAAATTTAGCAACTCTTGGGCATTTAGACATACATACATGTTTTTATTTAACTGCCCGTTATTGCTCTATGAGTGGTCATTTTTGTCATCAGTACACTTGGCATATTGTTATTACTTCTCATTCACGTAGTGGAGCGGCAGTATAGTAATTGTAAAAATAAATAAATTTGTGCCATAACAAAACTAATCGTAATCCGATCTCAACCATAACCTTTTCAGATCTTTTGGAGCACTAAGGAAACCATCATGCAAACCTCTCCACTTTTTTCTCACTTGCACCATATAATATCAACATATTAAAATTTATTGTTTGCTGTTCTTCTCTTATATTTCAAGACATAGGATTGCACTGCACGTATAATGATGAGAGTAGAATACTACAGGGTGTCCCGAATTGCATAAGCCAAACTTCACTAAGTAACACAACTTTTCAAAATAAGAAAAAACTTCCTATAAATATGGGTTGGGAAGTGATTGGTTTCCGATATACAGGGTGTTCAAGTAATTCTCCTGAAAATGTTTCTTCATGAATATTTTCGAAACGTCTAAAAATAAACAAATAATAATTTACACAGGAATTTAACTTTTTATGATTTTTCAGAAAAAATGACAACTATGTACGAAAATCATTCAGGACCGGGTGAAACTGGTCGGCCTAGGTATAATTTAGCCCCAACTACTTGTGTGACACAAGTCTTTTGTGTTTTTTCTCTAAAATTATCAGTTTTTGAGTAAATCTTATCTGAACTTTATTCAGGAATAGTTTTTTATGAATAATTTTAGCAGAACAGAAAAAACAATGACACTAAAACAAAATTTGATTACATCATTATCTATTAGACAACAATGAATTAGATTAAAGTAAGGTAAATTACAAATTCCAAGAGTTGTTCAAAGTGCATTCCGCCAGCTTCAACACATTTCTGACATCTGCGCCATATAAAGTGTGTAGCTTTACGAATGAAATCAGGATTAGCCCGCAAATTTTCACAATCTTCGAGAATTCTTTCTATTAACTCTTCTCTCATGTTTACAGGGATTGCGTAGACTTTGTCCTTTAAATAGCCCCAGACAAAAAAATCAACTGGAGTTAAATTCGGTGAACGGGGTGGTCAGGCTCTTGCACCTAATAGACCGATCCACAGTTCAGGATAATTATTGTTTACCCACAAACGGTTCTCAACAGCAAAATGTGCAGGAGCTCCGTCCATATGAAATCAGCATTCATTTCCTAAATTAAGAAGAATATCCTCGAGATATTGAAAAAAAATGGTTACTTAAAAAATCAATAAATAATGGTCCATTTAAACGGGGAGGAAGGATGTGGGGCCCACAAAAGTCCCGTTTATAACACCATACCATACATTAACGCTAAACTCCTGTTGAAATGCCCTAGAGCGAATTATATGAGGATTCTGATGAGCCCAGATTCTTAAATTATTAAAATTAACCGATCGATTATGATTAAAGGTAGCTTAATGAGTCCAAATATTTTTATTTCCGAAATCGGGATCTTGTTCCATGACATTTATAAACCAATTACAAAAATTGATACGCCTTTCGGGATCACCTGTTTGAAGGCTTTGGACTGGCTGCATTCGAAAAGCCTTTCTGTAGTATTTTTTCAGAATCCGAAAAACACTATTTTTGGAAATATGCCCAGCTTGCGCACGCAGCTGTTGGACCACTCTTCTGATACTTAATTTATTACTATTGTTAAATTTGGCCAAAATTATGTTATTAAATCGCCCATTTCGCTGTTCTTTATTTCTTGGACCTCATTTAAGTCCAACATTTCTAAATTCTAGGTGGGTTCGAATAAAAACATCTTTGGGTGGTTTCCTTCTATCAGGAAATCTTCTGCGATATTCGCGTGCCGCGGCATTCGCGTTTCCATTACAATATCCATAAATAAAATGAATATCCGCGTACTCCACATTACTAAATATTGCCATTTTTTACTTTTCAATAGAGCACTCTTTGTAAAAGGAAGGAATAAAACTACAGAACAATAACCTACAGGAAACTAAAAACAACGATGTCACACAATAAAGTTAGGGCTAAATTATACCTAGGCCTCCAAAGTTTCACCCGCTTCTGAATGATTTTCATATATAGTTCTCATTTTTTCTTAACAAGCATAAAATTTAAATTCCTGTGTAAATTATCATTTGTTTATCTTTAGACGTTTCGAAAATATTCATAAAAAAACATTTTCAGGAAAATTATTTGAACACCCTGTATCTCGGAAACTAATACTTCCCGACCCATCTTTATAGGAACTTTCTTATTTTGAAAAGTTGTATTACTTAGTGAAGTTTGGCCTATGCATTTCGGGACACCCTATATACTGTGTCCACGACTGGTGTTATATATTTAATATTTATTTAATTCATCCTCATTTGATTTCTTCAATTTAAGAGAGATTCGTACGCCATTATATATAATTTTCTCGATTCCTTAACCTCTGGCAGTGTCAAGGGAAACTCGTTTTCACTGTCAGTATTCATTTGTTTAATTATATTGCTCTTTTTGAGTAATATGTAAAATAAATGTAAATATCTGACGTTTGAATTGAACAAATTTTGACATTCCAAATGAATAACAAAATTACGCTTTGACTAATTCGATAACATTGTGTTATGTAAACAGGGCGCGAGCATTTTATGACTAACATAACCTTAAATATTACATTTTTGTAAGTTCATACTAATTTTTAATATTTTTACTCACATTTTTAGATTGGTACCTGTGTAACATCAATAAACTCTCTCGGATAGGATGCATATCATTTCTTTAAATCAGTGATTTTTTTAAATATACTGAAATCTACAGGTTGGAAATCCAACCTATAATTAGCAGTCTATTTTTAATATACCAGCGCTGCGGTCGTAAATCCTGAACGCAATAGTTGTTGAATATGAGTGCACGTGACGTGATCAAAACCGATCTTATGCTGCACATTTGCCTTGTGCAAGTGTGATATACCGTTAAAACGCAATTTTAACTGCTTTCTAATGGTTCGAATGCAAACCGTACTTAATTACAAAATAAACAGTTTGTTGTGCCAAAACGGCACAAAACGTAATCCGATCTCAACCAAAGCATTTTCAGATCGTTTGGAGCACTAAAGAAAACCCCATGCAAAGTTTCATCTAAGTCCGTCCACACACTCACACACAGACATTTTTTAAATACCACTTTTGTTGGGTTCCTGGGACCTCAAAATGTATAGATTTGATGTTATCTCAATTTTAAATTTTGAACCAATTTTTTTGATAAGGTTAAAATGTGAAAATTTTTACGCCTACCATACTACTCACTTCGTAAATGTGGAAGTAAAATACATTATGTATTTGTATGTGGCCAGGATTTTGACAAAGTGTGGCATAAAGGCCTGTTTCAGAAGCTGAATATGTTTTTGCCACGTCAATATTCAGAACTATTAAAATTCCATTTATCAGACAGATATATAAGAATAAAACAGGAAGAATCATATTTTAACTTAAAAGAAATTAAAGCAAGAGTACCTCAAGGTAGCGTACTAGGTCCAGTACTCTAGTTACTGTGCACTAGTGACATTCCTAGTCTTGAATATGATACTATTGCAACGTTTTCAGATGATACTGCTGTTATGACTGTTGGAAAAGATCACGAAGAAGCTAACAGATCATTACAAACATCTATAGTCCAGATTAACACCTGGACCAAAAGATGGAGAATCAAGTTAAATGAAGGTAAATCTGTCCACGTTAACTTTACCAATAAACGAGGTCAGCATATTCCCATTAGAATAAACGATGCTCAGACTCCCTATGCCAATTCAGCAAAGTATCTGAGAATGGCCCTCAATGCCTAAGTTCGCGCGAAAGTCTAGCTCAAAAAGAAACGTGTAGAGTTTGGTACAAAATTTAGAAAAATGTATTGGCTACTAGGACAGAACTCCAAGTTATCTACATACAATAAACTGCTCCTTTGCAAGCAGATATTGAAACCCGTTTGGACGTATGGTATCCAGCTTTGGGGCTGCGCCTATAAAAGTAACATTCAAGTTATTCAACGTTTCTAAAATAAAGTACGAAGAAACATCGTTGATGCATCCTGGTACTGCCGCAACATTGATCTCCATAGGGACTTTAACGTGGAGATTGCTAACAAGACTATAAATAAAGTTGCCAATAGTCACTATCAATGATTGCTCCAGCACGTGAACACCGAGGCTATCCAGCTCCTCGACTACACCAATCTAGTGAGAAAACTCAAGAGAATCAAACCTCTTGAGTTGGCTTAGCATAGTGTGGTTTAGTGTTACATGTCAATCTTAGTGTAACTAATCAAATGATCAGACCCTAAAGTACACTAGTGAGTAGGATCTTAGTTTTTTAAAGAATTTTCATCCCTAGGTAAGTTAGGTTGGAACAAAATTGCTTATTGATCCCCTTGATCAGATTGTGATACTTGTAAATGCCCCCACCAGAGATATTTATTTTAAACAGAAAGAAATTATGGATTTACAAAAAACATTAATACTAAACAATAATAAAAAACAACTTACGGACCTAATAATTCTAAATGTGTTGAAAATACTCAGTGAATGCTTCGATTTCATAAAAACCCTCCTTTCAGAAAATTCTAAACAACTAAACGATTAAAAAAAGGTGAAAACATTTTGATAAATCAAACCGAATTTTCAAACATTTATTTAGTAAGATTTTCCCCTGTAGTGCTAATTGAGCCTTAATACATTATTAATCCCTGTTTCTTACAGCATGGCAGATATCGAAAGTGACATGAGTCATTTTCTAACTGGCGGATACTTCATTAAATAAAACGTATCTTTTACAATAGGTGCAAGTATTTGCATCATGCTAATATTGTTTTACCGATTACCAATCCCGGTTAGTGGAGATCCAGAGACAGACACCCTGTTAAATAATTATTTTCGGTTTTATTGAACAGGCTACTCTAAATTAAAATAACATTAATATGACAGTCATGTTGTACGTAATGTGCATGTTTTCTGTCTTGTAATTCAATATTAAACGTGGCATGTAGCTGGCAAAGTAGTTGTTGAGAAAGGTATATGTTTTTTATACTCATCTGTGCTTTAGTAAGAGTTGAAAATAATATTTTTTATTTGAGTATTGTCATTTATTTAAAATTAAGATGCATTACTCCTCATTATGTTGGTAAGTCAAATAGGTTAACTTTATATTTATAATACATAGTTTAGCTTTATGAATATATAAATGATTGATAGATTGATTGACGGGCTAGATATAAGCAAAGGAATCAGTTATCATCCCAAGAATAGCACGTTGCCTATGAAAGTTTGTCTTGCTATGAGAATGAATAAATCAGGGACAGTCCATAAAGAAAGCTGGTATTGACCTGAAAGTAAATTGTTTTTCGTACGAACAATTTTATGTGACATGCTGAAAGGTTAATACACCACCTTCACTGGTTACATTGACCCCAGAGAACAAAGCAGTCAATACTGTCCACAAAGAAGAAATATGTTGTTAGTCGTACTTATTTCATTTACTAAATACTTAAAGCAACTTTTATATATTTTTTTAAATATTTTTACTTCTCACGATTTATACAAAATTCATTTTTTTTTGCTATATGTTAACTTAGTTGCACCATAACTTTCAAAATGATTTGCATTGAAACCCTGCTTTCCTTTATAACGAAGGTGGTAGTGTGAAGATAGTAGATGGTGTGAGAAAGGGTGAAAGAACATCCTAGATAGTAGGCAAAGATCGTTGGTAAAAATATTGGGTTTAGAATGACATGACATAGCTTAGTGTATTACTCTTCACACCCTTTTATTTTATACTCATGTCTAGGGGGTTGTGAAGAAAAAGGTAATCCGCCAAGCTGGGTCGTCCGCCATATGGGATTTAAAATGACGTGACGTAGTTTATCGTATTTTACTCGTCAAATACTTTCATCTAACATCCATATCAAGAGCGTTGTAAGGAAAACGGTAATCACCTTTTTATTCACATCTTGGGACATCCGCCATATTGGATTTAGAACGATATTAGTTATACTGTTGTCACCTGACTTATACACGTGTACAAAATTTCAAAGCTTTAACTTAATTAGAACTAGTCGAAATCTTGCTTGCAAAATTTAATCTAAACATAACAATAAATAAATGTAATAAAAGTTTGTAAAAATATTATCATTTTTTAGAGTAGAATCTTCCTTTTTCAAAAAGTTATAACTAAAATCGATTTTCTCTAGAATTAATCATTTAAAAATGACTTCTATCGACGATACTTACGGCCCAGGAAGCCTACAACAATATCCTAAGGATAGCATAAAACAGATCCTCTAATGGTCCCATGTTAATCCTAACGATATACAAAAGGATGCCTGTGGGATATCATGAGGATATGGAAACTAGTGTCATTTCTGGATCACAGATATCTGGCATATTTTGGGATATTCTCAAGATATAACTATATTCTAGCTTTTATACCCTAGGATGGCCGTAGGATAACCATGTGCTGTCTGGGTAAAGGGATATAGTGGAAAGAAGAATATATGGGGGATATAGTGAGCATGATACATTATATTATTACACTGAACTGAACTTGTGGTAGGTACCTTGCGAAACATCTTGAAAATAATTGCACTGCTTGTAAATGAATCAATCAATATATTATAAATACTCTACATATGTTTCGGCTTATTAGGCCTTTATCAAGAGTATTACATAGTGAATACTAAAGTTTCCGACGTACTTATTCTAATTTATACCTAAAAGTATTTGTCTTAATCTATTTATGACCTAATCTATTTAAGACTTAATTTAACATAATTAATTATTTAAATGTTTGGAGTGGACCTAAGCTGATTATATAAATCAAAGGATAGTTCTTAACAATTTGTTTATTATAGGGGCATTTGTGGTACAAGGGTTGTACTTGAAAGATTTTTTGATTTCTAGTTCTAGCAGATTTAAACGTTTACCTATTCTTTCTGAATGAAGTAAATTTATGTTATCAGTATCTATGAAATGGTTGTTTTCAATACAGTGTGTTGACATTCCTGTATTTTTATTGTTATTTAAGATTGATTTTCTGTGCTCTTTTACCCTGTTCACAACGCTTCTACCACTCTGCCACTATGACCGATATAGACAGCATTGCAATCTAAACGTTTAGATCTGCTAGAACAACTAGAAATCAAAAAATCTTTCAAGTACAACCCTTGTACCACAAATGACCAACAAAATTTCTTGAATACCCCTATAATAAACACATTGTTAAGAACTATCCTTTGATTTATATAATCAGTTTAGGTCCACTCCAAACATTCAAATAATTAAGGATGTTAAATTAAGTCTTAAATAGATTAAGACGTAAATACTTTTAGGTATAAATTAGAATAAGCACGTCGGAAACTTTAGTATTCACTATGTAATAATACTCTTGATAAAGGCCTAATAAGCCGAAACATATGTAGAGTATTTATAATATATTGAAAATCAGTGTTTAATTTATAATGAACAATTATATTATTATTGAAAACATCGAACACATTATACCTATTAATATTATACCCATTTACCTATTCACAACTGTTGAATATACTGTTTAATAAATACGTCTATTGAAAAAGCAGGATAAACGTAAAAAATTGCACATAATAACTAACAATTTAAATTAAGTATTATACGGGCAATAAAGGATCTAGTTATTGACTCATAGATCATATTATTTTCAAATATGTAAATGAGAAACGAGACTTTATGATCTCTGTAGCAATAAATACTTGTCTACAAAATTTATGTTAACGTAGATATATATTTTTAATGCAACTGAAGGAAACAATCTGTTTGGATGAAACATTATAACATATTTAAGTGCTTTTACAAAGTAATGCCGTTAAATTCAATATCTATTAAAGATTCACGCTGACCTAGTTAGTTTCGTTGAATCATGAATTTTTAAGTCAATATCTAATTTTATTTGAAGCTAAATGAATTCCATTTCGCTTATATCCTAGATGAGTGCTTGTCTACGTTCTTAGAGTTGGGACCTTATGAGGGCCTGACGAGAGGAGGGAACGGGGGACACCCCCAGAGCCCAGATTTTTAAAAGGGACCCGTGGAAAGATTTTTACGAAAAGTAATGATTTAAAGGGATGGCTTAAATAATTATTTTGAAATCTATTGCTGTGACTGTGGTTCGGGGGTAGTTCTATATTTATTTCCTTAAGTTATGTATTATAAGGTATATTTATGTTAGAAGGTGAGCAACAATCGGATGAAAGCATTTTGAGCAAAAGAATGTTTAAATTATGGCGGAGGTGCCGGGGCTGCAATGATTTTTAAGTAATAATTAGCTGTTTTCGGAGTGATTTATACTGGATCTAATATAAAAATTACAGATTCAAAGTATCTGAATTCTGGATACTACAGTTGAATTATTTTTACCGATTTAGAAAAAGAGTACAGTTAAGAACTCCATACGTTTATAAAATAACTGTATCTCGGTCAATTCTTATCGCAATGGAAAGGAAACAAATTATAGACAATTTTATAACCTACACGAAACCGCCATTTGTACTTTTTGCAACAATTAATGTTCGGAGAAATACTTACTAAAAGCATGTAAAAACACATTACCACCCTCATTTTTTCTGCCATCTGCGTTTAACAGGTAGTCGAGGAAATGAAGCAGGAAAATGGCCTAAACTCCAACATGAGACTCCCCATCTAATTTTATGTGAGATGGTGCAAAATGTTCTTAAAAATGTATAGAACAAAGTCAGGGTTATGGGAACTGTGGCTTTTTCGATTTCCGGTCGTAGACTGGGACAGAAGTGCGGCATTTCTGGTCATGCAAATTTTTTTCTAAGTCGAAAAAAACTATTGGATTTTATATTTTGGACAATTCTAAGCATTTCTTGACTCTTGACATTTTTTGCCTATCCTCACTCTTTTCGAGATATAAGCGTTAATAAAAAATGTATATTTACGCTTTTTTTTTCAAAAAAAGCTAGTATTTACGATTACCTTTGGGCGTTTATTATGAATTTAAACATGTAGACTTTATATTTTATATAATAAACGATCATGAATACTGGTTTTCAGATAATATAGACCCACTTTTTTTTCTATTTAACGTTTAGATTTCGAGAAGGATGAGGTTAGGTAAAAATGGTAAGAGTCAAAAAATGCTTAGAATTGTCCAAGATACAGTCAATATGTTTCAGTCCATAATGAACTCCCATTAACAATCGTAAATACTAGTATTGTGAAAGAAATGCTTAAATATACGTTTTTCATATTTCAATATGTCTTGTCATCGGCGTCGGCATCGAGAACAAATTATGACTCATGTTTTAGTCTTCTGCCGAAACAGAAGTCGTTTGAGCGCAAGAAAATAGTCTTCTGCCGAAGCAGAAGTCATTTGAGCACAAGAAAGTCTATATAAGAGAACACTTTTTCTCAGCGAGCAAGTAGTGATCGATCCTTCAAGTAGTAATGTTCCAGCCTTCAGCAACTAATAGTCTTCTGCCGAAACAGAAGTCATTTGAGCACAGACGCCAACGCCAATGCTGATGAGGTTATCCCTTCCTCTTGTGTTGTAACCAGACAGTGTGTTTTAATTGAGTTTTATTGTGTTGAGTGTCAAGTGGCAATGCATACCCGGAGTGGCAAGGCAGTAGGCACTGGGGTCGAGAGCGACGTCTCCACGTCGGCCCCCCCTCACTGCACGACGCCCCTCACAGCATCTGACCACGAAGTGCTCCGCCAACACGACGCCCTGACAAGGGGTACGGGGGTCACGCCCGACGTCTCCACGACGGTGGCCCCACACTGCACAGCAAGCAACACAGCAACCCGGCTCGGCGAGGTAAGCATGTCCTCTGATTTCTCCACAGGCACAAGTGCTACGCATGGCGTCGCGACGACGGCGCCCCAATACTGTGCGTCGCCGGGCTCAGCACCCAGGCATAGCGAGGCAGGACTCGCCCCCAACATAGGACACGACACTGGGGTCACGCATGACGTCATCACGACGGTGCCCCCTCGCTGCATGGCACGCAGCGCAGCCACCTGGCCCGAAGTCCAGGCAACAAATATGGAATGGAGTAGCGACGATTCTCAGGCGATGCCCCATTACTGCATGGAGCGCAACGCAGCATCGTGGCATGGAAACTCGGCGATGGAACAGAGATTGGGTGGTGATGATGATAGGGTGATGCCCCCTCGCTGTATGGTGGACCCAACAGCATCCCGGGCCAACGACGATTCCTCGACGATGGGAGATCGCCGCTTCGCTGGATTCGCTTCCACACATGGGGAAGCCTCCCACTCTGGCTCAGGGCTGCCCAGCGGTCAGTACACCATTGCTGCCACACCCGACTGGCCCCAACTATTCAGCGACGCCTCGCTGACACCGCGCCGCCAGCTGGCCACCCCTCACTGCATGGTACCACCAACAGCAACCAGCCCAAGTCCAAGCACGCCGCCCAACGCACAGTACTTCGTCACGCCTACCTCGTCGGCCGGCGCCTACCACGTCACCCCGCCGTACCAGACGGCAAGACCTAGTGCTACGCCCCAAAGACAAATAGTGCTCCAAAACCAAGCGACTGGAACGATCCCAGTCCCCTCTGCCGCCATAACGGACCAACCCCAACCGAGCTTGGGACTACCCACCTATGAACAATTAGCGCAACTCCTGGCTCTGACCACTTCGAACCTAGCCTCCATTACCCGGCAGCAAGAAAATTGCCGGCCACCCATTACTGCACGTAACGAATCACAGCCGTACGCCACGGAAAAGGCCAACTTACGTGGACATGGCGACCAACAACGTGAGGCCAGATCTTTCCGGAGGGAAGAGGATCCACGACGACCCGACTACACAGATTCTGGGGAAATGGACCCCCAGTGGCGCCCAACACAAAACCTAGCAGAGAGCATGACAAGACTAATGGAGGGAAGCGTTCAAGCCGCAATACACGCAATACAAGGTCATCACAGGATGCCCACAAGAAGAACGAGAGCGCTGCCCACTTACTCAGGCCTGGAATGGGAGGATCCAGTCAACTTCCTGGATGAGCTCGAGGAGGCGATGCTCCATGAAGACATCCACGGCAGGGATAAAGTGAGAGTAGCTATAGAACAGCTCGAGGGTCAGGCCAGACGCACCCTGGAGATGTGGAAGTCCCACAACATTACATACGAATTTTTAAAGGAAAAGCTCCTGCGGCAGTTCAACGACACTGCCACCCTGGGGAAGCTACGCTCCAGGTTACACGGTGAGAGACAGAAAGACGACGAACCCGCCGCCGTTTTTATACAACGCAAAATTGGACTCTGGCTGAGGGTAGAACGGTATACGCCGGAAGAAGAGATGGTTATGGAGGTGCGCGAGCTCCTGCGACCGGAACTAAGATTCGCAACTAGAAATGTCCCAGTGGCCACGATGGAAAGCTTGAGCCGAGTGGCTGAAAACGCCGAGGGTGACTACAGGGAATTTCAGAGGCAACTCCGACCGCTGCCGAGGCCAGCCACCATCCCACCTGCGAGTAATACTACCAATAGTCTACCAAAGTGCCGCAAGTGCCCGGGATTTCACTATCACCGAGACTGCCCCACCAACCAAACTCAGTCAGAGCCCCAGCGAGCCAACCCCAATTTCCGTGGACACGACTCCAACCAACAGGGAAACCCTAACTTCCGCCAACAAAATGTCCAGACAGGGGGTAACAACTTCCGAGGGCATGGCACCAACTTAAACAACCCTAGCCAACAAGCAGGTCCAACCAATAACTCAGGCCCAGGACAGACATCCACGGCACCACCACAAAGAAGTCAGTCGAACACTAGGCCACAACCCCGCAATGCACCGCCATCGGGAAACTCCCAATGGGTCGGGCAGAACTAGGGCGCCCGGCCCCACCGCTGGAAATTAACAGCCTAGAATTACGAGCCAAGACAGAGGACGCAGTGCTGCAGCAACAAGCCACAACCTTGGTGTCTCCACCACCGACCAAGAAGAATGAGATTGACGAAGCTACAGCCACGCAGGAGCAGGACAAGCATCCACCACGCCCGTTGACACCACGGCAACAAAGCAACAGAGCCGCCGCCTTTGCTTTCCTTTGCCCGGGCCGCCTGGACAGGCGGTCACCAGTCAACACCGTGACGCAAGATGCTACCTCCCTCAGCTCAGATCAGTCAACCACGCTCATTCCCCAGCCACAGCTAGGTGAACAGGAACCCAAGGAAGTAGCGAGTATGGACGCCTTCCCGGACCAGCAGGACGCTGGACCTTCCCGGAAGGATAAAAGGTCAGTATTGCCAACCACTGCCCCACTAATAGCCTCTGTATTCCTCGACAAGGTATTCCCGCCAACTCATACCCGAGATGTCAGCACGAAGCCATCTCCCCCGAGGTCACCTCCACTCGGCCTGCCAGGCCCCGAGCCGCCTCCCAGGATTCAGTCCAGCCAGACTGACCTACTCAGACAATCTCTGCAACAGACCACCGACATCGATGATGACGATACCGATGATGACGATACCGAAGATGACGATCCCGAAGATGACGATACCGAAGATGACGATCCCGAAGAGGACGATACCGAAGATGACGATACCGAATATGACGATAACAACGATACTGATGATGACGATCCCGAGGATCCAGGTCATCCAGCCCCGCCAGAACCAGCAGCACCTGCTGTCACAGGACACCAGCCCGCTGCCCCAGAACCAGCAGCACCCGCTGCCCAACAGCCAACCACGCCTACTGTCACAGGACCAGTAGTGCCCGTTGCCCAGAAGCCAGTCACGCCTACTATCACAGGATCAGTAGTGCCCGCTGCCCAACAGCCAACCACGCCTACTGTCACAGGACCAGTAGCGCCCGTTGCCCAGAAGCCAGTCACGCCTACTATCGCAGGATCAGTAGTGCCCGCTGCCCCAAAGCCAGATGCCAACGCACAAGTCTACATCCGTGGACCTGGTACCTACTTCCGTGGACATGGCGACTATCTACGTGGACATAGCACCACAGCCGCCGCTAAACCAAAATTTCCAGCCCGCCGACTGCCCCCAGTCGTGCCTGGTCCATCCACTTCAGCCAAGAGGAGACAAACAAACAAGAATGAGAAGTCCCCGGCGCTGTCAGCCGCACCGCCGCCGCCAGCAGACCCTGGGCCTTCTACGTCAAGACAAGAGCAGCCGCTCGACACGACGCCCATACTGTTCCCGATGCCGTTCTGGGCGAAGGCCGTGACCACGCCTGGCCACGACCGACAGCAGCCATCCGCCAGCCAGATGCCTGTCCCAGTCCGGACACGAGTATTCGTCAACTCGAACGCCAGCCGAGCTCAGCCGGCTCTGGCGCACCGCTCCAGGATCCCGCTACCTTAGCACGTAGCACAGCAGGACCTAGCAGCCCCCACGAGGCGCTCCAGTATCTCACTGCCTTAGCCCGCAGTACAGCAGGACGTTGCAGCCTCAATAAATCGCTCCAGTCTCCCGTTGCCTTAGCAAGCAACACAGCAGGACGTTGCAGCCTCACAGGTTCGCTCCAGAATCCCGTTGCCTTAGCGAGCAACACAGCAGGACTTAGCAGCCCCCAATTCACAACAGGATCAGGCAGCCCCGGGCGTCGCGGAGACGACGTCCAGAAGAGCGAAACTTGCGATAATATACCATTGTAAATAATTCAACGCCACAGGGCGAAAACTTTGTTCAAACTAGAATACATTTATGATTTGTCACATAAAATACTTTAATTTTAAATATCTTGTTTTACCTAAAATATCTTAATGGA
Organism: Stenurella melanura; assembly: GCA_963583905.1. Lineage (NCBI taxonomy): Eukaryota > Metazoa > Arthropoda > Insecta > Coleoptera > Cerambycidae > Stenurella > Stenurella melanura. The sequence goes on from OY757314.1 coordinate 124,356,598, forward strand.
CCTATTATTAGTTACTTATATAAAATATCTTACCACACTTAATCTTAGTCTATATATGTTAAAATATCTTAGTTGTTGAAATATCTTAACACTTACTCTTAGTTTATAGTTTTGAAAATATTGTATCCACTCACTCTTACATTATATAATTGAAATTATTGAACTGAAACATAACCTGTATGCCTTTATTAATGTTCAATAAAGTCACAAAAAAGGGGGGTGGTGTCATCGGCGTCGGCATCGAGAACAAATTATGACTCATGTTTTAGTCTTCTGCCGAAACAGAAGTCGTTTGAGCGCAAGAAAATAGTCTTCTGCCGAAGCAGAAGTCATTTGAGCACAAGAAAGTCTATATAAGAGAACACTTTTTCTCAGCGAGCAAGTAGTGATCGATCCTTCAAGTAGTAATGTTCCAGCCTTCAGCAACTAATAGTCTTCTGCCGAAACAGAAGTCATTTGAGCACAGACGCCAACGCCAATGCTGATGAGGTTATCCCTTCCTCTTGTGTTGTAACCAGACAGTGTGTTTTAATTGAGTTTTATTGTGTTGAGTGTCAAGTGGCAATGCATACCCGGAGTGGCAAGGCAGTAGGCACTGGGGTCGAGAGCGACGTCTCCACGTCGGCCCCCCCTCACTGCACGACGCCCCTCACAGCATCTGACCACGAAGTGCTCCGCCAACACGACGCCCTGACAAGGGGTACGGGGGTCACGCCCGACGTCTCCACGACGGTGGCCCCACACTGCACAGCAAGCAACACAGCAACCCGGCTCGGCGAGGTAAGCATGTCCTCTGATTTCTCCACAGGCACAAGTGCTACGCATGGCGTCGCGACGACGGCGCCCCAATACTGTGCGTCGCCGGGCTCAGCACCCAGGCATAGCGAGGCAGGACTCGCCCCCAACATAGGACACGACACTGGGGTCACGCATGACGTCATCACGACGGTGCCCCCTCGCTGCATGGCACGCAGCGCAGCCACCTGGCCCGAAGTCCAGGCAACAAATATGGAATGGAGTAGCGACGATTCTCAGGCGATGCCCCATTACTGCATGGAGCGCAACGCAGCATCGTGGCATGGAAACTCGGCGATGGAACAGAGATTGGGTGGTGATGATGATAGGGTGATGCCCCCTCGCTGTATGGTGGACCCAACAGCATCCCGGGCCAACGACGATTCCTCGACGATGGGAGATCGCCGCTTCGCTGGATTCGCTTCCACACATGGGGAAGCCTCCCACTCTGGCTCAGGGCTGCCCAGCGGTCAGTACACCATTGCTGCCACACCCGACTGGCCCCAACTATTCAGCGACGCCTCGCTGACACCGCGCCGCCAGCTGGCCACCCCTCACTGCATGGTACCACCAACAGCAACCAGCCCAAGTCCAAGCACGCCGCCCAACGCACAGTACTTCGTCACGCCTACCTCGTCGGCCGGCGCCTACCACGTCACCCCGCCGTACCAGACGGCAAGACCTAGTGCTACGCCCCAAAGACAAATAGTGCTCCAAAACCAAGCGACTGGAACGATCCCAGTCCCCTCTGCCGCCATAACGGACCAACCCCAACCGAGCTTGGGACTACCCACCTATGAACAATTAGCGCAACTCCTGGCTCTGACCACTTCGAACCTAGCCTCCATTACCCGGCAGCAAGAAAATTGCCGGCCACCCATTACTGCACGTAACGAATCACAGCCGTACGCCACGGAAAAGGCTAACTTACGTGGACAGTCTACAACTCGAGATGGTTAGGTTAGGATAGATTAGGCCGGAGGCACTATTGACTATTTCAAACATTTTATGTAACATTTTACAGAGAGCCAAGCCCGGAAAGTATATACTTTGCAAGATATATTCATTTGTTACAAAATATTTACTGATTTCTTTATTGAAGCATCGATATTATCTGCATCGTAAAATAACTATGACCTATTTAGTGGGCCTAAAATAATTATTTCTTAATTATTTGTCATAATAGTTATAGATTATACAGAAAATATGGGCGTGCGGATAAAAGCGTCGACTGTCCAAATACCATAACGTTGTCTATCTCACATATCTTTCAAGAAATTATAAATATGTAAAAAGCTCTGTTCCGCCGAACAGATAGAAAATCAACATCGATATACGCTGAAAACTTTCCTTTGGAGTTTCAAGAAGTTTTGTGAAGTTTACAAATAAACAATACCTAATATCATAAACAAGCCACTTCTATATACAACAAAAATGCCTTTTAGCAAGGAATTCCGCATACCTTTGATTATCAATTTTACTTTTTCATTTATATTCGTAAAAGTTTTGATACAGTAACTGCTTTAAAATGCCACAGATCGGATACACTACATGATTAATTAATAAATATGGCAAATAATTATGAAGCGCTCTTTAGTCATCAAAATTCCACGTTTATTCATCCTACTAGCTAAGTCTTTCCTTGCAGAAATTTAATATATACGTTATGATAATACCGAAAGGCGAAATGTGCAATAATAAGACACTTTAAATTCGATGTTCATTTTCTAAGGATCGTCTTGTATAGGGTTGAATTTATTTTTAAGAAAGAGTCATAAATGCATATTTAGTAGAAAACTTCAATACCCCAATATATACCGGCTTACTGAAAAATGTTCACTTTGGTAAAATTAGATAGCATACGAGGATAAAAAGAATGTGTTGAATGAAGAAAACGTGGGGTGAGCAAAGAATTTATATAAATAGAAGCTGATACACATTTATAAGTGTGTTGACAACATATTGTACTCAATTTTTTTTCCTTCTTCAATTCTTTGGGACTTCCTGCCACATGTATGTTTTCTTTCTAAGCGGTGCTAGGGGAATCTACAAAATATATCACAATTAACCAGTATGTTACTGGTAAAAAACCTCTACGCCTGGGACGTTTACGTCAAAGGATCAGTTAAAGGTTCTTTTTTTATAAATAAACAACACAAATAAGTATAAAAACTTGAAATTAAATATTTCGCCGACGTTTCGGAAATCTAATCTGTTTCCTTTTTCAAAGCTTTTTTTGAAAAATCTTTTTTGCTGTGTATGACAAATATACAGCTCTAAGAATGTTTGTTATATTCAATATCCATAGATACTTACTATTTACATAGAACTGTTGATATAGTTAACAATTTTTTAGTTTCTATACAATGTTAAGTTTGTGAAGTTCTTCTTTTAACATTGGCAGCCAAGTTGTACAGACATCTACGGAACAATTCGACACGCAATTATCCTCATTCAATAATATTATCGCGGATTCTTTAATTTTTCTTTTTTTGCTATCTGCCTCTTTTAAAAAGATTTTTCAAAAAAAGCCTTGAAAAAGGAAACAGATTAGATTTCCGAAACGTCGCCGAAATATTTAATTTCAAGTTTTTATACTTATTTGTGTTGTTTATTTATAAAAAACCAACCTTTAACTGATCCTTTGACGTAAACGTCACAGGCGTAGAGGTTTTTTACCAGTAACATACTGGTTAATTGTGATATATTTTGTAGATTCCCCTAGCACCGCTTAGAAAGAAAACATACATGTGGCAGGAAGTCCCAAAGAATTGAAGGAGGAAAAAAAATTAAGATAATGCCACAAATAACATTTAAACAATATTGTACTCAAGTTCGGACACACTTTATTACCATTTCTTTTTTTACGAACAAAATAACCCCTACCCATCTTTATTGCAGCAACCCTCATTTTGACGTGACAAATAAATGCAAATAGAACCTTAATCACTCAATTTGTAATGCATTTTGATCTGTAAATAAACCATTTTCAAGCGTTGAGAAGACAAAATATGACTTAAAAACCGCTACCTAGGGAATCACTACTTCCACATTCAGACTTTTCAATCAAGTCACTTTAAAGGAAACATCTTGACTAGATTTACACTCTAGTATGTGGAAATTATTTATCATAGAATTTTAATAATATTTGGGGCAGATGTCATAGAAAAGTTTGAGGATTCGGTGCCTACCATATACGAAATGAAATGAAATTTCTAGTTTACCCTACTTATTTCCCCTATTCACAACCTACCACCTCCCACCCCTTCAATGGAATCATCTCAATCAGACGTCATTACAATACATACGTGTACTAACTTTCAAGTGAATATCTTAATTTTATGTTATCAATCCCATTAATAATGGAACAGAGGTGGTGAGGTTTGAAAAATATTGGAAAGAAATCTGAAGCCTTTCTAGTAAATACACCAAATCCCAATTTTCTGTATTCTTACCAGCTTGATTTACCTATTTTTCCCTATTTACTCCTATTTAACCCCCAAACTTTCGACGGAACCATCTTAAAATATAATCTAGTTCCAGATGTCGTTATAATACATACATCTACCAAATCTCAAGTGAATATCTCAATTTTATTTTATCAATCCCTGCAATAATAGAGGAGGTGTGGTGGGGGGTTGAAAAATATTATAAAAAAAAATGTGGTCTTCGCTTCTAGTACATACACCGAATTTCAAGTTTCTGTACACTTATCAGCTTGCTTTACTTATTTTTCCCTATTTACCCCTATTTGACCCCCAACTCTATTCGAAAAATTGCAAAATATAATCTAGTTCCTGATGTCATTATAATATACGCGTATACCAAATTTCAAGTGAATATCTAAATTTTATTTTATCAACCCCTTTAATAAAGCAGTGGGAGGTGGTGGGAAGGGGGTTGAAATATATTGTAAAGAATTTTGAGGCCTTAGCTTGTAGTACATACATCAAACCTCAAGTTTCTGTACTCTTACCAGCTGGCTTTACATATTTCCCCTTATTTACCCCCCCCCCCAACCCTTCACCGGATATCTTCAAAAAACAATCCAGTTCCAGACCTCATTATAATATATACGTGTACAAAAGTCAATATTGTCACGGTAGAAAAGGGCTAGGGCCTGAGCCATGGGCCATGCGCCCTACGTGACTTAGGGTTTCTTGGAGAAGTGTGTGTTAAGAAATGCAACTTTGCCAATTTACATGATTTATTAAAACCTTCATTAACGAATAACAAACAAACAACAAATACAACTAATCAACAACATAATAAAAATAGACATAACAACTTAAACGATCTTGCCAATATACACAGTGGGGAGGAAAAGGTGTCACTTTCACATAATTTAGTGATCTCCCGGGCGGAGATCACTAAAACTGCCTAAAGGGCCTGGGCCCCACATCCTAAGATGAGGGCCACAAACTAAGACTGACTGTCGACACTAAGACGTCGAAACTAAATCAATGAATACAACCAAGAACTAAGAGCCTCGTTTGTTTTGATTATTCGTTTTATATACTTGTTTATTAGCAGACTTTTATACCGGTCAATGTTATGTTTATATATATTATTGTTTTATTATTAAACAATTCTACTCTAGGCATTGCCATTATTTAATTGTTTATCGATTTAATATGGACTAGGGTCGAATGTGTTTAATTTATACAAACATTTGCGACTTTCCCGGATTTGGCTATTTCCTGCGTGACAATATATTAAACTGTTCAGGAGAAATCGTGTGGACAAAAAAATTTGCAGACAGACAGACAGAAGTTTTTTTCGCTCAAATTTAAAATCTCGACGTTTCATGACATTCTAAACCTATTAAAAAAAAAAAAAATTGAAATTTTTTTTACGATTACTGTACTTACTTCCAATCCACACGTAGATGTGAAACTAAATTGTTTTTATAATAAAGCAAGAGCGTCTCGTAAAAATAAAACAATGTTCAATTAATTTTTGTTTTTAGATTTTCTATTACTGTTAGTTTCAACTTTCAACTAATAAATAAACAATATTTGATTTTGTCACTTTCATTGGGCTCGTAATAATAATCACTTGGAAATGTTATGGAGCCATTTATATTCATTGCAATGAAATTGTAAACGCATTAATAAAAATGAAAGCTGATATTCGCTTGAAATGCTATATTTAAAAAGCCAACGTTTTAATATTAAAAGTCTTATTGTTACATTTGCTTAATTTAAAATTTTACATTCCAAATTTGTATATGAAGCCAGCCCAGCAATAAAACCAGATACCACGCAAATGGTTTCTTAAATTTCCCTTAATTGAACGTGATATACAGTATTACTATACCCCTATATTGTGCATTGGGCACTATCCTATCAGCATAAGTTCATCAAATATGTGGTAACACAGTAAATTTTGTTTTAAAATTTGATTGGTGCAGAGTTCAAAAAAATTTAGTACCATCTCATTTTATGTCGTCAAGTGTAAAAAATATTTACTAAATTTCATTTCATAAAAATATGTATAAACTATTTAATGCTACGAGGATTTTTCTTGCGATATATTACCCAATATACATGTAATGGGTAAATTGAAGAAGTCTACTTATTCAAAATTACTTTGTCCAATTAAGTTTTCAGTAATATAAATCGAAGGTAAGTGTTAAGAAATATAGGGATTATAATGCTGAAACCTTCTCTTTTAATATATTTCCTACTTTGTTTTAATTCGATGATTATAATTATTGAAGAAATTAAAGTGAACTTCATATTTCTAAGTCAAATAAAAAATTCCCGACAAAGGAGACACCCAACGGAGTGAGGCACCCAAAAAAAAGCTATAAAACTCGGCCATAAAAGTGCTTGCCCTTTTACAGCATTATGTATGCGTGTAAAAAGTGACTAACTCACAATATTTTTTTATTATTTACTCAAAAATCGTGGCATTTACAAAAAAATGTTTAGAAGCTTTGTTACGTAAAATTTTCTCATATTTCATTTTGTCCTACATTTTAAATCGAAATATTTTTTATTTACCGAGATATAATTTAAAAAATGGCGTCATACATAAGTCACTTCATTATTTAGTAATTTCTAGGACATAACCGCTACCCTATCCTGATAAATTTTATTTGATCTCATTACATACTCTTCGTACTCGTTGAATACAAAGAAATATTTTGTATAGCTAATTAATTCAGATTTTTACTGAATTTCATTCTTTAGAGAATTTGCTATTTTTCAAACAAGAGATAACAAAATATTCTACAACGGTCAAACAAGGTGACCATAAAGAAAACTCAACTTGTGTATATAAACTTATCAACCTGTCAAAAAACTAACGAAGAAAAGTTATATTTTCTCTTGTAGTTGCTCCGTCCTGCTGAAAATAATCAAGTTGACGTTCATCATGGTGTGATTGTTGAACAAATATAGATGAAATGTTGTTTCTGTACCTCTCCTGATAGAAACTGCCATACAAACAAGAACTTTTTGAGGAGGAAATGGAGATTCAACACAATTATACAGACTATCAATGCTCCGGACTCATATATATTGAGAATTGTTGTCCCAAGAGAGCTGAAACCACACTTCATCAGAAAGAAGTGTCTTGAGAAATCACTGGCAATACGCACGACGTTTGGGGTGGTCTGTCGGCAAATGAGATTGATATTATTGCAACTTGTATGGATGCAAGTCCTTCATTACAATCGTTAAGCATGTTGCAAAGGAAAGTCCAATTTCCTGAGAGAGATATTTCAAAGGTACCACAGGCCCTTGTACACTTAGTGCATGACCACGTCGGCTAGCCGCACATTGCACATCGCACAACCTTCAGCACGGGCAATACCGTGTTTTTAATAAAATTATGGAAGAAAATAGCCGAACAATATATGAACAATTAGTACAATGTCTTTTGTATGCAGACCAGGCTAGCCACTGCGTGATGTGCTCTGGGCGATGTGCGCTGACGTGGTCATGCACTTAGAAGTTGCATACTATATATGATATAAATTAAGGTTTAGATAAGCAATAAGATATCGCTGGAGAATTGGAACTGATCGAGATTATTTGTCTTAAATACAAATACTGTAAAAGAGTGCCCTGCTATAGTAAATTTATCACTAATGCTTTTAGACTGCCTTTTGCACTCAACCAGTTTGCCAAAATTTTTCTCAAGACATCACCAAAGAAAATGATAACACTTTCGATGAAGAATTTATTTAATTCTAAAAAATTGATCGAGGAAGCCGTTACTACGTGGTAGGTAGTTCATTTCCACAAATAAACTAGTAAAACACTATCATGTTTCTTAACCGTTACATTTATACAAAGTTGTGACTACAGTTTCGATAGTTACATCATTATCAAACATTTCTATTTCGAATATTACTTGATAATAACTAACTGTTGAAACTGCAATCACAATTTTTAACTCGAAAACTACAAAGTATGCCACTTTTTCACAGTACATCTAGTTTTGGCACTAATAGTACCATTTTCCAGGAATCCGTAGGGGTGATGTAATAGGCTGAAAATTGATATCTATGCTTGGTACACGGCTGCTCTTGATTTCTATTTCTCAACTCGAAAACTACGAAGTGTGCCACATTTGCGCGTGATATTGATATGTAGTCGTCTGTATAGAGTAATTATTGAACTTCGTTTCGAAGATTGGTAATCAAAAACGGCCGGTGTATACTTTTGTGGCCAAATTGCTCATACTCTTTGAGTTGTAACCTGTTATATATGATTTTTGAAAATAATTAAATTATTTCTACTTTTCATTTAAATTACGAATACCCCACTATTTTCTGATTAGCAATCTTTTAAATATTTTACGTGTAGAATACTTTGGCAAGAAGCTACATTCAATTCGAATAAACGAACAATTATTTTTACTCTTTTTGGTTAATACTGCGAAAATTTACTTGCTACTATATTTTGTTTCTACTGTACAATTTTTGAATCAGTAAAATTACATTTAACATTGTGTATTATTACAGATTACCTGTTTAGAGAGGTTAAATTAAATTCTGTTATTCAGTAATAATGATGATATGGATTTATATGATATTAAAGGTAAATATTATATTCAGTATTTGTGGCATGTTAATGCTTGTATTATTTTAGTTACAATTATAATCCTTCTATTACTATCACATTATTTGTGTTTACTATGAGCTGATAATGTTTATATATGTATTGAAGCGTAAGCTGCACACCGCAACAAGTGTTTATAACCGCAAACAAATTCCACAATATACTAATCACATGTATCGTAATAATTGCTATTATAGCAATAATAATCCAGGGAAATATGAGTTTTCTGTTCTCAATAATCCCAACCATTTTTTTCTTGCGTTGATGGCTTTACTTGGTCGTATCAAATAATATTTCAAGAATCGAGAGTGAGATGGTGCCTACATTAATAGTTAGATAATAAACAAGTATCTGAATGAGAGGGATTAATAATTGAGACATTTTAATAGAAACCTGAAGCTTTAACATATTATTCTTGAAGTAATGTACAAATAGGTCCGATGGATAGGCATCCTAAATATTTGTTTTTATAAAAGTTATTGACTTTTATTTTACCCCTAATTTCCCAAATTATGGAGTAAACAATTTTTTTTTAATTTTCGCAAAATTAAGGGGATTCATTTCATTTTTAAGGTTAATCTCCTTGAAGCATTTTAAAGTACACATTTAAAGTTTTAAAAATCGCACCTACAGAAATCTAATAATGCGATATAAACAAGAGTAATAGGTGGTTAAAGTAAGTTATACATATCAAATTTTATCACTTTCTCAATATTTTGAATTTTTTTAACTTACTTTAAGAGCAATATGTGAAAGTTTCAGGTTTTTATCTTAAAAACTGTACATATGGTAGAGCTCTTACCGATTTCGTCGGAAATCTCTTTTTGTGCCGACTTCATAATATATGTGCTATTCCTACATACATTCATTTTTATATTTGAAAATATGATAGTTCAATAGCCACATGTTTCTTCTTTCATTTAAGCTTTGTTGAGATCAATTTCATAAATTTGTTCAAAAGTTACAACAAATTTAGTGCAGCGTGACTAAGGCTGCTGCGTTCCATTTTCGTGCCTTAAACAAAAAATCTAGAGCCTACATTTTCGATCGTAAAAAAAATTTCATACACATTTTTTATGTGAAATTTCCCGTTCTTTCGAATGGCGTAATTAGTTTTTTTGATGAAACTTATTTTAAGAGATATTTGACAAAAACTGGTATTTTGCAACTAATTTGTTTAATAATAAATAACGCCCAAGGACTATTGTTGGTAACTTTTGGTATATTGTTCCTGACGTGTTCAGAGATGTATTCTCAAAAGTTACCGCTTCCCGGAATTATTTCAAAATAATGCATATTTTCAGCCTCTACTGACTCCACTAATTGGAGAATATCTAATTTTACTTTATGAAACAAAATTTTATTCTAAATGTTGCTTTATTTATTTATGATAACGCATATGGAATAAAAAAGGCTTCTGCTTTTATCTGGAAGTACACTTAGAGATGCTATATTTGCACTTTCTAGCACTTCTGGGGGATTAATGAAAGGTCTTCGATATACATAACTGTTGACAAAATATAAAAGTTTCATAAGCGTTTTATACGTTTTTCACTTAGAGTTTTGACTTAATTGTCATATTATTCATTGTTTTCAATTTAATTTATTAATAGAAAATCATTCACTAATAGGGGTTATTAATGAGCGATGTTTTATACATTAGTCAAACCTATAAATAAAAGATCGACGGAAAAGAATATTAAAGATTAAAGGTAAGAAAATTCGGTTTATTGTGAATATTTTATTTTCTATGGCTCGGAGGTCAATTAAGGTCATTATAAGAATAAAAGAATCAGATTTACGACAAAAGGGTTATATTAAATTTTTACGTATAAGGAACCATTTAGAGAAAAACGTGCTACGAAATTTCCACGCAAGAATTACGCTCCACTCTGTATAGTTTATGCATAGAATAAGTGTTCTAAATCGAAAATTTCAAAATTATTTTTCATTGACTTTTCAAAATATGGCGAGAATATTGATCTTTTGATTCTTCTTATATAGAACGTAATCATTCACAGCAACAATAATTTTTCTTAAAGCCGAGCAAGGGAAAGTTCAAAACACAATTCTTTAATTCTTAAGCTTTAACATATATCCTCATTGTAAGCAACATACTTTTATTCTACACGCTACAACTGAATCCGATGCCACTTTTGCTCCATTTAGTAAAAAAAATATTTTTTGGAACAGAAGTCATATTTGTACCTAAGATAACTGGGTTTTAAGTACATTTGAATCGTAATATTAGTGAAATAAATGTCATTAATATATTTATTCGCTTACACCCTGTACGTCTTTTGTCGTAATAATGAATGAAGCCTCTTATACACTTTTTACAATATTAAGTGTATAATCTTTGGGATGAAGCCAAGTTAGCTAATTTGAGACGTTAAACCAATTTACAGACATTGCAGATGAGTATTGGAAGATGATTAGCCTTTAATAGATAATGATTGAACAGGAATCGAGCATGAATTAAATATATGTTCTTCAAATTTAATGAAGAAATAAAATATAGAGGCGACAGTTCTAATTATTTATTCTTATATAAACTTAGAAAGGAGTTTAACAATACGTATATTATTATGATTTTGATTTAAACATTACGAGAAAAATGCAAAGGTGATTACCTAACCTCCCGTCCCCCCAACTTTCTTACGTTAATAGGTAATTTTTAAAAGATTTGTTGCATCTTTTATGTTTGTTTCTTTATATAAAAAGATGCAGCAATATGGAAATTAATGTTTATATTATAATTGGGATATGGGTTATGATGTGAATCGCTGTGATGAATGCAAAGAAAATGTTACTTAAGAGGACGCGATCTGAATTTGATGCAAATAAAAACCATATCGTTACATTTCTTTCTTATAATATATTTACGATATATGCTCCTCTAACAACAAATAATTTTCCCAGAAAGTTACGGTTATAAATAAATGCACTGCACATCTTTAATTGTAGAAGAATTTAGCATTTTCCGCCAAGTTGAGTCTCCACCGTATATTAAATGTATTGTATCATTATAAAATGTTAATTCTTATGTTTAATATTTTTTGTATTTTTGTTAGAAGTTTTCTGAATAAAAAACATGTGTCTCAAAAAATGTTCCATCTGTACCAATCGTTGCCTTGATAAATATGAACAATTATTCTGTTATTACCAGTACAATTTTACCTAATCAACAGGTTAATCTATAATATCTACTATCATAAGTTCAAATTAGGGGCTATATTGTGACAGATAATTTATTTATGTGTTAGTGTTATCAGATATTTTAAGAACCGTTACAAAAATGAATGAAATATTACTAAGACTTTTTGTTCTCTTTGATTCATTATGTCACCAGTGAAAGTTATGATAGTTGTACTCTTAACTCCCTGTATATTCCTCAGCATACATGTTTAACCAATTGCAACAAATTAGTCAAATAGTTATCTGGCAATAATTAATTTCAATATGCTATTTTCTCCATGTGAAAAGTTTTAACGGGAGCAGCCATATACTGTGCCTCCAGCAGAAAATATTCTTTAATCTCTTTGAAACTAATAATTAAATTCAAAATATTCAATAAACCTACATCGCTACAACGGTTGACGCCTTTAATGAAATGCGAGTTTCGAATTTTAATAACGGATCTAAATAGTTGCTTTGAACTTACTTTGGTTAGTTTTCAGTAGAAAAGTTAATAATAAAAGTTAACATTTACCGCTGCATTGGTTCTTATTTTCTGTTTAAGTCGACACTGAGTGTGCCCTTTGTGTTTATTATGTCAATACGCTCGATTAAATAAAAGTGCATTAAATGCTTTAGTAGATAATAATGATTGATCATGAATCGGGCATGAAGTAAATATATGTTGTTCAAATTTAATCAAGTGCTGTGCTTGAAAAATAAATAACAGATGCAACAATTTTAATTACCTAGTCATTTTTATATTAATTTAGAAAGGAGTTAATTAATATCTATATTATTATGATTTTGAATTAAATATTAGGAGAAAAGTAGAATGGTGATTACCTATCCTCCTCCCCCCCAAAAAATTTTAAAAGATTTATTGCATATTTTATGTTTGTTTCATTATATAAAAAATGAGTAAAGGTATTTACAAAGAACTTCGGTCTTAATTTATACAGGGCGGTCACTCTAAAAATTATTATTTACGAAACGACACATGAGAATAATAATCGGAATGTAGTTGTCATTTTATTACAAAGAGAATCTGATACCTTTTGGTGAAAAAAATATAGAGTGGTCATCCGATAGCAAAAATTCAATGTTAAATAAAAGGTACTTTTACAAATTTCCACCAAGGTTGAATTATTTCATAATTTGACCACCCTGCATATTTCTTAATAAAACTGTAATAGGTATCTTCGCTGCCAATGGGCTTGTTCGGCATTTTTTTTTATTTCATAAATCGAAAGTGCAAGTATAAATTAATGGATCTGCAAAAAATCAGAATCTTATTCGCACGTTTAGTGTCTTAAAAAGTATTACAAATTTCCATCTCGCGAAAATGGGGCGTGGCCAGGCGCTACGTCACTATACGCATAGACTCGACGATCTCAATAGACTTGATGCTCCTTATTGGTTATAATTATTATAAGTGTTTTCGAAGTATTGTTTGTTTTGCTTACTACTTGACAGTAGGGGAGTACAATTTTGTGAAATGTCAAAAAATTACAATTTTCTCTCGCTCCTGCCATAACGAATTTTCGACTTCGACCCTGCAATTTACGATTATAATTTATCGCCGACCTTATATCTCGAGAACGGAAAAAGTTAATAATACAAAATTTTAAGTGTATAATGAGAATATCGAGTACTATATGAAAAAGTATAAAAACCATATAAAAAGAATATCATGGAACAAGCCCATTGTGTAAGCTATATGCCAAATACTATTGCCATCTGTCCCATTTTTAGTTGCATATCCACGTAGTGGAGTGGAAGTATAGTAGTTGCTAAAACATTTTCTATTTCTTTTAAGTAGATTTAGAATGTCACGAAACGTGGAAATTTTTAATTTGAGCGAAAAAAATTTTTTTTTTATCTTTTCCCTTCAGAAGATCCACCCTGTATATTCCCCAGTGAAAGCCTAACCATTTCTTCGGTGGCAGTAGCGTCAGCTACCTACCAAATTTGACTCTTCTTCGTCAAGTAGTTTTTTTAGTTAATGCACCAGACAGACTGACGGAATTGAAAAACCTATATTTGAATATTCGAAAAAATCTCGGAGGGATATTTTTCTCGAATACAATACTGTTCTCGGTATGCGGAGGAAGTAAAAGATGCAGAAATATGAAAATTTGTGTGTATATTATAATGGGGATATGGGTTATGATGCGAATCGTTGTGATAGATGCAAAGAAAATGTTACTTAGGAGAAAACACACCGTTACAAATTCCTTCTCTTTCTTAAAACGTAAATACATATTCCCTTAACAACAAAGTAACTTTCCCCATCTTTAACTGCAGAGGAATTTAACATTTTCGGCTAAGTTGAGTCTCTACCATATCTCAAATGTATTGTATGATTACTAAAAGGTAATTCCTATGTTTAATAATTTGATAGAAATTTTTTCAATGAAGAATTGTGTACGCATCTATAAAAATTTTCAATCTGTACAAATCGTTGTTTTGAATAACGTTGTACATGTACAATTATTATTACCTTAAGTAGAAGTACAATTTTGCCAAATCAATAGATTAATCTATATCATTGACTCTGTGCGAATGGCCAAGTATCCTCAACCATTATTTCTAATTTAGATACTATCATAAGTTCCAATTCAGAGCGACATTGTTGTAGATTATTGTGCAACTTAGGTCAGCAGTGCTATCAGCTGTTTTAGGAATTTGCCTTAATTTTTCGGTACCGATACAAAAATGAATAAAATATTACTGAGACTTCCTATTCTCTTTGACTCATTACAACACCAGTTATAACTATGACAGTCGTACTCTTAACACCCTGTACATTCCTCAGCCTATTTGTTTGATCAATTGCAACAAATCAGTCAAATAGTTATCTGGCAATAATTAATTTCAATATACTATTTTCCCGATGTGAACAGTTTTGATTAGAGCGCCATCTACTGCGCCTCCAGCAGAAAATATTCTTAAAAGCTCTTTGAAACTAGTAATTAAATCCAAAATATTCAATAAACCTACATCGCTACAAGGGCTTGGCGACTTTAATGAAATACGAGTTTTGAATTTTAATAACGGATCTAAATAGTTGCTTTGAACTTACTTTCCAGTAGAAAAGTTAATAATAAAAGTTAACGTTTACCACTGCATATCATTGCCTTTTATTTTCTGTCGCCAGTGAGTGTGCCCTTTGTGTTTATTATGTCAATACACTCGATTAAATAAAAATGCAAGGAAACTCTACAGTTTATTTCAAAATTCCACTCGATTCATTGTACTCCATACAATATTCATGCAGGTAGCAGAAAAGGCATCCGGAAAAAAACATTTGAAACATTTCATTTGGTATTTAGCCATTCCGGTGCCCATCTCAATTACAGAAATAACTAAAATAAGCGTGCAACTTTTATACTGCTGATGACGCAATATGCAGTTATTGATTATATTGGTAAATCTAGTGTTAATGTCAGCAATGCCGACTTTGAACAACTAAAGTTTTCAACTTGTATTTACGTACACTTGTATCTCTACACGCGTAACTGGAGAAGAGCTGAATCTCTTCTGCAATACAAGTACTCTACTTTCAGATCCTGAATATTTTCAAAATGTGATTCCACGTCGAATTTCAAAGTCATAAGAGTGTCATGCTAGGGCGTAATAATTTTAATGCAAAACAGTTACTTTCACAATTATTGCATAAAATTGTAATCTGTGTTTCTCAAATTACGGATAGATATATAGCTTGTTCCATTTTTCTCGGCAACACATTCATAATTCAGTTGTTAATAAGTCGATTTATTTTAAACTCGTACAAGTTGTAAACCTCTTCAAAGTAACTAAAAGCTCATATATCTATTTAATTTATTCCATAGACGCGTGGATTGAAGAGAGAAAATGGGGTCAGTTTTTAGGTAAATCGCGTTAGTGATTTTATGAAAAAAATATTACCACCAACTTATAAAGCATCCTTTAAAACCCCGTGTCAATTATTTTTAATTTCAAGCCTTAAGCGTCCATTACGGTCAAGTTAAAAACTTTATTTACGATTTTAAAGGTGACTAGATTTAAACGAGTAAACTGAATAGAGCAGGTGTAAATGAAATTATTTAAGCGTTTTTGGCGAATACGAGAATATTTGATATCATTACTTAAAAGTAGCAAGAAATGCAAAATAACTTTGTATCTGTCTTGCCCTTGATCTGACTTAAAGGTTATTAATTCTTGACAAAAGTCATATTTACCTGTTTAGAACACTAGAAATACTCTAGATATTTTAACAAACTTGGGCTAAAAGGTGCTTTAAAGGATACCCTTTAAGATGGTGGTAATGCTCTTATTTATAAAAAAAAATCGGTAAAGGTATTTACACAGAACTTCCCTCGTTCATGGCAGTCTCTCTAAAAAAATAATAATTACGAAATGACATTGAGAATAATAATCGGAGTAGAGTTATTGCTATTATTACAAAGAAAACTTCATAAGTTTTGGTCAAAAAAATATACAGATTGCTCATCCAACAGCAAAAGTTCAATACTAAATAGCAGGTGCCACATATGGCAGGCTTGCGCAAATACCTTTACAAATGTCCACCATGACTGAATTATTTCTTGGGATGACCACCCTGTACATTTTTCAATAAAAGTATAATAGGTGTATATGCCAGATGTTATTGCCATCTGTCACATTTTCAATCCAACATTCACGTAATGGAGTGGAAGTATAGTGGTGGTTAAAAAATTTCATTTTTTTAAAATTTTTCAAAAGATGGTAAAATAATATTCAAATTTTTTTCTTCTGAAATAGGTTTAAAATGTCAAAGGTAGAAATTTTAAATTAGAGCAAAAAGGAAAGTTTCCTTCTGTTCTATAGTAGTGCTAAAAAAAGTTTAAAAATTAAAAATGATGTATTTTTAAAATAGGTTTAGAATGCTATGAAACGTGAAAATTTTAAATTTGAGCAAATAAAAAAAAATTCGATCTATTTTAGTGGTAAAAACTTTTTGAAAAATGTTGGTGAAAAAAATTTTCAAATTTTTTTTTCTGAAATACCTAGGTTTAGAATGTCATTTAAATTTGAGCATTCTGGTGTTAAATTTTTTACCAAACTGGTAACAAAATGTTGCAAATTTTTTTTTCCGAAATTGGTTTGGAATATCATGAAACGTGGAAATTTTAAATTTGAGCAAAAAAAATTTTTTCGTCTGTTCTATAGTAGTGATACATAAATGGATTAAAAATGTTTTCAAATTTTTTTTAAATTCTTCAAAAACATTTTTAAATTTGTTTGAATAGTTTTAGAATGTCATGGAAACGTGGATAGTTAAAATCTGAACAAAGAAAGAAAAATTCTATCTTAGTGATAAAATTTCAAAAAACTTTTTTTTTTTAATCAGGCTTAGAATGCCATGAAACGTGAAAATTTTAAATTTGAAGAAAGAAAAAAAAATCATTTTAGTAGTAAACATTTTTTCAAAAATATTGGTGAAAAAAATTTTCAATTTTTTTTTCCTGAAATAGGTTAAGCGTGTCATGAAACGTAGAAATTTTAAATTTGAGCAAAAACAAATTTTTTTCATCTTGGTAAAAATTTTTTCAAAAATGTTTGAAAAAAATTTTCAAAAAATTTTTTTTCCTGAAATAGGTTTAGCGCGTCATGAAACGTGAAAATTTTAAATTTGAGCAAAAAAAAATTTTTTTCATCTTGGTAAAAATTTTTTCAAAAATGTTTGAAAAAAATTTTCAAAAAATTTGTTTTCCTGAAACAGGTTTAGCGCGTCATGAAACGTGGAAATTTTAAATTTGAGCAAAAAAAAATTTTTTTCACCATTTATTCCGTTTAGACGGTCCACCCTGTATATTTTTCAGTGAAAATTCTACCAGTTCTTCGCTGACAGTAGGGTTAACTACCTACCAAATTTGACTGCTCTCCGTCAAGTAGTTTTTTAGTAAATACACCAACAGACAGACAGACAGACAGACAGACAGACAGACAGACCGACAGACAGACAGACAGACAGACTGACGGAATTGAAAAACCTATATTTTCGGAATCTACGTGTTCTGAAACGTCAGAATCCGAAAAAATCTCGGAGGGTGAATTTTTCTCGAATACAATACTTCCCTTCGGTATGCGAGGGAAGTAAAAATCGCTAATACGATTTATCTAAAAATTGACAATATTTTTACCCCACAATCCGTGCGCCTGTGGAATAAATTAAACAGATATATGCTCTCCTAGTTATCTCGAAGAAGTGTACAATTTACCCAAGTTTAAAATAAATCGATTATTGGGTAGAATTTAAGAAAATAAATATATTTCTAGCAAAAAGATACTCGTAATTATTTCAAAGGCTAAGCCAACAGAAGGAATGATAGATAACCAACCCTTCATAGAGAATCCTTTAGAATGAAAACATGTTTAAAGACAAGGTATGTAAATGAATTCCTTACTGAATAGATAGCAAATACCTATCTATTTCTTATTTCTAACTGAAGCTTCGTGGTCGTAAGGGGTTATGTAGATACTAGTTTACTCTTCATGGCCGTAGGGGGCTATGTGGATACTAGTGTTACAATGAGAATTGTCAAACAAGAAATATACAAATTCATTTTAGAATTTGCTTGCATAACCAGAATGCAGGCTATCGAAAAAATGAAAAGATTGAAAATTAATATTTTCTCATATAGGTTTCCTTTTTAGTTCTCTAGATAGCTCTTTCCATTGTTTGACAAATTTGTCTGTATAATATTCAAAATATATAATAGCGATATTATTGTTGGCTGATGTTCTCTGAATTCATGTTGATTTGGAGATAAAAATGTTCCCAGATTCTAGGAATGATTTTGTGCGTTTAAATAACAACATATGTTGCTGTCGCCTTTTTGTATACGCGAATATGGACAATTTTAACAAATTATGGGTTGTGTCCTCCTTACAGCATTGATTAATAATATTTGTTAGTGGTGGGGTCAGCTGGTAGTGCAGAGATTTATTATTTTAGTAGCAATATTATCAGGCCCTAATTAATTTGAGTCTTTTAAATTATTAACTGTCATTTTCGAAATGGAGAGTGGTTTTAAGTATATTAAATTTCCATTATCAAGTAATATTGGAATTCTAGTTATTATTTTGCAACGATTTAAGGGGTTCGTATCAAATACAAATTAAATTCGTTTAAGATTTTTTGGTTTATCTGTTCTTAATTGGTTATTTATATTGATTTCGAAGGTATTGTTGGAGTTTTGATTTAAGTTAGTCTTTATAGAGTTCTTAATTATTTTCCATATTATTTTAGATTTATTTGTGGAGTGTTTCATTATGTTGTCAAAATACATGAATTTGACGACGTATCTTAAAATTAATTGTAAATACTTTTATAGTTTTTGTAATATTCCGCGAGAATTATAATTACCATACATAATGTACAATTTTTTTTTTAATTCAATAAGACAGGTACACCAGAGCACTAATATAGGTAATATTATGCTGACTATAAACAACAAATTCATATCGCTTTCCCTATTAGAACTATTACAATGGCTAAGGAAAATTGATTGTAGTCAGTTCCTTAAATAAACACTTTTTTCTAAAATACGGACTTGTAATTTGAAATTTTAAATTAAAATCATTTTTTATCTTTCTGTACATTTAATAAAACCTTCTTAATGAAGCTGGATTTAAGTGAACCTTTAGATAATAAGATGTTTATCAGTTCCTACAATATTATTAAGCTGTTCTTTTGTTCTTATATCTAGTATTGCTACATTTTAAATTCTTGTTCTATTACTCAGTTGATCTCAAAGAGTAAATGAAATAAATTAAGCATACAGAGATAGTTAATTATATTCATTAAATAAAATACAATGAAAATTTTCTTTTAAACGAAATGATTAAAAACTGGGTAAACTTGAATTCCTTGTAAATGAAACTGGACTTCTGCTAGATATTGGTTTTATTTATACGGAATTTAAACATAATTTTCGATATAACTACATGTAAAGTTTAAGATAGTATGGTAACCCATTCTGATCATTTAGTTTCTGTCAGTGGTTTGTAGACCTTGCCTATCGCTTACAACAAGAATCATTCTTACTATTTAACAAAAAATAAATTATTTAACGATTTTCCAAAGCCACCAGATTTTTTGGCATCTATCGATTCCACAAATCAATGCCCTTGTATTTTCCGCAAATGAATCGGAAATAATGGTACTTAAATAAATGTCGCGCCTACCTAATGAGCAAGACTAAATTATAGGCATACATTCGAGACAAATTAAGCCAGAATTTCTACTCAGTTAACAATAATAACGGCACGAGGGGGTAGCAAATAGTCTGGAAACAAACAAACGGGATTGGCTTTCGTTAACAAAATCGGAAGCATTAATACGAGATTAATACAAATATTTTAGTAAGACACAACTAAGGCTTAGAAGTAATATAATATGTATTATCTCATCTATTCCATTTCTTAATTAGATATTGGATATATGAAAACAAGAATGGCGTGGGTGGTTGAATAGGTTAAGGGTAGACAGAGTAGAGGTAATGGAGGTATGCCGATACAGTACCTGCTAATTGTTAACATAATAAAATGCCGATCAGGAATTTATTGATTGATCAACTGCAGAGCAAAACTGATTATTAATGACATCGACATTTACAAGTGGGAAGGTAATATGGAACATAATTAGGGTGAATCTTTTAAGGCGAATATTAGAATATTTCCCACTTGCAAATGAGATAGATATTTTAGATTTGGTACCCTACCATAGTTGACCATTGCGAAACCGAAAGTAATGATTCCAAAATGGCGGTACTCCCGGGAATAACGGAAGTTGATGCCATCTTTGTTTTTAAATGGACACGTCCAATTTTACTTCCACATTCACGTAGTGGATTGGAAGTATAGTAATTGTAAAAAAAAATTCCAAAATTTTTTTTCTTGAAATAGGTTTAGAATGTCATGAAACGAGCAAAAAAATTTCTGTCTGTCTGTCTGTTTGTCTGTAATTAATTTTGTCCGCACGCTTTCTCCGGAATGGTTTAAGATATTGACTTAAAATTTTGTATACATGTATATTATGACGAGATCTGGAACTGGATTGTTTTTTGAAGATATCTGGTGAAGGGTTGGGGGGTAAAGAGTGGTAAATATGGAGAAATATGTAAAGCAAGCTGGTAAGAGTACAGAAACTTGGAATTTGATGTTGGTACTAGAGCCAAGTCCTCAAATTATTTTATAATATTTTTCAACCCCCCCACCACCCCTAGTCCATTATTAAAGGGGTTAATAAAATAAAATTGAGATACTAATTGGAAATTTGGTACATGTATGTACTATAACAGCATCTGGAACTGGATTATATTTTGAGATGATTCAGTTGAAAGGTTGGGGGTGAAATAGGCGTAAATAGGTGGAAATAAGTAAAGCAAGCTGGTACGAATACAGAAACTTGAAATTCATTATATATACTAGAAACCTAAGCCTCAGATTTTCTTATAATATTTTTCCACCCCCCACCACCCCTACTCCGTTATTAAGGGGATTGATAAAATAGAATTGAGATATTCATTTGAAATTTGGTACACGCATGTACTATAGCGACATCTGGAACTAGATTATATTTTGAGATGATTACGTTGAAGGGTTGGGGGTTAAATAGGGGTAAATAGAGGAGTATAAATAAAGCAAGTTGGTAAGAGTACAGAAACTTGAAATTCGGTGTATGTACTAGAAGCCACTTATAATATTTTTGTACCCCCACCACCACTCCATTATTAAAGGGGTTGATAAAATAAAATTGAATTATCCACTTGATATTTGACATTCGTATGTATTATAACAACATCTGGAACTAGACTATATTTTCAGAAGCTTCCGTTGAAGGGTTGGGGGTTGAATATGGTTAAATAAGGGAAAACGAGTAAAGCAAGCTGGTATTAGTACAGAAACTTGAAATTCTGCGAGTGTACTAGAAGCCAAGGCCTCAGATTTTTATCATATTTTTCAACCCCCCACCATCCCTACTACATTATTAATGGGGTTGATAAATAAAATAGAAATATTCACTTGACATTTGGTACACGTATATGTTATAGCGACATCTGGAAATAGATTATGTTTTGATGTGCTTCCGTTGAAGGGTTAGGGGTTAAATAGTGAGGATAGGACTCGCTTCGGCGGTACATATACTAGATAGGGGAGAATATATAAAGCAAGCTGGTAAGAGTATAGAAATTTTGGATTTGGTGTATATACTAGAAGAAATGACCCTAGGTTTTTTTTATAATATTTTCCACCTTCCACATCCCACCACCCCATCTTATGAAAAGAAATGATATAATGGAATTTAGAGTTTCGCTTGAAATTTATTACACGTATAACGTATATCTGAAACTAGAATATATTTTGACATGATTACGTTGAAGGAGCGGGGGTAATTGGTGACAAATCGGGAAAAATAAGTAAAGAAAGCGTACGAGTACATAAACTTGAAATTCGGTGTATGTCCTAGAAGCCAAGCCAAGGAAGATTTTTTAGTAATATTTTTCAACCCCCATCACCACTAGTCCATTATTAAAGAGGTTGATAAAATGGAATTGAGATATTCATTTGAAATTTGGTACACCTATGTATTATAATGACATCTGGAAATAGATTATATTTTCAGATGATTCCGTAGAAGGGTTGAGGGTTAAATAGGAGTAAACAGAGGACAATAAGTAAATCAAGCTGGTAAGAGTACAGAAATGTGGGATTCGGTGTATGTACTAGAAGCCGTCCTCAGATTTCTTTCTAATATTTTTCAAACTCCACCATTTCCGCTCTATTATTAATGGGTTTTTTAACATAAAATTGAGATATTTACTTGAAAGTTAGTACACGTATACAGGGTGATTCACGTAGGCCATTCATTAGAAGTTTTTCAACTTCCAGTTGGATTAGAAACTTGAAATTTGGTATGCAGCCATAATCGATCATGCCCGTTCTATCTAAAATATTTTCAGTCCTCCAACTATACAGGGTGTGCCAAAAATTGGCACCAACTTTCTTATTTTAAATAGAAACCTATATTTTTCTTTACATGGTTCGATTGGTCTTCTAATTCTGAGTTTAGAGAACCTAAGTTATGTTAACTTATCTATTACAATTTTTGACATATGTCCAATTTTTTGAAAAAAATTGCCGCTGTAGTAGTTTACGAACAAATTTGTATCTCTCAAACCTTTCAAAATTATGAAACCAAATTTGTGAAGCAGTTAGCTGGAAGTCCAGGCTAACTTTTGATGTCCCATCGGTGGTCCCATTTTGTACCATATGGGCGCAGTCGATTTTCAAATGTCACAATCAAAAATTGTCAAAAAGTCAATTTTTTCAAATGGCACCTACTATTTTTTTTCACACCATTCGAAAGGTGAGTTACTTAAGCATTCCCTATACCTAACTTCACCCCATATCGAGTTATTCAATAAAAATCAAGAAATACCTTATCTTGCCGAGAGATTCCTTACTTCATCAAGTATGCCATGGAAACAAAAGACAGTTGTAATAATTTTTAAAGAAAAATATGGATTCTTATTTAATTACACACAACACCAACAAATTATTATTAACGAACAAGAACAATGTTGACGAAATTCTGTCAGTGAAAACGAGCATTTGTATTGAAATAATTATTTTGTTAATCTGTTTATTTGTTGTTATTATTTATTATTGCAATACGATTTTTGAATAAAAATTAAAATGAAATGATTGTTTCCAAAAGATTGTTTCCTTGAGAAAAAAAAAACAATATTTTTTTCAAAAAATGCCAATAACTCAAAAACGACTGTAGATAGACATACACAATGTTAATAAAAGTGGCCCTAAAATTCAATTTTGCATTGATTTCTGGCGTCAAAAATGGTAGGCGCAAAGATGTGCTACGCAATCTGTTGAAAGTAGAATAATAGAATATTTGAACAAAAATGTGGTGGTCACATTGAACATTTACGTCAGAATTTCGTCAACATTGTTCTTGTTCGTTAATAATAATTTGTTGGTGTTGTGTGTAATTAAATAAGAATCCATATTTTTCTTTAAAAATTATTACAACTGTCTTTTGTTTCCATGGCATACTTGATGAAGTAAGGAATCTCTCGGCAAGATAAGGTATTTCTTGATTTTTATTGAATAACTCGATATGGGGTGAAGTTAGGTATAGGGAATGCTTAAGTAACTCACCCTAAAATTCAATTTTCTTTCGAATGGTGTGAAAAAAAATAGTAGGTGCTATTTGAAAAAATTGACTTTTTGACAGTTTTTGATTGCGACATTTGAAAATCGACTGCGCCCATATGGTACAAAATGGGACCACCGCTGGGACATCAATAGTTAGCCTGGACTTCCAGCTAACTGCTTCACAAATTTGGTTTCATAATTTTGAAAGGTTTGCGAGATACAAATTTGTTCGTAAACTACTACAGCGGCAATTTTTTTCAAAAAATTGGACATATGTCAAAAATTGTAATAGATAAGTTAACATAACTTAGGTTCTCTAAACTCAGAATTAGAAGACCAATCGAACCATGTAAAGAAAAATATAGGTTTCCATTTAAAATAAGAAAGTTGGTACCAATTTTTGGCACACCCTGTATAGTTGGAGGACTGAAAATATTTTAGATAGAACGGGCATGATCGATTATGGCTGCATACCAAATTTCAAGTTTCTAATCCAACTGCAAGTTGAAAAACTTCTAATGAATGGCCTACGTGAATCACCCTGTATATTGTAATGACATCTGATTGAGATGATTCCATTGAAGGGGTGGGACGTGGTAGTTTGTGAATAGCGGAAAATAAGTAGGGTAAACTATAAACTTCATTTTTAACGTATATGGTAGAAACCAACGCCTCAAACTTTTCTATGACGTCTGCTCCAAATATTATTAGAATTCTATGATCAATAATTTCCACATACTAGAGTGCAAAGCTAGTCAAGATATTTCCTTTAATGTAACTTTGATGAAAAATCTGGATGTGGAAGTAGTGATTCCTTAGGCAGCGGTTTTTATATATATTTTTTAATTCGGCATTAAATTCTTAGTATAAAGTGATCAGGTTGTCGGTACTAATTTGTAAGAGTTTTTGCCATTAGTTAATTTTTCTCTTTAGTTTTAGAGACGAAGGGGGCCCATTAAAAAATTAATATATCTTAAACTGTTCAGGTTAGGTAAATAGGCTTTTTTTCAATTTATTCCCTAAAGTTCAAGGAATCTAAGTGGCAACGATAGGCCCAACGAAGTTTCCAGTGGTTGCTGCGATTTTTTGAAAATGACAATCAAAGAATGTCAAAACTCCAACTTTTCAAATGGCACATGTAATTTTTGAATTATTCATAGTTTTTTGTTGAAAATTATAATTCATCAAAAAAACATGGTAGTCTGTGAAACGATTGAAACAATACTAACAAAAGACAAAAAATAACAGCTAAACTTAGGTCTCCTTAAAAGACTCACCCTGTATACCAAGGATATATAGATAAATATTTTGTACACAGATGTCATATCTAAGATCCAAAAATCACAAAAAACTACATCTAGTAAAAATCATGTTTTTACATAGAAATAGCATAAACAAAAAAAGGTTAAAGAATCTGTTGAGTGTTGCGCACCTGCGACCTGTCATTATTTTTCAGATTATAATTGAATTTTAAATGATCGACAAAAATCGTAAGATGTCTATCAGAAATAACGACCAAAAGTAACCTTATCTTCGAGATTTTGGCATCTGACAGAAAAAATAAGTAATAAATAAAAAGTGACAAATACGGAAGATTCGCGTAAACATAAATTAGCACCATAGTTGAATTATTTCTTAGGATGACCACCCTATATGTTTTTGACTAAAAGTAGAATAGGTGTATTCCTTGACAATTGTGTTAACAACATACCAAATATTATTGTCATTTGTCCCATTTTTTCATTATTTAATCTCATTAAGCGGTCTACCCTGTACATTTTCCAAGGAAAGTCTACGAATTTCTTCGCAGGCAGTAGCATTAACTACCTACGAAATCTGACTATTATCCGTCAAGTATTTAAATATAGCGCCAACAGAGAGACTGACGGAATACAAAGATCTTAATTTTCGTAATCTACATGTTCTAACACGTGAAAATCAAAAGAAATCTTGGAGGGTGATTTTTCCACGAATGCAACACTTTTCTTTGGTAAGCGAGGGAGTGAAACTTCACTAATTTAGATTGAAAATATTATGATAAGACGTATATCATGAAGAAGCTTAGGTAACGATCGTTGTGACTATAATGCAATATTCAGATTGGTCACGTAAGAAATACATTTATAGGAGATAACAACGATTTATGTGCCAAATTTCAAGCGTTGCATTTCCTGGGTATTAATTAAGCTGAGTCCGGTTTTCTGTTATTATATTTTTAACGAATCAAATATATATATATAAAAAGAAAAAAAATTCAATTCGACCGCGTGTTCTTTAAATATTATTATATATTTGCTCATTATTATACTACATCGTTAGATTAAGCGATTTCTACAATATCTTCTGTAAATTGTAAGTATGACTCGCAGTAACTTTAATGTATTTAATTAAGTTGCGTCTAATGTAAGGCGAACAAGAAGTGGAAACAAATCTTTTATAAAGGCAATTTGCAAATATGGCGAATGCGCTGGTGACAACTCAGAAACCGTCATAGATTTATTATAATGATAATTTTTTACAAACTGTATAGTGTTACTGCTTATGTCTTAGTTCTAAGCGATTTCTACAAACTGTAAATATGGCTCTTGGTAACTTTAATGTATTTAATTAAGTTGCGTCTAATGTAAGGTGAACCAAAAGTGGAAACAAGTTTATTATACAAGCGATTTGCAAATATGGTGAATGCGCTGGTGACAAATAAGAAACCGTTTTGGATTTATTATAATGAAAATTTCACACATAACTTTTTTAGAAAATCAGAAGTTTGTTCTTGGTTTCGTTGCCATAGAAACTCAAAAAATTTCCGGAAATCTTTATCCTGCCTGAGCGAATTTAATAAGTGGAAATTTTTCTGTCAAATTTGACTTTTAGTTTTACATAAAAGTACATATTTAGGTGACAAATTTTCCACCGAATATCCCACGAGATTAAATTAATGTCCGGAAATTTTTTCGAGGTCATGAGTATTTTAAAAATTATCTCGAACAATAATTTAAGCACTAGGGATATTATAAGTGATAATTTCTTACAAACTGTATAGTGTTATTGCTTATGTCTTAGTTCTAAACGATTTCTACAAACTATAAGTATGGCTCGTGGTAATATAAGCAGTGACAAACGACTGAATTTTAGGGTGAGTTACTTAAGCATTCCCTATACCTAACTTCACCCCATATCGAGTTATTCAATAAAAATCAAGAAACGCCTTATCTTGCCGAGATATTCCTTACTTCATCAAATATGCCATGGAAACAAAAGACAGTTGTAATAATTTTTAAAGAAAAATATGGATTCTTATTTAATTACACACAACACCAACAAATTATTATTAACAAACAAAAACAATGTTGACGAAATTCTGACGTAAATATTCAATGGGACCACCATATTTTTCTTCAAATATTCTACTATTCTATTTTCAACAGACTGCGTAGCACATCTTTGCGCCTACCATTTCTGACGCCAGAAATCAATGCAAAATTGAATTTTAGGGCCACTTTTATTAACATTGTGTATGTCTATCTACAGTCGTTTTTGAGTTATTGGCATTTTTTGAAAAAAATATTGTTTTTTTTTTCTCAACGGTAGTAGGCTTTGGAAACAATCATTTTATTTTAATTTTTATTCAAAAATCGTATTGCAATAATAAATAATAACAACAAAATAACAACAAATAAAGAGATTAACAAAATAATTATTTCAATACAAATGCTCAATGTGTGCACCGTTTTCACTGACAGAATTTCGTCAACATTGTTCTTGTTCGTTAATAATAATTTGTTGGTGTTGTGTGCAATTAAATAAGAATCCATATTTTTCTTTAAAAATTATTACAACTGTCTTTTGTTTCCATGGCATACTTGATGAAGTAAGGAATATCTCGGCAAGATAAGGCGTTTCTTGATTTTTATTGAATAACTCGATATGGGGTGAAGTTAGGTATAGGGAATGCTTAAGTAACTCACCCTAAAATTCAGTTTTCTTTGGAATGGTGTGGAAAAAAATAGTAGGTGCCATTTGAAAAAATTGACTTTTTAACAATTTTTGATTGCCACATTTGAAAATCGAGTGAGCCCATATGGTACAAAATGGGACCACCGATGGGACATCAAAAGTTAGCCTGGACTTCCAGCTAACTGCTTCACAAATTTGGTTTCATAATTTTGAAAGGTTTGCGAGATACAAATTTGTTCGTAAACTACTACAGCGGCAATTTATTTAAAAAAATTGGACATATGTCAAAAATTGTAATAGATAAGTTAACATAACTTAGATTCTCTAAACTCAGAATTAGAAGACCAATCGAACCTTGTAAAGAAAAATATAGATTTCCATTTAAAATAAGAAAGTTGGTACCGATTTTTGGCACACCCTGTATAGCTGGAGGACTGAAAATATTTTAGCTAGAACGGGCATGACCGATTATGGCTGCATACCAAATTTCAATTTTCTCATCCAACCGCAAGTTAAAAAACTTCTAATGAATGGCCTACGTGAATCACCCTGTATATGTGCCAGTAATGACGCCGATATAGCACAAAATTCAGATTATGCCACTTGGAAGAAAAGGGACCCTATTTTGTCATTAGCATTTGTAGCTGCGTGTTGCTTTACCGACGGCAGGAGCAGTAGCTCTCAACACAAGACGTACAGCCTGCTTGGCAATGCAAAATTTGCTACGTGGGAGCTCGCGCGGGTTTTTTCTTTCCAAGCGGACGTCCAGTTCAGTAACGCCCCCCCAGCTATCCCATGCTGTCACCCACCGGGTAAAGTCTGAACGCCATTTGTGAATGGCTCCTAACGTGAACAAGTGGAAACAAGTCTATTTGCAAATATGGCGAATGCGCGGGTGACAAATGAGAAACCGTTTTGGATTTATTATAATGATAATTGTAGAAACTGTATAGTGCTATTGTTTATGTTTTAGTTATTTCAGGCTGCAACCAGTGTATAGAAGCGAGTCACCTAAAAACTGGATAAACCTCAAATCTCGTCGTAATATAATTAAAATTGGTATATATATTTGGACTAGCTAATATCCAATCTAATGTCAAAATAAAAAAATCTATTCAAGATGTTGTCACCATCCATGTAATTTCCAGGTCACTAATCTGATGCCAGAGGTTGAAAATCGAAAATTACGGTTCCAGTATGGTTGCTATAAATGTAAAATAAATGTAAAATGTTTGCAGATTTACTCTTCGGAGACTAATTTTGATCTGAAGTAAAACTCCAAAATTTTATGTATACGTTTGTCCGCGAATAACTCGAGAAAGTCTAACTCGATCTTTATAAATTTTTTACAGTCATTCTAGTACTTTCGCACTTGGATTTTACACATGGTTATTATATCTGGGTTGACACTGACAACCAGATAACTAATTTTCATTAACCATGTATATCACATCAGTGAATTCGCGCCAAATTCCGAAAAAAAGACGATTCATTTGATACTTCGATTTATTGATTACGTAGAAGTTAAATAAAATGCCACTATAAAGGGTGAAAAAAAAATTGAACTGCTATCATTAAAAATTGCGTACTGTACTTTCCTACCTTTGTCGGTCTTGCGTCTCATATAACAATATTCTTCATGCTATGCTACGCTGATGAGGAGCAATAACTCTGAACTACGTGTCTTAAATACATTGATAAATAACCGAATAAATATAAAGTCTCGTTGTTGAAAATAACGTGACTTCAAAAAAATTTTAGTATAAAAAATTATGAAAAAATTTCCTAGTAAAAAAAATGCCTTGCTGTAATGGTATTTAAAATATAATTTACATAGTAGGCATATTTTCCAAGATATAAGGGATTTAAAGAGGTTGTCGCGTTACAGTCCCAACCAAAAGTAAGTCGAATTCTAAATCGGAACTTTCCATAATAAATTATTACAAAAGGCTATTAGTCGATGAGACCAATATCTATTGTCTTAAAGGCATAAATAAATCATTTTTTATTATTAATTAATTATTTAAGGAAATTTAATTATTTTACTTAATGAACTAACTTATTAAAAAAATATATGTAAATATCTGTGTATTTTACAAATTTGTTCAGTAAATAATTTAAAAAAAAGAGAAGCAGTAAAAATTAAAATTAAATAGTTAAGTAATTGAAAAATCAGTTAAAAATCGTTATCGAAAAGAGAAACTTGGCAGTTTACAAACATTTAATAATTTTTTTATTTATTAAAAGTCTCCTAATTTAATTGGAAACAATATTAAAATAGGAGTAAGACATCAATGCTTTACATAGTTAGTTTTCGAAACTGCTGACATTATTTGGTTATTTGCTATAAATTAAAATGTACCGTTTGCATACTGGGTTGACATATTTTCCATAAGACTACATGTAAAAGTTTTTAAAATTTTCAACGTTATGAGTTTCCTAATGACTTTGGATTTTTTACAAAAAACTGTATCATAAAAATCTATTAAAAAAACTGCATTTCAGATTTTTTTCCTTATTTTTGTCTAACGCCTCAACCTCCTTAAAATTGGTATCATCAAAATTTCCTTAAAAAGTAGGACATTTTTCAATATAACTTAGCAGAACTTGAAAACCGTCCAATGTACATTATTCAAATTTCAGTGAATGATTTAGAATAGAGACATAATGAAAACATATTTTTTTCAATTTTTTCCGCAAATATGATTTGCCAAAGTTGAATCCGTTTTTAATAAAACAAACTAAAGCGTTTTTTGTACCTGATTTCGAAGGAACGACCAGTTTGACCCATATACCTGGCACTACAATCTGGATATTTTGGTTTATAAACTCATGATTTCAATAAAATCTGATTGTTATTTTTTCTTTTTTAAAATCTTTTATTTAACTTTCAACGTTAGTGTGTGTTTGTTTAGGTCATATCTTGCAATCAAAATTTCGACCAGCTCTAATCAAGCTAGAGCTTTGAAATTTGGCACACGTGTACAAGTCCGGCGTCAACGCATGTTTATGATAGGCATGACCTGATTTTATACCCAGGATATACAGTGTGGTCGATTAAGTGTGCAACAGTTGAACATTTTTTTTCGCTACAAACCAAAGTTTAAATATCGCCCAAAGTTACTGCATGTCCGATAACCATTTCAGGATCACTTAGAATGGCTTTAAGTTAAATAGTATACAGGGTAGGGAAAAAGTTATGAAAATGTATCAAGAGTAAAGTGCGCTAATGTCGAAAAAAGAATTATATAAAAAAAAATGTTTTTAAGAAAAAGCTTTTAATTAAAAAAACTGTACTAAAAAGTCGAAAATATTTTTTTAAATTCATACACTTGGAAACCAAAACCTTTGGGGGCGGTCAATTAAGCAAAGTAACTATGCAATAGTGCTATATGACCGTCCCCCAAAGCTTTTGGTTTCCAGGTGTATGAATTTTAAAACATTATTTTTTACTTTTTAGTAGTTTTTTGAAAAAAAATCTTATTCTTAAAAATACCTTTTTTAACATAATTTTTTGTTAATTCTAAAATATTAATAATAACATGCATTTAGCCATTTTCTCATGTGATAGAAAATTACCGGCAGTAAATCAACTTTCAAACTATATATTTGCATCACTAATCGCACATTAAAGTTGAGATACCGACCTTGTAGCTATTTTTAGAAACTGCATGTACTATAATTAAGGTATGATTAATTTACTAATGAAATTATGATGTACAAATAGAATAATCATGACAGGTTGTCTGATATGTAGTTGAAGTGAAAAATTGATAAAATTGGTTCGGTTGTTGATATGTTCTTCATTTCAAGTGGATTGGTTCAGCAAACAGATTAATTTGACGTTTTTATCAATAACAGACGTGGCATGTTTGGTTTTCCAGTTTAGCTTCACGTTAAGATTAATTCACTGAAATTACTTCAAATTATAATACCCATGTTCATATTGGTTTGACAACTGCTAATAATAGTTAGGGAGCTAGTGAACATGTCGCTTCATCAGTACTCTCTGGCTAAAAGTTTGCCAAATTGTTGGTATAGCGGTATGATCTTCTGCCGACGGACAGAAGGGGGTGTAGGAACACCCCCAACTCGTAATATAGTAGTAGAAATTTTCATTAATTCGACCGGCTGAAATATATTTTGCTTGAATTAAGGTATCTAAATAATTATGAAATTAGACAAAAATTTCGGGAAGACTGGCGTGTAAAAACACCCCAAACATATATTTCATGAATATTAATAAAAAATATTTTTTGTGTATACAATAAATGGATTTCGAATTCATTTATTAAATAATTTCAACCTTCGAAAAGTTGTACAAGTTTTGATTTATAAGTGTTCATTAAAATTTTCTAACAGCAGTAAAATAAATTATTTAACAAATGAGTGTTTGTTCCAAAATATACCGAAACTGTAACCATCAGTAGCTGGTGTAGTCTTCGTATAAAAAACCACTGCCTAAGGAATCACTAAATCATCCAGATTACCATCCAAGTCTCTTTAACGGAAAACATCTTGACTATATTTGCACTCTAGTATGTGGAAATAATTAGTAATATATAATGTTGCCTTCTAAAATATACGTCAAAAATGAAGTTTCTGGGCTTTTATTAGCTTGTTTTACTAATTTCTCCTAATTACCCCCACACCCCACCCTCAACTAAATCATCTCAATCAGATGTCATTACAATACATACATACGTGTACCCCAAATTTCATGTAAATATCTCAATTTTACTTTATCAACTTCTTTAATGATCGAGTGGGGGTGATGGAGGTGCTGAAAAATGTTATAAAAAATTTGAGGCCTTGGCTGAGCGTACATACATCAAATTCAAAGTTTTCGTACTCTTACCAACTTGCTTTACTTATTTTCCCCTATTTACCCCTATTTAATTCCCAACCCTTCAACGGAATGATCTCAAAATAAAATCTAATTCCAAACGTCGTTATAATATATCCCTGTACCAGATTTCAAGAAAATATATCAATTTCATTTTATCAGCCCTTTAATGATGGAGTGGGTGTGGTGGAGGGGTTGAAAATTAAAAAAAATCAGCAGTCGTGGTTTTAAGTATATACACCAGGTCCCAGGTTTCTGTACTTGTACCAGCTTACTTTATTTATTTTTTCCTATTTGTCCCTATTTAACCCCCAACCCTTCAACGGAATCATCTCAAAATATAGCCTAGTTCCAGATGTCGTTATAGTACATACGTGCACCAAATTTCAAGCGAATGCCTCAGTTTTATTTTGTCAACCCATTTAATATTGGAGTGGGGTAGTCAGGGGGTTGCAAAATATTAAAAAATCTGTTGGCTTCTAGTGTATTCACCAAATACCAAATTTCTGTACTATAACCAGCTTGCTTTACTTATTTTCCTTTCTTTACCCCTGTTTAACGCCCAACCCTTCACCAGAATTGGAGCAAAATATAATCTAGTTTCACATCTGGTCGTGATACATATGTGTACCAATATTCAAGTCAATATCTTAAACCGTTCCTGAGAAAGCATGCGCACAAAAAAGTTACAGATCGACAGACAGATAGACAGAAAATTTATTTCGCTCAAATTCAAGATCCCGGTTTCGGTTTTACGACATTTTAAGTAGCCGTGTTGCCAGGGGTTTCAAGGTGTCATTAAACGTTATATGCCTTAATTTTTCAGAATAAGTAGTTTTGTTGGTGTAGAATACGACAAAAAAAAGTTTACAGCTGTAAGGTGCCGGCAACCCCTAAAAAAATCGAACATATTCGTCGAAACTCGAAGAATAAAAAAAGCAAATCAAACAACTAGTAGCGCTAGGCGATAGAGGAGGAAATTTCACATCAAAAACGTTCATGAAAATTTTTTGCACTACCAGAAATGTAGGCTCCAAATTTCATTTTAATGCACGAGAATGGAACGTGGCGACACATAAGTACGACCCGCGCAGCGTGCGCGGTCACGGACGCGCTACACTAAATTTGTTGTAAATTTTGAACTAATTAATGAAATTGAGCTCAACAGAGCTTAAGCGAAACGAGAAACATGTGACTATTGGATTATAATATTCTCAAATATAAAATGAATGTATGTAGGAATAGTACATGTATGAAGTCGGAACATGTAGAGATTTTCGATGAAATCTGCAAAAGCTCTACCATTTCTACAATTTTTAAGATAAAAATCTCAAACTTTCACATATTACTATTGAAGTAAAATATAAAAAGGTCAAATTAATGAGTGAAGAAAATCCCGAAAATTTATTTTTGAAGTTTGAAATTTTGGAAGTGTACATCACTTCCAAAATTTCAAAATCTTGAGAGAGTGATAAAATTTTATATCCGTAACTAACTTTAACCACCTATTACTTTGGTTTAAATCGCGTTATTAGATTTCTATAGTAGCGATTTTTAAAGCTTGAAATGTCTACTTTAAGATGTTTGAGGATTTACCTTAAAGATTGAATTAACCTTCTTTATTTTACGAAAATAAAAGAAAAATTCGTGAAACTTGGGGTAAAATAAACGTCAATATCTTTTATCACAAGAACTATTTGACATACCTATCTATCGGATCATTTTATACATTACTTCCAAAGTAATAAGTGAATGTTTCAGATTTTTCTCTTAAAAATTGTAGAAATGATAGAGCCTTTACCGATTTCATCGGAAATCTCTTTATGTTCCGACTTTCATATATGTACTATTCCTAGATACATTAATTTATACATTTGAAAATGTGATAATCCAATAACCACATGTTTCTCGTTTCATGAAAGCTTTGTGGAGCTCAATTTCATTAGGTAGTTCAAAAGTTACAACAAAGATCATCCGTGACCGCGCACGCTTCGCGAGCCGCACTTATGTGTCCCCACGTTCCATTCTCGTGCGTTAAAAAAAATCTGTTTGATAGCAGAAAAAAAAATTATATGCGTTTTTGATGCGAAATTTCCCTCTCTATCGCCTTGTGCTATTAGTTTTTTTTTGGCATAAAGGCTTATAGCCATACAGCCAGCTGCAATTTAATAAATAACAATGAATACACAAAATATTAACCTAACCAATAAGAAGCATGACATGTGTGTCAGCCACACAGTCACAAAACAAAGGATGTACATGGGTCACAAACTTGTCGTCCAGGGGTCCGTCAGGACAATTTTCTGACGCACAACATAAGACCACGGTTAGGAAGGTATATATAACATGAGAATGCTATTAGTTTTTTTTCCCTCTTCAATTCTTTGGGACTTACTGCCACATGTATGTTTTCTTTCTAAGCGGTGCTAGGGGAATCTACAAAATATATCACAATTAACCAGTATGTTACTGGTAAAAAACCTCTACGCCTGTGACGTTTACATCAAAGGATCAGTTAAAGGTTGGTTTTTATAAATAAACAACACAAATAAGTATAAAAACTTGAAATTAAATATTTCGCCGACGTTTCGGAAATCTAATCTGTTTTCTTTTTCAAGGCTTTTTTGAAAAATCTTTTTTGCCGTGTATGACAAATATACAGCTCTAAGAATGTTTGTTATATTCAATATCCATAGATACTTACTATTTACATAGAACTGTTGATATAGTTAACAGTTTTTTAGTTTCTATACAATAAGTTTGTGAAGTTCTTCTTTTAACATTGGCAGCCAAGTTGTACAGACATCTACGGAACAATTCGACACGCAATTATCCTCATTCAATAATATCATCTCGGATTCTTTAATTTTTCTTTTTTGCTATCTGCCTCTTTTGTTAAAATTTTTGCCGAGTTCCAGTTTATTCTATGTCCGTTCTCCCACGCGTGTTCGCAGATCTTGGACCTCTGAATTTCATTTTTTCTGATATAATTTTGATGTTCGCCCAATCTTACACTAAAAGGTCTGGAAAAAATGAAATTCAGAGGTCCAAGATCTGCGAACACGCGTGGGAGAACGGACATAGAATAAACTGGGACTCGGCAAAAAATTTAACAAAAGAGGCAGATAGCAAAAAAAGAAAAATTAAAGAATCCACGATAATATTATTGAATGAGGATAATTGCGTGTCGAATTGTTCCGTAGATGTCTGTACAACTTGGCTGCCAATGTTAAAAGAAGAACTTCACAAACTTAACATTGTACCTATAGAAACTAAAAAACTGTTAACTATATCAACAGTTCTATGTAAATAGTAAGTATCTATGGATATTGAATATAACAAACATTCTTAGAGCTGTGTATTTGTCATACACAGCAAAAAAGATTTTTTTAAAAAAGCCTTGAAAAAGGAAACAGATTAGATTTCCGAAACGTCGGCGAAATATTTAATTTCAAGCTTTTATACTTATTTGTGTTGTTTATTTATAAAAACCAACCTTTAACTGATCCTTTGACGTAAACGTCACAGGCGTAGAGGTTTTTTACCAGTAACATACTGGTTAATTGTGATATATTTTGTAGATTCCCCTAGCACCGCTTAGAAAGAAAACATACATGTGGCAGGAAGTCCCAAAGAATTGAAGAAGGAAAAAAAATTAAGATAATGCCACAAATAACATTTAAACAATATTTAATGCTATTAGTTCTTTGACATATTTTTTTAATTTTTCGAGTTATTGGCCAGAAACCGAATTTCGGCCAATATTTTCGATTTTTTTAAGGGTCGCCGGCATCTTACAGCTGTAAACTTGCTTTATCGTTTTCTACACCAACAACACTACTAATTCTGAAAAATCCAGCCATATAATTAGTGACCGGTTTTTACTAATATCTGTCTCAGACAACTGGGCTAAAGCCCATTTCAACAAAAAATATTTGATTTTTTTTACGATTATTATACTTCCACTCACTACGTGGATTTGGAAGTAATTTAATCGTAAGCCTATCTTTTGAACCGTGAGGGTATCTCGTAAAATTTGCACTTTTAAATTATCTACTTTGATATATAAAACAAACATCCGATAATTTGCCCTATGGGTTTTCAATTTATATTTACGTATACAGGTTGATCGTATACACAGACATGTTTATTGAAAGAGTTGCCCACAACTGAAATCCGAGTTAATTAATTACATTAAATTTTAATGGAAACATCATCACCTATGTTGTGAACAATATGTACGTGCATGGGGTGTATGAGTTATACAGAGAAATAACAGAATTTTTTAAATTATTAAATTCGTGGATGAAGGCGACCCACCTACTGTTTGAACAAAGAACAGCGCTTAATAATAGATTTTATAATGTCTCTAATCATTGCTTATAGAAAGTAGATTACAATACAAAACAGACGTGTCAGAAACTTGTAAATATTCAATTTACTCACGAATCACGAAAATCTTGAAGTTTTATATGTGTGATCATGTGTGTGTGAGTGTGTGTGCCTCAGGGTTATTGCCTGTAGTTCTAAAGACCACTGAACTCATTGAAAAGATTTATGTTTCGCTTACAAGCTTATTTTCATAGTATTTCATTAGTTGAAAAATGTTATTTTGAATATTTAGCCGACAACTATCATATCTTCAATATATAATACTTAATATGAAAAATAATTATTTTCTCATTTTGAATGGTGTTGATCTAATTTTGACCACGTTAGTATACCAATAAAGGCTATCAATGACTTCATTCTGAAATTATAGTAATATATATTTCGACACCACTGATAGGTCGCCCCTGTACGAGGGATTTTCTGTCTTAAAACTATATCAGCATGGCAAACCACATTATCACGTGAACGTTAAGAAGTTATTACTATTAAATTCTTATTTTTAATTCTACATTCACGTATAGAGTGGAGTGGAAGTATCGTAATCGCAAAAATATTTAAAATATTTTTTTTGCTGAAATGGGTTCAGAACGTCATTAGGCGTGGAGATTATAAGTTTGAGGCAAAAAATCTGTCTGTCGGTCTGACTGTCTGTAACTTTTTTTTGAGCACACGTTTTTTCTGGTACGGTTTAAGTTATTGAATTGAAATTTGGTGCATATTTGTATTATAAAGAGATCTGGCGCTAGAATATATTTTGAGCTTATTACCGCGAACAGTTTGGGTCTAAATTGGGGTAAATATATAAAGCTAGTAAGAGTCGTAAAAGCGTGAGGCGTCCAATTAGTGATATTTTCTGTTTTACTTCCCTCGCATACCGAAGGGAAGTATTGTATTCGAGAAAAAATCACCCTTCGAGATTTTTTCGAATTCTGATGTTTCAGATCACGGAGATTACGAAAATATAGGTTTTTCAATTCCGTCAGTCTGTCTGTCTGTCTGTCTGTCTGTCTGTTGGTGTATTAACTAAAAAACTACTTGACGGGGAGCAGTCAAATTTGGTAGGTAGTTAGTTGATAGCGAAGAAATGGTAGAATTTTCACTGGAAAATATACAGGGTGGACCGTCTAAACGGAATAAATAGTGAAAAATTTTTTTTTTCGCTCAAATTTTAAATTTCTACGTTTCATGGCACGCTAATCCTAATTCGGGAAAAAAAAAATTTTGAAAAATTTTTTAATACTAAAATAGAAGAAAAAAAATGTTTCCTTCTGATTTAAAATTTCCACGTTTCATGGCATTCTAAGCCTGATTAAAAAAAAATGTTTTGAAACATTTTTTTACCAACATTTTGCAAAGTTTTTTTATCACTAAAATAGATGGAATTTTTTTTTATTTCTTCAAATTTAAAATTTCCACGTTTCATAGCGTTCTAAATCCATTTAAAAGAGAAATTAGAATTTTTTTTTACTATTTTTAAAAAATTTTACCACTAAGATAGAATTTTTTTTTCTTTTTTCAGATTTAAACTATCCACGTTTCCATGGCATTCTAAAACTATTCAAACAAATTTAGAAATGTTTTTAAAAGATTAAAAAAAAAATTGAAAACATTTTTAATCTATTTATCACTACTATAGAATAGACGAAAAATATTTTTTTGCTCAAATTTAAAATTTCCACGTTTCATGACATTCCAAACCAATTTCTGAAAAAAAATGTTTGCAACATTTTACCAGTTTGGAAAAAAATTTAACACTAGAATAGAAGGAAACTTTTCTTTGCTCAAATTTCAGTTTCACGTTTCATGACATTCTAAACCTATTTCAGAAAAAAAAAATTTCAAAAAGTTTTTACCACTAAAATAGATCGATTTTTTTATTTGCTCAAATTTAAAATTTTCACGTTTCGTAGCATTCTAAACCTATTTAAAAAATACATAATTTTTTAATTTTAAACTTTTTTTACCACTACTATAGAATAGAAGGAAACTTTCCTTTTTGCTCTAATTTAAAATTTCCACGTTTGACATTTTAAACCTATTTTAGAAAAACAAATTTTGAAAATTTTTTTACCAACATTTTTGAAAAATGTTTAAAAAATGAAATTTTTTAGCCACCACCATACTTCCACTCCATTACGTGAATGTTGGATTGAAAATGTGACAGATGGCAATAATATCTGGCATATGCACCTATTATACTTTTATTGAAAAATGTACAAGGTGGTCATCCCAAGAAATAATTCAGTCATGGTGGACATTTGTAAAGGTATTTGCGCAAGCCTGCCATATGTGGCACCTGCCATTTAGTATTGAACTTTTGCTGTTGGATGAGCAATTTGTATATTTTTTTGACCAAAACTTATCAAGTTTTCTTTGTAATAATAGCAATAATTATATTCCGATTATTATTCTCAATGTCATTTCGTAATTATTAATTTTTTAGAGTGACCGCCTTGCCCAAATAACGAGGGAAGTTCTGTGTAAATACCTTTACCGATTTTTTAAAGTATTTTGAGCACCCCACGCTCTCATGTTTATAACCATAATGAAAATAATAATTATTATTATTAACATTGTCTTCTTCTTCACATAGTGGAGTGGAAATATAGTAATTGCGAAAACAATATCAAAGCTCTTTTGTTGAAATAGGTTTAGAACGTCGAGGTTTTAAATTTGAAAGAAACAAAAATCCTGTCTGTCTTTTTTTTTGTACGCACGTTGTCTCTGGAATGGTTTAAGATATAGACTTGAAATTTTTACACGTGTGTGCTATAACGAAATCTGGAACTGGATTGTATCTGGAAATTATACGGTGAAAGGTTGGGGGGTAAAGAGGGGCAAAAAGGGGAAAATAAGTAAAGCAAACCGGTAAGAGTACAGAAGCGAAGGCTTCAGAATTTTTTACAATATTTACAATTCCCCCCACCACCCCCACTCTATTATTAAAGGGGTCGATAAAACAAAGTTGGGATATTTACAAATTTGGTACACGTATGTATTATAACCACATCTGGAACTAGACTATATTTTGAGATGATTCATTTAAGGGGTTGGGATTAAATAGGGGTAGAGAGGGGTAAATACTGAAAAATAAATAAAGCAAACTGGTACAGAAACTTGGGATTTGGTATATAATCTATAAATCAAGGCCGCAGATTTCCTTCTAATATTTTTCACTGGTTGATAAAATAAAATTGATATATTGATATGATACTTGAAAGTTGGTACACGTATGTATTGTAATGGCATCTGATTGTTATGATTCCTTCCGTTGGGGGTTGGGAGGTTGTGGATAGGGGAAAATAAATAGAGCAAATTAATAAGAATACAGAAACTTCAGTTTAGACGAATATTCTAGAATTTTTCTACGGCTGCCCCAAATATTATTAAAATTCTATGACCAATAATTTCCACAAACGATAGCGTAAATATAGTGAAGATGTACCCTGAAAGTGATTCCGATGGATAATCTGGATGTGAAAGTAGTAATTTTTTAGGTAACGGTTTTCTGTTGTAATTTATGTTCGACAGAATCAACGATGAGTTTTAGGAAAAGATATCTAGTTCTTCTAAAATTTGTCATTTACAAGAATTTTACTTAGCCCTCTAGGGCTCTTTGTACCATTTACGGACCTAGGAACTAAAACTGTTTTATAAATATGGTATGAGTGATGGATGATTTCAAAATGACCGAAATGACCTTCATGTAGAAACGCTATGTTACGAACTTCACGTTATCAATTTAAGTAAAAAATTTCGAAAATATTTTTAGAGATACCTACTTAATGTACTGTTACAAAATAGTAGCCCCTCAAAGAATCACACTGATAACAATTGAACTGATCTAAGTATGTATTATTTATCTAACACTACTCCAAATCATTGCCCTGGAACAATGTTATTTTGATAACTCGAATAATGTAATGTATTCATATAACCGCTTTGGTTGCCTAATACAAGAACGCCTATTTCATCGTATGCTATTAATATGCTAAGTTGAGTTATAAGTGAGTCCATTTACAGTCCATTTAAATAGTAATGCGTTCAAAATTATATCTGAGGTGGTGCTACAATAATACAGAGAGAATTCATACACGAATAATTCTCTCATGGGAGAAAAATGCGGCCAGAGACGAATAGCTAATACTAAAATAATAATGATGCCTATTATACCTATTACATTACACAGCACGATGAACTCAAATATCAAATAAGAAATGTCTGTGTTTGTTTGTAGATCATTTCCTGTAAACACCAACATTTCTTAGACTTTATTTTTTCAAATCTGGTACGTATATAAAATGGACCATTACCACTGATTAGATCATCAATCATATCAATCCAGATTAGATCACATCCGTCCGCAATTGTCAGATGAGTAGAAGAGTTCATCTCTTGTGTAAACTGTATACAGGGTGTCCCGTAAATAATGCATAATTCTGAAATTGGAAATAGGCCAGGCCATGACCTATGAGAATATCGCAACTTGGCCTTATTGAAAACCCTACGGTTTTCGAGATATGGACAATTTTTTTAAATTTTGAAAATTTCGTCTCTAGGATAGTGTTTTACATGCCAGTGCCACAAAGTAAAGATTTGTTCATTCTGTTTTTAGATTAGTATTATAGAATAGTTGTGCTATCAAACGTGTATAGGAGTTTTTAGATAACGACTACAGTATTTTCAAAAAAGGAGTATTTCGCAAATTTCTATTCCACCAAGATTCCGTCTGCCGACTTTGACCTTTGATGGTGTAAAGAAAAATGCCAAGCGAAACTTGCCACTTAACTTAAAAACTTGTCCACTTATTGTTATATTATAAAATGCTTAAAAATTATGAGTTAGGAGGACGAAGAAACATCGAAATAAAATAAAAATAATTTCTCCTGAATTTATTAAACATCATTATTATTAAAAAGAGAAGGTAACTATAATAAATGTTCGAATTGCTCTCCTCCAGCCCTGATGCAGGCTCTGCACCTTTTAACAAAGGAACGTTTTAGATGGCGTGAATACCCGGATCGGCTGATTTCTTCGGCGGCTATTCCGATACGCTCATGTAATTCATTTAAGGATTGAACAGGTCGGAAGTACACCTTTTCATTCATACATCCCTAGTAAGAAAATTCTAAAGGATTTAGGTCTGGTGACCTGGGCGGCCACACAATTGGAGCTAAGCGACCGATCCATCTTCCCGGATATTTCAAATTTTGGAGTGCTCTCACCTCTCTCGCATAATGTGCAGGGCACCCGTCGTTTTGTAATCACATTGTTAGCCTCAGGGAAAATCTTCTCTAGTAAGACCGGTAGGTTGTTTTGAAGGAATTCCAAATAATGATCTGACGTAAATGGTGGCGGAAGTACGAATGGGCCTATTTGACCATTTAGGATGCCTGTCCACAAATTTACTTTAAATTGGTATTGTGATCGATCTTCTCTCAATAAATGAGGATTTTCCAACTGCCAGCTATGCAGATTATATAAATTTACAAAGCCATTTCTTCTGTACGATGATTTGTCAGACCACAAAATTTTATTTAAAAAATCTGGATCCTCTCCTATCATCCGCAGCATTCGTCGGCAAAATACCACCCTCAAGGAACAATCTCTGGGTAGTAGAGTTTGCACACGTTGTACATGAAAAGGATGGAGTTGGTACCGCTTTAAAATCCTATGAACCGTTGTTTTAGATACACCAGCGCGTCGTGATATGGTACGCACAGAAGTAGACGAATCGTTGTTAATTTCATCAAGTACGTCGAAATCTTGATGAGGTCTTCCTTCACTGGCACCACCAGTACCACGAAGAGTAGAAATCCTTCCCTCGCAGTACACGTTATGTACTCTGATAAATAGACGATAGTCCGGATGGCGTGCGTTTGGGTACCTTTGTCGATAACGCACAGCGGTTGCCTCGACATTCGCCGTAAATAGAACGAATATTAGCATAGGTACTCACGTTGTGTATACTGCATACGCGGCATTGTGGTTCTCAAGAAGTCTACAGAAATGAGAGTCTCAAAAAATGTAAATAATTTCAGAGGAATGACAGGTCGCTACTAACACCAAACGTACAAAATGACATGTGTCACATAAGAGAATATCCACGAATGCTTTGGCCAAGCAATACAATTTAAAGATAGGCTTACTTGTTAAAAATTTTAATTGAATAAATTTAGCCTCTCCACCGTTCCAACAGCTATGCCTTTTTTCCTAACAGGAAACCTCATATTTTTAAACATTTTATAATATAACAATAAGCGGGTAAGTTTTTAAGATAAGTGGTAAGTTTCGCTTGGCGCTTTTCTTTACACCATCAAAGATCAAAGTCGGCAGACGCAATCTTGGTGGAACAGACATATACGAAATACTTCTTTTTTGAAGATACTACAGTCGTTATCTAAAAACTCCTATACACGTTTGATAGCACAACTATTCTAGAATACTCACCTAAAAACAGAATAACGAATATTTACTTTGTGGCACTGGCATGTAAAACACTAGAGTCGAAATTTTCAAAATATCAAAAAAGTGTCCATATCTCAAAAGCCGTATGGTTTTCAATAAGGTCAAGTTGTGATATTCTGATAGGTCATTGCTTGGCCTATTTCCAGTTTCAGGATTATTCATTATTTACTGGACACCCTGTATAATATTAGAGTAAAATGTTACTAATGTTATTGATTAGGCACACAAAAATACGACAAAATACAAGAATTCGAAAATTTAATATACAGTGCCTCACAGGTTCTAATGAATTTTACGTAGATTATGATATATTAATTTTACTTTAAAATATTATTTACTTCCACATCCACGTAGTGGATGGAAAATAGTCCTCACTATTGGTTATTAGGTCACTATTCGTTGAACCTAGACAAAGTTTAGAAAATAATGATAGAATCTATTCACAATACGTTCAACCGTTACATTATT
The DNA here is from genome assembly GCA_963583905.1 of Stenurella melanura. Classification (NCBI taxonomy): domain Eukaryota; kingdom Metazoa; phylum Arthropoda; class Insecta; order Coleoptera; family Cerambycidae; genus Stenurella; species Stenurella melanura. Next base: position 124,400,977 of record OY757314.1, read on the forward strand.
TTAGTGTAAATATAGAAACATGTTTAGTTGTACTTTAGTTTTAACAATCTCTCGATAATGTCAACGAGTTTGACGAATCTAGTTCATGTTGTTGTTCATTGTACCTTAATTATGAGAATGGCAATTCTAATGTTTCGGAAATTTAGCGTTTGTCGTCTTCAGGCATATGGTGTTAACCTGAGCGAGAAAACTGAGGTATAAACAGCGACGAAGTTCTCGACACTTTTTCTATTAATTATAACAAAACTCATTAGTGACAGCGCAAATCGAAAGTCGCTTACATTCACAAAATTTGTGTTCACTTTTTGTAATATAAAATAAAGGATATCGTTTTTAAATATGTTCCGACATAGTAATAATTCAGTTAATCATGTAAAATAACAATGCACCGCATTACATTTATAACAGCAAATTTTTTCACCCATATCTCATTACTATTAACATGACTGGAGTAATGATTTCAATTAATAATATATTTAGACACCGCACCGTATAGAAAACAAACAAATTACGAACAATACAACCACGCAATAGCGAAACATATTGATAACGTCCATATTAATAATTTAATGATTTTATTAGAAACTTCAATGGATATTTCACCAATCAGCGTATCGCTATTGGCTCATTAGTTATTTATCTGGATGACGTTATACAAAATGTATACAAACTCTTTTATAACTTATTTTTATAACTTCCCTAAATATCACTGTACTTTCTCTATTGAATATGATGGGTTTTACTACTTTTTAACATAACACAGATCAAAGTATATGACTCAATATCTTGATTACTTCATATAACAAACGTTACTTATATCTCAAGTTCAAAATCTTAGTTCCACCTATGCTACTGCACCTTGCCAGTCTTTCAGTAGACGTTGCTTCGCACTTACACGGGACATTTACAGTATACTATCCAAAGAATGAAATTCATAAATACCAAAATTAACCAACTTATTTTTTATTTTGAACTAATATTTAGAGAATCAATGATATTAGAAACCGCTTAAAAAGAAAAAATGCATGTGGCAGGAAGTCCCAAAGAATTGAGGAAGAAAAAAAAGAAAATCCTGAATTTAAAGAAAAAAATTACAAAGCAGTTATTGTTTTGCATACAACATTGTTATCTTTCAAGCTGCACGGATATAAAGAAATCCTATAATAGCGTACTTCAAACCCTTCAATTTCTATTATATGTATTTTTAAAATCATACTGATTGTTTCCGACATATTTAAGATTTAAACATTGTATTTTGACTGATAAACGTTCGAGCGCCATTTCTAAACTATCATATTTTCAGAAATCGTACAGAAATAAACAAAAATAAAATAACTTCTAGTTTCGTAATCTTATTTCTCTGTACCTTACCACGTTTTCTATAAATGTAACACTTTTGAGTTCTTTACGAAAAACCGTTTCAGGGTACCAGTTTTTTAAAGCTAAAATCGTAATCTTCAAATCATTATAACTTGGAAAATTTAAAATTACAAGAAAAATTGTAAACCACCTTTCTCCATCAGATTCGGTGGTTACCATTTTACTTCTTTTAGCGCCCCCGTAGAGGGGCTGAGAATCACCGCCAAGTAAAAAGTGGCAATTTTTAAAGAGTAAAATTCTTTGTACACAATATGAGAAAAAAAAATCATGAAAATCCATTCATTATAACTGGGTTTCGAGGTGAGAACCTAATTGCACCGGACAATAATGTAAATCTTTATTATTGTATTCTATTTGTCAAAAGACAAACTGACTTCCAGCTGGCCATCATTCGGTATCCTAAATTTTGATGATTATGCATTGAAAATGGACATTGATATGACAGTTTCAAAAGCACCAGGAAGGGTCAGATATGTCACGCAAATACCGTAGTGGTATTAGTGCCAGACAAAGTCTCGGTTGACTTATTAATTCGCCCTCGATTCCTACCCCTCAAACTAGGAACACTATAATATGTAGGTTCATAAACCACTTTGCATATATTATTAAGATCTTATACCAATACCAATTTTTCGGTCAGTTTATTATGTCAATCTTCTATCCCCTATATTACCTTCAAATATTCTATGTTTCCTATAGTACGCACAAATTTGTTTATTTAATATTACCCAATAATTTACCTCCACCAAAATCACATCAATATCGTCTGCATGCAAATTATTTAACTTAATAAACTCAGATATATTATTGATATAAATTATTCAAGACTTGAATAGTCGATAACTTCTACAAATCTGAATTGATTTTAGAGCAATTTATATCAGTCGAAAGCAAATTCCATCAGTTGAATTAAATTTGTCTGGATGTGGGAATGTAACACACAGGAGGTGTTGACTGAAATTATGACACTGAGGTAAAACTCTTAGTGTAGCAACAATTTTTGGATTAAATGCGTGTGGTGGAAAGCTATTGTTTAAAGAAGAGAATGTTCAGAATCCTATTTTTTCGCGATTATTCTTAAATATCTCTGGTTATAAAGATTCGGAAAATGCAGTTTAGGGTATAGGAATAACGATGTAATTGACCACGCCCCGCTAGTTCCATAAATCGTGAAGGCAGAGGAACACAATGAATTGAATTTAGTACGGCATGAACTAAGGATGGGTGCGGATGTAGGTCCTAATTCTAATACGAAACGAGACAATATCTCTTTGTCAAAAGCGAAGAAGATATTTGTCACATTTTTGACAAATAATTTCTTCCATTGAAAGCATTTCTGCAGTTTCATTTTTAGCCGTAAATGCTATTCGAATAAAATAATAATTCTTATTAAAACCGAAATGAAAATAGAACATTCAAATAAAATTAAATAACTCGGAAACTAAAATAAACTAACAATTATCAAAAAATAAATTATTCTTATTAAATTACAAAAATAGAATATTAAAATAAAATTACATAACCCTCAGAAATTAAATCAACTAATAATTATCAAATAATAAATTAATGAAGTAAGGATTCAAACAAACCACCTTCTTGTGCCAAACAGTAGCCAAACCGATTGTACAATGAACCTCTCATATAATTGAGTTGATTTGGAGTAATGCTTGCACAAAGTTGGATAAGTTTCAACTAAATTATTGGCTCGTTCAAATGCATGTTTGTACCTGGTTTCCTTTAAAAAGCTCCACAGAAAGAAATCATAAGGTGCTAGATCAGGTGACCTGGGGGGCCATTTTATCATTCCCCTCGTAGCTATTAAAAGATTGGAAAATGTTCTTTCCAGAAAATTAATAACAGTTAAGGTATTGTGACTTGGGCAGCCGTCTTGTTGAAACCAAATGTCATCAAAGTTGACAGGAAGATTTTGAACTGCAGGAATTATTTGGTTTTGTAAAAGCTCTAAATATTTATTGCCATTTAAATTGTCATCGCATTAGCAGTGGGCCTATAATATGATTGTCTAAAATTCCCGTCCAAACGATCAACTTTTGAGGATACTGAGTTCGCACAGCAACATTCAAATGTTTATTTTTCCTAGACCAATATCGTACTATGGATGGATTGTGTTTCCTATGTAATGAAAAGGATGATTCATCTGTAAACAATATATTCTTTAATGAGTTTTCATTCTCATTCACTTTATTTATCATTATTTCACAAAATTCCATCCGTTTAAAATGTCCTCAGGAAATATTTCTTGCGTTGTTTGAACTTTAAAACAACTGTACCCATTTCTTTTCAAAATGTTTCTTACAGTTCTTTCCTTCATGTTAACTTCATCAGCAATTTGCCTGCTAGAACAAGGTTCACTAGTTTCAACAAGTGCACAGACATTAGTTTCACGAATTTCACGTTCTTCCCTCATTTGTTGAAGACGGGGTTCGGGTTGACAGGATTTTTTACAATAATTCACGACACCCGAAATTCTCAAATTTATGAAATTATGCTAGCTGAGGGGATTGGTCTGTCTTGATATGTCACAGTAAATAAATTTACTGTGTCTTCAGTGGAATGGCCCCCAAAGTACCACTTTACAATTTGCACTTTGTCTGCAGTTGTATAAACCCACGGCATTTTAATAACGAAATTGGGATTAATTTATTTTATTCCCACACGTCTAAACAGCTACGCTATTAAAAGCGGAATGGGTTTGCTCGCGCTGTTCTCAACTCGACGCGGCCAAGCGATGGCGCTATTGCTTTATACCAATGCCCTGCACGACAAGGCGTGGTTTATCTTCCCAGAAACAAGTTTACGTACCTTAAACTAAATTTGCTGAATCTGTATAACCCGTATCGCAATAAAGAAAGAGACAGATTATTCATAATGAAATTGCGAAGGAGATTTGTCCGACACTTTTTGATCAACATGCCTGGACGCAAAACAGGAAGACATTTTAGGGAGGCCATTTTGATATAATTTATGATTACTTATAATAGTTCTAACGAAATTTTAGAAGAATATACCCCTTGTCGAGTTAAACCATCATGCCAAGTTTCAACTTAAAATGTTTACAATAACTTGTATATCAGATAACAATAATTTGTATTTCAGATTATAGTTGTTTTTATGTTTTTTTTTTGGTATAAGCAAAAATAAATTTTGTATTTTATAAAACCAATTTCATTCAATTTCTCTGTTCTTTGTATACCAATAATTTTTATTTTTGGGCAAAATATTGATAAAACTCATTTGTTTTATCAATATTTTGCCCCAAAATATAATTGGTATACATTAAAAGTACATAAAAAGCGAACCATTAAAAAAAAGTAATGTTATGTACATCAATTGGGATACTATGACATGTTTTGCATTATAGCCATTTATAAGCAAGCTAAGAGACGTATTGACTGAAACATTTTTTCGGTTTAATATTTCATTTTATCCCATCGAATCTCCCACCTAATTCAAGTCGTAACCACTTTTGTTGTTAACTGTCCCTCGTCTTTAACTTCAGATAATTTTAACAATAAAAATATTTGGGACCTCGAAAATTCAAGCTCTAGGTAGCATTGAAAATATTTTTGAAATTGTCCCAATTTTAAGGGTGATCCATTTTTATTTATGGTAGATAGTAGTTTATAAGTTTATATAGTGTAATATAAATAATAATACATAAAGATCACATTATTAAACAATTATTTTTAATCTCTCTTATTACGAATATGTATCACGCCTACGAGCCCAGTTTCACTTCCGCTGATTTCGTAATAATTTCTGTGAGAGTCATTTGTTTCCGGTTGACTTTTTAACCCCAGAGAATTTCATTGTTTCTGCGGTCGAAGGTAATTTGACATATAAATCTGAATATAAATCTCGATTAAAATATTAAGGTGGTCCACCTACACAGTACCCTATGGAGCCAAAAACGAGAGGAAGTAGCGATTTCTTGTTTTCGTGGATTCCATAACTAGTACAGGTAGAATAGAATAAAATTCGGATCAATAAGGAACAGCAAGAGTAGTCCAATTTTTTCTTGGAAATGTTTATAGACATAGTTACCTTTAAAGAAACCGATGAGTCTCTAGATGCACTTTGGGCGGGACATGTTTAAAAAAGTTTATTATTGGCGGATTTACAGTTTCTCGTTTCTTATTTGAGAAAGACACATTAAGTCAAAATATCAAGAGAGCTCTATTATAAAAGATAAAAATTTCTTTAGTATATTTTATTTTGGTTGCTATACAGCAATTTAAACATTTTTATTGGGGTCGGACTTTGGGTCTTTGGTGTTTTATGCAAAATACACATTAAATCAAAAATACCCAGGAACCTCTTTTTAAAGTAAATAAAATGTTCTTCTTTATTCTCCGTATTTTCTTCTAATCAATACTCGAATTCTGAGCGTTACGCATTTTGTCGAAAACAATACAGCGAATTAAATAAAAATATGTGTATTTATAAACAAACAATATTGTCGTCGTGCGTAGAGGAGCGAGAAATATTTGACGCTTCTTTTACAATAGGGTTTTCTAGAAAATAACAATTTTCTTTCGAGTAGTATTTTGTAAGTATTTTATATAAAATAGTTTAATAACAAATATTATATCCTATGCTAGCTCATGCATTTACGGGGTGTGATACTACTAATAAAACCGCTGCCCAAGGAATCACTACCTCTACGTCCAGATTTTTCATCCAAGTCACTTTAAAGGAAACATCTTGATTAGATTTGCACTCTGGCATGTGGAAATTATTGGTCATAGAATTTTAATTATATTTGGAGCAGATGTCATAGAAATGATTTAGGCGTTGGTTTCTACCATATATATTAAAAATGAAGTTTTTAGTTTACTCTACTTATTTTCCTCTATTCACAACCTACCACGTCCCATCCCTTCAGTAGAATCATCTCAATCAGATGTCATTACAATACATACGTGTTCTAACTATTAAGTAGATATCTCAATTTTATGTTATCAAACCCATTAATAATGGAGCGGAGATGGTGGTGTTTGAGAAATGTTAGAAAGAAATCTGAGGCCTTGGTTTCTAGTACATATACCAAATTCTACATTTCTGTACTCTTACCAGCTTGATTTACTTATTTTCCCCCATTTACTCCTATTTAACCCTCAACCCTTCAACGAAATCGTCTCAAAATATAATCTAGTTCCAGATGTCGTTATAATACATACGTGTCCAAAGTTCAAATGAATATCTTAATTTCATTTTATCAACCCCTTTAATAATGGATCAAGGGTGGTGGTGGTGGGTTGAAAAATATTAATAAAAAATCTGAGGCCTCGGCTTCTTGTACATACACATACGAATTTAAAGTTTCTGTACTCTTACCAGTTTGCTTTTTTATTTTTCCCTATTTACCACCAATTACCCCCACTCCATTAACGTAATCATGTCATAATATAGTCTAGTTTAAAATATCGTTATACGTGTAACAAATTTCAAGTGAATATCTCAATTTTATTTTATCAACCCCTTTAATAATACAGTAGGGGGTGGTGGGGGTTGTAAAACATTATAAAAAATCTGAGGCTTTGGCTTCTAGTATATACACCGAATTTCAAGTTCTCGTATTCGTACCAGCTTACATTACTTATTTTCCCATATTTATCCCTATTTAACCCCCAACCATTCTACGGAATAATCTCAAAATATAATCCGGTTCCAGATGCCATTATAATACATATGTGTACCAAATTTCAAATGAGTATCTAAATTTTATTTTATCAACCTCTTTAATAATGGAATAGGGGTGGTGGGTGGTTGAAAAATATTATAAAAAAATATGAGTCCTTGGCTTGTAGTACATACATCAAATTTCAAGTATCTGTACTCTTACCAGCTTGCTTTACATATTTCCCCATATTTACCCCTATTTACCCCCAACCTTTCACTGGATATCTTCAAAAAACAATCCAGTTCCAGATCTCGTTATAATACATACGTATACAATATCTTAAACCGTCCCGGAGAAAGCGTGCGTACAAAAAAGTTACAGACAGACCGACAGGCAGAAAATGTTTCTTTCGCTCAAATTTAAAATCTCGACGTTTCATGACATTCTAAACCTATGAAACATATTCTTTATAGGATTTTGCAAACAGCGGAAAGAAGATCCTATAAAGAATATGTTTCATTACTATAAGCAAACAAATAATATATAATTCACTTTTAAACATTCTAAACCTATTTCAAGAAAAAACATTTGAAAATTTCTCTACGATTATTATACTTCCAATCTACTACGCGGATGTGGGAGTAATATATTTGGAAAAGGAAAAAGGCAAGTCATAAAACTTTCAAAGCAAAGCGGCTGGAAGACGTTGATATGTTTAATGACGAGAAGTCTCCATATACAGACATAATAAAGTCTGGATAAACTTTATTTCTATTTTTGAATGCAAGAAAACGACCAAATCTCTTAAAGATTGCAATGTAACTGATGACGTCATGAAAGCGCAGTGAAATGATGTATTATCAAAATTCAAGTGTTTTTAACCATAATCAAGTATTATCTTCACACTCGAAGAGAATTTAAAACTTGCGAAATTACCTAAGTACAGTATATATTATAATACTTACTATTACTATTACTACGTCGGAACTAGAATATATTTTAAGCTTACTCCATTTGAAGGTTGGGTGATAAATAGGGGTAAATAAGTAAAGCAAGCGAGTAAAAGGCCAGAAACTTGACGTTTTGATGTATATACTAGAACTGAAGGTCTAAAATTTTTGTATGACTTCTGCCGCCCCACCACCACCTCTCCATTATTAAAGGCGGTAACAAAATAAAATTGAGATTTAGTGAGTACGAGAACAAAAGTTCTTAAAAAAATTTTTGGCATTAGCCACCCTCACCCCGATATATATCAGCCAGTCTAGAAGGTATTGAAGTGGCACATCGTTTTATTGGTTTTTGGGTGAGTCGATTTCAAATATCATATTATTAAAATTGTATGAGTAATTATTTCCACATACTGAAGTGCATATATAATATCAATATATATCAAGATCCTTTTAAAGAAACTTGGAGCGGAAATTTGGATGTGGAAGTAGTGATTCCTTAGACAGGGCATCATAAAACCCTTCTTATCTTGTTTAATTCACGTGTAGTATTTTGTTAGCTTTGCCAACAACTCGCTATGGACTGCGGAAGTTTAAAATTTTAAGCAAAGCTTTCGTATATCTTTTTCTATTAGAAAGCGACTTTTATAAAACGCTTCAGATCCGCAAAGATACCAGCTGGAGAATAAAAATATATATTACAGAAATATTAAAAATTGAATCGAAATATTTCTGCTAGCGTCAGCGAGTGGAAATAAGAAAAGAATCGTACGTACTCCTGAGATTAATTTAATTCCAGGAAGGCCTTGTTTCACTATTAGAGCTAAAATAAAATTTAATAGCTTGTGTGAATTCTAAATCTTTTTCCAGATTTCGGTATTAATATATTTTTATTGATTTATATTTCTAGATTTCCTTGTCTTACAACGTAAATTAGACATTTACTTGAACAAAATTCATAACTGATATTTTTTCAGAGACCTGTATTAAAGAATTTACTCCTCAAGAAACAATCATATGCTGTTTTATATTAACGATGCAATGGTAGTTTTGCCAATATCTAGAAAAAATAGGTCCACAATAGAGATTCCTAAGGCCTATTGAAAACATTCAAAATAATAATAATAATAATAACTTTTCTTTAACACAAATAGACCGTACCCGCGATCTAAAATATACACCTTTACAATTGGCAAATGAATGGCTAATTAATGTTAGGACATCAGCAGAAAGGGTTCTTAATTGGAAAGGGAAAGAACTACATGGGTGCTTTGCCAGCAAAATAACATCTGATGATATAGATATAAAAGATTCTACTGAGTGGCTCCGAAAGGTCTGGGATATTCGCAGAAACAGAAGGTTTCATCATCGCGATACAAGATCAAGTCGGAAGAACTCGGACAAATGAAAAGCATATCATGAAATTGGACACCAGTGACAAATATCGACTCTGTAAAACTGTAGTGGAGACAATTCAACATCTCTTGACGGCATGCCCGATACTTGCTCCTATGAATATCTGGTCAGACATGACTCAATCGGGAAAGTAGTTCACCAAGCACTGGCGAAATAATATGGATTTATCCTTATTTATCCTCCTTGCTATAAGTGCAAACCGGAAACAGTTCTGGAAATCAAAAATGCTAAAATATTGTGGGCCATGTCTATGATAACAGATAGACAAGTTAAAGTTAATCGGCCAGATTTAGTAGTGTTCAATAAAAGGTTACAAACAGCGACCATAATTGATTTTGCGATACCATCAGATGACAACATCTTAGGAACAAAAGTTGAAAAGCGAAGAAAATACCAACCACTGGCAACAGAACTTAAGCACGTGGACTGCCTTGACGTAGCCAATACAGTGCCAGTGGTAATCTCAGTAAATGGGCTAGTTAGCAAGAGCTGGAAAGGTGTAATGAAAGACTTAGATCTTAACAACTTTCATAAGCAAGTTATCCAGAAAGCAGAATTACAGCTAATTTAATAAAAAAAAGTTCTAGACCTTTGAACACCTCGTTGGTATACGGATGACAGTGCTCAATGAGCCCAGTACTGTTACTAAGATCCTAAATTAAAAGGAATAATAATAACGAAATGGCTTTATTTAGGAATAAATATACAATATAATCCATTCTTAAATATGTTTGCTTCCCTCGTTTATAGTCGCATAATTTTATAATGAAAACTCTGTATACAGGGTGTTTCAGTTAAAAGTCCCCAGGCCATTATCTCTAAAATTAATAAAGATATTTTATTTTTGTAAATGGCAGATGATTGATACCAAAATAACGGTGATTAGAATTTTTCCTCAACAGCACACAGAAATGGCGCTGCGATGCGCACTATTTTTTGATGGCTGGAACCTTGAAACATGTGATTAAACAATAATTTGTGAATAATTTTGATGGTATAGAGAATTTACAAAAAACAAACCGTTTTGGAGTTACATGAGTTTCTTTCATTAATGCCAGTACACGTGAATTTTGATAAATCCCTATAATTTATTTATTATTTATTATAGAATATTGGTTACCAAACACTTTTTTTCAAGATAAGGAAAGTGATATAATACACTATCATAAAATTATGTTTACCACTTCCGGCCAAACCGGAACTAACATGATGAACCAATATCCATATGTTCCTACATATTACTTTTTTTTTTCTAATAACGCTTCTAATAAAACGGCTCCCAAAACTTAAAGTAAGTAAGACAACAAAGAAAATACACACTAATTTAGAATGGTAATGAAACATCTACTTAAGAGATATTAGTAGGCTTTGATTTAATTTTAAGTTTGACAGTTATTAAACAAAGTTTGTAGTTGGTGCATTTCAATCATAGTTTCAAACAGAAATAGTGTACTTAGAAACAATTCAAAGCAAATTAATCCAAATAAGGCAATAAAAAAAAATAAATTTAAAAAATGGTGAGATACACCAATGAAGATAAGTTAAATATGATTTTAATATACGGTGAATGCAAAAGAAATTCCCGACAAGCAAAACGATTGTTTTGTTTACGATTTCCAAATAGACCTACACCCGATAAAAAAACATTTATCATGCTGTTTGAAAATTTAAGAAACTGGGGTAGTTTTAAGAAAACTATTCGTAACAGAAATAGGCCAGTTAGAAACGATGAAAATACAGCCTTGGTGTTAAATAATGTTGTCAACAATCCTCAATGTTCTCTCCGCAAATTGGCATCGGAAACTAATCTGTCGATATCTTCGTGCCATAGAATATTAAAATCAAATAAATACCATCTGTACAAATTAAAATTGATCCATCATTTAAGGCCTGGTGATTATGAACGAAGATTACATTTTCTAGCTGAATTTTCAGTTCTTTCTGAAGAATGCCCAAATTTTAAAAAAATGTGCTCTGGAGCGATGAAAGCCGTTTTCACAACAACGGAGTTGTGAGTAAGCATAACTGCCGATACTGGTCACAAAATAATCCTAGATGGATGAGAATGACCCGAAATCAGGTAACTTTTGGAGTTAACGTGTGGTGTGGAATATTAAATTCATATATTATTGGACCATATCTATTCCATGGGACTTTAAATGGAAGAAAATATGAGATATTTCTGAGAAATGTATTGCCAGGATTATTAGAGACTATCCCTCATAACCAGGAGAATACTTGGTTTCACCAAGATGGTGCACCACCCCATAACTCAGTACTAGTCAAAGATTGTCTTAATGAAATGTACCCTCAGAGATGGATTGGTACTAATGGAGTAGTCAGATGGCCAGCACGATCACCTGACTTGACTCCATTAAATTTTTATCTTTGGGGGTATTTAAAAAGTGTAGTGTACATTGAACCCATTGAGGATATGGCCGATATGTATAATAAAATATATGCAAGTGTTGCTGCTATAAATAGACATACGCTACAAAAAGTTTGCAATGAAGAGTTACTGAAACGGTACAATATGTGTATTCATGAAGAAGGGAGAAATTTTGAACATTTAATATAATAAGTACCTACTAATAAGAAAGAAATTAGTTTAATTTCATTTTTAATAATATTTCGATAGTTTTTAAATGTTTGTTTATAAAACTTTTGTTTACGTTCTTTACTGAATTGTTAATATAAATTTAGCCCATTCTAAATTAGTGTGTATTTTCTTTGTTGTCTTACTTACTTTAAGTTTTGGAAGCCGTTTTATTAGAAGCGTTATTAGAAAAACAATGTAATATGTAGGAACATATGGATATTGGTTCATCATGTTAGTTCCGGTTTGGCCGGAAGTGGTAAACATAATTTTATGATAGTGTATTATATCACTTTCCTTATCTTGAAAAAAAGTGTTTGGTAACCAATATTCTATATTAAATAATAAATAAATTATAGGGATTTATCAAAATTCACGTGTACTGGCATTAATGAAAGAAACTCGTGTAACTCCAAAACGGCTTGGTTTTTGTAAATTCTCTATACCATCAAAATTATTCACAAATTATTGTTTAATCACATGACTTATGTTTCAAGGTTCCAGCCATCAAAAAATAGTTTTGCATCGCAGCGCCATCCCTGTGTGCTCTTGAGGAAAAATTCTAATCACCGTTATTTAAACCTTTCTTTGGTATCAATCATCTGCCATTTACAAAAATAAAATATCTTAATAGTTTTAGAGATAATGGCCTGGGGACTTTTAAGTGAAACACCCTGTATATCTAAAAAAAAGGAGCAGGGTCAATTGACTTCATTTTTTTTGCAAAGAGTTCAGAATGGCATTTAGAAATAACGGTATCTTTTATTTTTTGGCGGAAATGTTTCGTTTCATTTTTTTTTCTTCAATAATTGGCCAATATTAATGGCCAATTTAATTAAATTAATTGAAGAATTTGTTATCATATACAATATTCTATGGAATTAGACAAAAATGGTTACACGGGGGCTTTTAGGGTCTAATTTGGAAAATTCAAAATGGCGGACCGGAAATCGGGCCATTTTTCACAAGAAATGAGAATGGATATCCTGGCCTTGAAAATCTGTACTCGGGGGTTTTCGAGGTCGCTGATTACGAATCCGAGGTCTAATTTGGTAAATTCAAAATGGTGGATCGGAAGTAGAGACAACTTATCAGGAAAAATTCGTATTTTTTTCATTTTTGGAGTGAAAATGAGGTGGCTGATGACGAATCGGAGGTCCAATTTACAAAATTCAAAATAGCGGACCGGAAATACAGTCAATTTCTCAGGAAAACCTCGTATTTTTTACGTTATTGGGCTGGAAGTATGAAAAATACGAGTATTTCTTGAAAAATATACTACTTCCGGTCCACCATTTTGAATTCTCCCTAATTGAACATCAGATTCGTTATCAGCGATAACAAGAACCTCCGAGTTCCCACTTTTAGCCCAAGAAAGAAAGGAATACAAGCTTTCCGGAGAAACGGATTGTTATTCCGGTCCGCCATTTTCAATTTTTTAAATTGGACCTCCGATTCGTGATTAGCGACCTCAGAGACCCCCGAGTACTCATTTTCAGCCCCAAAATGAAAAAGATACGAGTTTCTCCTGAGAAATTGACTCTCTTCTTCCGGTCTGCCATTTTGAATTTACCAAATTAGACCTCGGATTCGTAATCAGTGACCTCAAAAACCTCCGAGAATCGATTTTCAAGGTCAAGATGTCAATTCTCATTTATTATGGATTATAGCCGATTTTCGATCCGACATTTTGAATTTCCCACATTAGACTTCAGATTCGTGATCAGCGACCCCAAGAAACCCTGAATAACCATTTTCGTCTAACTATATGACATATTGTGTATGATAACAAATTTTTCAATTAATTTTTTTAAATTGGCCATTAATATTAGCCAATTATTGGACAAAAAATAAAACTAAACATTTCCGCCAAAAAATAAAATGCCTTTTTGAACTCTTTGCAACAAAAATGAAGTCGTATGTACCATTTTTTTAGAGGTAAAATGCTAAAATGACGCGACTGTTATCAAATGGAAGCGTTGCAATAGTGAAAAAATAATTCTTCCAGATTTATTTCGATTTTCACATTTCAGATTATGTAAATTATCAAAATTAAAGTTTTCAATATCAACTCTCTGTCTATCTGTCGGTCGGTCAGGTATCTGATTGTCTATTGGCGGTATATCCACAAAACTATTCGACGGAGAGAAGTAATACTTGGTAGGTAGCTGATGCTAATTTCAACGAAGAAATGTGACACAAGACAATAATCGTTGCTATGTAGTTAACCCAATTGTCATTGAAGAAGCCTCTGTTATACTTTAAGTGAAAAATAGAGAGGGTGGACACTAGGTCATATTTAGTTTAAAACGTTTGCCTTTTTGATGGTATTTGCAGTTTTAAAATTTTTCAAATGGAAAACATGTTTTTATTTCTTACTCCTTACACATGTATGGATGTGCCGTACGCACATGTTTGCATGGAGAGTCATAAATAATTCACAGGCACATAAAAAACAAAAAGTTGTCAATTTCACGGACCAAACCATTCGTTTGCGGTGTATTCTGGCTTTCTGAATCTGGATCCGATGTCAGTTTTGCCCCAACACGTCACAATTTTGTTCTATCCTTAAAAAATAGTTAGATTAATGCAATGTTTGCATTTTTGTAACTGTTGTTGAGGATAGAAAACAATTGTGACACCATTTTTTTTCTGTATTTGTAATTAATATTTTATTAAGGACCTACACTAGAGTAGTTTTAGGTATTCAATTACTCTTATATACTAAATATTTGAGTTAGATTTTAGAATTCCTTGGCGCTTCTTTCTTTTGCACGTGCTATAATGTTCAAACATTTAATATAATGAACCCGCTCCTGTCTCCACTGTAAGCTAAGTCCAAATTCCCTCCTTTTACTAAGAGTACAACATGTAACAAATTGGCCTAAAATTTCGCATTTTTCAGAGGAGAAGAATACTTAACTTTAAACCCAAAACATAATAATTGACATTCTCGTAATCTTAAGTAGATTACAAAAATTTAAAATATAAAAATCTAAAGAAATATCGTAGTACTTCTCTGGGGTGAGCAGCAGAAGTAAAAAGTCATTTGTGTAAAAATTAATAGACTGAAAGAACTTAAGTAAACCATTGTGTATAGACATTATTAATAACTACTAATAGTACCAACGACTTCGAATTCTGATATCGTTGAACAGTAGGTACCCATTTAACGCCAGATGTGTAAACAAGAGAATAACGACTGATTTATTCACTCTCTACGGATCTATCATAATAATTGTCATATTGTGCTCCAATACGACAGCGTACACTGCTCTTATTTACTGTTATACGAATCCTTATTAAGCTGGTGTGATAGACAAATATTACAGCTGCGCCCCGGATTTTCCTCAGACAAAAAACTTGTTAGCGCTAAATCTCTCGAATAATAATTAAAGATAATTCGCACTATATTTCACTCCATATTTAGAATACGTTAGTTGGATCGCAAGGGAATGTAATGTTTCTCTATGTGGATATATAAATCAAGAGTCTAGTGACACAGGATTACTAATAAAAGCACCTATAACTGGTTCAATGGGTTTTGCTGAATAAAATGAAATATCTGTTGTATCTACAGTAAACCAAATAAAATGAACAAGTTACAAGATAAGTGAAGATTTGATTAACTGTAAATAAAGTGACTGTTTTTTTACATCTAAGGAATTTTAATTTTGAAGATTTTGCAATTCTATAATAAAATAAGAATATTGAATACAAAATTCTGATATATTGAAATAGTTAATTTTATTTAGTATAATTAATGTAAATGTAAATTCCCTACAATGCAAAAGTTCCTTAAAATATAAACAAAAGAAGTAAATATATTACTAGCAAAAATACAAGCAATTATTTCAACCTTTACAAAAGATTCATCACAAATAAGTATAAAAACATATATCTTTCTCAACATCAACTTTGCCGGCTATATGTCACGATCAACATTGGACTACTAGAAAGAAAATAGACATATTGCCACCATTGCTGTCACGGTAATGTTATTTTAATTTAGACTATCCTGTTCAATGAAATAAAAAATAAGTTAAACGAAGAATTATTTTTAGTTAGTGTTTTTGTGGCAACTGATTCAACAGGATAGTCTAAATTAAAATGGCACTACTGTGACTGTTATATTGTATGTAATATGGACATTTTCTTTCTTGTAATTCAATATTCATTGAGGTATGTGGCTGGTAAAGTTGTTGAGAAAGCTACATGTTTTTATACTTGTCTTTGATACATTTTTGTAAGAGTTGATAACAAATGAACAAACTGTTTATTTGAAGATATGCTTGTTTAGATACTTTGAAAACAGAGAAATATGTATATTTTTGGGTGAAAAATGATTTGCAAAAAGTGTATTATATAATATTATCGTATATTTAATACTGCGATGGATGAATTCAATATTGTAGACTGGAAGCCACACTATTTTTATCTATTGCTAGGTTCCCAATACAAGGCAGAATATTAACTGATTACAAGTTATGACAGATGTCTCGGAAGTTATGACTTCCGAGAAATCTGTACATTGTTAAGAATACCTCTAATCCCCTCTCAGCCTTAAACAGAAACTACTCAAACGTAAGAAACTATTAAATTATCGTAGGGGAGAATAGAATGGAGGGTTGTGAACCACTATTTTCATAGATAAGGAAACTGGTTCACTACAAATGAGGTTTTTACCCTTTTACGTATCGAAACGTTCATGGAATGGATCAAGCTGTGTTCTTAACACGTCGTTAACCAGGCAATAGCAGGAGAAATATATTACTACTCAAGTGTACCCTGTTTATCTCTATCAAATTCGCTGTTTATGTTTAAAACTTTCAAGTTTTTAAATTACATTACATTAACCTAAATAATAATACGGTAGGTAATAAATAGTAAGTTTTGAGATAGTGTGGAATGTTCTAAAATAGTTATAAGAACATAAAGAAACAGATACGTAGAAGATAAATAAATAATAATAATAAATAAATACGTTGTCAAAAATCAACTGAAACTCTTACAAAAATAAAAGAAGAAAACAATGTTAATAATAATAACGATTGTATTAACAAATGTAAAAGCGTTATTTCTCCTATTTTTAGTGTTAAAAATAATTAAAGAACAAAGTAAAAAAATTGCGAAAATTCACTTTTTTCAGTAATTCAGATATCGCCATTCAGGTGACCATTATTTGCCATATTTTACCTCATTTGATCTCATACAATTTTTCTTTTAATTTTTATTAAATCAATTTATTTTTGAGCAATAAAACAATTTTAAGATAATTTAATAATAATACAAATATTTTTAACGTTCTAAAATAAATATTACGTTTTTACGAAAAGTAATATTACAAATATTAAACCTATCATGACTTACGTATTTTTGGGTGCTGAAATAGAATTTTCAATTTAAAAAAATTTCTACTTCGTAGATTTCGAGTGAATCACGGTTTTTACTGTCAAAAACCTTGTTTTGGCAATTAATACCAAGACTAACTGGAAATGAACGCGGTAGAAAATGTTTTAAAAAGAGAATTCAATTTCAGCACACAAAAATTCTTAAGGCCGTGTTTGGTTTAGACTTTGAAACAAGCATTTTTCTGGTAGATCTCTGCGCAGACGCCTTTGCTTGAGTTCTTAGAATGGAAGCATATTTGAAAATGTAGTGATTTTTTTTTTAAATCATTTAAGACGTTGTAATTCGAAAACAAATAGAAATGGGATAACAATTTTTGGGTTTTTTTTAATGACACACTTATGGGTAGTACGCATTCCCGGAATTTGGCCCCATCTTCCTGGGTGACCCTGTATACATTCAGTTAATCTATTAAGCATTAATATTTGTGAATTAAAAAATTGAATACCGATCTGCATACAAATCTATAAACAGCGGTACTTTTACGAATACAATAACTATAAAAAATATCAAGCAATCACAGCCATATATTCATTAAAGTGTAGTTAACCTATGCAAATATTTTCACACTTCGTTATCATTGTTGTGTACTGATTCGTAGCCAACATTGTTTTGATAGGCAATAAAAATGGATTTATCATAATTTTTGATTACATTACGGCATACGTTCTCTATCTATCTCAGTGGTTTTTCAGATAAGTCGTTTCAGAAAGAGCCATCAAGTAAAGAATATTGTTTAATGATGCGTGGCGATTTATTGTATTGCATATTATGCTTTTACTCCAAACAGAACCGGGAGAGGTGTATGTTTTAAGTATAATCTTGTTTGTGTTCTCAGTTCCTTCATAATTTTAATATTAATATAACAATTTTATTAATACTAAGACCGGTACTGAAACCCTGAGGATGCAATGACGGGGTTTTTAATTTTTAAAGTCATTCTTCTCTTGATAGAAGACGAGCAGTAATAATAATATGTTATTATTAATTTTTGATAAGTTTAGTATATATGGCAGTTGAGAATATAATGCATTTGATATAAGGCAAACTTATTTAGCGACAAAGAACAGAAACATTACGTAGACATAGAAATTTTATCAATAAATAAGAAATTGATGGATTTAGCCGTTACTTTGTGGTAGTCGATCATAATGATTTGTTAAAACACTTACTATATTCAGGTATGCTCAATCGGTATACATGTCTCCGGTTACATAAGGTGGTGTTTTTTTTAGTCTAAAAATAAATTCATATTTTTCTTTCTGTATATCAAACATTTGAGTACATATGCATGCATGTATGTCATCTGAATTTTCTTATTTTTAAACATTCTTATTGCTTTCCTTTAGGGTATAACTTAAAAATTAATACACTAAGTCTGTTTGTGTCGGTCAACTCTATTACTAGTGGTAGAGCTTCCCCAGCAAATTATGATATATGATATGTGTGAGTATGCTAACGGTTAAAATATGTTTACTAGCCCAGCTTCCTCTAAAGTACTTCACATATGTATAGTATTGCTAAGTAGGCTTTATTTTAATTAATTGCAAATAATGTGTTTGATTTGGATACCGAATAATAATTTACAACCGTTTTTGTTCCAAGCAGTTACCAATTATCACATGGACTTGTGTCATCTTAGAATTCTATATTGTGCAGGAGAGATTTCTGCACATAAACATTTATAAATATCGTCTTTTTATCATTTAAAATTAATTTGTCGCATTGTGCTCAACATTTTTTATCACTGCTTCCTGAGCTTCTCAGGTGTGTCAACTGTCAAAATTACAAAAAGGTTATCTGCATTATTTTTATTTCAGGGTTCGTCTGTACATAATTTTAAGGCACTGCAGCCTCCTGAATTTACTGTGCTCGAGTTATCTGCATAGTCAAATGTCCATTGTTTATGTGACTGGATATGTCACTGAGAGAGCACGAACAGCAATGGTCCCAAGACGGAACCCTGAGGAACTCCAAGCAGTGATTTTTCTAATTTCGATTCATGTGGACTTACTTCCATCACGTCACGGTAAATAATTTAAAAAACCAAGCTTTAGACTTTAAGTGTTAAAATAGTATAGTCCAGATTACGACATATGGCTGCAACTTAAACAGAAGTTAAATGGAAGAGCGGGATTCTCTAAGCTATAAGTTGCACAGAACTAAAGTTTGCCTCTTAGTTGTTGTGTCTTCACTAAAGAAAGATAGATCAACATCTATATTTTGTGCTGTTGATTTTTAATTCGAATAGCATTTTATTATTATTATCATTATTGTAAAAGTAAGAATATATACTTTAGAATATTGATTCTGAAGTATTCTCATTCTTTGCAGCCTTCTTGAAAATTATAAATTTTTAGGTGTAACTGAAATTGCTATAATTGTAATATTAATATTTTCCTGATGACACTGCTTTGATTGGCGAAATCTTCGTCAACAGCTATGTAATATTCTCGCGTCTGCAAAATCTATCAAATGTTAAACACACTTCATTCATATATTTTTTCTTAAAATGTTTTATAACATATTTTAATGATCTATTTTATTAACAATAATAGAATTCTTTTTTTAGCTAATACTAAGACCGTCAAAATTCCAATATAATGGGACTTTTGTTTCTTAAGTTATCATGCTTACAAGAAACTTGACAGATGAACAGACGGATAGATGGACATGCACACGAACAGACAGACAGAGAACACTTTGAAATTTCTTCAAAATTTTATGATCGCCACAATAATATGAAATGTTTTTCTTCTTAGATATTTATTATTATTTAAGGTATTTGAAATTATTCGATCAAATGCTTTTAGTTTTCGTGTTTGGAGGATGTATAAGACAATTTAATTGTAGAATTATTAAACATTCTTTGAATCCACATGGGCAGTCAGCTGCCTTAATGGCTGGTTCTACTGTCAAACCTTTTCTTAGTATAAGATGAAATGATTTAGTGGAATTTGAGGCAAAGGAAAATATGAACTGATATTTAAGACGTCGAATATTAAATAAATAACTTCTTTATCGGACCAAAATTTTTAAAATATATTATTAGCTCAGATACGATGAAGACTTTCTTTTGTCCTAACAATTTTCTGTACACAGAGAAAAGCATGCAGAAAGTATGCTTTGTAAGAAACAAGAATGACAGAGAATGTGCGTTTGTAAAACGCAAAATACATATATTGCCTACGGTGTATACGTTTTTGTGTTTCATTCACTTTTAAGGACACATTTTATTGTATGAAGAGAATATGCGAATTTCACAATAGTACAAACGAGAACACTGAAAGAGAATTACATTCCTTCGTTTAAATGCGTACATATAATTGGCGTAAATTACAATTTCTTTCATATATTTGTTTATTATAACATAAAATTCTTATTAATTAAATCTACATTCAGTATGGAACGTTTGACAGAAAATATTTTGGAACTTAGATATACAATATTTATAGAAAGAACACGTCAATTTTACCTTTTTAACAGACTAAAGAGTTTTACAAGGGACAAGGCCCTCAATTGAATCGTTATGTGTGTATCTTTTTCATTGTGTGCATTGATTTGTCTGGGAAGCGATCTCTATGCAACCATCCCTAACTTCTTTTTCAAATATAAGGGCATATCAAGAGTCACATTGTTCGAAAAATCATTTCGAGAAGAATACAATTCATATTTTAGGGGTTATGGGACAAAACAAAAGCTTAAGTTTTAAGATAAATGCCGTTTATTATACAAAGTTTTCAAAATGTACACCATATCTTCCTTGTCAAAAAGCCAGTCGATGATAAAACCTATCCCTTATATTTTGTAGTATTTCCGTTGAGATTTGGCTGATAGCGAATATGTTTATTTATTTATTTATTATGATATCCCAGAGGCACAGGACTCAATTACAGAATAAAAAGAGAAAAACTACAATTAAAAATGAATTAAAATACAAAAACATATCAAGATATAAACAAAATTATACATACGGTAGGTATATAAACTGATTTTAAAGTAATATGAGAGCATGATAAAAAAACAGAAGTGAAAGCCTGAGAGTCTTTAGTCTGAACAATCGTTTCAATTAAGAACATATTTCTTTATTTGCCATAGGTTAATGCAAAATATACCAAGCTATCCAGGTTTGTGTAATTAAGGTACATTTGATATAGACGTGATTACATAAAAATGTCTGTTTTGGCAGTGGTAAGATGAAAAAGTTTGCTATTTCCTGAGGAAATTCTAGGTACTTTATATACGATATGATTGGAGAGTCTGATGTAATGTGTCACAGGCAGCTACTCTCCTTTTGTTCAATTTGCAAACAATAAGGCGATTAAATAATGCTTCGTGTGAGAACCAGATTTGTGGATAATAACCGTAAAATATATACGTGGCCGATATGAGAAATCTACGTTGTATGTTTTCAAGTTGGAGGATATAAAGGTTGTAAATAGGACTCCAAACCACTGAAGCATACTCGAGGCGGAATTTTAAAAATGTAACATATAGGGTGCGCACAGTGTCAATGCTCACAAACTCCTTACAGTTCCGTGTGAGAAATTTTATAATTTTAATGACCTCAGCTAAAATTGATTTAATATGTTTTATAAGGTTTAGTTTAGTTTAGAATCAAAGATAACTCCTAAGTCTTTAAAGGAGTCTGATCTGTGCAATATGACCCTAAAAATTATAATCATAGAGAAATATGACATGCTCCCTAGTAAACTAGAAGGTAGTAATTACACTTCTGTGCATTCTGTGGCAGTTTATTGATAATGCACCAGTCATGAGGTTTATTTAGATTATTTTGCAATCTCTCAGTCTTCGATTGATGTTATTTTGAGATATATTTTTAAGTCGACTGCATAAAGTCACGTTTCGGCATCGAAATCGGTCGTAAAATAGTCCACAAACAAGTTAAAGAGAAGCGGACCCAGTATAGACCCTTGGGGAACATCGGATTCCTGCACGAATTCGACGAACCTGTAACCACGGTGTAGAACACATTGGTATCTATTTTGCAAATAAGTTTCAATTAAGTTTATTAGATAAACTAATAAACTAAATGTGGCAATCTTTAATATCAGAACTTCGTGATCAAGTCTCTCGAAGGTCTTTTTGCTGCAGGCTCTCAATGTTGTCTGGTTTTGTTACATAAACATTATTCTTAAGATAATTCTATACAAAAAAATTGAAGGAAGTAAGATCAGGAGATCTTGCCGGTCACTCATCCTATCTCGGAAAGTTTCGTATAACTAATGAACACTGTAATGCGGTGCTATTGATACTAGGGTCGTCCGTCGGATAAGCTTGATTTGGAATTAGAGCCCTTAAACGTAGAACGAAATCGTCTTAAACATAAATAAGATACGTATATCATTAGGATTATTGTTAGCCATATTTTCTTCCCAAAAAAGCGTCCATTATGGAAATATTTTATAATGGTCTGTCTGTCTGTCGGTCGGTCTGTTGATCCATTAACTAAAAAACTACTTGACGGAGAATAGTCAAATTTGGTAGATAGCTGACGCCACTGCCACTGAAGAAATGGTTAGACTTTCACTGGAAAATATACAGGGTGGGTCGTCTAAAGGGAATAGATAATGGAATCCACGTTTCATGACATTCTAAACCTATTTAAAAAATTTTTTTTTCAAAATTTTGAATATTAGAAAATTTTGAAATTTTGAAAATTTCGAAAATTTTTTTAAAATGAGTGATGGAAAGAAAAATTGTTTTTGCCTAAATTTAAAACTTCCACCTTTCGTGATATTCTACCTATTAAAAAAAATGAGTTTTAAATAAAAAAAAAATTTGAAATTCTGAAAATTTTGAAAATTTTTTATTAAATGGGTGATGGGAAAAAATTTTTCGCTCAAATTTCAAATGTCCCATTTTCATGACATTTTAAACATACAAATTTTTTTTTTTTTAATTTTAAATAGAAAAAAATTTGGAAAATTTTGAAATTTTTTTATAAAATGGGTGATGGAAAAAATTTTCGTTTTAGCTCAAATTTAAAATTTCAACGTTTCGTGACATTCTAAACCTATTTAAAAAAAAAAAATTTTTGAAATTTTAGAAGAATTTTGAAATTTCGAACATTTTTTATAAAATGGATAAAGAAAAAACAAGTTTTTAACTCTAATTTAAAATTTCCACGTTTCAGGACATATTAAACATATTTTAAAAATTATTTTCTTAGAAAATCAAAAACATTTTTTATAAAATGGGTGATGGAAAAAATTTCTTATTGCTCAAAATTTTAATATCCACATTCATATTTAAAAAAAATAGTTTTGAAAATATTTTACTTTTATTTTTTATCACTACAATAGAATATATGAAGAAAAAAAAACAATTTCTTCAATTTTAAAATTTCAACGTTTCATTATGTTCTAAACACATTTCAATAAAAAAACGTTTTGAAAATTGAAAAAAAAATTGAAAATTTTTACCCCACCGCTATACAGTAGATGATGGAAAAAAGTTACCAGATTTTCTCTGTATTAATAGGACATGGCGATTATAATTCTCATGTCATCCCTTAGTTAATAATTTATTAGTGTGACCGTCTTGTATGAATAAAGAGGGAAGTTCTGTGTAAATACCTTTGAAAATTCCTTTCTTAACACCTACGCATATTTAAAAAAAACTATAGTACTACCTAAGTAGAACCATAACAAGACTATTACTAGGAATTTTCACTCAATAATTCCAGTCGTTTCCAAAACAGATTAAAATTTAAAAATTATGCTTATCTTCCTGGTTCGTAGCTTTAAATCTACTTTGAAAACGAGTGGAATTATTGAATGAAAATTCATAGTAATAGTCTTGTTATGGTTCTACTTAGGTAGTCTTATAGTTTTTTAAATATACGTACTAAGAGAAAAAATTTATGGCAAAAAATAGTAAATATTTCCCTATCAGATGTCTCTTTCTTGGAAATCGCCACCTAAAAATAACCTATTTTTTTGAACAAATTTTATAGAACCCATATTCTTATAAATAATGCATGAAAACTAACAAAGTTCAGAGTTTTTCTAGGCACAAGATGAACAAGCTTTTTCCAATTTTTATCTACAAGAGATATTTGCAGTTTCAGAAATGTGATCGATCAAATGCAACATACTGTTCGTTTTCGTATTTACGCAGAACTTAATAAAGTCAAAACCAGTTCTAAATTAAGACAAGCCATATATTCCATTATTCAGACACAAGAAGCGAGCAAAAATGTTATTTTAATGTTACATTTTAAAACACAATAAAAATAAATAATTATTACTAATATTAAGTATAAAAGAATACAGCCAGAACATTTACCTTAAACTAATAACAGACGAGAAATTTTGAAAAGACAGGGGATACTTTATGCTGGTTCAGGGATTTGCTACGGCAACATGTATTCGCAAAAGGGATAAATGGAAAAACATACTAGTTAAATCAGGATTACTAAGAGATTTCTTTCCGTACACACAGATCTTTTTTTCTCTTTAGATGGAAAATAAAGGCAAGGAGAAATTTATTTTTAAATATACTGATATACACATAAAATAACAAATATAAATTACGAACATTCCCCTACTTAGTAGTCTTTATTCACCTGAGGTTCTAGTATATCGGGGCTGCGATAACATCACATTTCTGTGGCTTGAACACAAGATATAGTGACAATATTAAATTTGCTTTTAATAATTTCCGAATATTTATGTCGGAATTTATGTGGATTAAAATGTTAAAATGAATAACACATAGTATTATAAACTGAGTAACATAAACTGTAATCCATATATGTGTACGAAATAAATATTGAGCTCGCTAATTAGAACATTCTAATTTAATTATTTCTTAAATCAATTATTTCGATTAACTACTGGGTGGCATAAAAGTATGGGAACAGCAGGATAATTTGGAAAATACGAATTCTACAAAAAAAAAAATAAATACAAAAGATGTGCTAAATTTCCCAGGCTATCTGATGGCGACCTTGGGTCGACCTTCAGGGTCGTTTGAAGGTCGAGTCGATTTTTTCAAATGGAACTCTCTTTTTTAACCCCAGAAATGAAACGAACGGAAATTTTACGTTCGGATATGGACCTTCAGCACTTACAAAATTGACAGCGAATAATAGATGTGTGCGCTGAGATTGCACCAGAAATTAGGAGAAGTACAATTGATAATTTTTAAATCCATCTAGCTCACTGTCAAACTGTCAATGGCGAACAATTTGAACATCTGCTGTAATAACAAGACAAGTACGGGAACAGTAGGATAACAAAAAGGACGAATCCTAGAAAAAACTTTTAATACAAAAGTTGTAGGTTTCCCTGGCTATCTGTATAAATTATGGTGTAAGGATGACTTTTAGAGGTCAGTTTTCTAAGTGCCGAAGGACATGTCGGAACGTGAAAATTTCCGCTCGTTTGATTTCCGGGTTTAAAAGTAGGGGGTTCCATTTGAAAAAATCGACTTGACCTTCAAATGACCTTGAAGGGAACTATCAAGATAGCCAGGGAAATTTCTTGCAACTTTTGTATTTAAAGTTCTTTTCTAGGACTGGTATTTCTCAAGTTATCCTGCTGTTCCCATACTTCTATGCCACTCGGTATAGCATATTCTTATGAAACAAATTAAAATTCTAGTTTAACGAGAAGTAAAAAATCTACATGTGCATAAAAACTTCTACTCATTCAATGACAAGAGCATGGGTTTTATGAAATACGATGTCATGCTGTTATGCCATTTTGTCCGAGATACATCGTTTTCAGTCAATCCAGATACATTCCACAAATCAATTGGATATGGTAGGGATATTGGTCGACATCGTATATCAGCACAACTTATCTAGGTGCAATTTAGTAAGAGTAGCAAGAAACGTTCTTTTTTTATGTAATATTGCTATCAAGAATATATTCAAAGACACAATTTGTGGATCGAAAGCAAGAGTTGAAATAGTTGCAATAGTAAGGCAAATTCAGTATTTTCTCTAAATTCTCTCTTGCAATCCCACTTGTTATTCGTCTCCATATGCGCTGAGTTAAATGAGAAAAACATTCAGGTATCTTGATTGTGGAAATTTCAACATCTGTCTTTCAAAATCTACCATAACTGAAATTGGTCGAAGCTCTGGTTATATTGACATTAGCTTTTCAAGAAACTGAGTTTAGGTAGCTTGGCAATTTGTTCGCTAGGGAATATGGAGTTGGTGTACAGAAACAACCAAATCAGGACCCTCTAATAACAAAAATAAAAGTCAGGAAAAAAATCTTAGAAATCCTCCGATTGCGGTTAAAGCTATAGCTAAAAACCATAAAAGCTTACTAAATGATAAAAAAAATTGTAATGAAATACGCTTCTAAAAGTGGATTACTCTATATCAATAAGAGAAATGAGGACAACAACTATAGACTGTTACTTGCAGACCAGAAAGTGGTAAAGTTTTATATGTATACATCTGCAGAAGATAAGTTACACGCTTTTGTCTTGATATAGAATAGAATAAGACAAATATAGTAGTATACTTCTTCTATGAGCAGCATAAGAAAAAACCATAAAATTTTAAAATATTTATTAAACATTAACACACACGCTGAAAATTACTTTGACAGCTTATGCACGAACTTGATTTTTTTTAAACGAATAGTTGGCTATGTACTTAATACACGAACTGTGATTGGTCGGTTTCATATCCATTCTAGATAGGATATGAAATATAACCGTTCAGATAACTGGAATTGCCTACTTATCCATTCTATAGACTGTACAGAAAACAGCAAATATACATAAGGGAGTAGAAAAAATACTTTATGCTAAGAATGGGAGAGACGCCACGCCGTAGCGAGAGAATGATATCTCAGTGCAGGAGATGCCAGATATTGAGGCATACTACGACCAACTGTCACAGAAACCTCTGATGCATGAAGTGTGTTGTAAATAATTTCACACACAATGAGAAATATGAAGAACAACTAGAATGTGCAAATTGTTGAGGCCCCCATACGGCTAGTAATAGTGAGTCTGGTGTTTATAAGTATAGATTAAATAAACTGATTAAAAACATTGAGAAATCGGCCGAGGAAAACATATTTCTTACTTAAAATGGGGATTTCTTGGAAACGTCGCTACTAGTAACGGTTTTCGACATATTTACAATTAATATATTCAATATAACTAATTTAAATCATGATTTATGGACGTGCAATATTTCAAAATAGGCTGATTAAAACAAGAGTAAAAAACGTTTTCAATTTAACTTCTGTTAAATTTTGCATGATTTTAGAAAATAACTTTACAGTGCCATGGAATAATTTAGTTTCAAACATAGAGATGCAATATTTGGTGAGCGTATACGTGCAAAAATTTATAATAGGCGCCGAGCTCATCGCCGATATTTGGAAATGCATCCAAACAGGAGGCAGACAGATTTTAAGATATTTCAGAATTTTTACAATAGAGTTCATCACAAAAGGATACCTTGGGACGCCCGAAAACTATTATTGTAGAACAAGAAGAGGAAAGTTTGGCCCGTGTTTTACAAAACCCAGAAATAAGTACGAGGAGTATGGCTGCGGCTACCGTAAGTCATCAAATTCAGGGATTTTTTATCAAGAAAAGGTTTATCCGTATCATTTTACATCTGTTCAAAATCTGCTAGAGGCAGATCTTCCAACCAGGTTACAGTTGTTTGCCTGTTTCTCTCGTGCTCAGTAAAACCGTTAATGTATTACCTACATTAATTTTGTCATAAATCTGTCATTATTTAATACTTTTTCACGAAATTTTGGATTTACCCATTTGAGATGTTTTCGAATCCACCGGTATAGTTAGATTTTATAAAAAAAATCGCTAATCAAATTTATCCATTTTGGCATTGAAAAAAAATCCTACTAGGTCTTGAAAATTTAAATTTATCTCTAAGTTTGTGTCATAAAGTAGAGCTTTCTATGGCCTATCTTTTAAAAAAGCCCCGTTAAAATCAGATAATAGACACATTTTTTACAGGGATGTTTCCATTCAAAATGGGTCACATTGTATATATATAGAATAAAATACTTCTTATATCTTCTCAGTCTATAATAATTTCGTGGCAAAATTACGTAAAACATGTTTTTGGTTTTAGCATCCGCTATTTTGTTAAAACACACCTGAATTCTGCATTATAGTTAAGTAATTTAAAATGTGTGTTCATACTGCTTTCAACTACCGTAACGTAGCAAATACCATCCAAGTGAAACTTTAAATTGTTCCAATATATGACTCGCCTGGATGTCGCCTGGGGGCATTATGTACTGTAGATTGAAAAACATCGTAACAATGTTAAGCCATGTAACGGCATAAACGATCCTCATTATTTCAAATAACTATTTTTATCTAAAACTTTCGTATGGATTCGATCAGGTAAATGTACTCGTGCATCCGGATAACCTCTGGCATTAATTCTGACGTAAAATACGAACATAATTATTTCTTTGAATATACTAAATTACATGTTATTCTAATTGGTTTCCCCCAAAGTTATTAGTGAGCAATTTACGTATTATCTATACTTAAATCAACTTCCTGGCTCAGTGAATTAGGTGTTAGGCTCGAGTCCCTGGTTCGAATCCTGTAAAGGGTATGGATCTTTTGTCACGTTTTTAATGTGTTACAGAGAAGGTAAAGTTCGTCACATGCATTTAGGGCACATAAAGAGAGCCATAAAAACTGACCATAAATCATTGTCTCGTTAGGATAAGGGGATATCTCACAGAGCAGCACTTGAAATTTTTGTACACAATACCAGTACAAATTTAGAAGTATTGTCTTTGGAAAGTCAATACTTATTTGGTACAGCGATAAATAAAAAAAATATATTCTGTTTTGCTTATGCCAAGATAGGAATAATATCTTATATATTTGTGGAGCATTGACAAATTCGATATTCCATGATATACTGACAATATTAAGTTCGACTCTGTCGAGGGTATTGTTTACCTATCTGCTGTAAACCGTTACATCTTAAAATAATTTCGGTAGGAGGGAGTTGGGTAACTATATCAAAATAATTTGAAATTTTAATTGAAACAGGTGTTTCCGTTAATTTCTTATTTTAATCATGCCAGAACGTGCTTTACATGAGAACAATGTTGTTCCATGTATTAAGTAATACATTATATTTATGATTTACCATTTTCTACGAATTTATAGCTTGCCCCGCTCTAGCATTTATACGTAAGCAGCAAGGCTTTGAGGTTTTTTATGTGCCTTAAATATATGTAGAGAACTATAGCAGTGGGCTCGACTGGGGTGGTGTGGCACAACGGGGCTAGTCGCTGTTAGCTCTTTTGAGTTCACCTACCTGAAGAGGATACAAGCCGTGGAAGACGTTGCACTTAGGTGCATCGTGGATGCACCATGGTTTGTAAGAAACGCCGACATCTTCAAAGACCCCGGTAACTGAAGTCATTCAGGACAACTAGAGGAATCTATATGCCCTTGCAGCAGATCATGGGAATCCGCTGGTCAAACAGGCGACTGACTACGATCCCAATGATGCTCCGAGGCACAAGAGGCCGAGGCTCCAGATCCTGAATAACGGGTAAGCATAACTTACTTACAGCCCGACCTTCAAGCCACACCGTAAGGAGGCAATGACCAAATACATTCTAATCGCCCGATCCCGGGGGTACCAAACAAACAACCAGCTCGGTCCCCTTACCCTAGCCCGTGCCGCCCTCTGACGCTAAAATAAACGTCTTTGGCCGAACACAATCCTTGAGCAACACAGTTCACAATTCCTTCCGACGAAGTCGGAGCACATGATGCCATTTGGCACCCGGGGCTTCCGACTGGTCAGTACCCCCCAAACTCGGCAACAGCAGTTCCCTGTCAGCACTGACGAAATACGCTCCCCGCAGCCGAAATGCCAGCGAAGAAAGAAAACCAAGAAAGAAGAGCGCCAGAAGAAACGATCCAACTGGCAGGGACCAGCAGCCAGGGCCAGAGGATGTCTACTAACAATGCCTACACTATCTGCATTTGCGGAGGGATAGGCTAAAAAGCAGGCCCACCCCTTACGAGGCCGATCCAGGTCTACAGCGATGACTGGGGCAAAGAGTTCAAGCTCGACCCCTAATCATCCAAGACCATTATCTTTAGTCAAGAATATTGGTGAGTGAGTGATGAAACACCACCAGAACGTTAATATAAATAAGGCGTTGATATAAATGAGGACATTAGACATTATTTGTATTTTATGGATACGTCTAAAAGAGGACTTTCTTTGGAGGGGTAAACCGCGAAAGAAATCTGGTATACATCTGGAATGAAATGTTAAGGAAATCTCAAGTAAATCCAAGAATATTTGAAGGAAATTCAATCTCGATCTCGAGGAAATTCGAAAAAACCTTTATCAAGAAAGAAATCTGATTTACAAAATTTTGGGACACTGTTAATGAATAGAATAGTCACTTATAATTCCCTCTCTCAAAATCATTTCAAAATATGTATCTTATATACAGCATGCTTTCATGAATCTCTAGCACATTGTGACTACAAGATAATTAATATGTATTATAGATACATAAGTCGTTTAAATGAGCTGATGCAATAAATTCCAATAACTTAATAAACAAATGCTTAGATTCATTACCAGAAATAATGATGAGCTTAGAAAAAATGCTATCAGAACAGCGATTTAATTTTGATGGCACACCTAAACCTTTAGCGCATCTCGACTAACACTGTGACCGGGAATTATTTATGGAACAGTTTGAGCCTATTCAAATGCTTTAGCTCCATATCCCTTCTAAGATTTTACGTAATATAAGGCTGCGCTATCTAGTCGATAAGAAGAAGAAAAAATAATATGAGAAAGATATTACACACTTGTATTTTGAAATTGAATAGAATAGTAACCTATGTATTTATCAGTACCTTAATAACAATTAATATTGTGACAATTTAGTGTTCTAATTGTTCCGTGATTTCAAAGATGCCTAATAAGTTTACTAGCGCTGAATTCGCTGATATCGTTTATGTGTATGGGTTTTGCGATGGTAATACAAGGGCTGTTGTTAGGGAATATCAGCGAAGATTTCTATTTCGGCGTGTACCGTCGTGCCACACCTTCACCACAGTTTTTCAGTTCTCTCGGGAGCACGGAAGATTTCCTAGAATTTAGTGAAATAAAGAACGAGCCGATAGATCGGACGAAGAATACATTGTGGAGATGGCAGAGCAAAATCTTCCGGCAATCGCTAGAAGAATAACACACGTGCTAGGTGTTCCTCAACCCCGCGGAGGGCATTAAAGGAAATGGTTGATCCTTACTACATCCAAAAGGCTCAGCGCGTCGAATCAGGTGATGAAAACGCATGTCTTACGTTCTGCCGTTGGATGATTCATCGTCCAAGAATTTTACCCAGAATTCTGTGTGTACTACGTGTCGTATTCACAGAAAATATATTGAATTAAAGTTATGGCGAAGGAGCCGGGATAACCAAATACTAAAATTTCTTGATAAAAATGGTGATAGACCATTTGAACATGATTACGTATTTATAAAATTCTGCGTCATCATTCACAGAGCTAGGAGTAAGTACAAAATGTGGTGGATGGGTAATAATTATATCTAATAAATCTAAAACGTTGAGCTGATGTCACAAACAAGCCGATGCATAGTAGGTTAGAATCCAAAATAACTGGCCAAAATTCTGAAACTCTGCAAATGTACTTATTGTGCATAGGTTATTAAGGAAAAAATAGCCCTCTGGGGGTGAGATATAGGAGTTGAAAGTATAAGCAACCTTCGATATTTTTGAAACTCAGTTTACGTACTTTTGATACCTAAATATTTATGAGAAAAATAAAAAAAAAATATCAACATCTGGGGGTGGGTTATAAGGGTTGAAAATATAAATAATCCACGATTTTTTTCAAACTTGGCATACGTGGACTAATGTCCAACGGCAGGTATAAAACCTAGGTAGCTATCGTTTTAGTCTTACACACAGGGAACCCTGCTTTAGAAAACTATGTGAATTAAAAAAGAATATAACGAACTTGGTTTTTCAAATTATGGCCAGAGTTCTAGCCCACTGTGTGATGATAAAGAAATTCAGAGAGGTCGTGCGCCTAACAGAAAACCACGACAGAGGGTGTGCAACGCTTGTCATACAGTGAAGGAAGGCTAAGTAGAGTAACACATGGATCTCAAAGGTTTTTTAAGACTTTGTAAATAAAACACTATACATTATCATTCAATATTATAAATGAGGTATCATCACCGAATAAATTTAAAAAAATGCAATTTATACTAAGAACTTATGCTATTCATATCAATATTGAAAGCAACGGTGTTAGAATGTGTCTTGTTATATTTTATAGAATTTTTTTATAAATATAAAATTTAATAATATTTAAAGACAATTAAACTTTTTGTTCAATCTTCTGTGTTCCCATAATAGATGGATGATAATTCACTCACACAAAAAATTACCATATTCTGATGTATTTTGACGCACTGAATTCGTAATCGAACTTACTCCACGTCATCAAAATGTGTCGTGAATTAAAGAAACTAAAAAAAATTATCCATTAGAATCTGGTCGTATAGTCCTTAATAGCAACAGTGAGTGTGTTTTTGATACGTATTACGATCCGTTGTATTCGAATCGGATGCCAGAATTCCAAATGATCACGTCAAAAAATGTTTAACAGCAAGTCACGAAAAATTCAGAAACTCAGCGTTTTGGTAGCGGTAACTAGTGTACCAATGCAAAATGGTTACCTTTAATACAATTATATCTATTTTTAATATCATTACATGTTACGTTGGTCCCCTGAATTAGAATAGGTCATCAGAAAAGAACCAGCTTATGTGAGTTGATTTCTAAACTCCAAAAAATGGAAACTTCCACAATGCATTTAGAGCTAATATTCTACACCTGAAAATATGCTGTTCTTTGGCGATTACCTATTCATATTTACGAGAAAAATAGCATATAACAATTATAAAAATACGCATAATTATGTTTAGGGTAACGATTTTGCATCAGCATCTAATCACCGCAACCAAATCGCTGAATTTCCGAAGCTTTCGCGACTTTTTGCGGTAACATTTTTTTTTTGACGTAGTAATTCGAAATTCTAGTCTCAGGTTCAAATAGAGTGGGTGGAAATATGCGTTAAAATAGAAATGAGGGACTTTATGAAAACCATGTTTTAATTAAATTTGACTTCTTTTTTGAATTTACAAAAAATTTTGATGACGTGGATGGTTATTTTATTTCATAAATTTACTAATATTTATTTTTTGAACGAGGTTTAAACTGAACAAAAATTAACAATGATCTTTTATTGAATAACCAACTATTGAATTAGCATAAAAACTGAACGAATAAATTACATCACAAGCCATTTTTAAATGTCATCATAAATTTTGAAAATAATGCCTACTATCTAACGATTAACTCTTATACATAATTTAATAAATTCAATTCGATTTATCAACTCGAAATTCTAAAACGACCGACTGAATCTCTCATCCCCTCACAAACTTTGTAAAATCACCCTAATATTTCCAGAAGTTATAAGAATTTAAGGCCACCATTCATATCGTTAATATCAGTTATTGACATCTCTTATCAATTCCTGTTCATTCGACCTTAAAATTTGAAAGCGGTTTTTCATATAGGGTATCAAATTTTTCATTCAATAAAGGATTTATTCTTATCTTAAACTTAATGTATTACCGAGTGAATAGCTTTTTGGCAACTAATCATTATTTTACAAGAAACTGAAAAGTATTATTCACGTTGTCGTTCATTGCACTGAAGACGGGAAAAAGGTTAATGGCATTTATCGCAAATGTTTTATAAAAGAAAATTGAACAAATGCTTATTTTGGAAAATATGGATGCTGTAGCAAATGCAAACACAATGAATTAACAACATTATCAACTTCATAAAAAAGGATTGATTCACTTTTTGACAACGACGTCATAAGTTAAAACTGCAGTCGCAGATTACTGTGAGTACATAGTGGTCGAAAACAGCAGTGTTATATTTATTTATTTATGCAAGAGGATATACTACCACAGCAGTGGCGGCTCGTGATATTGTCTGCAGAGGAGGCTTGATATTCTGAAAGACAACTGATGAGACAACGACTACAATTTGTACATTTCCCCACCACCCCTGAGGTATTACAACGGCGCGTTACATTTTTTTGCCGTGGGTTGTTCGCCAGGATACCGATTCACGACTTGAGAGAATAGAACTAATAAAAGAATAGAATGAAAAGGAAATAGAAAATATGATGAGATGAAAAAATCATTCTCATGAAATTCTCGTTCCTACGACTCGAGTATCGGTATCCAAAGGAGTCCTACTATCCCACTTGTAATTAAATTATATAACTTTTAATAAAAATAAAAATAGTTTTGGTAAAAAAATTAAAGTGTTTTTCTACAAACAAAAAATTGTATTCATTATCACTGCCAGGCGTGTAAAATTATAAGTTTTAATAGAAATTAAAATAGTTTTGAGAAAGAAATTATATAAAAAAATATATAACCGCGGAACTCTATATTATGGAGAATTATAAAAAATATTTCCTAAAAAATAAATAACACAAATAAATATTTTTTCTAAAATAACAACTACCTATATTAATCTCTGCTTTAAAGCCTGAATATTTTTATAAATGAGTGGTAACCTGCGATTTTTGGAACTAGCAAAATGGTTGATTATTTCATCATAAAATGAATCGCGTTTCCTCAATTCTGACAAAAAACGTTTTTCTATAGAAATAAGCGATACATTTGAAAGGCGGTCTTGACTCATTTTGTTTCTAGTAAAAATGTTTTTATGCGTTTAAGTGTTGAAAATGATCATTCTGCAGAAGCTTACCGGAATTGTCTCAAAAAATAGTGGCGTTATTCAAAAAGTTCTCTAATTTTGGGTCATAAGTTTTTAAAAAATCTACCAGCTCTTTGAAATGTCTTTTATTGCACGATTCTCGTTATTCGTCACGTCCTCGGAAAGAATTTTCTTGTGAAGATAACTATATAACGGCATCTGTTAACCTCTTTAATATTTCCCTATTCTCACGGACCTTTTCGTTAACATTTTCTATTTCTCTCTTATGTGCAGAATCCAAGAAATTTACAATATTTTGTTTACCAAACATTTCGAATTTAATGCAAGATGAAATGTGCTCCTGGGATTTTTCGTGCCTTTCTAAACCTCGCGACAAATTTTGCAAATAATTAAACTCGCCCTGCCCCAAATTGAGGATTGATCGTTAGTAAATAATAAACATCTCCAACAATATAATTTGTTTCTAACTGTTGATGCCGTTAACCACTCGACTTTTTTATAATTGTTATCACAAAACCCTCTGTTTTGTTTACCACTTTTAAAAACTAACGAAAGCATTGCTGGTGTAGGCCTGGCATTTCTTTTAATTCTTACCTTTTCGTCATAAATAAGAGTAGTAAATCCATTTAATAACAAATAATCCACCACGTCTGGACAACAAGACATGTTGTTGGGAATATTTTCACCTAGAGCACTTATTTCTAGCCCGCCTATCAAATGTTTTATGTATTTATACGCCAAGTTGTTCTTATAACCGACTAAACGCAACTGTCAGACGTCAGTTCGTTTTCTTTGTGAATCACCTGACTCTTGAATGACCTGTGCACATGCGCTATAAAGAACTGAGATCTGGAGGCTAGCCTCATACTTATTGGCTATTACAAGTGTTGCTATTTTACACAGCGCAAAGAAATTCAAGGTCATTCATGTTATAAGTAAATGCGGTAAAGTTGGAAGCTATTTCGTATTAGCCTCCAGCGAACCGCAGTGTTCATTCAGTAAAAGACCGGCCGACCGGGAAATATGCATACAAAGACTATCCGGACTGTAACGTTATAGGTATGTTTGTGGAAAGGAAATGCAAAAATGTTATATATAAACTGAAAATTAATTAATGAATAATAAACAATAAAAAATATTGAAAATTGAGATATACCTAATAGAAATTTCTTAAGATATTACTTTTGAAGATATGGTGGTTCTTCCAAGGGGAGCCTCAGCCTCCCCTGCCTCCCTTGACGAGCCCTCACTGTACCACAGAGCATCGATTCTTCAATCGTCTTTTTTTATTATAGAAGTATTTTTGATAATACTCTCACAAAATGAATTAAAGTTACAGTCGGGCGTTGCTGAATGAGAAACCCATTAAATACTATTATTTCTGTTAAAGCCAATATTCTTATTTCAAAGAGGCATGGGTTAGCTTTCCCGGCTTGGATTTGGTTCATATTTGGGAGGTAAGTTCCTACCATTACGAAAATAATTTCTCCCAAATACCAGCTTGAGATTTTTTTTTTACAAAACTTACGAAAGAATTTTGAAAATAAAAAAAAAATCTTAAGTGTGTCCGGTGTATTATTTTTATTGCGAAAAAATGGTACTCGATAGATTAAACGAATAGGGGGTAAAAGAAATATTTCAATTTTGCAACAACTTTTTCTTTGTGAACTATGTATTTGATGGAACACCGTTATTTCTTTCAGTAATTTGCTCATATTCTAAGTAACAACATATATTTTTTGTAATAAGATTGCTGAACACTAGACGCATAGCAGCACGGTTTCATCTATCTCAAAATTTTATATTATGAACACTATATCGTGAACAGTTACACCCCTATCATGTTCTACGTGTCCAAGAATTACAACCGAAAGATTACGGTCGACGTGTAGTTTTGTACTCAGTTGTTGCAAGAAATTTCTGAATCCAATATTTTTAACTAAAAAATACGGACAGATGAGGCTAATTTTAATAGGAATGATGATTAATATCACTGATAATCACCATTTATTGAATCCTCAAAATCCACATGCTATCAGACAATCGTGATATCAACACCGGTTTAGTGTGAATTCTTGGGCTAGTATGTGTAATGGAGAATGTCTTCAACATGGTGGCGCTTCTGCTCATTATGAAAGGCACGTAATTCAAGGGTTGCAAGCACATTTTCCCGAACGAAGCATTGGTTGAGGAGGTTTTATTGCTTGGCCTTCAAAGTCTCCCGATTTAAGCCCTTTGAATTTTTTTCTTTGTGGTCATCTGAGCCAAGTGATTTATAATGTCGAACTAGATACACGTGATGAATTATTTGACCAAATAACAGCTAGATTTAATGAAATTCGTTAAGATGGTGTAACAATAAAGGGTGTTTACGACTTAATGGTTCGCAGGTGTCATGCTTGCATTCGAGCTTAAGTGACGTGGCTAATTTTGAATGACTGTTATAGGCAATAGTTTTGTAATATATTAATTTGTTTTCATTAGTTCATTTTTCTAGTTATCTTTTTAAATGTTCCTTAATAATAGTTACTGATTCAATAAAATTTAAATATGTTGTAGTTATTTAACTAAAGAAATAGGAACTATATCCATTAAAACTTTTATTTCTCAAAATACCCTCACGAACCAGATGCCAAAGAATTCTACACTCGTTATAAATCACCCTGTATAATTAAGTATATTAAATTTAAAAATAATCCATTTACCCGTTAAAAAGCTACAAGCCACTATAGGTTTCGCTACCCACTATATCTATTAGATTAAATGAAATAGGCATAATAATCTCAAATTTATTTGTTTTAAAGCGATTTATTAAAGATTACCTATATAACTTAAACAATAGTTAAATGCTCTTCCAGAACGGCACTGAGTATGATTACATCTACTGGTATCATATTTCGCGCAGTTTTTCTTTAGATTCCTTGTATTTTTCATGTAAACCAAGCCTGCTATTTATCATCGAGAAAATTAAAATTCTCCTTTTTGGTTCTTTCAGCATAGTTAAATGCAGCTTTGCGAATTTCACTACAATGACATACAGCCCACATGCAAGCAGTTAATATTTAAAATGCCTTTTTATGGTTGATAATCCATTGATAATTAGATAAAATCCCTTGTACAATGTACTTTTATCTATGTAAAAACATATGCCGTACACGTTTACAACACACAACTTATTAAAAGCCGTGAATGGCCTAATGGATTTTAGATCGATCATGAATTTCATGCCAATAAATTGTTTTATGTAATGGTATTTTATAATATATAGCTTTAATAGAAAATTCCGTTTCAAACATTATTTTAATTATTTCAGTATAACTATTTTTGTTATTCATCAAATATATGTATTACCACACCGACCTACAACGAACGTCCACCCTGAAGTATTTAATAAAGATTCCATTCACCACATATGTAATCACGCTTAACTTTTTCAAATATAATTGTAAATAATAGGGAACTGCTTGAAAGCTCATTTCGAAAGGAATATTTCAATGAGTTAAGCGATAAGAGAATAAAAATAACATTTTAAAGTAAACGCTGTTTAATGCATAAGTCGTTCAAAATATGCACCATATTTTTCGTGGCAAAATGACAATGATTATAATACCCATCCCTTACATTTCCGATGAGTTTTGTCTGATTTCATTGCTCTGAGGAAATTCGACATTTTTACCAGAATAATAAAAAGGTGATATAACTGGAACTTTCTCCTTTGTCCCCACTACTGAAGCTGAGGTACTGACAATTATTAAAAATATAAAATCAAGAGCATTTGGGTCCGAAAAACTTACAGTACAGTGATTTTTTTTGTTGTCCATTTATTGCAGATTTCATTGTTCACATAATTAAAAAATGTATAGTAAAATCGTATTTTCCAAGATGTTGGAAACATGCTAATTGTTTTAATTCTTCGCCTTCCCTACCTTCACGACGGGGGGTAGACCGTTGGATCCAATTGCTTCGAACGGGTTTTTCCATTAAGTTTTTCCCCCGTGCCACAAATCAAAATTTAAATAGTGTTTAGTGTCTTGTGCCCCAATAGTTTTTAGAGTGTTAATTTCAAATATTTTAAATCTGTAATACAGATATTGCTAATTCTAATGTTAATTTTAAGCCGCCGCCGGTGGCAGGAGTTTTAACTTTTTATATTAATTTTATTGAGACGAACCGGTCGTGATCCGAACATCCCTACGTACAGCACGACGTGGTTGTGGTTGTCTCCGGATCGCGATCCGAGGAGGCAACGTTTGTATTTTATTAATTTAAACAAATTTGTTATAATGATGATGATGACTTGCCTCTGTAACAAATGAATATTTTGTTCTTTAGATAACTACAAACTATGTGCACCTATTGTTTTATTATTTTTAACCACAATATACTTATCGCAACTTTGCACTAGATAGGGTTTGGTGAAAATGCTTGTTCACTAATGACGTACTATCTTTCAGAAATATATCAGGTTTCGTTGAATAATCTTAAATCTAATGTGGAACTAGTTGATCAAGGCGTACATCAGGGAAGTATTTTTGGCCCTATGTTGTATACAATTTATACATGTAACTTTTACAATTATTTGAAACATTTTAATTACCACCTGTACGTGGACGACACCCAACTTTACTAATTGTTTCATATGTCAGAAATAGTGAAAGCAAATGAAAAAATTAATCAAGATTTAAATACTATTTTAAATGCTTCTAACAACCATCTCTTAAAAATCAACGCTAATAAATCTTGTGCTGTTCTGTTTGGGAGCGAAAGTCAAAGGCATACTGCTCTAGAAATTTTTAAAATACGCTTTGGGAACGATGCAATAACATTCAGTGATTCCTGTAAAAGCTTAGGTCCGATTATTATTGATTCTAAACAACGTTTCAAAGAACATGTCACTTATATATTAAAAAAAGCCTACGCATCTTTAAAACTCATATATAGTCAGAGTCAAAGATATAAAGAAAATATTGTGCAATTCATTGGTTCCCTCCTATTTTAATCACTGCGATAATGTGTATGGCTCGTGCCTAGATAGCGTTGACACAAAAAGGATTCAAAAGACTCAAAACAGCTGCTTGAGGCTTATTTCCGGTATTAAACGGACATAATGAATATCGCACAAACTGAGAGACGCTCACTGGTTCAACATGTTCAATCGCAGAAAACTTCATGCGACGTGTTTT
This sequence comes from Stenurella melanura, assembly GCA_963583905.1. Classification (NCBI taxonomy): domain Eukaryota; kingdom Metazoa; phylum Arthropoda; class Insecta; order Coleoptera; family Cerambycidae; genus Stenurella; species Stenurella melanura. The sequence continues at coordinate 124,441,404 of OY757314.1, forward strand.
TTCTATAAAATATTAAAATACAAAACACCTGCATATTTGCATAGCAGGTTATCACATAGGACAGATGTGCACAAATTAAATTTACGCCACTAAAATACCCTCACTATACCTCGTCACAAAAGAGAAATTTTTAAGCGGTCTCTTTCTTATAATATATCGACCTGCAGCGAAGTCATGGACGAGTCTAGTATTTCAATGTCGTTTAACACGTTTAATACTTGGTATAAAAGACCATCAACAATAATTATTCCTATTTTCAGTATTGCTATTTGTTTAATAATAATTTGTCTACATTAATTAGTAATTATTAGTATTTATTGATTATTCGTATAATTCTATTAATTATTCGTATTTTATTTATTTGTCTAACATGTGTGGTTGGTTTGTTTGTGTTTATTTCTATTTGCATAAATTCTCCTCTATTGTTGTATTTATATCAACATTTAATAGTCTGTTTATTAGTATGTGTTGCGATAAATGATTACGTCACTATGTGTATTTGTAATTTTTTTAGGCCTATGTAGCAGAATTGGTACTATACCTAACATAGGTCCTGTATTTACCTCATTATTTTGTATTATTTAATATTGTATCTTCTCTTTGGATAAATAAAACACACATCATAATTATTTTTTTCCTTCTTCAATTCTTTGGGACTTGTATGCCACATGTATGTTTTCTTTTTAAGCGGTGCTCGGGGAATCTACAAAATATCACAATTAACCAGTATGTTACTGGTAAATAACCTCTACACCTGAGACTTTTACGTCAAAGGATCAGTTAAAGGTTGCTTTTTTTAATTAAACAACACAAATAAGTATAAAAACTTGAAATTAAATATTTCGCCGACGCGCGACGTTTCGGAAATCTATTCTGTTTCCTCTTTCAAGGTTTTTTTTGAAAAATCTTTTTTGCTGTGTATGATAAATACACAGCTCTAAGAACGTTTGGTATATTCAATATCCATAGATACTTACTATTTACATAGGACTGTTAATATAGTTAACAGTTTTTTTAGTTTTTATACAATGTTAAGTTTGTGAAGTTCTTCTTTTAACATTGGCAACCAAGTTGTACAGATATCTTCAGAACAATTCGACAAGCATCTATCCTCATTCAGTAATATTATGGCGGATTCTTTAATTTTTTTTTGCTATCTGCTTCTTCTGTTAAAATTTTTGCCGAGTCCCAGTTTATTCTGTGTCCATTCTCCCAACCATGCCAATGTTGTCAATGTTAAAAGAAGAACTTCACAAACTTAACATTGTATAAAAACTAAAAAAACTGTTAACTATATCAACAGTCCTATGTAAATAGTAAGTATCTATGGATATTGAATATAACAAACATTCTTAGAGCTGTCCATTTATCATACATAGCAACAAAAGATTTTTCAAAAAAAGTCGGCGAAATATTTAATTTCAAGTTTTTATACTCATTTGTGTCGTTTAATTAAAAAAAGCAACCTTTAACTGATCCTTTGATGTAAAAGTCACAGACGTAGAGGCTATTTACCAGTAATATACTGGTTAATTGTGATATTTTGTAGATTCCCCGAGCACCGCTTAAAAAGAAAACATATATGTGACAGGAAGTCCCAAAGAATTGAGGAAGGAAAAAAATGAAGATAATGCCACAAACAACATTTAGACAATATTATAATTATTATTAATATTGTCCGATTTTTTCACATAAATCGTTCTCTTGGGATCCTCATAAAAAGAATTCAAGTGGAGTAATGTCCACAGATCTTGCAAGCTAGTCAATTGAACTTCTTCTACTACATTTTCTAGGGAAAATTTCATCTATATACTAACGGAGGGTCTCAGTGGTATTGCGGTGAAGCTCTGTCCTGTGGATCCCAGAGCTTTTCATCTAATAAGTTTGGATTTACCTGATTTGGAATAAAATCCATCAGTAGTTCGCAAAATGCAATTCTACGATCTGGATCGATTCATCTGCATCTTGCAAGTATTAAAGTATTTTCAAGACAGCATGTCCCATGAAAAACATAAAACTTTATTTATATGGTAATTAGGAATGTGCCCAATGCACAAAAATTATTTATATGATCTCAGAGCACTCTCAACTTGATGAAAAGACGGACAAATGCGAGTAAGACTCACGCCGTTCCGTACCGTTATATAGGGTGACTTAATTTCGCGGTTTCTTTCATGTACGTTGTATGAAAGAAACCTCCAAATTAAGTTTGTCAAGTAATAATTTCATAATAATATAGAATTAGAAATTAATAATTTTCGGATTTTTTCTGATGCAATGAAACCTTCTTGAGTGCCAAACTTAATGATTCTACCCTAGTAGCACAAATATTGCACCAATATATAATCCATATAGGACCAATATATGAATATTGGTTCTATATAGGACCAATATATGGATATTGGTTCAATATTGGTCCAATATTTTGTGCTATTAGGGTAGGTCAAACTATTTAGTTTGATGTGTCAGTCAATGAGTTAGTCTGTCAGTATCCTTTGAAAGGCCGTATCTCTTTATTGCATTAAGATAGCAACTTAAATTTCACAAAACTATGAGGTTGTAGATTTTAGTATCTGGAACTAATTTCAATACCTTTAGTCGTTCCTGAGAAAAATGGTCTCAAGGGACCGACAGACAGACAAACGCAATTCTGAATTCCCTAGTGCTATTTCAAAATTTGTAAATGTATTGTCCATCTCTTGCTACATCTGCCCTAGGACATATTGTATGTTATGTATTTATTTTTTATATATTCAATACACGACTTTCTTTCATGAAGATAATTATAAAACATGGGTTGGTTTTCAATAATTACAAATATTTGAATTATAGAAGACCTCTTATAATAAAATAAAATAAAGCTTTTCAATACACTAATGTAATTAATGGTCTAAAATTAAACACCACACTTATATGTCCCCTACCGAAAATTTCCGAGGGAGGAAAAACGTTTAGAGTTAATGGACACACAATGCCCGATTAAGGTGGCATTAATTACTTCTTCCGAAAAAGCCAGTTCAAAGTCCCGAAACAGAAACCGGAAAATCTGGTCGTGATTAAAGTGTGTTTTACAAGGTATCTCAGATCGCTGGTCACTGTGACACAGATATAGCGCTTTATGTGACAAACCAAATTTATCACCGTCCATCATGATCTTGGTTTCAGCCAGATGGTCATATTAGTAAGGAATTACTCTAAATCGCGTATATTGCTTACTTATACCTAAGTAAATAAGAAACTGAGGACATGTCCTAAGCGCCTTCTTGAGTTAGTTGGGTTGTTCATATTTTGTATAAAAATATTGAGATGACGTGATTGCCATGACGACTATGTTGTGTTTAAGAGTGATTTATTATTTGTTTGCTTATAGTAATGAAACATATTCTTTATAGGATTTTGCAAACAGCGGAAAGAAAAACTATCTATGAGAACTAAAAGAAAATCTATATGTAAAAATATTAATGAAATACATTCTTTCGATAACCTGACTTCTGGTTATGCTAACAAGTAAAAATTCTTATTTACCATTTTCATTATAACACTAGCAGGTTAAGCTAGTATCCCCTACGGCTAGGCAGGTTAAGCTAGTATCCACATGATCCCTACGATATGTAAATTCAGTTAAAAATGAGAACAAAGGCCTGAAATTATTTATATGAAATTTACCTACCTTGTCTTTAAACATTTTTTAATTCTAATGAATTATATACTTATTCATGGATATTGCCTTAGTTTTCCATGGAACATCGTTATGAGTGGCTTTGGGTTTTTCTGATGAGTCCACAATAAGGACGAAAAACGTTTCAAAGGCTAAGCATATCCAAGAGGCTGAATGAGATTTTATGAAAATGTGATTCATTAGAATGAAAAAAATTTTAAAGACAAGGTAGGTAATAAATTATTTACAGGCCCTTGTTCTCATTTTTAACTGAATTTACATATCGTAGGGATCATGTGGATACTAGCTTAACCTGCCTAGCCGTAGGGGACTATGTGGGATGCTAGTGTTATAATGAGAATGGCAAATAAGAATTTTTACTTGTTAGCATAACCAGAAGTCAGGTTATCGAAAGAATGCAAAGATTTCATTAATATTTTTACATATAGATTTTCTTATAGTTCTCATAGATAGTTTTTCTTTCCGCTGTTTGCAAAATCCTATAAAGAATATGTTTCACCACTGTCTTTTGTTTCAACGGGGAAATTGTTTTCTAACAACTACATATGATTCAAAACTTAAACCATAAAAATATGACTAAATTTATAAATAATAATTATCATTATTTATTTATCTTGTAAGACCATAGAGGACAAGTTACATTACTATAGCTTAAATGAATTTAATAAAATAACTGATATAATTATTTTAATAATTATTTGCCATATAGTTAAGTATATCGAAGCGTTTCATATTACGATGAGAGGTGAAAAATCGAATTGGACAACATTATTGCATTCCATTATTATTAGAAATATTAGGGAAACCGTGTCACAAAAGGTCCTTAAGGTATTATATTTTCGTTTAGTTCAATCAGTTTTATCTTATGGAAGCATTTACTGGGGTCAAGCACAAGACACTTCAAATGTTTACAATGCATAAAAAGTTAACAGATGTATGTTGGGTTCTCCAATTCTTGCATCCTCTACAGATTATTTCAGAAAGTTGGGAATTATGAATTGCTAATGAACTTGATAATAAAGACACACAACAGTAACTCTTCTAGATGTTGCGCACGCTTTTGATACTTTGAGTAGAAGTAGTTTTATAAAAATTAATAATGACTAATGGCTATTTAACAAATATTATTTCTTCATTCACCTGAACTTTGTGTATAAAAATAGACTTCAGCCTATGACCCAAAACACATAAGACCTGGAAAACCACAGGGTTTAATTTTAGAACTAATTTTCTTTCATATATTCCTACATGATAAACAACATCCACCTTCAGCAATATTGGCCATGTACGCAGAAGATATAAACACATCTGCATAAGTACTATATGACGCAATTTATTGTCTGTGGAATACTTTTAAAAATGGCAATTTAAGCCGAACCCATCAAAATACAAACAAAATATTTACTCTAAGAACAGCACGAAACCAACACACGATAATCATCTTTAAAATTCATGTACATTCTTATTTAAGTCCATCTTAAGATCAATAATAATAGGCAATTAGGTAAACTATAGAAAAAATCAATCTATAAAAGTGAAAACGTACATGCGTAATACTAAAATTCATCGTGAGCTCTGTGAGCCAATGTTAAAGGATTTTCACAAAAAAAACTGTAAAAGATTTTTTCGACAATATTAATAAATAGTCTATAAGGTCACAACTAGGCTAAAAATTAAAAATGACAAATTTAAAAAGAGACTACATCAAGATGAACTAATTTTCAGTAGTGAGGACTATTAAAATACATGCCGTTGTAGAGAACTATTATCATGAATACCAATAACGAATGGCAGACTAAGTTTAACTCCATTTGCATGTTGCGTGAGGTCAAGTTTAAATGTATTGTGTATAACGATGTTCCTTGCATCATTATGAGTGGCTTTGGGCTTTTCTGATGAGTCCACAACAAAGACGAAAAACGTTTCAAATGCTCAGCATTTCCAAGAAACCGAATGAGATTTTATGAAAATGTAATTCATTAGTATGAAAAATTTTTAAAGACAAGGTAGGTAAATAAATTAATTTCAGGCCTTTGTTCTCATTTTTAACTGAATTTACATATCGTAGGGGATCATGTAGATACTAGTTTAACCTGCCTAGCCGTAGGGGACTATGTGGAATGCTAGTGTTATAATGAGAATGGCAAATAAGAATTTTTACTTGTTAGCATAACCAGAAGTCAGGTTATCGAAGGAATGCAAAGATTTCATTAATATTTTTACATATTGTTTTTCTTTTAGTTCTCATAGATAGTTTTTCTTTCCGCTGTTTGCAAAATCCTATAAAGAATATGTTTCATTATTAACGTATTGTTATTCTATAATTAAACCCTATTTTATCATTCATTATTCTAACACGGCGACGGCGGCGGCGGCTGTAGTGGTAAGCATATTCTTAGAAAAGATATTAAAAAATTATTGTGGCAATCCCCCTATATTATAACAAAAAGAATTTGTTGTAGGTATTGCTTCAATTAGAGATTGCTTGTACTATGAACGAAAATTTAACAAACGATTCGCTTCACCAACAAGAAAAATTACTTATGGTAATAAAGAACTCATAACAGCAAGTCATACACTAAAAGATAACCCTAAAGTTACCAAAGTTTCAGCATTTCTTGATGCGAAACGACTATAGCATAAGTTTTAAGTCGATTTAGAAGCTTTATTAATAATTTAATAAAGTCGCCGTGCCGTTACCTTTTATAGCAGTACATAACTCTTATTGAACTTTAAGTATATCGCACAGAACAGATTTCACTTTATAAATAACTTCATACCATATATTTTTTCAGCTTAAAATTTAATTTTTGTAAGATACTTTTTTAAGTAATATGTTAAAACACCTGCCCACATATAAAAACTTTTACTCATTCTTTCTTATAATGAAATAAAGTAGAAGTTTTCGCTTTCAATATTTTTTAAAGCACATTACATATTTTCATTCAGCGTGTTTAGCGTTTTGAAACTGGAAAGTTCAACGACAATGACATTTTACAACTCTCTCTGTGAGAAAAAACAGTTGATAAGTCTCAAAGTTGTAGACTATTGTCTTGCGAACATGGCGAGTCAAACTTTGTTCCCTTGATAAATCAGTCTTTAACGAGTTTGTTCAATATTCTAGCAGTAATTTTGTTTGTTGTACAAACAATTTAAAACCTACTATATCCTATAAACAGTATATCGAATTTTATTTTGTAAGAAGTCAACGAGTATGTTACAACAAGGGTAAATAGGATTTCGGCGCAGTTTATCCATAATTCTTACCCAAGCAACAAGCAAGCAGAATATACCAAAATATGTATGGAAATGGTGGTCAGCTCATTTAAGCTCTTTATTTAGCTGTTTGAGATTTTTCGGACATTCTGACAGTGTTTTTGCATAGGAATACATAGGTTTGCCTTCTCGCACTCGACTTTTACTTCCCTCGCATTCCGCGAAGGAAAGTATTTTCGAGAAAAAATCACCCTCCGAGATTTTTTCGGATTCTGACGTTTCAGAACACGTAGATTACGAAAATATAGGTTTTCAATTCCGTCTGTCTGTCTGTTTGTCTCTGTCTGTCGGTCTGTCTGTTTGTCTGTCTGTCTGTCTGTCTGTCTGTTGGTGCATTTACTAAAAAACTACTTGACGGAGAGCAGTCAAATTTGGCAGGTAGTTGACGCTACTGTCAGCGAAGAAATGGTAGAAATTTCACTGGAAAATATACAGGGTGGACCGTCTAAACGGAATAAATAGTGAAAAAAATTTTTTTTGCTCAAATTTAAAATTTCCACGTTTCATGACGCGCTAAACCTATTTCAGAAAAAAAAAATTTTTTCACCAACATTTTTAAAAATTTTTTACCAAGATGAAAAAATCGGTAAAGGTCTTTACACAGAACTTCCCTCGTTATTTGTGCATGGCGGTCACTCTAAAAAATTAATAATTACGAAATGACATTGAGAATAATAATCGGAATATAGTTATTGCTATTATTACAAAGAAAACTTGATAAGTTTTGGTCAAATAAATATACAGATTGCTCATCCAACAGCAAAAGCTCAATACTAAATAACAGGTGCCACATATGGCAGGCTTGCGCAAATACCTTTACAAATGTCCACCATGACTGAATTATTTCTTGGGATGACCACCCTGTACATTTTTCAATAAAAATATAATAGGTGTATATGCCAGATATTATTGCCATCTGTCACATTTTCAATCCAACATTCACGTAATGGAGTGGAAGTATAGTGGTGGTTAAAAAATTTCATTTCTGTAAAAAATTTTCAAAAGATGTTGATAAAATAATTTTCAAAATTTTTTCTTTTGAAATAGGTTTAAAATGTCAAACGTGGAAATTTCAAATTTGAGCAAAAAGAAAGTTTCCTTCTATTCTATAGTAGTGCTAAAAAAAGTTTAAAAATTAAAAATTATGTATTTTTTAAAATAGGTTTAGAATGCTATGAAACGTGAAAATTTTAAATTTGAGCAAATAAAAAAAATTCGATCTCTTTAGTGGTAAAATCTTTTTGAAAAATTTAAAAATTTTTTTTTTTGAAATACCTAGGTTTTAGAATGTCATTTAAATTTGAGCATTCTAGTGTTAAATTTTTTTCCAAACTGGTAACAAAATGTTGCCAATTTTTTTTTCTTCCGAAATTGGTTTGGAATATCATGAAACGTGGAAATTTTAAATTTGAGCAAAAACATGTTTTCGTCTGTTCTATAGTAGTGATACATAAATGAATTAAAAATGTTTTCAAATTTTTTTAAAAATTCTTCAAAAACATTTTTAAATTTGTTTGATTTGTTTTAGAATGTCATGGAAACGTGGATAGTTAAAATCTGAAGAAAGAAAAAAAAATTCTATCTTAGTGGTAAAATTTTTTTAAATAGTAAGAAAAATTTCTAATTTTTCTTTTAAATAGATTTAGAACGCTGTGAAACGTGGAAATTTGAAATTCGAATAAATACAAATAAATTCCATCTATTTTAGTGGTAAACAAATTTTCAAAAATGGTAAAAAAAAATTTCAAAATTTTTTTTTTGAATCAGGCTTAGAATGCCATGAAACGTGGAAATTTTAAATTTGAAGAAAGGAAAAAATATTATTTCATTTTAGTAGTAAAAATTTTTTCAAAACTTGGTGAAAAAAATTTACAATTTTTTTTTTCCTGAAATAGGTTAAGCGTGTCATGAAACGTAGAAATTTTAAATTTGAGCAAAAAAAAAATTTTTTCATCTTGGTAAAAATTTTTTCAAAAATGTTTGAAAAAAATTTTCAAAAATTTTTTTTTTCTGAAATAGGTTAAGCGTGTCATGAAACTTAGAAATTTTAAATTTGAGCAAAAAAAATTTTTTTTTAATCTAGGTAAAAATTTTTTCAAAAATGTTTGAAAAAATTTTTCAATTTTTTTTTTTTCTGAAATAGATTTAGCGCGTCATGGAACGTGGAAATTTTAAATTTGAGCAAAAAAATTTTTTTTCACTATTTATTCCGTTTAGATGGTCCACCCTGTATATTTTCCAGTGAAATTTCTACCATGTCTTCGCTGACAGTAGCGTCAACTACCTACCAAATTTGGCTGCTCTCCGTCAAGTACTTTTTAGTAAATGCACCAACAGACAGACAGACAGACAGACAGACAGACAGACAGACAGACAGACTGACGGAATTGAAAAACCTATATTTTCGTAATCTACGTGTTCTGAAACGTCAGAATCCGAAAAAATCTCGGATGGTGATTTTTTCTCGAATACAATACTTCCCTTCGGTATGCGAGGGAAGTAAAAAAAATTGTTTTACTCAAATTTAAAATTTCTACGTTTCATGACACGCTTAACCTATTTCAGGAAAAAAAAATTTGAAAATTGTTTTCACCAATATTTTTGAAAAAATTTTTACTACTAAAATGAAATAATTTTTCCTTCTTTCTTCAAATTTAAAATTTCCACGTTTCATGGCATTCTAAGCCTGATTCAAAAAAAAAGTTTTGAAATTTTTTTTTACCATTTTTGAAAATTTGTTTACCATTAAAATAGATGGAATTTTTTTTATTTCTTCAAACTTCAAATCTCCACGTTTCATAGCGTTCTAAATCTATTTAAAAGAAAAATTAGAAATTTTTCTTACCATTTTAAAAAAATTTTACCACTAAGATAGAATTTATTTTTTTTGTTCAGATTTGAACTATCCACGTTTCCATGACATTCTAAAACTATTCAAACAAATTTAAAAATGTTTTTGAAGAATTTTTAAAAAATTTTGAAAATATTTTTAATCCATTATCATTATCACTACTATAGAACAGACGAAAACATTTTTTTTTGCTCAAATTTAAAATTTCCACGTTTCATGATATTCCAAACCAATTTCGGAAAAACAAATTTACAACATTTTGTTACCAGTTTGGAAAAAAATGCAACACTAGAATGCTCAAATTTAAATGACATTCCAAACCTAGGTATCTCAGAAAAAAAAATTGAAAATTTTGTTCACCAACATTTTTCAAAAAGTTTTTAACACTAAAATAGATCGCATTTTTTTTATTTGCTCAAATTTAAAATTTTCACGTTTAATAGCGTTCTAAACCTATTTTAAAAAATACATAATTTTTAATTTTTAAACTTTTTTTAGCACTACTATAGAATAGAAGGAAACTTTCCTTTTTGCTCAAATTCAAAATTTCTATGTTTGACATTTTAAACCTATTTCAGAAAAAAAAAATTTTAAAATTATTTTACTTGAAAAATTTAAAAAAAAATGAAATTTTTTAACCACCACTATACTTCCACTCCATTACGTGAATGTTGGATTGAACATGTGACAGATGGCAATAATATCTGGCATATGCACCTATTATACTTTTATTTTGAAAAATGTACAGGGTGGACATCCCAAGAAATAATTCATTCATGGTGGACATTTGTAAATGTATTTGCGCAAGCCTGCCATATGTGGCACCTGCTATTTAGTATTGAACTTTTGCTGTTGGATGAGCAATTTGTATATTTTTTTGACCAAAACTTATCAAGTTTTCTTTGTAATAATAGCAATAACTCTATTCCGATTATTATTCTCAATGTCATTTCGTAATTATTAATTTTTTAGAGTGACTGCCATGCACAAATAATTTTTTTATGTGTGCCTGTGTAAGCGTCTATACGAAAATAACAATCCTGTACGATCGTATGATTTGTGTTATAATTATATTTTTATTGTCGATGAAAATAACACCGCAGAAAAGGTAACAAACTATATAAGCCCGAGTTCACAAAATTTCGACTATTGCGTGGTATACCAAAATGTAACCAATGGGTAAAATATTGAGCTGTCTAAAAAAGCCGAAGTTCTTTTTTCAAACGCTTTACCAACATATGAAAATATACATTTTTGGTCTGGTCTTTAGTTTTGATCAACTCCCGATGATTCTAATGTGATTATCGAAATGCGCGTCGACTGTCGATATTCGAGTGTTGTGTTCAAGAGATTTGGTGTTTTTGGGAACTGCAACTCCAGAGGTAGCGTCACATGGAAGGTTATAGCTCTCTTCAGGAGTAGTATATCTTTTAAGTTCTAAAACACCAACTTTTTAATTACAGCAATGGGCTCCTGTCCCATAGCAGCTATGGAGGCAATGCTAGACTTAATTCTTCTACATCTGCATGTAAGGAAGGAGGTAGCCCTCAGTGACCTAAGGCTGCAGAAGGTACTATCTTTCAAACCAGGCGATCTGGATGGTCACTTAAGGATTCTAGGGTTAATTCAATTGGAATCCACGACCATGCAATGCAATCAAGCGGGACTTTGACTGTCCGTTTGATGTGTTAATTGAGAGCGGTCAGACGAGCAGAGTCGAAGCGCTGCAGTTGGAGGAGGGGTCACTCATCTGGCACATAGATGAACAGAAGATTGCTGAGGGGGTCAGCGTAGGTGTAGCGGGGCCTAATTGCAGCCTTTCCAGAGCTCTAGGTAAGACCCCAACTAACTTCCAAGCAGAAATCAATGCTATAGATCTAGCTGCCTAGATATATAATAAAGGCATAAATAAAGGCATTCGAAGAGCAAAGATCTATATACTTTCAGATATCCTTGCAGCGTTAAAGCTCTCAGATCCTATACCTTTGAGTTTAAAATTGCCTGGGAATACAAACAACTTCTGAATCATCTTATCTTGATGTGGGTGCAAGAGCATGAGGGAATAGAAGGAATTGAATTCCCTGCAGTGAATAATGATTTCATTATTCACTACAGTGAATAATTAGAACAGTCAGTTGTTTATAAGAAATCACGTTAATGTCTTTTTACTAAAAATTTGAAATGTTGAAACTGCAACAGCCAAAAGACAAGTGTCGTCTCTCTAAGTTTTCTAGGTAACACTCAAATGGTACATGCCGAAGAGGTACTTTAATGGACACTCAATAACTTCATTAGTATGTTCATCTATTAGCATCATCTTTTAGCAACACGTGGCAATCTCCATCATTGTTTTTGAAATCATTTACCTAGGTGCCTACAAACTAATTGTATTATTTTATTATTAAGCCATGACGATGGGTCAAAGCGTAGTTCTCTTATTGATTTGAAACGTTAAAATTTGTGCGATTTAAACGTCAATGTTATTTACATTAATTTGACATTTTGCTTAAACAGAATATTATAATTAAATAAATGCATATTAATAGTGAAAACGAGATTTCTTTGACACCGCTAGAGATGCATAAATCGCCCCATTAAACTTATTGTTGGAAAAATCGAGATGATTATATATGATGGCGTATGAATATTTCTTAAATTGGAGAAGTGAAATGAAAATGAATTAAATACAAATATAGAAATCTATCCCCATAATATAATGGCTACTATTCGCTCTCTGGAGCCGCAGGCGAAGTAGGCCAGTACATTGGCCTGCGGCTCGTGACAAATTTCACTCTCCTCAAGAATAGCCACCATTATATGCTCGTTAAATAATATTCTATTATTAAATATCAAGTTTGATCCTGATATATTATGTTCCAATCGTTTACGTTTTAGTTATATACCCATTAAAATGTATCTCTAAACTATTCTTCCTAAAAAACCCGAAACTGATGTGGTATCGCAAATTCCTTGCCTATAAGTTTTTTACCCAATTTTCGTAATAATTGAAGTTTCCCTCTGCGGAAACGGCAGGTAATATTTAACAAACATAATCAGTGTAAGCTGTTATTTTATAGCAACCTGTTGAAAAGTTTGATGGATTGCCGTGACATAATCTTTCGTATGTACGTAGGTGGTAAATTTAATTCATCGTTGAAATGCATTAAAATTTGATGGCAGATCTTTGGAACTTGTTATATAAATTTGGGATTACTTCCGACTTCCGATTCCTATCTTTATCCATATTGAAGTGTGTTTTCTGTTGACACATTTGCTTTGAAAGCCCTGAAGCTAAAATATCACCCTTCTACAATTATCAAAGTTATTTTAAGAAAGCTTAACGAGAAACATTAAGATACTTCAGTTTTGTAGTGCAAATTACTTTTAAGAATATGTTTACTTTAGAATCAATGGCACGCTTGTATTTTTTTAAATGATATTCGATTCTATTTGAGTTCATAGAGTCAATAATGACTATTATACATGTTTGTCAGTCAGTAAGAAAGGTTACTTTAAATCTTACAAGTACATTTTGAACCACTTTCGATTGATGCATTGCCTTGAAATTGTCATACATAATATGTAATATCGATGACAATATAATATTTTAAGACAAAATCCACAGGTCGCTAATACGTAAGAAAACGGTCGATTATCACCAAAAGTAAGATAGCTAGCAATGAATGTTAAGACACAAAAGTTTTAGGTTTTTTTTTTTGAATCTGCTACAATAAAGAAAAATTAAGCATACAGGATTAGTCAAAAAGTCTTTACAAAACAAAGCTGTTTTTGTTTTTAATGGAATAGCCTGTCTATTATTTGATATTTCAATTCTTCTAGAAAATTCATGTAGCACATCATAAAGCTAAACTTAACTGTTTTCGAGTTATCGAACTTTGAAAATCACTTTATTATAAATTATAAAAAAATATTTTGGTCCATTAAGTTTATAGTTCATCAAATTACCTTTGAAAGCTTCTAGTTCCATAACAACGCCGCATCGTTCATTTGTCTAACAGTGATGATCTTGACAACACATGTCAAAAATACATTTAGTGTAAATAATTTTGGCGCAAAAATAACACGTTTACGTAAAACCCAGCGGATTGAAATTGTAATAACCATGAGACACGGTGAAAAGTGATAGAAGACGGAGTTGTGACCAAGTAGTGAATATTCGTAATGAATTGCATCCCGATCGGGAACCTTTTTCTAAATCAACCGTTTCAAAAATATTGCAACGCTTTCATGAAACTAGAGTTGTCGAAGATCGACCAAAAAGTGGTTATAAATGTAGAAAATTATTTTAATGTCATATCGGATGTGATGGAGAATCCAATAAATTTGTCACGACAGAGGGCTTTAAATCATAACATGAGTCGATATTTCATTCAAAAAATTTGCAAACGGGAAAAATTCCATTCATATAAAATTCATTTGTTACAAAAATTGAGTGAATACTTTTATAATTTTGTGAAATATCAAAGAAAAATCAAGAACTATCGTTTTTTCCCTGTAGGTCATTAGTGCTTGTGAAATAGAAAACCTGTTGCGTTTTCATCACAATACAAAAATTAATTCATTAATAACGTCAAGCAATAGTAAGTATCTGTTTAATTTTGGTAACCTACCAGCAATGAGTGATTGAGGTTGCAATTTTGTATTATGAATCAATTTAGTTATGAAGAATATGCTGATATGCATTTGATATATGGACAAATGAAGTATAATTTTCAAGCCTCTGAGCGGAGATACAGGCAAAAGTACCCAAACCAAAGAACACCATGAACATTTTAAAAGCATATCTTCAATATAATGGAAATTATTGGAAAAAGAGTTTTTTCTGTCTCACTTTAAGAGGATATGCCTCCTCAGGGATGCATTTTTGGACTAAGGTAAGTTGGGTTATATGGACCCAATACGAACTCAGGAATTCCAGGTTCCCGTCCGGGAACTCAATTCTGGGACACCCTGTATAAGCAAAACAGGGGTGATAGATATATTAGTTCTATTAGTTGTCCGACAAGGTCTTGTGACCTCACACCCTTGTATTTATGTTGGTGGGGACGGATGAAAGGTGAAGTGTAACAATCAAACACTTTTGATTGTTACACTTTACCTTTTATTCGCATTTTTAATACTGGACTTCAGAAAAAGTAACATCAAGATAAACAAGGGAGAGCAACACGCTGTCTACATAAGCAAGCCATAACATGTCTGGGTGCCTATGGAAACAATTGAAAATTTATGGTAGACTGGCCTTCTATAAAAATAACCTTCCTGCTTTTTCTTATTAATAATTTAAGACAAATGAAAAGGGATTTATAACTATTGAGTATTTTAGTCATACACATGTGTAATATACACTCCCGGAATTTGTCACTTTCTTCACGAATCACCTTGTATATACATAAACGTAAAAATTGGATAAAAAGTATTAAATTTATTACAAACAAATATATCATTCAGCTCAATTCAACTGTTAGAATAATTATAATTATTACAATTATCCCGAGGTACGGTAAATATAATAATTTTTAATTTGGTGTATAAAACGAATGAAATGTGGCTTTCCGGCGGATCCGGGTATATACAAATTATTACAATATTATGTTCAATGAGGTGGTTTTACGAATGTATTATAACAATGTATAATTTGGAAGTTTTATTTATATGTTTTTCATGGTGATTTTGTTTGAATTAGACATAGAAATTAAAATTTTGGCAGAAATCCAGAAAAATGTTGTAGAATTGTTTTTATTAAAACTAAATACAATCCATAGTAGGTTTGTCATGCAAATAAATATTTCTAGGCTGTTTTTCAATATAATCGATAGTTTTATAAATAATATACGAAACAATGCGTTACAGAAATACTTAGGACCGCGACTTTCTGTTATTTACCTACTCAAAAAATTACTTATTTAAAAGTTTGAACACTTTTAGTATTCAAATATTTTGAAAAATTTCAAAAATCAATATTTTATTAAATATTTTGAATCTTCAATAACTACAATTCAAGTGATAAAATTAGGACAAAATTAATGCAGACTATGATTTAGATATAATAATTTAAAAAATCGAAAATTCCGAATGTGAATTGTCAAATTTAAAAAAATATTATTCAAATAAAATTTTATTAAAAGAAAGTATTGGATGAAATTTTTATTGCACTCGTGTCTAATTGCACATTAGTCACTGAAGGAAACTAGCCACTCGACCCAACAATCTCGTGGTGTCTGATTCACTTGGCGTAGACATTCTTTCTTTCATCAAATTTTTATATTTTTACAGAAATGTCAAAATACTCGACAAAGAGCAAGACAAGTAAGGAATAGTTATTTGTTTAACAAGGCAGCAAAATAGATTGACTGCCGCGGCTGATAATTCCTAGCCGAGCCTAGCCATGTTAGGTACTCAGCCAAGTCAGTCAATCTATTTTGCTGCTGAGTTGAACATAATTTTTTTTCGCCGATTGTTTAAATATATTCTAAAATAATTAAATTATTACAATCCTCAATCTCTTTTTTAGATTATATTAGTTTTTGGAGTTGCCGGTGCTTGTCGATGCGACGAATTTTTGAATTTGAAATAGAAAATATTGAAGATATAAATAAACTATTGGTATCTTTCCTAAACACTAAAACGAAGAATCCAAGAACTTTCGTAATAATGGAATATTTAGATATCGTTAGAAAGTATTGTAACACAAGTCAAATTAAGGGAGCCAAGTCCGGCCTTGTCTCATAGAACCACCGTATTTTCTTACTGCTGATTTCTGTAATATTTTAAGGGTCGAGATTTTAGTACAATAAAATACTGGTCATAGAAACATCTGTTTCATCTTGCAAACTTTAGAGCCCAGGAAACATGCTTTGTTAACTTTACTCTTTATTAGGTAGTCGACGTTAGCCACTTGAAAACAATAAATAACCATCCAAATTATTTTATGTCCAATTTGCTTTTCTTAGTTGAAGTTATGGACACTTGTTAAATACGGCCTCGCAGGGGGGTCTAGTGAGATTCTCAAGACTAAAGCAGTTGATAGAGAATTCTAGGAACATATGTAATAGACCATAAGATAGATAGACCAAAGAAGGCAGATTTTTTCCCCTATACAAAGGCAAAGCAAGGAACAAAAGGGGTTTTTTTTCCACCTGCTGGACTGGTATTAAAATGTTAGCATAGGCCATATGATAAATACTATGGCCCGTTAGGTAATTTCAAATAGGAGGTACGGTTTAAAGTAAAAAAGATGTTAATTGGTCGAGGGTTTAAAGTTTACGGCCCACTTTTCAAACGTATTATTTCGATTGAGAGAATATCGTCACTTTTGGCTTAACGTCCGATCGGTCATCATCTACCTACAGGGTATAGTAAATTCTCGTTTGCGAACCTTTTTCAATTTTAAAGTTTAAGTACATTTGTTTAGTATTTTGCCGTTTTTAATAAGTAGAAAATTAATGTGTTGTAATTGACCTAGGAATATTCGGTCGCGATTCAGCTAAAGATTTGAACTTGCCGCGGACCATTTCATTTCTTAATATTGTGTAATTACTGTTTGTTAATTTATTTAATCGTGTTTAAGTGTTTGTGATTGTCAATTTCATTTGCTTTCATTTTCTTATATAAATATAGTGGTTTAAGTGTTTTGAGAAATCACGTGTTTTATTTGCTTGTTATGAAATTAAGTTCATTTTATATTCAGTACAGTTTGTTTGTGAAGTAACCTGGTTGATGGACACCAAAAAGGATAGAATCACCTAGAAAGTAAAGGGTAAGCACAGTTTTGATTTCGATGGATATACTATAATATCGACGGAGTCTGCAAAGTGATTGGGCCACTCCGTACTATACCAATGGTAATGTCTGATTAAATTATGTAATTAGGGGAATAAAACCCCAGTTATTACAGTATGTAGTTCTCCGACCGATTGAATTAAAGGAAACTAGATTTTTTTTAAAAACACAAGCGGTAAATCTGTAAAACAGTATGTCGGTATCCATAAATTTGGTAGCACACCCCAAGAAATAACTATCTATTTGAAATTGCCAACCATTAAAGAATATATTGGACCCTCCTTCCGTAGAATTTCCACCACTTTACTTGTAAAATCTGGAGGTTATATAACAATGTTGAAGAGACATGGCGGTTGGTAGTCCTCAACTGTAACCGAGGGGTATGTTGAGGACTCAGTAGCAAGCAAAACTAGTATTTGCGAAAATAATTTAACAAATGTAGTAACTAATACTGATGCAAATCAAACCAGTGATATAATCAATGTTAGTAGAAAGGTAAGAGAAGAGGAGAGAGGAAGGATCCTTATACAAAATTATACTCATTTTACTGTAAATGTTAATAATAACTAAATGTCTGTTGGAAATGTTATTTAATTACTGTTTCTTAATATATGCTACCAAAAAGTGTCAAATATTTACTTGTACTGATGACCAATCACTTTCCTTGTCTAGGCAGGAAAGTGAGCACTTTTCTGCCAAGGCAGGGAAAATGACACTTTGCTGATTGACATTAGTCAGCAAAGTTCGCACTTTGCTGTCAATCGGCGAAAAAAGCTTTTTTTTCATATTAGGGGTAGGATTCTTAATTGAAGCGACATGCGACAGCCGAGACGAAGAATACGCCGCGCGCAGTAAACAGAAGAATACTTTAGTTACGCGTTGCTGACATGATTTTTTTTACTAATGTTTAGAAATGGGATTAAACGGATTTTTAAATTCATATTCATCTAAACATTTTTTGACATTTTTAAATTTATAATAGCATCACTTTTACTTAGAGTACCTACTAATAAAAAGCAATTTTGTTTAATAATATTGATTTACAGCTTTATGTATATGAAAGTATTATATCTACCCTTGTTGGGGAAAGTATAACTTTTTCTTACTGAAATGAGTAAAATATACAGTACTTTTCCAAACACTAGTAGAAAAAAATACTATACCTAACTATAATATTGTGAAATTGTCTTTATCTATGGTGTATGTAACGGTTCAAATCGAAAAAGAATGTTATTAATACTTATAAACGTTTTAAGAAAAATAAAATTGATGATGATTCAGAGAGAACGAACCATAGTAATTGTTTCACTTCATGATAGTCACACAAAGCATAAAAGCTTGCTCTATTCTTAGAGATTGGATTTCAAGTAAAGGAATTATGAGAGCGATGCAGTTTTTCAGTTTTTTCAGATGTCTGAAAAACCAATTCGGCTAATTAAACTCTGTTGATCCTAGAGGCATAACAACAAAATTACGCAACTTTTCTCCAATTTTACCGATGCGCGATGTCGTAAATCGCAAGATAAGCGATATTTCAATGTTGTGAAACTATAATCGAACACTCTGTATACAGTGTCACCAATAAAGCGGGCAACATACGACTGAAATATTTTTTAATGAAATTAAGTTCATATTCATTTTGTCAATAGTTTTTGCTTAAAAAATAATGCAAAATGGGGTGCACAAAGGCAATCACGTGATTCACCTTATCTGATATTTGGTAAAATTTACAATATTTCTCAAAACTAAGAAACACATTAAAAAGAAACGTTAGTTATAATTGAATTTTTCACATGTATACCAAATGTCAACACTTTGGTAAAATTCTCAGTTTCTTTTCAAATTTTTTTTTTTACAGTCATCGTGTAAAAGCATTTTGTGAATAAGTGTTATTTTAAATAGATATTTTACGAATATTTTTAATGCGCTAATGAAAATCCTTAAGTATATCTACTGTCAACAAATTATACGAAAACCCACTTTAGTTAAATTTGTTATTAAGTAAATGGGCACATAAAAAAGAAATCATAGAATTATCTGTATTATTATACCCTTCGCAAATTTCTAAAACCGATAATATTGCTCGTAGAGAAAGAATGTTCACTGTGTTGGTGATCGAATTCTGAACAACTTTCAAAACGTCCGTCCGTATGTTTGTACGTCTGTCTGTCCGTCTATCTGTCCGTATGTCTGTCTGTCTGTCCGTCCGTCGCGTTTCCTTTAAGCACGATAACTTAAGAATGAAAAGTCCGATTGTATTGAAATTTGGACAGTAAGTTAGTGGTAGCTAGAGAACGAACCTTATTTTTGAACAAAAACTATCAATAAATACAAAAGTTACACATTTTTTAAATATAATTTTTTTACATACATTTTTTTATGTTTTGTAATTAAGCTAAAGATGTTAAAAACTAGTATTATTTGCAAAAAAAACTGCGAAGAGTATCCTATAGAATTTGCAACAATTATATATAAAGTGCAGTAAATCGACGAAGAGTATAATAATAATAATAATTCATTTCTTAACCATATAACGGTTAGCTTGTTTATTTTTATTTGTCCACATAGTTAATAAAAAAGGCTGTTTAGACTTTTATTACTTTTCAGTGCACATTTTGGAACTTTTATGCTAATAACGATTTACACTAACACCGAAAATACGAGGAAGACCATGAAAAACAGCGAAAGCAATTACATCGTTTTCTTTATTATGTATTATAATTTTCTTCGAAAAATGGTAAAAAGAAATTGTTCGTTTTTTAATTCTAATCATGTATCAATTTCCATTCCTTCAATAAATCTTTTATTTTTCGCAATTTCTTAAGCAACACATTTTTAACTGAATATAAACCAACCTGTATAATTTTTTTTAAGTCATCGCGTAAATGAGTCTTGGAACTAAATATTGTTTTAAGTACACTACTTTTACGAAAAACTGAAATGAGCTGATAGAAATTCACCAAACTTGTTGCAAAGTTTACCTAGTTTTAACAAATCATTTCAAAACCCACTTTAATTGAATGTTCTGTTAAGTAAAAAGACACATAAAAAAGAAAGAAGAGATAAACTGCCTTGCATTATGTTCTAGAGTACTTTTTAAAACTTTTATGCTAGTAACGATGTAACGCGGAAAAAGGTCGGGAAGAAAATTTATTTCAAACATTTAGGCACTAAACACATTTAGGTGATCAACTTTGCTTCAGCTAAACATCATACAGGTGAAAAAAATTGCAAAAATTTGAAGTTTTACAAGAGGATTGAGAATAAACGTTTAACCTTTTTAAAGGTTTTGAGAAATAACGCCAATCGTGGTATTTAAAAAAGTCTAACTATGACAGACGTAGAAAATCAAGAGACTGCCTTTTTGCACGCTTTTTGGCATTATTTATAAGCAAAAACTATTACAAAACTAATGTTGACTTAAATTGATTATTAAACATTTTTCCCATATGCTACCGACTTTATTGGTAACACTGTATATAAATTTATATGCTCGTCAGTTTAATACAATCAACACTTTATTTAATTCTATCCTAAATCTGCTTAATTGTCTAATTTGCTGAAACGCTGCTGAATTAACTCAAGCGTGAAATCACTCGACAATTTGAAATGAAAGTGCAAGAGGAAATAAAACAACTTACCTACTTGTAGAACTCAAACTGCTGAACGAGCGGATGTGCAAGCGCGCACTTTTTGAAAAGATGCGAAGACTTTTGGAACTATTAACTCTACTCTAGGACGTTCCTCCTTCAGTTTCAGCGCAGATTCTAAACTAGAGCGACCCGTCAGAGCGTAAATGAGAATGTTGCGCGCTGAAATCCACTTTTATATAGGGAAATTTCCCCTTTTCCCCATGTACCCCCACCAGGATGGTCTTTTGTAGGAGTTACCACTCTGTAGAGATGTCTTCAAAAAGGGTAATTGCGTGGGAGAGGTATTTAAAACCAAATGTGAATCAGTACTGAAAAAATAGATCGCGATTTATATTTTATCGGTGAAAAATTTATCGCTGAAAACGTGTGAGAGTGGCCGATATTCGTACAGGTGTTTGTGCTTTTGAACCATATGGAACGTGTAGATAGTTTGGGATAATATAGTAATTTGTTAGTGATTGTTTCATTGCTTTAATTGGTGTTGGAAGATTTGCAAATTTAGGTAATATAGCTTAATTAAATAAGTAACTGTGATGAGTTTTATTTCAGGAGCTTTGAACTGTTTATTCGCTGCATAAAAATAAGTCAAAAGTTAAAAAATATGTCGTGATACACTACAATGATACATTTTTTCTTACAGAAATTAGAAATTTTGTGAGAATACTGACGCACCGCGTGTCGCTGAGAAGCTGCGACGACTTTGAAATTACATTTTCTAAACATAAGGTGCATGTCGGAAACTTCAGATGTTTAATGTACAATTTTCATCTTTATTACTTGTCATGTTTGTAACTAGATACAGTGAGATCCATAAGCGACGTATAAATTCATGAGTAAAATCCTAAAACAAGTCAATTTTAATTATAAAATGACATTATTTGAGCATGAATTTATACCACTCCAAGGGAGTGACAGCTACCCCTTTAAAATTTTTTAATGGAGCGAGGGTGCGTGTGATAGCTCATTTGAAAGGATTTTTAATTCTCTATCCAGCAATATAATATTTTTTGAATTTTTTTATTGAAAAATATTACATTTTTGATGGTACTAAGTAAACTAAAGAACACGAAACAGTTTAAATCCAATGTTCAAACTGGTTGCCAGTTGCTTCTTGACAATAATGGAGGTGTTGCTGAAATTCTTATAAAATATTTAGTATTGTTTTCGAGGTGATTTCACTAATTCCTTGTATTATTCTGCCTTTTAAATCGTCGACGTTATTTAGCAAGTTATAGTGACTTTCGATTTTAAGTAATCCCATAAAAAATAGTCAAGCGGTGTTAAGTCGGGAGAACGGGCAGGCCACTCAATTCCACCGCGTCTACCGATCTACCTATTGGGAAGAACTTGATTGAGATAAGCTCTTACTTCCAATGCAAAATGTGGTGTAGCTACGTCCTGCTGATACCAAATATTTCTATCAATTTCACTAGGGTTTTCATCATCTGGGAAAAGTATTCTTAGCTCTGGAACTAAGAGGTTTTGTAAGAAATCCAATAATATTGAAGATTTTGCATACTTGCTTCTGCGTTCTTGTTTTATCACGACATTCTAATATCAAAATTTCAATTCTTTGGGTATAGTAGATATGATCTCAATTGGGACAGCATAAAAACGAAAACTCGGAGTAAAGTTGGCATCTCCTTTATGGGACAGGTGGCGGCGGTAGAAATTTAAAAATGCTTTAAATACTAAATCATATTTTTAAATTGTTAAAGAAAGGGAATTCTATAATACCTTTATTCAGTAGAAGTTGTTAATGAGAAATATGTTTATCACATTTGATGAGTCACATAAATGATATATTAAGGCTACGTCTATTGTCTAGTGACCTACCTCTCGTTCTGTCTTCTAACGGCAAAGTTATGTAATCTTAGGCGGGAGTTGCGTAGATGGTATATAATCCTTCCGATGGAGTGTAAAGCAGCGACTGTCTTGTTTATTAAGGTTAGGCTAAGATACTATGAACTTTGCAGTATCATGATGTTGGGCAGGTAGAAAATTTCTACTATTCTATAAAGGAAAGACTTGGCAAAATTTTATAGGGGAAACTCGTTTCCTAGCATTGGTAATTGGTCTCAGTAGAGGAAATAGGTCGACGTTAAATAAACAAATTTCAAAAAAGCTTTGTCTATGAACTTTAAATAAACGATATTTCATTCGTCACTATCTGAGTTTCCAGAACTTTAATCGGTATTTACATTAATAATAATAATTGGATTAATAAGGTGGTAATACAGAATATTCATTTTCCTTTTTTATCACATGAGATACAACACCCTTCCTCCATATATCGCTTTTGCCTATTTTGTCTACTATTATCTTTATATTCTTTAAGACAGACTCACTTAATTGTGCGGATTGATTATATTGACGTAGTCTTGTTTTTACATCAGTCCAAACGCAATAATATGGAGGCAGACGTAAAATAGTATGATCGTATGCTTCAAAAAAATTTTGTTTTCCAATCAGTTTTAATAACGTATTTTTTGTGTTTTTTTCTGGTATTTCCAAGCCTTTGCCTTTCATTAATTCAATGATATCGCCCTTTCTTTTGTTGGTTTTAGGAATTTTTGTGTGTTGCAGCGAATGGTATGACGCATTGTCCATAAGAAATACAGAATTAGGTGGAATTCGGTAACAGCTGTTCCTTTGCCCACTTCTAAAATAATTCGGCTGTCATATCCTCGTGGTAGTCGGTAGAGGATTGCTTTTTAGCAGACAACAACAACGCATTTGGAATAAAACCGTTTGTACTAGTATGTAAAATTATAATTATTTTCCCCTAGAACGTGGAGCAGTTAAATTACAGTTTTTGGTGTTATCTATCCAACCGTATCGAACTACATCATGGGTGTCAAACCATGTTTCGTCAAGACAAATTATGTGTCTATTTGCATCTCGGCATTCTTTTATATTACGCAGGTACTCGTGTCGGTGATCAACGATGCGTGCTGATTCCATAAATACCATTCGTTTTGTACCTAAAACCGCAATCGTGCAAAATGTTTCGCAAAGTATCTAATGATTTATAGTTATAATCTGGATAGTCGCGTAACTTATCCCTAATCATTTCTAATGTGGGCGCCTTCTGTTCATTGTAAAAGTAATATAAAAATCGACGAATGACATCTTTGGACGCGTTATTAAGTTTTTTAAGTTTTTGTCCAACTGTTTTCCGTTTAACAGAATGATCAGCTACATCCCCGGCTCTGATAACTCTATAAATTGTAGTACCTTTCACAATTTGATTATATGAAGAATCAGTATTTTCGCCTTTTAAACACGACTAAATTTCGCTTGTATAGGCTCTGTATCAAAATCGGCCGTTTCGTTGTCACTACTATCGAAAGGCCTTCAAAATGACATTTTAAACAATTAATTACAAAAAATCACTCAAATGCAGTAATAAAACTAATAATTTGTTCAAATATTCACCAGAATTAAGTAATTTATGAGGCTGCCTGTCTGTACTGCACTGCCTCGTACAGATCATACAATAGTTCATACCTGTATTTTGTTTTATATATTATGGTTTGCAAAAACTCTGAACAAGGTTGGCGTTGATAAATCAAATTCGCTAAGCATCTAAACCCACCGATATTTCTATATGACAGGCGGATCAAGTCCGCGTGGACTGTAGACGAGCAGTGGTGAATATAAATCTGTAAAATTCTGTGCTCTCTCATTCAGTGCGAAGGGATATATTGACAATACCCCGTAAGATCCTCTAGTTCCGTGCTGTTCCAATTGACTTTGTAAATACTATAACTGAAAGACTCATTGTTAAAATAATGATCAACTTGACAATAAGCGACAAATAACTTGAATCATAAATTTGCACAGGTGTAGCAAAAAAAGAAATTATTTCTTCTCATGTGTAAAGAGAAACCTTTTTTACTTATTTTTTCATGTTGGTCATTTTGCCACCTGCGTATCACAAAAAACGATACATTTAAATTGAATGTTATGACATGACACAAAATTAATTGGAAAAGTCATATTTTACAGACAATTGGTACATAGGCACAAATAGTTTAGGATACATACATTTCAAGTACAAGTAAATTTTCTAATTTAATTTTCCAATTTAATTTTCTTCATGAAGAAAACACAAAATTCAAATATCCTCATATTGCTGGTGGTATGGCAGCCTGTTACCAAAAACCCTATCAAAGCAGCGAGCTTTATTGCAGGGGAACTCTATAGATTATAATATTCTAAAACACTTTTTCATATGACAAAAGATCCAAAAACGATACTGGCGGCCGGCAAACGACTTTCCGTCGTTTCCCGTTGGCCGCAGCTGCTCGTAATCGAATGGAGTCGCATATATACGCTAGATAACAATCAACACCATAGAAACCATGCACTGACCTTCCCAATTACAATTTTTGCAAACATAATAATTAATTTGTCAAGTGAACGGTCAAATTAAACAAATATATTTTTCAAATAAAATTTCACTAAAAAAAGGTGTTGAATACAATTTGGTATTGCACACATGTCCTCAATTTTTACCCATCGTTTACTTCCCTAGACAGGAAGGCAAAAGAAACTGCCTCTCTGCGAAGACCGAGATGTCCGGTTTTTCTTTACATGTTCAATACTCGATTTGAACTCTCCAGGACAGGTAAAACGTTCCGAACTGATAAGAAACGTTGGAATTATCTTCGGTATGGTAACTCGAAAATCTTGGTAACGGGCTGTCGTAGTATGGATAGAGAATTAAAAACTCTTTCAAATGATGGCAGCTCACGCACCCTTGTTCCATTTAAAAATTTTAAAGGGGTAGTTGTTACTCCAAGGAGGAGGTATAAAATTATGCTCAAAAAATGTCATTTTTGAATTAAGAATTTACATGTTTTAGGACTTTACTCACAAATTGTAAATTACGTAGATAATGAATTTATAATAATAATAATAATAATAAACGTCTTTATTAATTCCAGTTCAAAATAGAAAGAAAATATAAATCCGTTACTTATGGACCCTACTTCGAATTGGCTTAAGCTATTTTTATTGTAAACTATACAGTAGTTCTAGTGGTCACCTATTAGTTTCATCATACTATGTCTGGTATATGATCAGCAAGAACCAGTAAAAAAGACACACAACTATATTTAAAAATATGGCGAATGCGCCAGGAATGACGGAAAACTGTTTAATCGAAATTAAATTAAAATCGCTATTTTCCCAGTTGCTGATACTGAATCTGATAACAAAAATTACTATTTCAACACGGGACATCCAATAGGGCTGCTATAATTCCAAAATTATTGCAGATTTACATGGTATTTAGTATATAGGTTATGAGAAATCTCTATTAACGACGTTAATTTCTTTTACTTTGTAGAATCTAGATGAGGTGACTAAAAAGGTAAATAAATTTGTTGAGAAAATTGAGGTGCGTCTAGAAATACGGTCACTAGAAATTATGGAAGAGAATTTTTCCGTCGCACAGAGAGGCCAATGCTATGAAAAGTTGTCAATTATACGAAATTTCATTATGGTCATAATGGTACAACTGTACCTAAAATTTCTAGTAATCTTACCCGGCTACCTGGAACCACCCTTACCTGATCGATAATTAGTCCAGTTAAAATGCGAGGGGGGGGCGTGAAATTGGAAACCAAAACGAGCTTACCTTACCGGTACGTTTTTTGGGTCGCTGAATCCGAAAATCGGAGTCCCGAGGGCTGGACTCTGTCCGTTCACCCTTAATTTGCAAAATACACCCCTTTTTAGGGATACGTTTTTTGGGTCGCTGATTACGAATTTCAGGGTCCCGAGTCCAAAAAACATTGCCAGCACCCTTAAATTTGCTAAACCTATCCTTAATTAGGGTATTTTTGCAAGATTCTTAGTAAACTGTATTTCAACAAACTTTTACACGTAGGATATAGTTTACTAAGAATCTTGCAAAAATACCCTAATTAAGGGTAGTTTTTGCAAATTTAAGGGTGCTGGCAATACTCGAGACCCGTAAATTTGTATTCAGCAACCCAAAAAATGTAATCTGAGACCTCAAATACATGAATTTGTTAGTATTTATGACGTAAGTTCAGAATATTTCACAAAAACACCCTAAAAAGGGGTGTATTTTGCAAATCAATGGTGAACGGACAGAGTCCAGCCCTCGGGACCCCGATTTTCGGATTCAGCGACCCAAAAAACGTACCGGTAAGGTAAGCTCGTTTTGGTTTCCAATTTCACAGCAAAACTCGCATTTTAACTGGATTAAATGGCCCATGAGCCTAAGTTACAACAGTCCAAACTTGCTCTTTGTGTAAGTTGGTTGTTGCGCGGTATTTATTTAAGCTCGTGATCGGTTGCATTTTTTTTAGTGTTATTTTATGATATTTACTTACTTTTTATTACTATAGCATCAGCAAGTACAGATAAGTCAACAAATATTGGCTAAAATAAACCTACTTTTCATACATATAATGCATAAAAAAAATCACCAATAACTGTTATTTGTACATGGCGTGAGTTAATTGAATCGTGAGTTATCCATAAGGTTTTAGTTGATTTCGGTGCACGTCCGAGCACTTTCTTTCTCATTTATAAACTAATGTCATGTACTTCTAGTACGCATAAAAATTATTATGCCATATTTTGCCTTTTGTACTTACAAAAAATCAAAAAACAAATAGTTATCTGAAATTCATATCGATATCGAGGAACATACATATTAATACATAATTTTGATATGAATATTTCAATTCTTTTTTTTAACATTCAGATATGTTTTCCTTAATAATCGAACATATGCTTTATTTCGATATTTCATTGAAATTTCCCAGAAACTTTTGGGTGCAGGGATTCCTAGAATTCACGGTTTATCTCCGACTAGATGTAATTAGAATCTTCTAATCCCTTTAGAATGGTACTTTTCAGGAATCCATTTATCAGAGTGGCCTAAGAATACTAACGTTCTTTATCTAAATATTTCCTATATTTAAATAATTTTCAGTAGATAAATATTTATATACAACTAAACTTAATTTCTGTAATCAAATTTATTTTTAAATTTAGGATCAAGCTGTACAGACCTGTTTCTTCGAGAAGATTCCTTTATAATAAAATGTGCGAATCCGCTCTAAACAAGTTAGATGGTCAAGTTTAGTTTTTAAATGAATATTTGCAAGAAGGAATGAAATGCCCAAAATCTGAAGTGGCGAATCTATTACTGAAATTGATATAAATGTCATAAAAAGGTTTAGAAGAATATTAAAAACAATAGCCAGCTGACACATTATAAATTTTGCCAAATTTTAAACCTACACCTTAGAAACAGCTCATTTGTTTGTGAAAATCTATGCTTGGTACCCTGTGCCCCCCACAGTACACAAAGTGCTTATTCATGGGTCTATTATGATAAAGAAAGTGCTACTTCCTACAGGCCAACGTAGTGAAGAAGCACAAGAAGCAAACAAGGAGTTCAAAAAATATAGGGAATCATTTTCAAGTAAATTTTCTCGTGAGAAGACTAACACAGATATTTTAAATAATTTCGAGTTTACGTCAACCAGTAAGACGAAAACGAGATTTAGTCAGTGAATTTATCCAGCTGCTCGATGCGCCCTCCTCAGACATTTCAGCGATTTCAGGAAAATAATCGGAAAGTGAAACAGTCAATGAGGAAGTGTCAGATTCAGATTAATTTACAAGTTGCATTTAAAATTTAACATGTATTTAAAACGCGGATTGTGTTATTAAATTTCGGCAATCTTTGAGTCACCCCTGCATATGCTCCTATTGTAAAATTAGTTATGGAACGTGGCTTTTAGTCAACAATTATTATTTTCATTTTCACGTACCTATAAACTGAAATAGAAAAAAACATAATTGAAATATGCATAATGTGTCACTCTGTATATAATAAAATGCACGAAAAGTCGACTACTTAATTTTAAAACCCCTCTATGCATTATGTACAAAAACACTTATAGATAATCGCTAGAAATAATTTTTGAGAACTTTTCATAGTATTGGCCCCTCTGTGCGTTGCCCAGTTAAATGAATCTAATTATTTGAGGTTGGTGTAATTAACAAATAAAATATTCGAAAGCATTTTTTGCTAACCTCAGTGTCAACATTAGGCAGTAAGTTAAATTAGTGGTTAATTGTATTATTTTGTAGATTTCTCGGATGTCATTTAGACGCAAGAATACAGGTGGCAGGAAGTAGAAAATAGACGAATTAAAATCATGTGTCTATCAAATGTTGATGCATTCGTTGTAATTTAAACAGCGTTACATAATTACACCTTACTGACTAGCAAAACAAAATTACAAGTCAGTATTTCACATAATGCAATCGAAAGAGACCGCCCTGTATAAAGTTATTGATATATATTAAAAATACATAAAAAACGAACCATTAAAAAATGGAGTTTTATCTACACCAATGGGGACCCTAGATATGACATGCTTTGCATTATGGCCATTTGTCAGCAAGCTAGGAGACATAATGACTTTTTTGGTTTTAAATAAATTCAAATTCATTCTTGTTTATACCACCACAAAGAACATAAAAACAACTATAATCTGAAATACAAATTTTTGATGTTTGATGACCCTAAACAATCGTCGATTCGATTTTCGAGTTTGCAACTGTTTTCTAGGAGTTATTGTAAACATTTTAACTTGAAACTTGGCATGGCGGTTTAACTCCACAAGGAGTATGTTCTTCTAAAGTGTTGCTAGAAGATGTGCATTATTATTCAAATTATCATCAATTGTTTCAAAATAGCTTCCTTGAAAAGTTTCGCGACTTGGCATTTTAGCCAAAAAGTTTCGCACAAATCTAGTTCTCTTCGCAATTTCAGTGTTACTAATTTGGGTCTGTTTCTTTATTGCAATACGGGTTTACAACCAGAGATATTTAACAAAAACCGCGAGAAAACAGGCTTCTGAATAATATTTTGTTTAAGCAAAAGCTTTCCAGCAATATATTTACTTCTTGAAATGTTTTCAACAAGTTCCAGTAAAATAAATTGATGTAGTAAGACAATTCCTTTCTAGGCAATTTAGACCCTTAGATTTACTCCACTATTATGCATTTTTAAGCGCGAATGGTTATAATTATTGAATTGAATACATAATTCTTGCTTGCAACTAGTTCTAGAATTAATCATGTCTGCCATTCTTGCTGATTTGCAAATAATGTAATACCTTAGCCTTAAGGTATTAATTAATATGCACGTTCCATTATTCTACAGTCATAGGTTACGGAGAATATATCGATTTACGAAACATAATACTATTCAATTCTCTAATTACTCGATTCCGAATTAAAAATGAATGAAGATCTATCAAAATTCGAAATGTGGTAACACTCATGACCTCGGGTGGCTATCACAGGGCTATTATATTTTTTATATAACATACCTAACGAATAATTTCTTCTTTATTTATTATAATTAAAGTAGGTAATATCCTCGGTAGTATTTATAGACCAATCGCAAAAGAATTTCTTGGGACAAAATGAGGCTGATGTTTGTGGTTTTCTTTAGTTGCTAGATTTCTAATTTAAGAAATGTAGCGAGATTGGCATTTTTCTGCTTAATTTTGTTGACTTTGTTCTATACGTCTTTAGGAACATTTTACACCGTCTCATGTTGGGGTTTAGGCCTTCTTTCTGCTTCGTTTCCTCGACTAATAGTTAACACAATTGCCAAAGAAGGCATCTGTTATACTTTTAATGAAAAAATACAGGGTGGCCATCCTAAGAAATAATTCAACTATTGTGAAAATTTGTAAACGTATATTCGGAAAACTTCTGTAATTAGCACCCTTCATTAATTTTTTTTCTGTCTGATAACCACTCTGTATATTTTCTAACCAAGGGTTATCAGGTGTTATTTTGTAGCAATAACTAATAACTATATTCCGATTATTATCTTCCTACGTCGTTTCTTAATTAATTATTTTGTAGACTAACAACCCTGTATAAATAAAGAGGGAAGTTCTATGGAAATACCTTTACCTATTTTTTAAAAACCATTTCATTCTTTTCGAAAACATTTTTGTCACACTTTTTAGTGGCCCAATTTGATGCAATTCTGCAATAGTTTTGCAATTATGACAGCCCTATTGGATTCACCATTTAGAAATGTCTAGTTTTTAACACCAGTTTGGAATTTGTTTCCTAACAACTGCGCCAAAATTTTTGTAGATGTCCGAACAGAAAAATATGCTGTCTGATTTTGGCTCAACAAATACTAGACAAATCTTGATGAAGCTAATATGAGTCCACCACAGAGCCATACTCTTCCAGATAAAAATAAATTCCATATAAATCGCTTACGCCATGTCATTGATATATTTGAACAAACATTGAAAATGGACATACATATTGGTAGAATTGAGAACCGCCTCCTTTAAATAAACATTACAGTTAAAGAAGCACTCCGACCAACAAGTAAATAATATCTGAAATCTATTTTGCATTAGCCAAACACGTTTAGTCGCTGATAGATGGACAATCAGCATAAGAAAGATACATCGGTTTAAGGATTCTTTTCAGCATACACTTCAAATGTCATGGCACTCTACATTACGCTGTATATTACTTGCCAGGCTTGCCACTGTACTTTAATGTTTCAACAGATGCAGTTGCCCTTTTTATATGCGTCCGTTCAAGCAATGATAACAAAAACATATACAAAATATGTTGTACGATATATTCCCGAAAGAAACTGAAATCTCATTTATGTAACGATTCTCTTTTAGAGACCTTTACTGCTACCAACTGTTTAGAACCCATTTAAAGTAATGCCTGCCCACACTATTAGAGAACTATATGTATAAATTCTGTGGAGTCTGTGACCAAAAATTCGTTTATTACACATTTAAGGAATTGAAGATCGAGTACTATTTTAGTGCTACACATACATTTTTTTTATTCGTGGTTCTCTAATAAACTTTCCTAATAAGTTTTAATTGGCTCTTTCCATTATTCTAGAATTTGATTGAAGGACAGACTATTTTTAAGGAATAAAGATACACTACATTATAGAAATTGTTTCCAAATAGGCTGAAATTTATTTTGATAACTGTACATTGGGTGTTTAATGGGAATGTACGACTATAACGAGAGTTACATTTCCCACAAAAATCACATCATCATAGACTAGGATAGATGGCAGCGAGGGAACAGACGTTCTTAAATTGCATTTAATATTTAAATAGTTCGATTTCATTTCAATAATCGCGAAGGCTTTCTGGCCAGCTCGCAGTTCTGATTTAAGTCCAACAGATTAAATACGTGGCAGGATAAATCAGGTAACTACAGGTGTCTTTCTACTTGGAAAGCATTGTCCCAACACGCCACAAAGAATCAATTTCTTTGTAACCAAACTGGAGACGTTGCCAGCAAACGAAATATGTTTCAACCCCTGCTATGAAATAAAAATGATTTTTATTTAAATATTATAATCCACAGAGGTTTTATGAAAAGCGGCTAACATAAAATATGTTTCTTTGGGACTTTCTGCCACATATATTTTTTCTTCTTTTTAACCGGTGCTCGGGAAACTTACAGAATATCACAATTAACCAGAATTTTACTCGGAAATAACCTCTACGCCTGTGATTTTTACGTCAAAGGAACAGTTAGAGGTTGCTTTTTTGACAAATAACACAAATAAGCATAAAATTAAAATTAAATATTTCGCCGACGTTTCGAAAACCTATAAATACATGTGGCAGGAAGTCCCAAAGAAATAGAAAAAATTAAGATAATGCCACAAATAACATTTAGACAATATAAAATATGTTACATTCTATACTGGCAATGAGAAAAATGACATCATTTAAAAGAATAACATATTTTTAATTTAAATTCAATTATCAATATAACAACAAATCAATAACGGAAAGAAAATAATAACTAAACGGAGTGTGTGAGAAATTGATTGGCTTCGGAATTGTCCATTAGCCACAGAAGATCTATATTGATTAAAATGGATTTATCGATATTGAAGCTTTACGCAAAAAGGCTACTGTGGCATCGTAAATTTCTCTATTTTCCGTACTTAAAAGGGAAACTATGTTAGTGGGAAAGTGCACATCTAATGGTTTTAAACAAGTTTCAAATTCTTTTCTGTTTTGTGAATGACGGGCATAGGAAAAGAAAATATGGCTCATATCGCTCAGAGAGGCGTTGTCACATGAACAATATGGAGTATCATTATACCTATTTTAAAAAGGTGTGCTGGAGAGCATCCATGGTTCAATTTGAGGCTAGTAATTGTTGAGGAATATTGTTTATTAACTGCAAATTTTGATATATGAGGAATAGATGTGGGAAGGGCGGGATGTATTATAAGGTAGGGGTTCTTAGAAGACAACATTTTCTAACCATATTTCTTCCCAATTTTTCCTAATGTTTTGTTTTAGAACTGAACAGAACACAATACTTTAATTGGGAATTTCTAACTGTCATAGTAATTGATATTTGTGACAAAAAGAATCCTTGTTACATTGTAACACTTACTGTAATAATTGTTTAAAGTTTTGTTCATTTTAATTCATTCAAAATACAATACCGATGCGATGTCTCAGTTCCGTATCCGTCGCAGCTAATAAAATAAAGCAAATGTAGCTATTAATAACACCCCAATTTGTGTAAATATTATTTACCAAATCTAATGAAGTCAAACTTAGTTACTGAGTGGTTATTTAATTGGCACATTTGTCCCTACCGAGAATTTGGAAAAGCGCTTGTGAGATTTCTTGCGTTACGAGATGCAGCTCCAACCTATTGAAACCACAATGTAGAATGTTCAGTGGAATATAATTAAGTAACTGTGGGGAACGTTTCGAGACTCATTTGAGATAGTATTCCCACACATTTACGCTAAAAATTATTGAAATTATTGGAAGAAAATCAATGCTTTCCTCTAAATCACCTAGACTAAGTAGTAAGTAAGGTGGATTTTGACGAGATGATACTCACTCTCTCTAAGACTTCTTTGACAAGAAGAAACTGAAACTCCAACTGCAAAACTTCTGTTATTTTGATTGTGTTTTTAGCAAAGGTACCAATTTGAATTAAATTGTCGCCTCAATTCCGTCTTAAACATTAAGAGTATTGAACTTCCTCGATTTTCATAGCATTGCCTAGGTATGTGTCAAATTTATTTGTGTTTATGAAAAAAATATTGTTCAACCCCTATATCTCCTTCGGTTAACATCTTAAGGGTTTTAGATTTTTTTAGTGTGGCAGATGGTAGGTGCCATAAAAAAGTATGAAACCTTGGCCTCTAGTATATATACAAAATCCCATGATGCTGGACTTTTAGTAGTTTGCTTCACCTATTTACCCCTGTTTACCCACAACTCTTCAATGGAATGAGCTCAAAATTTAGTTCCAGATCTTGTTACAATACATGCGTGTACCAAATTTCAAGTCAATATCTTAAATCGTTCCAAAGTAATCGTGTGTCTTTAAGTTATAAACAAATTTAAAATATCTACGTTTCGTGACATTCCAAGCTTATTTATTTTAACAGAAAAAAAACTTTTTTTACCTATTATACTCCTACTCCACTAAATGGAAGAATCAGTAAAATGATGTATTGGATTGATTTGAACTTTTATTAGATTCTCAAATTGCTGTTGAAAATTGCTTAGGTCTCCGTCAGTTAATCTTACGTACCGAAACACTCTACAGTTTGCAAGTCTTAACGGATTCATTTGATATTTTCTAATTGCTTCGTCTATTGTCAATATGGAACCCTATTGAATTTTATAATGGTCCGTCGAGTAATTATAAATAATTACACAGGTTTACGAAAAAAGAAAAAAATGTCCGTCCAGTGGGATTCCATTACCGTACCACGAAGGTTTTTGACGTGTTGGTCACGATGCCGTAGTCCGTTTGGCGTTATCACAGCAGAATTTCAAGAAAACCTAACCTAAAAGTGCTAAAAATATCTTTTTCTCCTTCTTTCATGAACAAATTAATTCTCAACAGTTTTTCTTCAATTTTGTTACTCGGGGGTTTTTGTGGGTCACTGATCACGAATCTGCAGTCAGAATTTGATAATTTCTAAATCCAATATGGCGGATTCCATATGGCGGATACTAAAATCCAGAAATACATCATAATTTGAAAATTGTTGCCCAAAACTTATTACTTGGGGGTTTATGAGGTCTCTGATTAAGATGCTGACATCCAAATTTATCCATTATCAAATCCAAGATGGAGGATTCAATATGGCGTATGCAAAAATTCAGAAATTTATCAAATGTTAAAGAATATGGCCCAAAAGTTGTTATTCGGGGTGATTTGGGATCGCTAAGCACGAATTTAAAGTCAGAGGCCCGCAGCGCCCCTAGGGGAATTTTTGGACCCATAATTTTTTTCAACAGTAGGAAGTTTGATATAAAATATACTGTATTAAAAATGTAGGCTTTAGAAGGATCCGTCATATTTGATCCGTTATCTTAAACTTAAAACTTTTCAAATTCTGACTATAGATTCATGATCAGCGATCCCAAGAACCCCCGAGTAACAAAATATGGCCAAAGTATTGACTGAATTAATTTGTGCATGAACGTAGACGAAAAAGGTATTTTTAGCACTTTTAGGTTCAGTTTTCTCGAAATCCTGAAGTGATGGCGCAAAACGGCGTCAAAACCCCTAGGAGTACGGCAATGCAATCCCATTGGTCGAATATTTTTATTGTAAACCTGTGTTATTTAACATTGTCTTGCAGGCCATTTCTCTCGTTCTCGATGCATATTGGATAAATGATAATATTAGTGTTGCCAAAACGGAAATATGGAAATAATTCGTTCGCTCTAAATAAAAAACGGAACAATTAATTGGTCTTAATTTTTTATCATATTATCACTAGATACACATGTTCATAAAATATGAAAAAAATTTAATAAGTGTAGAAAAGATTAGTTTTTTTCTAAGACTTTATCATCAAAATGTGATAATTGCAGTAGTAAATATATCAAGCGGGAAAATTTCTTCTCGTTCGAAATGCATACCAAATATATTGGGAGAAAGTAAAGATGGAGGCAGCTTTCTCAATTGATACATTTATTCTAAGACTAGTAGTTTTCGAAAAAAATGCTTATGAAAAATTTTGTTTAATTAACTAAGGTTACGCGTATGTAGACCAGTCAAATGAAAAGTTTTGCAAAACCATAATTTCAACCATTACAGATCATTACACCATTTGTTCCCTGCTGGGAGTTTGAACAAGATTTCAAGTTATAAACAATTAAACTTGTGAAAATGATAGAAAGCTGAATGTCTGAATATTCGACTTCACATACTGCTAAATCGACAGCAGATGTAGAAAAAGTGCTCAGAACCTTTTTCTAGAGCGTTAAATTTCCTTTAAAAAAGTCCGGGACAGCAAATCTCTGTGATG
Source organism: Stenurella melanura (assembly GCA_963583905.1). Lineage (NCBI taxonomy): Eukaryota > Metazoa > Arthropoda > Insecta > Coleoptera > Cerambycidae > Stenurella > Stenurella melanura. Next base: position 124,478,069 of record OY757314.1, read on the forward strand.
AATAGTTGAAGCTTTATAATAAATTGAATGTTTACCATTTTTCTACTGCATACCCGTCAGCTGTATACGCAGCGCGCATGACTGACTGACACACCCGTACGCCGAGATGATGTTTTTACTAGTAATGTCAATTGAAGCACCAGCTTCTGAGTCATTGTTCAAAAAATTAGTTAAATGTAGCTTTAGTGGAAGTTGTGACTACAGAGAAACTGAATTGAAATGTTCAAGTCTCTGTAAAAATTGTAAGAGCGCAACATGCTCGAGATAATCACAATTGATATAATAATAATAATAATAATAATAATATCATTTATTTTCCTTAAGAAAATACATTTATTTGTATAGGAAGAGTCAAAATGTATCACTTACTAAGTATGTTAAATTCTTATACAAAATTACCTAAAGTGTGAGTAATAACATAGTAAACTATTACAACTTCTCTTTCTAGAAAAAAAAAATAAGAAGTCACAAAAAAACTTACACACTAAAGCGTAGGTACAGAAAAAATCCGATATAGAATAAAAACATTTATTTAGTAAAAATGCTTTTAGTTATTTAATATAAAATTTTCTTGATTTCTAAATTTGGATATTGGAAGAAGAAGAGAATGAAAAATCATCACCAAAAGAAGGGGAGAAACATTTACGAATGGAAAGTAGACATTTGTCTCGGGACGCGAAGTATTATGGGTTCACTTATCTACTACAAGAAACTTATACTGAGGAGTAAGAAGAAGAAGAATATGAGCAAGAAGAAGAGAAAAATACATCAGTTGAGCATAGAGAAGAGGAAACGGAGAAGAACGTTTATTGGAAGAATAGTTGTTGTCCATATGATTGAATACATATTTTGTTATTTCTAAAAATTTGTACTCATAAATTAAACTTATTTTTTTCAATCGTGGACTTTTTTTAAAGAAATTTAACGCTCTACAAAAAAGAATCTGAGCAATTTTTCTCTGTCTGCTGTCGATTTAGCAGCAATTGAAGTCGAATATTCAGATATTCAGTTTTATATCAATTTCACGAATTTGATTGTTTATAACATAAAGCCTTGTTCAAATAACTCCTAGAAAAATTGACCACGAGAATTAGCAGAACATTCCTAATCGTATGGTATTGGTCTGTTATACCCGCAAATATTCGTAGAAATGGGTCTGATTTTTGCTTAATTTGACTGGTCTAATACCACTTGTCGGACAAAATAACTTGCGAGGTGTGCACTTTTGTTATTTCCAACGATTTTTATTTTTAATTAATTTCTCTGTTTGTTGCCTGGTTCATTATAAAAGACTCAATTAAAATGGGATGTGATTATATATTTGTTTGTCTTTCTAATATATCAAAACACCTAGCATTGCTGAATAAATTGGAGGGGATAAAAAGGCTTGCATTTTAATTGAATTAGGAGTGAATGACTCTTCGAGCTGTAATTCCAATAATGGAAATACTTTTGGCAATATAGAAATTTAAAATTATCTAAAATCCACGCCTGCTACCTGAACTTTATTCCTACACATGATTTGAATGGTGTGATTAATTTAATTAGCTTCTAAAATTCCTGAAATTACTGCCAATGTTATGAAAACCCCCAATCACAAATTTCAAAGTTCAGTTTAATAACGTTTTAATTAAACATCCAAAGCTCAAGTTTTATGGTTAAATTGTTATTTAAAGGAGTAAGTGTATTATATTAATTGTATATAAGACGTTTTCAACGAAAGGTTGTCTTTTCAGATAAATAGCGAGTCTCGAAAGAAATTTAATTAACTATTTTTTTAGGTAAATACATTTAATAAAATATATTCCTTTGATTATTATGAAAAATTTTAAAAATAATTTACTTTTAAATTAAGTAGCAAGCAAGTAGTAAAAATTATGAAATAAAATTTCACCGCTGCACGGCTAGTCCAACCAGTATGGATGAAATCCCTATGTAAAATGTCGCCCGACGCACAGTGGGGCTGAAAAAGAAATTAACATTCAAAACTATCTACAGCCTTTAATTGTTGTCCAATCCCAAAATATATTTTCTTAAATAAAGGTCAGACTTCTGCCTACAAAACAGTCGAGGCAAATTTTTGAGGAAAATCGAGATTGAACTTACATATGTCATTATAGTTGATCAAAATTGGTCGAATAAGTAGAAGAATCAAAATAATTACATAAATTGACCAAATTATAGCTAATTTTTTTCCTAGTCGGTATTTAGTAAATAAACAATAATAATAAGAAAAAAAGGTACTTAAATAAGGGGTTGAGAATAAGTAGAGCTAGAAATAAAATATTTCTATAAAGGAAGTAAATATTTCTAAAATTCGGGAATATTTTAACTTGTGACAGATCTCGACCATATTTTGGCCAATTTTTTGGTGAGAAGTCTTAGGACACTTTTTTTTAGAGAATATTCTTATTTATTTACTCAAAACCGATTAAGAAAAGAAAAAAAATAGCCGTAATTTGGTCAATTTATGTAATTATTGTTATGTATTAAACCCCCTTGAAACTGGAGATTGATACGCCTATGCCTAATAGAAACCTGTAGAAAGAGTTAGAGTTTTCTAGAGTGTGGTGGGAGAAGATTCTCAATTGTGTTCTAGATGAGTCTGGAGGCAATTTCAGTGTATATAAGGCGCGATTGCTGGCGGAAGGGGAGAAGTTTTACTAAAGTAAAGTTTAGTAGCGAAAGTGAGGTTATAAATTCGAAGGCTAAATTGTAAACATTGTAAAAGTTAGTTTAGAAGTATTTGTGTTATCAGTAAATTATTAAATAAAGTGCTAGTGGTTTACCCCTTGTTAAAATTATTTAGAACCCACGGATTCATACAGAGTGTTTCCTAAGAGGTGGAAACACGTAACATTATTTGGATTACTCTGCTTATTCGACCAATTTTGATCAACTATAATGACGTATGTAAGTTCAATCTCATTTTTTTTTAAATGTGCCTCGACAGTTTTGTAACCAGAAGTCGATTATTAAAAAAAATATATTGTGATTGGATAAAAATTAAAAGCTGTAGAGAATTTTGAATGGTAATTTTTTTCAACCCCACTGTGCAACGTCAGCGAGCTTCTGAAGTTTGGTGGGGGTCATTGGTGAGTGAATTGATCAATTTTCGGCACATTGCCCAATCGAAGTTCGCCGCCATCTTGGAGGAAGAGTTAAGTACCGCGTTTTTCAAATATTTCTACTTCTGTTAAGGCTACTTCAAAAATAGATACAGCGTAAGATTTTCTACGATTTATGTACTATTCATTTTTATCATAGCACTGCTGGTTTTTTATTTATAGCAAGAGAAAGCATAAGACGATATAGGTAATTCCTGCGAGAACATTGTTCAACATGAGAGCTGTAGAGCAGGTCTATTTTATTTATATATTTTTTGGAACGATAGTTTCCACTATAGTGAGCCGCAAAGTCGACATGTCAGCACATGGCAGTAAAGCAAAATTGCTTTACATGATTGGCATAGTCACTGTATAGTACAATTGGTATAGTGAGGACATCGATCATCTCGTGTTACTAACGGGACTGAATCAAAACGAAAACCCATCAAAGCTACAGAAACTTGGGATTTGCTGCACATACTAGAAGCTAAGGTCTCAATTTTTTTTATGACATTTATAACCCCACCACCATTCCCACTCTATTATTAAAATTTGGTACATGTATGCATTATAACGAGATCAGGAACTAGATTATATTTTGAGAATATTCTGTTGAAGGGTTGGGGGGTAAATAGGAGAAAATAAGTAAAAGTAAGGTAGTAAGTATCCAGAAACTTGAGATATGGTGTGTATTCTAGAAATTACGGTAATTTTTTATGACATCTACTACCCCTACTTCAGTATTAAAGGGATTAATGAAATAAAATTTGCAACCACAACTTCTCAGCTGGCTGCCGAGGAAGCTATGAAAGCGTAGCAACCAGTTAGCTCAGGGCTGGTCGAGGGTCACTAGGTGGCGAGAAGAGTTATATATTTTTGTTTCTTAACAATTATTTGCTTGTCAAATTTACTAAACAAAACTTTAATAAACTATACAAATTTGGACGCCAGCGTATTCAGTAAATAACACTCTTGCAAACTTTATCAGGGGGAGAAAACAATCAAAATCAAATATAAAACAAATAATATATTAACATAAGTATAAAAGAGTGAAAATTTTACAACACTTTACAATTTAGTAGAAATATTAATGGTGAAATTTGATTTAATTAGTTAAACAACAAAAATTTAGTTTAGAAAAAAAATTAAATTTGAATATTAACAAAAAAATTACAATGAAACGATCAACTGGTTTACAAATTATCTTCTGACCAAAAGTTGAATTTTGCACATAAATTTGGCTACTTAGCTTAGCGGAGACGTGGAATCCCGACGAGGTCTGTTCCTGAAGATGGCCACGGGTACCCGGGAAGGACGTAATATTCAGGTCCTGACAACGCTGATTTCCAGGAGACGCTGCGTCGGAATAGTATCCAATACTTTTAGGATAACTCCAAATATTCAAGTTATGCCTTGTGCCTTGCTTCAATGGTGGTTTGGTCCAGGATTTTACATGAAAAAGGGGAATGTAAAGAACCAGTTGATAATATAAAAACTTTAAAATGGTGGGAAAAAAGAGATACAAGAAAACTCCAAAAAACTATGGTGACGAAGGTCACTGCAAAATCAAACTATCAGCAATTGAATAAAAAACCTGAGTCTTGATAAAATTTTACTTTACTCTACTACTGAAAATGTATGAATAAACTACTGATTAATATAATATATGAAATTAATAAATAAGAAAACTCTACTCTCATGAAATTTTAGCCGTTTACAAAATGGCTGACTGGTTATGACCAAAAACTTGAATGAAGGTAACAAAATTTAGTTAGAATTAGAGAGAAAATAGGTATCTGAATTACTATCTGAAAAAAACTAATACTGTAACAAATATAGCAAACAGAATTATGGGTTTAATCTCCCAAAAAAATTAACTAATAAAAAATGATATCTTAACCTCTTGTACTAACACGAGGTTAACTAAATGCGACAAAATGACTTTGGGTTTCGACTTTTAATGAGATAAGATTGTCTACACACGATTAAGAAACAAAGATTCTAATTTATCCTTTGATTAATTTCCGAGTTTAATCCTCGTACAAATAATCTAAATAATGACAAACACCACGGTATTGTGTCTCAAGCGACCACAAAATACAAAATTGCCGCGATAATTAATGAATTGGCATGTGTCCAAATGGACGCCGACATCACACAAACATGTGTGTTAATAAAATTAATTATTATACGGAATATCCTTTAATTCCCAAAAATAACTATACAGCAACGTTAACTCAATAATATGACATCATTTAATAATCAAATATATTCAAAATATCAAAGGATTAAAGAAATAAACGTGAAAATTCGTTAAAGAACAAGTAACAAGTCTTTACTCACCAAGGTCGAAATCAAAAGTGAACTAGCAGGGATATTTCAAATGATGCTTCTACCGCGTTTGCGCACTTGTTGACTTCCGGTCGCTATTTCGGCGGGTAATTCAAATTTATTTAGCACGGGTGCTTAAACGAAAAAATTATTTTTTCGTTACAAATTATGATTTAGTGTGTACTAGAGCAAAAGTTCTCAAAGAAATTTTGGCATCACGCACCCTCAGCCCCATGAAACGTCAGTCAGTTGAAGAGGTATTGAAATGGCACGTCGTATTATGGATTTTAGACGATTTCAAATATTACAATTATTAAAATTCTATGAGCAACTATTTCCACACGCTGGAGTGCAAATATAATATCAAGATACTTTCTTCTGATGAAACTTGGATAGGAAATCTGGATGTGGAAGTAGTAATTCTTTAGGAATTCGTGGTTTCTTGGCTGTTAGTATTTTTTACAAATAAATATTTATGTCTAATATATTCTTTTTTGATTTTGTGGAAATATTGTGGTTTGTTCCAGAATAATTTTATTGCCTAAATATATTGTTCAAAAGTTCAAAACTGTCCTATGGGTGAACTATAAATATTATGCATTACATAGGATGTACCTTACAATTTTATATACCTGCAGACATGTTATCTTATTTTGCTTTTGTAACTTTTTGCTTTGTTAATGCACAATGAGCATTATTATTATTATTTACAAAAAAGCGTGTAAAACGCACTGACACCCCTTATTTCCACCATCTACACCAGCAAGGTAGTTACGCTTTTGTCTATACGACTACAGAATGTTAGCTAATCAGGTATTTTTATATGACTGAAAATTATTTTTGCTGTATTAATAGTTTGTTTCAACATGTTGATATGTGCTGCCCAGTCTAAGCTGGTGTCAATATTTGGATCTAAAAACTGCTGATCTTAACATAAAAATATTAGTACGGAAGCCCGTTACCAAGATTTTCCAGTTACTACAGCGAAGATAATTCCAGCGTTTCTCATCAGTTCTGGGAGAGCCGAGAAGAGAAGTTCAGGGTGGCGGAACTTTTTACCTGCCCTAAAGGGTTCAAATCGAGCTTTGAACATGTAAAGAAAAACCGGTCATCTCGGTCTTCGCAGCAAGGCAGTTTCCTTTGCCTTCTTGTCGAGGGAAGTAAATGATGAGGAAAATTGAGAAAACGTGTTCAATACAAAATTGTATTCAACAATTTCTTTTAATGAAATTTTATTTTAAAATATTTTTTTAAGTTTGACGTACATTTGGAAAATGTATTTTTATATTTGCAAAAGTTGTAATTGGGAAGGTTATTGCATGGTTACTATGGTGTTGATTGTTATCCAGCGTATATACGCGACTCCGTTCGATTTCGAGCAGCTGCGGCCAACGGAAAACGACGGAAAGTTGTTTGCCAGCCGCCAGTATCGTTTTTGGATCTTTTGTCATATGAAAAAGTGTCTTGGAATTTCATAATCTATAGAGCTTCCCTGCAATAAAGCTCGCTGCGTTGATAGGGGTTTTTGGTAACGTGCTGCCGTACTATATTAAAAGATGCCTGAGCTAATGCCTGTCTAAAAAAATTGTAGGATATATTCCTCCAAGGGTTGTACATATATGATATATAAAAGATAAACATTTCATTACAAACACGCATTGTGAAACGAATCTCAAACAAAAGCTCTCAAATTGCAAAAGCGACACTCAATACTCCATATCTTTACGCACGATATGTAATAAAATATTTCTTTTATAATCTATTTACGTCTGGTGTCTAAGAATCATAAGTGAAGTAATTCTAAGTGTAGGCAAACAAAGAATCCATCAATATCAATACGTTACAATGATGGATATTTGCAAATATTTGTTTCAACCAGCTATTAATTTTGAAAAGAATCTCAATAAATGCGCCGCCATAGATGATAACAATATATGTAAGTCAACAAACATCAAACGAGTTTACCTACAAAATTAGTCTTGTTATCTGTCAATTAATCAATACGAAATACGTTACACCAAAGAAACCATAATTGTTGGGCGGGTGGGATTTAAAACGGTCTATAGATTGGCAAATTAGAATCCAGGAGGTGCAACAAACTTTGTGAAAAGTGTTGAGGAAAATTAGCCAGGGAAAACCTTCATTAAAACTAGACGAAGTTTAAAGATGATTATTAAGCAACTCTGCTGAATATTCCTGGATACACGAGAATTTTATAATAGTCGCTTAATGGGAGTTTGATTTTTCAACAATTACTCATATTTCTATATTTATATGATTTAAATTTTTACGATGCGCAGACAGTAGTTCAAAATGACGATTTTTGGAGTAATATAATAGCCTAAGAGATGACTACGGAAATTAAAAATGATAAGGTGCTTTGAAAATTTTTATGTAAAAACCCTCCTTACTAGCTGAAAAGTACATAGCTTTGCAGCCAGACGTCCATACCGGTGAGGGAAGCGTGGGCGGACCATCAAACGCGTTAATTTTTCATCAAAATAAAATCTTTGAGTGCAGCTCTGAAATTTTGTGTAGTTATAGTTTTTCACTGTAGAAATTGCTTAAAATTGTTGCCAGAGGTCTAGGTCGGGGATTAAACGTTGCTAGAAGTCGGTAAAGTTGTAAGAAAATTGTTCAAATTATTGAAATATGACATTGGTCAAAGTGCAGTTCTGGCGATTTTGTTTTTATATTTCAAATCTCCCTGTTCTTATTAACGTACCAGTGACATTAACAAAAACAAATCAAATTGAGAAACATCCAAAAATGTTATTTTTCGTTCATCCTATCGGCTCGAATTTTCGATTCCGCCCATGCAGTTAACGATGGCGTGAAAATGCCAATTTCGATCTTTAGTAGAGTAGCAAACCAATGAAAAACGGCTATTTGTGAAAGAATGTTGCAGCTTGGTATACTTATTAGTAGTGCCCTAAAGAATCATTTTCGAAGGAGCGCCATCTTCAGGTACCATTTGGATCCAAAATGGCGGCTGATTTCTAATAATATAATAAATACGATTTTTTGGTAAATCCATTGACTTTATAAAAATATAGTCTTATACAAAGTTGTTGAGCTTTGAATAGCCAACAAAAAAGTATTTCGGGCATTTCGCGATTAGAATAGAAATAAAGCAGTTATTTAATAAAATTCAAAATTTGTTCTTTCTTTACATAATCATTTATTTATATGTAGGCTTTTAACAAATATTAATTTAAATCCCACTTTCCCTTACAAGAAGTACATAACAACGTGCCACCTACTTTCTTACAAGCACATATATTTTGTTTACAGTTCTTTTTGCAGCGGCACCGTATCAGTTGCCCCAAGGCTGTGGACATCTCAGGTAAAGTTGAGCAGTATGGTGAATAAATACCATCTTTTTTACACCAACTCCAAGATTCAGTATCTGACAAAGTAGGTAGGATTTGTTTCCAGTGATTGTCCCCATACATGGCCACTTTGGTACGTGGCTCTTCGAGTATGTTGCTCTAAAGCGGCTTTAGAAGGTGAAAGGTTTGCAGTATTTCTTCCCTTCGACGTGAAAAATTCCTTTCGGGCATCGTTAACTTCAAAGCAGTCGGATGTTGAACAATACATTAAGACAACAAATCTTTGCAACAAATTGAAAACGTGGTTAGAAATAAATCTTTGCGGCTTAGACATAAAAGAAAAAGCTTCCGTTACCTCAGGGAGAATTTGCCAGGTCTTCCAAGCAGTCAACTTTCCCTTGCCTGAGAAAAATGAGACGGTATCACATCCCGTGCCGTGAATGCACGAAAACCTAACAAAGCTTGACATTTTTGTTGACCCAAATGTGCAGCTACCCCATTAACACATATTATTCTAAAGTGTTTATTGGCACCAAAGTGAACGTATAGAGTTTTCAATCCTTGCACATACAACCGATGAAAAAAAGCAGTAGCTAACACTACAACATCGGTGTCTACTGTTCTTATGCAAATATGTTTCCAATCTTGACGGATGCAGTCCTGTACGTGTAACATAATACGTGTATCTGCTTCTTCATAACTGCAGAGCGATAGATATGAGTTTTGGGAATTTCGGTTTGAAATGATCCTATCGTCAATTGTGCATAGTGTTTCCACAGGATAAAGAATGGATGATGTTGTACATTCATTGGTTAGAAAGTGAAACAGGTCTGTTTTATTGTCTGTGTTCCTAAGAAAATCCGATCAGTTTTTAGGAAGTATAACATTACCACCAACCTGTCGTCGCGTTCCTCCTCCACGAGTTTCTCCAGTGCGATGTTTCAAATTATTGCAGAGTATTACCCTTAGGCAATAAAAGTTGTACCAATCCAGGCCCATCATAGACCACACAATCATACTGAAATTTTGATGTTTCTTCTGTCTGAAGTAAATTTGGCATAGCATCGGTTTCTTCTAAAAGAAGAGGTACGTCATTAAGTACATTTTCCAGAATCTTAATTTATCTGATGATCTCTGGACTCCGTTTAAAGATAGAGCTGTTGGGAATGGTTGATTCTCACGTGCAAAAAAATCATCCAACTCTATGTCACGATTTGAACATACTATGAAAAGTCTAGAGAATAAATCCACATCAGATTTCAGATTTACAAAATAAGCGAATTTGATTCGCTTTTATTAGATCATATATGGATACCTCTCTGCTTCTTAAGCGTTCATCAACAAACTTATTATATAGATCTAGTCCACGTTTCTTTGTAAATAAAAACAACAGAAATAAATTATGTATCGCGGAAATAACCATGTATGAAGACCTACCTAAAATATTATTTATTGTTATTTTGGTATCAATGCAGAAAAAGTCTCTTTTGGTTTCAAGAAACGTTATAAGGTCTGCGCCATTGCCTGCTAGAATAGTAGCGGAAAATTGAAATAGCTAAACATGTCCGATTAAAGCGACAGGCGCCCGTCGTCGTTTGCAATAAATTTTAGCAACATTGTGTGCTATGAATAACAAGTAAACTTTATTTATAACAATTTGAAATAAATAAATAAATCACAAAAAATAAAAGGCATCATGTTTAATTTTCGTAAATAGTGGCCTTATTTTAAAAACCATCGCAAAATACAAAAAATACTTTTTTGTTGGCAATAAAATAGGCAATACTTTTTAATTACACTTTTTTTATGAAGTTAATAGATTCGCCAGAAAAATACCTCAATTGATTTCTTGAAAATGGCGGCAATCTTGAATCCAAATGGTAACTGAAGATGGCGCTCCTTCGAAATACGTTATTTACGGTAATACCAGTTGGTGTGCCAAACGGCAATATTCCCTCACTAATAGCCGTTTTGTATCGATAATTGTATTCTTGCGGTTCTACTGCTTTCGATATCGACATTAGGAAACCTTCCTGCTGGTGTATTTATTTAGTTGTGAATATTTAAAAATGTCGTATTTTGCTTTTTCCGACGAGACTAATTGAAATGTCAAGTCCACCCTAACCGCAGCACCTCGCGTTAAGCGACTACATTCACAGCAGAGTTCTCGGTTCGAATTCTGTATGGGTGTACTTTTTTTAATTTGTTTGGAACTTTTTGGCTGATATATCTTATCCTAAAATTACATCGCATTTGTTTATTTATTTATTTCTACTGTTAAAAACTATAACTACACAGAATTTCAGAGCTGTACTCAACGAGTTTATTTTAATTGAAAATTAAAGCATTTGATCGCCCGCCCACGCTTCACTTCCCGGGATGGACTTCTGGCTGAAGAGCTATGTACTTTTCAGCTAGTGAGCAGGGTTTTTACATATACATTTTCACTGCACCTTATCATTTTTAATTTCCGTAGCCAGCTCTCTGTCTATAATAACACAGCCGCAAATAAAGAGTACATGGATTCTGCGTTTTATGCTGAATCCAAATCCCTAGCCTTTTTTGAGGATTACCAAGAGTATTGTTTGATTTTAGAACTTGGTCACGATCACTTAAATAGTTTTAAAAAATATCTAGTACCAAACCTCGAATACCATAATGTGACACAACACCAATAAGTTTTTGGTAGGGCACTATATCAAATGCCTCTGCCAGGTTAATAAAAACTGCTATACTTCTTTTATCATTATTTAGGCTATTTGTAATCTCAGAGTTGAGGAGATACATGGCGTCGGCTGCGCTTACATTTTCAGTAAATCCAAATTGATTGCTATCTAGGATGTTATTACTCTTGAAAAAATGTATTAGTCTGCCCTTACGACGCTTCTCTAGAATTTTTGCAAAATTATTTATCAAGATAATAGGGCGATAGTTTTGTATTTTATTTTTTGAGCTCTCTTTGAAAATAGGTGTCAACATAGATTGTTAAAAATATTTAGGTACATGACTCGTTTTAATGATACGTTGATAATGCGCGATATTTGCTGAGTGATTTTAGCGTGTGCCAATTGAATGATTCTTGTTGAGATACCTTCTATGCTAGGGGCACTGTCATTTTTTAGAGAAGAATGTGGTTTGTAACTTCATTTTCGGTGGCTGGTTTTAGAAATACAGAAGCTGTACAATAATAATCATTTAGGTTAAAAGGATTATGGGCCATGTCTATTTTCTTTTTCATTTAAGAATCAATATTTATACAATAGTCATTACAGTAATTGGGCATCTCTGTCTTATTTTGATATTCACCGCTGGTTTCGTTAATGATTTTAAGATTTGTATTTTTAGTTTTTTATTAGTAGCATCAGATATTATTTGGTACATTTTTTTTAATATTAAATTTATTACTCTCAATTTGTAATTGTAATAGTTGTACTTTTGTTTTTTTTATTAATATATTTAATCGGTTTCTATACCATTTGTAGTATTGTTCTAGTTCGAGGTTATGGTTTTTCAGTTTTTTTTTAAATTGTCTTTATGTTTTATTGAAGTTATTAAACCCATTGTTGTCCACTATTTCTTTTTTTTGTTTTGTGTGTGTTATTTTTGGCTTTGTAGTTTTGGAATTAAAATGCGATGAAAAATTAAAATAAAGGTGTTTGTTGCCTGCTCAGAATCGTTAGAGTTTAAAACCCCAGACCAGTCCTGAGAAGAGACTTTGTATTTAAATAATGTTAGATCTAATATGTCATAGGTGCTAACTTTATTTTCCGGAGCGTTATTTGCAAATTGTTCATAATTAATGTTTAACGTGATTGGATATGAATAATCTGTTATATCCGCATCTAATATAAAGACTTCAATTTTATGTTATCTGGATTAATTTTTGTCCTGACAAGTAAATGATCTATACAAGATTCTGTTTCAGAGGCCACCCTTGTGGGAGAGTTCATATAGGATATGCTTTAAGGAACGGTCTATAATAACATTTATTTATTTAATTTTAGATCATGTACAATGTGTACTTGAAGTAAAAAGATTCATTATATTAAATATAATGAATCCTTTTTTTCCCTTAGAAGGAATAGTTTCGAACCTTGATTACAAGAAATGCGACGACGTATTAGGATACTATGTATTGTGAGTTCTAGAGATAAAGAAACCTCCAAAAGACAAAATCTAAACTGATTTGATTGTTATTTGAGAATCCACCTAATTAATGTCTATAAAAAGAAAAAAATTACTTAATAGACCCATAATATACATAATTTATCGAGGTAGCACAGTGCGATTTCGTCGTCATAATAAATGCGGATCATCTTATAATAATATAATACACTCCTAGGCGCGCCTAGGAATGTTTCGTTGTGGTTTGTGGGACAGTGACGCAACATCACGCATATTTGGGAGACCTGCAAACAGCAGTATCGTTCCATATATATTAGCAACATTACTAAATGTATACCTCTGCTTGCTAATGTATAGAGTCTCTGAGAGGAGTGCAACACTTGCCAATCTTAAACGCATTTTCTTGAGTAACGTTTGGTAGAACCGTTCCATTAAAAAACATTGCTGCATCTAAAGAAACGGTGTTCGAAAATTATGACATATACCTCATTCAGTTTCTTGGAAATACTTAATCTTTGAAATGTTTTTCGCCCTTATTCTGAATTAGAATTGAAGCCTATACCGGGTGAGTCACGAATTGCACTCGCCCCGATATTTCCTAAAATATTTGGAATAGAAAATTGAAATTTGGAGGCCTTATTACACGACTAAAATGCCATCTTTTCAATAAAAAATCAAGTTTGGTGCACATCCGGTTTGACCGGAAATGCCCACAACTTTCGATTTTTAAATGGAACACCCTATATATTTTTACATTTTTGGAATCTAGAGGAAATTTTGAATACAATACATCCATTTTGGTCACTTTTTGATAAACATTAAAAATTTTATTGAAAAATCTATTTCTGAATCCAAAGTGCTGTGGTGCCCAAAATCTATTTTAGTTTGTGTGCTCCTTTACTATAAAAATAAAAAGAGCAATATGATTGCATTACTTAATTCTCTAGAGGTGTTTAAAATTTTTAAATGTGATTTTTACCCACTAACTCGTTTTTTTTAATGGGAATTTAATGGTTCACCAACATTTTTAAATACCCCATTTTCAAACGAATCTAATGATAGAAAATCGGCTCAGAAATATTTGAGATTTCAGCCAAAATAAAATGCAACCGAGCTTTTAGAAACATGCGGTTAATAGATAATAGATTAGTGGGCTTTGGCACATTTCTGTGTAAATCTGGTAACCTAATAACATTGGAAAAATCATAGTAGCCATTGAATGTAATAAAACAATATCAGCTGTCAGACAAACTCGTGTAGTTATAGGCAATCTTGAGCTATCAAACATTTAATAATTGTGAGCGCAAAGAACGTTACAATTAAGTTTAGCATAGGTATGTGGAGGTAAACACAATTACATTCACAAGGACATTTGCGATAGAATGCGACATCAGTTCGATTTTCAGAGTTTTATTTAAATGAACATAAATATCGGGCCTATAAATAAATGAACATCAATTCCGTTTGAACAATTAAACTTAAACTAGGTAACAGTAGGTATCTTTAAATTAAAATAATTAATATAATTAAACCATAAATTGACATTTATAGGTATTGTTCAAAATGTCCACCATTTTTTTCTATACGCAATTCGGCTCTGCGTACAGTTGCTTGAATGGCTCTACGCAATTCAGCCGGCGTTATTTCATTAAGAGCCCGTGCAACTTTATTTTGCAGCTCTTCACGGGTATTTGAAGAAGCTTTATAAACTTTATTTTTGAGAGTGCCCCATACATAATAGGCGAGGGGTGTTAAGTCAGGTAACCTAGGAGGACACCTGATATGACCTTGATTTGCGATAAGACGTTCACCATGCAAGTTGTTTAAATATTCCATCACTATTCTGGAATTATGTGGGGGAGCACCATCTTGTTGGAAAAACAGATTTTGTAAATAGGCAAGAGGAAGTAAGTCAAGAAATTCTGCTGTTTGGTTTTGTTAAAAGAATAAATATCGTTCGCCAGTAAGTGTTCCACAAAAAAATATAAGTCCAATTATTCGATCTCCAAGTACTCCGAGCCAACAGTTAAACCCAAATCTTTCCTGAATATTCCCCCGCCCTACCAACCTCGGATTTTCTTGAGCCCAGAACCTAATAGTATTTCTGTTAAACATACCTTGGTTCGTAAATCTACTTTCATCTGAATATAAAATATGAAAAGGAAAACCTGGGTTTTGTTGTACTGCATTTAAGAACCAGTTGCAATATACTAGCCTCCTGTCGTTATCATCTCCATAAAGATGTTGGTGTATTTGGTATTTATAAGACCGAAACTTACGTTTCTTTAAAATTCTGCAAACCGAAGACTGACTAATGTCGCTTTCCATTGACAATTCCCTTGTTGATGTTGTTGGGTGTACCATTACAAATCCTAATACATCAATTTCTTACAATAAATGTTTGATGGTCATCTTGTTGATTGGGTTCGTTTCTTAATTCTTGTTCCACTCTGGCAAACAAGTGTCTGCTTGGATGACGTCTGTTGGGATATCGTTGCTGATACAGTTCTGCAGCTGCAGTTGAATTTTTGAGACGCTCTCGATATATCAGTAACATATCGACCTTTTTATTTCTACTAAAATTATTCATTTTGTTTAATTTTTACTCAAAGAGATTTCCGCAACGCTTTATTTTGTATGATTGTTTTATTACATTCAATGGCTACTATGATTTTTCCAACGTTATTAGGTTACCAGATTTACACAGAAATGTGCCATTTTAGTTTCCAAAGCCCACTAATCTATTATCTATTAGCCGCACGTTTCTAAGAGCTTGGTTGCATTGTATTTTGGCTGAAATCTCAAATATTTCTGAGCGGATTTTCAAAATTTTGGTATCATTAGATTCGTATGAAAATGAGGTATTTAAAAATGTTGGTGAACCATTAAATTCCCATTAAAAAAAACGAGTTAGTGGGTAAAAATCACATTTAAAAATTTTAAACGCCTCTAGAGAATTAAGTAATGCAATCATATTGCTCTTTTTATTTTTATAGTAACGTAGCACACAAACTAAAATATATTTTGGGCACCACAGCACTCTCGATTCAGAAATATATTTTTTCATAAAATTTTTAATGTTTATCAAAAAGTGACCAAAATGGATGTATTGTATTCAAAATTTCCTCTAGATTCCAAAAATGTAAAAATATATAGGGTGTTCCATTTAAAAATCGAAAGTTGTGGGCATTTCCGGTCAAACCGGATGTGCACCAAACTTGATTTTTTATTGAAAAGATGGCATTTTAGTTGTGTAATAAGGCCTCCGAATTTAAATTTTCTATTCCAAATATTTTAGGAAATATCAGGGCGAGCGCAATTCGTGACTCACCCGGTATACTCTATGCATGTTTAAAAGTGAATTATTTATTATTTGTTTGCTTATAGCAATGAAACATATTCTTTATAGGATTTTGCAAACAGCGGAAGAAATAACTACTACGAGAACTAAAAGAAAAACTATCTGTAAAAAATATTAATGAAATCTTTGTATTCTTTCGATAACCTGACTTCTGGTTATGCTAGTAAATCAAAATCCTAAAATAATTGTCCAATTTCTTATTTGACATTCTCATTATAACACTAGCATCCAACATAGTCCCCTACGGCTAAGCAGATTAAATTAGTATCTACGATATGAAGATTCAGTTAATGCTAATGAGAACAAAGGCCTAAATGAATTTATTTAACTACCTAGTCTTAAACATTTTTTCATTCTAATGAATTATATTTCCATAAAATCTCTCATTCAGGTTTTTGAAAATGCTTAGCCTTTGAAACGTTTTTCGCCCTTATTCTGAGCTCATCAGAAATGCACAAAGCCACTCATAACGATGTTTCATGCAAAACCAAGGCAATATTCATGAATAAGTATGAAATATTTATATTTGACATTGACTGATAAAAAGCAGCAATCTTCACCTATCTATTAGCTAACTAGTATTGGAGCCTATATACTCTATGCATGTTTAAAAGTGAATTATTTATTATTTGTTTGCTTATAGTAATGAAACATATATTTATAGGATTTTGCATTCTTTCGATATTAGAATGAAAATATTTTTAAGACAAGGTAGGTAAATAAATTCATTTAGGCCTTTGTCCTCATTTTTCAGATACTATTCATACCAATTAAAATTATTTTGCCAACATGGTTTGTGAAATACGCGAAGTGCGTAGCTCAAATTTTCGTCAGAGTCATAATTATTAATTTACTCTCCGCAGTTTCCATTGATAGTATTTGAATGAAAACATATAAGTAAGGATTTTTGGTACACCATGTAAGCTATAATTTTTCAACTGATATTTGTTATAGACCCTTTTTAGGTCTCCTGGACTAATATTCTTAATATTTTATACCTTTATACCCCAATAGATATTCGATAAAAACATAATTCATATATTTAAATAAGAGTGGATAAAGAAACTAATAAAACTCATGTATTTAGGGTGGCGTTTTTACTGGATAATATTTTACAAAATGTTAGATGATCGATAATATTTTTAAGTTCAATATTGAAATTGGTTGAAAAAATGCCATTAACCGTTATTTGAACGTAAGTGATTTATAGCATTGATTTTGTATTAATATAATGTTAAAGAAAACTTTCGTTTAATACGGGAGAGAATAGAATCTTCAAGAGTCGTTTAATGCATTTTAGAACAATTTCATGGAAGAAGTCATACAAATCCATCAACAAATATAAAATACACAAACACGTGAGTGGTTTGAGGAAAACATAATCGATTTGCAATATAGGTGAATGCAGTATATCCACTTGGAATATTTCACCAGAAACTTTATAGAAAACATGTAAAAGCACGACAAAGGCGGTACAAAGATCTCCTTTAATCTTAAAAAAAAGCCCTAGCGGTAACCCCTCATCCTCAGAAGCACCTATTTCAATCCAATTAAGTCAAAAAATGGCCTATACAGAGAAGAAAGGGGTAATAAAAATCGGTGATAATGACAGAATTTTCTTCTACGTTTGCTAATGAAAAAAGTTGAAGATGTTACGCAAGCTGGTCCTACATATATCTGTAAGTAAATAGTTTCGTTTTCTGTCACAAATATATGAAACAAAAAAGTACAAAATAAATACAAATAACTACTAATACAATACAAATAAAATTTAAACTTTTTACAATTAATTATACTTCAGTCATCGTCTCCCATTTTAATCAACTTTTAACATTTTTAAAAAGGAGGTTGTAAAATCGATTCCTATATTATGGCGAAGGTGCAGGTTATAATAAGCACCTTATAACAGTAGCCATTATACCCCGAGAGCTAGCGTCACAGAAATTTGTTCTGTTTGTAAATGGACGGAATGTGCCCTAATAGGTTGTCGATGAACCATTGAATGCCCGCCCATCAGTCTGCCGGGTTGAGAGCGCTGCGTTTGGCGGCGAGAGGCGGTTTAGTCAATAACCTGACAGCGATACTGTCACAAATGTCAAAAAAGCCGTTTTTGATTAACTCGTGCCGAGCCGAATTTCCGATTTTGCCGTAGCAATTTACGTCACCGACAATATTCCAGTCTGCCATATTAACACCGCCATTTTGAATGTTAAATTTCGATCGAAAATTTGTAATCGGCGACCTTGATTACATTCAGATGTCGATTTTCAGTTGAGTCATTTGATAAATGATAAAACTTGTGCACCAGTTGACGCCGCCATTTTGAACTCTTAAGTTTCGATCCTATATTTGTAATCTGCGACATCGATAATCCTCACATACCGAATTTCAGTCGAATCAGACCATGAAGGTAAACATTTTTAATTTTTTTGTTTATTTTGACGAACCCTGTATGTTTTCTTTGACAAAAATGTATCAAGTTTTTAAAGATCCGGCTTCTGTAGATTGATTAAAACCGAATTTAAATTATAAATTTTCTCGCACAATTTTTTGTATCGAATTCCAACAAAATTATTTTGAAATTGAATGAAGCTCCGAGAAACCCTCTTTAATTAAACAAATACGAAAACAAAACATTGCTTTTTACTCTTGTGATATATAGGTAATATTTTAGCATCAGATTATGACCGAAAATGTAAAAGAAGTTAAACAAATATTCCTGAATCTTGGTTCCAACCCGGATTTCCTGTTTGAGAATCAGGACTTCTAGCCGTTACGCCACCATACCTACGCAAGGAGAGAAGATAAACCAGAAAGATTATTTCTTATGTATAGGCAAAAAATCAGAAAAAAATTATAAACATTTATAATTTTAACACTTTAGTCGCATAAAAATAAGCGAAGAGCAATTATAGAATCAAAAATATCTGCTAAAAAGCAAAAAAAAAGTAGCCCTGTGCGGGATTCGCAGTCGGGAAACCATTTAAAAGTAGCCGCCGCTTAGCACGATCGGCTACGGCGGATTCCAAGTTTAAAATTGACTACAATCTCGTCGGAGAAGGCAAAGCTTCAAAAACATCAATGTTTCAAAGGTTAAGAACTAAATAAATACGTCGAGTGGAGGATGGTGTGATGTCACTTCAGAAAAAGAAAGATTAGTATTTTCGATTTAGTATTCAATGATTCATCGACAACCTATTAAGATACATTCTGTCCAGTTACAAATAGTACATGTCTTGTGACGCTGGTTCTCGGTATATTATGGCCGAGGAGCGAACATTGATAGGAAGTGCTACTAATGTGGAGAAAATTCTCTCTGCTACAATTTTTATAGTTATGCAATCATTGTCTTTTAAATACTCGTAAGAAATAGTATTTCAAAGTGTATCTGCAAGTTTTTTGGTTTTTTATTTCATTTTTAGTAAAAATGGATCTTTCATAGTAAAATTATAAATTTTTAGTAAAATATAGGGTGTTCCTTAATGTTGTGCTAATATTTCAGTGTGTGATTGCTTAGGTCATTTTATGAAGAAAATTTCATATGAGCCTGCAACGGCTTAAATTTTTTGCTAGAGTGTGTTGAAATTTTTATTTTATCGTTATTTTTTAACATCTCAGAAAGTACTTTAGATATTATTTTCAATTTTGGTATGTGTTAATAGGATATAAAACCACATATTTTACTTAGAAATTTATGTTATCGCTCCACCAGCGGCGTCCCCGCTGATATTTTCTACAAGAAAGAGGTACGCCACTGGCATTTTTCCATGTGGATATTTTTCCTGAATAGTCTGGTTAATTCCACATGGAGACGGTCTCTTGCGTTTTTCTCGTCAGACGCACAGTTCTTGATTAAAACAATTACATTCAAATTGAAACTAATTACTCAGGCACACCAAAAAAAGGTGGATTCCATGAACCAGACCGATCATTTCCGGTGTATCTTGAATCCGAACCCGGTGTCAGTTTTGTCCCACCACGTCACAATTTTTCTCTATCTTCAAAAAACTGCAACAACAATTAATTGCATTTTTCTGTTGAAGATAGAAAAAAAATCGTCACGTGGTGGGGCAAAACTGATACCGTATTCGGATTCAGCAAGCCAGAATATAACGCAAATAATTGGTCTGGTCCGTGAAATATACAGCTTTTTTTGTGCTTGTGTAATTAGTTTCAATTTGAATTTAATTGTTTTAATCAAGAACTGTGCGTTTGACGAGAAAAACTTAAGAGATCGTCTATTTAGGAATAATATCCACATGGAAAAATGTTAGTGGCGTACCTCTTTCTTGTAGAAAATATCAGAGGAAATGTTCGCAGGGACGTCGCTGGTGGATCGATAAAATAACTTTTCTGACTAAAATATATGGTTTTATATCCTATTAACACATACTAAAATTGAAAATAATATCTAAATCACTTTCTGAGATATTAAAAAATAACGGTAAAAAAAAATTTCAATTCCCTCTAGCAAAAAAAGGCCGTTGCAGACATATGTTCATCTGAACTTTTCCTCATAAAATGACCTAAGCAATCACACCCTGAAATATTGGCAAGACATTAAGGAACACCCTATATTTTACTAGAAATTTATAATTTTTCTATGAAGAATCCATTTTTACTAAAAACTAAATAAAAAAATCAAAGAACTGGCGGATACCTTTTGAAGTACTATTTCTTACGAGCATTTAAAAAAAAGTTATTACAAAACGATAAAAATTGGAGGGCAGAGAGAATTTTCTTCACATTAGTAGCATTTCCTATCACTGCGGAGCCGTTGCAGGCAAATAGTCATATCAGGTATTCTTGGAACTAGAGATTCAAAATGATGAATTCAATAGGGCTGCTATAATTTCGTAATTTTTGTAGATTACGTGAAATCGGGAGATTAAAAAGGGCAAATAGAAAGAACGCCTAGAACTAATGCTCTTCTTAAATCAATAATTTTAATAAACATATGTGATATCAATTTTGTAGCACATTTTCAGAAATTATGAATGCTATCAATAGTTAAGTGCGTATACTTGTATTTCAAAACGAAAATGCAGCAACGTTGGGCGCGGTTAGTACTTGGATGGAATACCCTCTCCAGGGAAATACAGCGTTTTCACTCCATCTTTTAACGGCTTGTATATTAGCGTGTACGTAGACGGTATTTCATCCCTCGGAGGGGATGTAAGACAGTCGGTCCCTTATCTATTAAATGGCAAGTAAAAAATCCTTACTCTTCGATGGGGAAGAGGTTCGGCAAAAGTTCTAGGTTAGGTGTAGTGTGGCGTGTGACGTTCGTTTACATCACACTGCCACATCATTTAGCCCACTAAGTATATATACATGCGTCCATGTTGAGTTCGTTGGAAAGGTGTATAAGGCAGTTTCTATACTCTAGCATGAGTTCACAGAGTAGCCAGCGAAAGGCCTATACTTTTAAGCTTCACACGTAGCTCGTCTTCTGGTGTCGGTGATTAGCCATAGTACCAGAAACATGCCGACGTTATAATAAAAGACGTTTTTTGTAACTTACACTACTACCATAGCCTTATAATATGCTTTATTAGTATTCGTTTTAGTTATTAGTTTTTAGTTTTTATTTTGGTTCATGTTCGTCCTGTAACTGGATTTTTTTATCTGTTGGGCAGTAAATCTATTATTGTTATTTTTATATTTTTTTTTTACAACTTAATAAATTGCACAAAAAGATTCAATTTTTCTCGCAATTTCGGTGTGAACAATGCTTTTTTTTCATTACGATGAGAGGTATATAGCCAGAGTTATTTCAGAAAAAGTGAGAAAAACACAGGTTTAAACATTCTATAGATAAACAAAAATCTTCCAGGACTCGGATTTAATCGAAAATTTTTGATAGATTGCTTGTAATATTTGCAAGTTCCAGCAGAAAAACTACAGCAGTAAGGCAATTTTCTACAAACTTTAGTTTTAGGTCACTAACAAAACGGTAAACAAGTTAAACTTTGCAGCATAAACTACATTTTTTATGTGAAGCAAAAGCCGATATTATTCCAAAATTTTTCTCTTGTTTCAAAAATCCTCAAGAATAAAACAGCTAATCCAGGACACTTGATTTATATTTAACTGCGACACATAACTTAACGCTACGACTCGTGGAAATATCTGCATTAATAACGTTAGTACACAAGTATAACTTAAACTGAAACCAGTCCTTCATATTCGAGTGATGAATTATATACGCTGGCACATTTCAATATTTACATGAGAATTTCAGTAATTGTCTCTAATTGCCTGGATCAGATATATTAATAAAAAACCCATCAAATGACACGAATGGCCGTTTAGATGAGTATCACCTACACGTTGAGTTTACCCCAGGTATCATGATATAATCTGCCACTCCGTACTTTTTCAGCGTTTAGTTGTATTTACACACATTTTCGTTCTCTGCTGGAAAATGGTAATTTTTCACGAATCAACTCCATGAGTAAAACGTTTTTAAAGAATTAATTAAATATATTTAAATCAACGTAATTTATTTCTTTGCTTATTTTTCCTGCATATATGTGATATAGTATAGAAATCAGCGAGCCATTTACCTGACACAGTTGTATTAGCTAGAGGCAAAATTAGTTATTTACTTTAAAGTATGGCAGGTACCAAAATTGATAAGAGAATTTGTCTTAGTGTTGCAAAGCGAAGATAAAATTTCCGGATAAAATCATCGACTCATATCTTTTTCAATTATTCCAAGAGCCAGTGACAAACAAAAGTTTCTTGCATCTAACTGACTGACAACATTATAGGTTGATTCAGAAAGGTATCGAGAAACTCTGTTCAAAATTGTAAAGTGTCCTATTAGCGTTTCCTTGCTGTGCTGATTATTTAAAGGTCTACTTTTTGTACAAACCCCAACTGATAGGAATTTGTGAAATATCTTCAAGTGAGGAAATATAAGAATTTCAGTAAAATTGTCTAATCGCTGTACAGGAGTGATTTCATCTAAAATCCGAAGAAAAAAAGTTAAAAATTAATTCATACCCCAACCATTTTGTCGGATTTATTATCCTCTTCCGCCAAATCAAGTATCGGTTACCTCTTTATGTATTTATTTAACATATTATGCGATGAAAAAAAAACTTGTTTCCATTTTATGAAGGTTGAATAAATGGGTAATTCTCTACAAATATTACTTTTTGATATTATCACAATCTCAACGTTGATGAAGCAAATTGGTATTGGATTTATTTATGAAATTACAACTAAAATATTAGTTTTAAACTATTTCATGCACAAAACTGCAAAGAATATGTAATTCATATTCTTTTCTAACTATTTAGTTTGAAAAAAGCCATGTCTTCTGGTTGTCACCACCTTGAGCTACGTGCATTTTTATCATGAAAGTTTTTTGTTTTTGAAATTATTACAAAAAAGTCTATATTTTAGTTTAGGAGAAATGTTGAAGAATTATACCCTTATTCTTGGATTTGAAATTAATAAATATTTTATAAGTATGAATTGTTAAATTCTGTCAACAAATTAAATCATCAGTCCTCCGCCAAACATCATTATCTGATTCTTTACCACTAGATGACACTACAACTAGCGTATAATGACACAGAAAAGGAAGCATTCGATAGAAGTTTCTATTCAGAAACCGGCTATTCAAAATATTGCAGTGTTTTGTGTTATAAATAAATATATAAATTACACAGTGTCACAGAATAACAATTAGGCCTCTGGTAAGTAGTATTTATTACATATTCGCCATTCCCTGGCGCCAGTCCTCTGGCAGTAATCAAACCGATACATTGTGAAAACCATAAAAGCTATTATTTTTGAATTTGAAAAAACGATGATTAAATTTCTCCAACATAAAGGTAGAACACTACATCAGTATAATTTATATAATTTATGTAATTTATATTATCCTTAAAAAAAAATGAACCATTGACTTCAGTGAAATCAAAATCCTTTCTCACATTGTCCCAATGTCTACAGCACAACGCATCTGCAATTTGGGCTCACCTTAGCTCAATCTTGCATTATATTTCCGACAGTTTATGTGCAGACACTCTTATTTTCGTAAGTGACAGTCCAGTAAATCAGTATCGAAATAAGACCATGTTTTACTTCTTAGCAAATAAACTTCACAAACTATTTCAACAAATTCAGCCATTTTATTATAATTATTTGGAGGCTGACCGTGAAAAGGGAGCTCCAGATGGTATTGGAGGGGTCACGAATAGAACTGCCGATAGTCTTGTGGCTGAGGGAGGAGATATAGCAACTTTTCATGTCCCTTTAAACAATCAGAAGAAAAAAACTCAAATGTGACATACTTCGCTATAAACAAATCAGATATTGAAAATATCGAGCTTGTGATCGGGAATGAAAACATAATATCTTTTGTTTGAAGTATGAAAGTGCATCAGGTTACAGTGAACAATAATATCTCATGAATTTTACATTCGCGAGCCTATTTCACTTCTGCAACAATAATTATTGCCGTACCAACTGGTATCAAAGTTTTCAGATGAATAGCAACATTACATTACAAGTTATTTTGGAGCTGAACACTCTCTATACATATAAAGCAAATTAAACTAGTCGGATCAAAAAGAACTAAATGAACATGAGCAATTCAGTGATACCGAAGATGAATTAAGTTTAATTCACTATGTACGCAAGAACCAGCCTGAAAAAATAATTTCACAATTCCCAAGCTTTCAAAGCTAATTAAAATGATATTTCATATGTTTTGTATGAGCAAATAATATCAATTTTGCATCCTCCCTCAATTTTAGTCCAAGGATGCTAAATTTATTAGAAATTCTCACGAAAAATGTAAGAAAATGCCATTCCTCTGTTCGTAGCTCATTCCTCTGCATGTATCTTTTTTTAATCTCTGTTGTTAAATCCAATAATATTGTTATGTATTACACCCCCTTGAAACTAGAGATTGATACGCCTATGCCTAATAGTGAGTGACTGGAAACTTGTAGAAATGATAGATTTTTCTAGAGTATGATGGTAGAAGATTCTTGATTGATCTAGAGGCAATTTCAGAGTATATAAGGCGCGATTACCGGCGCAGAGGGGGAAGTTTATTAAAGTGACGTTTTAGAAAAGTGACGTTCGGTAACGGAAGTGAGGTTAAACACAGTGAAAAGGTTATTTTGAAGTATTGTGTAGTCAGTAAATTATTAAATAAAGTGCTAGTGGTTTAGCCCTTGTTAAAAATATTTAGAACTCACAGATTCATACAGGGTGTTTCCTCAAAGGTGGAGATACGTAACAATATAAAAAATCAAATGTGTTCCATAAGTATAATTTCTGTTTAGATAAATATTTTAACAAAATTTTATAATTAGAACGTTTTTTTTTATTGTTTTTAGTTTTTAAAACCGAAGCTTTCAAAAGTGGTCTTTGTGGAGAATCACCCAAATAAACAAAGAGTTAATCGATCGAGTAGGCGCTTGATTTAGCGTAAGAGGATAATAAATCCAACAAAATGACACCAATTTCAAGTGGCTTGGGGTATGACATAATTTTTTAATTTTCTTTCGGATTTTACATGGAATCACTCCTGTATAGCAAGCAGGCCTCATTTGAAGATATTTCTCAAATGCCTATCAGTTGGGGTTTGTATAAAAAGTAGGCTTTTAAATAGTCACCACTACAAGGAAACTCTGATAGGGAACACTTTAAAATTTTTAACAGAGTACCCCGCTACTTTTTTAAATCGGCCTATAAGAATGACTATCAGTTTACATGCAAGAAACTTTTGGGTATATCTGGCTCTTGGAATAAATAGAACTCACACCAAGCTCATTGTTTGGAGAACAACAATTTCGATTGTTTTACAACGTCAAGATGACGTATTTTAACATTGAAAATGTTTAACAACTCAAAGGTGTAACGGTAATACAGAGGTCCAGTAGCAATTTGTGTGACGCTTGGAAATTTCACAGTTTTTGCGAATTTTTGCAAGTTTTATGTATGGATGTTTATGTTATCATTTTGATGACCTCATGAAATGTAAAACATTGGAAATAGTTTAAAAAATTTTAAATGCGAGGTGCCGAAAATACGGGGGATGAAACGTTTTTTTGGACACGAAAGCGTTCGATGCTGTTACATCGCATATTTTTTGAAAATGTTGGATTTGGAGGTTGAAAAATGGGGAAAAGTTATAATTATCGGAACAAGCTGAAAATCGATATTTGTGTGAAATTCGGTGTTTTCAAACTTTTTACGGGTAGATCGTATTTTTTAAGAGAATACGGGATGTGTTCAGGGTAAGGGGGTGGTTAGGTGAGGGACGAAATTTATTTTTTCTAGATGATGTTTCGGTGAGAATAAGAACCAAAGTGTCAAGTTGTGTTCTTAGCAGTATGTGAAAGAATCTGACGGTTTTAAAGAATTTTTTAGCCGAGTTGGATTTGGGGTTGGAGAAATGGAAAACATCATAATTGACCGAGTGTAAATTTTAAGACAATCCGGGATGCGGTTGTGCGGATGGTCGGAGGTGATTTTTTTTTGTTAATATTTTTATGAGCAAAAAGTGTCTAACTGAGTTTTTGGCAGTATGCTGACGATCCTGTGGGATATTAAGAATTTTCTTACCAAGTTGAATTTGCGGGTTGAAAAATGGGAAAAAAGTTATAATTATCGGAAAAAGCTGAAAAGAGATATTCGGTATTTCGAAACTTTTTACGGGTCCATTGTAATTTTTAAGAAAATACTGGATGTGGTTTGGAGGTTTGAGGGAAAGAAGATCGGGGGTGAACATTTTGTATTTTGATTCATGCTGAAGTTTTGGTGAGAAGAAGTGTCGAGTTGCGTTTCTAGTAGTATGTGGAGGAATGTGTTGGTATTTAAGAAATTTTGGCCTAGTTGGATTTGAGGGTTGAAAAAAGGGAAAAAATTATAAATACTGGTCGACCGACGCCTAGCGTCGTTTTTGTAAAACTTGTGTATTTAATAAATTTTGACCTAGATTCATATTCTTGCATTTGTACGTCTCCACACCGACCAACAAATTTTGATGCATAGATTCATATTCTTGCATTTTTACGTATTTTACGTCATCGTCGGTATTTGTAAAAAGTAAGGCTAATAATATAACTCCATACAATTATGTACTATAATAAAATGTTACTTAATTTAGAAAAAATCAAACCCATTTTTTGTGTGTAATATTAATGTAAAGCCAGCTACAATTACTCCGAGTTGTGTAGCTTTTGTACTTTTATATCCGCAGCTTAATAAATGTTTGAAATTTTTTTAGACTTTTCTTTATTTCTAGCCCTTGTACATTTTGCAGATTTTGTAAATGTCATGTCAGACTTAAAACTTAGCCAAGTTCATTTCCAATGCCTTAACAAAGCTTGTTAAATTGCAACTTCTGTATTTTTCTTTTAATATCAGATGCATAGTTAAAATATCAGCAACTACAATTTTTCTAACCACTTTCGGTGTAATAGTTAGGATATCCTTGATAATGTATTACTCAACAATTCACCATATTATAACATCTCAATATTAGTAAGTCCTTAAGCTGCCAACTTATAATGAAGGACCAGAGGTGAGGCAATTTGAGCGAGGATTATAGACAACAATTTGGAATATGTCAACTATTGAAATCATGCTTAGATGGGGATTTAACCTACGCCTATGGCATTAACAATAGATCGAATAGGAAGAAATGAAAAGGAACGATAACCCTTGCCGATATTGATACAACATTTAGTGTTAACTCTTCAACGTAAAGCTGTTTAAGCATCATGTTTCACTACACTTAAAATGATTTTCCGGAAGAACTT
Organism: Stenurella melanura; assembly: GCA_963583905.1. Lineage (NCBI taxonomy): Eukaryota > Metazoa > Arthropoda > Insecta > Coleoptera > Cerambycidae > Stenurella > Stenurella melanura. The sequence goes on from OY757314.1 coordinate 124,506,123, forward strand.
TTACTTTGAAATTTGAGATATTTGACACATGCCAAAACAGATATCAATAGTGGGAACTTTATGAAGAGTATATTATTAGTACAGCCACTTGCTGATTTCACTTCTGCCCTATTCTATAGCCGTTTTTAAGTTTGATGCAAAATGGGTCAAACACAATAATAATAATAATATTAATAACAATAATAATAATAGTATTTATTGGTGTATATAACAGAAATTGTTTTACACAAGTCAAAAATAGTACAAAGAAAAATTAAAAAATGTATGCATGTATACAGTCAAAAGCAAAATATATAAAAATATTATATATAAATGTATACATTGTAAAAAGCAAACAATACAGTCATAACAAACGGAAACAAAAACAGAACGAAAGAAAGAACAATAAAAACAATAAACAATAAAAACAATACATATTATGTGAAGAAATCATCAATTTTATAACAGTTCTTTTCTAGCAATAATTTTGTCAATTTTGCCTTGAAAACTTAGATGTTTCTTGATGATTTAATGTCATCAGAAAAAATTTAAAATATTTACATCTATTACAGAAAAAGTATTTTGATAAAAAGTTGTCCTTATAGAATATTAAAAAGGAATAAGAGTGCTTTTTTCAGGGGGCGACTTTCACCCCAACTTAGGGATTTCGAAAAAAGAAGTGACTATTGGAACGTGCAGACCCCTAAACTCTATTTTTGCTTTAATACCCGCCGAGTTACAGGGAGTTGAGAACGGTGATTTTTAAGCAAAAATTACTGATTTTTCAAAGCTTTTAAACAAATCACTCAAAGAGGATCACATTTTCAAAAAATTTGTCGTAACAAAAATTGTTAGCTTATGAAATGACAAAAATAATCCATGAAGTAAACATTTGTTCAGCCTCACCGTTGCCGAGATAAAGTTAATGATAAGTGCATTTGAACGTAGCCCTGAAAAGGCCACACAAAGAAGTGCTCATTTTTTGGTTCCAGTAAAATTCAAATTCGAAAAAAAAATCCAAATCATGTTCTTTGTTAGTTCTAACTATTATGTATATGCTCATATTTATTTGACAGTTATGGATGCCTTATCGTAAAGGTTTTACACTTAATGCATTTTGAAAATGTTTGTAAAAATGAATTTTTTTGGCTATAAAGCTAAATAACTTAACAAAGAAGCATCTTAGCTGAATGATACTAGAAGCAAGCAATCATGGCAAGAAATTGAGGAAAATGTTGCTTTTTACTGTTTTGACCAAGGTAATAGCTTAGGAGACAGAAATGTTTGAAGTTAACTCTTAACGTTTTTTTAATCTTTAAATTGATGAATTTACGATAAATATAAAACAACTAACAACGTCTGTAGGGTTTTGACCTACTTGACCTTAAGGAGAATTAAAAGACCATCAAAATTCTTTTTTTGGCTGATTCTTAATGTTCATCGCAAAGGAGATATGATCGAAATAAGGAGCACGCTTCATTTCAGTTAATTACGATACTTTCGTTTGGCGGTAAAATCTCACAATATCTTCAATTGTAAAGGAATAATCATAGTTTTTTACTTTTTTGCTATTCACGCACATTTTCCTAAGTCATTGGACATCGTATGCATGTATGTTATTTGTGCAAATATGCATATTACAAGCTTATAGTACACTTATAATTTTAAATATAACGTATACTCCTTTTATAACGGGCACACGGCTATACTTTGTCTTGTAAATTGCTGTAAAATGGTTGTAAATGTATACCTACACTCTTTGAATAAAGCCATTTATTATTATTATTCAAAAAGGTCACAACTCCTTTTTCAGTTGGTTGCATTCACACTAGGAAAAGGGTTTACTTTATCCTATGGTGAAGAATTTTCGGACCAGATGGTAGGTCTGTAATATAGTTGCTTTCTGCATAATCTTACTGATGTGTTGGGGTAACTGTAACTTTTCCAAATAACTTGGGAGCCTAGTCAAGATAAGTACTTGCAAAAAAAGTTCTACTTGCTCAAGACAAATAAAATATAGCTAATTTTTTCATTGTACCCCTATTATATCGGTTATATTAAGGGTGCAATCGAGAATTTTAAAATTCTGACTTCAGATTCGTAATCAGCTACCTCAAAGACATACACATACATTTTTTTAATAACTAATTCTTAATACTTGAATCGATATTATATTTCGAAATTGAGGGGTAGTTTTCGCCCTCTTAGGAGTAAAGCGCATCTACTTCTTTTCAATATTTGAAGTTCTAATCTAAAGTTTAAGAATCCACAAAGAAAGAAAATTTTCAAGCCGCTATAGAATTACTTCGAAGTTTGGGTATTGTTTTGATAACAGGTGACTGACTGTACTTATTTAAAAATTCAGCAGTTGAAAAATTACAATCCTGCTATTATTCTTTATTTGTTTCTTTGAGCTCTAATGATCAAAACACATCGTCAAAATTCAGCGAGATAAGGTAATTTTTATAGTCATATGCAACTATTGCAGACATGGGAAAACCCCATGTACGCTATTAAATGGTTAGTCAGCAAATAGGCAACAAAGTGTTAATATTGGCAACATATTCAGTAGTTGAATAAAACTGCTAGAGTATGGCCTACCTCAAGGACTTGTTTTGAGACTCATTCAAGTTATTACATAATAAGGTCATTCATTGCATAAATTCAAATATTTGTTCTAGATATAAAATATAACGCATCATATATTTTGCTCTAATGGAAACTCACCTAGCATGGGGAGGTGGAAACAGAAATCATCCAATCCAACTGAAAGAACACAGGAATATACAGGCTGTTTATTTTATTAGGGCCCTTGAGAATATGTCACTTAATATCGCTCGTGCAACAAAAATGTTTCTACGATAATTGTGCCGACTTTTATAAGCTACAAAATGGTTAGACATTTGAAAGCCATGGCCTACTTTTAGAGTTATGACGGAAAATATCGAAAATACAGAATATGTTTAAGCAAAATGTCTCCGTTATTTGAAGAAATACGACGAAAATTCCAAGGCGACAATTTTTTGCAAAACAGAGTATTTCAAGAAGGGTTTATCAAATTCTTTTCAAAATCGCTGTATTTTGAAATTTACTCTTTAGGGTGTTAATTTTGTTTTAAACGGGCGACAAATGGCAGCATTAAATAGAGTATTTTTCCCCCTTCAACGATATGTCACATGCCATATTTATTCATTGAAACTAAGCAAGCAATGGGCTTGTTCCATGATATTCTTTTTATACGGTTTTTATACTTTTTCATATAGTGCTCGATATTCTCATTATACACTTAAAATTTCGTACTATTATTTTTTTCCGTTATCGAGATATAAGGAGTTGAAATTAGTAATCGTTGCAAAAACAGAGCGTTCATTTGTGACGTCACTATACGCAAGTGACGTAAGAAAAATGGCTTTCTGGGACCTTTCAAATTTAACCTGAAAAGTCGAAAAACATGGAATTTTTAAACGCTGGTAACTAAATAAATACGTCGAGTGGAAGTTCGTTCTACGTGTCTACCGAAAGGAGAAGATCGGCGATGAATTCTAATCGGAAATTGCAGGGTCCAAATCGAAAATTCGTCCCGGCAGGAGCGAGAGAAAATTGTAATTTTTTGACATTTCACCAAATTACACTCCCCTACTGTCAAGTAGTAAGCAAAACAAACAATACTTCGAAAACACTTATAATTATAACAAGTAAAAAGCATCAAGTCTATTGAGATCGCCGAGTCTATGCGTATAGTGACGTAGCGCCTGGCCACGCCCCATTTTGGCGAGCTGGAGATTTGTAACAGATTTTAGGATACTAAACGTGCGAATAAGATTCTGATTTTTTGCCGATCCATTAATTTATACTTGCACTTTCGATTTATGAAATAAAAAAAAATGCCAAACAAGCCCATTATAAAAACATTTTATAAACCAAAACTAACATCATACTTGCCGTATAATCAAACATTAACACAATTAAGAAAATAAAGTAAATTTAGCTATCAAAAGAAAATTAATGTTCTGTGTGCTATATTCATTTATATTATTAAATTTTTTTGTCTGCTGAATTTACTTCATTATTTTTAATTGTGTTAATGTGTGATTATAGTAAAGATTTGAAGAACTTACTGAACATTTTAATCGTTTTATTTAATCACACTTCTCCACGGTAACTATGATGCTAGTTAAAAAAAAAATTATTGGTTCAAAAAATGTTCTTATAATTACTTGCTTAGTTTCAATGAATTGGAACTACCAATGAATAAACATGGCATGTGATATATCGTTGAAAAGGGAGGAAATACTCTATTTAATGCTCCTATTTCCCGCCCATTTCAAAAACATTTTTTAACAACGTAAAGAGTAAATCTCAAAATACAGCTGTTTTGGAAACATTTTGATATAATTGAAATACTCTGTTTTGCAAAAAATTGTCGCCTTAGAATCTTCGTTGTATCTCTTCAAATAACGGAGGTATTTTGCTTAGACATAATGCGCATTTTCGATATTTTCCGTCAGAACTCTTAAAGTGTGCCATGGATTTCAAATGTCTTCAAACCATTTTGTAGCTTATAGAAATCGGAACAATTTTCTTAGAAACAATTTTTTTGAACGACCTATATTAAGTGTGATATTCTCGAGGGCCCTGGTAAAACGGACAGCTTGTGTATTAAAACAAATTTTCAAGAAAACATGGTACACTGGAATTGGAAAAAAAATAAGAATCGCTATCTGCCATTACAGCGGGCACTAGAAATTATGAAATAAAATTCCTCAGACGTTTGGTTAATTAAACCTTGTTACCTAATAGTCTGATACCTATGCGTCTAGTGTCTAACAGTTAATAGCGACAAATAGAGTGATGCTGTCAGACGTACCATACAGCAAAGGAGAACCTATTAGACTAATACATGGATCAATCACAAATTGTTTGTCAAAACGCTGGGAGTGCTTTAGTCATATTACACACAAAAAATTCGTATCATTTCTGGAAAGAGTTATTCAATTAACGTAACCATCCGAAAATTCAAATTCTGTATCATAAAGAAGAATGTCATGGGACCTGGAACTGTAGCTGCAAATGCAGTATGTTCAATGATAAATGTTATCAAGAATCAAGTAAAAACTAAAAAAGTTACTGTGTCAAATTTACGAATAAATTCATTTGCAGACTCCACACGTGGGCACACTACACATCATAATATGAAACCACTAAAATAAGGGCCTGGTTTAGACATGCAGGCAATTATCCTGGCTAGTGCAATATTCCCTGCTGGGTTTCTATATCGGCAACGTGTTAATTACATAACTCTTTACATTATTATAGTTTGTGTCGCCATATATTGGAATTGCCCCTTGCACGAAAAAAGGTAATTGTCAGTAGAAAGAGAATCGTTTCCATTCAAACATTTTTAATGAAAAGGGGCAATACCAATCTGAAACAAAACGAAAAAATCGGTAAAGGTATTTACACAGAACTTCCCTCTTTATTTATATTTATACCGGGCGGTCACTCTAAAAAATTATAAATTACGAAACCACATATGAGAATAATAATCGGAAGGTATTATTACAAAGAAAACCTGATAGCTATTAGTCAAAAGAATATACAGAGTGGTCATCTGAAAGCAAAAATTCATTATTAAATAAAAGGTGTCAAATATGGAAGGATTGCGTAAATTACAAATTTCCAACATGGTTGAATTATTTTTTGAGATGACCATTGACCACCCTGTATATTTTTCAATAAAACTGTAATAGGAGTCTTCTTTGCCAAGTGCGTTAACTATGTCAAGTATTATTGCCATCTATCATATTTTCAATTCCATATCCACGCAGTGGAGTGGACGTACAGTAGTGGTTATACCCCGAGAGCTAGCGTCACAGAAATTTGTACTATTTGTAAATGGACAGAATATGTCTTAATAGATTGTCGATGATCCATTGAATACCCGTCCATCAGTCTGCCGGGCTGGGAGCGCTGCGTTTGGCGGCGAGGGGCGGTTTAGTCAATGACCTGACAGCGGTACTGTTACAAATGTCAAAAAAGCCGTTTTTGATTATCTCGTGGCGAGCCGAATTTCCGGTTTTGCCGTCGCAATTTACGACACCGACATAATACCAATCTTTCTTTTTCCGTAGAGTTATCACACGATCCTCCACCCGACGTATTTATTTAGTTCTTAACGTTTCAAAAATTGATGTCTTTGAAGTTTTGCGTTCTCCGAGATTATAGTCGATTTTAAGTTTTGGATCCGCCGTAGCCCAACGTGTTAAGCGGCGACTACTTTTAAGTGGATTCCCGACTTCGAATCCTGCACAGGGCTACTTTTTATTATTTTTTTTTTATTTTTGGCAGATATATTTGATTCTATAATTGCTCATAGCTCATTTCTATGCGACTAACGTGTTAAAATTATAAATTTTTGTCATTTTTTCTGATTTTTCGGTGATACATAGGGAAATTATCTTTAAATAATCTTTCTAGTCCTTCATTCATCAGTAGGTTCGGTGGTGTAACGGCTAGAAGTCCTGATTCCCAAACATGTGATCCGGGTTCAAACCACGCACCCGGAAGTTTTCTTTTACCTTTTTTACATTTCCGGTCATAATTTGATGCTCAAATATTACCTATATATCACATGAGTAATATTTTTAAATTTTCGTACTTGCTTAATTAAAGAGGGTTTCTCGGAGCTTCATTCCGCTTCAAAATAATTTTGTTGGAAATCGATACAAAAAATTGTGCGAGAAAATTTATAATTCAAATTCGGATTTAATCAATCGATAGAAGCCGAACCTACAAAAACTGATGCATTTTTGTTAAAAAAACATACAGGGTTCGTCAAAATGAAAAAAAAATGAAAACATTTGATCTTTATGGTCGGATTTGACTGAAATTCGGTATGTGAGGATTATCGATGTCGTAGATTACAAATATATAGGATCGGAACTTAAAAGTTCAAAATGGCGGTGTCAACATGGCATGCCAAGTTTTATCATTTATCAAATGACTCAGCTAAAAATCGATATTTGAATGTAATCAAGGTCGCCGATCACAAATTTTCGATCGAAATTTAACAATTCAAAATGGCGGCGTCAACATGGCTGACAAATTTTATAATTTACGGCCCGATTCGATTGAAAATTGATATCTGAAGATCATTATGATCGCAGATTACAAATATGAGACCGAAACCAAAATATTAAAAATGGCGGCGACATCATGACGGATCAGTTTTATCATTTGTCGTCTAATTCGACTGAAAATTGGTATCTGAAGGTAATCAGGGCCGCAGATTAAAAATAAATGATCGGAAGTGAATAACTCAAAATAGCGGCGTACATCATGGGGCACTAGCTTTGCCATTTATCATTTCATTCGATGGAAAATTGCTATCTGAAGATAATCAAGGTCACATTACAGACATGAGATCGAAATCCAAAAATTTAATATTGGTTCCAAATATCATTCATGGCCCGATTCGAATGAAGATTGGTATCTCAAAGTAGTCATGGTTGTAGTTTATAAATATGAAATCGAATCTCAACAATTCCAAATGTATATACGCCAATTTGGCTGACACACACAATTTTTTGTATCAATTTCCAACAAAAGTATTTTGAAGCTGAATGAAGCTCCGAGAAACCCTCTTTAATTAAGCAAATACGAAATTTTAAAAATATTACTTATGTGATATATAGGTAATATTTGAGCATCAAATTATGACCGGAAATGTAAAAAAGGTAAAAAAAAACTTCCGGGTGCGTGGTTTGAACCCGGATCACCTGTTTGGGACTTCTAGCCGTTACACCACCGAACCTACTGAGCGATGGAAGACTAGAAAGATTATTTAAAGATTATTTCCCTATTTATCACCAAAAAATCAGGAAAAATTACAAAAATTTATAATTATAACACGTTAGTCGCATAGAAATAAGCTAAGAACAATTACAGAATCAAAAATATCTACCAAAAATTAAAAAAAAAAAGAAAATAAAAAAGTAGCCCTCGACGGGATTCGAAGTCGGGAATCCAGTTAGAAGTAGTCGCCGCTTAGCACGTTCGGCTACGGCGGATCCCAAACTTAAAATTGACTATAATCTCAGAGAAGCCAAAACTGCAAAAACATCAATTTTTGAAACGTTAAGAACTAAATAAATACGTCGGGTGGAGGATCGTGTGATATCTCTACGGAAAAAGAAAGACTGGTATATTGTCGGTATCGTAAATTGCGACGGCAAAACCGGAAATTCGGCTCGGCACGAGATAATCAAAAACGGCTTTTTTGACATTTGTAACAGTACCGCTGTCAGATCATTGACTAAACCGCCCCTCGCCGCCAAACGCAGCGCTCCCAGCCCGGCAGACTGATGGGCGGGTATTCAGTGGCTCATCAACAACCTATTAAGACATATTCTGTCCATTTACAAATAGTACATGCCTTGTGACGCTAGCTCTCGGTCTATTAATAAAATTTCAATTGTTCCTTTTTTTAAATAGGCTTAAAATGTCATGAAACTTGGAAATTAGAAATTTTGGAACAAACTTTGAAAGGTATAACTTTATCCAAACAGAAACAATATTCAAATTATTTAAGAGGATATCATGATCCTGTATACTGAGGACTTTAAAGAAGCGACTCTCCTACATAATATTCTGCCGAATTCTATAATTTCTTGACCGCTTGAATCAAAGAAAGGATCATATTTGGCAGTTAATGGTGCAACAAAATATTGCGTTCGTGGGAAAGCATTTTGATAGAGCGGCGACAAAGGGCGTGATGCTGTCAGGCGTATCATACAGTAAAGAGAGGCCAACTAGAATAATACACGAGTCACATAATGTATTTTAAGACGTTAAAAGTAAGAAGAAGAATTACTTATGTGTACTAGCACAACATGTGTATAAAACAAACTGACATTGTATTTGAAAATATATAAAATCGACATAATAAATTATTTAATGAATGTTGTACTAAAGCTAAATTTATGAATATTTAGGAAGGTTCGCTGAATTTGTTTTCTCGCATTATAACAGGTATTTCGATATATTTCGTTCAAGCCAACTAAAAAAAATCGGTGAATATTGAAACATTAAATGCGTACCACGCATTTATCCAGTCACACCTGACTTACGGTGTTATCGTTTAGGGTCACTATTGACCCTGAAAAGGTTTTCACGTTATAAAAAAGATATATACGAATAATGGCATCTTTTCGAGCATTATGGATCTTTATTCAATTGAATGTAATAGCGTATTTATGTGTTTATAACACATTTTTATACTTCTGTTTCTGAATATATAACTCCAAAAAGAAATTACCCAGCTAGAGTGTTTCTTAATTGGCACAAAAAAAAATTTCTTACCGGGCACTCTTGACTTTATATTAGGTGTCATGAGAAAATAGTACAGTATTTTTTTATAATATTTACAAAAAGTTTGGAGGTCGCTACCGCACCTTAAATTCGGTAAATTTGAAAAAAAAGGACAATCTTGTAGCTCTTCATAAATTTTATATCATCAATATTTATTTTTGAGCCTAAGCTGCATGAGCTAAAAACTACATTTAAACATATTTACATGAGTTGATTGATATCATTACCAGATACGATAATTGGAAGTCGATCTACGGTTTCATGTCAGCTGATGTCTTCTATCATTTTTCTGTCCCGGTGAGTGAAGAGCGGCACGGCACTTCTGCCTTAAATTCAGCCTTCAAAGACGCGGCATTTCTCTGTCGAGAGTTTAGTCGCTGTCGACGAACAGACGAATGATTACTTATATTTTAGAGGGTCACAGCTGACACTTTGGAGGGTAGTCGTCAGGACAACAGTTGCTTTCGATCGCTTAACTTTGCAACATCAAGACTAGACGCCAAATTATCATTAAAAAATCTCTTTCTACCTTGCATCTTTGGAGGCAACTGAGGCGTTGAAGGTCCTTCAGTTGTTGAGGAGATAGGTAAAGGAAAAGTAGATGAATTTGTGTCATCATCACTTGAGGAAGATGAGAGTTGAAATGGCTGCCGCTTAGTGATAGACGCAATAACCTCTTGTTCTCGCTCTATCATGTCTTTTCTCACAAATTGTATGCTTTTCTATGTATGTTGCCAATGTGCAAAAAATCTTTGTCTCCTGAATTCGAATCATGTTTAAGGCATCAGCGTGGACTCGAAGAGTTCTTTCAGTTTCATCTGCTATTACTCTTCTTTCTTTTTTATGCTTTCCAAACGCTTAGTTTTATTTTTTTTTTAGTTTCTGCAAATCCCTAAACATTTTTTCTACTGTTGTTACTACATGTTCTTCATTTGTGTTGGTATTCTGGACATTTCACGGACTGCTAATACGTCATTTGCAGTGGAATGGTCTTTGATGGTTTGTTTGCCGCCTCTTTTACAGTGAAAAAAAGGACATAATACATCTTGTCTTGAGGAAAGCTTGACTTCGATTATTGTTGATGAGGTCCGGCCGACTAGCCATATCTCTCTACGTCCTCATTTGTGTAGTGACAGCCGCATTACTACATGGTGCGACGATAAGTAATGGTGGATTATGTAATATTCGTTTTTCGTTAATTTTAACTAAACTAGCGACGCAAAAATTCTGAAAAAATTCATGACAATATAATTGTGGGATTTTTTTGCGTATTTTCCAACACAAAGTTCGCGAAAAAAAATTTTTGAAATTTTTTGCATTAAGTTTTGCCATTGTTAACAATCTTGTTCAACTTAAAATTTATTACTGCCGATGCGTCCTGATTTTTTTAGATTTTCCAAAAAGTCCACTATACTTAAATAAATTAATAACTTCAAAGATCGCCATTTCCCATGGTATCGGTCAATCAGAGCAGATCGCAGATATTTTTCGTCGCTTAGTACTTGACTCATTCTTCAAACCCTTCGTTGTTTACTGAATTATAATTGATTTTGAACAACTTTAACTAACGATACTCAATTATTTATCCTAATGGGTTGTTATTCTCATGTAGCTGCAGTTATTTATTATTTATTCCATGCCCGATACCTTTCAAAAATTGTAAAACCAGCATAAATATTAAACAAATTATTTATTGCTAAAAACGTACCAGCGGTAATCAATGAAGATAGTGATGATGACTGAGATAGAATAGTATAACCTCACGTTTATCAAAAAGTAATATTGTTATTAACGATAATGCTTAGTTTGGTATAATAGCATTGAACAAATTCATTCTTATTCTTATGTTAACAATTTTTGGCAAATATGATGAAACGTTTTTTTAACGATTCCAGTGTCCCAAAAAATGTATTCATCTAATAACAATACAACTATTTGGTTGTACTGTATAAGATAAAGAATACGTTGTGTATAATTACTATGTAGTATATGTCAAGTTTGTATCATGTATATCCATAGTTATGTAGAGAATGCATCATCATTGTGTAGTACCAAAAAATAAAAAAGATCTGATAGATGTACTTTAATTTTGTTTGCAATTCTCTTGCTGAGTCCTCGCTGAAGTTCCAGTTCATTGTTATATCAATTAAGCCAATCATAAGTAATTGTATTGAAAATGGCATAGCGGCAAGACACTTTTATTCATTTCAAAATTATTATTTCATTCGACAATAAAGTGGGTGTTTGCAAAAAAAAACATTAAAAAAACGACTTCTGGCATTTTCTATTTTTAAATGTTTAATAATAAAATTCATAAGTGATTCGTGGGTGCAATCATAATTTGATTTTTTTTTTAAGTTTTTCAATTTAAGTCTACGATTTATTGTAAAATAAAAAAATAAAATGAAAAATGTCGGGTGAATATTATAACTAATTAATATTCATGAAATACTAACCTTCCAAATATTCTTAACGCCCCCTCCAATCGAATGAACGTAGAATTATTCGCTCAGGGATACACTGTTTAATAAGACTTTACTGGCATAAAATCTGATAAATAATCAAGTCTCGTTAGTTAACATTGTTCAAAATCAATTATAATTCACTAAGCAATGAAAGGTTTGAAGAATGAGTCAACCATTAAGCAATGAAAAATATTTGCGACCTGCCGTGATTGACCGATACTATGGGAAATGACGATCTTTGAGGTTACTAATTTATTTAAGTATCGTGAACCTTTTTGAAAAATCTGAAAAAATTATGGCATAGGTATCTTTAAAAGGTGCATTGGTAATAAAACATTTGAAGTTGTATGAGATTGCTAACAATGGTAAAATTTATTGCAAAAAATGGCAAACATTTTTTTCCGCGAACTCTGCTTTGGAAAATTCGCAAAAAATTCACACAAGGGTATTATCATATATAATACTTTCATGAATTTTTTCGGAATTTTTGGATCATTAGTTTAGTTAAAATTAAAGAAGAACGAAAATTACATAATCCTCCATTACTCATCTAATATGGCGGCTATCGGGTTGAAAATTTGGCAAAAACGTAGGTAGGTCAAATGCTTTAGAATAGTTGATAAGAAATTCCATTTCCTTTGGGGGCAATTTCAACATGGAAACCCGGCCTTGCCCTTTAAAATTTTTAACTAAACTATGATATGCAGTAGCGACCCCTAAAATATAATTAAATATAATAAAATTTTACCCAGCCTAGTTTTTCAGGTGGGATAATAAAACAGCAGGGTATCCCGCCAATATTTCAAAAGTTCATTTTTAAGAAACACCTTAATTTTGATGTCAGTTAAAACTGTTACAGAAAAATATAAGGTCTTAAGTAAAATACAAGCAAACAGTGTACATTTAGCTGACACATTTATATCAGCGACATTATTAATCCTGTTCCATGGCAGATTAAAAAAAATGATATGAGAACATTTCTTAATGGTCTGATCTAGTCTCGAAGGCACCCAATATACGTGTAATTAGTTGCCTTTAATGATTTATAATTTGTCCGCTAGTCAAAATATATGACAGGCGAATCTGAATAAAACTAGCGAAACAGAAAACTTAGTGTGTATATTATTAATTGTATTAAATATATTTTATCAAGAACCTGCTGCAGATTCAACATAATTACCTACAATTTGTTTATTTTTTAAACTATGTCTCCTAATAAAAAGACCATTTACCTATTATTTAACGGAACAATACAATAAGAAGTTGGCAACATCGGACTACAACTTTGAATAGTTAAATTTAATGATGTAACTCGCAACAGTCAACAAAAGCAGTAGGTCAAATTAGAGACATGGTAGGGTCATTAATTAAACTTGGATATTAATAAAACACAAGCCACATTTTCATACTTTCCAATAAATTTTACAGTAACTGAGCTTCCACGTAGCCATTTCCTGTGCAATACACAGAATGTACGTCATTATATGATATTTTGTAGCGACCTTTTATTAAAATTTGACTACTATTTCTTCATTACCATTTTATTTCATTATCAAGTGTCATCATATGCACATTCATAAACTGTAATTAAGTGGGCGTGTTAATTCGAATAAATACACGGTTACTAGTTATAATAAGCATAAATTGCACACATTATAATTAGTTTTTGGATATTGTCGCTTTATAAATAGATTATATTTAAAGCAAAATTTATTGTCGATAAATGTCACTAGGTTAGATTTTGCAAGTTCATGATCATGGATTCGCTTAAAAATAATTTAGTGTCCTATTACTACATAGTACCTTCCAATAATCCACTTTAAGATAGACGCTGGTTGTAGCAACCCATTATGAGTCAGGTATAAGACTATTAAAGTTGCTGCAATTACAGTATTTGGTATGGAACCTGAAATGGTAATAAATATCCCAGGGGTTGTCCAGGTAGGAGGGATATAAATAAAGGTTACGTAGTTGGAAGAGTGGCACCAATTTTATTGTAATTTTATATCGTAAAGAAGATTTAAAAAAAGGTTAAACAAGCAAAGAAAATAAATTTATTTCATTTGCAATAATAATAATAACTGACTTTCACTTTGATATTTAGCACTTTTAAAGATAGCCATCCATTTTGAGTTAGATGCTGGTTGTAAAAATCCACTATGGGTCATATATTACCGTTAATTCACAGACAATACTGTTACAGTTACTGCGACTCCTCTAACAACGAATCTGAAACACTAATAGAAATTCCACGAGTTTTCCAGATTCGAATTCTTTTATTTGTCCAAATTTTTTTGAAGTTTTTGTGTCTTATTTGCCTATTACATGGAATAAAAGGTAAAGAAATCGTTACCAAACATTAAAAAAATCATAAAATATAGTTGGTAGGGCGCCACCAATTTTATTACAATTTTGTACCATTAATAGTTATTTAAGATACGAGTGTAAAATACGAAGGCGTGGAAAGGACACAGTAAACATATTTTTATAATTGCCAGTTTAAACTTGCAATTATCTATAATTGCAACTTTAAACTTGCAGTTATGTATAATTGCAAGTTTAAAGTTGCAATTATCCATAATTGCAAGTTTAAACTTGCAACTTTAAACTTGCAATTATCCATAATTGCAACTTTAAACTTGCAATTATACATAATTACAACTTTAAACTTGCAATTATACCTAATTGCAACTTTAAACTTGCAATTATACCTAATTGGAATTATGTATAATTGCAAGTTTAAAATTGCAATTATAGATAGCTGCAAGTTTAAAGTTGCAATTATGGATAATTGCAAGTTTAAAGTTGCAACTAGGTATAATTGCAAGTATAAAGTTGCAATTAGGTATAATTGCAAGTTTAAAGTTGCAATTATGGATAATTGCAAGTTTGAAGTTGCAATTATAGATAATTGCAAGTTTAAACTGGCAATTATAAAAATATTTTTACTATGTCCTTTCCACGCCTTCATAGTAAAAAGCCATTCTTTACTGTACGAATGGCTAGATTAAGATATGAGCGAAGCGAGTGTTTTTAAAAGCCATGAGTGCAATAAAGAGGTTTTTTACAAGTGTGTCTTACAACGTTTTATCTTCGACCGTGCCAATTATTGTAAGAAATTGGCAATTTTTGATGAATATTTGTAAAACTGTATCAACCTTTTGTGACTTTGACGGTTAGTATTATTCGAGTTGTAGTTAAAGTCGCCATTCTAAATTATGTTACTTCATGTTCGTGACTGAAAATCTGTGATGATAGTAACTAAGGAAACGATATTATAAATAAACTGGGGTAGTTGAAGTCGCCATTGTTGTTCTTGAATGTTTGAATTAAAATATCAAGTTGATAATAAATAAAATACTGTTGTCCTTACTGCTAATTTTTTTAGAAATCGTGCAATAAAACCGAGGAATAAAAATTTCCATTGCACAGTTTCTTATAAAAGGCCACTTTTTACACTAGAAAAGATGTAAAAAACTGTTACTTTTTACACGATCGTAGATAAAAAATTTTAAGATATAAAAATATATAACATGAAATATGTCCTGAAAACATAATGTCTTAAATTAAGTGACAGATAAAAAAAGCAAATAAATTAAACCGCAATCTTTTACAATAAATAGTTACCAAAGTGGTGTATGACCAAAGTGAAACCGTGTACTACGTATAGCCCACAAGGCACTTACATATATTTTTAGGCCACTCCTCGTTTATGAAAGTTGGTAGAAAGTTGCTGTAGAGATAAAATAAATATCGATCATTTAATCGCATACGTTTTTTATACCAATAAATCGTTACAGTTTTATTATAGAAATGTTAAATTAAAAATTTAGAAAACCCTCGACAGACAAATAAACCTTTAAAAAGGTACAAATAACAGAGCCACACACCAAAAATTTCAGATCCAGAAACCAGTAGATGTAAATCTAACTATTTTGCAAACCACTGAAATTTTTGAGTGAAAATTCATAATAAGAGTTTCGTTATTGTTCTACTTAGATAGCCATAGTTTTTTAAATATACGTAATAGGAAAAAACGTTATGGCGAAAAGTTATAAATATTTCCCTATTGGGTGTCTCTTTCTAGAAAATGGCCACCTTAAATACATGTCAGATTAATTAAATATGTGAAATAACACAACGTCCTGAAACATATTCTTTATAGGATTTTGCAAACAGAGGAAAGAAAAACTATCTATGAGAACTAAAAGAAAAACTGTATATAAGAATATTAATGAAATATTTGCATTCTTTCGATAACCTGACTTCTGGTTATGCTAGCAAGTTAAAATTGTGAAATAAATTTGTCCAGTTTCTTATTTGACATTCTCATTATAACACTAGCATCCAACATAGTCCCCTACGGCTAGATTAAACTAATATCTACATGTCCCCCTACGATAGTGTACGGCTAGTGTACAAATTTATTTCATAATTTTAACTTGATAGTATAACCAGAACTCAGGTTATCGAAAGAAGTCAAAGATTTCATTAATATTTTTATATATAGTTTTCTTTTAGTTCTCATAGATAGTTTTTCTTTCCGCTGTTTGCAAAATCCTATATAGAATATGTTTCATTACTATAAGCAAACAAATAGTAAATAATTCACTTTTAACAAACACAACGTCCGTTACACCAAATGATTAAAAATTAAACCTGAATGAAAACGGTATACCTGATTTACATCAAATCTGGCTATGAACCATCTCGCAAATACTAGTTTTTGGAACAAAAAAAAAAGGAAAACGCTTTGCAATTCATAAAAGGAAAAATATTCTCTTAAAATGTAGAGAATTATTATAATTATTAGCTAAGTTCTCCGGGACATTTAGGGTAACGGGCAATTTCGTGCATAGGGGTTGGCAAGTCAACATATGGTTTTCAAAGGCGAGAAAAAAAAAATAAAGACGATTTTGTAGATGACAGAGAATATTATTAACTTGTGGATAACGGGTGTGGGGTTGGGGGTTTTCAGAGTTGTTTCGTATTTGGAGAATAAATTGTGGAAATATGTACACGTGAATTTTCCTCATGATGACTACGTTCACTTCCAATGTGTTAGAAGTTTGCTTGGTGGTGAGCTGTTTACATTTTTTTTTTTTTAGTTTTCTCGTCAACTTTGCTATTATTTTAAAGTCTGTCAGATTCCAGAACATTTGAAATTTTCGTTACAGAGAACAAGAAAACACATTATTTTTCATACACAAAGGCGTCTAAAATACGCATTATCTATTAATTTTGTTAGTAATCATAATCACGGACCACCTGCTCATTTACAGTATTCTTACATTAAATCTTAATTATTTCATGTAATAATTTTATCTGCTGATAGATCGACTTTGTTTTTATATACCTGCATCAAAGTGATTATAAGTAAAATAAATATTTTCCGCTAGATACTAGTCTCATAGTCTGCTGCTGTAGATATTTGACATATAGATTATATGCGATTAATGCGATATAAATTAATAATTTAAAAGGGTGATAGGGAAATTTTGTATAAATTGACCTCGAGACATGAGCCTAATATTAAATGGTCATAAAATTTGGATTATTATTAATAAATTTTCAGCTGTCAATAGTGTTCAGCTGATATTGTGGGAGATCTAGATTTCGTTGAGATTTTAGACTAGTCTCAGTTTCAGTTAGATGTATAATGTTACTGTTAATAAACCCAGGAAAACATCCAAAAATAAAAGTTTTAAAAAATTGAGACGAAATAAAGTCCCTAAAATCTGGATTAATCTCAAATTATAATGCACTTACTTTTATTTTTTACAGTAGAATGCACATTTCTTGTAAAAAACCTGCTTTCGTTCCACAAAATGAGTTCCGTTTTCGTAAAAGTTAAAAGATGTTAGGAAAATTGTTTCAGATAATATGTAAAACCCAGAAACCGCATAGAACTATGACAATACAAGAATTCCTCTGTTCATTTATATAGCAACAACATAAGCAAAAAGAAGGTCTAAACACTCTGTTGTCATGAAAACTGTTTTTTTGAGTTTACAGAAGACGTATCACTTATTCAGATTCCTAATAGCATTTTACATTACCAGAAATACAGAAGAAGTCAATCATGGGAAGCAAGCGCTTCGGAACATCATTATAAGACTTTGGCGGTCTATACAAACTATCATCTCTACCGCTATTTTTGTTATAACCGTTATTGTAAAGAAATGTATCTAATTTTTATCTATACTTTAATATGTCAAGAGCCTTCGATACCCTTAATCATTTCATTCTATTGAACAAGTTAATTGTTATTGTGTACGAGGTACATGTAACAAACTACTCCAATCATAGATCTCAATTCACTACTGTAACTTTTAAAAATGGAGTACTTCAAACTTATTTTTCTGATAAAGTTCATGTATCGCAAGAAGTGTCTCAAGGATCTGTACTTGGGTCCATTTAGTTTATTTTATATACTAACGATTTAACAGAAAATATCAATACAGATAGTTTATATCAATATGCTGATGATAATTCCTGAAGAATCTTGTGCAAGTAAACTTTCCATAATACCATCAAGTATGTTTAAAAATGAATTATTATTTGTTTGCTTATAATTGTATTGAAACATTCTTTATAGGATTTTGCAAACAGCAGAAAAATTAACTATCTATAAAAGAAAAACTTTGTGTAGAAAGAATGATGATGAAATCTTTGCATTCTTTCGATAACCTGAATTCTGGTTATGCTAGCAAATTAAAATCCTAAAATGAATTTGTCTAATTTCTTATTTGACAATTCTCATTCTAACACTAGCATCCACACAGTCCCCTACGGCCATGCAGATTAAACTAGTATCCACATAACACCCTACGATTATGAAGATTCAGTTAAAAATGAGAACAAAGACCTAAAATGAATTTATTTATCTACCTTGTCTTAAAAAAATTTTTCATTCCAATGGATTGCATTTTCATGAAATCTATCATTCTGTTTCCTGGAAATGCTTAGCCTTTGAAACGTTTTTCGCCCTTATTCTTGTTATTCATAATCGTAGGGGGTTATGTGGATACTAGTTTAATCTGCATGGCCGTAGGGGACTGTGTGGATGCTAGTGTTAGAATGAGAATTGTCAAATAAGAAATTAGATAAATTCATTTTAGGATTTTAATTTGCTAGCATAACCAGAATTCAGGTTATGCTGAAAGAATGCAAAGATTGAGGAAAAATTGAGGAAAAACTACTTTTGTTATGTTTTCTCCAACTACAGAACCAGATTATTCATTGTATGTCAAATTAAATGGTCCTCATTTACACAACTAGAAAATGTGATTTTAATTGGCATAACGCTGATGGTAGGTTAAAATGGGAATTTTGCATATATCTCACGCCCTTAGTGCCTAATAAAATAAACATGTTTTTATTATTACCCTGCTCCGGTTCCCGCCATAACTACCAAGCGTGTCTTTTACAGAGGTTACCATCGTAACGTGATCAGTTTTTTGCACAAATTTGCACGACACATGGTATTAATTATCTCGCGGCCTGTTGCCTCTTTCGCTTCGTCAATACTCAGACATATGTATTTATTTTGAAGTTCATCTCGAATTTTTTGCAGCCTGTTGTTACATTCTTCTTTACATTTCCGAAGAGATGATTCATTTGGAAGCTGAAAATTCGTGTATGTGTCTAAAAATTGTCTAAAATGCGGACGGTTGAGCTAGTATGAAGGAATGCCGAACGAAATCATGAAATTCAGTAAATTCAACTTGAATTCATCCACACTTAAGCGTTTAATACATTTACATATTGATAAATACAATTTCACGTAGGAATATAATATTATTTTCAAATGTATTTTTAATATAATTTATTGCACTCTATTTAATGCTCCTGAGTGCGACCCTGTTATCGCTGAAGAATTCCGACCCTTGGTGATCAATAATAATACTGCATTTAAAACTTTTGGCTTAATAAATCAACTAGATGATAATATTAACCAAGGCCATTATACATATTTAAAGAGAGATGTGAGGGTGCTTATGACTTCAATTCGTGGAATTTATGTGATGAGTCTAATATTATCTACAACAATGATATCGATGAATTTCAATAAAATGCATCTGTTTATTTTGGAAACGAAAAATTTGATTTTTTTATTTTTTTTTTAACTACAAATCATGAATCAGTGTTGAAGAATTTTGGTAAGACCAGAAGAGGAGATTTGAGGGCTTCATTTTTTTAAAAGACCTATCTGATCAAGATAGTCAACTTTCTTGAAACTAAATATGATGTCAGAATAGAGGATGGATACCTCTTGAACTTAACTAGATTCTAAATATTTTTGGCTTGCAAACTGCAGGACTTTAGCAACTATGTCATTATTGAATACGCCATTTTTATGTTTAATTTTTGACATCAGATTCAGTATCAGCTACCTGAGAAATCCTTATCTACCAATTTTAATGCAATTCTGAAGAATTTTCATTTTTCTCCAGTTTTTGATAGTACAACTCAGTGAAACTAGAGAAAAATCATTAAGTCTCCTCAAATATTTTTGAAGACGGTTAGAAAGTAAGGATCTGGATTATTAGATATATATAAAAAATTAAAGGGACTAATATTTTATAGTTGAGGTGGGGATTTCCAAGAGAGAGACATCCTTAGGGAAATATTTATTATTGGCCATATTTTTTTTTCTTAGTACGCATATTTTAACAAACTATAAAACTATCTAAGTAGAACCATAACAAGACTATTACTGTAAATTTTCAACCAATAACTCCAGTCGTTTCCAAAACAGTTAGATTTAAAACTACGAAATAGATTGATTAGCACAAACTTTAAATTTAAATCTAATACTTTGAAAAAATTCATAGTAATAGACTTGTTACGATTCTGCTTACGTAGTCTTATAGTTTTTTAAATAACAAAATTTTAAACATATACCTTTATCATTATCATTGATAAAAATAATTTATTTTAGTGTGTAAAAATTAAAAATAAGAAGGTATAAAGGTAAAAAGTGGTAAAATCTTAAAAAACTAGGTAACTGTGAACGACTGTATCTCAATCAATTCTAGTCAATAATACTTTTATCAGTCACTATTTTGACGGGAATTACGTCAGCTCTCTTCTTTGTAAATCAGTGCCTATATCTAAATTCAACAAATTGAAATTTTTCACTTTTTTTAATAGATTTTTTATTTGTTTTGTTGTAAAAAACATTTTTTACTTTATAAAGTGCAATTTCGATAGAAAAGATCCCCTACAAAAATAAATATTAATGAAATCTTTGCATTCTTTCGATAACCTGATTTCTGGTTATGCTAGTAAATCAAAAATTATAAAATAAGCCACTCATAACGATGTTTCATGCAAAACCAAGGCAATATCCATGAATAAGTATGAAATATTTATATTTGACATTGACTGATAAAAACAACAAATCTTCACCTATCTATTAACTAACTAGTATTGGAGCCTATATACTCTATGCATGTTGAATTGTTTGTTATTTGTTTGCTTATAGTAATGAAACATATTCTTTATAGGATTTTGCAAACAGCGGAAAAAACTACCTATGAGAACTAAAAAAAAACTGTATGTAAAAATATTAATTAAATCCTTGCATTCTTTCGATGATTCTGACTTCTGGTTATGCTAGCAAGTTAAAATCCTAAAATAAATTTGTCCAATTTCTTATTTGACATTCTCACACAAAGTAGGTAAATAAATTCATTTCAGGCCTTCGTTCTCATTTTTAATTGAATCTTCATACCGTAGGGGGTCATGTAGATACTAGTTTAATCTGCGTAGCCGTAGGGGACTATGTTGGATCCTAGTGTTATAATGAGAATATCAAGTAAGAAATCGGACAAATTTATTTTAGAATTTTAACTTCCTAGCATAACCAGATTATCGAAAGAATGAAAATATTTCATTACTATTTTTACATATAGTTTTTCTTTTAGTTCGCATAGATAGTTTTTTCCGCTCTTTGAAAAATTTTGTAAAGAATATGTTTCACTTTGAGTTATAGTTAAAAATAAAAAACTAAAAAGTGGACAGAACTCCGTTCTCAAAAACCCAAGCCTAAGTTTATTAGCACGTTGTGGAATTATCATATTTCGGGTACAATTGAAGATATAAAAAAATTAAATATCATTAACGAATTACTTCCTTTTACCTTTGTTTTTTACGACATAGTCAATAGCCTATATGATAATAAAATGCATATAAGTGCAGTGAAACATTATGATATATATGTGGCTTTTTACTAATAACATCGTAACTTGTCCATTGTTCTTACAATAATTTTCATATTTATCTTCATAAAAATTAAAATATACTCGACTTGGCACACTTGCATGTTCACGTTATTAATAGTCTAAAGTTTTTTTATCTGGAGTAACTAGGCATTATCTTTCTGGTAGGTTCATCCTACGTGAATAAATTAGTTATTTTTACGTCAAAATGTAATTAGTATAATGATGACGATGACTTTGTTCCAAACTTCTATATCGAAAAATTGCTACTACGAATGGATAAGTGGACACTTCATAGATTAAATTCCCACGTCCCAAGATTAAACTCTAGGAAAAAACAGGTTTTTATCTCTATAAAAGCCGTACGAATTTAATTTTTTTGCAATGTATATAGGTCCATTGCATTTGATAAAATTACCACGAATTCTTTTAATCCCGTCGTAATTTGCTGCAACCATTTTATTAAATTTGTTTCTCCCTTATTCACAACGTCTTGGCAGGCGTTTTGTGACTTCCATAATTTGCTTTATTTGGCCACTCTTTCCTGCATGACACGTTTGCCAGTATTATGTCATTTGTCGTGATTGCCTGTCTAGTACATGGCCTTGTAATGTAGATATACCTAGAATCGTAGGGTCTGATAGACACGACAAGGATTTTATATAATTTAGGCCGGAGCAGTGTCGCCGCTACGATACTTATCAACTCTACTCGCAAGGGGCATTCAAGTTACCCTTCAGACTCCCCAAGACGAAATTAGACAAAATTATACTTACTGTGATTGCTACAGTCTGCTCTGTTCGTCAAAATCTTATGTCGGGCGGTGCACTTTTAATGAATATATCTTATAATTAGCACTTTCTCAGAAACACTTCTTAATAATTAAGACCGTCGATGGATTCTATGAGTACTTGGACAAGTACACAGACGTGACGGGATCGACGCGGTAAATAATTGTCCGACTCACGCCACAGAATCGCACATCGGTCACAAATCTTATAATTAGTGGATCAATAAGAAATCGAATTCAAAATAGTTATATTTTCATTTATTGAAATAATTCATAAAATGTAAAAATATAAATATTCAATACTTAACTAATGTATATAAGGCAAACATCAAAGAGCACCACCACTCGGCAAGCCGTTATCTCCCGTAGGGGTGTAACTCATCGAGCGTCGAGAGAATTATGACAATCGACTGTTCAAAGAAATTCAGACTTAGATTAGTAATCAATGTAAAATCACTTTTAATTTTGCACTGAAATTATGGAAATGATTGTCAGGATGCTTAAAGAAGCTATCTATATGAGTTAGATGGTTTTCCTGCTTTTATAAACGTACTAACGGCATCGAACCCAAATATACTTTCTTTCCGTCGACTCGCGTTCGAGCGCCTACTATGGCGATGTCCGTCTGAGCCTGGATTAAAAGCATTTTGGGTTCGTCGGAATCGATCCTCCGACTTTGAATTTTTTTACTAATTTTTGGTACGTTCAGGTGGTTTGGACAAGGATTCTGCTCTCTCCCTTTAAGGATAATTAAATGAGAATTTTGGTTTTTATTGAAAAAATCGTTCCATTGATTTTTTCTTAAATTTTGACGTTTAAAATAGCTACTCGCTACATCCTGACTGAGGATTTCACCCTGTGAACCTCTAAATTCGTGGTACTTTCGAAAAGCCAAATTCGTGATATTTTCGAAAAATTCATCTCGAGGGGCGGTTTTCCGCTCTTTGCAAGTTTCTTTATTGTACTTTTGAAGAACTAAATTTCTGGTACTTTCAAAAAATTAAATCCGTTGTACTCTCGAAAAATCTGTTGAACGGAGCAATTTTCCGCCCTGTGCACTTCTCTTCGTGGTACTTTTGAAAAACCAAATTCGTGGTACTTTCGAAAAGTCTGTCGGGCGGAGAGAGCGGTTTTCCGTCAATTTTTTTTAACAGGCTGGTATTAGCTTTGACTATAATTAGGTGACTTTGTTTGCAACAAAATGTTGCAACTGAATTTTCACCCACTTTCAGAAGTCGCAATGACTTGAAATCTTGCATGTGTACATGGTTCAGATAGCAATGAAATTTGACATTTTTATAGAAAAATGTAGAAAATAATGTTAATAATAATAATTATGTTAATAAACGTAAAAGCGTGTTGCGCCCAAAATACTTAGAAAATCGGAAAATTTTGCTCATCAGGCGCCCCACGCTTTTACATTCATGAACACATTTATTATTATTAATATTAACATTATTTTTTTCTTTTTATGAATTTTTCAACAGTATTTTTATGTCATAAGTTCCTATCCATTTAAACATTACATATAAAACATTAAAGATTTCTTGGTCATGATAGTCCCTGTCTGATCACCCCTTATACATTTTTTTTTTTAAATATTTTCCAGAGGTGAAAGCAGTCGCTTTATTATCGCTTTTCTCAGCAAAGTATATGGTGAAATATTTGTAAAAGCCCTTTTTCAGATGATTTCTCATTGTGTACAAATTTTATAAAATACTTTATATGTATAAGTTGTGTGTGAGTTTAATCTCAATTTCGATGAATTCTTAGATTGTTTTATCAGACTAAATAAGCAATTCATTTCCTTCTTCTCTTTGTCGGCCTTTTGCGCACAGAAGTAAGCATAACGCTATAGAAAAGAAACAGTTATCAATCTAAAAGATATCCATAGATATCCGATATCACTTTAGATTGACAAACAATAAATTGGACTGAATTTATTAAAAGAGCACATGTGTGGTATATCTTCAATTTATTTTTTAATTGGTAGTGAGTATTAGAGTTTAGAAACATTGGTCAACTTATTCTGTTAATAAGTTATGAGTTAATTCTTAACGAGGTATTTTTCCAATATACAATGAATTTACTTAAAAGTTTTGCATACATTAGAGGCACTAAATCCCATTTTGCTTGCCTATTGTTTAATTTTGATATCTACAGAATTTAATTCATATATAAAAATATAATAAAAAAAATAATCACACATTTACATACAATAAGAAGTGATACAGAAAAAATTCCATAATGCGATATAAAGGAAAGGAACTAAATAATTTGCAAAGAAAAAAAGAAAATGTTCCGCTTAAATTTAAAATCTCCACTATTCATGATGTACTAAAGCTATTTTAACAAAAAAGATTTTTTTTTCCATTTACTATGCCTCCCATTGACTACTTGGATGTGGAAGTAAAAATGTGACAGGTGTAATAACATTTGGCATATACTAAGACACCTATTATAGTTTTATTAAAAAATTCTTATTTGCCATTCTCATTATAACACTAGCATCCAATATAGTCCCCTACGGCTAGGCAGGTTAAGCTAGTATCTACATGATCCCCTGCGATATGTAAATTCAGCTAAAAATGAGCTTTTCTGATGAGTCCAGAATAAGGACGAAAAACGTTTCAAAGGCAAAGCATCTCCAAGAAACGGAATGAGATTTTATGAAAATGTAATTCATTATAATGAAAAAATTTTTTAAGACAAGGTAGGTAAATAAATACATTTCAGGCCTTTATTCTCATTTTTAGCTGAATTTACATATCGTAGGGGATCATGTAGATACTAGTTTAATCTGTCTAGCCGTAGGGGACTATGTTGGATGCTAGTGTTATAATGAGAATGGCAAATAAGAAATTTTACTTGTTAGCATAACCAAAAGTCAGGTCAGGAAAGAATGCCAAGATTTCATTATTATTTTTACATATAGTTTTTCTTTTAGTTCTCATAGATAGTTTTTCTTTCCGCTGTTTGCAAAATCCTATAAAGAATATGTTAGAATCAATATTCATTTTATTTGCCATATTTATTACTTAGAGAAAAAAGTCTGTAGAAGCGTTTAGAGAAAAATTTCCTCTCTGTCTGGCAGACTCTATCTTCGTTTCTTTAGATAATCACCCTCACTAACGAACATACATGTTGAAGTAGACTCACGCATGTCTCAAATTCAACCACAAACATACACACACGCTCTCACTTAAACACGAATTGTCATGAGGAATTCTTCTTTTGTGGTGTGATCAAACGTGACGCGATGAAAATTATATCACGAACCTATATCTAATTCAAGCTCACCCACGAGTAATATTTGTTCACGCATGCCCACGAATAATTTCGTGTTTTACTGTTTCGATGTTATATTCTCACGCCGTGTGACGTCTTGATACGACATAACGCGACGAAAATCACGTCACGTGTTCATCTATAATAATAACGGACACGATTAGATCTGGTACACTCATAGATCTGGAAAAAATCCAAAACCCGACAGGTAAAACCTCGGGATTATAAACAGAGGTGTAAACATAACATCCCATTAATAGAGCATCAAACTGATACACTGAATAGAAATGACACAATACTGGCAAGTATTTCCCCATACAAGACTAAGAAATAGGGCTAGATATTTTATAATCAATTGTTGTATTTGGGATAAGAAATTCTAGATTCAGGGCACTTAGAAATAAGACACATGCAGTTGAAGAAAAAATTGAATCAGTTATAAGTCAACTTACTTGATCAATAATCAGAAGTTCTGCATGTTTATAGCAGTCTTTCGAGAATTATGGACACATATAACCTATGTTAGCAGCGTCAGTTGATAAGCTATGGGAGTACTGGAACAACGCCCCATAATAATTATTACAAAGGCTCATTATGGTCTTCAGGGTCATTAATCTCCGGCCGAGGTTTACTGGTTTGATGGGGCGCCACATGATGGAAAATAGTGGTAAGTCGAGAATAATTCTTACGTACCTAAATTTTTACGAGCATAATTGATACGGGTATGAACTTTTATGGGTGTACAGCTTCTTGCCCTCCAGCTCTTTTACGAGCCGAACTCTTTTACAGGTTTGTATTATACAAATACAGTTTTACAGCGCATGATAGTCTATGAGATGTATTCTATTTTATATATCTAAATTTTTACGAGCAAAATTGATACGGGTATGAACTTTTATGGGTACCTACAGCTTCTTGCCCTCCAGCTCTTTTACGAGCCGAACTCTTTTATAGGTTTGTATTATACAAATACAGTTTTACAGCGCATGATAGTCTATGAGATGTATTGAAACATATCCTTTATAGGATTTTGCAAACAACAGAAAAAATAACTAGGTGTTTATGAGAACTAAAAGAAAAACTATGTGTACAAATATTAATGAAATCTTTGCATTTTTTCGACAACCTGAATTCTGGTTATGCTAGCAAATTAAAATCCTAAAATGAATTTTTATAATTTCTTATTTGAAAATTCTCATTTAACAACTAGCATCCACACAGTCCCCTGCGGCCACGCAGATTAAACTAGTAACTACGTAACTCCCTTCGGTCATGAAGATTCAGTTAAAAATTAGAACAAAGGCCTAAAATGAATTTTAGTTCTCATAGTTATTTTTTCTGCTGTTTGCAAAATTCTATGATATGGTGATGTGTCTTTTAAAGATGCCTAAGGAATACTGGAAAAGAATCCTCAAACTAGATAAGAATGACCTTGAAAATCAGACTGAACCTACTTGATGTACAGTTTAATATTTAACCAAGTTAGAAAAAAATAAGGTATTATTGTTAAAACCGTTTTAGCGACTTAATGAAATTAATTAAATTGTAGACAAAACTTTAAAAAAATTAAAAATGCAAATTGCGAGATTGCAGATTATTCCGTATCTTTGTAAATTATATTTTAGTGTTAACAAAGGTTGAACCATTAGATTACTAACAAGGGTATTAATAGCAGAATGTTATAAGTACATGCGAGCCTCACTAGTGTATTTAAATCTCACTGGCAAATCACAACAATTCCCAGATATAACTGATAACTCTCTCTGCGATAGTTACTTGTAAGTGGCAATTAAAAGGTCCAGTGCGGCAATTATTCAGTAAATGAGATATAATCGATATTATGATAAAGCATCACTACAAAACTAGGTCTTCAAAATGTAAGGTAGCAATGCCAATTTAATAAATATACGGGGACTTCCAATACTCCTATCTACCTGGAGTAGCAATTTATTTATTGATAAATAGGCGAGTAGATAAGATTTGCAGTACTCAGGTCAGTAGATCTATTGTATAAAAGCGCCATAATGGTGTCGCGTGTTTCCACCCCTAGGAAACACCCTGTATGAATCCGTCGGTTTCAAATAACTTTAACAACACTTTATTTAATAATTTAATGATTACACGATACTTCTTAGTTAACCAAAATTACCATTACTTTGTTTACTCGATTTAACCTCACTTTATCACTTTTCAACTTCCTCCTCTTGCCCCGGAAACCTCGCCTTATATACTCCAAAATTGTCTCTAGAGTTACCTAGAACACAATCGACAATCTTCTTCCACCACATTCCAGAAAACTCGATCTCTTTCTACAAACTTCCAGGACAGTCACTATTAGTCATGGGCGTATTAGTCTCCAGTTTCATGGATGTGTAATGCATAATACTGCCTCCCCCTTAAGCCTGATCGTCCCGGTTAGGCAATTCAGAGTCATCAATGTATTTCGCCAGTCTATCCAAATGCACGATATTCATCTTGGACTTTTTGCTTCGTTGAATCCGATAGACGACGTCATTAATTCGGGTAATAACAGTATATGCTCCATCCCAAGGTGGTTGAAGTTTCGGTGACCTTCCTTTCTTTCGCTGTGGGTTGTACAGCCAAACCAGATCTCTCGCCTTGAACCCTTCTGAACTACCTTTTCGGTCATAACGAGCCTTCATTCGGTCACTGGCTATGTTGATTTGGCCTCTAACCAGCTCATTGACATTTCTTAGCCGTTCAATTATTTCATCCACATAGTTGTTCACAGGAAGCCGTTCTCTGCCTGGGGTTCCAAACATCAAATCACACTGCAGTCTAATCGCATGTCCAAATACTATACGGGTCGGTGTCTATTTTGTAGGCTCGTGGACAGCAGCTCTATATGCCATGAGGAAAAATGGTATGTGGAGATCCCAGTCACGTTAATTATTATGAACCACTTTAGAGAGATGCTCTTTCATAGTCTTGTTATGTCGTTCCACCATTCCATCTGATTGCGGGTGAACGGCTGTTGCCGTGTTTTGTGTATTCCCGATAACTTGCAGATTTGCTGAAATACCCCTGACTCAAAGTTTCTCCCTTGATCTGAATGCAGCTCCAGGGGTACACCAAACCGACATATCAAGTTATCTACCAAAACTTTGGCGACAGTGACCGCCTCCTGGTTCGGAAATGCATAGGCTTCCGGCCACTTACTAAAATAGTCCATGGCAACCAGTATGTACTTGTTACCATCCTTGGGTACTGGGAATGGTCCGGCTATATCGATCGCAATCCTCTCAAAAGGAGCTCCGACGTTACACTGCTTCATTGCACCCCTACTTCTAGTCTGTGGTCCCTTACTGGCTGCACAAATTTTACAATTACGACACTAAGTTTCAACATCTTGACGACTGTTTACCCAGTAAAATCGTTCACGTACTTTATTCAGGATCTTGTTAACACCGAAGTGTCCACCGGATGCTCCATTATGCACTTCCTGAAGTACTTTCGGTACTCAACACCTGGGAATCACTAGATGCATAACAACTTGCTTCCCATCCGGGCTTTCTTATGTTCTCTTTAACAGCCCGTTCATAACTCTAAATGAGTCCCACTGTGCCCACAAAGCCTTCAATCCAACTGCTTTGTCCGAAACATCCTTCCACTCTGGTCGAACTCCTCTTTCCTTTGCTCTCAATATAGCAACCATTTCTGTATCGTTCAATTGTTCTTATCTCAGGGCTTCAGTTGTCCAATCATCTGGAACGCCTATTTTAATAGTGTTGATTATTTCCATGCCCTGCTGTTTCTCCACGTGGCGACAGTGTTTGCAGTCGTCCTTGCTTGGTCTTCTAGATAAAGCATCTGCATTCCTATAAGATCTTTCAGGTCGATGTTCAATTTTGAAGTAGTAGTGTTGCAGTCGTTCTATCCAACGAGCCAGTTGACCTTCCGTTTTCTCTCCCGTTCTTCTTTCTCTCCCTGGCGTTTTCTTTCCTGTTTTTCTCTATGTTCCTTGCGTTTCTTTTCTTGAACCATCATCATTTCCTGCATTTGTATGAATAAGTCCTGTATTTGTTTCTCGGATTCCATGCTTCTGGCCGTTATCGGCATATAATTACGATGAAATCAACAAAATTTAATGAGCACGTCAATATCGCTAATGAAATTGTGTAATTAAATCGCAAAACAGCACGAAAAAGTCTTTTATTCAGAGTCTTTATCTCGTCTTAGTTCAAAGGATTTAATTACTATCACTAATGTCCTAATAAAATGTTCCAAAAATATCTCAAAAATGCACTTGACACTATTTTTCTGTTTGAAAATAATCCTCGAACAATCGTCCAGTAAAGTAGTCCTCCCTGTATTAGCACTAACTCCGAGAATACTGTGCCAGTCTTCTCAAACACTTCCGAAAATCCTCGTGTTAAAATTCCGCGTCTGACACCAAATTGTCGCGTGTTTCCGCCCCTAGGAAACAACCTGTATGAATCCGTGGGTTTCAAATAATTTGAATAAGGGATAATCACTAACACTTTATTTAATGTTTTACTGATTACACAATACTTCTTAATTAACCAAAATAACCTTTACACATTGTTTACTTGATATTTAACCTCACTTTTTCATTTTTCAACTTCCTCCTCTTGCACCGGGAAGAAATTTGAAATCCATAGCCTACTTTATGAGATATATTACAAAAACCTGAAAAATAGGAAAACCACAAACGGTTATAGCTTCCTTATTTGAGGAGATACGAAAAAAGTTAAAGGAATGAAGGTTGACGGCAAAGACAATAAGAATAATAACGTGTAACAAAAAAATCGAAAAATGCAGTTGGCTTTGACATACGCTATTGTGCAAAAATGAAAAATACATATCTCAAAGTAGGCCATGACGCCATTAATTCCGTTATTTTTTTCTCATTCCAACGATATAAAACATGTCAGAAATTTTAACCGATAGTGTCAATATTTAATATTTTACGAATACCACAATTCATATAATTGAATCGTAACAATCAGCTGTGCCATAATTAGTGGAAAACAATGTATACAGTTATTAATAAATTTGACAGATTGTCACTGTTGTATGTTGTATGTTGCGTTGTCGAGTTCTAAGACAAATTTTATATCAGTAATTATGGTGTACACCAATAATAACAAATTCGATATGATTTATTGTCAGTGCAATTTTGACGCTGAGATGGCAGTCACGGTTTACGGAGATAGATTTCCAGATGCTCCGCAGCCAAATCGAACTATGTTTAGGAAGTTAGTTCAAAATCTAAAAACGCACGGTTCATTTTCAAAAAAAGTAGTAAGGCGAGCGCATGTTGCGGATAATGCAAGAAAAGTGAATAGAGTAATGAATTATGTTAACCAAAATGAGGAAACCTCTTTGAGACAAATTCAGAGAAACTGTCGCATAAAAAAAGACAGTGCAAGAAAAATATTGAAAAAAAACGGATTTCGATGCTTAATGAGGAAAGTTCAACATTTAAATGAGGGAGATAAGCCAAGGAGAGTAAGATTTTGTAGATGGTTATAAAATAAGAAAAAGAATGACGCGCTGATATGTAGCAAAATTCTTTGGTCGGACGAATCAAATTTTTCTAATAATGAATTTTTCAATAGAAATATGCATTATAAGTGGACACGAGAAAATACACATTGGTGCAGAGAGACTGCTTTCCAAGAAAGATTTTCTACGAATGTTTGGTTGGGTCTTTTAGGCACTAAAGTAATTGGACCTTATTTTTATGATGGCAAATTAACCGCTCGTAGATACCTTAATTTCCTGCAAAACGAATTTCAAGATTTTCTTTATGAATTAACAGTGGCAGAAAGCTTAAATTATTCATATTTTCAACAAGATGGGGCTCCACCTCACACTGCTGTAATATGTACAAATTATTTAAATCAAGTTATGCCGGATAGCTGGATAGGCACCTATGGACCCATTCTATGGCCAGCTCGATCACCAGATATTACGCCCTTGGATTTTTTCGTCTGGGGTTACATTAAAGACAAGGTATTTCAAACTGCCCCTGAAAATATTGAGGACATCAAAACCAGAATTCGAAACGCATGTGAGGCAATCACTCCTGAAATGCTCCAAAATGTAATGCGTGACGTGTCTCGTAGAGCACGTTTATGTGTGAGAATGTATGGTGCATAATTTGAGCATTTGTAGTTAGAAAAATAAATACACACAATTTCTTTTCAATATAGTAGTAGGTAGTACTGTTATACATAGTTTTTCGTTTTTTTCTTTGGATGTTCGTTTTGTACTTTTATTTTTATTTATGAGATATTTATTGGTTTGTATTAAATTGTAATAAATAATTACGGAATTATAATTATTATAAAGTGAATTTTTACTATTATGGCACAGCTGTTACGATTCAATTATATGAATTGTGGTATTCGTAAAATATTAAATATAGACACTATCGGTTAAAATTTATGTGACATGTTTTATATGGTTGGAATGAGAAAAAAATAACGGAATTAATGGCGTCATGGCCTACTTTGAGATATGTATTTTTCATTTTTGCACAATAGCGTATGTCAAAGCCAACTGCATTTTTCGATTTTTTTGTTACACGTTGTTATTCTTATTGTCTTTGCCGTCAACTTTCATTCCTTTAACTTTTTTCGTATCTCCTCAAATAAGGAAGCTATAACCGTTTGTGGTTTTCCTATTTTTCAGGTTTTTGTAATATATCTCATAAAGTAGGCTATGGATTTCAAATTTCTTTTTACTGAAATATAGCTCACAAAAAATGAGATAACTGTTTCTAAAATTTTATTCTTCTACAATAGATATTAAGCGAGATATTTGGTGTGGCCCTCGTAAAATAGCCAGTCTGTATATATGTCTTTTTGTCCATTTTGGCGGTTGTATGCGTTTTGCTGCAAAACTATGAATTTTTGAGAAAATATGATCTGATTTGATATTGTAGATCTAGCGATTCCCTACAATTTTTGTTCTCTTAATTTTTTTCAAATTCCGTTTAGTTACGCCGCTAGAGCGCGCTGAAGTTTATGTAAATGCATACATTTTTTTGGTGTTTGATTTTAAGCCAAAACTATGCATTTTATAAAAAAATATCAAGATATCAAAGTTGTAGATACAAAAATTTTCGACAAATTTCATCCTTTGTTTTATTTTCAAAGTCGCGCGGTTTTGCCACTAGAGCGCGAGAACATTTTTTCAATACTCTTTGAGCAGGAAAAGAAAATATAGCGCATATATTTTTGATATACAGGCAAAACTATGCATTTTTTGGAGTACTTTGAAGAGCAAAAAAAAAAATTATTTTTTTTGAAACCCATCATTCATTTCTTACACAGCTGCTCATAGAACGGTGCATCTGATAGTATGAACTACGCGCATTCAGCAGTAGTGGACGTGATGGGTCTTTTTGTATATGTCATCATTAATTTCATCTATATTAGCTTAGCCCGTAAAAAATATTAGTAGAGGGAGGTGGAGGGGCAAAATACTACAGCTGTTCACGACGCCTATATTTTTTTTATCCGCTCAAGAGTATTGAAAAAATGTTTTTCGCCCTCTAGCGGCAAAACCACGCGACTTTGGAAAAAAAAACAGAGAACAAAATTTGTCGAAAATTTTTTTATCTACAACTTTGATACTTATCTTGATATTTTTTTATAAAATGCATAGTTTTGGCTTAAAATCAAACACCAAAAAAATTTATACATTTACATAAACTTCAGCGCGCTCTAGCGGCGCAACTAAGCGGAATATCAAAGACATGAAGAGAACAAAAATTGTGGAAAATCGTTAGATCTACAAGATCAGATCAGGTCATATTTTCTCAAAAAATGCATAGTTTTACAGCAAAACGCAAAAAACCGCCAAAATGGCCAAAAAAACATATACAATATGTATCTATATCAAAAAACAACCCTTTTTTTCATGCGCTTGGTGAAAAATATGTTAACATAACCCCAAGACAACTTTCTATACGGGTGGCTTAGCTGTAGGAAAAATTTCCCTGAATTTTCCTAATTTCAAGGGACTATTAGATATCTGCTGAAACGGTTGCTTAAGAATAAGCTAGGAAGAATTTGAGGGCTCAATGTGTTAACACGGTTTTCTAATCAGAAGAATATAACATATTAATGCGGAGAATTCTTTCTCAATCTTATCTGATAGAGGCTTGAATTACCTTTATAATAGATTTTCAAAATCAGAATTGTGTCAAGAATGACCTTCAAAATGGAATTTCATGTATTTAGTGGTCACGAAAATGATGATTAAGTTTATACACTTACAGCCGGTTTTACAATCGCAAGTTAACTTTCATGTTAGTTGACTTTTACTTGCAGGTTAACTATAACTTTACCGACACATGCGTTTTTCAATATAAAGTTAAGTGATGATTTGTAAACGAGAGGTTGTGAATATTTATAATGTTGGTACTGGAAAAATGGGTAATATACATAAAATGTATGAACTTTGGTCCAAAGTCACGTCACCTGCTATCAAATATAAATGTCAGAAGCAATTAATGAGTTAGTGGTCTATTACTAAGTAAGTAGATGGTATTTAGTGTCGATCTATTTTAAAAATCTTTTCCATCGTATTCTTCGAAAAAGTTAGGTCTATACAGGATTACCTTGGCTACTCATCACTTCTATATGCATTTACTTCGTACATATCCGTTTTTAGGCAAAACATCAAAAAATAATTTTGTTACAGTTATTTTATAGGTTATAAATTGCCAGTAAACTGTCAACTTCTAGTTTACCCACACCTCATCTGCTAGTAAAGTTAACTACTAGATAACTACCACATTGAAAATGACTAGCTATTGTAAAACCCAATTTCTATAATAACCTGAAAGTTAACTCTGACTGGAAGTTAACTAGCGATTGTAAAACCGGCTGTTACGGTTTTACAACCGCAAGTTAACTTCCATGTTAGTTGACTCTTACTTGCAGGCTACAACTTTACCCACACTTGCGTTTTTCAATATAAAATTAAGTGACGATTTGTAAACGAGAGCTTGTGAATAAAATTTTAATGTTGGTACTTGAAAAATGGGTAATATATATAAAATGAAGGATTATTGTCAAAGTCACGTCACGTACTATCAAATATAAATGTCAGAAGCAATCTATGAGTTACAGCCGGTTTTACAATCGCTAGTTAACTTCCAGTCAGAGTTAACTTTCAGGTTATTATAGAAATTGGGTTTTACAATAGCTGGTTATTTTCGATGTGGTAGTTATCTATTAGTTAACTTTACTAGCAGATAAGGTGTGGGTAAACTAGAAGTTGGCAGTTTACTGGCAATTTATAACCTATAAAATAACTGTCACAAAATAATTTTTTGATATTTTGCCTAAAAATGGATATGTACGAAGTAAACGCATATTGCAGTGATGAGTAGAGAAGGTAATCCTGTATAGACCTAACTTTTTCGAAGAATACGATGGAAGAGATTTTTTAAATAGATCGAGACTACTTACTTAGTAATAGACCACTAACTCATAAATTGCTTCTGACATTTATATTTGATGGCAGGTGACGTGACTTTGGACCAAAATTCATACATTTTATGTGTATTACCCATTTTTCCAGTACCAACATTACAAATTTTATTCACAACCTCTCGTTTACAAATCATCACTTAACTTTATATTGAAAAACGCATGTGTCGGTAAAGTTATAGTTAACCTGCAAGTAAAAGTCAACTAACATGAAAGTTAACTTGCGATTGTAAAACCGGCTGTTAGTGGTGTATTATTAAGTAAGTAGTATTTAGTCTCGATCTATTTAGAAAATCTCTTTCATCGTATTCTTCGAAAAAGTTAGGTCTATACCGGATTACCTTGGATCCTCATCACTGCTATATGCATTTACTTCTTACATATCCATTTTAAGCAAAATATCAAAAAATTGTTTTATAGGTTATAAACTGTCAGTAAACTGCCAACTTCTAGATTACCCACACCTCGCCTAGATAACTACAACATTGAAAATGACCAGCTATTGTAAAACCCAATTTCTATAATAACCTGTAAGTTAACTCCGACTGGAAGTTAACCAGCGATTGTAAAACCGGCTGTTAGTAAATACCCACAGTATTTAATTGAAAGGTTTTAAATATTTTTCACCTAAAACAAATGACTTTTTTTTCAAGCATGTTGGTGGAAAGCGGCAGTGATTTTCTCACTCTGAAAAGGCACGGAGGATGGCATTCTTCCAATGTAGCAGAAGGATATATTATAGAAGAATCCATACAAAGAAAAATTGAGGTATCAGGAAAACTGTTTAACACTTCTCACTCGCAAAATGCAACAAGTGAATTATTCGTTCAAGAAAATCAAAACATTTGAGAAGAGTCTGCTTTAATAATTGCAGTTTCACAAAATGAAACTTCAAAAGGACTTAACCTGTGCAATAATACCAATTGTACAACAAACATAACCAGTAATAATAACAATTCAAACTAAAAACATTATTAGTTGTAGCTGTTATTATTAACAGTTAGTTAGTTAGTCAGTTAATTTTCAATATTCTTAATTTAGTGGTTACATGTTTTTTTATTCCTATAACTTATGAAAATAAATATGTTCCAAGTTTCTTCCGTATGACCTTTTTTGTTAGATTTTGTTTCTATGTTATCGTTTTCAAAGAAGTATAATAAAAAATATCGTTCATTACACGTTCAGAGGTAGATTTTTCCGTACTTGCATGACTTCCTGTGTTCGGCTTCGCCTCACCCGAGAATTTGTCACACGCGCACGGAAAATCATTTCCAAACTCCTAATGAAATATACTATTACATGAAACATATTCTTTATAGGATTTTGCAAACAGTGGAAAGAAAAGCTATCTATGAGAACTAAAGGAAAAACTATATATAAAAATATTAATGAAATCTTTGTATTCTTTCGATAACCTGACTTCTGGTTATGCTAACAAGTAAAATTCTGATTTGCCATTCTCATTTTAACACTAGCATCCAACCTAGTCCCCTACGGCTAAGCAGGCTAAACTAGTATCTACATGATCCCCTACGATGTGTAAATTCAGTTAAAAATGAGAACAAAGGCTTGAAATTAATTTATTTACGTACCTTGTCTTTAAAAATGTTTTCATCCTAATGAATTACATTTTCATAAAATATCATTCAGTTTCTTGGAAATGCTTAGCCTTTGAAACGTTTTTCGTCCTTATTGTGGACTCATCAGAAAAGCCTAAAGCCACTCATAACGATGTTCCATGCAAAACTAAGACATTTTCTATGAATGGTATAAAATAATTATAATTGACATTGACTGATAAAAAAACAACAGATCTTCACCTATCTATTAGCTAACTAGTATTGGAGCCTATATACTATATGCGTGTTTAAAAGTGAATTATTTATTATTTGTTTGCTTATAGTAATGAAACATTTTCTTTATAGGATTTTACAAACAGTGGAAAGAAAAGCTATCTATGAGAACTAAAGGAAAAACTATATATAAAAATGTTAATGAAATCAGAATTTTACTTGTTAGCATAACCAGAAGTCAGGTTATCGAAAGAATGCAATGTTTTCATTAATATTTTTATATATAGTTTTTCCTTTAGTTCTCATAGATAGCTTTTCTTTCCACTGTTTGCAAAATCCTATAAAGAAAATGTTTCATTTCATTACTATAAGCAAACAAATAATAAATAATTCACTTTTAAACACACTATTACATGGTTCATTAACATAAACAGATAAAAATATTTCACTGAGCTTAAATTGATGACGTACCAAAGGAGCCACCCAGGTCCTGTACTATAATGCATGGCTAGCTCTTCGCATTTTTGACCGAATGGAGTCCACTTTGAAAGCTATCTTACTGTTCATTACCTGTACTCAGTGTGATATGAAAGACAAAAATCTCTGCTATAAATCTATGGTATACGTTCCTAGAGAAAACTGTTTTAGTCGTTTCTTCAGAATATTTCCGACGACTATATCGACCACACAAGAACGATCTCTACAGCACATAAGAGTCTTCATTGGCAACAAGGGGCAAATTAATTATTATTAACATTTACCTTACAAACAGGTTGTGAAATACGTACTAAATTAATTACAGTTGTCTATTTGCTGCTAGCGCTGACATCCCAGTGAACAGAACATTTGCTGTAAAAGTTTGGTCCTCGCTATCTAATATTTACTTCAATAATAGCTAGTAAAAATAAGGTGAAATACAGTAATTGAACTATTTTAACTAATCAACTCTTACGGGATTTTCAGATAGCGTGACAATTGAATTGAAGACTTTTCAGGTTTCTGCTTGTCATCCTGAATTTAATCTATTTAGATAGATCATGCAAATTGCTGTTAAGTGTCTGATAATTTGGAATACAATGAACTACTTAAAGTATAGGACATGCATTTAGCCACGTACGTCAGAAGGCTTCCTTAATTATTAATAAATTAATCAAAAATGGACAAAAAAATAGATAAAAAATTAACTAAGATTATGATACAGTTGATATATTGTATTCGCTGCTCCAAGTATCTAGATAAAATTAAAAAGCGATTAGACAAATTTAATATATGCATTGACAATTTTCACCTTTTTTGGGGACCTATCAATAATCTGATAATGGACTGAAACTTGTTCTGAAATCTGCGCTTGGAAAAGTGCTGCGTTAATTAATGTTAATAC
Source organism: Stenurella melanura (assembly GCA_963583905.1). NCBI lineage: Eukaryota > Metazoa > Arthropoda > Insecta > Coleoptera > Cerambycidae > Stenurella > Stenurella melanura. The sequence goes on from OY757314.1 coordinate 124,544,908, forward strand.
TTAGAGTATTAACATTAATGGAGTAATAGTATCAGTATGTAAGTATGATGGAGACATTTTAGTTCAACAGTAGACTACCCTTATATGAGTTTTCCGGTCAAAATGACTAATAGTACAGAAGCCAATATGTAGTTATAATAATAACAATCAAATCAAATCAAATCATTTACTTTCAAAGTTACACTTTAAGTAAGTTCATAACATAGTAAAAACGAATTTTTCCTATGTAGAATTTTGATAAGGGATGTCACGCTAGGATGCTGTATTAAAGAACAGACTAGGCCTGTGTTGTGATCACACCTTTTCAAAGATCATATAGTAGCGGTAGAAGAGTACAGAGGCAAGTCATCATGTTACAGAAAGAATGAGAATGTCACTATGTTACCCATATAAACGAAAATATATATAAAAATTTTTCTACAGAATTGTATTACCCGATCGTCGAGTACTTTGTAAAACTCGCAGGAATGTTTCATAATGTAAATTTTAGTTTCAATTTTAAATTTGTGAGGTTTATTAACTTAATTTTAGGTGGTAAAACATTAAAAAATTTTGGAACAAAATGAGTAAAATATCTTTGATTGTGAGTTTTAGAGTAAAAAGGAGTTGTTAATGTTTCAGTAGATGTTGATCTAGTTTCGTAGTTGTGGAAAACTGTTGGGAATAAATGTTTGATTTTTAGTAAATAATTTAGACAACAGTGAACATAGAGTGATCTAATGTTTTATTTCTCTGTATCTTTGTAAAGTAATGCTGTAGAATATCTACGCTGTTTTTTATAAATAATCTTTAGAACAGAATTTTGGCATATGGAAAGATTATGTTGAGCATTGTTATATGCCCCACCCCAGACAACTATGCAGTACCGCAAGATAGACTCAACCAAAGCATTATACAGAGTTTGAAGTAACTTTTTACTTAAAATATCTCTTATTTGGTAAAATTTGTAATATAATTTACGAATTTTTTTCGTTACATAATTACAGTGGTCAATCCACCTCAGATGCTGATCAACTATTGCACCTAAATATTTTACTGACTTTATTTTTTTTTATTCCCGCACCAGGACGTAGCTAGAAACTTTTTTAAGGGCGGGCAAACAAATTTTCAGACGGTGCCCGTGAGCCTAAGTATTTTATTGTTATTTTCAGTTATAAATAACCCCCGTAAAAAACAGATATCTAAATTTCTTAACAGAAACAGTTTTAATATAAAAAATTTATAATAATAATAATAATAACAAAAAATTAAACAGTACAGGATAAGATAAAATTCTTCCCTGGAATGTACAAGACGCCAGCAAAAAGTTGTTTCTTTGTCATAAAAGTTTAATAAATAAATTTATTAATTTTTTCACACTATTGTTGAAGTAAATATTTTATCTTGAAATTGAACAATAAAATTAAACTTGACAAAAAAAACATGATACGATGAAAATGAGAAACAATTGCACAAGTATTCAAATCCCTTAATTTATTGTTTGAATTTGAAAATACATTGTGTGCCACACGACTTAACGCCGGCGGTACACTAATCAGAAGCGATCGGTCTCCTTTTTTGCGACCTGGTCAATTTTTAAACATAAAAGAGATCTCAAACTATAAGTAAAAAAGAGAGGTGTTATGAAATGTACTTTTATTCAAATCAGTAATTAATAAAACAAGATATTATAGGAATTAATTAATAAAAATTGCCAGGCAGACAAGTTGTAATAGATAGAAGAGATCTTAAACTTTATTTTAAAACAAAAATCAAGGACGTGTTATGAAGTGCACTTTCATAAAAAAAGTTATGTATAACAAATTAAGTCTGACAACTTTATTAACGAAAATTGTCAGTCAGACAAATTTTTTCAAAAATGGTTCATTATTTACCACAAATTGTGTAAATACAAGCAGGTGTTTTAAAAAGTAAAATAATTTTTTTAATCTAAATTGAAAAATTCATAAAAAATAACAATTAACAAATTTTTACTTGTTTGCCGGGCGTAACATAATTTTTACATGTTTTGCAACCATTTTCACATTTTCATTTTTAGGTGTTCGATGGGGTACCATTTTTGCAGTGGGAGCTTGGTCTACGTCCTCTCAACAATTATATCCATTCCCCAACTGTGGTTTGGGTGTACTGTGATTTTAATTATTTTCTGTAGTCGCCGCAGGACGGGCAAATATTATTCCAGTATGGGCGTAGCCCGTCCTGGCCCACCCCTGGCTACAGGCCTTCCCGCACATAAACAATTCATTGATTCGTCTGCCAAGCAGTTATTTTCATGGATTTTTAAAATGTCTCTATCAGGTTGGTCAACAGCTGAGCTGGAGAATGTTATGTAATTAGTTTTTGTCATATTAAAGACTCAAGATACTGGAGTTTAGCCAAGTTTGTACTTTGCCGAGTCCAACCTCTGCCTTCTTGTATACATCCTGCCAGTTCACAGCTATAAATAATATAGCTGTATCATCAGCATATGAGATGATACTACTATCTGCAATAAATTTCCAATATCGTTAATGTATTCAAGAAAGAGGATAGGACCCAGCACAGTACCCTGAGGTATTCCCATGGAGATTACTCGAGATTCACTCAACGCTTCACCAATTTTTACTTTTTGTATTCTGTGGCACAAATAATTTGACAATAGTTTTAATGAGTCACCCCTAACTCCAAACTTGCCAGGTCGGGCTAATGAGGTTTTATGACATACTGTGTCAAATGCTTTGGCCAAGTCTAAGAATACAGTGATTTTTTATTTTTATTTAAGTTATTCATTATTAGGTTTGTAAATTCAAAAACTGCATCTTCTGTATTTTTCTTTGACCTAAATCCAAATGTTGTGACTATCTAAAAATTCTATTAATCTTTGTTTTAGGCATTTCTCAAATATTTTACCAAAGTTGTTAATACGGGATATAGATCTATAATTTGTCAAATTTGAACGATCTCCTGACTTGTAAACGGGGATTACATTGATACCTTCCAGTCATCAGGTAATTTAAAGGTTTTGAAGGCTAAATTTATTATGTATCACAATGGTTTTATTACGTACAGATGCATGGTTTTAATGAGTTGAACAGAGGTACCATTTGGACCAGGAGATGTGTTGTTTCTCAGTGTAGAAATATTCATGATCTCTTACTCAGATACTGGTTTTAGGAATAATGATTCTCTGTGCACATTTTTTGCTATATTTTGTTTTTTTAGTTGGTACAATTTTATAATCGTCTTTATTGATGCATTGTACATAATATTGTATTATAATAATACAACAAAATAAATAACAATACACCAAGTGTGAAGTTTAGCTACTAGACCTATTCTACCACTTAACCCATAACTTAAAATTAATAAAAAAAGCATGTAAAAAGTACAATAATAAAAGTGTTTATATAATGTACATATTTGTAAAGTAGTATAAAGCTAGAAAATAATAATTACAACAATAATTAAACAAATATAAATAATTGCTATTAAAAACAAAAAGTAATTTAAAACTGGGCATTGTGAAGCGTACACATTGGAGCGTGTCTGATGCAAAATCAAGTCCTGTTTAAGTTTTTTCTTGAAACATTATATATTAAGACCCTTAAACATATTACCAAGATTTTCATAAGAACAAACGGCATTGAAAGTAAAAGATCGTTGAAACAGCGCAGTGGAGTGTTATGGCAGATCTTATGTCCCAATTGTGAATTTGATTTCTTTTTTTAATTCTTGACTAAAGATAACGGTCTCGGATGATTAGGGATCGAGCTTGAGCTCCTTACCTCAATCAATCAATCCTTGCCAAGCCCTCTCTGAGTTTGGAGGGGTTTGGACTTCAGTTACCGGTGTGAATTCCAGGTCTCTGAAGATGTCGGCGTTTCTGAAAAAGCATGGTGCATCCACGGCATAACTAAGTGCGATGTTTTCCACCGCTTGTATCCTTTTCAGGTGGGTGACTGCTTGGTATCCCCAGCCAACAGAGGTGTAGGTCAGAATAGGTGCAATGAGGGTCCTGATAAGCATGAGCTTGTTTCTCAGGTTGAGTTGACTCTGTTTACCTGTCATAGGGTAGATTAGGGTCCTTTTCGTCCTCGCTTTCTGTATTATCTGTGTTCTGTTTCCACGTCAGGCTTCGATCCATGATAACGCCAAGGTAGTTGACGGTATCGTGCCATTGGATGTTGTCGCCGGTCATGGAGACGTGTCCTGTGGGAGTTTGCTTCCTGCATCTCTTGAAGAGGATTGCTTTGCTCTTCTCCACGTTGTCTTTGACTTTCCACTCATCCAGAAGGAATGCTGATTTCTGGAGGTTGCGGGTGGCAAGTCTTGCACTCCATGATCTTGCGATTATGGCCGTGTCGTCTGCGTAGAGCACCAAAGAGGTCCTTGATGTTCTTTCCAAGTCGGAGGTATAGATGGTGAACAGGTGGGGAGAGAGTACCGATCCCTGCGGTACGCCTGCTTCCATGGACCTGTAATTCGACAGCTTGTAGGCAGTCTTCACACGGAGTAGCCTCCGGGGAAGATAGGATCTCACAAGCCGACAAAGTAACCCATCGACAACATCTTCGCCAGGAGACCTTTATGCCAAATCTTGCCGAAGGCCTTGGCTACGCCTAAGAAGATCGCTTCTATGACTTGGCGGTAGTTGAAACTCTCTGTGATGTACTCCGTTAGATGAACTACTTAGAGCTCGGTGGAATTCTCGATTCGGTAGGTGAACTGTTCATCTAGGACGACCTGGAGCTCATCGGTCAGGGTTTTAAGTCTCTTCAATTTGATTTCTGTAATTAATGTTTTCTTTGAGGTAGGAGGGAGTAGTCAACATAAACAATGTGAAAAAACAAGTAAGTGATAGTTAAAAATATCTTCTATATTAAGCCACTTAACGTCATCAAATTTTGAAGGTATAATATGGTCGTACTGTCTCAAATTGCACATGAACATGTGTTTTGTACTTCTTTGATCCGAATTTTAGACAACATATCGACAAACATGAATAGTATAAAATATAAGTAATAAAATAGTGGTAACACAAAACATTCACATACCTTTATTCGAGTTTTAAAATTTAATATAGATTTATTGCTATATAAAATTCTTCTTAATCGTGAATAACATTTACATTTGATAAATAAAAATTTTTGAAACTGCGGAACAATGAAAACGTGATTAATAAATTTTGACTTGATTGGATATAGTAGTACGGAAAATTTAAACTACGATAAAAATTCTAGATGACGGAAACTGGTGATAAAGCGATTAAAAGTAAAGAACGGAAGATTTTTCAAGTAAAGAGGATCTGAGGGTATCAATTTAGTATATTATCAAACCCACTAAAGCCTACAACAACAGCAAGATGTAATTTTATACTTTTTTGTAGTTTTTAAGCTAACTACACATCCGGATAGTGTAATTAGTGTACTGGATACTGTACTTTCGGCCGACTTTGAATGGTTCTTACTGATGTATAATTTCCAGGCCCTCTTCTTTAAATTACGTTATGCTGACGAGGAACCATACTTTCGAAACACGTGTCCGTAGCTATTTTATAGTCAGAAATTTTCAAACGCCAATCTCTGTTTGACCGATATAGCGTACAGGTTTTTTCATTAATTTTGTCCAATATTTTTGCAGAAGTGGCAAAATATCCAATAAAAAGTACGAGAATGTGAATATAGCAATGATATTATTATATTACAATTACAATTGCCTACTGCCAGCCCTTTGTTTATTGTCCGGATGGAACTGATTAGATTAATTCTCCAATTCAATTAAAGAACATAATATTTTCTAGTATCTAATAATTTTATTGTAGTTTGCGATATCTATTATAACCATTATAAAAGATTGCCGCCCCTATTTAATACTACATGCATAATTTAATAAATGATCATAATTTAGATAAATTAATGAAAACTGCTATATAATGATTGTACGCACGTTTGGGCAATAAATAAAATTGATATGATTGATTGCATGATTACACTACTAAAATTATAACAATTTTAATGTTACTCGTCTGTAAAATTTTGAATTTCTTGAATATCTAGAAAATATTTTTATCGCTTAAAAATCTGAGTCATTATAAGGTTATATTTTTTATGTTTAATATATTGTCTAAATATTATTTGTGGCATTATCTTAATTTTTTTCCTTCTTCAATTCTTCCTGCCACATGTATTTTTTCTTTTTAAGCGGTGCTCGGGGAATCTAGAAAATATCACAATTAACCAGTATGTTACTGGTAAATAACGTCTACTCCTGTGACTCTTACGTCAAAGGATCAGTTAGAGGTTGCTTTTTTAAATAGATAGCACAAATAAGTATAAAAACTTGAAATTAAATATTTTGCCGACGTTTCGGAAATCTAATCTGTTTCCTTTTCCAAGGCATTTTTGAAAAATCTTTTTGCTGTGTATGATAAATACGCAGCTCTAAGAATGTTTGTTATATTCAATATCCATAGATACTTACTATTTACGTTTAATATTTTGGAAGTAATTTGTTGGTAAATGAGTAAACTATTAATTTTTCATCGAGTTTAAAAGATTTCTATTAACTGACTTGGGTGCAGGTTAGAATAAGTACTTTCCATTTACTAGAAGGAAATTAGTAAAATAAAAGTTAAGAAATTGGAAAAAATCAGTAGAGCAAACTAGCAAGAGTCTAGAAACCTTATTTTTGGCGTATGGGCTTGAAACCAATGCCTTAATTTTTAACATTGAGAATGTTTAACAAATCGAAGATTAATACGAAGGTCCAGTAGCGATTTGTGTAACGCTTGGAAATTCGGCTGTTTTCTTGGAAACGAAAGCGTTCGGTGCTGTTAGATTGCATACATTTTGAATGATCCAAACCTGATTTTGAATTTGATAAATTTTGATACCTAGAACCATATTCTTGCATCTTTACGTCTCGACGCTGACCGACGCCTAGTGTCGTTTTTGTAAAACTTGTGTATTTGATAAATTTTAATATCTAAATTTATGTTCTTGAATTTTTACGTCTCGACGCCGTCCGACGTCTAACGTCGTTTTTGTAAAACTTGCGTATTTGACCAATTTTGATACCTAAATTAATATTCTTGCGATTTTACGTCTCGACGCTGACCGACGCCTAGAATCGTTTTGGTAAAACTTGTGTATTTGATCAATTTTAATACTTAGATTCATGTTCTCTATTTTGTGGAATATTAATGTACAGCCTATTACAATTACTCCGAGTGTAACTTTTTAATTTTTTTATACGCAGTTTAATAAAACTTTGAAAATTTTTAAAACTTTTCTTTATTTCCATCCACGGTACATTTTGCAGTTGTTGTAAATATCATGCCGGGCTTGAAACTTAGCCAAGTTCATATTCAACGTCTTAACGAAGCTTGCTAGATTCCAACTCCTGTAAATTTTTTTGGCATCTGCCCCAAATATTATTAAAATTCCATGACCAATTATTTCCGCAGCCTAAAGTGCAAATATAGTCAAGAAATTTACCTTTAAAGAGACTTGGTGGAAAATCTGGATGTGGAAGCAGCGATTCTTTAGGCAGAGGTTTCTTTGTTTAACTTGTAGATTATCTTATGTACTTTCTTCTGAACATGTGCCAGAACTTGTTAACAGAGTTAAAATATCGTCTTTTTTCTAACATTTTTTCAAAAATTCCATTTTATGACCATCTTTTCATAAGCGTGACTCACTTAAGATCAGATCATATCTATATTTTGAAATACTGGTGGTAACCTAACCACATTTGATTTTAGTCAGAGCCGTTCAATTCTAGGATGGAAATAAAGAGTCGATTTAAAAAAAAATATTAACGATTTTTTTTAGAAAAAACAGTAACGCAGTCTTAATCAAGACCTTTAGAAACCCCTTTGTACAAAATTATATCGAAGTGAAAAAAACATTCTAGTAGATCTAATAGTAGTAGTAGTAGTAGTAGTAGATCCTAATTTGTTCTATTTTTTGGTAAAATTTGATTCAAGTCGGACAAAAAAGAAAAAAGTTATTAAGGTCCCCGCTTTTAAATGGGTCACTTTGCAGATGCAGAAATTTTTTTAAATCACGTTTTCGTATTCCTGTCACCTCAAAACCTAAAAATTTGATTTTATCTCAATTTCTGTTTTGCCAATTGCAGTAACCTCCCCGTTTCTATGGGTGGGGATGTTAAAAAGTACATACGGGTCGAATTGAGCACTTCATTTTAACATATTTCAGTTAAATATAAAATACATGTATATGAGTGAGTAATTATTAATTAATTATAAGCAAACAAAAAACAATTTACTTTTAATTAATTGCTAATTATGATAATATTGGAATTCCCCAAGGCAGTGTTCTCGGACCGTTCCTATTCTTATTATATATTAATGATATTGAAAACTTTATTTCCACTCTTCACTGTGCTTTTGTTGACGACATGTCTTTCTTTTTTTGCAATATGTCTGATCTTCTGCAGGATAATCTGATTTCTATTTCTAATTATTTCACTTCAAACAGTCTGGCGATGAACCAAGAAAAAACGTCTTAGATGCAATTTTATCCTGTTGTCGTCGACTATATATCTAATCCACTTATTAAACTTCGGCATAAAACAATTGAGTAAGTAAAAAATATAATTATGTAGATATATCACTAAACTGGAAAGCTCACGTAGATTATGTATGTAAAATGTGTGCAGGTATTTGTCTTGCTCTAAAAAGGTTATCCCAAATTACAAGTAAAAACGTGAAAATATTCAAATTTTGAATTGACAATCGAATATGGAGTGATTTGCTGAGGTTATGCAAACCCAGCTAGTAGTATACTTGTGCTGCAAGTGTATAATAATAATAATAATAATAATAATGAATTGTGTTTATTAAGGGCGAAGTTAACCTTACATTTTTGGTTCTCTAACACTTAACCCTAAACATCAACATTTACTATGTATAACATAATTAAGTATATAGTATAACATATATTTAAATTCTATACTCTGATACACATGTGCCAGTACATATGCACAGAGAAAATATATCAATCATTACATTTCAAATAGAAACAATAATAGAAATCAAGAAAGTATACAATTAAGAAAACATTAGTATAAATGAACAATGACATACATATATAAACACATATACACATATATACACAGACACATATACATACATAGTAAAAAAATGATTACATATTTTTAAGCCATTATTGTTTCATTTTTTATTTATTTTTATCATTATTATTATTTAAGCGTTTTGTGATAGATAATGGTGCATAGCTTTTTTAAATTTTGGCTTAGGCATTGTTTTCAAATTTTCAGGTATATTATTATAAAGGCGGCAGGCTGCAGGATTTTTTAAAATATGTTGTTTTAAAATTGGGGATATTTAATATTTTGTCAGACCTTATGTTTAAAAAAACGTGAAAGTTAGATCGGGGAAATAATTTTTCTTTTTGCTGTTGTCATTATTTTATGAACAAATGTCGCCATGTGAAGATTACGTCGTTGCTCCATAGGTAACCAAGATAACTCATTTAATTTATGCGACACCGGATCATATTTTCTAATTTTGTAAACAAAGCGGAGACAGGCTCTGTGTACTTTCCCTATTTTATTGATTAAATGTTTGTTCAGTGCTGGCCCATACACGACATCAGCATAATCGAATCTAGAGTATCAGCGTATCACATAATAATGCTTTTAGTTTTACTGGAAAAGTGTCCCTAAAGTTATACAAAAATTTTAACCTGGCAAAGGAGATACGTGTTAAGTTATTCATGTGCTCGACAAATTTTAATTTATCGTCCATTGCCAAGCCCAAATTTCTTGCAAAACTTTTTTCTGCAAGATGGATATTTTTAATCTTAATAGTTTTTGTGAAATTTAGTATTTTGTTTTTATTATTCTTGATCCCAAAAAACAATACACAAGATTTATTTGCATTAATTGTAAGGTTGTGACTTGTCTTGACAATTTTATTCAGATCATCATTTATCTGATCAACTGCTGCTACAACTTGTACAGGTAAAAAGGAGCTGCGTAATTGTGTATCATCAGCATACATGTTTATATCACAGTGCTCAATTGTATTTTTAAAATCAAAAGTATATATGTTATATAGAAGAGGGCCAGGGATGGATCCTTGGGGGACACCTTTATTAATAGATAATAATTAATGAATTACAATATTGAAAATCTTGTAACCAGGCATTTGTTTTGCAAAAAATATTACTTTTACCGTGTCTTTTCTGAAGCATTAACGTTTGTAAAAAAAAATTGAACTCATACACTTTTCAGAATATATCACATGAATACAATGCACGTCATGGAGAGAATTTGCAGCGCCCACTTCACAGATTAGAACTTTATAAATCAAATCCCTGATATGTGGGTATGGTTGTTTATAATATATTAGATATAAGCATAAAAAGGTGCAGTTAGAGAAAATTTATATCTTCTTTTGAAAATATGTTACTTACTAATGCCTTTTATAGTGTAGATAAATATCTAGGTTTTTTTTTCTCCTTATGTAAATTATCATTATTAATGTATTTTATTTTTGACCTGTCCTATATCAATATTGTTAGATCTATTGGATATTAAAGTATTAATATTAGTATTATTATTCCCAGCAGTACCACGCAAAAGTTGAATCGCTCAAAATTCAAGCAAAATATTAATCATAGGTATTAGCAGTTGCCCACGTCCAAGTCTAAATTCAATTCTTACTTATAAACGGGGCAAAATATAGCAGCAAATACTGATGTAATACACATAAACGTTCCGTTTATCTGTTTATTAAACCAAACAAAATTGTTGACATGTCAAGAGGTTATTTTCTTAGTTTCTTGATTAAAATAACATTTGTTAAATATGAATTCTCTGTCTTAGTATTTAATACGGTGTTGTACAAAATTACTTGGTGCAAACCAATGTCTTAGGAATGGCTACTATTTTTTCTTATACAATCTTAACGGAAAGCGGAAAACAAATATTTGGATAAGAGACGTCGGCTAATAAATTGGGTCCTATGGAAACAACCTTAAACATTGCCATAAAACGTTCATGTTATTATTATGTTTTTTTATTTTTGTTGATGAACTTATATTCTTCTTTATTCTTTTTGTTATCTTAAAAAAATTTAGTGCTAATATAAACGGGCAGAAACAATAAAAGGATAAATATTAAATATTTTATTACTTCCCTTTGTATAACTTTACTAGTTTTATTAAAAATGAGTTACGATGTGTACAAAGGCATATAGTATTTACTTCGTTGCATTGTGAAACAGTCATACAATACATATATGTTGGGTAAGAAAGACCTATAGTGTAAATGAGAGAAGGACACTTAGATCCGTTTTCTCGACCCCAGATTTCAGCAAAGGTATTGCCTCTTCAAAACTAATTTTGTATTTTTGATACACACAGTATGTTAAAGGATCACAGTCCCATTATAAAAATCTATATTTAAAAACAACCGAGTGATTAATTTTGATTTTTATGGTATCTTGGCTTGTATTATCTTTCCTTAATATCTATATGGCATGCCGCAAAGCTAATAATAAATATATTTGTTAATTTTAAACTAGTTTCTAATAAGATTCACGTAGCACCCAGAAATTATATTATTGTTTTGCTGACGTAAATGATAATCACTAGAATTACAGTCTCATATAACTTTAATAACATACTTTAATCAAAAATCAAATCCAAGAACCGACTCTTTGACGACGTTACAAGCTTGATAATATTTAGATTAAACCCTTACACTTCTAACTATAATAATAACAATAAACGATTATTGTCTAAATGTTATTTGTGGCATTACCTTATTTTTTCTCCTTCTTTGGGACTTCCCGCCACATGTATTTTTTCTTTTTAAGCGGTGTTCGGGTAATCTACAAAATATCACAATTAACCAGTATGTTACTGGTAAATAACCTCTACGCCTATGACTTTTACGTCAAAGGATCAGTTAGAGGTTGCTTTTTTTAAATAAATAACACAAATAAGTATAAAACTTGAAATTAAATATTTCACCGGCGTTTCGGAAATCTAATCTGTTCCCCTTTCAATGTTTTCTCGAAAAATCTTTTTTGCTGTGTATGATAAATACACAGCTCTAAGAATGTTTGTTATATTCAATATCCATAGATACTTACTATTTACATAGAACTGTTGACATAGTTAACAGTTTTTTTTAATTTTTATACAATGTTAAGTTTGTGAAGTTCTTCTTTTAACATTGGCAACCAAGTTGTACAGACATCTACGAAATAATTCGACACGCATCTATCCTCATTCAATAATATTATCGCGGATTCTTTAATTTTTATTTTTTTGCTATCTGCCTCTTTTGCTAAAATTTTTGCAGATTCCCAGTTTGTTCTATGGCGCCAATATTCTTGACTAAAGATGACGGTCTCGGATGATTAGGGGTCGAGCTTGAGCTCTTTGCCCCAATCATCGCTGGTTTATTCTATGGCCGTTCTCCCAAGCGTGTTCGCATATCTTGGACCTCTGAATTTCATTTTTTCTGATATAATTTTAATGTTCGCCCAATCTTGCACTAAATGGTCTGGGTGACTCACCCGCGTAATGTTTGTAGCACTCACACGGAATACTATAAATGCAGTTTTTTGAATTTTGCTCGTAGTTCCTCGGTTTCGCATTTGTCAGAATAGATCTTAAAGTATTGTTTGTTTGAAATACCGTCCTAATATCAAATCTATCACCGATACGGCGCCACTTGTCGGATAATCCGCTTACATAAGGAATTAACGCTGTGTAACGTGTTTCAGGTTTTTGTCGTACGTGATTGTTATTTTGAACATTTATGAAGATTTTATCGACAAAACCCCCAGGGTTATTTATAAGAACTTCCTTTAAACACCGCTTCTCAGAAAACAAACACATACCAACAGATATTTAAATTTCAACTCCAATCAGTCGATGCACGTTAAGGGGTGTTATAAAATATTTGTATGATAGGGCCAAAATCATTTCTTCTAATGATGAAATACTAAACAATGTGAAAACTTCCAAGACTAATTATAAACGTAAATAGTTTGGAAAGACTCTATGAAGCCGATTTAAAACCTTTATAAGAGTACAGGCGCCCATCTAGAGAAGGGCCTACATGCCTCTTTTTAAAACTACTGTTAAAACTTTCAGGTTTTAATGAATTATCTAAAGCTTTACTCAGAGAATGTCTGAAGAGTATTATAAAACCATTTGGAAAGGCACTATATCAAAACATAAAAGACACACACAAATTCTTTGGGCGGACCTTTTGTATTTAATAAAGTAAATATAAATACAAATAAATTTATTCCAGATGCAATATGGGCCGCTATATGTTATAACATGGACAATTGGCGACTACTAAGAACAGTTCAGAAAAACAATTAGAGATGGACTACTTGTAATGAATTTGGGCTTCTTCAACGAGGCTAAGTTTGCTGTAAAACATGTATTAGATAGTTCTTAAACATTCGTACGCTCCACATATAAAAAACAATTTTTAAAAATATAAATAATTTTTTTTGTGACTTAAAAAGTAAAGAGTGCTTTAGTATCTGCCCATGATATGGTTTAGTATATGTAAATTACTTTTATAAAACATTTGTATTAGATGAAAATTATATTTTTTGTTTAATCTGGGACATTCCTAATAAATCTGATATTATATTTCTCGACGGCATGTTTCGTCTTAAAATGCCTACCAATTGCTCTTTAAATATATCGATTTATTCTTGTAGAAGTATATTTTAAGCCTCATTATTTTTTCAAACTTGTAGGCTTATCTTAAAACCAATTTTAAACCATTTGTGCACATAATATAACCTCTTTAAAACATAAAGAACTTATGGTGCTCGGATAATATAATCTAAAAAGTCAGTTTGCCGAGAAAGTTATTGTCACTACAACTTGCCATTATTATAAATTCACCCACAGGCATACGTCATACACAAAGAAAATGCCGACGAATATGTATATATCATATCACAGTTTTAAAACTACCTATCTTAAAACAATATAGTCTGGACAGAGGTAAAGTATATCCTTTTATGTTTAAGACTGATTTATTACAGATGTTTGCTTGCTTCATTAAAACTCTAGCAAGCAGTTGGTTTTATCAAAGTTTGACCTGAAACTTATAGTGATTTCAAAGCATACTAGATTTATAGCCCAGCATCAACAACCACCTCCAATTAATTTCATGAAGCAATGATAAAACCACAACATTTGCTTAATCTCTATAAAACTTGAACCTCCTAACTTGAACTTAACAGCTATAAAGTTTTATTGAAGGCTTGACAAATATCTTGATAAATCAATCATAAACCAATAAAGACTAAACGATAATTTAGTTTCAATGTAAGTTCTTGGAGGCTTTTTTAAAACTTTCTTTAAGCCGAAACTATTTTTAAGTGCATTCGGCATTTAATAAACCTGGAATAAATCAGTGGTTTATGAAGTGGCCATTATAAAACACTGATAGACCCTAAATAAATCTGAGAGGCATATAAATTGTTACTTAGGCATGAAGACCATTGTACTTTTAATGATTTGTCAGACGGTCAAAGTTTAACGGAGACCGAAAGTAATGGCCCTTGGAGTGTAATCCATTTGAATAATCAGGAAAATTGCGTCAGGAGTTGACCCAAATGGAAAATAAATGAAAAAACCCTAAGCTTAACGCCGACAATTATTATGAATATTAAAGTTAACTAAAATGCGTTTCCGGACGCCGTCCCGAATCAAACCAGACATCCAAGACGCTCAGCGTTGTGGTAGTTGAAGCCTTGGATGAGATCGAGTCGGATCATCTTAACGAATGAAAGTGGATAAAACTTCGTCCATCAGCGGATGAACTAAAGGTTGTAATGTTTCGGTATCTAACGCAGTAATAAAACTCATATGCTAATAAAGGATGGGGTACACTGAAGACAAATTTAGTTTGCTAACACAGGAAAAGGGGCTAAATAAAAAAAGCTGCTTCAAGGAATTGGTTCTGGGCGGAGCGAGGGTCAAGTTGCAAATGTTGTGATTCTTTAAAAGATTATGATTTTAGTATGGTGATGATGGAGAAGAGATAATTTATAAGAACACCGAAAATGTGGAAGGAAAAAATGGAGCCAACCAGGATTGAACTGCAATAAAGTCGCGATTATTATCGTCGACAGAGGTGAGACGAAGAGGGTTGCTTGAAAATTGACAACGTCTATTCGAAAAAGGCCATTATGCTCTCTGATTTGATTTACGTTATTTGCTAGTGAACTACCATTCGATTTAATTGTGTAGAGTTTTTGGAAAGTTTGCTGGATGTAGCCCACTGGTGTCTTGGCAACATGAGTATAAGTCGCTGCCAAAATTGCTGCCAAATTTGAAATGGAAACCTTGGCTTCTAGTATATAAATCAAATTTCAAGTTGTATTTCTTATTTACCTTCGATGGAATAAGCTCGAAATATAATTCAGTTTGAGATCCCTTTATAGTACAATCCTGTACCAAATTTTAAGTCAGTATCTTAAACCGTTCCAGAGTAATTGTGCACACAAAAAAGTTACAAACCGACCGACAAACAGAATTCTTTTTCAAATTTAGGAAAGTAAAAAGACAGCAATGCCAAAATACATAAGCCTTCTTAAGTGCCATGGAAAGATATGTTGGTAGTTTTTTGTTAATCTACGAAGGTTCGTGGTGAAATTAGCAGAGGTTGACATTCAGTTGGCTATTTCTGATGGTAAAAGTGGAAAATTTAGTCATTGACACAAAATATACCGCATCAATTACACCGAAATAAAACATAAATAATAGTAGTAACAACGACTTTATTTTGTAACCATACAACAGTCTAGCTAGCGTTTAGTAACTTATTGTTTACCCTTATAAGTAACAAGTCCCAAAATAAGGCTTATTAAGGGTGGTTGTATCAGCGAAATTCAACCCAAAAGGAGCTTGATAAAGATCAGAACTCAAAGCTATGGTTATTATAACAATCGTAACCTTGGAACTTGATCTTAGATACAACTGATTTTGATTTAAACATGGTTGATACAACCAGCAATAAGTAAAAAATAATATACATGCTAATTACTACTTGTTAAATACTTAATAATACTATTTACATATCGCTTGAAATAATTACATGTGATAATATCACAAAGCTGAGAGGGAACCATGAAGATAAATGAGATACGAGATGCCGGCATGAAGTGGAGACGAGAACTATCGATCACCAGACGGCCGGTCGATAATAATTAACTTATTTTCCATTTAGTTTCGTGTATAATTCCATTTTTGTACGAAAAATATATTCGATATATCATCACCGAGATTACCATCTTCTAGAAATATGTGCGAAACTTTATCAAAGATAAATTTCTTTGGTAAACAGTTTCGTTGAAAAGAAAATTGGCCCAGCAGAACAAAATAATGGAGATTTGCTTTGGTGCTACGCTTTTCTTGGAGGATTGGTGCGACGAGTTAGCTAAGGAATTCGCAGGTGCCGATAGTACCTACAAGGGCTTCGAGGTATACCGTCTTGGAAGCTACCTTACAATACCCTATTCTTAACGTGATTGGCTAGTTTTCATTTACTATAAAACAAAGTTTTCTTCATACAGTCGACAAATAATAAAAACAAATGTCTTGATGCTTCCATCTTCAATAATACAACCCACACTATATCCCACTCTACAGTTCAGAGACAGTATACGAAATTAAGACACATAGGCTCGTAGTATCCTCTTGCTTTCACAATAAGTTATGAATTCATTATTTGATTTATAATACCGTAGTCTTTAACAAAATCAGGACGTATTTGTCAAGACATGCATGTATTGCTGAAGTTGGGATTCAAGCAATATGTCGCTTATAGTGGGTTTCGGTCTGGCGAGTACGTGGCAACATCAAGTGTTCCTCAAGGATCAATTCTGAGACCGTTGCTTGTTAATATATTTACAAATGATGTCGTGAAAGTTGCTCAAGCCGACTGTTTGCTCTATGCTGATGATCTCAAACTTTTTAGGAGTATTGGTTCCATAGCGGACTGCAATCTATTACAGAACAGCCTATCCAACGTATCTCATTAGTGTGTTCGAAATAAGTTAAACTTAAATGTGCCCAAATGCAACGTCATGTCCTACACAACAAAACTCATGCCCGCCACGTTTAAGTATAGCATAGATAATGTGGAACTCCAAAGACCCATGACTTTCAAGGACCTTGAAATAATTTTTGATAAAGAACTTTCCTTTGTACCACACATAAATAACATAAGTTCACTCATCTGGAACCCTCATTACGCAACTCATGTTAACAGCCTAGTAAGATTACAAAGGCGATTTGTAAAGTTATTGTGCTTCAAATGTGATGGAGTATACCCTTCAATTGATTTTCCACATCTAGAACTCTTGAATAGATTCTCTATGGACACTCTTGAGAACAGGCGGGTTTGCTACTCTCAAATATATTTACATAATCTAGTGCATAACAAGATCAATTGCCCAGATTTTTTTTAATAAATTACAATTTTATGTCCCATTAAGTATTCGGATAATGCAAACTTTTTAAAATCTCTGCGCTCTAATAGACTTAAATTTTCTCCTCTATTCTCAATGTGTCATACTTACAACAAACATTGTGACAAATTCGATATTTTCAGCTGCACTGTTAATTCCGTAAAAGAATTTTATAGCCACTGGGTCTTTGTTTTTCTTTGGATTCTGTTTTTATATACTTTTATTATTATGTTTATCTTATATGTGTATTTTTATATTTCTTGTCTTTGGTCTCTGTTTTTCTTTAGTTATAATATTATGTTATCTTTAGGAGTACTTTATATTTCTTTAATGTGTATTGTAAATAATTAATATTTTGTTTTTTATATGTATCCGTCCTGCTCTGTAAATGGATTATACCTGTTGAGCAGTGTATGCTAAATAAATAAATATATAAATAAAAATACGCAGCTATTGGAAGCGGCTCTTGATTGATTGATTTGCCAGCGTATGGTGGACATTGCTGCCAATTCCGACCATCCATAGAGGTTCGTTCCAACACGCAGCCCGGTCGTCCGTCGAATATGCCCAACGGATGGCCAAACCGCGTACCGGAACCCAATCTCGGATGTTTTATATACCGCCGAACCAGCTGCATATGCCGGGTTGGACATTGGACATGCTTGTTGTCAGCAGCGAGAGCCGAATGACGCATGGGGTGGGAATATAGGATGGGAAGTGTAGGTGTTTGAGAGATGCTTCTTTTAAGTTTCCATGCTTCTAATGAGTTTCCATTTGTCATCATCGGCTGGGGTGTGGTGCAGTTGTTTGCGAGATGCATCTTTTCAGTTTCCATGCTTCTTTTAAGTTTTCTGCTTCTTGTGTCTCTGAATCTAGCAGCTTTCATTTTTTATTTTATTTTTATATTTTTTTTCCTTTTTTCCCTTTCTTTTTTTTTATTTATTAACCGCACCATAAGTAAATAACCACCCAACAAATGCCTGAGGAAACTCGTTAATTTATAATAGAGAAGAGTGATATATCGTTGAATCAGAATAACATATTCTTTCGAATGACACAATTAACGGATATCATGTTGAGGAATGAAGAAGTGTATATGCCAAAAAAGTACTAAACGTTATCCATCTGCACCAAAACATGTTCAATTCATCTACAGTACTAGTATTGCTCTTGTGGCAAATTTCATCAAATGGATTCGCTAGTTTCGGCGCTATCGTGTCCTTATGCACACACATAAGTACATTAAAAAAAATTTTCATGTTCCTGGGACCACAAAATGTCAAAAATTGATCTTGGCTCATTTTTTTATTTTAGACCAATTGCAGTAACTTCCTCATCTCCTCATCAGAGAGTATCTCTGTCTATTATCTGTATGGAGGGCTAAAGTTGAGGAACTTCGAGGTGATTTTGCCATTCTACAGATTATGTTGACGAAGATTTAGGTATATAAAAATATACTATTCAGGGGCTTGAACAGTGAACATAAATTGCAGAAGATATGCTGATGATGCTGTTTCGTGTTAAGTATACATAAAATATCTTTGTGTTGGCACAAACACCGAAAGGTCCGAAAGTATTGTACAACAAAGTTCTATAGATCTATCACTGAAAATTACACCGAGCGATGTCGATACGAATCATTACTTATTGGGTCAAAATTTATTTATATTATTTGTTGTTAAAAAATAATATATGTATTATCTAAATGTAGAATAACGGCCTTTAATTCATGAAATATTTCTCTACAAGAAGTGTAAGTTAATGCATCTGTCGGTATCCATTTTCTTATACTGTTAACATTCCGTGTGTGTTTAAATAAGTAATACCACAGAAAATTATGGGAAATAATATGCATAGTAGTATGATAATATAGTTTCCATGCTTTAACGAATAAATTTGATATTGATAGCAAACAAATAGTAATTCACTTTTAAATATTTGACATGTAAGTTATAAGTTATATACCATATTCATTCATATTGGGGTTAATGGTTTTGATAAATTATGGATGTGATTCCCAGCTAAGTGTATTATCTATACTCCAATTTTCTTGCAACACTGTCATCATCCTTATTCATTGAGTTATTGCTAAATAAGGTAGCTGCTGAGATACACATCTACCAAATGCTATATTGATATTTCAAAACATTTTTAGCTTATCAGCATTACAGACAAATCGACAATATTTCACAATAAGAAAAGTATACACATACTTGATGTAAAAACTACTACAATGTGAAACTACTTTTTAACGATTTAAACACCATACATTCAATCCAATCTTTCATACTAAGTACTTCATTCGCTGCAAAAATGACCACTCTGGACTTTCTGTTTGGTCTTTGTCAGTAGGTGCAGGGGAAGGGGGCGAACAAGGCTGCCATGTCCGGCCGCGCGGCCGGTGGAAGCGGTAATTTGACCTGGCAAATTCAAATTGACACATCACATCGATGCTTTGAGACTTTTTGCTTGCAATGTGATATGTTTCCAGACGTTGGGAACATTCCAAAAATGCCCCTGCCAACATTTTCTGTCGTCAGGTTCGACCCTAGAATCGTTTTTCCGGGATTTTCGAAAATTGGACCTAGGACGAACCTGAAAACAGAAAATGCTGGCAGGTGTATTATTGGATTGTCCTCGACGTCTGGAAACATATATCATATTGCAAGCGAAAAGTCTCAACAAAGCATCGTCACACGTTTTGAATGTTTCCTACATATCAGCTATAGACTTGACGTAGAAAAATAACAAATAAAGGATGAATGACAAAACAAGTGTTAAGCAAAGAAAATTACGTATTCAAAATCGATTTAAAGAAGACACGGGCTTAATAGTAGATAGGCCAAAACCAGGTATTGGCTCCACAAATGATGGAAATACTGCTGACGTTTTTTTTGCAAATGCCGAAAAAGTGCCGATATTACGGGATTGGATAAAAACATTATTAGTAGATTTGGGAATATACTTTAAGCATTATCATCAGGCTCTGAAATATATATTGATGAATTTGAAATATATATTAGGGAAACTAGGGAAATATCTCTATCCATGGTATTATAGTTAGTGTGCACAAACTTCTTATGCATAGTGTCGCCATTATCAATGGTATTATTTTACCCATAGGGCAATTGTCAGAAGAGGCATAGGAAGCCAGAAATAAAGATTGTAGGAGGTTTCGGGAATCGCACACCAGAAAAACATCTCGTATTTCCACAAACAGAGATTTTCTCACAATGCTTTTAGTAACTTCCGATCCTATAATAAACAATTCTCGAACCCTTCCTAAAAAATCAACAGGTGCGATTTCCTCTGATGTCTTAAATCTCTTAAAATGTCCGAATATTCCATCACAATCTCATACCAATAATCGATCCACTTTTGAGGCCGCGAACGAATACGCCATAGAGGATTCTACAGACTCTGATACTGACAGTGACAATTCTGATTACACTTCTTCTAATGTTTTAAGAAATTATAATTGTTATGTGTCCACATGTTAGTATTTTTAACTTCTTGGGAAACCTATTAGTTTGCTAATTGTAATTTGTTATCTTGGAACGTATTCTTTATAAACACAAAAAACGACATATTTTATGTACTAAAAAATATCGACTTTTATTAATTCCAACCCCTTTCAATTTTTCTTGTGTACGCCTATGATATATAATTGTAGTGAATAAACAACTATAATTTGTAAAATGCAATACAACCCTATAAAAGCCTGTATATTAGTCTTATGAGGCGCTATGAATTTTGTACAACCTAGATCGGCAATACAACCCACTGTGGAGTCTGCGTCTGTATGTTTGTACGTCCGCATCCGTCACGTTTCTTGGAAGCACGTTAACATAAGAATGAAAAGTCCGATCATATGGAAAGTTGGATAGTCAGTTAATGGTAGCTAGAGGAAGAAACCTATTGATTTTGAATAAAATTGATCAATAAATAAAAAAGTTATTCAATATTTAAATTTGAAAAAAAACTGTTTTGTTCTGTAATTAAACAAATAACGTTTAAAAGTAATATTGTAATATTACTTACAAAAAACTGCAAATAGTATAATATAAAAATCCCATATAAACAATACAGTAAATCGGAGAAGAGTATAATGGTTGTTTTATATATGAAGGTGCAGCCAAAAAAGTTTTTGGTATGGTTACTATACCCGTCAAGCTCTTCAGAATATGTTATTTAAAAAAAGTTAAATGGGCTTATTTCCTCTTGAAGTGATTTCGCCCTTTTCGTACACACCTCGTATATAACATAATCAAGGGAAAAATTAGCTAGTGTCTAGTAACTGGGGAAACCTAAACATTTATATTCATAAACAGAGACAACAATATAGAATATTACTACCAGCCGCAGCGAATGCAATCAGGAGTAACCTTCGTGATTGTATCACTGCGTAGCGGAGTTCCCCGATAACACCACAATATAAAATAACCAGCCAGAATTTATTGCTTCATTTCGATTCCTTATTTATTCGGTAAATTTAGTTTATTTATTACTTATTATTAGTGCAATACAATACAATACAACACAATACAATGGTTGAAGAAACAGAAATAAAATACTTTACTTTGGCAGAGGTAGCGAAAAACAACGGCAAAGATAACAACAGGGTGTGGATTATTTATAGGGACAATGTTTATGATTGCACAGAATACTTAGAGGATGTAAGTAATACGTTTTTAATATTAATATAATAATAGTTCAAATTCTAAAAAATTGTAAAATTTTGATGTTTATCTACTAATACCTAATACAATATCAACTATTTTGCAATGATATTGTTTATAATTTATTTTCAAAAGAGTTACGAAGTTCTATAAAAAAATTAAGAGAAGAAAAGCTGAAATCATACAAAAATATTTATATCTCGTCCCAGGAGAGCATAATGTATAACTATGAATTAGTAATTACCTACTAATTGTAACTTAAAGTTACTGGTGGTTTCTGATATTTCATGAAAAATTGACATTACGGTCTACCAAGAACATATCTTTTATTTTTCCTTTGACAATAATTGAAAAATTTTATTTTTGCATTTAGCAGGTAACTTTCAAAGTTAAGAATTAATAAGTAGCAAGGATAAGAAGAATGTAAAATTTCCCACACCATATACTTTAATAAATATAATGTTCTCCTCTGCTATGAAAGGATTTCAAACAATTAAAAAGTTGTACAATTTTTTTTTATTCTCGTGTGAAATCTTAAGGATGACGTATGAATAAGAATTAAATAGTTAAGTTGGGGAAATTTAATTGATTTATTAAAACATAAGCAACACCATTAAATTCAATTGTCAAAATTTAATAAATTAAAATATTATTATATGGGGAAATTTAATTGATTAATTAAAATTTATATACACAATTTGTAAATGAGAGTTATTTATTTATTAAATATATTAAATATTTAATTATTATTAAAATAAATAAATTAATTGATTTATTAAATTTTATTTGTAATATCATTAAATAGGGATTTATTTCCTAAAATTTAATATATTTAAAATCCATTACATTGGGGAATTTTACTGGTTTATTAAAAGTTATATGGAAAATCGCTAAATTCGTAATAACGTGTTGCTACCAGGATAAATCATAACAAAGCCTGCTTATGACAGAATAACACCTAAACCGTACATGAATATTACACGCGATACCTGTATATGAATACAGTTAACCAGATATCTCATGCGCTTACCTCAAACGAAAATAATCGATTGTTTACCTTGTTCGCCATTACCTAATCGTTTATTTGTAATGTTGCCGGTAGCATAGTCGTAGGTTAAATAATATTTATTTACTTTTATTGAATCATCTACGGAGTTGTTCATTAAACTAATATTACTTATTATAAATAAATAATGTACATCAAGTCTATCAATTAATATAAGGCAGTAAAACAATATTCAATTTATTTCAATAATTCAAGATTGATTCTAAGAACTGTCAGTCGACACTCATGATGTTGCTGATGTTATGAACTATTCCTTTGTCGGTCTTTTTCACAAATTTTCAATTGCAATTAGATAAACTTTAATTGCAATTTTGTTTCAAATAATTACATGCTATCCTAAAAATTTGTAGAACGAAAAAACTTTTCAGAAGTTTTCGGTGGTTTCAAATCCTACGAAGTGGACAGGAATACTTTATTTATTAAGTCATGGCGTTAATGAAGCATTTATTTCTATTTTTAATAATTCCTAACTCTGAAAACTACCAGCAAAATTTACAGAAACAGGGTATGCATTTTGTTATCAATGTTGTTTGAGAAATAAAACTTAAAACAATCTTAATGTCGTAAACTTAAAATTTTCAAATTTTATGAAAACTGAATCGCAATTTTTATAGATTAATAGAGAAAAACGTGTTTTAGAACACGTAGTGGGGTGAGAGTATATCTTAGGTGTATTATGAGGTTACTCCGGTAAAGGATTGAGGGGTAGAATCCAAGGCCTAATTTTTTTTATAATATTTTCACATTCTCCCATTTTTTCGATTTCTGTTTTTAAGAGAACACGGACTGATACAGATTGGGAGTATTATAAAACTTTAAGAAATTATACCAATCATGCCATCACACGAGAGAAACATGCCTATGCACAGCATTGTTTGAAAAATTCTAATAACACAAAAAATACTTGGGACACTATAAGAAAGTTTGGAATAAATATAAAGAATACAAATGAAATTCCCCCTCACCTGTCTAATGTCAATTCAATAAATAATTACTTTATCAATCAGTGCGCCAATAACATATCCGACTGCCAAAATCAAATTCTGTATTATGGTAATGCACAAAATCGAATGTTTACAAACAATTTATTTAATTTTAGTACAGTTCCAACTGAAGGTGTTATAAAAGCATTGAATTCTATAAAAACCAATGCGGCTGGAACTGATGGACTCAATATAAAAATGATCCGGCTCTGTCTGCCAAACATATTATTACAAATTGTTCACTTGGTTAATTTTTGTATTGAATGCCATTACTTCCCAGATAAATGGAAGGAAGCACTTATTCGTCCCCTCCCTAAAACTAATAAGCCAGACAATGTTTCTGATCTCCGGCCCATCAGCGTATTACCTGTACTTTCAAAGGTCTTGGAAAGAATTTTAGATGACCAGCTTACAGACTATATAAATCAAAAAAATATACTGCCGGAAGCTCAATCCGGTTTTGTTAAAGGTAAATCGACAACATCAGCATTGTCAAAAGTTTATGATGACATTGTAACTCTAATAAAGTTCTTTCTGCTTTGATAACATTAATCATGAACTTCTTTGTATAAAACTGCATCACATTGGACTTGATAATAATGCCGTGGACCTAGTAAAAAATTACCTAGTAGGAAGAATTCAAAAAGTAATGTTAAGTAATTGTGTGTCTAGTGAATTATCTATTAATAAAGGTGTCCCCCAAGGATCCATCCTTGGGCCTCTTCTATATAACATATATACTTTTGATTTTAAAAATATAATTGAGCACTGTGATATAAACATGTATGCTGATGATACACAATTACGCAACTCCTCTTTACCTGTACAAGTTGTAGCAGCAGTTGATCAGATAAATGATGATCTGAGTAAAATTGTCAAGATCTCTGAAAGTCACAACCTTACAATTAATCAATAAAATAGAGAAAGTACAAAGAGCCTGTCTCCGCTTTGTTTACAAAATTAGAAAATATGATCCGGTGTCGCATAAATTAAATGAGTTATCTTGGTTACCCATGGAGCAACGACGTAATCTTCACATGGCGACATTTGTTCATAAAATAATGACAACAGCAAAGCCCAAGTATTTGAAAGAAAAATTACTTCCCCGATCTAACTTTCACGTTTTAAACATAAGGTCTGATAAAATATTAAATATCCCCAATTTTAAAACAACATATTTTAAAAAATCCTTTACTTATGCAGCCTGCCGCCTTTATAATAATATACCTGAAAATTTGAAAATAATGCCTGAGTCAAAATTTAAAAAAGCTATGCACCATTATCTATCACAAAACGCTTAAACATTAATAATGAAAAAAATAAATAAAAAATATGTAATCATTTTTTTTACTATGTATGTAGGTATATGTGTCTGTGCATACATGTATATATGTGTTTATATATGTATGTCATTGTTGATTTATACTAATGTTTTCTTAATTTTCTACTTTTTTGATTTCTATTATTGTTTCTATTTGCAATGTAATAATTGATTTTTTTTTTCTGTATGTAATAATAATAATGTTATACTTAAGTAAATGTTGATGTTTAGGGTTAAGTGTTAGAGAAACAAAAATGTAAGGTTAACTTCGCCCTTAATAAAGACAATTTATTATTATTATTATTATTATTATTATTATTATTATTATTATTATTATTATTTTTATCGTATAATCATTATATTCATTATATAATCTTATACACATGTAATGTCGATTATTTTATGCTATCTTAATCCACATTAGCACTCCGAGTATCATAGACGTGAGAGATATTACGATTATGAACAGTGAATTTATCTTTATTTTTAAAATGATAATTAGGTAAACATAAATGCATAGTGCAATAATAGTTTTTATTCCAATTTTGTCAACTTCTTATTGCCATCAAAATGCCATAAAATGACAATCATTTTTTCCACTAGCGAAGAAAATACAGACTTTTCTGCGCCAATAATATGCTTTCTCTGCTAATTTCTCTATCTAAATTTAGAGCTTTTATACTTTATTTTATATATTACGTAAAAGGACCAGTGACGAGGAAAACAAACACTTTCTTTAGAGGATTAATAACTAAGACAATTTTAGAACATTATGCTATTTCGCTACATTAATAATAATTTCTTTACCTTTAACAATATAATTAAAAAGTGGTATTGAGTGACTATCTGGTATTAGCCGGCAGGCATATTTGCCTCACTATAAAACCAGGTAAAGATATGTTACACGCTATTTTTAAACCACTGCAATCGAAATTTTTTAATAGTAATTATTTTTGGAATCTTCAATGCTGAAGTTCTTCAGTCAACCATCATATATGTTTGGTCCTTCGAGCCGGATACAACAATTTTGTACGTAAATAATAGGATTGTATAACATATTCGATTAAATACAAGTTAATTGATTATGCTATGTGCCATTCGTGCATTTGTGTTAGTTGCAAATACTTAAATATTAAATTAATTTATTAGCTATAAGAGTCTTTGCCTCTATAATTTTACAATATCTTGAATTTACATATTTCTCAATTTTAGTGTTTGTGCTTATCCTAAAGCTTTCATAAATATAAGAACTGAGAAACCAAAAGTAAATAAAATTTCTCTTATTAGTCTATATCATCCGATTATTTTCCTACTTGCTGGTGTCCTAGTTACACGGTTTCCTGTTTCTCAGTTACGCAGGGTGTAAAAAATTATATTTCATAGAACTCAATTACCAAAGAAAGGACACCGCACAGCTCTTATGGAAAATGGCTTCCAGTAAAATCGGCTAAAATCGCAGCATTTTGTAGATAATTTCTTTCTGTCCAAATGTACTCTTAGGCACAAGGTCAGAAAATGGACAGTTTTCCCGATATCAGGGATGCAAGGGGATGCTCATTTCTTATGGGAAGTGGCCCTCCGTCCCAGTGAAATTCACTGTAATCGATATATGTTGTTCCTTTCGAACTCCTGATATAAAGTTCTCATGGACACGAGATCGGAAAGTAAACGGATTTTCAGATATTTGAGTGCAAAGGGGAAATTCACTGGAATCGACATACGTTACTCCTCTCGAGCTCCTAATCAAAAGTTCTCCTGGGCACAAGTCGGAAAGTGCACAGTTTTCCAGATATCGAGGGTTGCAAAGTCGACTTTGCACCCCCACTGAGAACTTTTTATCAGGACTTTGAGAGCAATAACATATACCGATTCCAGCGAATTTCACCGGGGGTCACTTCCCATATGAAACGAGCATCCCCTTTGCACCCCCGATATCTGCAAAACTGTCCATTTTCTGGTTGTGCCCATGAAAACTTGTGAACAGGAAGAAATTATCTACAATATACTGCGATTTCTGCCCATTTATCTGAGAGCCATTTTCCATAAAAATTGTGCGGGATCCATTAACAAGTACAAAACGTTGCATTAATATAAATAACAATTATAAATAAGTATTATACCGTCTTACGAAGTTTTTATTTACTTAATGATTTGGAGCCGCATGTTTGAGAATTTAACAGGCTGAAGTTTTAAATAGATCAGAAAACAGGATAATGTCAAAGTTACACAATAGAATTCATATCTCATTTTACATCGATAGAAAAATTCATTGTTATTTAGAAACATATAAACAACATACTTTACAGAAAGTAAATAATATATCGTAGGATTGATAATGAAGGGGAAAACCTAAGTAGGTACTTTTTCTTATTTAGCAATAAAGAAATATAAACTGTTTATAATTATTAAGACTAATTAAATAAAATCGTAATATACAGAAATATACGGAATTAGTTTCTATTTGGACATTTGTTTATTTCTGCCACATTCATCAATAGAATTAATTCAAGTAAATTATTTAAAATCTTACTTTTGTGCTTTTAGATCTATGAAAATTTATTTATTAAATTTATTTTTTTCAATTTCTTGTTATATATACATACAGGGTGTAATTAGTTTCATGTCATTAAAAAAAACTGGTGGTAGGGAACGACAAGACAAACAAAAAAAACCTTATATAACATGGGGTCTAAAGCTCATAGTTTTGGAAAAAAAAAATACACAAAAATTTCGCAAACTTTCAATAAAATCTTTTGAGAACTGCAGGAATATTGAGGTAGGTTTAGATCACAGCGCGTGTCTTTGTTTCATACTATGACTCTCCCTTGTGCAATATTTTAGTTCCTGTGGGTGGTTCGTTATGTACACGTCCAACCCGCCCCGCCGTTCGTTGCTTTTGTTATTTTTGAATTTCGGGTCACTGTGTATTTATAGTTAAGATTTATTTTATTGACTTACCGTTCAAGTCGTTAAATTCTTCATTACGTACAGACACAACTTACTTGTTCGCTCTTTTTGTACGTTTTGGATTTTGGACCAATTTTTTTTTTATTTTTCTTTATTGACAACTTTAGTTGATAGTTTATTGTTTAATGTTGAACGGAGTACGTATGTCCTTAATTCGACGTACCGAATTGTGTATTGATGCAGATGCAGAGATTTGGACTAATTTACTTAGGTGGTAAGCTTTTAACCCGGGACGCTCATTTATGTTACAAACGTTAATAAATCACATTGAAATATTCTAAATTATAAACATTAATCCAATATTTTGTTCCAAATTAAAAGACACACATGTAAAGAAATGCTCTGTTTAAACTTCTATGGCCATTATTTGCTGCTGGTTGTGCAGGAAAAGATAACGAATTATTTACCTTTTTATAATTGCCTCAGTTCGGTTGAGGCGGTCCATCAAATGCAGTGAATGGTCCAAGGCCTTTGCTTTGACACCGCGTGTGACGCCGAGGACTGAACTTTTTATGACAATTTAAAAGTTGTATAATTGGGGACTACAAGTCCATTGGCCAAGAAAAGCAGTGGTTCTGAATTATTTTCTACATTAGTATTAAAAGAAAATATTTAAAATGTTGATCTAGGTCAGTTTTCTGATTACACCCTGTATATCTCTATCAGGAGAGGGGATGGTCGGATCTTCCCCAAATTTAAACTGGAGGTTTCTTTAATAATGAGAATAGAAGGATAGCATGTTCTTTCCTTAACTAATTGTTTAAGTGCTCAAGAAAAATTAAGTCTGTAAATTCAACCCTTAAAGTGTCGGCCAAAAAAACGCGGTTCCACCCCTTTTTGGAAATGGAAATTTTAAGGTTTTGGTATACTCGCTCTGACAAACAATTTTCGCAGGGTCTGCACCCACCTTAAAATTTTCCAACCCTTTCCTAAACTGATTAGTAGAATTACAATTCTGGTAGATGACAAACCGTATGAAGGTATTATTCTTTATTTTTTCTTGTACCTATGCCAAACATAAAACATTTTCATTGTGTATTTAGTTACTTATATCAGCTAAGGAACTATTCTATAGATTTTTGTTACTCCAGATTTGTAAAAAAGATACTTTGTTTAGGAATAAAAAAATATTATTTTAATTTATGATGAGTAAGTACTCGAAATGCTGCTCCTTTATAATAAATCTTGATATACACTCAAAATCCTCGATCTTTAAATGATAGTTGATATATTTGTCGGTAGCTCTTAACAATGAACGATGATCAAGTTCAAGATAATATGGCTGTAATCTACAGTTTTTGACTTTTAATTGAAACTAATTTTTTATTATTAAAATCGTTTAATCTACCTCCTATAGTGATTATCTTAGTCACGTAAAAGATATTTGATTTATCTATAACTAGGGTCAATAAATTATTAACAAGTTTAGATACCTAGGAAAATAATAAAAATAGACTAGTCACCTTAAAATGATTAAATAATACACGTATCTCCAGACGTAGGATTATAGTAAAGTGGATGACAATGTGATAAATAATGTAGATTTTTGCTATTTTTTCATTAGCTATAAATGGTCAGAGAAGGAAGGGAATTTTTACTTCCCCTGCTTAATGAGAGGAAGCATTGTAATCGTGAAAGAATCTGAAAAGATATTTACTCAGAACTTCCCCGTATTTATTAATTACACAGGCACAAAAAAAGTCAATTTTCTGAGCTTTCACATATATACTCACTTGTGTTTTTGACTGCTGAACACGACCTCGATGTCAGTTTTACAAAATTAGGTTAGGATTTTTTGTTAACCACGATGAAATGTTAAAACAGACCAGAATAGGGTTTAAATTAAACGGGAATAAGGAAAATGTTAAGAGCGAAAACTACAACTACATCCAGCAGCATGGTAAAAAAGTTTGGAAAATTAGGTTGTTTAATGAATTTGAAACTACATTTTCTGTATTCTCATAGAGACCAGTTTCCAGAAAATTTAAGTGATTATAGTGAAGAGCATGGTGAACGTTTTCACCAAGACATAAAGGAAATGGAGCGTAGAATCAAGTACGATGGGATATTAATATGATGGCAGACTACTGTTGGACATTAGAAAGGGATGTGAAAACGAAAGGCATAAAACGAAAAATAAACCATTAGCCAGATCATTTGAAGACTAAAGAATATGGTACCACAAAATTGTAATAACTGGGGTTTTATTCCCCTAATTATATGAATTAATCAGACATTACCATTGGCAAAATACGAAGTGTCCCAATTACTTTTGCAGACTCCGTCGATATCATAGTATATCCATCGAAATCAAAACTGTGCTTACCCTTTTTGAACTAGGTGATTATATCCTTTTGGGTGTCCCTCAATCAGGTTACTTCACAAACAAACTTTACTGAATATAGAATGAGCTCAATTGCATAACAACCAAATAAAACACGTGATTTCTCAAAACACTTAAACCACTATATTTATAGAAGAAAATAAAAACAAATGAAAATGACAATCACAAACATTGAACGAATAAATAAATTAACAAATAGTAATTACGCTTTATCAGAAAATGAAATGGTCCGCGGCAAGTTCAAATCTATAGCTGAATCGCGACCGAATACTCTTAGTTCAATTACAAAACATTAATGTATGCTTATTATAACCGGCAAAATACTGAACAAATGTACTTAAACTTTAAAATTGAAAAAGATTCGCAAAACGAGAATTTACTATATCGTATAGGTAGATGACGACCGATCAGACGTTAAGCCAAGCGTGTCCAATTAAAATCTTCTCTACTCTAAACCGTACCCCTATTTGAAATTACCTAACGGACTATGGTATTTATCATATGGCCTATCTTAACATTTTATGCCATTAAGATAGATGAAAAAAACCCTTTTGTTCCTTACTTTCTTTTGTATGAGGGAAAAAATCTACCTTTTTGGCCTATCTATCTTATTGTCTATACATATCCTTTCTGGAATCATCTCTCAACTGCCTTAGTAACGAAAATTTAACTAGACCCCCCGATGGGTAGAATTTAAACAAGTGTCCTTAACTT
The DNA here is from genome assembly GCA_963583905.1 of Stenurella melanura. Taxonomy (NCBI): domain Eukaryota; kingdom Metazoa; phylum Arthropoda; class Insecta; order Coleoptera; family Cerambycidae; genus Stenurella; species Stenurella melanura. The sequence continues at coordinate 124,576,476 of OY757314.1, forward strand.
CAAGTGAGAAAAGCGAATTGGACATAAAATAATTTAGATGGTTATTTATCGCTTCCAAGTGGCTAACGTCGACTACCTAATAAAGAGTAAAGTTAACAAAGCATGTTTCCTGCGCTCTAAAATAAATCAGTTTGCAACATAAAACAGATGTTTCTATGACCAGTATTTTACGTTATTGTACTAAATACGGTGATTCTATATGCGACAGGGTCGGACTTGACCCCCTTAATTTGACTTTTGTTACAGAATAAATCAGAATAAATAAGAAGTCATGACATGATTGGTGGAAGCTGACATCGGCATCGTGTTCAGCGGCAAAAAATACATCGAATACATGGTCTATTTATTAAAAATTTTTACTGTAAACCCTATTCTCGCCTGTTTTAACCTGTTTTTGGTGGTTAACAAAAAATCCTGACATAATTTTGTAAAGCTGACATAAGGGATCGAGTCCAGCGGTCAAAAATAAATATGTGAAACCTCATAAAATTGACATTTACTTCCCTCGCATACCGAAGGGAAGTATTGTATTCGAGAAAAAATCACCCTCCGAGATTTTTTCGGATTTTCACATTTCAGATCACGTAGATTACGAAACTATAGGTTCTTCAATTTCGTCAGTCTGTCTGTCTCTCTGTCTGTCTGTCTGTTGGTGCATTAACTAAACAACTACTTGACGGAGAACAGCCAAATTTGGTAGGTAGCTGAAGCTACTGTCATCGAAGAAATGGTTAAACTTTCACTTTCAAATAATGAGAAAAATTTTGTTTTCCTCAAATTTAAAATTTCCATGTTTCATGGCATTCTAAACCTATTTCAGGAAAAAAAAATTCAAAACTTTTTGAAATTTTTTTTACCAGTAGAACAACGAATTTTTTTTTGCTCAAATTTAATATTTCCACGTTTCATGACATTCTCAATTAATATTTCATAAAAAAAAATTAAAAAGACAAATTTGAAATTTTTGTCAATGAAAAATTTAAAATATTTTAAAATATTTTTTTACTTTTTTTACTGCTATATATATGATGGACAAATTTTTATTGCTCAAATTTAAAATTTCAAAAGCAAAAATTGTTCGAATACTTTTTTACTATATGGTGGAAAAAATTGGTTTTGCTCAAATGTACAATTTACACGTTTCATGACATTCCAAACTTATTCAGAAAAAAAAAATTTCAAAATTTTTTGAAATTTGCTTTTCAATGTTTTTTTTTGAAAAAGTTTAGAATGTCATGAAACGTGGAAATTTTAAACTTGAGCAAAAAAATTTGTCCATCATATATTCTATTAGCAAAAATTTATTTTAAAATATTGAAAAAAATTTTCTTTGACAAAATTTTCAAATTTTTCTTTTTGAAAAATTTTTTTTTCAAATAAATTTAGAATGTCATGAAATGTGGAAATATTAAATTTGAGCAAAAAATTTTGACTATTATCCGTCAAGTAGTTTTTTAGATCATGCACCAACAGAGAGACAGACAGACTGACGGAATTGAAAAACCTATATTTTCGTAATCTACGTGTTCTGAAACGTGAAAATCCGAAAAATCTCGTAGGGTGATTTTTTCTCGAATACAATACTTCCATTCGGTATGCGAGGGAAGTAAAAGTGAAAAATAGATAAAAATAAAAAATAAATTAATTAACACTTGCAATAACTTTCGATTTCATGGCTTATTTAGGTCTTTACTGATGATTATTTGTTAAAAAAATGGATGTATGTACGTACGTATGTACAATTTTTGCGTTATTAAATAAATAACTATTTTGTTGCAAAATCAATTCAAGCTAGTACAATACATTATTGTGAACAAAGAAGTAAAGAATAAGTTTTATTGATTTGAGAATCCGTTTTACAGATAAAAATTATTTTTAGTTCAAAAAATTGTTTTTTTGACAGGCCCTATCTCAAACACCTGTGAACCAACTGCGATGTAGTCTTGTACAGCCGGGGTTTCTAAAAGTGCTGATTAAGAGTACCTTACTAGTTTTTTTTCTTCTAAAAAAATCACTACTTAGTACTTTTTTGAAAAATAGACTTTTCAAGCCCCCTTAAAATTGCACGCTACTGACATGTATCACATTTTACTTTATTCGATATTTCACTATTGTTACTAAATTGATCTCTGTACATTTTTTCTTACTAAATAACATTTACTTCCATCCTTACAAACAATTGCAAAAAACTAAAAATCACCATCAAGATATGCCGATACAATTACTACTAAGTTATTATACGTAAGGTAAGATAGTTTTAAGATACATTATGAAATGTTTCGTGTTAATAGATAAATAAATATATTTTTTATATTTTCATTAAAAGTTAATTACCTATAATGCAATTTTTTTGTCAGGTCAAGCACTGTTTTGTCTACTTTACGTATTTTATAAAATCAAATATGTATGATCCTTTTGCCCTGCAATCGGTGTTCTCCAGGGGTCCTACCTAGGTCCACTTTTGTTTTCTGTTTTAATCAATGACATTAACAGAATTATTTATAACGTAAGGCACTATTACCTCCTGACTACTTAAAGGTATTTATTAAGTTTAACAATTATTATGAGTACCAAAAATTACAAAATGGTGGGAAAAGAATAATATTTACTTTACAACTTTATTTGGTACTTTTAAAATGTACAGGGTGGGCAACTAAGAATGGAGGTCGGCCATATCTCAGAAACCAAGCATCGCACAAGTTTAGGGAAAAAATTACCTTAGGTAAAGTGGTCATGAAAAATCGCTGGAAAATATTTTCGAGTTTCTAAAATGGCCGCTAGGGGGCGTAACAGCCACAGCAGAATAGAAAATCAGGTTTTTCTCAGTATTTTGCTCAATTAAGTGGTATTGAAAATACATGCATCGTAATCCTAGGACAATTTTGAATCTTTTTAGTTTTCCATTTTTTTTGTATCTTCAAGAATAAAGTGGTGGGGAGATGCCAAAAATACATGTTTTCAAATGTCGATTACTCCGATTAGCCGTAACGGAATTTAACAAACTTGGTCTCATTGGAAAGTGCTTTTCTTGGTCTATCGAGTGCATGTTGTGCTATTTTCATTTGATTATTACTGTCGCCGCTAGAGGCCGTTATTTGACATGACAACAAATATCGCGCTTTTTCTTAAAAAATTTAAATGGAATGGTATATTTATTTTTACACGGTAAAATAGAGAATTAAAAGCCTCAGATATCAGTGAAAACCGCAACTAGATAACTTTTCTCTAACGGAAGATATTAGCAAACAAAGTTGAAATTATGAATTATTATCAGATCTTGCCGACGGGATTTGCAAAGTAGCTGTTGAAAACAAGTAAGCTATGAATATGACAAAATGAAGAAACAACATATATCAAACATATCGAGTAGAATATATTACATAATATAAAAATTAGTAATTAATAACAGACAACAAGTCTAATAATAATAATAACAATATATTTATGTAGACAGTTATGAAAAGACTAATTTTACTTGACGAATGCAATATTTGCAAATTACGCGAGTCAAGTAAAATTGCTGTTTCATAACGTTTTTATCTAATCCTGCTCTAAAATAGAAAAGAAATTGCAATTTACATTGAATTTTATTTTGCGGTTTCAAACATTGTTACACCTACAGTGGTACAAATGAATTTCGTGTTTATCGCTGTACCTGAGCATTAGTAGGTATAGGTTGACATTTGTATTAACAAAGTTCAGTTGTCAATCTGCTGAATTTTTTTAAGCAAATTAAGTCAGAAATTGTTGATTTAGATGTGGATATTCCATCTGATATAAAAGAGTAGCAGTAAATTCAATAATACTTACCTGGTAAATCAAAAAGCATATATGAGGAAGTATAATATACGAAATTTGAAAACTGGTGTCAACAAAAGTGAATAAAAAGATGTACCTATGTGAAAAGATTCTCTTAGCGTATTTCGAAACGATGAAAAATTATAAAGCGTCACGATATGAATATTGAGTAGGAATCAATATTAAAGAATTAAATGCCAAAAGAAACATTGACAAAAAATATACCATATTAATACCATTTTTAAAGTGAAGATCTTCAGGTTACCACGCTAAGAAATTTATTATTTTAACAGAAGAAAACTTTAAATGTTTTGTTAAAAATGCAGATGACGGAATGTTTCTATTTGCATTTTATTAATAAAGTGTTTTTTGTGCCTTAATGCCTTTTCTCTAAATGATGGGTTTAATAATAACAGTTTAATGAAAATTCATTACATCACTAGTTATGTAATGAAACTGACAGTTATGAAAATTGGGACGTTTCGTAACTTCAAAAATACATTTAAAATTTCGTAACGATGTCTTCGATACACGGTACACTTCCTTCGTACGAAAACCATGTGCCAGTCGAATAAAAACTTTTTCACTTGGATGACGTCTTTCAGGATATTGCACTGCATAGACTCTGGCAGCAAGAGTTGCATGTCTCATGCATTCGAACTAAATCGCTAACATGTCAAATGCTTCATTTGTAAGAATCATTATAATTTGAAAAATTAATTCCAAAACGAAAACAAATTCAAATAAAAAACTAAATACTGCACAAAATAACAATAATGACAAGTTAAATATTTTGACATAATATGTTGTTTCTTCATTGTGTCATTTTCACAGCTTATTTGTTTTCAACAGCTACTTTGCAAATCCCGTCGGCAAGATCTGATAAGAATTCATAATTTCAACTTTGTTTGCTAATATCTTCCGTTAGAGAAAAGTTATCTAGTTGCGGTTTTCACTGATATCTGAGGCTTTCAATTTTCTATTTTACCGTGTAAAAATAAATATACCATTCCATTTAAATTTTTTAAGAAAAAGCGCGATATTTGTTGTCATGTCAAATAACGGCCTCTAGCGGCGACAGTAATAATAAAATGGAAATAGTACAACATGCACTCGATAGACCAAGAAAAGCACTTTCCAATGAGACTAAGTTTGTTAAATTCCGTTAAGGCTAATCGGAGTAATCGACATTTGAAAAAATGTATATTTGGCATCTCCCCACCACTTTATTCTTGAAGATACAAAAAAAATGGAAAACTGAAAAGATTCAAAATTGTCCTAGGATTACGATGCATGTATTTTCAATACCACTTAATTGAGCAAAATACTGAGAAAAACCTGATTTTCTATTCTGCCGCGGCTGTTACGCCCCCTAGCGGCTATTTTAGAAACTCGAAAATATTTTCCAGCGATTTTTCGTGGCCACTTTACTTAAGGTAATTTTTTTCCTAAATTTGTGCGATGCTTGGTTTCTGAGATATGGCCGACCTCCATTCTTAGTTGCCCAACCTGTACAATTTACAAAATATTTAGTTTAAAATGCACACCTGTATGCAGGGCCGGTTTTAAGCAATTTTTATGGGGGGGTGTGAAGTTGTTATAATGCCGAATGACTTCTTCTCATCTGGTCCTCTGTTTTTTTTATTTATATATGAAGGTCATTTAATTTTTGGGATACAAAAAAATGTAAATCTGATTGAAGAAAATAGCTTTATTTTAAAGTAAAATGCAAAATATAAAAGATACAAAACGGTTATTTCTTATGTTTACCACTGTGAAAATATGTAAAAATATTGATGAAAAAACCTCTGCGCCAAAAGGATCAGACAGGAAGTGGATGGTTCTTAATATTTTTAGTACAAAATGTCTCACACCAGTCACACCTAAAAATACATAAACTGAAAGAAAATTGCTAAATGACAATGAAGTAAATTAAATCGAAGGCTGTTAACGTTTCGGAAACTATTTCTTTTTCCGTTATCAAAACAAGAATGATTAAAAACCAGCCTCTCTCTATCTGATCCTTTTGGCGCAGACGTTTTTTTCATCAAAATTTTTACAAATTTTTACAGTGGCAATATACCCAACAAACATAATAAATGAATATTGCCACAAATTAATTATAAATAAACCGTATATATTATTATACAACTTAATTTATTTTAAGCAACTTTAACTCTTCTTTCTTTTAAGGCGGCCCATCGTACGACTAAAATGTTGAAAGGTATTTGTTCCAGAATATCCCTCTCTAATGATGAGATTAATAATGAGTCTAAACGTGAATCGGTCATTGTTGTTCTAACAAATTTTTTTATGAGTTTCAGTTTGCTGAAACTCCTTTCATTTGAAGCAACACTCACCGGCACCGTTTGAATTAAAGTACATAATTTGTAACACAATGGTAGAATGATCTTTAGTTCATAAGCCTTTTCAACAATTTTATCTAGAGATGTAAGTTCTCGACATTGGTCGCTAAATATTTCTAATTCACCCTGAAGGCCCTCTAAGTCTACATGGTTATCTGGAAGTAACTTTACTGCTGCCTCTACAAGTTTTAAACTGCGCAATTGTGTCGACTTATTTCCGCGGAAACTCGCGGTGTTGTACTTTTGATGAATCGAAGTGTCCTGTTCTCCTGTTTATTATATTATTACATTTCCAGCAATTATGACAGGGTACTATAGATGCACATATACTCGTGATCAACGCTAGAGGCTAGAACAAGCAGATTTGGCCTCGTTGCGAGCTGCTGTGTTTAGAGGACGATTTTAAGTCAAATACAAGATACAAGATAGGGGTTGCTCGACAAGTAATAATTATTTATGACATTGAGTTTCTATTGTTTTGAGTTTTTCTGTGATTTTATGTATATAATTGCCGAACGCTGAAAGTGCCGAATAGTAAACGATTTGCCGAATTGGCTTCAAACTTGGGGGGGTGTGACACCCCCCCATACCCCCCCCTATATCCGGCCCTGCCTGTATGCACACATATTATTTACATATTATAAATAATTTTTTTGTGTATATTGATGAAGATGTTTGATGACAGGTATATTAAATTGTTGATTTATTGTAAAATTAGGACTACTTGTATTCACTTCTTTTCTACACCACATCTATCGCTAAGAATATGCAAAAGTCAATAACAACAAGAATTATATGTTTATTCACTATAGAGTAAATTTAAAAATGGTAAATCATTAGGTGTTAAATACCTATTTAGATTTCTTTTAATTAATTTAACGTAACTCATTTTTATAAAAATGGGTAAAAGATTGTAAAACTTAGCACTATAGCACGAAATATATCTTTGACTGGTTGTTCTACTTAAAGTGGAAACTTTAATATAACGGTTTTGTAATTATGTTTTATGAAGTTAGAACTAAATATTGACAAATGAAAAAAAGACCAACTTGTTCTAAGAGAAAATAAGCAAATTTATGTAATTATAACATAAACGGGGTAGACTCATATTAATATATTGAAGTCCTAGGGGTTACATATACCTGCGAGTCATATAAATGTGGTACACTTCGATTTTATTAATGCAAACAAGATTCGACTGGTCAAACTTGGCAATAATAAGATCTAAGATTCGACTGGTCAAACTTGGCAATAATAAGATCTATCACAAAAATTAGTATCTCAAACAATAACGATGTCTAGACAGTTAAGTAATATTCAAAAGTTTCAACGAACATCACAATATACCAATAAATCATATTATTGGTTTTCAATTCACAAGTGCTGTACCATATTTATATGCAGCGCAGTGTACTAGTAATTTTAATTTTATCCGGCATATAAACGCGAAAACTAAAAATGGATACAAGTTGTGTAGATTTCGTAGACAATATGCAGATTTTAGTGGTCTTGAATATTGTTCAGTGATTTGGAATGCTAAACATATGATATTAACAGGCTTGACAGCGTACAAAATAAATTTGCAAAAGTCACTTTACTAAGCTAAGCTTAGTTACAGTAGATGGGCAGTATTATATCTGAATAGACTATACCTTGACGTTTTATAAAATAAACTTTACTGGGTAGTAATATTCTGAGAATCTTATTGCACAACCCAGTATTCGAATTAATGATGATACTGCAGCGTCTTTTTCATATCAGCCAGGGTCGGAAAAAGTGAATTCAATTAAACTGGTTGGTTTTACTGTGAACTCCAGTGGGGAAATACCTCTTCGCAAGAGCTGACATTAATAAATTGTACACTTTCCAAGTAACCTAGTTAAAAATTCTTTAGTCGTATTTTTGTATTTTACCTATGCATAATTAACTGAACAGCATCGACTTTGTAAACAGAGCTTGGTAAATTTTAATAAAAATAATAATAATGATAGTAATAATAAACGTTCTTATTTATATGGATATACAATGTGGTCGTCGAACTTCGATAGCTCGTGTTCTATGATAGCTAAAAATGTAAAACTACTGCAAACTAGTTAAAAAGTCGATGAATTATTTTCGAATATACAGGGCGAACCAAAACAATATTACAGGTTTAAATTCCATTTTTAAAAGGGAGTGTTATGTATATCAGTACATTATTTTGAAGTCTCTTTCTAGACTCCTTCTACTCCTATATTATTATTGACTATCTCCAACCATTTGGAGTCACAGTTCAGAGAGATAAGAAAAAAAATTCTGAATACTAGTTACAAGACATCTAATTAATGATTTTGAATCATTTTCACTTCCTAAAAATATACAGGGTGGTCAAAAATTATGTTTCAATTTAGAACAATTTTTATTGATGAATTTTCTCAGTTTTATCAAATTCTCCTAGCATTATTTTCGCCCTATTGAATGCAATGGAAAATATTATTAGAGCCTGCGATAGTAAGAAAATTACGGCCTTCGCGTTATTATTGAATTTTTCTACAGTTAACCATGAGCTCTTGTGTGAACTAATTCAAATGTATAAGATTTGATCAGATTTTTATCAAATTTTAAATAATAGGGTCTCAAAAGCCATAAATATTACTCTAAGGGTGACGCAAGGATCAATATTGGGCCTCTTGCTCCGTTTCACCTACATCGCGGATCTGTATATTAAATTGAAAATATGTCAAATATAAGGAACGCTGACAACACACATGTTTATAACAGCCTCTCTCCCAGAAATACGCAGCTGTCTAATAGTTGATTAATTACTGATTTATCTAGAATTTGTAAATTTTTAATATTTTGTGACTTAAACGTCGAAACCGCATATAACAAGTGCTGCCTAAGGAATCATAACTTCCATATCCAGATTTCTCATCCAAGTCTCTTTAAACGAAACCATCTGGATACTATACAGATTCAGCAAATTTAGGTTTAGGTATGTAAACTTGTTTCTGCGCAGATAAACCACGCCTTGTCGTAGAACAATACCGCTTGATCGCGACGAGTTGAGAACAGCGCGAGCGCACCCATTCTGCTTTTAATAGCGTAGCTATTTAGACGTGTGGGAATAAAATAAATTAATCTCAATTTCGTTATAAAATGCCGTGTGTTTATACAACTACAGAAAAAGTGCAAATTGTGAAGTGGTACTTCGGTGGCCATTCCACTGATGACACAATAAATTTATTTACTGTGGCATATCAAGACAGACCAATCCCCTCAGCTAGCATAATTTCATACATTATTAAAAAAATTGAGAATTTCGGTTGTGTCGTGAATTATTGTAAAAAATGCTGTCAACCCGAAACCCGCCATCAGCAAATGAGCGAAGAACGTGAAGTTCGCGAAACAAATGTCTGTGCACTTGTTGAAACTAGTGAACCTTGTTCTAGCAGACAAATTGCTGATGAAGTTGACATGAAGGAAAGAACTGTAAGAAATATTTTGAAAAGAAATAGGTACAGTTGTGTTAAAGTTCAAACAACGCAAGAAATATTTCCGGAGGACAATTTCGAACGGATGGAATTTTGTGAAATCATGATATATAAAGTGAATGAGAATGAAAACTTCTTAAAGAATATGTTGTTTACAGATGAATCATCCTTTTCATTACATAGGAAACACAATCCATCCGTAATACGATATTGGTCTCGAAAAAATAAACATTTGAGTGTTGCTGTGCGAACTCAGTATCCTCAAAAGTTGAACGTTTGGACGGGAATTTTAGACAATCATATTATAGGCCCACTACTAATCGATGGCAATTTAAATGACAATAAATATTTAGAGCTTTTACAAAACCAAATAATTCCTGCAGTTCAAAATCTTCGTGTCAGCTTTGACGACATTTGGTTTCAACAAGACGGCTGCCGAAGTCACAATTCCTTAACTGTTATTAATTTTCTGGAAAGAACATCTTCCAATCATTTAATAGCTACAAGGGGAATGATAAAATGGCCCCCCAGGTCACCTGATCTAGCAACCCATGATTTCTTTCTGTGGGGCTTTTTAAAGGAAACCGCGTACAAACATGCGTTTGAACGAGCCAATAATTTAGTTGAATTACAGGAAAAACGTATCCATCTTTGTGCAAGCATTGCTCCAAATCAACTCAATGATATGAGCGGTTCATTGTATAATCGGTTTGGCCATTGCTTGGCACAAGAAGGTGGTTTGTTTGAATTCTTACTTCATTAATTTATTGTTTGATAATTATTCGTTGATTTTAGTTTGTGAGAGTTATTTAATTTTATTTTAATGTTCTATTTTTGTAACATAATAAGAATAATTTATTTTTTGATAATTATTAGTATATTTTAGTTTCCGAGTTATTTAATTTTATTTTAATGTTCTATTTTAATTTCGGTTTTAATAAGAATTAGTATTTTATTCCCATAGCATTTACGGCTAAACAAGAAACTGCAGAAATGCTTTCAATAGAAGAAATTATTTGTCAAAAATGTGACAAATAACTTCTTCTCTTTTGACGAAGAGATATTTTCTCGTTTCGTATAGAAATTATTACCTACGTCCGCATCCATCCTTAGTTCATGCCGTACGAAATTCAATTCATTGTGTGTCTCTGCTTTCACGATTTATGAAACTAGCAGGGCGTGGTCAATTACATCGTTATTCCTATACCCTAAACTGCATTTTCCGAATCTGTATATGTATTCCAGTGTGTGCAAATAATGGCTTATAAAATTTTGACACATGTCATGAAACAGTTTGAGACTTAGGCTTCAAGTATATGCACTAAATTCCAAGTTTCTAAATTCTTATTAGCTTGCTTTACTTATTTTTCTCCCATCTATCCCTCTTTACCTCCCAGCCCTTCAACGGAGTATGTTCAAAACATAATCTAGTTCTAGATCAGAGTAATAGTCTAGTTCTAGTATCAAAGTAATCGGGCGAACAAAAAAAAAATTATAGACCGACCGACAGACAGACCGACAGAAAATTGTTTTTACTTACAAAAAATTATAATTTTTCATATTCATTATTATACTTTCACTGTGTATACTTTCATGTGGATGCGGAAGTAAAAATACAAAATTCATGTTGTAAATTCGTACGTGGGTTAAGAAAATTGCTAAAATGCTAAATAAAATTTGTTGGCCACTCATGCATTTAACTTGGGAACTTCACCTAATTAATTTTATTCACTGCTTGCACTTCTGTTTTAAACTTTTGATATATTATAATCATTTTTATTATAGCACCCTGGAGGAGGAGAACTTATTACGGAATGGGCTGGAAAAGATTGTACAAAAGGATTTGATGATTTTGGACATTCCGGAGATGCCAAAAGAGACCTGAAAAGACTAAAAATTGGAGAAATTGTTGAGGTAACTATAATCTTTTTCCATGTAGACTTACCTAAACTAGAGGGGAAAAAAATTAATTATTTATTTTGCTAGAAATAACGTTACAGAATAACTCTATAATAAAATCTCCCGTGATGATTGTTGAACTCATGTAAAAAATATTTGTAATAATAAATATTTTCTACATGAGTTCAACGATCATCGCGGGGGATTATAGATGATATAACACATATGTTGACAGATCTCAAATATTTTTATTTAGTTATTCTGTAACGTTATTTTTAGCAAAATAAATCATTATTTTTTTTCCCTTTAGTTCAATATATCTCATGTAAAAATGAGAACCATTATATTACCGCCCTCTATGCAAATATTTAATTATTCAGCTTTGAAATGCTATTATTAAGTACTTTGTTTATATAAAAGCTTAGGGTGCTATGACGTTCAAATATAGAACTATGGGGGCCTTTGAAAAATCAGCATGCAGGTGTCTACTTTCATGTCTGTTGCTGTTTACATTTGTTAAATAAATCACATGGATATGGATTTCAATTTAAATATGTTACACACATTTGTAATTGAATATATGAATACATTGTCATAATATTTCTCCTTTCTTGCAATTAATTTTAATATTTTTAATTAAATAAATTTCATAATGCAACTCCATAAAGTGTTATTAATTGCACAATTATTTGTACTCTTCGTAAATACGAAAACACATTTCCAAAACTGTAAATATCGCTCGTAGAGAAAAATTTTCAAATTCTTGCATAACCGAATTTTGAACAACTTTCGATATGACCGTTTATCTGTCAATCTATTACGTTTCTTGTAAGTATCATGACTTAAGAAAGAAAAGTTCGATTGTAATATAGGAGAGTAAATAATTGTTAGCCAAAGGGAAAACCTATTTTTGTTGATCAAAATCAATCAGCAACTAAAAACGTTATTAATTATTTAAATTTTAAAAAATTGTCTACTTTATTTTTATATTTTCTAATAGTCCAGTCGATAAAATAAAAAATACATCAGAAGCTCGCAAAAAATGTTATGAGATTTTTCTTCAGTAACTGCTAGTGCGAGAATTAAACATTACAACACTGCAAAAATCAGTTCTGGGGGTGCCACGGAACCACCCCAATAAACCACCCCTTCGGTGAAAAAGCCTTATTTTACTGATAACTCGTTAACCATTGAAGATATAAAAAAATTGCTCAATATAAAAAAAAAAGCTTGACTAATCGCCTAAAAAAAGTTCTCTTTTAATTTTCTTATATATGCCATGGTTTTCGAGAAAATCGGTATTGACAAAAATTGCAATTGTAGAAAAAATTGAATTGGTCTAAAACCATACAATACGAGCTAGGAAGAAAAATCAAAATGGCTTTTAAAGGCGATGTAAAGTACCCTCTTGTGCTGCCATTTTTGAGGGCTATTGTTATTTATTAGGATATAAAAATAACAATACAATATAGTTATTTCTTCATTTCTTGAGCATCTAACTATTCACAGGTCCACAAAAAATAACTGTGACTATAATATAAGTTATAAATACATTATCTTTTAATTCAAGGTAGTAATTCAATTCAGCAACAGTTAGGAATAATAATATTCACATTTACAAATTTAGCAGCATGTTAAAGTGAGCCAAAAAAAATCCAAAAAAGCTGCATATTCAATTTTTTGATATTTTTTTAATATAGTTTTGCAACTATTAAATAATTAGAAACAATAGTTATATCATATATAAAGTCGAAAACAAAAATTTTTGAGTTTTTTTATTTTTGGAAACAATAAGAAATTGGCCAAAATTTGGCTAACTTCAACATGATGTTCTTACTTTTTATTGGGTCTTTTGCCACTGAAAAATATTTAAAAATTTTAATGAAAAATCCTCTGCGACAAACGGATCAGACAGAGGTTGGTTCTTGAGTACTTGACTGTTTCAAAAGAACTGTCATGGTTGACGGCCAAAAAAGTTTTGAGAACGGAAGTAGATTCTCTTCCGAAAAGTTAACTTCCTATAGCTTTGATTTTGAGTTTTTAGTTTATAACATTGTTCTAGTTTATATATTTTTAGGTGTGAGACTTTTTGAAACAGTCAAGTACTCAAGAACCAACCTCTGTCTGATCCGTTTGGCGCAGAGGATTTTTCATTAAAACTTTTAAATATTTTTCAGTGGCAAAATACCCAATAAAAAGTAAGAAAATCTGAATATGCCACAAATAAACAATTACAGACAATATTTCAACATGATGGTTTTGTAAATTTGAGTATTTTTATTTCTAACTTTTTCTGCATAGAAGTACTACCTTGAACTAAGAGATAATGCATTTACAACTTATAATCAAGTCAGTTATTTTTTATGGGCCTGTGAATAGTTAAAGGTGTAAAAAATCAAGAGGTAAGAGGTTATTTTTATGTACTAATAGATGTCAATATACATCAAAAATGGAAACACGAAAGAGTGTTTTATATCCACTTTAAAACCCATTTTGATTTTTCTTGCTAGCATGTTTAGTTTTCGAGCAATTCAATTTTTTCTATAGGCCGCGTGCAAAAAATTTCAAACCAGAAAAATTCGTGCGCATTAAAAATACAAATTTTGCAATTTTTTTTCAATATCGATTTTCTCGAAAACCATGGCATGTAGAACAAAATTACAAGAGAACTTTTTTTAGGCAATTATTCAAGCTTTCTTTTTTATGATGAACATTTTTTTTATGTCTTGTCGGTTAACGAGTTATTAGGTTTTTTGTGGGGGGGTTGCACAGAACTGATTTTTGTGGTTTTGTGATGTATAATCCCTCCACTAACAGTTACTGAAGGAAAACCTCAGACGACATTTTTTATTACGAAAACCTTTGTAATTATTGGACTATAATTGAATAGGAATCTTCTAAAATGTAAGTTCCCGTCATCATTAATTTATATATTTTACCCATTTACATTTCAAAATAATATAATATACAGTCATCAGAATATGATTTTTAGCCAGCCATATCATGTTATAGACATTAACACACATTATAGTAAACAATGATGATCTGTCGTTAAGTTTTTCACGCAAAATTCAAGAGTCGCAGACTCGAAGCGGGTTTTTCATTTAGTCAGTTTTCCGTGATTATTTTGTTTTAGTATTCGACATCTTTGTATAAATATTATCTGTGACTGTCATTTTTCTGTTTCTGTCTTTCATTAGCAGCTAAGTTCTCTAATATCGATTGAAAATATGATTTATAACATCTTCATGAACAGGCCAATATTTACATTTTTCTTTCAACTGATCCGGCCCAATCCCATCCTGCACCTCAACTACCACACTGCTCCGTGTCGTGGATGTCTTATAAGAGCGGGTGTTGAAAATTCCATCTAATCGCCAATTAAATTGTGTTGACTCACTGATTGTTCTAGATACAAATAGATTGAATAGGATTTTTTTTACTTTATTTTGTACTGACGAGTGTTTCACTAATAGGTTGACAACATAAAATTAAAAATCCCGAAGACCAACATCTACAGAGAAACTACGAAGAGTATCCCATAGGCTATGCAACAGTTACATAGAAAGGTCAATAAATCGAAGAGTGTAAATTTACTTTAATTTTACTAAATTAGTATGCTCAACAATTGATACAGAATATTATACTGGTTAAATTCACTAATATCTATCAAATAACACTAAATTTTTTAACTGTAAGCTAATTAGCTATCCCGGTAGTCCCTATTCATCTTTCACATAATTAATTATGCGGTTTTAAGCTTGTTTAAAATTTATACTTTTATTAATTAGTCGGAAACTTTTTAAAACTTAGCAAGAGAAACCTAATTCCTTCAATTCAATCTTCTCTTTTAAATAAAAAGTAACTTAAATGCCGAAATATACAGTCATTAAAATAACCCGAAGAGGGGATTGGCATTGACACAGCTTGATTTAATTTTGTTTTCTTGTTCAACAGGAGGAACGGAAAAAGAAACAGAAAAAGGTCGAAAAGGATATCAAGGCAGTCTCTAATGGACCAAAAGTTATCGATTCGAAAGAACAAGTCATTAATAGGTAAGTGAAATAAGCGTATACTACAATTTAAATTTGAATGAATTTAATGTACCATATCAGCAATATCGAGATTCGTATGTCCTTTTTCTTCTTGTCTTACTTATTTCTGTTTGTATATTTGTACAGGGATTCTCAAAATTATCACCCGTTGGGATTGATTTAACGAGTAATAAACTAAAAACAAAATTGAACCGTCTTTAAAAAAAGTGTCACTAAAAATGTCTCCGTAGCCCGTCACACAATAGGGCGCGGTGCCTAGACCAGGCGCCTAGGTTAAAGGCACTAATTCTAATATTTTAAGTTATTTTAGTAATAATAGTCAAAGTTTACGCATTTATGTGCGAATTTAAAATATTCGTTAATATTCATCATGTGTAGACTAATTAATTTTGCCTTTTTAATTACATAAATAAGTCTTTTACATTATTTTCACATATAAAATATTTATTTTATAAGTCTAAATTACCTTAAAACTATTTCCTTAAGAATATAAAAAAAATGGAATAATTTTTCCTACACTTATAAATCAACCCCTACTGTAAGTTAGATTTTAAAAACATATTTTTTCCATTATTCACTTGACTGAATTAATATAAATCCCCTTCTTAAGATTTAATTTTTTTAACATTTTTTAATAAACCTGCGCCAAAATGTTTCAAAACAAAAACAATAACAAAATATTTTGAATATTTGTTTTTTTGTGTCTCCATTTTTTCTTATGTCTCCTTTTATTAGTAGTTATGTTAATACAATTTGCTATATTTTAATGTTATATATTTTATGCTGTTTGCGCAATTCAAATAAAAATAGTTCGAAAATTGACCGAATTTTTTAAGTAATATTTTATCGACTTTGTAGAATTTTAAAATACATTTATATTTATTTCCTATTATAAAAAGGAAAGATATAATTCGGTTAATTTATCTGTAATATGTCATTTAAAGTGGCACATGTAAACGTTCGATCTTTAATTGCAAATTTTAATCAAACTAAACAACATATTATAAATGAAAAATATGATGTAATTGGCATTTCTGAAACCTGGCTACATAATGGCATCGACGCCGACGCTGTCAAAATTGAGGGATATTCGCTTACTAGAAATGACAGAGTTGGAAGAAGAGGGGGAGGGGTTAGTTTTTACATAAAGAATAATTTAAAGTTCACCGTTTTACCCTGTCAGCAGTCTGACTTCTTAGAACATATCTGGATTAAGATTCATTTACATAAACAAATTTATATTTTTGGAAACATTTATAGGCCCCCTAATAGCGACTGTGCAGGATTCTTAAATGATCTCGAAGACACTTTAATTGGCATCTTCTCCGAATATGATAATATTATCTGCATGGGTGACATGAACATAAATCTCCTAAATTTTGATTCTTCCAATACCCGTGACCTTCTCTCAGTTTTTAATACTTTTGGTCTTGAACAACAAATTAAGGAACCTACTCGTATATCAGACAATGGTATGACTCTTATTGACCTTATTTTTACCAACATAGAAGTTTGCGACTCTGGAGCTGTTGATGCAAATATCGCTGATCACTCGTTAGTTTTTTGTAACCTCGCTATAAATATTGCCAAATGTTCAGTAAAAAAGATATTTTATAGGGATCTGAAAAATATTAATTTAACAGATTTTGAAAGAGATTTGAAGGCTATGCCGTGGAATACTTTGTATACTCTCGGTGACATAGACGATAAAATATCTTTTTTCAACAACAGTATCTTACAAATTTTTGACATTCATGCTCCTATTAGAGAAATTTACAATTCAATGAAACCGAAGTATCCCCCCTGGATAACAGACAACATCAAATTTATGCAAAATTTGCGAGACAAAGCATTAAGAAGGTACAAAAAAACTAAACTACCTGGGCATTGGGAATATTACAAACAATTACGTAATTTAACATCTTCGACAATTTATAGAGAAAAAAATGTATATTTATCGCAAAAACTCAGGAATTGCAATATCAGAGATAAATGGAATGAGCTTCGCAAATTGAACATTATTAAGTCTCGAAATAGAGAAATTCCAGATCATCTAAATGATGTCAACATATTAAATAATTATTTTATTACTTCTGCTAAAAGCGCTCTTAAACCCTCCGAGGAAATCCGACATTTTTACCAAAATAATATAAAAGATGATGTAACTGGAACTTTCTCCTTTGTCCCCACTACGGAGGCTGAGGTGCTGAGAATTATTAATAAAATAGAATCAAAAGCATTTGGGTCTGACCAACTTAATATTACACTAATTTTTTTATGTTGTCCCTTTATTGTAAATTACATTGTTCACATAATTAATGAATGTATAGCTAAATCTTATTTTCCAAGATGTTGGAAACACGCTTATGTGATACCTATTCCGAAAATAAATCAATCTACCGAATTAAAACATTTCAGGTCTGTAAGCATCCTTCCTACACTATCTAAAATTTTAGAGAAAGTTTTGGAATTGCAAATAAGATCACATACTGACAAGTTTTTAATTCTTCCTAAAAATCAATCTGGATTCAGATCAGGTTATTCATGTGAAACAGCACTTGCTGCTGTGACAGATGATATATTTTGTTCCTTAGATAACAACAAGCTATGTGCACTTATCCTTTTAGATTATTCTAAAGCTTTCGATATTTTGAACCACAATATACTTATAGCAATTTTGCACTACATAGGGTTTGGTGACAATGCCTGTTCTCTAATGACGTCCTATCTTTCAGAAAGATATCAGCAGGTTTCGTTGAACAATTTTAAATCTAATGTGGAATTAGTTGATCAAGGCGTCCCCCAGGGAAGTATTCTAGGCCCTCTGTTGTATACAATTTATACATGTAACTTTTACAATTATTTGGAACATTGTAATTACCACCTGTACGCGGACGACACCCAGCTTTACTACTCGTTTCATATGTCAGAAGTAGTAGAAGCAAATGAAAAAATCAATCAAGACTTAAATACAATTTTAAATATTTCTAATAACCACGCCTTAAAAATCAACGCTGATAAATCTTATGCTGTTCTGTTTGGAAGCGAAAGTCAAAGGCATACTGCTCTAGAAATTTTGAAAATACGCTTTGGAAACGATACAATAACATTCAGTGATTCTTGTAAAAGCTTAGGTCTGATTATTGATACAAAACTACGCTTTAAAGAACATGTCACTTTTATATTAAGAAAAGCTTACGCATCTTTAAAACTCATATATGGTCAGAGACATTGCTTGACCAAAGATATAAAGAAAATATTGTGCGATTCATTGGTTCTCTCCCATTTTAATCACTGCGATAATGTGTATGGCCCCTGCCTAGATAGCGTTGATACAAAAAGGATTCAAAAGACCCAAAACAGCTGCTTGAGGCTTATTTTCGGCATTAAACGGACAGAACGGATATCGCACAAATTGAGAGATGCTCACTGGCTCAATATGTTCAATCGCAGGAAACTGCACGCGATGTGCTTTTTCTATAAAATATTAAAATATAAAACACCTGCCTACTTGCATAGCAGGTTATCATATAGGACAGATGTGCACAATTTAAATTTACGTCACCAAAATGCCCTTACTATACCTCGTCATAAAAAAGAAATTTTTAAACGGTCTTTTTCTTATAATATAGCAACCTGCGGCGATGTCATGGATGTGTCTAGTATTTCAATGTCATTTAAAACATTTAAAACTTGGTATAAAAGATTTTTGTATGACCATGAACAATAATTATTCCAGTTTTCTTTATTGCTATTAATTGCTGATTATTTGTATTCAGTAATTAATAGTATTAATTTTTATTAGTTATTTAGTAATTATTAGTATTTATTGATTATTCGGATATTTGTATTAATTATTTGTATTTTATTTATTTGTCTAATATGTATGGTGGGTTTGTTTATGCTTACTTGTATTTTCATAAATCCGTTGTACTTATGTATTTATGTTAACATCTGTTTATGTCACTACGTGTATTTGTGATTTTCTTAGGCCTATGTGGCAGAATTGGTACTATACCTAACATATGGCCTTTTATTTACCCTATTATTATGTAATATTTAGCATTGTATGTTTTCTTTGGGTAAATAATAAACACATTATTATTATTATTATTATTATTATTATATGCAGCTGATTGCATCAGAATTTTTGTCAACTTTACCTAGTTTTGGCCCCACTGTGCATGGTCCGATTAATTGAATCTTATTACCTTATAATCGTTGTTTGAGGTTGGTTAAAATAACTTGAATTTTGTTGTTTGCTCATTTTGTGCTTAAAACATTTAGTTAGGTACAGGGTGGTTCAAAGTTGAATTTTCTCTATAAAATGACGAAATCGATGCTTGCAACTTAACGACACTAGGCGTCATGGCGCTGTCTATTTATTTTATTTTGATTGTCACTTCACTTTACGTACATCACTGAAAAGCACATTTCATTCAAAATCGATTGCACATAACTTTAACGTTGCATCTCTTTAACGTTATAGTTATAGGCAAAACTTAGCCAAGCACTTTGCTTTCAATTTTCACTTCCTGTAAATCTATACTTAGCCACAAAATAATTATTTTAATACCGTGCGCCAACGAGACTTTCCGGTCTCCATTTCTCCATTTTTAACCGATCGAGATGAAACTGGGTATGTATCTTACCAAAACGACATTTTTTGACGAGAAACATCTTTTCCGTAAGGCTGCGAGGTGTCGACAAAAAAACTGATGAAAGTCAACGGTAATAGTTAATATACCATTATATGGAGAATAGATCAAAATACATAACGGAACAGGTTTGACTCTTGCGCGTGCATGACGTCATCACAGCGGTGGAGCGAAAATCGGGGTAGTTTGCAACGGTCGATAGTCAGACTTCCGGCCGCTGCTTAGCGCACGGACGTCGCGTAGTGATAAACGACATATTGTTTTATTTGTATGGATGAACTCTAATATTTAGTGCCATACAATTTGAGATTGCGAGATTATAAACGATTTAATGCGTGAGAAATAGCGAAAATTTGCGAACTTCAAGAGATTGTCAAATAAAACAAATGAATAATAAGTACTAGGGCTGACAAGTTTGACAATATTTGTTATTAACTTTAGTTCCTTTCCTAATTTATTAGAAGTTAATCAGATTTTAAAATCAATTTTCGATAATGGTTATGTTATCATGAAACGAATAAGTTGATATATTAATAATTTTTTGAACATGTAGCAAAAACGCTACAGAAGCCAAACGTGTCTATTACAGCGAATATCTCAACCATTCTTCATACATAATACATTTAATTAGAAGAATGCCTCTGTTACACGCACCAAAATGACATCTATCTATCAGTCAAATTTATACGACGTGTGATTTAAGCGCAAGTGACCTCAACTTTCGATTGTTAAAAGGCACACTCCGTATATTTTTGCATTTCTGGAATGTAGGTCAATATAGTGAAGCACAGCACACTAGGCTAGAAATTAAAATTGTCCGTAAACATTTCCAAATGGCATAAAGAGTCATGAAATTAGAACAATCGTATGAAGAATGACTTCTAAGTTCCAAAACTGCAAAAATTGCAAGGGTTATTCCATTTGAAAATCAAAAATCACTTCTGGTGAAACCAAAGTCTGATAGATAAGAAAATGGCGTTTGGGTAATTTGTGACACTTATCAAGCCACATCTCCATTCGTTAAAAAATAAAAATATAGCAGGAAAAGTGTTCTCGTTGACATTAGGTTTTCCCAACACAACATTCAATATTTATTAATGTTTAACACTGACATCAACATAGTCGTCAAGTAACTTGACATCGGCCGAAGATCATAAAAAATATTTTATACCCCTCCAGGTGGTGGGAACTTGGATGGCGAAACATAGACCAATAGCAGTATTTATTTTTTCCAAGTCACTGGAACGTACCTCAGCGTTAGAGTGATATCACAGGTTCCAATCCTTCCATGATTGATTTTCAAGAGATATTTTAATTTGCAGCATACCGAAATACCACATGAAAATCGCAAATAAATAATCGTGTTTGCACGACATTTTACTCAGTTTCTTCGCGAACGATTTGTAGTGGCTCCATCTTTATCTATTGTAAAAGTAAATCGGTATTCGTTAGAATCGTTAAAGTAGCAAGATGGATTTACTCTTTGGTAATTAAACTGAATTATTTATTTTAATCCTTAATTTTTATTTGCAGGAGCTGCATCCATATCATAACATGCGGACTGCTAGTGTAAATTAACAATGATAGCATATATCTAATTTAATAAGACTGTGATAGATTTATGATCCCATGTATTATATGTACATATATAACTAATTTAATTTGTTAATCTTTAATCTTTATTGTTTGTATATAGTATCTATATTGTATTAATAAATGTCTTTAAATACGTATTTATTATTTTAATGGATTACTGTGGTCTGGCTAGGCTGGGAACAATTAATGTGGATATTTTAAACAATAATTTCAGGTTTCGATAAAACAGATCACTTAATAACACTAATGTTTTGTTAATCGCCTTTCAAATCGCCTTAATAACCTTCTTAAGTTTGGCATCTAGATTTGTTTTGACGGTGCCCCATAGTCTATAGTGAAATTTTTTGAAAATCATTTATACCTAAATAATAAATGGGTAGCTACTGGAAGCGGCTGAAACCTTTCCACCAAATGGTTGCGAAAATTCTTTTATTTAGTTAATAGCCGCGCTCCTACCCGCTGAGCTACGTGATACGGGCCTCCGTTCCGTTGGTACTATAGAACTTATACTTAACGACCACCCATTGTGAGACTTCAATTCTTTTTGAAACAGAGAATGGATTAAAGTAATGAAATGTGACATATCGTTGAAATTAGAACGTCCATTTTCTAATAATATAATAGATATTGAATAGGATATTTCGTTGTAGAATAAGAGAGTCTACATGCCGAGAGGGCAATAATCATCATCCCATCTGCACCAAAACCTTTCAGAGCTATCATGTCCGCATACACATATCTGAATGTTGAAGTTTATGAAACCCTATTTGAAGAACTTACAAATATATATTCTATCTATGGAAATAACTTATTAATAATGGACGATTTTAACATTCCAGATTATTTTGAAAGCTTGAAATCATTAGAAAAATCCCCCAAATTAATACAGTTAGATCTCTTATGTAATTTTCTTAATCTAAAACAGCATAATTTCATAACAAACGATAAGGGGAGGTTATTAGAACTGGTTCTTAGCAACATAAATTGTTTAGTCACAAAATCAGAGTCCTGCGAGCTAATAGAGGATACACATCATCCGGCACTGGATATAATATGTGATTTAAAGATAGTTGGCACATTTTTCTCCTATAATCAAATACCAAATTATAATTTAACAACAGCCAATTTTCCATCATTGTATAATAGTTTGTGCCACACTGAATGAAATTTGTTATATGATGTATCGAATGTTGATCAAGCAACTCAAATATTTTATATTATTTATGAGAATCTATCCTTCTATGTTCCTAAATCTCTTCCGCGTACAAACAAATATCCTCAGTGATTCTCGAAAGACATAATTAAAAATCTGAAATATAAAAATAAAATTTGGAATAGATATAAAAATACTAAAGACGCCGTGCTATATGTCGAATATAAGACTATTAGAACAAAAGTAAAAAAAGATATTGATGACTCGCATAGAAGCTATCTACTTAAGATAGAAAATAACTTAAAAAATAATCAAAAAATGTTTTGGTCCTACATTAATAATAAACCAAAAACAAGCTCAATACATAACAGTATAACATATGAAAATACCTCATATAATGACCCCCAAGATATAGTAAATAAATTTTCAGAATATTTCAAATCAGTATACTCTGCATCAACTAATAATGTCAGTATGGGTGGCGAAAGTGAACCTGTGGACACACAAAATATATTCATACCTACAATCTCAGAGACAGAAGTTATTAAAGGGTGCAAAAAATTAAAGCCAAAATCTACAGCAGGTCCAGATGGAATACGAGCTTTTTTCGTTAAAGATTGCGTCTCAATATTGGCCGGTCCCTTATCATATATATATTTAATTTATCCTTAAATAATGGCATTTTTTTCCAGCCTGTGGAAAATATCTAAAATATTCCCTGTACACAAAAAGAATTCCAAAGAAGACATAAAAAATTATAGGCCAATCACCATAATTAATAATTTTTCTAAACTATTCGAATTCGTTCACTACGACTATATTTTTACTAATATAGAAAATAAAATATCAAGCTATCAACATGGGTTCATGCCAGGTAGGTGTACGACTTCAAATTTATTGTGCTTGACTGAGTATCTTTGTGAAGTCTTTATGGACGTAGTCAAGTCGACGTTATTTACACAGATTTCTCCAAAGCATTTGACAGGTTTGACCATGCTATCTTATTAAATAAATTAACAAATTTTGGATTATCATATGAGTTTGTTTTATTCTTTACCTCATATTTACGCAATAGATTACAATATGTTTATTACCATGGACACAAGTCTGTCGAATTTAATGCAGAATCAGGAGTCCCTCTCAAGGGTCAGTCCTTGGTCCACGTTTATTCAATGTCTTTATCAGTGACATAGTTATAAACTTACAGTGACTAAATCTACTCTATGCCGATGACCAAGAAATTTACTACAGCGTTAGCTGCAATGATGATATAGAATTCCTCAAGTCAGATTTGGAAAATATTGACAACTGGTGTAATAAAAATAAACTGTTTCTAAATGTTCAAAAATGTAATGATGTCACCTACTCACGTGGGCATTATATTTTTATTAATGAGTATAAAATAAATGATAGTGTCATACAAAGAGTTGATAGATTTAAGGATCTAGGTGTTACTTTTGATAGCAAGATGACTTTTATTTATCACATAAATAACATCGCATCTTCAGCTTTCAAATCATTGGGATTCATAATTAGAAACTTCAAAGATTTGAAGAATGTTGAAACTATGAAGCTTCTATTTAACTCGTTTGTCAGAAGTAAATTGGAGTATGCTGATGTAATCTGGAGTCCCTGTTACATCGTTCATATTAATAAACTGGAGAATATTCAAAGAAAATTTTTAAAATACTTAAGCTACACCGAGGACAAGACTTATCCACTTGTTGAAATTAGTAATGACATTTTGTTAAACATGCACACCTACTCCGCCTTCTCTACCTTCTCGATCTTTTCTGAAGAAATTGTAACCATTAATATGCACCGCATCAGCGTGCAATTAACGCTGGTTTCTGTACCATTATTCATTTACAAATTAATACTTTTTTAGGGAAATTTTCATTGTAACCTTCAGCTAACGCTGTAGACTTTCAGGCTCCACGACGCTTTATAGTTTTAGTATCTGTCTCTGCAACAGCTAATAAAGTAGAAACAATAAGCAGTATAAGAAGATAGATTCAGTAATTCTAGATAAATTGGTAATTGGTTTGGAATTTTTTCAAATGTGCGTTTATCAGCTAGTTGTGCTGAACATGTTCTTATGTTATATTAACAATACATGACAGTATGGGCGATGGGGTAAGTGGCATATTGATAATACATAAATCAAGCATATTTAATAAACTAGCAATCATTGAACTCGCCCAACTTGTGTCATTTATAATATACCTAAAGCTTGAATTATACCCAAAAATGCTTTTGAGTTCACGAAAGTATCTCGAGCCGAAGATGAAGGACACTTTCTGACAACAAGAATTTGAGTAAAGCTGAAAAAACATTTTGGTTACTGATTCAAGCACATGAGAGGGGCCGTAAGAAAATTCCTCACGTAAATATGGTAAAAAGAGTCTATACACTAAGCTATACACGTTAGTTTGAGCATTTTTGTCAAAGGTGGTATTGATAAGGATTATTAAATGCAAAAGTGACTTTAGTACAAAAATAAGACTAGGGATGAGCTTAAAAGATTTAATTTTATCGTATTATTAAATTCAGTTCACTGAAAACGATGGAATATTATTTTTATTACATAAATTGGATTTAGGATTTGGTACGTAGGATGGCGGAGTTTCCTAATGCAATGATTTTAATATGATTAAATGTGAATGTAAAAAAGTTTATTTCATCGTTTATTTTTAAATTCAATTCAATAAACGTGGTAAAATATTAATTTTTTGTGTTATTTGGAATTGTAATTTTCCTACAATAGTATCAAGTATTTAAGTTCGATGGTCACTTTTAACAAAAACAGTTTTGCGTTATAATCTGATGTCTTTTTGTGAACAATATGTACATTTTTAACTCACATCGAATACGTGGTTAAGATTATTCTTCATCTTTTATTTATTTTTTCTTGAACTAAATATGTTATTTCAATAAAAACACGCATTCCTTAACTCCGCCGCAGTATAGCGTGACATTGCGGTTAAATAAAATATCAAAAATAATAATACCTTTTTCGTTCGAAAATTTCATGACAAACGAGTTTTATATTAAAAAATATTTAAAATGAGAAAACCACAAGAAACTATGACAATATAAAAAATCGGTAAAGGTGTTTACACAGAACTTCCCTCATTTATACAGGGCGGTTACTCTAAAAAAAAATTCATTAGGAAACGACATATGAGAATAATAATCGGAATCTAGTTATTACTACTACACAGGTCAACAGAAAAAAATATTACGTTCCAAAGACTAAACCTACCATGCCTTAAGGTGGTCATTCCCTAGAAAGAGATATCTCATAGGGAATTATTTATTATTTTTGTCCATAACTTTTTTTTTCTCAGTACGTATATTTAAAAAACTATAAGAGTACC
The DNA here is from genome assembly GCA_963583905.1 of Stenurella melanura. Taxonomy (NCBI): domain Eukaryota; kingdom Metazoa; phylum Arthropoda; class Insecta; order Coleoptera; family Cerambycidae; genus Stenurella; species Stenurella melanura. The sequence goes on from OY757314.1 coordinate 124,602,854, forward strand.
TAAGTAGAACCATAACAAGACTATTACTACGAATTTTCACTCAATAATTTCAGTGGTTTGCAAAATAGCTAGATTTAAATTTAAAAACCGCTGCCTAAGGAATCACTACTTCCACATCCAGATTATTCGTTCAAGTCACTTTAAAGGAAACATCTTGACTATATTTGCACTCTAGTATGTGGAAATTATTGGTCATAGAATTTTAATAATATTTGGGGTAGATGTCATAGAAAAGTTTGAGGAGTTGGTTTCTACCATATACGTTAAAAATGAAGTTTATAGTTTACCGTACTTATTTTCCACTATTTACAACCTACCACCTCAATGGAGTCATCTCAATCAGATGTCACTACAATACATACGTGTACTAACTTTCAAGTGAATATCTCAATTTGATGTTATCAATCCCATTAATAATGAAGCGGAGGTGGTAGAGTTTGAAAAATATTAGAAAGAAATCTGAGGCCTTGGTTTCTAGTATATACACCGAATCCCAAATTTCTGTAGTCTTACCAGCTTGCCTTACTGATTTTCCCCTATTTGCCCCTATTTAACCCCCAACCCTTCAACGGCATCATCTCAAATTATGATCTAGTTTCAGACGTCGTTATAATACATACGTGTACCAAATTTCAAATGAATATCTCAATTTTATTTTATCAACCCTTTTCATATTGGAGTAGGGGTGGTTGGGTTGAAAAATATTATAAGAAAATCTGACGCTGTGGCTTCTAGTACATACATCGAATTTCAAGTTTCTGTTGTCTTATCAACTTTTTACTTATATTCCTCTATTTACCCCAAATTAACCCCCAACCCTTCAACGGAATCATCTCAAAATATAAACTAATTCCAGACGTCGTTATAATACATACGTGTACGAAATTGCAAATGAATATCTCAACTTTATTTTGTCAATCCCATTAATTGGGTAGGGGTGGTGGGGGGGTTGAAAAATATTATAAAAAAATCTGAGGCCTTAACTTCTTGTACATACACCGAATTTCAAGTTTCTGTACTCATACCAGCTTGCTTTACTTATTTCCCCCTATTGACCCCTAAATAACCCCCAACCCTTCAACGGAATCATCTCAAAGTATAATCTAGTTCCAGATGTCGTTATAATTCATACGTGTACCAAATTTCAAATGAATATCTCGATTTTATTTTATCAACCCTTTTAATAATGAAGTAGGGGTGGTGAGGGTTGAAAAATATTATAAATAATCTGAGACCTTGGCTTCTAGTACATACACCGAATTTCAAGTTTCTGTAGTCTTACCAGCTTGCTTTATTTATTTTCCCCTATTTACCCCTATTTAACCCCCAACCTTTCAACGGAATGATCTCAAAATATAATCTACTTTCAGATACATACGTGTAGAAAATTTCAAATGAATATCTCAATTTTATTTTATCAACCCTTTTCAAATTGGAGTAGGGGTGGTGGGGGTTGAAAAATATTATTAAAAAATCTGACGCTTTGGCTTCTAGTACATACACCGAATTTCAAGTTTCTCTACTCTTACCAACTTGTTTTACTTATATTCTTCTATTTACCCCAAATTAACCCCCAACCCTTCAACGGAATCATCCCAAAATATAATCTAATTCTAGACATCGTTATAATACATACGTGTACGAAATTTCAAATGAATATCTCAACTTTATTTTTTCAACCCCTTTAATGGGGTAGGGGTGGTGGGGGGTTGAAAAATATTATAAAAAAATCTGAGGCCTTAACTTCTAGTACATACACCGAATTTCAAGTTTCTGTACTCTTACAAGCTTGCTTTACTTATTTCCCCCTATTTACCCCTATTTAACCCCCAACCCTTCACCGGATTTCCTCAAAAAACAATCCAGTTCCAGATCTCGTTATAATATATATGTGTACAAAATTTCAGGTCAATATCTTAAACCGCTCCGGAGAAAGCGTGCGGACAAAAAAAAAGTTACAGACAGACCGACAGACAGACAGAAAATTTTTTTTCGCTCAAATTTAAAATCTCGATGTTTCATGACATTCTAAACCTATTTCACGAATACAAATTTTTGAAAATTTTTTTGCGATTACTATACTTACCACTTACCAATCCACTACGTGGATGTGCAAGTAAAATTATGTTAATCTTCCTATTTCGTAGATTTAAATCTAGCTTTTTTGCAAACCACTGGAATCATTGAGTGAAAATTTATAGTAATAGTCTTGTTATGGTTCTACTTAGGTACTCTTTTAGTTTTTTTAAAATATGCGTACTAAGAAAAAAGTTATGGGCAAAAATAATATACATTCCCCTATCGGATGTCTCTTTCTAGGAAATGGCCACCTTAAGTATTTCCGGGTGCTTAACGTGAAAAATAGAACACTTGGTATACTATTATGGAATTTATTTTCAACGCATAGTGTAGCTCACTTTTTGTTCTATGTATGTGCTAAGGAGCATATGAGGACCTCGTACACGAAGAAAGTTATAACCGTTCTTGCGAACCGTTGCACCCGTCGATTTTTTTATAAAATGTCAAATATCTCCAAACTGCTGGGTTTAGATACAGGGTGTGCTACATCATTCGACTCAGAATTCTATGGTCATTTCGAAAAGTCGAAAATACGTAGGGTGTTTCATTTAAAATAAGCAAGTTTGTATCGACTTTTGGTATAACTGGAAGTAACACATACTTTTAATTATTTTGGTTAGATTGACCTCACAGACTTTAGTAATAACTCCCTAAATTTTCAAAATTTTTCGTTGCATGCTTTTCCCAATATTCATCGATTCAGTTCCCGGTGATTTTTCGATATTTTCCCAATAGGTGGATCGGTAGACGCGGTGAAATGGAGTGACCTGCCCGTTCTCCCGATTTGACCCCCCTTGACTATTTCTTTTAAGGTTCAAAAATTAGAGAAAAGTGGTAAAAAATCTGATTATTTCCTAAGGAAGTCGGGGTAGGTTTCAAGGGGTGGTTAGTTGCCAGTTGCTATCCACACGTATTGTTTAATGGAAATTATTCAAAATGACTCATGAAGTATGAAAAAGATAATAAATTATCGAACTCAGGGGTGGCTTTGTAGGGGGTAGTTTTTTGACAAAGTGAAAATTTATTTATTTTTTGCATGCATTTCATTTAAAATACCTCATAAAATACGATAAAAATAATGAAAAAATATCAAACTCAGGGTGGCTTCGTAGAGATGGTTTTTGGACAACGTGACCATTTATGTTTCTATGCATGCATTCTATGAAAATAGAATACGAGAAGACAGAAGAGAAGAAGAGAATTGTACTATTCTTAAAAATGAGGAATACAGACTTTATTTTAAGACAGATGAACAACAAATTAACAATGTATGAATTGGATTGGAAATAATACCGATTTATTGACAACATTGGCTTTCGCTAAAATAATTCAGCTGCCTGTTAGTGTAAATAATCTACTCGGCGAGAGTAATCCGTTGTTTTCCAGGTCCCCGTCAGCATTTTGCTGGATTGTAAGCGTTTACTTCAAACAAAACTAGATTTTTCCAATAAAAATACCAGCAGGTATTTCACTAATGCCCAACTTAGTTGGATGTTTAATTAACTGCTGCTTGTCTCCATGGAATTCAGAGTGTTTCGTTGTTCATTACTGCTTTCACGCGAATTTTGTTAATTCATTAAAATTGTATTTGATGTTCAAACTGATTTAGCTCTGCAAGAAAAATTTATAAATTGGATAATTAAATGTTCGTAAAAATCTGTTTACTTCATTAGAGAGCTTGGAATTAACATCTTCATGACATTAAAACCAGGGATGATTCTAGGTGATGTGTCAGTATTCAGAAAAAAATATATTTTCTAAACTGATGCACTAAAATTTGAGTTTAAATAGCTTTAGAATGTCAAGAAAATTCGAGATTTTAAATTCGAGCGGAAAAGAATTCTGTCTGTCTGTCGTCCTGTAACTTCTATTGCGCGTACGTTTTCTCTGAAACGGTTTAAATTATTGATTTGAAATTTTGTACACGTATATATCATAACGAGATCTGGAACTGGTTTGTATTTGGAACTTATGCGGTGAAGGGTTGGGAGGTAAATAGGGGCAAGTAGGGCAAAATAAGTAAAGCAAACTGGTAATGGTACAGAAATTTGGCATTTGGTGTATATACTAGAAGCGAGGACTTCAGGCTTTTATAATATTTTTTAACCTTACCACCACCCCCACTCCATTATTAAGGGGGTTTTATCCATTGACTGTTTATGCGCATAATATTAGTTCTTTTGCCAATTTTTCCACGAGCAATTTTCTCGAATAATGATAATTCTAGAGAGAGGAAAGAATTGAAATATAGAAGTTTCCTCTACCCTTATCTTTATTTCTCCACAATATACTTACTTGGTATGTATTGCGACAGACATAAAAGTTTACCGCTTGTACTAAACAAGTTTTGGTATATTTGATAGCAAATTACTCAAAAACCGCCCGACAAAAATGTCTTGGTTTGATCCGGTAGCTAAAAATGTTTTTTTCAATTACCGATTACCGACCAGAAATTTCGTCTACCAGCGTGATTGGGGTATGTGAAGTACATTTAATAACTACCTATGCGGAAAGATATCGGTAACAACTTGGGTAACCATTTGGTTAAAAAAATGCCCCTCACCCTCCATATTCGTCCACCATACCAAAAATCTTCAGAGAAAAAAGTTTCGTAGTCATATGGTCTCTTGGATTACGGACTGGTAGGCGGTAACTTTTCGTCGTCAAATTTTCGTGCCATTTCCCTAACCAGTTCCAAATAGCCAAAGTTGAATTCGATTTCTTGCAGAATTAACTAATTAAGAATTGCTCAGCGAATCTGGGCGCTGCGCTGGCGTGCAGTTCTGACGGACTATATCATATACACATACACGATGTGACGTCGGTTTATCGGGCTGTGGCTGACCTACTCTATTTCTATACAAATGTCATTTGTTGTTATTGACCCAATTGAACCGAAATCTTTTTTGACGCTATTGCATGTTATACTTTATTATAATGAGAAATAGATAGTGGGAAACTGCTATATTGCTAAATCACCATATTGAAAGCAATGCTGCTTCATGTAAAATTTATAGTAAGTACAATCAATATTTTCTCGAATTACTTCCTTGACTAATATGTTATTCGAATAAATTCCTAAGATAGGTACTCTAGGCCCCAGCCAGCACACTGACGTCAATTTTCCGTCATCAGACGTCAGTTTAAAGTCAGTATCGACCTACGAAGTATTTTCCAAACGTCAAAAGTACGTCATATTTTAGTACGTCGCAGAGACGTCGTTAACAGAACGTTGTTATGACGTAATTTTTTGAGTCATTTACTGACGTCATACACTGGATTTGAAAATGTCGTCAAAGTTACGTAACATTATAGAACGTCGCAGAGACGTCGTAGACAGAACGTAGTTATGGCGTCATTTTTTGAGTCATTTACTGACATCATACACTTTATTTAAGAAACGTCAAAGATACATCACATTTTAGAATGTCGCAGAGACATATAAGTGGTCAAATATCTTTTTCGTATCTTTATCTTTTAAAATACAATTACTTTTGTATATTAGCTGTACTGATTAGTATTGAATAACTCCTATGTTCTTACTCTATCGCGTTTGTAGGTAACACAGCTAGAAGTGAAATCTTTACCTCATATATGCCATGTAATTTTTATTCTAATATTATTAGGCATTTATGGCATTGAAATTCAAACTACTGCGTCTCTATCACAACTGCAGTATACATCTTTATCGCCACCTTATTGGAAATAGGTCTAACAACCGGTAGTTGACAGCTGACCTATATTTCCCTCAACCTTAACATACCTATTATATATGTATATCTGTATTTCAAAGCGCAGAGCGAATTAAACAAAAAACGATTATTAAAATGGCACTCTACCACCACTATAGCAAACATTAGATAATTAACTTTTATCTTTGACCATAATGTAAAATAGGAGTGTTGCCATCTACATTAAATGAAAATTCACTTTTTTCTTTTAATTTTAAAACTTTCAACTCTCTTTCATAAATAAAGAATATTTTTAAATAATTTTTAACACCCATATGAATATAATATCCATTGCTTAATTGAACAACATTCACTATTCGCACAACGTAAGTATTTTATAGAAATTTGCCATTGCACTTTATTATTTATATATTTTATTAATACACAAATAGTACACGGTTAAGGACGAAAGGGAATATTATGTTTAAACCGGGTACTCAACTGCAAGTAATAAATACACTCTAAAGTAAAATTTTTATGAAGGACAATAGCTCAGAGGAAGCGTACTAGTTAAATAAAATAAAATATTAAAATGGAAAATGGAAAATGGACTACCAAGCCAGAGGCCGGCGCGCGGCGGTTCAAATCCCACAGCCGACGCAGCCGGATGATTTTAAGGTAAGTGTTTAAAATTCTGTTACTGTGTTATTTATAATAATATATGTATATTCAAACCATTCCTAATTAACAAAAACGTAAAATGAATAAAAACTGAAATATTAAATAGTATTCTCAAGTGAAAAAAGATTTTTATTTGGGCCCGTATTCGTCAAATCAAGGTCATATTAATCGTTGTATTGACGTCAGCATTGAACCTTGAACGTACGTCAAAATGACGTATGGAAACGGTTCTTATTTGGGGCCATATTCGTCAAATTAAGGTCATATTGAACGTGAGTGTGACGTCAGGATATGACGTCATTAGGATGTGACATTAAACCGTCATATAGACGTACATTGGACGTCGTTATATTGGGACTTATGACGTATATTATGACAAATAAATGACGGCAAATTGACATCAGTGTGCTAGCTGGGGGATCAGTGGTATTGGTACACTTGGAAGCATTGAATAAACAACAAAGGGGATTAAAAATATAACTTTTTTCAATCGTATCTTGTGATTTTTATCGATGAAATTCTTGGAATTAATGGGCTTGTTCGGCATTTTTTGTTTGTTTCACAAATCGAAAGTGCAAGTATAAATTAATGGATCTGCAAAAAATCAGAATCTTATTCGCACGTATAATATCTTAAAAACTATTACAAATTTCCATCTTGCGAAAATGGGGCGTGGCCAGGCGCTACGTCACTATACGCATAGACTCGGCGATCTCAATAGACTTGATGCTCCTTATTGGTTATAATTATAAGTGTTTTCGAAGTATTGTTTGTTTTGCTTACTACTTGACAGTAGGGGAGTACAATTTGGTGAAATGTCAAAAAATTACAATTTTCTCTCGCTCCTGCCAGAACTAATTTTATAATTTATAATTCATCGCCGACCTTCTCCTTTCCGTAGACACATAGAACGAACTTCCACTCGACGTATTTATTTAGTTACCAGGGTTTAAAAATTCCATGTTTTTCGACTTTTCAGGTTAAATTTGAAAGGTCCCAGAAAGCCATTTTTTTACGTCATTTGCATATAGTGACGTCACAAATGAGCGCTCGGTTTTTGCAACTATTACTAAATTCAACTCCTTATATCTCGAGAACGGAAAAAGTTAATAATACGAAATTTTAAGTGTATAATGAGAATATCGAGTACTATATGAAAAAGTATAAAAACCATATAAAAAGAATATCATGGAACAAGCCCATTACTGAGAAACTAGGTCGTACCTTATATATACCTATGAACTCCGAAATTGGAAAATATCACAAAAATGAGGCCTTCGCTTCTAATACATACACCACATCTCAAATTTCTATGCTCTTACCACCTCTCTTTGCTTATTTGCCCCTATTTACCCCTATTTAACCCCCAACCCTTCATCTCAAAATATAATCTAGTTCTAGATGTCGTTATAATACACGTGTACTAAATTTCAAGTATCTCAATTTTTTTTATCAACCCTAAATTAATGATGGAGTGGGGGTGGTGGGGGGATGGAATGTATTATAAAAAACTTTGAGGCCTTGGCTTCTAGTACATATACCAAATTTCAAGTTTCTGTACTCTTACCAGTTTGCTTTACTTATTTCCTCCTATTTACCCCTATTTACCCCCAACCCTTCACCGGATATGTTCAAAAGACAATCCAGTTCCTGATCTTGTTTTAATATATACGTGCAGAAAATGTCAAGTCAATATCTTAAACCATTCCGGAGAAAACGTGCGGACAAAAAAAGTTAGACAGATGGACAGACCTACAGACAGACAGAAACATTCTCTTCACTCAAATTTAAAATCTCGACGTTTCATGACATTCTAAACCCATTTCAAGAAAAAAAAGTTGAAATTTTTTTACGATTATTATATTTCCAATCCACTAGGTGGGTGTGGAAGGAATTATATACCTACAAGAAATGTTTTTTTAGAAAGGATGTGAAGGTAAGAAAACACAAAACAACCCAAAAGGAATTGGAATAATAAAAAATATCTAACTACACCTATGACAACAGCCGCGGCCCACATTGTTGCATTCTGAGGAAAAAGACAAAAAGGTAGGTTTCCTATCCGCTTTACATCATTCCCCTAGACAAAGTTTGGGAGCAAAACAATCCTGAAATCAAACTCACTGAAAACTCCGAAAAGCTGAAATGTAAATACCTGATAGTCGATTCAATCTCCTGTATGTGGTATTGTTAACCTATATAAACAGGCTAACTGGAATTGCCTCTTATCAATCACTATTTTCCCAGATCTCGACGGAAGTCAGTGACGTGCGATGACAAGGCAACGTGAAATGTTTAAAATTATGAAGAATAAATAAAAGCAATCCTGAAAGCGATAATTCTCTATTTTTCTTAGAATTATCGAGGTTGTTGCAAAATTAGTAAATACATGATCCCTTCAACTCTTTCTCCTCATATTAATTTTTATGGCATACTTAATAATGTGGAAATATGTTATTCTTCAGAAGGACGGTTTTAAGAGGGGGCCATAAAAAAATGGCCCTGGGGTCGCAACAAATAAAGCAAATTCATTTACATATTTACGGCTGATAAATTCATAAAACCTTCATCTTTTAAAAATTACGTACAATATTAATTTCTTTGTCACATTTAAAATTGCATTCTGTGATTTTGCAGTATCTCTCAAGTTCACAGATTTTTACAGGTTCTAGACCAATCAAAATAGGAAAATTTCTAAATGTAATTTGCATTAGAAAAAAAAAACAGTAGGATCATATTCAATACATGTGAAATATTAATTTTCAAACCAGTGCATCCAAAACAAGGTTGCAGAAACAAAACGGCAGACGTTTCACGTAAGAAAAAAGGTCAATTAGTCGGTTTTTCTCGTCGTTTATCTACGAATGCAACTTTTTCATCAAAAAAAGTTTCAAACGATAGTTGTAGACATTTAAAATACATACAGAGTGGCGTCCAATGAATGAAAATGCGATTACTGGATTTCTCGGAAATAAAAAAAAACTCGAAAATCACATTTTTTAATTTTGCAGTAACTTTTGCAATAATAAATTTATGTTATCAACTTTCTCATTAAATATGCGTCATAAAGTGCTTAAAAAGTGACCGTAACCAGAATTCCGACGGATGAATAGTTTCCGAGAAATTCAATTGTTTATTAGAAAAGTGATTTTACTAATATTCGAATTCCCCAAAATGAGGCGGTCCGATTAAAATTTTGCAAGAAGCTTTCTACTCTCCAAGAGCTGTACTATCACTGCGCTCAAGGCCTAAGTCAAATATTTCAATTAAGTTACTTAAAACGCCGTTGAAAATGATGCATATTCCCAGTAAACACACATATGTCTGCCATATATCAAATGAAGCTCAACTGAGGAACCATGGCATATTAAATAATTACATGTCTGATACAAACATGTCACATCTTTTGAAATTTCCTTGATATCTCAAAAGCCATATTTCTCTATATGTGACTGATATGTAAATGATTCTCAAAATTATGCAAACTTTAAAGTCACAATGATAACATTTTCGTTCGTGTCATATAAATAATAAAATATGGTTCATTTATATAAAGTTTATATACATATTATAGATACATAACATACATACACACATAAACACCACACTTAGTAGACAACCCCCAAATCCAAAGCCTCTCATAGGCTGTCCGGAACGGGGTTATACATTTGAAAATACGCAGACAACATCCATTACCCACCGACATTGTCAGTGCCGGTGCTGGGGATCGAACCCAGTACACGTTAGGCAGTCTGACCAAGCGCGCTCGCCACTAAGACGCTTAGCCGACTGAGCTACCGTGCCGGTTTCCATATTATTAATAAGTCTGATATTTTATTGTAGGATTCGTTCTGTAAAAAAGTAGAGATCCTATGCACAAACAAATTTATTATTTTGTTATCAAAAGTTGGTTTTGTTCACATTGATATCTTGCCTCGCTTAACTCTACGCGCACGCGCGTATTGATGTCAAATGTGTGTTTGACGTTTGTTGTCTTGTGTAGCAGTGCTGTTGTGTAGTTTGGTTTGCTTTTTGTGCTTATTATGTCATTAGTCATTATTAAATATAAATACGACACGACGCTCCTTTTCCTCCAAACGTGTATTAAAAACTTTTAAGGAACTATTCACCGAGTGATAAAATAAGTGCACACAGTGATAAGGAGTTCGAAAATGTGGCTAGTGAATGGTTCCGACAATCGAAATTGAGACTCACACGAGACCAAGAAAAAGGAGACTTAGGAAAATCAGTGAATTATATAATACTGAGTCCGGTCCAATGATGGACCCGATTTTTAGGCTTTTACAATTTTTTTTTACAAATGTGAGAACAATTTCATTTTTTAAATACCTACATAAATATTTATGTTTTATGTTGAATACGAATGAGCTTTGTTTTAAAAATATAATATATTTTGTTTAATTATTGTATAATTTTTTCCCTAATGACACAAGTTCGAAATATATAATATTTAAAAATCAAGAAAGGTCTCACTAGTATTTCCATTATTACACACTGTGTCCCAGGATTAGGTATTACAACAATAAAGTGCATGTTTAAAAATTTAGAACTGTTATTTTTCATATTTTCAGGATCAATCTAGCTCGCTTTGAAATTTATTTTTAGTATTTTTTGAATTCTTAAAATCAAGTGCTTTTATAGCTAATAACTATATCCAAAAACTTTTTTCCTTCGATGTGACAATATTTCATGAAACAGGGTTATTCAAAATATTTGTCATAGTAGGCTGATATCTGATTTAAATCTTAGAAGCATAATTTTGTATTCTACAAACAACTTTTTTCATGCAACTTTATTGTATTTTGAGAAGGTACTATCTAAGGAAAAAAACGTTTATGGTTAACCATTAAAGCTCACTTAATTTAAAATATTTGGGAATATACTATATATAAATTTCAAACAAAGCAACCAGTCCTTTATTACATAAAGCAGCAGTTTTAATTTTTTTGTCAATTACACGATCTATTATACCAATCTGGGAGCTGTATAGTGTATATGTTACATCAGTATGGGAGAACAAATTAGCTAAATTTCATGTACCTGAAACAAATATATAATATACAAAAATAAGGACAAATAACTTGTCTGACACATAATAAGTGTAAAATAAAACTGGTGTATGCCATGTACCTGGTGCATAAAAATTATGTGTAGAAAACATACAGAACTCACATATGCAAATTGTATTTACTTTACAAAACATGTATCTGTTATATATCGCTAAGAGAACAAAAGTTATTACATGAGTTATGTTTGTTACACATGTCATATCAGGAGAATAGGACATTTCTAGACACATGTAAGTTGCATTTATCCTACAATTGATATGTCAGACACTTCCTATGTAAACTGAATTATATAATGAAGACATATCTGGCATGTATTTGTGTTTATTGGGTTTCTTCGGTATAAACAAATGTACTGACAATAACTGACAATTGTTCGTGTATCGAAATGTAATGTGGATATTCGCGTAGTTGGCATTTTTATGCGAATTTAAAAAAAATTAACACCCTCCGACCTACAGGACACGAAATTTTTTTCCCAAAAAATTTTCGCGGCCTTATTTTTGAACTTACAGCGCCGAGATTTGCAAGTATTGCACTTGAATACTTCAACTTTCGATAGAAGAATATAAGCAATTGATTCACCGTCTTTTTTGATAACATAGTTAATGTTAAAGTGAGGTGCTCGCAGCAGCTAGTCGAGTCAGCGGGCGCTGACAGAGTGAGTGGTGTATAAGAAAAAAATCCTTTTGTGCAAAAACTGCAAATCTCAGCGGTGTAAGCTAAAAAATAAGGTCTCGGGAATTAAAAAAAAAAAAATTATCTCGAGTCCTGAAGGTCGGAGGGAGTTGTTTTTTTTAGAATTCGTATAAAAATGCCAGCTACGCGAATATCCACTTTACATTTCGATACACGAACAATTGACAAAGTTATTAAGTACATTTGTTTATACCGAAAAAATATGCATCATTTTCAACGGCGTTTTTAAGTAACTTAATTGAAGTATTTAACTTCGGCTTTGAGCTCAGTGATAACACAACTCTTGAAGAGTAGAAAGCTTTTTGCAAAATTGAAATCTGACGGCCTCATTTTGGGGAATTCAAATGTTACTAAAATCACTTTTTTAATAAACAATTGAATTTCTCGGAAACTATTCATCCGTCGGAATTCGGGTTGCAGTCACTTTTTCAGCACATTATGACGCATATTTCTTTAGATTGTTGCTACCATAAATTAATTATTGCAAAAGTTACTGCAAAATTTAAAAATTACATTTCTCGACGTTTTCTTTTAATTTCCAAGAAATGTAACAATGGGATTTTCATTCAGCGGGCGCCACTTTATAGGTATTTTAAATGCCTGTAACTATTGTTCGAAACTTTTTTCGATAAAAAAGTTACTATCGCAGACAAACGAGAAAAACCGACTTTTTCACATTTTTTTCGTACGTAAAACGTCCGCCATTTTGTTTCTGTAACTTTGCTTCGGATGCATTGGTTTGAAAATTAATATTTCATATGTATTGAATATGATCTTGGTGTTTTTTTTTTTTCTAATGGGATTTACTTCTAAAAAACGATCCCCTTTTTTCTAGTTTGATTGGCTTATTTGGCATCACTGCATAATAAAATTTCAATTTCACTTCCCTCGCGTACCGAAGAGAAGTATCGTATTCGTGGAAGTATCGTCCTCAGAAATTTCTTGGGATTTTCACGTTTCAGATCAGGTTGATTACAGAAATGAACGTCTTTCAATTCCATTAGTCTGTCTTTCTGTCTGTCTGTCAGTCTGTTGGCCCTATATCTAAAACACTATTTGACGGAGAACAGTCTTTGGTAGGTACCTACTTGATACTACTGCCAGCGAGGAAATTGGTAAAATTTCACTGGAAAATATACAGAGTGGACCACCTAAAGAGAATAAATAATGAAAAAAATGTGACAATTGGCAATAAGGATTGACACATAGTTAACGCAATAGGCAAGGAAGGCACCCATTAACTTTTAACGAAAAATGTATAGGGTAGTCATCCTAAGAAACAATTCAATTATGGTGGAAATTTGTAAAGGTATGTGTAAACCCTCCATATTTACATTTTATTTATTATTTATTTGCTCTGTCGAATAACCACTCCGTAAATTTTTTTAATCAAAAGTTCAGGTTTTTGTAGGAATAGTGATAACTACATTCTGGGATACTCGGTTTATCTTCGTCGAGGACAGACGTGTTGTGTGTGACGATCTCGAAAAATCGCACAAAGGACCGGTTAAAATTCCATTAAACCCAATCAAATTTAAGTCATCCGTAGATTAAAAAATTCTGCGAAAAATGAAGTGTAATAATAGAAAAACAAGGCACGCAACAAATTAAAAATTGAAAATTACTGTAAAATATTTTTTAATAGTATCAAATAAATAACAAATGTCAGTGCAGTGTCTCTACCTATACCCAAGACGGTCGTTTTGAAGACCATTTTCAAGTGGTGTATGTTAATAAAGAAATGTGTCAAAATAAGACACGCGTTTACAAAGCAATATAGACACCTATAGGCTGCGTTGTGACTTAAAGTAATAGTGTGCTGAGGAAGTTTTGTTAAGTGGGCGAAATCAACCCAAGAAAGGAAAGAAAATGAAACGGCCACCTCAGGATCAGACGCTACAGAGAGATAAGCTATACATTATTTTATTTTATTTTATTCTATTCTTTCTGATTACTTTAATAACATTACCAACTTAATTTCTATCAACTCAATGTAATAATTCAAAACATAATATTTTAAACAGTTTCTTATTAATATCAAAAATATATACGTGTACAAAATTTCAGATCAATATCTTAAACCGTTCCGGAGAAAACGTGCGGACAAAAAAAAAGTTACAGGCAGACAGACCGACAGACAGACAGACAGACAGACAGACAGACAGACAGACAGACAGACAGACAGACAGACAGACAGAAATTTTTTTTTTGCTCAAATTTAAAATCTCGACGTTTCATGACATTCTAAACCTATTTCACGAATAAAAATTTTTGAAATTTTTTTTGCGATTACTATACTTCCAATCCACTACGTGGATGTGGAAGTAAAATGAACCTGTGCTAAATGGGGGGGGCAGGTAATAAAATAGAAAAATACACGACAGTTGGAACTAATTACTACAAATCAAACCAATATACATGGTGTACAAAATATTCTCTCGGACCTCTTTCTCATCGCCCGCTATAAAAGGCTCACCGCAAGACAGGACCCTTCCTTGCACTTCCACCGTAAATAGATGTTTACCTGTGGAATGGTCAATAAATGGAGGCTCCCTGCGGCGAGCGAATGCATGTATGTCTTGGCAGACAAACGAGGCGAACGCAAGCTGGCAGAAGGAGATGAACAATGCTGGATTTAGAAATAGAAGGCTTTAAGGAGGAATAAATCAGGAGATGATGATAGATGAAACTTGAAAGAAGCATGGAAATTAAAAAGAAGCATCTTGCAAACGCCTACACTTCCCATGCGATGATGATGGAAACTAAAAAGGAAGCATGGAAACTTAAAAGAAGCATATCTCACAAACGCCTCCACATCCCATCTTATATTCCTACCCCATGCGTCATGTGGTTCTCGCTGCTGACAACAGGCACGTCCCATGTCCAACCCAGCGTATGCAACCGGAGCAGCGATATATAGAACATCCAAGTTTTGGTTCCGCCACGCGGTTTTCGACCGAGCTGCGTGTTGGAACGAACCTCCATGGATGCCAGGAATTGGCAGCAATTCTCGCCTTACGCTGGCAAATCAATCAATAGTGATAACTACATTCCTATTATCATTCTCCTATGTCGTTTCTTAATTAACAATTTTGTCGAGTGACCATACCCTATGTAAATAAAGAGAGAAGTTCTGTTTAAATATCTTTACTGACTTTTAAGGTGATTCTCTCTTTCTCTCCTCTCCCTCTCCTTTTCTTCTTTTTATAATATTCTCTTCTTCTCTTTCCCAAATTTTCTCCCTATTATAAGAACACTTTTATTTGTCTACTACGTCGTTCACCACGTGTAGTAAGTCCATGGTTGTGGTTAAGTACGAGTAGCAATTTGTGCTAGACTTCACCACGACACTCTCGTACTACATGTGTTCCTTATCCTATAAATATTTTATTGTACCAGCTGTATTGTCTTTCCTTTAAAATAAGGTCAATTATTAGTATTATTATTATTATCATTTTTAATATTCCGTAAATAAGAATTATTCATTATATTATATTTAAACATTATTTATTTCACGTGACTTTCATTTAATATCATCTTGAAATCCATGTTCTTGTACATTTAACATGGTTTATTTAAATAACCACAAAAGTGTAACAAAGACGTGAAACAGACCGTTTTGCTTATTTTTGTGTTCTTCTCGAATACAGAAATTTCAAAAAAATATGTATACAGGGTCCAAGGGCGGACTAACCAACTGCGGGGCCCTGGGCTATTAGTGCTTTGCGGCCTGTACCTATATGATGCCCCTTAATTGATGCTTGATTAACTTCAAACTTTGGTGGTAAGAAAAGATCGATAAGTTGATTTTTTGAACTTAGTAATATGTGATACATGTCAGTAGCGTGCAATTTTAAGAGGGTTTGAAAAGTCGATTTTCCATAAAAAGTATTAGCGATTTTTTTTAGAAAAGAACTGGTAAGGTATTCTAAATCAGCATCTTTAGAAACACTTTGTACAAGATTACATCGTAGTGGGTTCAAAGGTTTTTGAGATAGTGGCCGTCAGAGAAAGAATTTTTTGAACTAAAACTAATTTTTATCTGTAAAACGAATTCTCAAATCTAAAAAATGTATTCATTATTTTTTGTACAGAGTACTATATTGTACCAGTTTGACTTTACAACAAAATAATTATTTATTTAATGATACAAATTTAATATTTGCAAGTGTCAATTTATTTATTGTTTTTCATTGTTTTTCTATTATACTTTTTATTTATTTTGTTGTAAAATCAATTCAGTCTAGTACAATGCAGTATCAGCTAATTACTGAACTAGACTATATTAATAATAGCGAGTCGCGAATCGCTGGCGCAGAGACTGTGGATTGCGATCCGGAAGCAGACAAGAGCAAAAAATATTACATGTACTATTGTATTTATTATTTATACCGTCAATGAGATCACCAGTACAGAGTATAGTCATAATCATACAGTATTTGGTTTTTAAGTCAGTTTTCAGCGTTCGGGGGCCCCTTCATCATCCGGGACCCTGGGCTTAAGCCCCTATAGCCCCCCCTTTAGTCCGCCCCTGACAGGGTCAGGGTCATGTTTTTTACAGGTAATGAAGACACACAAATTTTATTGATTTCGGACATGGATTTTTCTTCATGTCTCCATGTACTTCTGAAGGTTCGTTACTGCATTAGCTGTACCAAATGTGAATCCATTATTCCATTCCCTCAATGTAATAACAAAAAGTAGTTTTTGCCAATAGTTATGAAACACCCTGTAACATCGTAGTGAACTCCTAATGAGACATTTCTATGGGAGGTTCTGATTACTAGTCCACTGTATGATGATTTCTCGCTCAGAATTCTTTCGGGTAACACCGATTGAGGTAAAATTTGAGCAGTAAGTAAGGGTATGACTCAAGGAACAAATATTATATATTGCCGATGTGCGCTTTTACCCTGGTAGTGGATGTCACCCCTTCTCGGGGGTGGAAATTAGCACACTCAAAATAACCACAGAAATCGATAGGGGGATGAACTCTAAGGAAAAAATTGTTCTACGAAGTTCTTTTGATAAATAAATATTTTTGGAGTTATATATTCGATTTTTTTAGGGGTAGCCGGGACCTTACAGCTGTAAACTTTTTTTTATCGTATTCTACACCAACAAAACTACTTATTCTGAAAAATTCAAACATTTAGTGACACCTTAAAACCCCTGACGACTGGACTATTATATAGTAAATGTCGTTAGCAAAAAAACTTACGGAGTTATGATGAAAGTAAAATGGTTGTCTCGTTTTTTCGGAGGAAAAATCAGCAATAAGCAATAATCAGTTTTTTTATATTCCTAAAAATTGTAAATACTTTAAAAACTTTTTTTGAGAATGACATGGGTTGATGGGTTAACTACTGCTGCCATCTAGTAGACATTTGGTGACTACAAGTAAAACACCCCACTGACCGAGAGAAGTATTCTACGCTCAGTAAATAGTTAATAAGTCTATTATCGGAAAGGGGACGCTGAAATCAGTGTTTGTCCTTTTTTTTGGTAGGATATTTGAATATGTCAGTGGCGTAACTGAATAAGTATCTGGACAGTGTGTCTAATAAAAAATATCTGATTTTAAAATTCTTGGTAAAAATCTGAAGAATTAAGTTGAGGTCTCATGAATTCGATATCCGAAATTTGAGTCGGTTGTTTGATCGTACGAAGGACCATCAGTTTAGGCATGAATTTAGTAACTTATGAATTCCCAATAAACACAAATACATGCCAGAGATGTCTTCTTTATATAACTCAGTTTACATAGGAAGTGTCTGACATATCAAGTGTAAGATAAATGCAACTTACATGTGCCTAGAAATTTCCTCCTCTCCTGATATGTCATATATGTAACAAACATAAGTCATGTACTAACCTTTGTTCTCTTAGTGATATATAACAGATATATGGCATACACCAGTTTTGTTTCACATTTATTATGTGTCAGACAAGTTATTTGTCCTCATTTATGTTTTATGTATATATGTTTCAGATACATGAAATTTAGCCAATTTGCTCTCCCATACTGATTTAACATATAGAGTTCTCCGATTGGTATAACAGTACACGATCTGTTATACCAGTCTGGGAACTGTATATGTTAAATCAGTATGGGAGAGCAAATTGGCTAAATTCCATGTATCTGAAACATATATACATATATATTGGCAAAAAAACTAAAATTGCGGCTTTATATATAATAAAGGACTGGTCTTGCTTTGTTTCAAATTTATATATAGTATATCCCCAAATATTTTGAATCAAGTGAGCTTTAATGGTTAACCATAAACGTTTTTTTTCCTTAGATAGTACCTTCTCAAAATAAAATAAAGTTGCGTGAAAAAAGTTGTTTGTAAAATACAAAATTATGCTTCCAAGATTTAAATCAGATTAGCCTACTATGACAAATATGTTTCATGAAATATTGTCACATCGAAGGAAAAAAGTTTTTGAATATAGCTATTTGCTATAAAAGCACTTGATTTTAAGAATTCAAAAAATATACTAAAAATAAATTTCCTGCAAATATGAAAAATAACAATTCTAACTTTGTAAATCAACACGCTTTATTGTTCTAATAATCCTGGGACACAGTGATTAATAATGGAAATACTAGTGAGAACTTTAAAGTATACCTACTTTGATACTTGATTTTCAAATATTTTATATTTCGAACTTGTGTCATTAGGGAAAAAATTATACAATAATTAAACAAAACTTATTGACTTGGTTTTTAAGGGAATAGCTTTCTGCATCCAACATGGCTATAAACTGTACTTGAGCCTCGGAAGAAGTTTCTACCTTGAAAGGAGTTTCTGCCTCTGGAGGAGTTTCTGCCTCGACTTCTGGCTTGGCACTTGTTGTATCAGATGGTGCTGTGGTATCCATTTCAATTGGAGTCATACTTTCTTCTTTATTCGTTATTTCGCCTAATATTTGTCTGTAAACCCGATGGCCCGGCCTCACTGTCATCTGCTTCAATAGTCTTCTCCCTGTGATATCACTATTTTACTTTATATACAATAAGTAAATTTTTATGTTTACCTTCAAATTTTGCTTTTCTGTTCCGAACTCTAGAATTTTTTTGCCACACTGAATCAAAACTAGTTGGTCCGTTGCTTCGATCACCATTAATGAAATGTCAGCTACAAATACGGGAATGTTTACCAGGTTCTCTGTCTTTGCGCCTAAAACATTTTCCAATACATGTCAAGAAATTTATGAAAAAATAACCATGTTTATGGTATCTACCTTATTAATTTAATCCACTTTCTTAATTCCTTTCTATCCTTTGGAAAAACAAAAAAATTTACTGCAATGTTTGCAGGTTGGTGCAAAACACATGACCATTGTAACTGATGGTTTTCCAATTATTTTTTACCTAAAAAATATAAAAACATCTCTTCACATAACCTCAATTCATTTCACATAAGGTAGTCAAATTGTAGGAAAATTATTTTAGTAATAGATATACCTTATGTCTCTAGGAACAAGCAAATGTATTTACCTTAAAAGCAAATGAAAGCTTTCATAATATAATCACTTTTAAAAATCACATTTTATGTATGGAACTCGATTTCTATTTGTTTGGAACGGGCCGCGTTCCAAACAAATCGAAATCCACCTGAACCAAAATGGCGATGCTACCAAAGTCTGCATCATATTGAGAATCATTTACGTATCAGCCACATATAGAGGGTTGACATATCAAGGGAATTTCAAAAAATGTGACATGTTCGTATCAGACATGTAATTATGTAATATGCCAAGGTTCCTCAGTTGAGCTTCATTTGATATATGGCATACATATGTGTGTTTACTGGGTTTATACATATGTATACAAATTGTTCAACAATATTCAATATCGAAGTTATTGGCAGGCATTTAAAAACAATTTTAAATATTTTAATCATTTTAGGTTATTAAAATGTTCTATCTATGGAAATATGCCGCATCCAAAATATACGTGGCTTTTTTCTGTTTTTAACCAAATTATTAGAGCAATACAATTAACACGATTTCTAACCACATTTTTGGTACTGTCGTTGATCATAATTAAGTAATAAAAAACATTTTTTTGATCTTTATTTGAATGTGTAATGAGTAGCCGAAATAAAAGTGATATTCACTATTTTATTCCTTATTTTAAAGAGCGTTTGGTAAATTTCGCGTGCACTGGTTATTAAGACACCAGAAGACTTAACCGGAATACAATAGCCACAGTTTAGTGTTCACTTACATAAGCTAAAGCAAATTTAGCAGATCAAGGTTTCATGTGACGTATTTCTGGTTGTTTGCTTTTCAGTTTCCAGCCAACCTGTATGAAACATATTCTTTATAGAATTTAATTACTATACTATATAAGCAAACAAATAATAAATTATTCACTTTTAAACAACCTCTATATTTAATAATCTTGGGAATGGGTGTTTATCTCCATGTTTTCAAAGGTGTAAACCCTTTCTGATACAAAAAGTAAGCATCGCACTCGCGGTACAGGCGGTTGTGGACAAATGTTACACTTGAAGAAAAAAATTTATTAGTTATTTCATATACCACTTCAAATTTTTATATTATGTATTTTCACATAATAATTATTTTAAAGAAAATCTTGTGTGGAGGGTACAGGTAGTCAATGTTACAATATTTCAAGGCCCTGTACAAATGCATTTATGTAAAAATTTATGTAAGAGCCAAGGACTCGCTACTAACTTATAATATGAAACTTACAGCTGTTGGATTGGAAATGCAAATTCAATATTATGGGAGTAGTATAAGAAAGCATATTGAAGCGACATGAAATTGGTATGATACCGGTATATGGTAGTTTTAATAATACATTTTTTTTCCAATTATTATTATGTAAAAATTGATAACAAAAATTTGAAGTGGTATGAACGACTTGCAGAAATTTTTTTTTCTTCAAGTTTAAGATTTGCCTCAATAGGCAGGTTCGGTCATAAAAGAAAAAAACATTTTTCTTGGCAGATGTGAAGTTAAATAGTCAACAAAACACGTATGTGCAAAAAAAAATGAGAAAAAAAAATTGCAGCGCCCGCAATTGCCAAATTAAAGTTCGGTGATAATGGTGGACCCCACAATGGAATTGACATCAGTGGCCTGATATAAGCTCCGGCTCCACCCTACGCGCACGTATCCCGCATAGCGCAAACAGCGAATCACTATAATATTTAAGTTTTGTGACATTTATCGGTGGTGTTTTTTAAAGTCCTCTAGTCGTACAATGCAACCGGGGTACCAGAAAGCCAATTCCCGAAACACACTACATTTAAATGTGCAGATGGTATTTGATTTTTGACAAGCAATGCGAACCTAAATCAAGCTCAAAGCAGTGGCGCTAAATACTGTAAGTACCATACTTGCGGCATATTTTTTATTTGTATTGTATTTGTATTTATTATTTAGTGAAGTTTCGGTAAAATTTAAACAAACTAACATTTGAATATGTATATATAAAACAGGCAATCTGCTAGACAAGTAACTTTTCACCGTTTGTATGTAAACTATTTTGTTTCCTGGCAATAAATTATTATTTTATATTTATTTATTTATATCTGTTAGAATGGAAATAGGCAGAGGTATAAGCAACTGACAAATATACTTCGACGCTTTCACGTTCCGACGTTTAAGAATTATAATTAATATGTATTTATATAAGTTTACCTTGTATTTACTAGATATAAAAATAAAAAATGCCGCATGTAGGTACAAAGCAGATTTAATGGAACTGCCGGCGTCGCAGGGACATTAATGGGAATTTTGTATGTGACAAGTAAATATGAGGTAAACTATACCGATTTGTGTATATTAAAAACTACTTAATAAAATTTTGAAGATAAACTTATATGAAAAGCATTAATTGCTAACAGTGGGTATATTATATAGTGTGAGCTTCCAAAGACCTTTGAATAATTGCAAATAAATTTACACTACGTACCTATCCACTTTTTACAGATCAGAAAGAGAAGATTATGGAGACCGCTCAGCGCTGTCGGGCCACTGACATCACCGCAGTAGCCTCACGCATAGGTACGTTTCTAGCCTCGCGGCAACGAGAAGATTTTCAAGTATCAATAAAACCTTTATTATTGGACATTTAATTTTTAAATTTTATATGGTTGTTTTTTTCCATGGTTTCTATCGATTTAAGCAAAAATTGAAAATTACCGAACCCGCCTATTACTTCCACCGTGGGTGTAACATCTGATATTTATAATTTTTATTTTTTTTTTTGGTGCTTGGTTGGCTTTTTCTCTATCAAATCTATCAATAGAAATAAAAATCAAATGTTATGACAATACTACCAAAAATTCAACGCTACGTCCCCCAGCGCAGGTGAACTCCGCCGTTTTTTTTAATTTGTAAATTTAAAAAGTAAAGTCAATTTATTATTATTATTATATTATTATACTATATCATTTTATATTTTGACAGAGGAGCAAAGTCGATTTGGCGAAATGTCATTTCTTAGTTCATTCATGCTGGGCTGAATTTCCAATTTCGCCTGTGCAATTTACGATGCTGATAAAAAGCCAATTTTCCTCTTTCCACGGAGACATCATACAATCTCCAAGTCGATAAATTTATTTATTTATGAACTGAAAATTTAAAGTTTTAGCATCTCCAAAGAAATTATTTGAGATTCAAATCGATATTTAGCCCTTGTCCACTGCAACGTTTGATACTTTTACGCTTATTGTTGATATCAAATCTATTGCTAAAAGTAACAATCAATCGATATGAAAACACTACTAAAAAAGCAACGCTGCCTCCCCGATTACTGGTAGGTATTAAAACAGAATTGAAAAAAAAATGTACATATTATTTAAAAAAATTAAATTGAATCATATAACAAAAAAAATATATAAAATGTAACTTACAAAGTAGTATAAATAATATGTTTTTAAAACAGACACCTCCTTAAAAAAGATAAAAGAAAAATAAACAAATATGGAAAAAAGTATAACCACATTATTTACAGAATTAACAAAAAGGAAAATTTTAAATAATTAACTACTGGATATAAGGCAACCCTTTTCTTATTTCATAAGCGAATGCACAACAGCCTTTGCATTCAGCGCTTTCAAGTCTGTATAAGTCTGACCAGTTCCAACAAAAACGATGGGCTGACCAGTAATATAAGTCATTGAAATTGCAGCTCCAACCTAAAAATAAACAAAGCATATAAATGTAAAAAATACAAATACTAAATAGTAATAAAAGTTAAGTAATAAAATAATAAGTATATGTTACATATTATGATCTTATAATATAAAATACCTTATCATCAATCGTATCAAATTTAGTTAATACTATGCCATCAATAATATGAGGATTTGTGTTTGAAGAATAATCAGCTAAGGCCTGGTTAAATTTGACCAACTGATCGACTGCTTCATTTCCTACCAGGGCTTCTCCAACAAAAAGAACGAGGTCTGGTTCGTTTACCTTTATTAACTTCGTCAAAGCTCTCATTAGAGGTTCATTATCCTTAAAGCAGAAAATGGCAAGTTAGCCTCAAAACATAAAATCATAATAAAACTAATAAGAATGGTTATACGCTGAATTAATACAAAACTTATGAATATGTATGATAACATATACAATACATATAAAACAATAAACTTCATGTGAAAACTTTAAGAAAATTCTATATAGAGTGTCAAAGCATACTTTGCTCACAAACAACTATTCCTGTATTAGCCCAGTCGCCAGGAGTTTTAAGAAGTCCCTAAATACATGGCTGAAATTTTCAGGATAAGTGTTTTTCTTTGGAGTAGAATACGATAAAAAAAAGTTTACAGTTGTAAGGTGCTGGCGACCCCTAAGAAAAATCGAAAATATTGGCCGAGATTTGGTGTTTGGCTAATAACTCGAAAAAGAAAAAAGTATATAAAAAAAAATAATAGCACTAGGTGATAAAGGGGGAAACTTCACATCAAAAACGTGTATGAAGTTTCCTTGTACGATAAAAAATATAGGCTTCAGATTTTTTTGTTTAACGCACGAGAATGCAACGTGGTGACACATAAGTACGGAGCGCAAAGCATGAGCGGTCTCGAACATGCTACACTAAATTTGTTGTAACTTTTGAACTCATTAATGAAATTAAGTTCAACGAAGCTTAAATGAAAGAAGAAACTTGTGACTATTGGATTATTATATTTTCAAATATAAAAATGAATGTATGTAGAAATAGCATATATATGAAGTCGGAACATAAAGAGATTTCCAATAAAATCGATAAAAGCTCTACCATTTCTACAATTTTTAAGATATAAACCTGAAACTTTCATATATTACTCTTGAAGTAATGCATAAAAAGATTCGATGAGCGAACAAAATCTAAAAAATTTATTTTCAAAGACGTACACTTCCAAAATTTCAAAATCTTGAGAAAGTGACGAAATTTGATATGTATAACTGATTTTAACCACCTATTACTCTGGTTTAAATCGCGTTATTAGATTTCTGTAGGTGCGATTTTAAAAGCTTGAAATGTGTACTTTAAGATGCTTTAAGGGGATTTACTCCAAAAATTAAATTAACCTTCCATATTTTACGGAAATAAAAGAAATTTTTTTTTTTGCTCCAAAATTTGTGAAACTAGGGGTAAAATAAACATTAATAACGTTCGATTTCATCGGAAATCTCCTTATGTTCTGACTTTACAATATACAATAATTTTATAATTGAAAATATGATAATCCAAGCTTTGTGGAGCTCAATTTCATTTTAGTTCAAAAGTTACAAAAAATTTGGTGCAGCGCATCCAAGACCACGCACGCTTCGCGAGCCGTACTTATGTGTCGCCACGCTCCATTCTCGTGCGTTAAACAAAAAAATATGGAGCTTACATTTTTGATCCTATAAAAAAAACTTCAAATACATTCTTGATATGAAATTTCCTTCTTTATTGCCTAGTGTTATTAGTTTTTTGATACATATTTTTGATTTTTCGAGTTATTGGCCAAAAACCGAATTTCGGCCAATTGACACCGTCCCCCTTTATCTTATTGTTATTTGTGGAAAAAACTAATTTTTGAGTCTAAGTCTGATTTAATATTAGCATATTGCAGTTATACCAAAGTTCCGCTCGATTTTCATTCTCACAGATGACATCTTGTAATTTATCTAGACTTTTATTAGAATCGCGAAGGGTTGCGTCTTCCGCAAACATGATAATACTGCTTAGAAATAGGTAGTAAAATAAATCGTTTATATCAATAATAAACAATAATGGACCCAGGGCCGAACCCTGAGGTACGCCATGTCTTACGGTTCTTAAGTTAGATTGCTCATTATTGATGGAAACACATTGTTGTCTATTTTGCAAATAAGACTGAATAAGGGAGAGCGGTGAACCTATAATTCAGTAAAAACTAAGTTTTTCCAGCAGAAGCCCACGATCGACACAGTCAAAGGCCTTGCTAAGGTCACACAGCGTGATCGCAGTGTGCTTGCCCTCTTCAAAGCCTTCAACAATGTCACTTACAAGTTCACAGATTGGGTTCATTATTGAACACTTCTAAAACAAAATTGGTATTTATGCAACAATGAATATTTCTCAAAGTATTTTATTAGACGATTCTTTAGAATGATTTCAACAATCTTACCAAAAATGGGTATGATTGATATGGGACGGTAATTATCAGGGCTACTTTTATCCTCTTTTTTAAATATTGGTATGACTCTAGCGACTTTGAAAACATCTGGAAAAAATCCTTCACTAAAACACCTATTTATGATGCAAGTTAGAGGAAATACTAAGATATTTAAGGTTTCTTTAATTATTTTGTTGTTTAAATCATAAAAAATGTCACTGCTACAAGAATTTTTTAGGGCTAAGATTGCATCAGCGACTTCATGTGTAGTAACTGATTCAAGAAAGAATGAAGTATTTGGTTTCGGTGTATGCTCTAAGAAATAAATAGCATTTTCCTTTGCAGTTGGTAGTTTTTTATTATATTATCGGCGATTGTAGAAAAAAAATCCACAAAAACATTTGCACCTATATCAATTTCTTCGTTGGTATTTTTACTGCGATTACTCTCAAAATTAATCATTTTCCGACTATCTTGAGATTTGTTTTTAGAATTGTGCATAAAAGCATCATAAACAGATTTCTGTGCATTACTTATTGCAATTTTATAATTTTTGCTAAATGTATTCTCTAAACAGCTTTATCAGCAGGATCTTTAGTTTTATCTGAAATTTGTTTTATAGCATTTAGGGTATCTCTCATGTTCCTGAGTTCGTTATTGAACTAATTTATAGGAGGTTTGAAGCAAGAAAAACATTCTTTTAAGTATTTGTGGACTAGTGATTGGTACGTATCAGTGGCGGCTCGTCAGGGGAGGCTGAGCCTCCACTTGGAAGAACCATCATATCTTCAAAAGTAATATCTTAAGAAATTTCTATTAGGTATATCTCAATTTTCAATATTTTTTATTGTTTATTATTCATTAATTAATTTTCAGTTTATATATATAACATTTTTGCATTTCCTTTCCACAAACATACCTATAACGTTACAGTCCGGATAGTCTTTGTATGCATATTTCCCGGTCAGTCGGTCTTTTACTGAATGAACACTGCAGTTTGCTGGAGGCTAATACGAAATAGCTTCCAACTATACCGCATTTACTTATAACATGAATGACCTTGAATTTCTTTGCGCTGTGTAAAATAGCAACACTTGGAATAGCCAAGTATGAGGCTAGCCTCAGATCTCAGTTCTTTATATAGCGCATGTGCACAGGTCATTCAAGAGTCAGGTGATTCACAAAGAAAACGAACTGACGTCTGACAGTTGCGTTTAGCCGGTTTAGAACAACTTGACGTATAAATACGTAAAACATTTGATAGGCAGGCTAGAAATAAGTGCTCTAGGTGAAAATATTCCCAACAGCATCTTGTCTTGTTGTCCAGACGTGGTGGATTATTTGTTATTAAATGGATTTACTACTCTTATTTATAACGAAAAGGTAAGAATTAAAAGAAATGCCAGGCCTACACCAGCAATGCTTTCGTTAGTTTTTAAAAGTGGTAAACAAAACAGAGGGTTTTGTGATAACAATTATAAAAAAGTCGAGTGGTTAACGGCATCAACAGTTAGAAACAAATTATATTGTTGGAGATGTTTATTATTTACTAATGATCAATCCTCAATTTGGGGCAGGGCCGGGTTTAATAATTTGCAAAATTTGTCGTGAGGTTTAGAAAGGCACGAAAAATCCCAGGAGCACATTTCATCTTGCATTAAATTCGAAATGTTTGGTAAACAAAATATTGTAAATTTCTTGGATTCTGCACATAAGAGAGAAATAGAAAATGTTAACGAAAAGGTCTGTGAGAATAGGGAAATATTAAAGAGGTTAATAGATGCCGTTATATAGTTATCTTCACAAGAAAATTCTTTCCGAGGACATGACGAAAAACGAGAATCGTGCAATAAAGGAAATTTCAAAGAGCTGGTAGATTTTTTAAAAACATATGACCCAAAATTAGAGAACTTTTTGAATAACGCCACTATTTTTTGAGACAATTCCGGTAAGCTTCTGTAGAATGATCATTTTCAGCACTTAAACGCATAAAAACATTTTTACTAGAAACAAAATGAGTCAAGACCGCCTTTCAAATGTATCGCTTATTTCAATAGAAAAACGTGTTTTGTCAGAATTGAGGAAACGCGATTCATTTTATGATGAAATAATCAACCATTTTGCTAGTTCCAAAAATCGCAGGTTACCATTCATTTATAAAAATATTCAGGCTTTAAAGCAGAGATTAATACAGGTAGTTGTTATTTTAGAAAAAATATTTATTTGTGTTATTTATTTTTTAGGAAATATTTTTTACAATTCTCCATAATATAGAGTTCCACGGTTATATTTTTTTTATATAACTTCTTTCTCAAAACTATTTTAATTTCTATTAAAACTTATAATTTTACACGCCTGGCAGTGATAATGAATACAATTTTTTGTTTGTAGAAAAACACTTTAATTTTTTTACCAAAACTATTTTTATTTCTATTAAGTTATATAATTTAATTACAAGTGGGATAGTAGGACTCCTTTGGATACCGATACTCGAGTCGTAGGAACGAGAATTTCATGAGAATGATTTTTTCATCTCATCATATTTTCTATTTCCTTTTCATTCTATTCTTTTATTAGTTCTATTCTCTCAAGTCGTGAATCGGTATCCTGGCGAACAACCCACGGCAAAAAAATGTAACGCGCCGTTGTAATACCTCAGGGGTGGTGGGGAAATGTACAAATTGTAGTCATATTGCACATCAGTTGTCTTTCAGAATATCAAGCCTCCTCTGCAGACAATATCACGAGCCGCCACTGGTACGTATTTACTAAGACACGTCCTAAATCATTGATAGTAATATAGTGATCAGTATCATATATTATAATACAACCCTGATCAAAAGTTTCAAATAATGTGGAATTAATTTAAATTTACCCTTGCAACCCATCTGCACATAACCATGTCGGACGTCCTACTTTGTGGAAATAATGGATTCGATGTGTGAAATGAATAAAACTTAAATGCAGAATTAGAGAAAGTATTATTGCAATCTACCACTGAATACTTAAATATGCTTTTTCTTTTTTCAGAACTCATTATTTTCTCTTTTTTTACTTTTTACACCAAAAGCTTCTATGTACCTCAACGTAAAATGCTCATCCACACTTATAAATCTCACCACCCTGATCGCTAGTGTTGTGATGCACGGAGCGGATACACAGATTTATGTTGCCAAATGTCCCAATTTGGTGATTCTAATAAGTCAAAATACAATTTTTTCATTTTCATCTTGGAACTACAAGATAAAATTCCAATACCTGCATTCTCCCAGCGGTGTCAATCAAAACAACATCTATTTTGGAATCCCTAGCAAATCTGATGGCCTCCATTGCAATACCGGCAGCATCTTTACCATAACCCTTTTCATAAAGTTGGACCATTTCTCTACCACCGTGCTTTTCTGGAGGATGTAATGCATTCAAATGCCTTGTGTGGGTTCGAAGTTGTTCCACAGCACCAGCTCTAAAGGTGTCACATGCAGCTATGAGTACCCTCATATTATTTTCTATCAGCCAGAAGCAAATCTTCGCCAAGTTTGTAGACTTACCAACACCATTCACCTAAAAGATAAACAAAAACGTCATAGAAAATCACAGAAATAAACTTCTATCATTATTATATCCTTGTGATAGTGTCTCGAGATCGTTTCAGTGAGGCGAAGTCTACTTGAATTAAATATAAATTGTTTTTTATACATAATTCTTTTTAAAATAGCTTCTGAAGATACGAAAAATACAAAACCCATTGTAGAGGTGAAAACTGAGGAGCACAGAATTCTATATGAAACATTCCTTTACAAAAAAATTTTAACATGCAACTGTTTAAAAACTAGTCTTTTTCTGCACATTTCAGCACAATAACTTTAATAACTTTGAAGAAATAATTGGAACATAATTAAGAAAGAAAAATTTTAATGGGCAAGAGGACAGCTTTCACTGCTCTGTAAAAATACACATTTTAACCATATCCTTTGTTTTAAAATTGGAAAACAAATGCAAACTTCTTTTCGTCTGATTTAGAGCCTACTCCATGACATTATCTATATCTTGAAATAAACTCATTAATATGAGATCCTCGTATGTCACATATCGATATCGTGATAATGAAAAATGTTCAAATGTTCTGGTCATAACATGTGCTGACTTTACATTTTTTGTAATTTTCATCAATTTTATAGTTACAAAATTTTTATTTCAAAATGTTCTCAAATGACGAAAAATAAAAAACTATTAAAGCTAACGGCATCTACTTTTAATTAGCTATGTCCATTTTCCCATTATACAGCAACAAGAATCTGCACTATTTTAAAATCTAAAAAACAAAATTATACAATAAACGAGGAGACATATTTTGAAATATTAAATAAAGGAAGAAGCACAGCCCCTGGAAAAGATAACATATCCAAAAACATCATTCGAAAACTAGGATACAATGGACATCTTTATATTATTAGAATATATGAATACCGCCTTAACAGCCATTACTTCTCCATGCAATGGAAACAAGGAATTGTCATCACCAACCCCAAACTAAATACCAATCAACATACAGTAGATAGCTATCGTCCCATAGTTTTACTACCAGTGTTAGGTAAAAATCTTGAACAAATACTTAACGTATCTTCAATGCTATTGGCGCCAATATTCCCAACTACCGGTTCGGATACCGCGAAAAATGCTCCACAACACACCCACTGACAATCATCACATCCAACATCCAAACTGCAAAACTTTAAGGACAACATATAGCAGCAATTCTTAATGATATCAACAAAACATTTGACAGTGTATGGCATGGAGGTTTGCTGTATAAGATGGCAGTGTTGAACTGTCCAAAACATGTTATATACATAGTAAGAAATTATTCAAGCGAAAGAACCTTACAAATTAGAATAAATACAAGTTACTCCAAGCTATTTCAAACACAACAAAGGACTACCACAAGGCTCCCCTCTCTCACCGCTGTTATACAACATCTTCTGTTACAATATTTACAACTTTGGAAACAACTTCGAATATTTTAACACCGATGCATACATCTTAAAATACACTAATGATACTGCCCTAATTAGCCATAACCGCACCTTAGAAACAACCGTTGCTGAATTGCAAGACCTAATGAACAGGACAATGACATGGTTCAACAAATAAAGATTGAAACCCATCCTAATAAAATCCCAATATATTATTATTCATCACGCACCGAATAATAACTCGCCAACAGTTACTGTCAACCATCACAATCTTACCAAATAACTAATACAGAGTCAATTCCACAGAGACTATCTAAACTATCCACTAAGTTTGCCAAGAATGACCACAACACAGAAATACTTCGACCTCTATGCAAAACAAGAAACCATGAAAGACCCAGTAATAGGAAGTTTCCAGAAAAAATCCTGTGGGAACACTGTTAAAATATTCATGAAATAAGGATCACATGATAAACAACCCAAGGAACAATTTTAGTTTCTTAAATATCTACAAGGGTGCTATAAGACTATTTATAAAATGCCTTGAAAAACCTATTTTGCTGTAACAACATCGTTAACGTCATAATAAAGCAACCTCAAGACTAAAAGGGCCCACCCTTATTAAAGTTGTTAAGACCTTTTTTAAATTCCCTCATAAAACTTCTTAGAGAGGCATAGTGCCGCTCTTGAAAACCTTCTTCAGGCTGTTTTAAAACCTTTCTTAAAACCTATTTTAAAGACAAATGATTTTTTTTATGAGATTTCTGCCTTTCTAGAAAACACCTAGAAGGTTACCTTAAAACTGGATTTTAAAACCCTTATAAGTCCATGTCAGGAGTGAGAAGCTATAAGATTGTTTACGGAGGAAACCTAATAATTTTATTATCGCATTTATTTTGTCTAAACTAATTTTAGGCAAATACCAGACCAATACGAAGATCAAATGAACTTAAAACTTATAAAAGTAGTGACATACACAATATAGATATATCTAAGGCCGATATAAAAAAACGCAAAAAGACTTTAGGTGTGACAAAAAAATCCAAACCAACAGCAGTTTATCGTTAAAACTACAAAATATGGGCCCAAAAAACACGTGCGCCTCAGAAATAATAAGGATTACTTAATATTCACACAAAATTAGACAACAATTACATAGATCCGTTAATTAACGAACAAAAAGAATAGGCCGTTTGTCGGTTCTCAGGGTAATTTTCAGTTGTTTTTTGTGACTCTGCTTAAATTTCCTAAAGAAAACTTGAAAATTATTAATAATAACGATTGTATAATTGACCTTGGGTGTTTTTGTAACAAGAAAACATGGCCGG
Organism: Stenurella melanura; assembly: GCA_963583905.1. Lineage (NCBI taxonomy): Eukaryota > Metazoa > Arthropoda > Insecta > Coleoptera > Cerambycidae > Stenurella > Stenurella melanura. Next base: position 124,634,997 of record OY757314.1, read on the forward strand.
CAATTAAATAAAACCTAATTGTCATTTACAGCCCTCTGTTTAAACTATGTATTCTAATAATGGTAATGACTAGAACATTTTTCTCTAAATAAAGTCCATTTAATCTTTTTGTAGACTATCACAAATAATTCCTTCCTTACATAAGTACAAATATACTTAGCTAAGATCACATGGACTTGATAAGGCTGTAATAAAACAGTACTTAGTACCTTTGGGATTTAAGAAACCCGCCGCCAAGACAAATCCGCTTGACAATTGACAACTTTAAACCTAACCTATACGTTTTCTTGGCATCGTGTGTTGTGTCACACTGTAGTCTGTGCAGAATTTGTTAAATTGTAAAAGAAAAGGGTAAGTATACACCAAAACATACTAAAATTAAATCATGATAAGCAGTTTATAAGTAATAATATTATTGGCTTCATTGCACGGCCAATTAGTTTTTCGTAAAAACTTTTAATTTCTAAAATTTGTTTTGCTCTTTAGGATTTTTTATACCTTTAAGAAAAACGGGATAAAATATATTGCAGACGTTCTTTTTTAGATTTCGTGATTTCGAAATGCCCTTTAAAGTTGTGCAGACTGTAGAAGACAGTGAGACCTGTTTGACAGTTGTCCCAAGTCTATGGGAAGAAGATGGAATGTTGTGGTGGCCAAAAAGTAGAAGTCTCACATCGAAATTGATAAAGCAAGAAGATTCCATTCCAAACAAAGAAAGGTGGGACAAAATGTACAGTATTGTGAAAAGAAAAGTTTCTCACATACCAGGAAGCTCAACAGGAACTAGAAAAAATGGAACATATATCAGACACGGACGTTGCTGAAGAATACGACTGCACCATGAGAAGAAAGAAGAGGGCTATAGAAAGAGAACACAATGTGTTAACTTGAATGATGTCGTTCCATTGGCTTTTGTAAGTATTAAGTTTTTCATAAATTCGATTGTCACTTTTAAAATGGTATATTCCTTATTACCTATAACAATTAGTAAGAAATCATAAATAACACAAGATTTAATTCTAAAACCTGATATATTTTTTTTTTACTTTCAGACTCAGCTTCAAGCACCTTCTACTTATTTACAAACACCAGCAACTCGCCAACGACAGCATCAAGTAAGTATTCGTACCTATATATGAAAATATTTTGGCTGTGTCTTTTAGGCCCGGTTGTACCAAAAGCACGTTTAAGCTAAGTTTAACTGAACGACAGTTCTACAATGAACTCAGTTCAGGAGCAATTATGTTGTACCATCAGTTTTAAACGTTCGTTCAGTTGAACATGATTTCATCGCTTGTTTTACACTACTGGATCAGAGTATGGCACATAATTCTCTAACAGAAGAAGAAGATTCCACCGTTCTTAACCATACTTTATTTTTTATTTTTAGTTTTGATGTATTCTATACCAGAATATAATATTATTTTGCATGTTTTTGTAAATAAAACAAAATTTTATTTGGGTTGTTTTATTTCCTAATCTTACTTGATTAAAAACTAGAATTACTATAAGGTATAACAGACTAACAAATTTAAAAAATAAAGAAACTCGTCTATTCAAAATTTATTTGGATATGAGTAGACCTTGAAATTTTTTCTAAAGGCTTGATCCACCACAATGCAGAGATATTCTCTAAATCATTGCTCCCAACCTGATTTTATAGCAGTATTCTGTTACTTTGAAATAAATCTTAACCCATTAATGTGAACTAGAAATCATAAACTATTTGTGGTAATTTGAAATGAATCGTCTGCCTGACACTTGGATTTGATTCCTACTAATAACAGTAGAACGACGCAAAGGCTGATGCTGACATCTCCTACTAATGATTTTCGCACAACTCTGCTTTTTAACAGTTCTTTTAAAATGGCCACTCTTTTTTATTTTCATCCACTTTTCGAGAAAATACATATATAATCATACAAGTTGAGAAGAGCTTCAAACACATATTATGCAACATCAGACATATTTGTTATGATGTTTTATCAAGGTTTTAGAAACTATTTTATGGAATTAAGATTTGCCTTTTAGATTTATAGAGGACTTTTTTTCTTTATAACAATTTCATCAAAACATTTGTCAAGAATGTTTTAAGACTCTAGTTTTGTGATGGCCTTTAATAAGTACTAAAGGAATTGAAAATGTCTAGTTATAAAAATAATTTAAGAAGTGTTTATTGCATACGTGTTAAAACCATAAAGAATAATTTAAAGCTTCTTTAAATCTAAATGGAATTTAAGAAGCCAATAAAACCGTTTAGCTTTATAGAGAGCTTTAAATAGATATGATAAACCCATTACGAATACAAATAATCCTAGCAGCAAAGTAGTTTTCTAATCAGGTCTTGCAGAACGCTTCAAAACTTTTCTTATAGGAGCAAATATACTTAAAGTCTAAAAGGCCTTAATTACAGCATCAATAAAGCACAAGACTATTTCCTAACCCTGACAAATCTTTTTTAAAACCTCTTGAAGTCCAAATGACTTTTAAATTGTTCCTTGGGAACCAGTAATGATTGTACCTTGTAGCATATATTTATCTGATTTCTTTTTTTACATTATATCTAAATTTTACTATCTGTTTATTATCCATATTTCATATTATAAAATTTATTATATTATTGTTAAAAAAAGGCTGAAGGATTTTGGTCAACGTCCATTTGGGTTTTTACTCAATAAACTTTTATTATTATTAAAATCCAAGTTTTTCTTTATAAATGTATTTGCAGTATTGAAAATTTACATTATTTCCTGTTGTGACCTTCGGTGATAAATATCTATTCTGTCGAGATATACAATGAGCAGATACAAAACTTCCAACGAAAATTTGTCTAGAATACAAACTCGGCGGAGCTTCTCCGAGGTGGCACGTACATTGTTTTTTAGTCATTTTACAGTAAACGTTCAAATTATATTACAATCTGATCATTTCTTCAAAAGCTATTAAAATATTTGTGCCGATACACATGAAAAAACTCATTTTGGCATTCGTACATTGACTGGCAACCCTATAACTTCTATTCTTATGCCTACTGACTATGGACCTTCTCGCCACAGATGCGTACAAGATTCATCTTGCAGCGTCGATTCCTATACTCCTGAAGATCTATACATGGAGGGTATGTCAAAGGAACGGGAATTGTATCATCATTAATAAAAATTGAATACAGTAATTGAAAAGATGTCTAAAAACAAAGGGGATGCACTTCTTCTCTCGTATTTACGTTATCGTAATAACAAAAAAAAAAGAGGAGATTCTGGATGCCTCCTTATATCAACAGAAATAATAATAGATTATTTATTGCTGCAAAGGAATTATTCGACAACTCTAAATCCCAAGTGTTCTATAGAATGACCAGAAACACATTTCAAGAACTTGTGGGAATTGTGGGTCGTCATTCAGAAAGAAAATACGAATATGGGTGAATGTGTTGGTGTAGAGGAAAGAATAATGATAAAAACTTAAAAACTGCACTTCGCCGTGCACATGCAGTTAAGCGACTGACAAGGCTGTACGCCCGCCATATTGCACCTTGCAAGCTGAGACGGCGTCATTTGTTTTATATTGCAACTAAGGTCAGAACCTGTTTTACACTTTCCTACTAACAATGACCTAGTTATATGCAAAGTAGGAATTATTTAATCCTAACCCCCAAACCCCCAACACCACCTTGGGATTGGCCTATATTGTCAGGGAACGGTATTGTTATGAATTCCTTTATTAAGACGCATTGTTAATAACGATCTACCTAATTTTAATTGATGTGATCTAACGAGACACTACCATATTATAATACTTGTAAACTAAAGGTGATTATAAAAATAATTCGAATCCATACCCCACAAAAGGCCATGACGTATGGTCTGCTCTGCTTCTGTGCCTCCATGCAATCTCGTAAAATATCAACACGTCTCTTGGGGCTCAATATTTGTACTAACGATTCAGTTAGGGTGTTCCTTACTGTCGCCGCTACACTATCGAATGTCCCTAATACTTTTCCCTCTAATTTTGCTGCTACCGAGTCACACAGCTTTATGGCAATATCTGCGGCTACGTTTTTGGCAATAAGATGATCCTTCATTTTTTCTAACGCAGGTTTCATATCGGATTCTGTGAGGTTCTTGGATCCAACAAGGCTTTTAAATATGGAGAACATCCCACCCTTGGAAGATGCCTTCGAGGACACATCAGATTTCTCTTGAACTTCTTCTGCTTCTTCCTCTTCATATTCCTCGTCTGAAGACTCCACTTCCAGATCTTTAATTACACCTTTCATTTGGCCAACAATCTAAAAAAAAATTAAATGTTAACAAATAAAATACCAAAATGCAACTGACATATCTTAAAAAAAAAAACAATGCATGAATAATAGGGTGGTCTTTATTTTTTAAATCCTAAAATATTGTGATATATAAAAAAAAACGTACACCAAATTCGCCGTGCCGGTATATGCTTGCCGAATTTAACTTACCAAAGATCCAAAAGATTGGAAGCAAGACCTTGATTACACGTCTGCCCAAAAAATTATTAAAAACATATTGGTACCTAGCAAACGATATCACTGAGAGATCAGTAAAATGAATCAAGGATTATACTTTAATGACCAAAGATGAGAATCGACAGTAATATCTGTTACAAATTATAAAAAATACTGTGGAAAACCCCCGCCTAAAGTTGCATATCTTATACATATGCATGGATGCAAACCGTTACAAGGTGGAGCAAGGATGCTGAATTTCCCAGTAACCACGCTTCAAGTTGCTGACTCTTTGTATCAAACTAGGAGTATAGCCAGACTCTATATCTATACTCGCTGCATAGTCTTTAGTTTGTTTTTACTTTGTTTAGTTTTGTTGTCATAATAAAGTAAGTATAACTGAGTATGCAGTTATTAGGTTACCTATTTAATATTAGGTTATACTGTATCTTGCAAATATAAGTATATATTAAACACATGACACAGAGTTCGAGTCTGTTGATAAGGGGTCCCTTGTACAGTTATTAGCACTTGGTTTTTCTTTCTCGCCAAGTCGCCTCAGTCCATACAGCCAGGCTTTTACAGCTCAACATATGGACTGATGAGGTTTCCAATGAGAACTTGGGTCCGGCACTTGAATGCAAGTGCCAGACCCAACTAACGCTGCTTAACTTCGCCGATCCAGTGCTGGCACCTAAACCGATAACCGTACAAGAAGCTTGATAGCTATAGCTAAGGGTCACTAATTTATAATAATAGACTAAAATTGTTCATAATAGCACCTCAGTATCAGGAGTAAAGTGGCTTTTCACATCTTCAGGTTTATCGGTGGTCCTCTCTAAGGTTTGCAGGTCTTTATTAGTGCCTCCTAAATCCCATACTCTAGGTTTTTTACCAGCTTTCTCGGATGGCGGACTTTTAGGAATTTTCCTACAAAATAGAGCTATGAGGTAATTACTTTATGCTATATTTAAACATACTTTATTGCCTCTGGCTTTTTCTTTTGCAGTTTCTTAGCCAATTTAGCTCTATTAGCTGCCAAAGTTTCTTCATCTATCAACCCATTTTCTTGAAGCTTTGGAGAAGAAGGAGGTGAAGGAGTTACCACCTTTTCTGAAATGAAAAAATGAGAATTAAAATGTTTATACCCTTTACCAAAAAACATGTTTTGCTCAGTTGTTTACAAATAGATAACCATCTATTTTTAGGCACTATTTAAAAATAAATGGTTATCTATTTGTAAACAACTAATAATTCTAGAACTGCACCTTCATCTGCAAAATTCACTTCTTTCTTCTTAGCAATCTTTGTAGGCTTCTCCTCTCCTTTCCTCTCTATCATGGAAGCCACAGTTTTTTTTGATTTCACAGATTCTTCAAATGATCGCATTTGCTTGGGAAGCTGCGACTGAAATTTTGACCACTGCTCTGCTGCTTGCAAAGTAGCATTGTAACTGTCGATGAACTCATAATCCAGAAAATATTTCCCGTCAGTAAGTTCATTTTTATATTTATCCCTAAACTCCAGATGTATATCATTTAGGAATTTATCAACGTAAGACAGTTGTAATATTTTCTGATATGCTACTACAAACACCAGATCGAATTCATTATCTAGTTTGTACTGAAGCGACAAACCATTATGGTCGAATGTGTTTACGCCCGTTCTTTCCTGCAAGAAATACAATATGTTAATTAACTTAATTATAATTTATAATTGTGGGGAATAGCAACTTAAGTAGGTAGGTATTCAAATTTTTATACTTTTCACAAAACATATTTATGACTAATTTTACATCAAATTACCTGCAATATTACATTTCTAATTAACGCATTTACAGAAGAAGTAAATATTTGATTAGTACTTTGGAAACACCATAGAACGATGCCTCCTTTACTAAAAATTGTAAATAAATCTAACATATTCGAAGAAAATTCCAACACACTAATTGATCAACTAAACACGTCACTGTCACTGTCAATTTTTTACATTTCTAAGACCATGACCTAGCTCATCGGCTAAGCTAGACCACAATTATACGCCTCATTGATAGATGTCGCGAGCCTATTGCTAATAAAATAATAGTGCTTTGATTGGTTAGAAAAAAAGCATAACTATTTTTCGTTATTGGACTGCTCTATGAGTAGGAGAGATACACCATCTATCTTACCTGCGGTAAGGGATTACTACTTTATATAATATAAAATAATACAAAAAGTATAAGTATATGAAAGTTTAATATTATCGCAGTAGCGTCCTCTGGTGGATTATAGTAGAAACAATTATCTTAAGGAAAAAGGAACCTTAATTATTAATTAGGTAGGGACATATGTCTGAGTATATCAACAGATGTCGCCAGAAAATGTGATGTTCAGCACATCTCAATTTTATTGAAAACTTAACGAACTTTAAACTTGGCGCGACATCTGTAGGTGATTCTGTCATGCTGACAGTGGATGAAAAACTCACTTAACTTAAAACTGTTTTTTAGATGTTATGCATAACAAATTAAAACGTCATCCACAAATTGGTATTTAATTTTTACTGCACAATTTTGATATACTTGTGAATTTAACTTAATTAATGTTATAAAGAAAATTATATTATGGCTGTTAAATAAATTTCGCTAATTACCTTTTTTACAGATATCTGCCTGTCCGTCTAAAGATAGAGATATGTCATTTCACATTTGACATTACAACCAAGCGGTGTGTTTTCTGTTTTCTGCAGTGACATTTTTTGCGATTTTGTTGCTGTTCATTTGTAATTTGTAATGTCAAAACGAACGTGAAATTCATTTCGGTAATAGTTTTCGGCTTCCAGTTCCTTTATAAACATGTGTAAACGGAAATATAATTTTAGGACATTTATAAACTAAAAGTAATCGCCAAGAGATAACCATCTAAAATTGTAGATAAATTTCGCTTATATTCTGTCATATCTTGTCTTTAATTTGTTTCACTGACAAAATAGTCCTTTTCGCAATTGAAGTGTTTAAGAAAGAAGTAATTGTGTCACATAAATATTAATGGTTTGTTTTGTTTGTGCGGAAATTTTATCGATTTTTTTCTGGAAACAAAATGTCATAGAATAAAAGTTGTTTTTGTTGGTAAAAACTTTTATTTATTGGTGACGTAATTAGTGAGTTATGAACAGTAAAGAAAAAATTAAACCTAGATAAAAAATGGATAATATTAGGTACTATTTAAGGTAAGTTTTGATAAGTAAATATTCAACTGTTTAGTTTTTATCTCGATTTTTATGAAAAATATCGCAAAAATTATATAATCTAAAATGTGCTTATCATTTACCTGCAACACGTGGGAGAATATCAAGATAAAATGGGATAAAGTGGCAACATTTTAAATAATAAAGCATAGGCGTCTCAAAAACAATTTAATGGGGTCATATTTAAAAAATGTCCTTAAAGGGTAGTTATGTTATGTTTGGTCAATGTTTACGACATCCACTTATTCATTAGCAAAAAACTAAAAATACTGACATATTTTACGTTATCTAAATAACAATTTGCCACTTATTGTGCAAACACCTGTAACTGCCACAAAAAATTCCAAAAGTTTTGCACATTTCATTCTCCATCTCACTCTCACTCACTTCATCACACTACTGTCTTCATTTACAACTGCAGGGGCTGTATTATTATTGTTCCTTGCCCTACTAGAAATGCCAAAACAATTACTTACGCCAAACGACCTTGAACTGCGAAAAAAATTGCAAAAAAATATAACAGTGCATCCCTATATTTAATGCAAGAAAAGATAATATTCTTTGCCCTTTTCAAAACCATTTTTTTTTGCAAAATTACAATTTTTTGGCATTTCTAGCAGGACTAGTAGGGCAAGGAACAATAATAATGCAGCCCTTACAGTTGTAAATGGAGACAGTAGTGTGATGCAGTGAGTGAGAGTGAGATGGAGAATGAAATATGTAAAACTTTTGGAATTTTTTGTGGCACTTACAGGTGTTTGCACAATATATAGTAGGTGGCAAATTGTTAGTTAGATAACGTGAAATATGTCAGTATTTTCAGTTTTTTGCTAATGAATAAGTGGATGTCGTAAACATTTAAGTACCAAATGTTTTAATTATGAATTAATCGGTTCTGGAAATAATTTCAATTAGGGTTGTTAAGTACTTCGAAAATAATAATTTTATTCGTTCTTTTGACCAATATACCTACGTACACATTGAATGAAACAAGTCCAAAATGTATTATTATCGTGTCCATGGAAATTATTCTCAGATTTACTTCCCAGTTAAAAGCAGTACTTATATTGAAATTCTCTGTCTAGGAGAGGATTTAAATATTTAGTAGGTCCTAAATATATTGTCTAAAACATGAAACACAAATACCAGAGCTGGGTAATCCCTTGTAATTTGAAAATAATTACAGTTACAAATTACTTTTTAGAAAAATGAACTAATTACAATTATAAAGTACATGTCTTTAAAAAAGGAATTTTATTCATTTAATTACATGAAAAATGGATCTAGCAATTACATTTCTAATTACTTTTATGATAAAGTAAATTATAGTGACCAAACAGACAAAAAGGCAAGTTAAAAATTTTAATTAAAAGGGTTGTGTAATACTGCGTTTTAATATTTATTAGAAACGTTATTAGAATGTTTGACCTTAACAGTAATAAAAAAAAAATATATAGAAAAGGCAACTTAAAAACAATGCCTAATAATAAAAAGCAGTAGGTATATACATTTAGTTTTTAAAAGTTTATTGATCAAACATACAAAAGTTTGTCTACTTAACAATAAAAAAACATAAATGTGCAGCGGACCACGGCAAAAACTCGTTTTTTAGCGTTTTCTAGCTTTTTATTAGCTTTTCAGATTCATTTTAAACAATGCAAACTGTAAAATTATGCTTTAAAGTAGGCAGGTAATGTAATGTTTAATACTAATAAATAAGTAATTATTAATGTAAGTATAGGTACCTTGAAAATAAATTTAAATTCAAAATATTTTGTAATTTCCGAGAAAAATGAGTTCTGTTATTTTACTTGAAAACATTTTCCTTCAAAAGAAGTTGATATTATATTTTCACCTCGATTTTCACTTGCAATTTTAATGATACATAATTATATTGAAGAATTATGCAGGGTGTATGCATACTTTAAGAACTAAAGTAATTGTAATTGGAAAAGTAGTTCAAATAATATAATTACAAATTACAATTCCTATAAATATTTTCCTGCAATTTCAATTCCAAATTACTTTAATAAAAATAAGTACTTAAATGCAATTACAATTACACGAAAAAAAAGTGAATTATAACTGCTAATTACTTTTTCACCAGGGCTTACCCAGCTCTGACAAATACTTAACTACGAGATTATTTTAAGAATGCGCTAAATTTAATAGGTACCTACATTTATATAGATTCGGAAATCATTCGAATGAAAACAAAATATGCTTGTGTGTTTTTGTTGCTGTTCAGTGGTTTAAATACGTCTAGCAAGCGTACTAATAGCTAAAACTGACGAGTAATTTGTGTCATATTCATATACCTATTCTTGATCGCATGCTACATATAATATTAGGTTTTTACCAACAAAGTATCAAACAAAGTAGGTACTTAGTGTAGGCAAATTAGCAGTCCTGACTAAAAAGTTTAGCGAAAGAATGGATCGTTCACGATACTTTGTGGATTCTGTTTGTTTTGATGTGTAGATAAAACTCCAAAACAAATATTTGGCCCCGTAAATGTTATAAACAATGATTTTGTTCCTAATTATTTATTTGTTAACTGGGAAAATTGAGGTAAATTAAAAAAAGCAAAATGTATTTATAGATAATTTCACGAAAAATAACAATTTTTTACTCTTGCAAAATTTTCGGAAAAGTGCGTATTTTCCGAGATATAGCGGTTCGAATGTTTCCCTAAAGGGGGGAGGCGGAATAAAATGTGATGAGAAAAAAATCCAGAAAAATCCTCGTTAATATATTATTATTTTATTAAAATACAAGACTTTCACTCTATGACTTTTTCTCAAAGTGCACTCTGTCCAGGTTTTCCATGCCATTGAACTTTCGATCGATCAAGCTTGATCGAGAGAAAAAAAATTAAGTACATTTCGCGAAATAGCGATTAGGCAGATGATCGAACACACTTCTTACAACTTCCTCTACACAACCCATCTATCTTGAACCACCCTCAGCTCAGGAGCTGAGGACAACCCCCAAAGGAAAAAAATCGTTAAACTGAAATAATCGTTTAGGGTCACCCAATTTTAGATTTAATATGACTTGCACAACGTCCTCTATACAACCCCCATACGAATATCCACGAAAAGGAAATTTAGATCCCTAGCAAGACTATCGAAAAAATTTTACACTCTAGCATTACACAAACCAATACATAAAAGAATACTAAAATGATAATAAATATTTCCGAAGTAATAACAGAAGCTGACTATCTAGGTACAAAATCTAAGGAAGAAAGAAAAATTTTGATTAGAAAAAATGAATAACAAATCCAATGAGTCGATGGAAAATAAAAAGAATCAGTCAAGAACAAAAAAAGAAGGGACAGTAAAAAGAAAGTCACTGTAGAACACAGCGAGAATGAAGAGTCAGTGGAAACCACTTCTGGTGAAAGTTCTTCCTGGGAAATGGAGGCTTAGGAAGACGACATCCCTAAAATAACTCTTATATACTGTGGACAATTTATCTAAAGGCGCTTATGTTTTAGTTTATATACTGAACTCATTTTAGCAGATTGTAAATGTTTTGCCAAGTTACAAAATAAGTGTCAGTGGGAATAGATTGAGATACATATGTTTTTCAAATTCCATTAATGATATCTTCGAAATGTAACAAAATAAATATACCTAGTTCGAACTGTGTTGATGAATTTTTGATTATATCAAATAATAACAAATCATTTTGTTAATTTCTTCATATTTAACCATTTTCATTGTTTACTGAATTTACAATAAAATCAGCAACTACCACACTTACCCAGCCATATGCCACACTTACCCTTTTCGAGAGGTAAGTGTGACTGGTTCCTGTGCAACTTGAAAAATCGAAATAATGAAGAAACTAAATATATTATTTATTTTTGTTTGTTCCTTTTAATTTCCTACAATACTGGTTATAATTTGTTTTTTGTTTAAATTAATTCTGCATGAAAAATATTGTCGCGTATTTTCACCCCTGAACCACCCTTCAGGATATATTCCTTAAATAAAATACGCTTTTACTAAAATAACAATTAACAATGTTTACTACTTTGTATTTCTATCACCTCGGATTTCTAACCTCTCACTTGTCACCTCGCTTGTCACTTTTCAGCTTCTTCTTCCGCGTACTTATATCCGGCTTATATACTCTAAAGATGCTTCCAGAGTCATCTAGAACCAAATTGAGAATGTTCTCCCACCACATTCCAGAAAACTCACTCTCTTTCTACAATTTTCTAGAACATCTATTGACTATTAGTCATGGGCGTATCAGTCTCCACTTTCTAGGGGGTGTAATGCATAACAATATAGTTTTAAACCAAGATTAAAGTTGAAACTATGTAATTTGTGTCTACACTTACCCCGGGTGTCCTTCTTATATTTTAATAATACGTTCACCAGAATTTTTCTGGATTTCTTCTCATCACTTTTTATTTCCCTTCACCCCTTTTTGGAAAAATTCGAACCGATATGTCTCGAAAAATACGCATTTTTTCGAATATTTTACAAGAATAAAAAGTTGTTATAAGTTTTTCTCGGTGCCAGAGACGACTCTCATATATACGTAATATTATATTACTAACATTTAATGAAACAATCAGAAAAACGACGAAGTGGTGAAATATTTATTATTGTCAGCTACGTTGTATTTTTGGTAATAAATTTAACTTAAAAACGGTTACAGTTCTTACAAAAACAAGTAAACATACAAAGACAAACAGACAATTTTGAATTAAACATACACTTTCCTGTTTCATTTTATGTTAGTACGTATAGCCTACTTTTATTGGAAATCTAGTGCATTTGTGAAACGTACTGATATTACCTAAAAACATTGTTGATTTTTTATATTTGCAATGTTAAAGGCATTCGACCCTGACCGAGTGTCAACAATAAATTACAGTTTACGGAGGTACTTTTATGTTTTTTACGGCTTTATCTCCTTTAATCGTATAAAAATTGCTTTTTACCTACGCTGTGGCAATTATTGGCATTTACGTCAACATTTAATAAAGGGAAAGTGTAGACCATCCCAGATCGCAGTTTTGCAAACCGTAGTGTGAATCTAGCCATATGTACGAACGTATATATTTACAAACTTGGTGTGAAACTATACAGAGTCGGCGGTATACAAAAATGTCTAGTGCTTCTCCGGCTGCAATAGACCTGTGGATTCGCGATTTCCCAGAACTGCAGTTTGATGGAACAGATCTTTATTGTAGTAGTTGCAACAAAACAATTTCTTGGACATCTAAAACAAATGTTAATAGACATATTTCCGCACAAAAGCATATAACTGCTAGCGGTTCTACTGATAGTGACAGTCAATGCAGTTTTAATTTAGAATTACTGGAAATGATGGTGGGATGTAACATAACGTGGTCAAAACTAGATAATCCACTTTTTAGACAATTTTTGGAAAACTGTTTTAGTGGCAATTATAACAACGTTCAGGTGTAGTCGGAAACGACACTCAGAAGAAATATTTATCAACGGAGTGTGAAAATTTCTTCTGAGCTTACTGGGAAATACATCTGGGTTAGTGTGGACGAAACCACCAATGCTTGTGGTGAGAAGGTAGCAAATGTTTTAGTGGGTGCATTGGAGAAAAATTGTTCAGTGCCTGGACACTTGATCGCCTCTACAGTTGTAGAAGCGACAAATTGTCGCATTATAGTGAAGGCAGTGAATTCAAGTCTACAAAAGTTATGGGGTGACAAATATGTAGAAAATAAGGACAATGTCTTATTATTTCTTACTGATAGAGTGAATTATATGAAAGCTGCAGGACGAATTATGAAGGAAACATATCGCAATATATTTTTTCAAGTGTAAGTCGATTTTCGTCTAATTTGGCTACAGTAAATAGGATTATAGAATAAAAAAATAATAGTAATAATATAAAATAAAAATTGCGTGCATTGTATATCATATATACAAGCTTCAAGTATTTCACAGTGTTCTGTTTAAATGTGGTGGTTTTTATATTTTTCTCCAGTTTCTTTTTCTATTTTGTATGTATTTCACAACATCTGTTTATCATATTGAATAGAGCTCTATAACGGGTTAATATGATTAATAAATATTACCCCATTAAATATCTTTCTTGAGTGGCCATCACTTTCATCACATTTTGCGCGGGTGGGACACGCGGGATTCTTAGCCTCTTAAATAGTTTCTACAAACATCAAAACATTTGAACACTACCGTCGAATACTATTCGATGTGCCTTTCGCCAATCACGTTTGCATTATCGGAAGATGATAAAACTAAAATACAACCAATAATGTATGTAGCTGAAGTTTAAACGTTCAAATGAACGATGGAGAGAAAAAAAAATATACTAACATCTTTTAGATCGATCTAAATATCGATTTAATAATTGTAACTAACCTTCAAAATTAGAATAAAAAAATCCCAAACTCCCCCTGCACCGGATGAAATCAAATAGTAGATCGGTCTAAAGCATTATAGTGTTTCAAAATAATTAAAACTTATTTTGGGGGCGTGGAGGGGTGGTTTCCAGCGCTCAGGGGAGTTTGGGAAATTTTTTCAATAATTGTTAAGATGACTCAATAAATATGAAAATATCTAGCCCGATCTAAAGGTTTGGAATATTTTTTAAAGTTAAATTATGTTTGGGGTGGCTTCCTGTGCAGGAGGTAGCTTGAAATTTTTTTATGAATATTTGAGGTGACTTAATAAATAAAAAATATCTAGCTCGATCTAAAGGTTTGCCATATTTTAAAAAAAATTAATTATATTTTGGGAGCGCTTAGAGTTGGCTTCCGAGGACTTTGGGATTTTTAAATTTAAATTCTAGAGGTTACTCATAACTATTATCTCGATTATTAGATCGATTTAAAGGATGTTGGTGTTTCAAAATAATTAAAACCTATTTTGGGAGCGTGGAGGGGTGGCTTCCGGTGCAGGGGAAGTTTGCCATTTTTTAATTTAAATTCTGAAGGTTACTTGTTTACAATTTTTAGATCTAATATATATTTTTTTCTCTATCGTTCAATTGAACGTTCGGAACATTAGCTACATAATAATGTGCGTATATTTATACTAAAATATTTTCAATAAATTCTACTAATCTCGTCATCTGTACTTAAACCTCTGTCACGGCTCAACGAACCGTAACCTAATAACTCATTAAGCGAAGTATTTAGTATAGGCCCTTGATCACTATCCTTATTATACGCAAATACAAGAAGCATATATAGTGCATTTGATCGGTACATTTCTAAAACCAGTAATATCGCTCGTAGAAAAAACAGATTTTCACATCACTGTGTTTAGTGTTCGAATTCTGAACAACTTTCAAAATATCCGTCAGTCCGTTTGTCTATCCGTTCGTCGGTCACGTTTCTTGTAAGAACGATAACTTAATAATGAAAAGTCCGTTTGTATTAAAATTTGAACAATAAGTTCGCGTTAGCTAGAGGAAGAACCCTATTGTTTTTTTTTTAACAAAATCCATCAAGAAATAAAAAAGTTATTAATTATTATTTAAATTTTAAGAATAATCAATTTTTTTTATGTTTTGTAATTAAAAGTCTAAAACTAATATTATTCACGAAATGAACTGCGAAGAGCACTCTATATACCCCGAGAGCTAGCGTCACAGAAATTTGTACTATTTGTAAATGGACAGAATATGTCTTAATAGGTTGTCGATGAGCCACTGAATACCCGCCCATCAGTCTGCCGGGCTGGGACCGCTGCGTTTGGCGGCGAGGGGCGGTTTAGTCAATGACCTGACAGCGGTACTGTTACAAATGTCAAAAAAGCCGTTTTTGATTATCTCGTACCGAGCCGAATTCCCGGTTTTGCCGTCGCAATTTACGACACCGACATAATACCAATCTTTCTTTTTCCGTAGAGTTATCACACGATCCTCCACCCGAGGTATTTATTTAATTTTTAACGTTTCAAAAATTGATGTCTTTGAAGTTTTGCGTTCTCCGAGATTATAGTCAATTTTAAGTTTTGGATCCGCCGTAGCCCAACGTGCTAAGCGGCGACTACTTTTAAGTGGATTCCCGACTTCGAATCCTGCCCAGAGCTACTTTTTATTTATTTTTTTTAAATTTTTGGCAGATATATTTGATTCTATAATTGCTCATAGCTTATTTCTATGCGACTAACGTGTTAAAATTATAAATTTTTGTCATTTTTTCTGATTTTTCGGTGATACATAGGGAAATAATCTTTAAATAATCTTTCTAGTCCTCCATTCATCAGTAAGTTCGGTGGTGTAACGGCTAGAAGTCCTGATTCCCAAACAGGTGATCCGGGTTCAAACCACGTACCCGGAAGTTTTTTTTTACCTTTTTACGTTTCCGGTCATAATTTGATGCTCAAATATTAACCTATATATCACATGAGTAATATTTTTAAATTTTCGTATTTGCTTAATTAAAGAGGGTTTCTCGGAGCTTCATTCAGCTTCAAAATAATTTTGTTGGAAATCGGTGCAAAAAATTGTGCGAGAAAATTTATAATTCAAATTCGGATTTAATCAATCGATAGAAGCCGAACCTACAAAAACTTGATGCATTTTTGTTAAAGAAAACATACAGGGTTCGTCAAAATAAAAAAAAAAATAAAACATTTGATCTTTATGGTCGACTGAAATTCGGTATGTGAGGATTATCGATGTCGCAGATTACAAATATAACATCGGAACTTAAAAGTTCAAAATGGCGGCGTCAACATGGCATGCCAATTTTTATCATTTATCAAATGACTCAGCTAAAGATCGGTATTTGAATGCAATCAAGGTCGCCGATCACAAATTTTCTATCAAAATTTAACAATTCGAAATGGTGGCGTCAACATGGCTGTCAAATTTTATAATTTACCGCCCGATTCGATTGAAAATTGATATCTGAAGATCATAATGATCTTCAGATATCAATTCTCATATTTGCATTCTGCGATCATAATGATCGCAGAATGCAAATATGAGACTGAAAATATTCAAAATGGCAGCGACATCATGACGGATCAGTTTTATCATTTGTCGTCTAATTCGACTGAAAATTGGTATCTGAAGGTAATCAGGGTCGCAGATTAAAAATAAATGATCGGAAGTGAATAACTCAAAATGGCGGCATACATCATGGGGCACTAGCTATGCCATTTATCATTTGATTCGATGGAAAATTGCTATCTGAAGATAATCAAGGTCACATTACAGACATGAGATCGAAATCCAAAAATTTAATATTGCTTCCAAATTTTATCAATCGTGGTCCGATTCGAATGAAGATTGGTATCTGAAAGTAGCCATGGTTGTAGTTTATAAATATGAAATCGAATCTCAACAATTCTAAATGGATACGCCAATTTGGCTGACACGCACAATTTTTTGTATCAATTTTCAACAAAATTATTTTGAAGCTGAATGAAGCTCCGAGAAACCCTCTAATTAAGCAAATACGAAATTTAAAAAAAATTATTCATGTGATATATAGGTAATATTTGAGTATCAAATTATGACCGGAAATGTAAAAAAAAAAATTCCGGGTGCGTGGTTAGAACCCGGATCACCTGTTTGGAAATCAGGATTTCTAGCCGTTACACCACCGAACCTACTGAACGATGGAAGACTAGAAAGATTATTTAAAGATTAATTACCTATTTATCACCAAAAAATCAGGAAAAATGACAAAAATTTGTAATTTTACCACGTTAGTCGCCTAGAAGTAAGCTAAGAGCAATTACAGAATAAAAAATATCTGCAAAAAATTTAAAAAAAGAAAATAAAAAAGTAGCCTTCGACGGGATTCGAAGTCGGGAATCCACTTAGAAGTAGTCGCCGCTTAGCACGTTCGGCTACGGCGGATCCCAAACTTAAAATTGACCATAATATCAGAGAAGCCAAAACTTCAAAAACATCAATTTTTGAAACGTTAAGAACTAAATGAATACGTCGGGTGGAGGATCGTGTGATACCTCTACGGAAAAAGAAAGATTGGTATATTGTCGGTATCGTAAATTGCGACGGCAAAACCGGAAATTCGGCTCGGCACGAGATAATCAAAAACGGCTTTTTTGACATTTGTAACAGTACCGCTGTCAGGTCATTGACTAAACCGCCCCTCGCCGCCAAACGCAGCGCTCCCAGCCCGGCAGACTGATGGGCGGGTGTTCAGTGGCTCATCGACAACCTATTAAGACATATTCTGTCCATTTACAAATAGTACATGCTTTGTGACGCTAGCTCTCGGTCTAATAGAAAGTGCAGCAATTATATAAAAAGTTCAGTAAATCGGCGAAGAGTATAATGGTTAGCTTGTAATTTTATTTTTATATTTTGCAAACAACCAGCTGTCTACCTATTATTTGTTAAATTTCTAATTAAGCTGAAGTTACTGATAACTATTCAGTAATTGTTATCGCATACTGGACAACACTAGGCTTTTTCTTCTATTTTTGAGATAGGGAATGTGTTCCTTAGATCTTGTTATAATAGGAGTTTCGTTTGCCCAACATGCTTTAAGTCAACAATCCTTCAATTTCACCATTTTAGTTGCCTACAAATGTATTTACAGATATATTTTTTAATATTACTACTTCAAAATTAATTTATAGGCAGACATGTATGATAATAAGTAATACTTAGTAGGTAAATTAATGTCTTGACAAATTATTGTAGTGGAATTTATCCGCCGTCACAAATATTTATATTATGGCTCTGTTATACTGATATTACCGAGAATCTTACAATGTTATCTTAATAACAACATAGTACTCATATCTTTTCGGATATTAAAGGATTTTTATCGTCTGTTTCGGAAAGTTACTTCACCTATTTATATTTAAAGAAGTTTACATACTTTGTTGGGTTATCGAAATCAAACGCACTTGTCTTTGTAACGTTTATTAAGAAGATACGGACCAAAAAGTTAACAAGTAACGAGTAATTTGTTGTAAGTTATTCGTGGAATTCGTTTTTTGCATCTCATTTAAAAAACCGCTAAGTAATAAAGTAATCAGTACTCTCGATTTCCCATCCAAGTCTAATTTAAAGGAAAACAACTTGACTATAATTGCACTCTACTTAGTATATGGAAATAATTAGTGATAGAATTTTAATAAAAGGACTTCGGGCGTTTCCGGATCCATGTTAGGACGGTACGAGTAGCTACGACTGTAACCACTGCTTACTCTTGAACTGGGTATCGTTTACCCGTGAGGCTACGACTGTAACCACTGCTTACTCTTGAACTGGGTATCGTTTACCCGTGAGACTACGACAGTAACCACTGCTTACTCTTATACTGGGTAATGCTTGCCCGTGAGGTTACGGCTGTAACCACTGCTTAATCTGCAACTGTTTTTGCTTTATAATGGTCTTCTCTCAGGTCTTCTACTTCGTAACGATCATTGAATAATACTGAAATAATCTTAAATGGTCCACCATACTTTGGCAGTAATTTCTTGCTTGATCCCGTATTGGCCGAACTAATGATGCGGACTAAAACCAAATCATCTTTTTCATATTTACCAGCTGCCCTTCGGGATCTGTCATAATATTCCTTCTGTCGTGCTTGGTCTGCCATAATATGTTCCTTCCTTTTTCTACGTAATTCCGTCAAATCAAACTCTTCAAAATTCACTTGAATTTCAACCAACAAGTTCGCTTTTGCTAAAGGTCTAGGCGTACCGTTAGGAAAGATATATCCACCGTCTCAATTAGCCGTAGGGATTTCTTCTTGCTTTTTATCATATACTGTTTATAATAAACAGGCTCGAATATACTTAGTTACAAAACATCGCATTCCTGCAAATCAATAATTTTCTTGTATCATCTTTAAAGTATTTTCGACACCTGAATGACCAGCTCGATCGTGACATAGTCTACAAAGTCTAACGTTTCTGGGAACAACCCATACTCCTTTTCCATCATTCAACTTCCTATACACTCTGTCATTTTTCAACTCGTACTCATCAAAATATATTTTTGTATCATTATCATTTTCCTCACTCGATAAAATCTTACGAATTCTTACCAACCGTTCGTCCAGCAGCTGAGCAACCAGTCTCCAATCCCATTCTGTCAAGTCAGCTTGATTAGTATCAAATATATCGTGAGAATATCGTCTAAGTGCATCAACATGAGGCTTATTTCCACCAGCTCTATACTTAATTTCCAAGGTAAACTCTTATACTTCGAGTCACCACCTGGCCACTCAAGGCATTAAATCTTTTTGACAAACCTAAAAACTGATGAAGACTCTTTATATTTCCAGGTTCTTTAATTTCTACAACAGCCTCGACTTTTCGACTACCTTTTCTCACGCCTTTAACAATAACTTCAGGCGCAGTAAGGCACGGAATGATTATATCACTGCACGAAAATGCAATGAAATTCTTTAGATAGACAGATACCCAAAACATTATTCATTTTCATTTGTTTTACTAGTAGCACTGGACTTACATAAGGTGAGTCTGATTTGCGCACTATCCCGTTAGAAAGCAGTTCGTCTACTATACCATGTAAATCTCTTTCTCTCTCAAAAATATGCGGTAGGGTCGGTATACAATCGGTTCATCCGTAACGCACTTAATGGATAATTCTGCCGCGTTGGCATTTCCTACATCAAACATGGAAAGCGATATACAGTCACGAAATTTGCGCAACAACCCTCTGCATTGTCTCCTTATGTCTTCGTCGAAATCACCCAATGTGGGTTCAAAATCTACTTCGGATGCTGCACAAACGTTACTATTACTACTACTACTACGTTACAAAATCATCTGGAGTCTGGTCTTGCGTCCGGGTATGGTTTCATGCTTCCCAGAAACTTGTGTTTTCGCCTCAACGCCCCGCAGAGCGCGTCCATTTTGTTTGTTTGCCAAGACATACATTAGCTCACTGCAAGAAGCTTCCATTTATTAATCGTTCCACAGGTAAACAGCCATTCACAGAGGAAGTGCGAGGAAGAGCCCCGAGAGAACATTTTAGACACCTTTTATACTTTATAACGATCTACCTAGGTGAAGCGAAATAAAAAGTAAAATCTGCAAAAAGTAAGAAAGAGATCTAGGAGAATATCTGAGACACCCGCCCTGTATGTCAAGCAATTTTTGCATTTGCAAATAAGGCCAATACGTGGACCACGTGACAGCTGCCAGTTGAAACCCTCCCGTTGTAGGACCTGCCCTATGTTTAATACATTTTCAATTTTTAGAAATTCAATTAGGTTCAACCATTGATAAGGGTTAATAAACTAATACACTAATAAACTAACACTGCTACAATTAGAACTTATCTTTTTCGTCCGTGTGTATGTTGGCAGCTTCCCTCTTTGTTCTTTACGATTCCCACACTCCACTTTCCAAAAACAGTTCTAGTTGGAGTTTTATTACTTTTTAGTCACAACACAGCTAGTGTGTCTATATTGCTTTATAAACACTTGTCGCTCACTTGACACTAAACAACAATTTAGCATTCAACCTTCTTTACTAATAACCATCCACTTGAAAGGATCCCAGAGTTAAATGTATGGATCGGTGTGTTTCCGTCGACGACGGTCCAGCTAGGCACTGCACTAGGCACGTGTTTAATTCGTGGCATTAATTCGGTATGTACTTTGTTCTTCTATTATGACACTTCACTTTACGCCGAATTTTTTAATCTACCAATGACTTAAGTTTTATCGACTCTAATGGAGTTTTAACCGATTTTTTTGCGTTCTTCGGGAGCATCTCACGGCACATCCATCCTCGACGCCAGCCACTCTCGGACCTCCTCAGTTTTAGCAGTGGATAATTAACGATACATTTTCAATGCAAAATGAATAAAACGAAATTAAGTGCACTTTTTTTATTCGAAAGAATTTTAATACGAGTCCCCTTGAAGTACGAAGTATAAAATGCTCTACAAATTTCGTTCAAATAATCTAAATAGGTCCAAGTAACCCTTGGGGCCATTGCATTATTGTTTCAACGCCACTGTACGAAAGCTTCTTATGAAAACGGGTAACTATAACTCCCTAGGTGACTCTATTTCTATTTTCACAGTTAATTTCCTAATTCTTTAAAAAAGCAAATAAAAATATTGATCGAGATACCTCGTCAAATTCATTCTCAAAAATGAGCCATTTTAGAACGTCTTGTCTACTAGCAGTGTTGGAAATTGGCATAGCAATTAAACCCACCTGGTATATAATTTCGTTAGATAATAATGATAGCGTGATAGATTGTAGTAAAACTGATATAATTTTAAAAAATTTATTTTTTGCTCATGATTGTATGATCGACGTCAATGGTCAGTTTCAAGTGGAGCTGCGAGACAGACTGGCTTCAATGTAATAGAGAACTTAACATGTTTTTATCCTTATCTCAATAATCTTATGATGTATGATATATAAAATGTGAATTTAATACAGACGACTGATATTGACTTGTTTTGCGCAGCATTGATCTCTATAAAGGACGATCGTAAATGATTCATACGGTTTTGCGGGGTAATTCCTTGAATTGTCTTTGCAAAAAGCTGATATAAGCATATATCTAAACGGTCTATTTTTACTTCCCTTGCATGCCGGAAGGGAAGTACTGTATTCGAGAAAAAATCACCCTCCGAGATTTTTTCAGATTTTCACGTTTCAGAACATGTAGATTACGAAAATACAGGTTTTCAATTCCGTCTGTCTGTACGTCTGTCTGCCTGCCTGCCTGCCTTTCTGTCTGTTTGTCCGTCCGTTCGTCCGTCCGTCTATCTGCCTGCCTACGGGTCTGTCCTTCTGTCTGTCTGTTGGTGCATTAAGTAAAAAAACTACTTGACGGAGAACAGTCAAGTTTGGTAGGTAGCTGACGCCACTGCCACCGAAGAAATGGTTAGACTTTCACTAGGAAATATACAGGGTGGACAGTCTAAATAAGATAATGCATTTTTTTTTCACCCAAATTTAGAATTTCCATGTTTCGTGACATTCTAAACCTATTTAAAAAAAAATTTAACCTTAAAATAGAAAAAAAAAATGAAATTTTGAAAATATTGTATAAAATGGACAATGGTAAAACAATTTTTGTTTGCTCAAATTTAAAATATCCACGTTTAATGACATGCTAAACATATTTTAAAAAAATATATATTTTTTGAAAATCGAGGAAAAAAAATTTAAAATTTTTTTGTAAAATGGACGGAAAAAAAATTGTTCCTCAAATCTAAAATTTCCACGTTTCATGGCAATCTAAACATATTTAAGAAACAAGAATTTGTTTTGAAAATTAAAAAAAAAAAAATTATTCCCGCTACATGGAACATTTTTTTTCAATTTTAAAATTTCCACGTTTCATTACAATCTAAACCTATTTCAACAAAAAAATGTTTTATCCCCACCACTATACAGCCTGTCCCACTTTTTACGGTAACACCTACGTAGCTCAGTTATTAATAAATCGATTTATTTTAAACTTGGTTAAGTTATACACCTCTTGAAGGCAACTAAAAGCGCATATACCTATTTAATTTATTCCATGGACGTGCGGACCAAGGGGGTGAAAATGGAGTAAATTTTCAGGTAAATTGTATTAGGGATTTTTCTTTTTCAAAGATTGCCACCATCTCATAGGGCATCCTTTAAAACCCCTTTGTGCCAAATTTCGTTAAAATATCTTCGTACTCGCCAAAGACGTGACTAGATTTAAAACAAGTAAACTGTATAGGGCCCGTATAAATGGGCAGAATTTTCTTAGCATTTTTGGTGAGTACGAAGATATTTTTGTTTATTACTTCAAATTTGTAGCAAAAAATGTGAAATAACTTTGTTTCTAAATTCACCTCGTTCTGAGTTAAAGGCATTAATTCTTGACAAAACGTCATATGTGCCTGTGTATACCTTTAAAACTACTAGAGATATTTTAACAAAATTTGGCACAAAGGAGTTTTAAAGGATGCCCTATGAGATGAAGATCTTTTTGAAAAAATCCATAATACAATTCACCTGCAAATTTACCCCATTTTCACCCCCTTAGTCCGCACGTCTATGGAATAAATTAAATAGGTATATGCCGCTCAAGACGTGTATAACTTAACCAAGTTTAAAATAAATTGATTTATTAATAACTGAACTACGTAGGTGTTACCGTGAAAAGTGGCACACACTATAGAGTAGATGATGGAAAAAAGTTATCAGGTTTTCGCTATAATGATAGGGCTAACTACATTGCGATTATAATTCTTATATGCCATTTCTTAATTAATAATTTTTTAGAGTGTCCGCCTTATATAAGGAGGGAAGTTCTGTGTAATTACCGATTTTACTTCCCTCGCATACCGAAGGGAAGTATTGTATTCGAGAAAAAATCACCCTCCGAGATTTTTTCGGATTCTGACGTTTCAGAACACGTAGATTACGAAAATATAGGTTTTTCAATTCCGTCAGTCTGTCTGTCTGTCTGTCTGTCTGTCTGTCTGTCTGTCTGTTGGTGCATTTACTAAAAAACCACTTGAAGGATAGCAGTCAAATTTGGTAGATAGTTGACGCTACTGTCAGCGAAGACATGGTAGAAATTTCACTGGAAAATCTACAGGGTGGACCGTCTAAACGGAATAAATAGTGAAACAAAATTTTTTTTGCTCAAATTTAAAATTTCCACGTTTCATGACGCGCTAAACCTATTTCAGAAAAAAAAAAATTTTGAAAATTTTTTTTGCAACATTTAAAAAAAAAAAATTACCAAGATGAAAACATTTTTTTTTGCTCAAATTTAAAATTGCCACGTTTCATTACGCGCTAAACCTATTTCAGAAAAAAAAAATTTTAAAATTTTTTTCACCAACATTTTTGAAAAAATTTTTACCACTAAAATATGACAATTTTTTTCTTTCTTCAAATTTAACATTGTCACGTTTCATGGCATTCTAAACGTATTTCAAAAAAAAAAAAAATTTGAAATTTTTTTTGCCATTTTTTAAAAATTTTTTACCACCAAAATAGGTGGAATTTTTTTTTTGTTCAAATTTAAAATTTCCACGTTTCCATGGCATTCTAAACGTATTAAGAAATTTAAAATTTTTCCGAAAAATTTTCTTGAAAAAATTTATGTATACATCACTAAGTAGGTACTTACTATAGAATAGAAGAAAATATTTTGTTTGCTCAAATTTAAAATTTCCACGCTTCATGACATTCCAAACCTATTTCGGAAGAAAAAAAATTGTAACATTTTTTTTACCATTTTGGAAAAAAAATTACCACTAGAATAGATGGAAAATTTTTTTTTGCTCAAATTTAAAATATATACGTTTCATGACATTCTAAACCTATTTCAGAAAAAAAAATTGAAAATTTTTTAACCAAGATTTTGGAAAAATTTCAAAAAAATTATTTTTTTTCTTTGTTCAAATTTAAAATTTCAACGTTTCCATAGCATTCTAAACCTATTCAAACAAAAAAAATTGATAAAATCTATTTCACTACTTACTATAGAATAGATGATTTTTTTTGCTTTTGCTGAAATTTAAAATTTTCACGTTTCATGACATTCTAAACCTATTTCAGAAAAAAAATATTTGAACATTTTTTTCACACATTTTTGAAAAATTTTTAACCACTAAAACAGATGGAATTTTTTTTTCTTTGCTCAAATTTAAAATTTCCATGTTTCATGACATTCTGAACCTATTGCAGAAGAAAAAGGAGTGAACATTTTTAACCAACAGTTTTGAAAAATTAAAAAAAAAAAAATTACATTTTTAACCACCACTATACTTCTACTTCACTGCGTGAATGTGGAACTGTCTAATGGCAATACTATTTGACATATGCTATTATACTTTTATTGGAAAATATACAGGGTGGTCATCCCAAGAAATAATTTATGGGAGACCTGTTATTTAATATTGAACTTTTGCTGTTGGATGAGCTGGGATGTATTTTTTTGAACAAAAGTTATCAGGATTTCTTTGTAATAATTACAATAACTATATTTCCATTATTATTCTCAATGTCATTTCGTATTTAATATTTTTTTAGTGATCGCCATGCACAAATAACGAGGGAAGTTCTGTGTAAATACCTTTACCGATTTTTTTTAAAGTGAAGACGTGATTTTGGTTGGTTATTTCCAAGAATCTCGAACACACTTCAAGATCTTCTGAAATGTAATATCATCGTTACAATGCCTCAGGAGAGCCCTTTGTTAACTTTAGATCTTTCTTCCGGTACCAGTGGCGTACGTAATAGTACGTATAGTACAACTTTTGTTAGAAAACATCGAACTTTGTTATCCACTAAATGTCGATTGATGTAGAATAGTTAATGCAGTTTTTACAGTTACCTCAAAGGAGGTACTAAGAGGTGGCAAGAAGCGAAAGATTCAACTTTGGTATTATCGACATAATGTACTCATAATTTTATAAAATAAAAAAATTATTGTCTGTTAACTGTGGATATATGAAGGAAAACCAAATGTTTGCCCTTTTTGGGAGAAAAATGGATACGGCAGAGGAAAACTGATACGACAGAATTTTTTTTTGTCCAAATTTAGCTTCAGCGCGTGAGAATGTTCCAGAAAAGCTATATCGAAATCTTAGGACGAGGTCATTTTTTTGGAGACCTGTGTAACTATTTATTAAATTGCAAACTTGCGAAACGATCACGACCAAGAAATTTTAGGTTGACAAACAATGGCATAAAAAAATGTGGCTGCCACAGATATCTGGACAAAAATTCAATTTCAGCGGGAAGTCAAAATATCTCCTCTAGTATATGACTTATTGATTGATTGATTTGCCAGCGTACGGTGGGCATTGCTGCCGATTCCGGCGTCCAGTCTGGAGGTTCGTTCCAACACGCAACCCGGTCGTCCGCCGAACACGCCCAACGGACGGCCAATTTGCGTGCCGGAACCTTGGATGTTTTATATACCGCCGGACCGGCTTCATACTCTGGGTTGGACATGGGATGTGCTTGGTGTCAGCAGCGAGAGCCACAGTACGCATGGGGTAGGAGTATAGGATGGGAAGTGTAGGTGTTTGTGAGATGCTTCTTTTAAGTTTCCATGCTTCTTTTTTAGGTACCATCTGTCATCATCGGGAGGGAAGTGTAGGCATTTGCAAGATGCTTCCTTTTAGTTTCCATGCTTCTTTTAAGTTTCCATCTATCGTCATCTCCTTATTTATTCTTATTCTAATTTTCTTGTTTCTGTATCTAGCAGTGTACATCTCCTTCTGCCAGCTTGCGTTCACTTCGTTTGTCTGCAAAGATATACATACATTCGCTCGCCGCAGGGTGCTTTTCTTTATTAACCGTTCCACAGGTAAATATCCATTTACGGTGGAAGTGCAAGGAAGTGCTCTGTCTTGCGATAAAAAAGAGCCTCTTACAGTGGTTTATGCGAAAGAGGTCCGAGAGAATATTTTGTACACCCTGTATATTGGTTTGATTTGTAGTAATTAGTTTCAACTTGTTAATTAGTTTCAATTCTCGTTTTCCAATTCCGCGTATTTTTCTATTGTATTACCTGTCCCCCATTCAGCACAAGTTCATTTTTGAGATTAATAACAAACTGTTTAAAATATTATGTTTTGAATTAATATATTCAGTTGATAGAAAGTTAGTAAAGTTATTAAAGTAATCAGAAAGAATAGAATAAAATAAAATAATTTACAGCTTATCTTTCTGTAGCGTCTGGTCCTGAGTTTGCCGTTTCATTTTCTTTCCTTTCTTGAATTGATTTCGTCCACTTAAAAGACTTTAAGTCACAACACAGCTAGTATGTCTATATTGCTTTGTAAACACATATGTCTCATTTTGACACTATTTATTGCCCAGCTTTTTTTATCGCTATAAACCACTTAAAAAGGGTTACAAGACGACCGCCTTGGGTGTAGGTAAAGACACTGCACTTGCAATTGTCTGCTTTACTGTATACTACTAAAGACGCCGTACAAGTAATGATTAATTCCATATGAACTCTTTTATTTACCAAAGACAATACTTCTAAATTTGTACTGTTATTGCGCACAAAAAATTTAGATATTGCTCTGTGGGATATCCTTCATGCTAACGAGACTGAGATTTATGGCCGGTTTATATGGCTTTTTTATGTGCATTAAATATGTGTAGTCAACTATACCAAATTTGACTGTTCTCCGTTAAGTGGTTTTTTAGATATGGCGCCAACAGACAGACAATAGACCGACAGACAGACTGACGGAATTGAAATTTTGGTAATCTGCATAGTCGGAATCATGAAAAACCGAAGAAATCACGATTACAATAAGCAAAAATTAAATCGAAACAGACATATAAACGTTGGCATACATTAAAATTTTAGGTTTTTGATCAAGGCTACATTGCATTTGAACGAATCAACATTGTTTTGAACTAAGTTATAGTTGTTTGTCGCGTATTTGATGAAGCGGTGAAAATTTCATAACATTAATACAAGGTATTGGGAGATTGAAGGTAACAGATTGCCGTAAAAATACAGGGTGCGCCAAAGTTCTGAATTTGGTCGATTACGGCTGTATTTGAAATGGTGGAAATATATTGTCTATAGATTATTTTCTTGATTTTCAATTCTGAATAACCAGAAAATATGTACAATTATACAGGGTATTCCGTTTTCGTTGTCCGGGCAACAACTTCGTTATTTTAAATGGAACACCCTATATTTTTTTCCTTTATCGAGTTACACATCTAATTATATTCATAACTCTATTAAGGTGGTAGGTACTTAAAATGAACCGTTTACGATATAAAAAAGATTTTTTGACAAAAAGTGAGGTTTGCGGATAAGTTTTTGAGTACCTCTGATTTCATAGACAAGAGAGTTTTCAAAATTCTGCTTATATTGTTATGTTGGGCATATTAAGGGCTAGTAGGGCAGAAACATTATTAATATTAATCTTATACAGAGTGCTGAAAAAATTGAGTTTATTTTTTCGCTAATAAAAAAGGCCGTAATTCAATTTTTTCAAATGGGACGTACTATTTTCAGGTCTGTCATCTAATGAAGTGTTAAATTATCTTTCCATTGATATATCATAGTAGGTATTTTTCTTTAGGAGTTGCATAGATATTAAGGTTAATTGTCTGGATCAGACTAATTGTGTAGTAGTATTTTTCTATAATTAATTATTAGTCTTCTGAAATATTATTTTTTTACTTAGAATTGTTGGACAAAGAATTGAAATTAATACCAGCACATATGTAATAAAGAATTTACTCATAATAAAAAAACAATTATTTTAACAAATGTTCAAAATGTTCACCATTTCGATCGAGACACATCTGAATCCTCTTCCTAAATGAATGACGCATTTCTTGCAGCATCTGCGGAGTAATGGATGCAAAGGCACGTCTGATCCTTTTTTTTCATGTCATCTACAGTGGTAGGAGTGTCGCGATAAACTATATCCTTTACATAGCCCCATAAAAAAAGTCCATACCTGTCAGGTCGGGCGACCTTGCAGGCCATGCTATTGCTGCGCCACGCCCTATCCACATATCATTGAAGTTGCGATCTAACCATTCTCTGACATTTGCTGCAAAATGAGGCGGAGCTCCATCTTGTTGAAACCACATCTTTTGCCGTATATCAAGAGGAACGTTTTCTAGGAGAACCGGCAATTCATTTTCCAAAAAATCGTGATATATTCTTCCATTTAAGGGTCCATTAAAGAAATGAGGTCCAATAACAATCGGCCCTACTACAGCACCCCATACATTTAATGACCACCTCTGTTGGGAAACTGTTTTTAATAAATGAGGATTCACATCTGAATAATAATGAAAATTGTGTCTATTGACACAACCATTTTTGTGAAATGTAGCCTCATCAGAAAACATCAAACACCTTATGAAATCGGGATCGTTATCGAGCATGAAACTAGACCATTCACAAAAATTCACCCAGTTTAAAAAATCATCTTCAAGTAATTCTTGGTGTAATTGAATTTTGTAAGCATGGAATTTATTTTTCTTTACGATCCGCCTTACTGTTGTCCCGCTTATGTCAAAATTATTGCTCAATTCTCTCCTACTGGTGGTAGGATGTTCAACTAAGGATATCATAACCCGATATTCATTTTCCTCAGTCATTTTTCTTGCTGGAACTTCATGAGGTTTGTACTGCACTTCACCAGTTTCGATAAATCTGTCTCTAAGATTACTAAATGCAGGTTCGAAAGGGTGTCTCCTTTCAGGATATGTGGTTTTATAGACTCGGGATGCTAAGAGGCTGTTCCTTGAGCACTCCCTCAGAATAAAAATCATGTCAACCATTTCTTCCCGCGAATAATTCATATTTATTTTGAAACACTTCTTCACTGGACAAATCAATAGACAAACATAAACTAACGACAAGCTAGAATGTGCAAATACCTAATACGTTCCACTCCTGGCAAACCTAGAATTACATAGCGGGTTACAACGTGAATGAATGAGATGGATTTATGCTAAACTTCAAGACAAACAACGATAGATATAATTTGCAGCGATGTCAAGTTAATAACGGTGTCCACACCCCAGATTAGTAAAGTGGGAGGTTGCCTACTAACTTTTCAAGGGAGAGTCAAGACGCCATATTGCGCGTCATTGTGCCTGCCCTGTGTTTGAACAAAGTTTTTCTGTATGATTTCATTTTGAATACCAGTAATTTAGAACACTAAAACCTAGGTCGAAAAGAAAAACACGGGGATATTACATAAATTACACGTTTTCAATATGAAATCATACAGAAAAACTTTGTTCAAACACAGGGCAGGCACTATGACGCGCAATATGGCGTCTTGATTCGACCTTGAAAAGTTAGTAGGCTACCTCACTCATGTTTACTAATCTTGGTCCACACCATCGCCTCGGCGCGGAGCGAACAAACTCAACACGTGGCATCAACGGATGTATCACCTCTCTGTCTACATGTGCCACCATGAGCGGTATGCTTTGAAGATTGTCGTGCCAGCTCGTAAAAGTTGAGTTTGCACGACAAACATCAAGGCATAGCGCCCAAGTTAATTTATGTGATGTAATGTTATGTAAAATTATGTGAATTTCAGTCAGACAGATATTTAACCTTAATATCTATGCAACCCTTAAAGATAAAATACCTACTATGATATATCAATGGAAAGATAATTTAACACTTCATTAGATGACTGAACTGAAAATAGTACGTCCCATTTGAAAAAATTGAATTACGGCCTTTTTTATTAGCAAAAAAATAAACTCAATTTTTTCAGCACTTTGTATAAGATTAATGTTAATAACGTTTCTACTCTACTAGCCCTTAATATGCCCAACATAACGGTATAAGCAGAATTTTGATAACTCTCTTGTCTATGAAATCAGAGGTACTCAAAAACTTATCCGCAAACCTCACTTTTTGTCAAAAAATCTCCTTTATATCGTAAACGGTTCATTTTAAGTACCTACCACCTTAATAGAGTTATGAATATAATTAGATGGGTAACTCGATAAAGGAAAAAAATATAGGGTGTTCCATTTAAAATAACGAAGTTGTTGCCCGGACAACGAAAACGGAATACCCTGTATAATTGTACATATTTTCTGGTTATTCAGAATTGAAAATCAAGAAAATAATCTATAAACAATGTATTTCCACCATTTCAAATACAGCCGTAATCGACCAAATTCAGAACTTTGGCGCACCCTTTATATGAGAAATTAAGAAGTTTATAACTGGCTAAGAATATGTTCACTGTCAATGTCAATTGTTGGCTTGCGTAAGAAGACTAGTTGGGTTTCATATTTGAAGTAGTAGTCCAGTAGAATTAAGTAAAAAAGTTGGTTGTTGTTTCACCTATAAGGACCAACATTACATCATAGAAAATTAGTAATATTTTTTTACGTAGTTTTAAAAGTAAGTACTTTATTCTCTAATAGCCCTCGAAGTTTGGGCGATAAAAAGTTAATTGAATGAAATGATTTTACCACATAAAAAAATAATCGATTATTTATTCACAACTTTTTAAATATGTAAAATTGCGAAATAACTGTAGATTCTGCTTCAGAATGATGAAAGTAATAATGTTGTTTTTCATTTATTTTTTTTTATTAATATTGCACCCGAAAGTTATGAAAATGAGTTAAAGGTTCAAAGATTAATTTGCTTTTTTTTTTCATTTCTGTATCAACAAATTGGGGGTCACAACCGCCGCTCGAAGAATAAACAAAATTTTTACTTCCCTCGCATACCGAAGGGAAGTATTGTATTCGAGAAAAAATCACCCTCCGAGATTTTTTCGGATTTTGACGTTTCAGATCACGTAGATTACGAAAATATAGATTTTTCAATTCCGTCAGTCTGCGCCTGTCTTCTGTCTGCTAGTGCATTTACTAAAAAACTACTTGACGGAGAGCAGTCAAATTTGGTAGGCAGTTGCCGCTACTGTCAGTGAAGAAATGGTTAAATTTTCACTGGAATACAGGGTCTAAAGGGAATAAATAATGATAGAACATCTTTTTTTTTGCTCAAATTTAAAATTTCCACGTTTCATGACACTCTAAACCTATTTCAGTTTAAAAAATGTTGAAAATTTTTTTCACCGACATTTTTTGCCACTAAAATAGATGAAAAATTGTTTTTCTTTGTTCAATTTAAAATTTCCACGTATCCATGGCATTCTAAACCTATTTTAACAAAAACAAACTTGACATTTTTTTTCCAAAATTAATTTTTTTTTTGAAAAAATCACTACTATAGAAAAAAAATTTTTTACTCGAATTTAAAATTTCCACGTTACATGACATTCCAAACCTATATCGGAAAAAAAATTATAACATTTTTTTACCATTTTGGAAAAATATTTTACCACTAGGATGGAAAAATTTTTTTTGCTCAAATTTAAAATTTTTGCATTTCATGACATTCTAAACCTATTTCAGAAAAAAAATTTTTTTAACCATTTTTGAAAAAAAATTTATCACAAATAGATGGAATTTTTTTTTCTTTGTTCAAATTTAAAATTTCCTCGTTTCACAGCGTTCTAAATCTATTAAAAAAAAAAAAATAGAAAATTTTTACCACTAAAATAGATGGATTTTTTTTTTATTCAAATTTAAAATTTCCACGTTTCCATGGCATTCTAAACCTATTTCAACAAAAACAAATTAAACATTTTTTTGAAAAAATTTTGATCCATTTATCACTACTATAGAAAAAAAAATTTTGGCACAAATTTAAAATTTCCACGTTTCATGACATTCCAAACCTATTTCGGAAAAAAAATTTGCCGCATTTTTACCATTTTGGAAAAATATTTTACCACTGGAATGGATGGAAACAAATTTTTGCTCAAATTTAAAATTTTCACGTTTCATGACATTCTAAATCTATTTAAAAAAAAAAAAAACTGAACATTTTTTTCACTAACATTGGAAAATTTTTTACCA
Organism: Stenurella melanura; assembly: GCA_963583905.1. NCBI lineage: Eukaryota > Metazoa > Arthropoda > Insecta > Coleoptera > Cerambycidae > Stenurella > Stenurella melanura. The sequence goes on from OY757314.1 coordinate 124,668,083, forward strand.
CTAATATAGATGGATTTTTTTTTTCATTGATCAAATTTAAAATTTTCACGTTTCATGGCATTCTAAACCTATTTCAAAAACAAATAATAATAAATGTGTAATCTTTTTTTACCAGTACCTACTATAGAATAGAAGAAAATTTTCCATTTTGCTCAAATTTAAAATGTTCACATTTCATGATATTCTAAACCTATTTTAGAAGAAAAAAATTCTGAAAATTTCCACTCCACTACGTGAATGCGGAATTGAAATTGTGACAGATGGCCATAATATTTGGCATATGCACCTATTATAGTTTTATTGAAAAATGTACGGGCTGATCATCCCAAGAAATAATTCACTCATGGGGGACATTTGTAAAGGTATTTGCGCAAGCCTTCCATATTTGGCACCTGTCATTTAGTATTGAACTCTTGTTGTTGGATGAGCATTCTGTATATTTTTTTGACCAAAACTTATCAGGTTTTCTTTGTAATAATAGTGATACCTATATTCCGATTATTATTTTCAATGTCATTTCGTAATTATTAATTTTTTAGAGTGACCGCCATGCACAAATAAAGAGGGAAGTCCTGTGTAAATACCTTTACCGATTTTTTAAAGCACTTTGCAGATATGAACACTGAAAATTAAACAAAAAAATTTACCTATGAAAGTTGTAGATTGATATCTTGGGAACAAAAAAGTTATATGGTACCTGTACCCTGAGGTGTGCCATTTCCGAGTTATAACGAATAGAGTGCTCGAACATTTTTTTGGCCGTATTTGTTTAATAACTGAAAACCTCGGAAATATACGCCGGGGATATCCTTCATCTGGGTACCATCCCCGGCCGCATATTCGTATCCCCTGTCGATTAGAGTCGGTTTTGTCCTTCTGGGTGAAACATCTTCAATCCTTAATTCTACTGGACTATTTCAGTGTAAGAGTTCAACACCTTAAAATCTAAAACTATTGAAATTATATTGGCGGCCGACTACTAGCCTGCGGTAAAATTATTAGAAAACTTTAATTGTTTATCTTTCAACCTTGAGTCTTCCTTTATATGTAGGTATATAGGTATTTGCTTTATTAATTTATTATGCGTTATGCCCTAGTGAGAATAAAATTAACATTATTTTACTTATTGTCCCAGAGTAACAGGGACCTTGATCAAATAAGGTCAAAGATTTAAATCCAAATGTTAGGCAACACAAACAATTAGGATACCTATAAATGTGATTGACCGAATTACTTTGACATAAAAACAATTACCGATTCTCACTTCCTTTGTTTTTTGATTTATTACATCTGACGATGATATTTTTTGATTTACATTCATAAATAGAAGTGGCCACGTCATGATATTAAATTTGAAATAATTAGTACCATTTTCAGGGTCAGCGTGTAATAGATTATAATGTAATCATTTGAGAGTACCTGTTAGATCAGCCCAGTGGCGTAACATAAAGATATAGCAAGGCAGCTTTATTGATCAAGTAATCGCTCGACATTTAAATGGAATTGGTGTTGTCAAAATTTCTCTGTGTGAAACACAAAGTGACGCATTAAATTAGGAGGATTTTAAACATGTTCGCAAAATTTGGAAAACCAGCTGATGCATTTTTGAATGCATCAATCACTTGCAAGGCTCTCTGAATAGCCTGTTTGTGATTATAGTCCGTATACACTAAGACACTTATAAACACTTCACTCGAATACCAACACTCGACGCGCGTTTTGCCAATCACATTAGAATCATCGGGAGACGATTGAAACTGATATCTCCCGATGATTCCAACGTGGTTGGCGAAATGCGCGTTCAATGTTAGTATTCGAGTGTTGTATTCGTGTGTTTTGGTGTTTGTTTGAATACTTCAGAGGCAACTCATTATTACTTCCCAACGGTATTGCGTACACCTGCACCATACATAGTAAGGCTATAATGGTAGGTATGATAGTTGCATAATGGAGAATAGGTTCCGATCGGAGCAGCATTTGTAAAACATCCGGATAGTTTAACTCGTTTGACGAGTTATACCTAAGCAGTGCGAGTAAGTTTAACTACTCGAGTTAACGGGTGTTCGGACTGAATAACTCATTGATTTCACTGTCGACTGTATCGGCTTATCCAGCAATTTAATTAATTGATTTCTTATTTAAATAGCATACACTATATGGCATATAATGGACTTAGGTCTGATATGTACATAACTACACCAGGTGTCCCTCAAGGATCAAATCCTGGGCCACTCTTATTTTTATTATTTATTGATGATCTTACTGAAATTGTTGACCATGATAGACGTCTATTTGCAGATTATTTAAAAATTTATTTCTAAATTAACAGCATAATTAAGTGATTGGATTGATAAGTGAATTAACGCAGAACTGTAAAAAATGCATTACTGTTCCAAATTAATTCACTTAAAGATACACCACTCCTTTAAGCTTAAGCTAAATATATTAAAACGTAAAGTAATTAATTACTCGCAAAAGAGAAAAATATATACAATTATACCTTGAACAATTAAATATTAGGTAGAGAATGTTCTACAACAAATCTAGGTATCTGTTTAAAAATAAATTAAATGCTTAACATATAACTAAACTGGGTGTATCATGCACAAATACTTTAATAGATTTCTGTTAATAACGGTGCAGCTTTGATAATGGCATTATTTACATGTACCTTTCAGAGTGGAGTAAGGATCTAATTTGATGATATTCAGTTTATGGAATTTGCCCAAAGAAACTTAGTAGTTATAATTACGAATTACTTTTATCCCGATTGAGCATTAAAGATACGAAGAATTAGAATAGTTTGGATTTCTCCGCAATATATTACTCTATAGTAGTACTACTTTAACTTATTCATTGCAAAGTTCCACAATTAAATATAACTACATGCAAGTGCCGTTCCGTTTCTGTAAAATGAACATAAAGTTGGCACCCAGAGTTTGCACCCCAGATTGACACTAGGTCTGAAACGGCAACGGAACGAGCGGTCGCGCCACCGCTGGCGAAGATTATCTTGTTTCAAGGAGTAGAAGAGGCCTGTCTGGGGTGGAAAGCGGCAACTCGTTGCCGGATCGAATTTTCCGATGTAAAAACATTTTCCGGCTCTGAAATGCACATGCAAAGAGCTACCGCGATTAGGGTTGTGGCAATCATCATGATTCAGTGTAAACTAACCGCTCTCCAATTTTCAGCGCGGCCGCTCAATGCCAAGTCGAGTTATCAGGGGGAAAGAGTTTTCCGACCGTGGTAGGGAAGGGCCAAAAGCTGCCGCGATTTTCTTTCTGTGGATGCTTTTCTTTTAACAATAGGTACCCTTTGACCCACATTCAGCGCGGCAGCTCAACGCCAAGTCGAGATTTCCGCGGCAAAATTGTTTTCCGACCGTTTTCCGCGCTGAAAGTGGATCATAGGGTTCCCATTGGTAAAAGAAAAGCATCCACAGAGAGAAAATCGCGGCAGCTCGTTGCCCTTTTCCTCCCGGAAAACTCGACTTGGCGTTGAGCTGCCGCGCTGAAAATGGGCCAAGAGATACCTATTGTTAAAAGAAAAGCATCCACAGAGAGAAAATCGCGGCAGCTCGTGGCCCTGCCCTTCCACGGTCGGAAAACTCTTCTTCCCTCCGGAAAGCTCGATTTGGCATTGAGCTGCCACGCTGAAAATAGGTCAAAAGCTACCCATGGGTAACAGAGAAGCATCCACAGAGAGAAAATCGCGGCAGCTCTTGGCTCTTCCTTTCCACGGTCGGAAAACTCTTTCCCCCGGAAAACTCGACTTTGCATTGAGCTGCCGCGCTGAAAATTGGAGGGCGGTTAGTTTACACCAAATAATGATGATTGCCACAACCCGAATCGCGGCAGCTCTTTGCATGTGCATTTCAGAGTCGGGAAATTTTTTTACATCGGAAAATTCGATCCGGTAACGAGCTGCCGCTTTCCACCCCCGACAGGCCTCTTCTACTCCTTGGAACAAGATAGTCCCCGCCAGCGGTGGCGCGGCCGCTCGTTACGTTGCCGTTTCAGACCTAGTGTGAATCTAGGGTGCTAACTCTGGGTGCCAACTTTATGTTCATTTCTGTAAAATAGTAAATGAATATTGTAACAGCCCCCTTTACCGTGTTTACATTAAACGGAGGGTTGTCACTTTTATTGATTATATTCACGAACTAATTTGCCCCTTTCATAATTAGTCAATTTATTCTATATGATGTTACCAAGGAATGATTGACACTCTACACGGGGTCTTCCTCAAAATCTATACTCACAGCCGTTTTGAATATTGTACCACGTATTATCTAGATGAATTAAGAACGTTTATATATGTGGGTGCACTTTGATATGTTACAGGTCAAAAACTTACCCCTTTTTCCTCGTTAGGCCTGTTGATTTACCACGGTGATCTAAGTTTTATGACTAGGATTTCACTAGTTAGCAAGTAAATAAAACACGAATTTTCAACCACACTTAAAAACTATATTTACAAGAAACACGAAAATAATCACAAAGAAGAAAAGGATATTTAAAAATTAACGAAGATAATAAAAATGGACCGTAGTCCCGTACTTAAGCAAAAACATTAATCAGTTAATGATAAATTCATTTACAATAAAACACAAACTGATCACCTGAGGGGTAGAAAAGTAACGGCACACTTAACGAACATGAAGTTCATTATTTCTAAAAACTAGTTACTAAGACGTTAGTTGCCAGCGACAATTCGAATGGGTTAAATTTCCAAGTAAATTTAATACAAACAATAAGTTAACTTTTAGTACAAAATCTCAAAATCAAATATAGGCGGTGACACCAAAAATTACTACGCTGAAAGTATGACACTGTTACACCAGCGAAGCTAAACGAAAAGTGCTCTTTTTCCTGACGGAATCAACCTAGTTAATTTTTGAGTTGGGAGGCGTTATCCACTCACAGACGCCTAGACCAATGAATGCAAATCCACCCCTTTTTAGTGCACTTATGCCATCCGGAAGCTTGCGTCCTCTACAGTAGAAATTATGGACCAGAATAGTAACTCGCTCGACAACTGGCATCATCCACAATACAGTATGGCCAAAATGGTTTCCCTTGTGTATAAAACATCCTTTTAATAACAATTTAACTGTTCTATGTCTACAGCTAGCAAATTATTCCGGTCTGGTGAAAAAACCTTTTTTGTGTTAAAATTCCTTCTGATTTACAAAATATAGAAAGGGAAAAACCAGACCGGTCGTCTGTCTATTGTACAATAAAATTTGGGAGAATCTTCGGACCAATCATAGCATTTATGATTCTGCCGGTACCCTAACTAATTTAGATATTCCCTTGTTTTACCCCGTTCTCGATTAGTGAGCTCGCGTTTCTGACATTTCTAATAAAACGGTTTGATAATTAATGGGACTGGCACTTCTCATGCTCTTGGCTTTATTGGTTCATAGGAGGCTTTTTTCTGGTAATAAAATATTTTCGATTTAGAAAATATACTACAGAATATTTTATAGTTATTGGCGAAAAGTTTTTGTATTTGGCACGAACAGTTGTTAAATTATAAACTTATACAAGCTTGTTCACTTCTAAAAACTCTCTAATATTACATTGAGCCGACATCTTTATCCTCTTTTTTAGGGCCTGTGAACTCGCATCCTAACTTTCTCGAAACATCGCGTATTTTATGAAAAACGGAAAATAATTTTAATTTCTTTAGTCTTTTATTGCATCTGTTACGATATATCACGGAAGTTTACGAAAATGTACTTTCTGAATCATTTTCATCTTTCGTATACCCGACTGCAGTTTTCTGATTGGATTAGAAATTCTACGACAAAAATTGCATATTATATTTTGAATTATTAATGCGCCTCAATAATGTGAATCGGATATCCAATAGCATCTTACGAGGACCATCCTGTACTTAGTTATAATAGCCCAGTTCTTAGGGAAGAAGTAGAGACAAAATCTAAGAAAAAATCATCCTTACGTCATTTATTGTTTTGTGATAGTTTTTTACCGTGGGCGGAACATAAAACAAAACATGTTTTTTTTTTGGAAATAATTTTTAAAATACGAAAAACACAAAACTAATGTAGAGGTGAATATTTAGAAGCACAAAATTCTATTAAAAAAATGTCTACAAAAAATTTCGTACATACAACGGTTTTCACGTAAAATAAGACTCAGACTTGTGTATTAACGTGAGTTGTATTTCCTTAATTACAGGAATTAAGTTAGACATTACCATTGTATAATACGGAGTCGGAGTGTCTCAATGACTTTGCAGACTCCGTCGATATTATAGTATAGTATTTCTAGTATTAATTTGGAAATTCACTTTAAAGCATTGCTACCAGGGTAAGTCATTTTAAAGCCTGACGTAATAGAATAAGAGCCGAGGCCGTGCTTGAATATTGCAAACGATATCCGTATAAAAACAGTTCAGCGCGTACCTCAAACGAAAGGAGTCGACTGTTTACCTGGCTCACCATTACAGGCCTTCTGTCTGATTTGATTTATGCCGGTCGCCTAGCCGTAGGTTAAATGATATTTATATTTACTTTTATTGAATCATTTATGAAGTTGTTCATTAAACTAACATTATTTACTATAAATAAATAATGTATTATAAATAAATCGTTTACATCGTGCCTATCAATTAATATAAAGTAGTGAAACAATATTTTCAATAATTATATATATTAGTGGTTTTAAAATGCAATAATTAAAAATTGTGGGTCGACGCTCATGTCTATCGTTATGAAGTATTCCTTTGTCGGTCTTTTTATAAGTTCCAAACTGGCTTTGAGTATCCTATAGGTTAATCAAAATCGAAACAGTGCTTACCTTATTCCTTTCTAGGTGGTTCTATCCCTTTCTCTGTACATTACAAACAGGATATTTCACAATTGAACCTCTCTGAATTTTAGATTGAACTTCTCTGTGTCGAGTAATAAAATACATTATTTCTCAAAACACATAAACAATTATATATACAGAGAAAATGAAACAAAAAATAAACATTTAACAATTAAAAAAATTAACTAACAATAATTACGCCACACGAGAAAATGAAATAGTCCGCAGCAATTTCAAATCTTTAGAGGAATCGCGGGTGAAATACTCTTAGTTAATTACATCACATGAATTTACGTTATAATCGACAACATATTTACATAGACTCTAAAACTGAAAAGAGTTCGCGACTCAAGTATTTATTATCCCCCTGTAGATGCTGACCGAAGAGACGCTAAATCAGAAATGACCCATTTTACCTCTTCGAAAAACGATATATATGTTCAAAGTGGATGGCACATCCTGAAACCTCTACCAATTGAAAACGTTCCCTGCGTTAAACCGTACTAAAAGTTGAATTTGCCTAACGGACCATGGGATTTGCGAAAAATGACTGTGCGCATCACATGATGCCTTGAATAATCCCTAATATTTTATTATTATAATTTGCCCTATCTAACATTTATACCAGTAAGGCAGATGAAAAACCCATTTGCCAATTACTTTTATACGGGAAAAAATCTATCTCTGTGAACCAATTATCTTAGTCCTGAAAATCTACCTTGGCCTTATGGCATCAACCAGGTTGTGAAACATTTGTCTGAATACTCTTGGTTCTTGTAGCAAAACAAATTGTTCAGACAAAATAATTTAGACAGTTATTTATTCCTTCCATGATAGTTTTTTTTAATGAGTCGACCCTCAATAAACTACAAAATTCAAAAGAACAGAATAAGCTAGTTAAAAACTAAGAAAATTATTTTCTATTTCAGGAATTGGTACAAAATACCAAAGGGATTCTTCAGGCTGTGTTTTATTTTATTGAATAATGTATATTGTATTCCTACGTATGTTGTATGGATGTTTTTATTATCACCTCTTAGAAAAGTTAACCCAGACGTTTACTGGAGGATAGAAGGTTATTTTTTCCATTGGTTATTAGCCATGGTATCGCTGTGGAGCTACTCGGCGGGTTATGATGGTGAGTGTACTATTTTTTTTTAACGTAATGGATAAAAGTTATAGGATAATAAAAGAATGAAAGTATTGTCGGAATGAGACAAAAAAGAATAGCAAGAATAGCGCTATAATAAACTGACTGTTCTCACTAAAGCCACACATTATGGTACATGGGGCACGAAAGTATACAGACTGTCTATTTTACGAGGGCCACACCAAATATCTCGCTTAATATCTATTGTAGAAGAATAAAGTTTTAGAAACAGTTATCCCATTTTTTGTGAGCTATATTTTAGTAAAAAGAAATTTGAAATCCATAGCCTACTTTATGAGATATATTACAAAAACCTGAAAAATAGGAAAACCACAAACGGTTATAGCTTCCTTATTTGAGAAGATACGAAAAAAGTTAAAGGAATGAAAGTTGACGGCAAAGACAATAAGAATAATAACGTGTAACAAAAAAATCGAAAAATGCAGTTGGCTTTGACATACGCTATTGTGCAAAAATGAAAAATACATATTTCAAAGTAGGCCATAACGCCATTAATTCCGTTATTTTTTTCTCATTCCAACGATATAAAACATGTCACAGAAATTTTAACCGATAGTGTCAATATTTAATATTTTACGAATACCACAATTCATATAATTGAATCGTAACAATCAGCTGTGCCATAATTAGTGAAAAACAATGTATACAGTTATTAATAAATTTGACAGATTGTCACTGTTGTATGTTGCGTTGTCGAGTTCTAAGACAAATTTTATATCAGTAATTATGGTGTACACCAATTCGCGAAAATAGAACAAATGAACCCAAGAGGGATTTACCTTCGATACAAAGGAATTCACATATAAGGAAAAGTTTGTATAATAACAGCGTAAAGTCATAATATCTAAATCGCTCTCACGTATTGGTGAATTTGTGTGTATCGACGGTAAATCCCTCTTGGGTTCATTTGTTTCATTTTCGCGAATAATAACAAATTCGATATGATTAGCATTTATTGTCAGTGCAATTTTGACGCTGAGATGGCAGTCACGGTTTACGGAAATAGATTTCCAGATGCTCCGCAGCCAAATCGAACTATGTTTAGAAAGTTAGTTCAAAATCTAAAAACGCACGGTTCATTTTCAAAAAAAGTAGTAAGGCGAGCGCATGTTGCGGGTAATGTAAGAAAAGTGAATAGAGTAATGAATTATGTTAACCAAAATGAGGAAACCTCTTTGAGACAAATTCAGAGAAACTGTCGCCTAAAAAAAGACAGTGCAAGAAAAATATTGAAAAAAAAACGGATTTCGATGCTACAAAATGAGGAAAGTTCAACATTTAAATGAGGGAGATAAGCCAAGGAGAGTAAGATTTTGTAGATGGTTATTAAATAAGAAAAGGAATGACGCGCTGATATGTAGCAAAATTCTTTGGTCGGACGAATCAAATTTTTCTAATAATGGATTTTTCAATAGAAATATGCATCATAAGTGGACACGAGAAAATACACATTGGTGCAGAGAGACTGCTTTCCAAGAAAGATTTTCTATGAATGTTTGGTTGGGACTAAAGTAATTGGACCTTATTTTTATGATGGCAAATTAACCGCTCGTAGATACCTTAATTTCCTGCAAAACGAATTTCAAGATTTTCTTTATGAATTAACAGTGGCAGAAAGATTAAATTATTCATATTTTCAACAAGATGGGGCTCCACCTCACATTGCTGTAATATGTACAAATTATTTAAATTAAGTTATGCCAGATAGCTGGATAGGCACCTATGGACCCATTCTATGGCCAGCTCGATCACCAGATATTACTCCCTTGGATTTTTTCGTCTGGGGTTACATTAAAGACAAGGTATTTCAAACTGCCCCTGAAAATATTGAGGACATCAAAACCAGAATTCGAAACGCATGTGAGGCAATTACTCCTGAAATGCTCCAAAATGTAATGCGTGACGTGTCTCGTAGAGCACGTTTATGTGTCAGAATGCATGGTGCACAATTTGAGCATTTGTAGTTAGAAACATAAATACACACAATTTCTTTTCAATATAGTAGTAGGTAGTACTGTTATACATAGTTTTTCGTTTTTTTCTTTGGATGTTCGTTTTGTACTTGTATTTTTATTTATGAGATATTTATTGGTTTGTATTAAATTGTAATAAATAATTACGGAACTATAATTATTATAAAGTGAATTTTTACTATTATGGCACAGCTGATTGTTACGATTCAATTATATGAATTGTGGTATTCGTAAAATATTAAATATTGACACTATCGGTTAAAATTTCTGTGACATGTTTTATATCGTTGGAATGAGAAAAAAATAACGGAATTAATGGCGTCATGGCCTACTTTGAGATATGTATTTTTCATTTTTGCACAATAGCGTATGTCAAAGCCAACTGCATTTTTCGATTTTTTTGTTACACGTTATTATTCTTATTGTCTTTGCCGTCAACTTTCATTCCTTTAACTTTTTTCGTATCTCCTCAAATAAGGAAGCTATAACCGTTTGTGGTTTTCCTATTTTTCAGGTTTTTTTAATATATCTCATAAAGTGGGCTATGGATTTCAAATTTCTTTTTACTGAAATATAGCTCACAAAAAATGGGATAACTGTTTCTAAAACTTTATTCTTCTACAATAGATATTAAGCGAGTTATTTGGTGTGGCCCTCGTAAAATAGACAGTCTGTATAACTAGAGTACCGTGTACTGTACTTTCCTACCTTATTGGTCTTGTTTCTCATATAACATTATTTAGATGCGCTAAGCTGACGAGGAGCAATAATTCCGAAACACGTGTCCGTGGCTGCACTCTTGTTTCTTATTGGGGGATATAGCTCTATTCTTACTTTTATTATAGGATAATATACAGGGCGTTCCTTAATGACATGATAATATCTCAGGGTGTAATTCCTTAGGTCATTTTATGAAGAGTGTTCATATGAACACATGTCCGCAACGGCTTAAATTCTTTGCTACAGGGTGTTGTATTTTAAAATCGTTATTTTTTAAAAAGTACTTTAGATATTATTTTCAATTTTGGTATGTGTTAATATAGTCCAATAATTATAAAGATTTCCATAACAAAAAATGTTATCTGAGATTTTCCTTCAGTAACTGTTAGTGGCGGGATTATGCATCACGAAACCACAAAAATCAGTTCTGGGGGTACCGCGCAATCCCCCCCCAAAAAAAACCACCCCTTCGATGAATAAAGCCTTATTTTACTGATAACTCGTTAATCGTTGAAGATATAAAAAAATTGCTCATCATAAAAAAGAAAGCTCGACTAATTGCCTAAAAAAAGTCCTCTTGTAATTTTCTGGTATATGCCTTGGTTTTCGAGAAACTCGATTTTGAAAAAAATTGCAAAATTTGCATTTTTAATGCCCGCGAATTTTCGTTTATTTGAAATTTTTTGCGCGCGGCCTATAGAAAAAATTGAATTGCTCGAAAACCAAACATGCTAGGAAGGAAAATCAAAATGGGTTTTAAAGGGGATATAAAATACTCTTTTGTGTTTCCATTTTTGATGGCTATTGATATCTATTAGTATATAAAAATAACAATACACCTTTTGATTTTTTTCACTTTTAACTATTCACAGGCCCATAAAAAATAACTGACTTTAATGTAAGTTATAAATGCATTATCTTTTAGTTCAAGATAATACTTCAATGCAGAAAAAGTAGGGAATAAAAATATTCACATTTACAAATTTACCCGCATGTTGAAGTTAGCCGAATTTTGGCGCCAATTTTTTATGGTTTCCTAAAAATAAAAAAAGACCTAGACATCTTGAAAACTTAGCTTAAACATTTTTGTTTCAGTTTATATATCATATAACTATTGTTTCTAATCGTTTAATAGTTAAAAATTTGTTTTAAAAAAATGTCATCAAAAAATTGAATATGCAGCCTTTTTTGGATTTTTTTTTGGCTAACTTTAACATGCTGCTAAATTTGTAAATGTGATTAATTTTATTCCTAACTTTTTCTGCATTGAAGTACAACCTTGAACTAAAAGATAATGCATTTATAACTTATATTATAGTCAGTTATTTTTTATGGGCCTGTGAATAGTTGAATGCACCGAAAATCAAGAGATAATATATTATATTGTTATTTTTATATACTAATAAATATTAATAGCCAGCAAAGATGGCAACACAAGGCGGTGTTTTATATACCCTTTAAAACCCATTTTGATTTTTCTTCCTCGCTTGCTTGGTTTTCGAGCAATTCAATTAGTCAAGCTTTATTTTTTATGTTGAGCAATTTTTTTATAACTTCAACGGTTAACGAGTTTTCAGTAAAATAAGGCTTTTTTCGCCGAAGGGGTGGTTTTTTTTGGGGGATTGCGCGGCACCCCCAGAACTGGTTTTTGTGATGTTTAATCCTCGCACTAACAGTTACGGAAGGGAAATCCAAAATAACATTTTTTGCGAGCTTCTGGTGTATTTTTTACTTTACCGACTGAACGATACTGACAAGCTTATAATTTGTCAAAATGACAACTGACAATTTGAAGTGATTGAAAATAATAATAATAATAATATTAAAAACGAAACGTTTAAAATGACAGATAATCCGTAAGTGAGTGCTATGACAGTCAATTACATAAGTAGAAGGTATTCCTCAATAGAATAAAAGCAGTGTCGCGGAATAAATTGTTTGATTTTTGCTTTGAGGGCAATTTGATTTCATTCTTTGATTTGCAGAGGTAGATGGTTATAAAGGTTTAAATTGATAGAGTTTTTAACACTTGTTAACCTGTATCGAGCGTGCTTTAGTAGTTCTGCAGAACGAGTGGTATGTTCGTGGTAGACAGAATGAGTAGAAAAGTTGCAGGCATCCTGTTGGGGTTATTAAGTTGGGTAACCCCGTATAAAATGTATAAACACTTTACTAGTTTTTAATGTAATTGCGAAGGACCATGGACTGATGTATGTAAAACAGCAAAACTTTAACTTAACTAATATATTTTCAAACACTTCAATAAAAATAACATAATGGATTGTTAGAATAGAACGATGCTTGCAGCTAGGCTGCTGTGTTGATAATGAATTATAATTTTACAGTTTTGCAAGGCCTGCCCTTCCTAATTACCAATACTAAGAAAACCCAGGCCATAAATAAGAGTTTATCTACAATAATTTTAATTTGAAACGAGACCCTTCTTAGAAGTAGGTAAATTAAATATTAAGTACAATAATAAATACTGCAATTAAGTTAGTTTATTCAGGAAATGGTAAATACAAATACCAAGATATTATATGTAATACTCAACACATCCCTATGGATTTCTATCAGACTAAAATATATATAAGTAGAGAGAAAAATCGTAATACCTTGCTCAATAAATGTAGGTTGACAATGTTCTCTGAAATTTACGTTTACGAGAATTCTTACAATTTTCTTTCGTAGACGAAAAACTTTTAATGAATGGTGCGAATTTCCCCACAGAACGACTCTACGGGTGGAAGAGAGAAAAAAATAAGTATTTTTTAGTATATTAAAATCAATAAAATCTTTTATGTTTCTGAGAAGAAAAATAGTGTTGGCAAGTGTCAAATTTAAATGTTCAATATGTTTTGACCAGCTAAGGTTATCGTCCAGATAAATCCATAAAAGTTTCACATACTCAGCCTTAGTTACACATTTATCGGAGCACATAATAAGTTTTTGGGTTTTTTCTTGGTTTAGTTTTAGTTTATTTGATGTAAACCAATTTTGAGCCAATTTTACGCTATTAGAGGAATTTTCAGTTAAGTTGAACCTGAGCAGGGGAGAGTGGTGTCATCAGCGAACATGATGGGCTTATTAGGTTTTATACATTGAGAGAAATCGTTTACATAAATTATAAACAATAGAGGTCCCAAAACGGATCCTTGAGGTACTCCATGTATGACGTTTACAAAAACCTAATTCCCGTTATTTATTGACATACATTATTTTCGGTTTGATAAATATGACTCAAGAAGGGTAAGTGGTAGTCATCTAATACCACATAAAATATATTTTTTTAAAATTATTATTGCCTTATGTATTTTAACGTCGCGTCGGCGAAGTTTAGTTAATGCTACTCTACCACTTAACCAGGACGGCGAAATGAGATACGGATAAATATGTACATTATTGTTCAAGTTATCATCAATTGTTTAAAAATGACGTCCCTAAATTATCTTTGTTTTGAGACTTGGCACATTGACCAAAAAGTTTCACACAAATCTAGTATTCTTCACAATTTCATTGTCAAGAGTTTGTTTCTCTTTCTTTATTATTACGCCAAAAATATTTAGCAAAACTGCGGAAAGACACGATTTTGAATATTCTTTTGTTTACACAAAAGCTTTCCACCACGCGGACTTAATCGGATGAACAAAATACATGAACAAAATACAAGGCACATGCAAGATTTGATAATACCGAAACACAAATCCTCTGCTTACCAAAAGTCATTCACATATAATGCAATCCATATGTGTAACAGGCTGGATCCAAACATTAAAAATTTATCTGCAAAAACATTTAATTGTAAAATAAAAAGTATGCTGCTTGCCGCTCAAAATGTTGCCTCCTAAATCAGCGGTATCCTTTCCTGCATGCACCTTCTTAAAAACGTCTCCTTTTATTCATTTGTTCTCTTTCTTACTCTCATTGTACTTAGTTTAAGTTGTAAATTATATCCTCTTTTTGTCAGGGCCATTGGAAGAGCACCATCTAGGTGAAATGGTACCTATTTACCGTGTATGTTTTATTTGTATGGTGAATAAAGATATTATTATTATTATTAATCCGAAACTCTTTACTACACTTTTTGTAATGTTGTCAACAAATTCCAACAAAAAAAATAGTAAGACAATTCCTTTTTAGGCAATTTAGACCCTTAGTTTTATTCCACTATGAAGGTTAAGCTTTATGTCTAGAGGCACGTTTTAAAAATAAGGGGCCTCCGTTTTTCCCCCCGGGCCAATATTTTCTCCCCACGACCCTGATTGTATCTAACATACCTATATGAATTTATTTAAGGTTAGCTGTTTTAGTTGAGACACTGTATAAGTCGGCTTGTCCCATTTTATGCCTACTGTGCTGATAGAATGTCGAGAGACGCTTTGTGTGTAAGAAAATCAATATTTTAAATAATATTAATGGTGTTGACTTTGAGTAGATAAGTCGATGGATATTAGATAAATTTGTACACAAGAATCAGCTCTAAATATAGAGGAAATGATCGATAGGTTGTGTTGGGTTGGATAAAGGCCCCAATGAAAGTTCTGTAGGTGTTTAGTTTGTATCCAATAGAAGCAACTCGAAAATGTTATAGAATTTTTTACGGTTCAGTCAATATCTAAAAAAAAGACCAAGAAAGTGCGCGCCCCCTATTTATTTTGCTAAATAACTTCAAACACGTTATATAAAAACTTTCAAGTTAGCTGATCATATTTTTATGCAAAATATCACAGATAATTGCAAAAAGTAGAAAATTATACCCGATGATAATAATTATTCTCTTCACAATAGGTTTCCCTTGTAGTTTAGTTACTATTGTTGCTACATGTTATCGTCTCCATTGTTCTTATGCAGTTTCTATTATGTGAAAAATATGCATTCAATTATTATTACTATAGAGACATAGTAGAAAACAATTCGTAATGGGTCAAAATATGGTCACAAATTGCACAGATATGTTTTTAACATCCCTTTATTAGCTTGACCTGAAACTAGTAAGGCAATCTTGCAACTCAATTTTCATACTACCAGATGTCGTATTGGCTTGAAATTTTGCATGTGTATATTAGTCCAGTAATTATATGTTAATATAAAGCGTGGGGCACTCCATGTCAAAATTTGCAAACAACATATAAATGAATATAAAAAATTATTGTAAATCTTCAATTAACATATTCTTATTACTTCAATTACGAGAGAGATATATATAGCAAACAACATATCACATTATCTCCTAAAAATGCGATGAAACTAAATTAAATAAAATGCTACATAATTTCTTAATAAATTTCTCTCTTTAGTTTATGGCTGCTAGTGTAACATACATAGTGTGATTTTTAATTTAATGTTAAAGATTATTGCAGGCAACGATTTTTATAATTAAACTAGAGACCATTTTATGGCTATTTGCATTGTTATTATGTTTCTAGTTGGTGTATAATAATTGAAACAATTATTTCTTGAGCAATTTGATCTTAAATAATTGCTGTAAATCAAATTTCTGTATAACTGTATTGACAACATGTAATGCAATAATAAAAAATATTCAAAGACGATAATGTACAAAATCAGTAGGTGGTTTTCACTTAACAGTTTATTTTAAATGTTTACTACTTATTATAGTTACTATAGTAAGCTTGATGGTAGTTAGTATCCATTGCAAATAAATCAGAATATTCAGAAGTTTATTTTTAGTTGCTCATCAATGATTGTGTTAAGCTTACAGTGTCATGCTTAGTGCAAATGAAACACATATAAAATGTATCTTTTGGCTTCCCTTTACCTAGCAAAGGGAGACCAAAAGATAGATTTTATATCAGCAATATAAAATTTTTGCACCAAATTTTTCTTTAGATGATCTCTGTATGGGTTGGTATTCTACGTATTTTCCACGGCTTCATATTCTAGAAAAAAAATGTTTATTATATTATAAGGCAACTAAAAACAGAATAATGTTGTGAAAACCCTTAAGACCTAAAACTTTAATTATAAAAATCACACCACCTATGTTATACTAACAGCCACAAACCAAAGAATGATATTTATTATGCTCACGCCCTCGGGAACAACAGAAATAATAATAATAAAATGCCTTTATTTCCCATAGAAAGAAGAATTTTTATAAGAGAGATATATACATAAAAGTAACAATGGGTAACACAGGGGGAAGTTCCCTCTACCGTAACTGATGGTGCCAGCATGTCAATACATCAGTTGCTATATATCTAGTCAAAGCAATGTCTACATCCCATGCCAACAGGTACTGGAGAAGTATAATTATTATCTAAGAAAGAAAATAGCAAATAACAAACAATTAGAGTATAAACATTTTATTTAATTTGGCTATAAAATACTGTTCTTTTCCTGATACCTGGAAGTATGTCCGGTTTATAAAAAGGGCAACAAAAATGATATAACGAATTTCCGACAAATCACTATCATTTGTAACTTTGGCAAATCTTTTGAAATTTTGCTGCATAATTGCATATAACCGCATGTCAAAAATAGTATCTCCTCTCAGCAGCATGGATTTATGAAAGGTCGATCTACAACCACCAATTTAATATGTGCTACTCAATATATATCTGAGTCCATTGAGATGAAAGTTCAAACAGATGTAATATATGTTGATATCACAAAAGCATTCGACACGCTTAATCATAACATTCTTATTAAAAAACTATCCAACATTGGAATGTCACCGAATCTTACACATTTTTTAAAATTATAGAAAACAATACGTCGCGTTTAATGAATTTAGGTCTACTGATTACTTTTCTTGTTCTGGTGTACCTCAGGGATCTGTTCTTGGGCCACTGTTGTTTAATATATTCATCAATGATATAGCATATGAACTAGATGTTCATTTTTTAATGTACGCATTTGATCTTGAGCTACTACATAGAAACTCTAACATAAATGACTGCAGTGAATTACAAAATAATATATCTAAACTCAGCGCTTGGTGTACCGAGAACAGTCTCACATTAAACATGCAAAAATGTAAGGTAATGACATTTTCTACGAAAGATGTTAATTTTACATTTAACTACTCTCTAGAAAACGAACCATTAACTCGACCGTCCTTGTTTAAAGACTGTAATTTTTGACAAAAAGTCAGCTTTGTCAATCATATAGACACGTTAATTTGCGACGTAAATAGAACACTTGGTTTTATTATACGCAATGGGCGTGATTTCTCAAATATCTCAACGTTAAAACTGTTATATATTTCTTTTTTGCGATCTAAACTAGAGTATGCGTCTCTTGTTTGGCAGCCCTGCTATCCTTAACACACATTGTCTTAAATTAGAAAATGTGCAACGCCACTTTCTTAAATTTCTATATCTAAAATTTCACGGTATATATCCACCAATTGTTTTTCCACAAAGCGATTTACTTCAAATGTTTTCAATGCGTATCCTATCTGAAAGACCCAACGACTTTGCCATAAATTTCTTAAAAAAGATGATTCATTATGATATTGACTGTAGTGAGATACTCCAGAGACTTAATTTCCATATTCCGCGAATAAATTCAAGACAAAACCAAACTTTCTACCTTGCTATAGCCCGGACTAATACTTTAAAGTTCTCACCAATCTACAGTATGTGCTCTAGCTATAACCACAGCCAGCGTGATATCGACATATTTAATAAATAGGAGATTCTGTCTAAATCATATATGTATTTTTTTCTATCTTTTTATTGTAAATAAATTCAACTCTCTGTTCTTTCTAATATTTATATTTTCTATTGTTTACTGAAATGTACGCTAGTAAATTTAAGTAATTTTTGTATGATGTATGTGTTGTTTCCCATCTTGCAAATGGTCTTGTACTGTTAGATGCTGTATGAATAAAAAAAATAAAAAAAATATATATAATAATATACCTCAACAAGAAACGAAATGGTTATATAAGGTTATACATTTAAACTATAATTTGGCCCTCCAAAAAGCATCTACATGTGTGTTATTTAAATCTTTCGTTTCCACATATTTTAAACAAAACTCGCGATCTAATTTTTGCAGGTATAATTTCCAATATAAGATCCTAATATGCCAGTTGGGTCTACAAAAATAATTTATAAAACGAAATTACCGAATGCTTTTGGCTTTGAAAACCATATTTCCTAATTAAGGAAAGTAAGTGTCAAAGTAAATAATATAATATATTAATTAGATCTATAATTTTTTAAGATTAACCCAAATGCCCCAGTTTGGTAAATCAAAATTTAACCTATCAGTGAACAACATTCTTGTGTGTGAATTCAGTCTTATACCGGTTGCGGTTGCCCTTGAGATCTGTACTTCATTTTTTAAGATAAAAATTTTAAATTCGTTTAGGTATAAGATACTTGGCTTAAGAATATATTTTTTAACCTAACCAGTCCCACAAATACACTTCCGGTTCAACTAGAAGTATTACTAACTTTTTTATTTTAAATATCGCCCTGTAACCAAAACGAGGTTTTACCTTCGAAGACTAATAAAAATCAGTGATCATCTTGATAAATTTTTAATTGTAATTTAGACTTGTAAGTTGATGGTAATATTTCCAAAGTACACATAAGTATATTCGCTTTTAGAGTGATCACCGTAAATGTGGCAAAGTAAACTATGGGGGAGGGAGGGTCCACAAAAAGTGAACATTCTCAGTAAATCAACAAAATATATTTTTAAGAAAGTGTAATGCAGTGCAATAAAATACTTCCTATAATAAAATGATTTTTAAATTCTAAAAAACGCTATAAATAATTATTTTTTCTTGAGAACTTCATTAAATCCGTAACTCTCGAGCTGATGCTGTGCAGCTGCTTTGTATGCTCTACATTTCTTATACTTGAAATCATGGAACGTGGAAGGGGACAGGCACCCCCTCAAATAAAGTAAAACAAGCCTTCTCTTTCACAAAAAGTTGTAAAAAAAAACTACCAACAAACCCTCGTTGGACAAGAACAATCATATGTCACCCCAATGCGCGTCAAATCTTACTATTTTCACGTTGCGGGAGAGATTTTTTTAAGGGTAACAAACGCGTATAACTCTTCAGGGATTGAATATTTTTTGTAAAACTTTTCGTGGCTCATGGAAAAACTTGTTAACTTTCATTTGCACCAAACCTTGTGTTCAAAACGTCGTTAATAAACAAATTAGAGCCTGTCACGCAATATCACTTTTATTTCCGGTTGCGGTTATCCAATCAAGTTCTTTCTGGTCTCAAAATTTTCCTTTTTCCAAGCACTTTCATATGCACAAAACCCCATTTCGATTACCCAGAGCCGAGATATTCCATTTGTTAATTTGAAATTTAAACTTTAAATAAACGAAAGCAAAAAGTTGAATTCGTGCAGGCTTCCATGGGGGTTATGCCTGACATCAATATTTATCGTTTAAAGTTGGTTTGAAGTCAATCAAACTTTCGAAAAAAAGTTATTTGCTAATTAACAAATTATGCCAATTGTTTAAACAATCAAAAAGTATTGAAGATATCGGGTCAAAAAAATACGGTAAATTCTTTAGTATAAAAGGCATGTATTTTGAAAAAAGCAATATCCTGACCTCATTCGTTTCGGAGTAATCAATTTGTTAATTAAGACATTTATTTTGGCTAACAATGAACGGGTTGACAAAATGAGTTGTGCCTGGCGCCAAACGACGCTTATTGATTGAATCAAGATTTTCTCGGGTCCGTCAAACCGTTTTCATTTTATTAAATTAAAACGAAAAAAATTTTGTTTAAACAATTATTTGACCATGAATCTCGCGATTTAGGAAAATTTTTTATAAGAAAATCTTGTTCAGCGGAATTTTTCCTATGAGAATTCATGGCTAACTCAAATGGTATAGTAAATTTTTGGAAAAAATCCCAGGCAGACTCGCCTATAAAGGAGGTCTAATAAATGTTACAAAGTGTTTCAAAGCTGGAAGGAGTGTATCAAAAATAACCCATTTTTGCGAATATATTTGTTAAATGATCCTGTGAAGCAGGAAATACAGGCTGAAGGACCCCGGTAGATAGCCGATTCTCTCTTATATATTCAATAAAGAACTTTTATTATTATTATTATTATTTGTTAAATGGCCCCTATGTGATATCAGTATAATGTTGATCTAATAACCACAGAACAACTTCTTTATTTTGAGATAATGTTTTTAAAATAATGCATTTTTTTCCAGTTGTAGAAGTAGGAGATGATATAACGGAGTGTTTAGAAGATAGAACGCTCATAATAGCCAATCACCAATCCACGGCGGATGTGCCTTTACTATTCGCTTGTTTTAATCCGAAAAAACAAGTGCTGCCCAATATTATGTGGATTATGGATAGTTTATTTCAGTATACGAATTTCGGAATAGTCAGCGTATTACATAAGGACTTTTTTATCATGTCGGTGAGTTGAGAAAATTATTATTACTAATTGACTATAATATGGAGTATTATCGAGGCAGAAGATCATTTGCTTCCGTGTTTTCTCCTTGTACCCCCAAGGAACAGAGCGAATATGCGATGTATTTTTGAATACCTGTGTTCCAACTTTATATTATATTGTTTGTGCCGTCCTTTAATTAATTATTTCGTTAAAATGTGTAATTTATGTTCCGTTAATAAACTCCTGTGGTTATAGGCAACACAACTAACGAGTTAATGTATTGATGGCAAAGTAAATAATTTTTATGGTCATTTTGGTTTGAGAAAAGGAACACAAAAATATGCACTGCTGATCGACAGACATATATAGTTATATTAAGAAAGTAAAATAGTGTAGATAGAATTTCATTTTTAAATTAAGTAAAAGCATTTTCTTAAATTTACTTTGGTTCTAAAAATATAAATTTAATATAGTAATTCCATTTGCATTGTGATATAGTTACTTTGGGTAACGTATTTCCGTCTTCCGTTTGACCTTAAGATCCTTTACCTAATTTTTTTTACATCTCCCGGTAATTGTGTAATGTTCCAGCAACAAGGAATAAATCGATGAGTTTTTAGATTATTAGCATTTCTCGTTACATTTTTAGATATGTAGAATTTACAGTTCAAATTAATAATAATTTTAGCCTTATACCAAACATTATATTGAATACTTTTGTGGAAACTTTGAATCATCGACTTTTTGTCCATGTTTTAATAATTGTAACCACAACCTTCTCAGTTGGCTACTAAGAAAATCCAATTGACTGTAGCAATCAGTTAGCTGGTTGAAGTAGTTAGTTGGTTGAAGGTTCGGTGTGTGTAAAATTGTTTTAATTGTCAGATTATTAACAAAAACCTTTAGGGCGCCAGCGTATTCAACTGTTAATCTAATAAATAAATCACTAATATTTTTGCAACAGAATTAGGAAACAGTCAAACAAACAAATGCAAACAATAATATATTAACAATAAAGTTAAAATTTACAGTCTTTGCATGATGCATATTAATGAAAAATGTTCTAAAATTTACTGCAGTAAAAATATTTAAGTAAAACAGTAATAATTGTATTAAAAGAAAAAAAAAATTAATTTGAAAATGAAAATTGTAAAATTGAAAAGATCAATTGGTTTACAACAATTTTCTTGTTACCAAGAAAAGCTACAATGATAGGTAATTGCTTACATAACTTTGGGCAACAAGTGCGGAGTTCCAATGTGTTCCTGAAGATGGCCACAGGTACCTGGGATTGAGGACTTATATATGTTTTGCTGGGTCAACAAGGAAGTTCCAGGATGACACGAAGTTGAAAATCTTCAGCCGATTATAATTCTTGTCCAGCCACTAGCAAAACTACCATGTGGTTGATCCAGGAACCAGTTGATACAAAGTGAAATTACAAAGTAGAAAGAAAACTAATGATTTAAATTTGAAATGACCAAATAAATTACTAATTGACTTTAAAACTTATTAAAAAGAATTTTAAAAAATGATTACCATTGGTTTAGCCAAGGTCACAAATTTTATAAAAACCACAAAAAAATTTAGAATTTGTAAAATTTAAGCACTGAATTAAGATGAAAATGGTTGAGGACCAATGAAAAAAAAACTCTACTACTAAATCATCAAAAAAATTCTCTGAATTCGACGATATTGCTAAATATTATAATAAAAGTAGAAACTATTAATTACTTGTGCCTCAATAAAACTGATATTAAGATAGGAAAACAAGAAATAATAAAAGATAAAATTTTGGAGATGGTCTCCCGTACTATTACAAAATTAAATTTAAATGGATTAACTTTACATCTCGTATTTTCATAAATTCAATAATATACAATTAGTATACTAGTTGTGAAATGAGACTATCTAACAGAGAATTCTAGAATGAGCCCAAATACAAAAAATATGTATAAGTATATACAGACTGTCTATTTTACGAGGGCCACACCAAATATCTCACTTAATATCTATTGTAGAAGAATAAAGTTTTAGAAACAGTTATCCCATTTTTTGTGAGCTATATTTCAGTAAAAAGAAATTTGAAATCCATAGCCTACTTTATGAGATATATTACAAAAACCTGAAAAATAGGAAAACCACAAACGGTTATAGCTTCCTTATTTGAGGAGATACGAAAAAAGTTAAAGGAATGAAAGTTGACGGCAAAGACAATAAGAATAATAACGTGTAACAAAAAAAATCGAAAAATGCAGTTGGCTTTGACATACGCTATTGTGCAAAAATGAAAAATACATATCTCAAAGTAGGCCATGACGCCATTAATTCCGTTATTTTTTTCTCATTCCAACGATATAAAACATGTCACAGAAATTTTAACCGATAGTGTCAATATTTAATATTTTACGAATACCACAATTCATATAATTGAATCGTAACAATCAGCTGTGCCATAATAGTAAAAATTCACTTTATAATCATTATAATTCCGTAATTATTTATTACAATTTAATACAAACCAATAAATATCTCATAAATAAAAATACAAGTACAAAACGAACATCCAAAGAAAAAAACGAAAAACTATGTATAACAGTACTACCTACTACTATATTGAAAAGAAATTGTGTGTATTTATTTTTCTAACTACAAATGCTCAAATTGTGCACCATGCATTCTGACACATAAACGTGCTCTACGAGACACATCACGCATTACAATTTGGAGCATTTCAGGAGTAATTGCCTCACATGCGTTTCGAATTCTGGTTTTGATGTCCTCAATATTTTCAGGGGCAGTTTGAAATACCTTGTCTTTAATGTAACCCCAGACGAAAAAATCCAAGGGAGTAATATCTGGTGATCGAGCTGGCCATAGAATGGGTCCATAGGTGCCTATCCAGCTATCTGACATAACTTGATTTAAATAATTTGTACATATTACAGCAGTGTGAGGTGGAGCCCCATCTTGTTGAAAATATGAATAATTTAATCTTTCTGCCACTGTTAATTCATAAAGAAAATCTTGAAATTCGTTTTGCAGGAAATTAAGGTATCTACGAGCGGTTAATTTGCCATCATAAAAATAAGGTCCAATTACTTTAGTCCCTAAAAGACCCAACCAAACATTCGTAGAAAATCTTTCTTGGAAAGCAGTCTCTCTGCACCAATGTGTATTTTCTCGTGTCCACTTATAATGCATATTTCTATTGAAAAATCCATTATTAGAAAAATTTGATTCGTCCGACCAAAGAATTTTGCTACATATCAGCGCGTCATTCCTTTTCTTATTTAATAACCATCTACAAAATCTTACTCTCCTTGGCTTATCTCCCTCATTTAAATGTTGAACTTTCCTCATTTTATAGCATCGAAATCCGTTTTTTTTTCAATATTTTTCTTGCACTGCCTTTTTTTATGCGACAGAAAGAGGTTTCCTCATTTTGGTTAACATAATTCATTACTCTATTCACTTTTCTTACATTATCCGCAACATGCGCTCGCCTTACTACTTTTTTTGAAAATGAACCGTGCATTTTTAGATTTTGAACTAACTTCCTAAACATAGTTCGATTTGGCTGCGGAGCATCTGGAAATCTATCTCCGTAAACCGTGACTGCCATCTCAGCGTCAAAATTGCACTGACAATAAATGCTAATCATATCGAATTTGTTATTATTGGTGTACACCATAATTACTGATATAAAATTTGTCTTAGAACTCGACAACGCAACATACAACATACAACAGTGACAATCTGTCAAATTTATTAATAACTGTATACATTGTTTTTCACTAATTATGGCACAGCTGATTGTTAAGATTCAATTATATGAATTGTGGTATTCGCAAAATATTAAATATTGACACTATCAGTTAAAATTTCTGTTACATGTTTTATATCGTTGGAATGAGAAAAAAATAACGGAATTAATGGCGCCATGGCCTACTTTGAGATATGTATTTTTCATTTTTGCACAATAGCGTGTATCAAAGCCAACTGCATTTTTCGATTTTTTGTTACACGTTATTATTCTTATTGTCTTTGCCGTCAACTTTCATTCCTTTAACTTTTTTCGTATCTCCTCAAATAAGGAAGCTATAACCGTTTGTGGTTTTCCTATTTTTCAGATTTTTGTAATATATCTCATAAAGTAGGCTATGGATTTCAAATTTCTTTTTACTGAAATATAGCTCACAAAAAATGGGATAACTGTTTCTAAAACTTTATTCTTCTACAATATATATTAAGCGAGATATTTGGTGTGGCCCTCGTAAAATAGACAGTCTGTATATGATTAAACTACTGGCAAAATTGATAATATAATCGGATTCCTATCCGCAGCATCTAAACACAAAATATCCAGCAGTAATTGTCCAAAACAATAATGAAATAAATTACCTCTGAGGTAATCAACTAACAAGCGGTTTCTATTGATCATGAGGTTAACCTTAAATGTGGTACAATAACTCAACTAAATGCTAGCTTGAAATTCAATATTAACCCAAAATAACTACGTTATCTTGATGCAATAATAATTGAAAAATAAAAATAAAAATTTCACCAAAAGATGGCTCTAATAATTCCAAATCTTTTAAATAAAAATTAGAAAAGTCTCACCTCATCAACCACGAAACGGAAAGTGAAGCGTTCCGTACATGGAATTCGCGAGTCCCTCCTCCCGGATGCCGGTTTTATCGCACTTGCTCAGTGTATATCTGTGCGATGTTTTGTTCGAATCACAGACCATGAAAAGGGAGTATGGTTTCTGTGTTGATAAATTTCAGCACAACGGAGCGTTGTGTTACATAATAAAATTTGTTCAAAGATTTTTGATTTTCTTCTCCATTTTAATATGTTTAGATCTGACGGCACGAAGCAGGTATATACATATGGGGCCAGCCAAATACGAATACGGATTCAATATGTCCAGTTGGGTACTAAGTAACAGTGGCACTGATATTGTCTAAATATTCCATGCTCGACTCGCTGTTCATGCATGGTAGTAGAGTCTTTAACAGGCAAGCGCATATTAGGTCTTCACCGGGTTCGTATTATATTGAATGATAGTGTATACGTTTGGGAGAAAGTTCGTGTGTTTTTGTCTGTTCTGTTTTTGTAAAGGATATATTTATTTCTATTTAGATAAGATTTTCACAATACGAATCTCTACATTCATTACGTTACATTGTACATTAATTATAGATATTTAAACCATTTTCGGCCGCCGTTTTCATTTCGACATATTGAAATTATAAAATTGATCCGAAATTGAAAACATGTTTCTGCTTTGGCCTTTCAAACTTTCAAATATGGAATATGAAGTGAAAAAATCAAGACTGATTTTTATGCGACTCCTATCAAGTACGTACGTGGCTCTTAAACTAGTCGCATGTTTTGTGGACAATACTAGATGCAGTGAACTTTTTAAACGAGAAAAAAATAGACTTTGCCACACATAACAAAAGTTCACATATTTTAGTTATATGTCAGTTACATATGTCAAAGTTAAACGATTTTTACACAATGTACATGGATTAGTACAGAAAGATGCCAAAGCTAATCTTTAAACGTAGCGCTTGATTTTTGTTCATGCTGGGAATTAAGATATTACATCATAGCCAATAGATTACCATGGAAATTTGTGGCTATTCCTAACCGTTTAAATAGACTTATATGTCTTTACTACAAGACATTATTAAAAAATAAATAAATTTAAAAAAAGGGGGTCACCTATTTTTATATATAGATGTTATTAAAATATTTAATAAGTTGTCTACTCGCCTACTAGGTACTTCTTTGTTTCTGTTTCAGGGTAAAGACAAGAGGGACAAATCCCTACAGGCATTAGCTCAACATTTACTGGACACCTACGTGCCCTTGAATAGAAAATGGCTGGTACTCTTCCCAGAAGGAGGCTTCTTGAGGAAAAGAAAAGCGATCTCGCATAGGTACGCTGAGAAGATGAATCTGCCGAAATTTGAAAACGTATCTTTACCTAGGGTGGGGGCGATGCAGATCATCATGGATACCATTGGCCCGAAGTGCGCAGTATTTAACAATAACTGTAATTCAGTCAGAAGTAGGTTTAAATATGTATAATTATTTTTATTTATGCATATTTCTAGACAGACTCGATAAAAATATACCGAGGTTGGCCTATGTAGTGAATTTTATTAAGTTGTCAAAATGCATATGCACATGAACAGCCAGTAAAATTGATAAATTCAGTGGCATTAAATGATTTCAACAGTGTGTTTCCACCAATAATGGCATAATATATATATTTTTTTATTTCTTAATCAAAAAGCAGAAGTTCCGAAATCATGCGAATGGTAGATAATTCAACACATGTAGTGTGTGCACACCTCTCGCTGACACAAATTCAATCTTCCTTAGTTCTTTTCAGATCAACCTCGAAGGACCCCACACTTTTTAAATACAATTTGGGTTTCACTCCTGGGAGCTGAAACTTTACACGGGGGTAGTTCATGAGTCAAAGTCTGTACGGTCACAAAAAACTTTAATGACAGGATTTTGAGATATTGGCGAAAGAAAGTCGTAATTTCGACGAAATTAAGACCTCCTGTCTAAACCCAAATTGCATTTAAAAAGGGGATCCACGGACTCCACACTTTTAATGAAGTTGTGTTTACAAAATTTCTAATTATTTAGTTTCCCCCGTAATAATCAGAATGCAATTTTACTTCGCTTTCCACAAGAAAAAACCATTACTTTTTTTTCTCTAAATATACTTCTTTAAAAAGCGACGTATTTTTGTCCATAAATATTTCCCACGATATTTAAGAATTTCAAAATTCAATTCTTGGTTTTTCTGAAGTTAAAACTTTTGGTAATTGGAAAAAAATATAATATGTGTTCTCTAGCTTAATTGAATCTAGTAGAACAAGTTAAGGCTCATATTTTTGATATATAAAACCAAATGCAAACACTTCCCACAAATTGCAGTATTCTGGAATATTTTATGGTTGAGATTCCTTAATTTTGCCGGACTGTAATCACTGTCTAAGTAATATTTATCTATTGTTTCATCAACAGACCAATTGTCCCAAGTCACGAAGATTGAGTGGATTTTGGATATTACCATCGCCTACCCGAATGGTTGGCCCATAGACCTAAGCCACATTGTCTTCGGTCACCGAGAGCCATGCCAAACAGTGCTCTTTTACCGATTGTACCCCTGCAAAGAAGTTCCCAAGGATTCAGAGTCCATGACACAGTGGCTCTTTCAACGTTGGGAAGAGAAAGAGAAGATGCTGCAGAGGTTTTATGAAACTGGTGAGTTTTCTGGTGAATTTTGCCATAACGAAATGTGCCCTCCGAAAGTCGTGACGCAGGACTATTTGAGATTCTTAATCCTTCATGTCTTTTTTATTGCTTCGACGTATATACATATACAAATGTTCACAGCAGCTTACAACTACTACAATTACCTAGTTTATTAGCGTTGTGTTATCGCATATTTGATCTGTTTGGTGAGGTATTACCTGTAGTTATGTCAGGAATTGTGCCTGGACTGCTCAAAAATTCATACAAAATTTAAGGTTAGGTGATCTGATTATAAACACTAGTCTTATTTTTAAGTATAAAACTTAATGTTGACGGCTATTCCTGGCATTAATTTTTTTCAAAGTGTTGCCTAAAGATAGTTTTAAATTTTTTATATTAGAGTAGATCTATTTTTGGAAAATTAGGAAATATGGGAACCCAAGGCTTAATTGGAACAAATTCTAAGCAATCTCAGCAGTGTTGGCAGAGTTTTACATAAATATGTCATCCACAGACCATATTGTACACGATTAAACTTTCTCAGAATTTTACATTGTACATTTTCTACAAAACCAAAAGTACTTATGTGTATTCTGTGTCTTGGCAATTTAATGTCAAAATCGCCTAACTTTTGAAAGTTTTGTTAAATAACTAACTGACAAATGTGAGGTTAAGGTAAGTTGTTAATTCCACTGAACTCTAAAATATAGTAATAATAATAACTCTATTTGAGAGAAGTAATTCCTAATACATAAATGTACAAATATGATACATACACGAAAAGAAAAACATACATTATAAAATGACAAATAAGTTTCCCACATCATGCAAAATATTAAAGTAATATGTTTAACTCGTTTAGAGTAAGAATATAAAAATAAAAGGTCACTCACCGCTTAATTAGATGCAATTTTATGTCATGTTTAAAAGTGTTTAGGAACTTGCTGCCTTTAATTTTCTTTAGTTAATTGCTATTCTTGAGAAGAAATTTTTTTTAATTTTATTTTCTTTTTGGTATAATCAAAATGATGTTTAAATGATAAGATGTTATCTAAAAGTAAACCCAAATATTTAATTTGTTTGACTAGTTTAATTGGTGAATTATCTATGGACAGATTAACTGATGTTACTACTAACCCTATTTGTAATCATCATTGCTTTTGTTTTACTTGGATTGAAAATATGAGTTTACTGACTTTAAATTATTTTTCAACTTTCCAAAGTTCCATATTCATTCTATTAACAGCATTATCTAAATCATCATCATCACACATAGCTAATAATATAATTCAAGAAATCGCAATTAAGCTGGTAACTTATATCATTGATATATATATAATAAATAGCAGGGGTCCTAAAATGCTTTCCTGTGGTACACCAAGTTCAACGTCAACGCTTAAAGAATATGTGTTATTAATATTAGTGATTTGTTTATTGTCCGTCAAATAATTTTTTAGCCATTTCAGAACATTACCTTTTACACCATAATAAGATGATTTATCCAATAATACTTTCCGATCTCTTGTTTCAAATGCCTTTCTTTAAGTCTATAAATACAGCAACTATGTGTTGATCTTCTAAGTCCAGCAAATGTCAGTTGAAGTGCAGATTCACACGAGTGCTTTGCCCGAAAATCAAACTGGTGACTTATTATTATTTCAATTAAAATAATCCATCAGTTCATTGTAAACTGCTGTTTCTAGCCATTTTTCCACAGAATGTAAGGTATTAATCGGCCTCAATAATACAGCTACATTTTAATTGATTTGGAACAATACCTTTCCCAAGAGAAATGTTAATGTAATTTAGCAAACAAAAATGGTAAGTGGAATACTGGTACTGACAAATACGTGTGAACAAAATACATAACCGATTCAAATTCGGCAGTTTTGCGACACCACATTAGAAATTCAACATTAAAGGTATGTTTGTGCTTGAGTCAAGAAGCTGTTTACGAATGTTATTCGCCAACTCAATTCAATTTTGATTTGTCTCTTGTAGTGTAGAATTCACTTGCTTTTCATAGTTATAGTTGCAGTTATTTATTTTGTGTGTGACAATACAATATTGTTTACACTCATCAGATACAGATAATATATAAATCACTTAAATAGGTAAAAAATATAGAATATAGAAACAATGGCCTAAGAACATTAATAAACAAGTACCACAATTACAAACTGCAATATAATGACATCAGAACAAAAAAAGATCAACAGTAGACAATTACATTCAAGAACAATTAAAATACATTAAAAATTCATCAGTCTCATAAAAGACATTTTCCCTCAGAAAACTTTTCACTTTCTTGGCAAATGCAATATCATTAAGTATCCTCCAGCCATTTGATAGTAGGTTGTAGAACTTTACCGATAAATATCTAAATGAATTTATGTTTCTAGTCAGACGGAAAAAAGGAACTACAAAAGATTCATTTCATGTTTTGTAGCAATTTTGGGTTTGGTAATGAGACAGATGGTTTCTAGCAAAAAGAAATACACTGAATATACTGATTAGTGCAAGTGAGGATACGTAAACTTTTAAAAAAGGTCCATAGCTTTCACTATATTTTGAATTCGTTATAACTCTGATAGCTCTCTTCTGTAATTTAAAAATTTTGACAGCATGTGCAGAGCTGCCCCACAGTAAAGTTCCATAGCACATTATGCTATGAAAGGGACCATGATATGCAATCAAGATAATGCTTTCATCGATTTGATTTTCAAGTTTTTTCAGCAAATAAATTCTACTTGACAATTTTTTGGACATACAATTTATGTGGCTTTCCCATGTCAGTTTGCTGTCTAAAGTGATACCTAGGCAGTTAATTGGATTATTATTGTTAATATAAATTTTTGAGTGTATAGACTTAATTTTATATCGCTTGGCTTGTTGTTGTGCATCCGCTGACATATTAGTGAGAGTATCCGTGTTATTATGGGCTGAAAGTAGAGTACTATCATCCGCATATGCAGTAATTTTACTAGCGATGTGATCTGATATGTCGTTGATATAAATAATAAATAACATTGGCCCTAATATCGACCCTTGAGGACACCAAACTTGAGAGATTCTAAGGAAGGGATTTCACCATTACTGCAAACACATTGACGTCTGTCTAACATATAGCTTTTAATTAAAGAATGTGCAGATCCTCTTATGCCAAGACTCTCTAATTTTATTAATATGTCAGGAGACACACAATCAAAAGCTTTAGACAAATTCAAGAAAGAAGCAGCTACCATATGTCCATCTTCAAGTGGTTCTGTTATAAATACAATCATATCGGTTAATGCTTTAATAGTAGAGGTGCTATTTCGGTAACCATATTGACTGGGATTTAGAAAGTTCTTATTTTCCAAATACAGCTAGCCTCATGTTAAAAGATAAAATTGTGTTATAAATTGGTTATTTTGCGTAGTATTATGTGACTTGTAAACAAAATGTGATCACGTCAACTAAGACATTATAGTGTAGTCTTGTATATTGCTTTGCAAAATTCGAAGTAAAGACAAATTAGGAACATTCAGTAAAAGTAAGGCCAGACCTGGCAGTTTCCCATAGTGCGATTGCTAGTTTCTGCCTGATTACCATACTTGCGCGAGATTCAATTTTGGGCACAAGTGGTATGGACCTTAGCATTCCACTTAATATATAGAGTTCAGTGGTTAATTTAAATGATAATTAGCAGTGGTGCAGTGATCATCTATTGTTGATTACAAAATCATTGGTAGAAATTGCGATATCTGCTATTGATGAAAACTTTCTTGGGGGCAAAATGTATGAATTAATTCTTTGAAACCATGAGATGAATGGCCAATTTTAAAAATTTGTTTAGGAATAGTCTGTCAAAAATATTTTGTATTTTTTTAATATGTAATAAGTACTGCGATTCTTTATATACATTTTTTGAGTAGTTTTTGTGCCAAAGCAAACGAAAATATTTTTGAAATTTTCAAGTTATTTGTTGCTTTTAGGAAGTTACCACTAACCTGATTACAAAAACAAACTGGTAAAGCTATGTAAGTGTTTGTAGTGAGGTACATTAATAGTGCAAAATGTTAAGAAAAAGCAAAGTTACCATCAATCATTCTCTAGTTTCGACTGGTTTGGCACATATCCAGCACTGATTTTGGAGAACACTCACCAAACGACCAAAAATGCGAGATTCTTGTACAGCTAGTTCTTTTTTAAATGTTTCTTGACAATTAAAATATCACATTTCACCAGTTATTTTTTAGTTGTACGTTATATGTATTTTTGATCAAACTCAAAATGGCTGTAAAAGTAATAGTAACTATAGAGAAATAGATTTATTTTAATAACCATTCAATAATTATTACGTTAAGATTTTGTTTCGTTGTTTATTAAGATGAGTAATAAAATGTTTGATAAGATAAAATTTGTTACTAATTTTTTTGGTAAAAAGATAATGAAATAAATTTTGTAAGACGAGGATTTTTATAGTCTTGTATATTGTTCTTACAGAATATGGAAATATATGCATTATTGACTAAGTTTTAATTAGAAGGCTAGCTTTAGTGAAAAAGAGAAAGATAAACATGGTAAAGTCCACATATACAACACACATAGATATTGGCAAAGTTGTTACTTTATTCGACATGTATTTTATTTGGACACAGCAAAAGCATGTCCCATCGTATCTCTTCTTACAGGCAGTTTCTATGGGTTGTTGGACAAGAAAACGAAATGCCACCACCCATTGTCTCCTAGACTCCATGTGCTAAATACATTTCGACATGGTGTACAGTTCATTAAACATTATTCTGAATAATGACTAGCATTTTTATTGAGAATTTATTTAGTCATTAGGCACTAAGTTATGCTGGTATTCTCAATAAATAAATAAAAATTAACATGGGTCTTATAATGAAAACGAAAAAACTTGTAAGAAAATGATGAAAAGTCAATAACTTTTCTTAAAATGTTATTTATAAGGGCCCCTCTAATACTTTTATATCGCCCAGAGATATACCTTTTCACTCTTTTCAGGAAAATTTAAATAAGAAAGCCAGTTTTTAAAGAAACAATATTTTATTTTTCAGAAACCGTTATATTACAACTTCCAACTGAATATCAAATGTTGTTAAATGATGACATATAAGTGAAATCAATTATTATAAAATATCAGAATTTAATATGTTATCCAACTCTGTAGGCTCTTTCAACAACATTTACAAGTTGAAAGACACTTACTTTTTGCAGTTTATTGCATAAATAACTATATTGCAACATTTGTAATATAATTTCAAATTTTTAGTCGTCAAAAGGACTAGTGAAAAAAAAAACTTTTTATATCTAAAAATCTCCTTTTTTTCACTGTTTTCAGAGAATTTAAATGAACCTCAATTTTCAAAGAAACAATTTCTTATTGAATAGAAACTGTTATTTATAATTTTCAACTTAACCGTGAAAAGAATATTTTTTATTTTTATAAATATTTTAATAATCAATTTTTCAACCTACGGTTTCTTAAAAAAACATTTTGCATAAATAAGTATTCTGATATTAGAAACGATACCAAGAGTTACACTTTACAGAATAGCAACAATTTTAGCACATAATTGATCTCTACGGAGGCACTTAGTACCATATTAACTCATTAAACCCACGGCTGAAATAGTAGCTAATATAGTATTCATATCGGCAACAAAGTTAATGCATCTATTTTGATCTCGTACGTGACTTTGCGATGCCGCAGTTGTATCCCTAAGCCTATTTTAAGCTCTAATTCGAGATCTAACAATTACCTGATTTAGATATAAACATCTCGTAGATACTGCTAGTAAATTTGCTTAACCACTTTCATTAATAAACTACGTAGGTAATTGTAAAAGATTCATGTTGGGGAATATTTTATTTTTTTAAATTTTTTATGTATTGGAAATGTACAGAGTGGTTCTAAATTATAATTCAAAATGATATTGGTAAGTGTGTTATCGTCAGAGGTAGGATATTTCAGGGCCGGACATATATGCCTAATAAAATTGATCAATATTTAATAAATACTTTAAACAATTGATCTTAATAAAATATGCAGCAGTGTATATCCAATGATTTTAATAACCAATTACAAATTTTAATAAATACTGGTTATATAATATATGACTAATATTTTATAATACTGTGTATATTTTCTAATTTGTTTAATGATGCCAATGCTAGAAAAAGCATTTTCTTTTTTTTATCTGTCTAACTATCAGTGATCGGAATTTGGGTTTAATTCCAGTGGCGACATATATGAAATTTTACATCAAAATATTAAATGTAAGTTTGTTATCTCTTAGAAAATTGAATGTAATATGAACGTAACTTATGAGTTTATGATGTATTTTGGCGTAATAAATGTATGTACTCATATTTCACATATAAATTGTTATAAATCCACACAGCACTTTCAAGTTTCAAATTTTGTGTTATGAGTGTTCATAGTTTCAAAGTATACAGTAAGTGTTTTTTCTTAATTTTCATGTGAGGGATGATTTCTTTTCACACTAAATATCGGCTGTAAGGTCGCAAATGATCTTTCGCATTCTACAGAAGTAGGGGAAGCATATTTAAAGATATTCATAGGCACCTGATCAAGGAAGGCATCTGATTCTATTACAAGTTTTTTGCTAATACGACAGCCAAGTCTGGATTCCTTTGTAAACCAGCAACCCACTTTTTTTATATAACCTCACCAGTTGCACCCAGAATTCATTAATTGTAGTATATACTTTGTTAAATGTTTCTTCCAAGGACAAATTTGGACATTGAAGGTTTTCTATAATTCTTGTCATTGTTTTAAAACGTTCGAATATAAATTTTAAATCATTTTTAATAGTTGGAATAATCATGAAATTCATTGCATGCTTAATCGCAGTAGCACCTTCATTTAAGGTGTCTACAACTTCCTTTAGTGAGGTGAAGTTAACATGGTAATAACATGCCGCATTTGTACATGTTCCCCAACGTGTGATCACTGGTTTTGGAGGAAGTAGTAAATTGGGACATTTTTCTTGGAAATGTTTTATCCCACTAGGAGCTTTTAGAAAAATTTTCTTTATATTAGCAATAACTTTGAATATCTATGAACATCTCGTACTTTTTGGAATACGCGACGTAACGCATACGCTAAACAAGTAACATGTAATTATTGAGGGTATTTCTTTTTCATTTTTTTTTTTTCAAAACTTGACATATACGACACTGAATCACTAGTAAAAGCAACTTTCTTCAAATTTTGTTCAGCCAGGTTTTGCCAAAGCCATTTTAAAATGTTGTCAAAAAAAATTAAATGCTGACTCGCCATTAACTGTTTCTAAAACCTCGAAAGCTACTAAATGGCACTTGCCAGGAACATCAACATGTAATTTTGTAACTAATAAATTGGCAACTTTATTTCCTAAAAAGTCTGCCGTTTCGTCTATTGTAAACCAATACCATCTATTTTGAAGAAGATTTTTTTTACATGGCAGACTTTCACTTGGAACATGTTGCCCCACGCAATATTCATTTAGAAAATGTATAAAATGAGCGTAGACTTCATAGAATTAAATATATAAAGAAGAGAGCCAAATCGAAATAAAACTCGTCCTTTGAAACTCTCTTTTCCTTTTTTGTATTACATGTTTCACAACAACATTTTTCTGTGTACACCTTATTGTGACATCACAAATATTACAAATTATGTTTTCGCCATCAAAATGTAGTTCATTATAAGGCTTAACCCATTTTTCGACAGTACTTTTCCTCTGACTAAAACGCGGCATATTAACAATAAGTCGTTCTTTCAGCAAACACAATTATAAACTAGGTCCTGTGCCACGTCCATTCAATTTAAAGGCGAGTAAGTAGTAAGTAATGTTTGGAGAATCGGCCACGTGTTGCAGGTGTGCATTGTTTACGTGCTCTGATTCTTTAACGTAAATAGCGTTTTTTATATAAATAATTTATATACACGAAAAATAAATCAAAATTTATTTATTTTTCAGTGAACTAAACATCTGTGCTTATTTCAATAAATCTTTGTAACGACGCACCTGAAAATGAAACCCAAATACCGATCACTGCTAACTGTAGATGAAAAACGGTTATATTTTAATAAAGTTTTGTACATGTGTAGACATTTTTCCAACTTAGCTACTTTATATAGAGGTATTGCGAAGGAGACAGATAAGAAAGATTGTGAGAAAATGAGGAAAGGTAATAGGAAAATAGTGGGAGGAGGATGGCATGGGAAGATAGAGATGGAAAGGAGTGAGATTTGGAAAAAGATATTGAGAATGTGGGGGAAATGGTGTGAATATTTTTACTTATATATTTAAATCAAATATGTATAAGACAGATATGCCAAAAATAACTGGTACAATATGATCTATATAGGTAGGGGTAACAAGTTTTCATAATGCGTTAAAATTTCATGTTTTTAAAAGGGAATGGGTTTTTCTCAAAGCATTGCAAAATAAAATATTACGTGAAGGGGGAATCCCATTCCATGTCACGTGACACGCAAAAATCTGTAATAAGTTTTTTACTTTGTAGTCGTGTTTCAATATGACAAAATAAAAATTGAAATGCCTATAAACCTTCCTGTAAAGATACCAAATCGTATGGTAAAAAGAACACATGAGCATACTCCCAAACGCATTTACCTGCTCTGTACACTCGTTATGAAATTACACTTTTTTGAACATGACGTTCTTGGGCGTTATGGGCATTGAAAGGTAGTAGAGAGATGACGCCTCCAGACATCATCAGCAGTCAGAGTGTTAAGTAGTAAAGAAAATAATGATTATTAAATTTAAAAGTGTTTCTATCTTTTATGTTGCATTTGATATATTTCATATGTTGATATTATGTTATACACATAGTATACTGTCCTTACACTTGTCTTGATAATTACTTTTCTTTAAAGAAAGTAAAATTCAATCAAAGAGCAGTGGTATATGAAATAATTATGAAATCTGGCCCTGAGATGTCTGTATGAATCCTATCTCTGATAATCTTAGAGGCCGAATCTCCCTAAGAAATTAAGGCAATGCAACAACTGATATGAATACTTGGGAAAAAGGTCTAAAAACAATATAAAATTGACACATATCAATTTTTGAAACATATGTTGTAAATCACATGTATTTCTGTTTCCAAGTTCACTAAAAATGTGCGTACCGTTATTGAAAAATAATTTATAATTACCTTGATGGCTAAAAGTATGGTCATTTTAAACAACTCCCAACTTCTAGATACTCCTAGAATATATTTTTGGGAAATATAAGTTAATTATTGCACAGAATGATTCTAAATTGTAAATCGTCCTTGTCCAAAATGTGAACAAAATTATTTTTTAGTATAATATTGGCAATTACAGGCCATTTTATAGATAAATGTATTATAATGAAGAAAATTAAAATGATAAACTTGGTTTTTTTAAGACATTAATAGGAAAATGAGGATAGCAACATGGGTAACCAGAAGTGCATTTTTAAAGTGTTGGTGAGAAAAGAGTAGGGTCTCTAAGGCCGCTTTTCGACCCCCTACAATTTTTGACAAAAATAAGTTTATTTGATTTCTTTAGGCTTCTTGAACGAAAATAGGCATTTCCAGACGAAACGAAAAGTTTCTTCCCCCCACCCCTTTTTACCTCCCATCCCCACCCCTACATCTTCACCCTGTATTTTAATTAGGAAAAATCCGTTCAATGTGTATTTTCGTCAAAAATTGAAGGGCCGAAAACCATTTTTAACCCTTAGACCCGCAATTTCTCACACACTTATTGTATTTTGATATAGTCAATATTGAAACAGTATAAAAATAATACAAATCTAAACTATCAGGGTCGCAATGGCTTGGAGAAAGAAATGAAATCTACATTTAGTAATATGTACAGCCCATCATATAGAAATTATTATCTTCATTTTAAAATCACTCTATTTATTTGTCTTGCCAGAATTTTTATAGAATAATAAAATATTTGAGAATTATGGGAAAAGAGCACAAAATTCGCTATTGATTTTTTTAAAATTAGGTCAATATTTTGTGGTTATGTAAATAAAAGGATTGATTAAGAGAGTCCAGCCATTTTTTTAACCTAGAAATACCTAGTGGTACTGATATGCATGAAGATTTCTATTATATTTTTAAAAACCATTAGACAATAAATTTAGTTTTACTGTGTATCGTGATGATATACAGATAAAGTTCTCATTGTTATGTAGTACTGTGCATACAATTCAGAACAATGTTAAATTCAAAACTACTGTACAAAGCCAATTTGCTTTTATTTTCAAAAAATATTGCAGTAAAGAAATGGCACATTTGATGGCTTACGAAATTTGTTTCTCATCTTCAAAGATAATAATATTAAAACATGAACATGAGGTCTCAACTAATTAGCAATAAATTAGACAATTCTTTTATATTCATTAACAAGATGTAATATGTAAATTGTCAATATATGTACTATTTTAATACATATCTTAAACCTGTGTGGTAGCAGGTGTTGTTTTATATCTAAAATGTTTCCTTGATGTTCCCTGAACCCAGTTATCTGTTAGTTGTAGTTATCTTTGATCTTCACTACTATCCTATCAAAACTAGAATAATTTGTTTTAATTAAGAGGCTCAAACGGAAACGTCCATTCATTTGTCTTTTCTTCTAGTAGAAACCTTGATCCATATGAATGCCTATGTATTATTTTATTTATTGTGTAATTATTTTTGTATAAAGCATCTTTTCTTGATATACATTTAACTTGACATTTGTAATAAAAATTTTAAGAAAGTCTAAATTTTTTATTACCTTCTCCTCTTCCCTTCCACAAAAAATAAATTATACTCGTACATCTATGATACGAAGTCACTTTGTTTTAAACAGGTCTTATCGGGCATGTCTCATCTTGTTCGTATTTGATTCATCCCTTTATCAATGTACTGTTACCAATTTACGCATCCTAGTAAGCATCCTATACTATGTGTTTGAAAATTATAACACAAAAATAACACTGAACACTAATTTATCACCATATGAACTGATTACACTATTTATTACTTCACTTCCACATTAAATACTATTTCCCTCTTGATAATTCACTTGTCTGATCGCTTTCTTCGAATCTACTGTTATTGCTTCTTAATTCCAATCACACCTACCGGTGGCCGATCCTATCGCCTTAGTATATCCACAGGTCTTTCTCTAATAATTCGCCATCTCTGAGATGGTTGCTGAACTTTCACAGTACAGGCTTCTACCTAAATAGTACAATGTGGGATGGCACCACTGCCCTTTTTTTCTGAATTAAAATATTCATCTAAGTGATAGATAGTGACAGATATACATAAGCCTAAGACAAGAAATAAAACGGATTTACTATTACCTCAAACGTGACTAGGAAGAATGGATAGCAGTACAGACATTAAGCTATATAATGCCCTACCAATAAATATTCGTACTCTAGATTTTAATAAATTCAAAAACAAGATTAAAACAACGCTTACTGATAGTCCTCTCTATAGCTATGATGAGGTTTTTGAATCACAACACACTCAACAGAAATAACTAACATATCTACACTGTATATATGTGTTTTTGTAAATATGGTTTAAACTGCAACTTTGTAATCTAATTAATTTTACCATGTTTTGTTCTACAACTCTTATCCTAGTTTGTTGATATTTAATATTAATACTTATATTTGCATCTATATTATCATTAACTGTACTATTATGATTATGTAACAATAATGACATATTCAGAAGTTTTAACTTTGTAAAGAACTAATAAAAATTATTACCAAATCGTCGCTGATCAATTTTTCGAATAAAGTTTATTCCAAATTATAGTAACTAGCAATACCTCTGACTTAGTTTCCACAAACACCAAAACCCTTGAACAGTACATTCGAATACTAACAGTCGACGTGTGTTTTGTCAACCACGTTGACATTACCAGGAGATGATTAAAAATGAGTGATATAATTATCTCCCGACGATGCCAATGTGGTTGACAAAATACGTTTTGGGTGTTAATTATTACTTGAGTGTAGTGTTCAAGTGTTTTGCTGTTGGTGGAAACTAACTTCACAGGCAATGTCACACCGAAAGTTCTAGCCCACGTGCACAACTAGATAGGGATGATTAAAACTACACATTTAAATATATTTAAAGCTGTTAAAGGTAAAAGAACAAGTAACTTGCATTTTGTGAGAAACACGATTCTTGTTATATGCGTAACTTTCCCATGTAAATAGAG
This sequence comes from Stenurella melanura, assembly GCA_963583905.1. NCBI lineage: Eukaryota > Metazoa > Arthropoda > Insecta > Coleoptera > Cerambycidae > Stenurella > Stenurella melanura. Next base: position 124,708,702 of record OY757314.1, read on the forward strand.
ACTATCTACCCAACAGGCAACCACGACAGTTGGTGAAATTCTGGCATAGAGCAAGGACATGCCAACACGAGTAATGAATACATGGGTCATACAATTCAGACGTAGGTAACAAAAAGATGAAATAGTAGTTGCAATTTATAATGCCAACTGTTTTATTACTGTCAATAAATTAGTGAAGGTATAATTCGGGAACTACCTGACTTTTCTCATTGTTACATGAATTTTGTGAATTAATTAATCCGATTGATTGATTTGCCAGCGTAAGGTAGGTATTGCTGCCACTTCGATCTGGACATCCAATCTGGATGTTTCTATATGCCGCCGGACTGGCTGCATATGCTGGATTGGATGTGGGACATGCTTGTTGCCAGCAGCACAAGCCACATGATGCATGTGGTAGGAAGATAGGATGGGAAGTATAGATGTTTGTGAGATGCTTCTTTTAAGATTCCATGTATCATCATCGGATGGGAAGTATAGACGTTTGTGACATGCTTCTTTTAAGTTTCCATCTATCATTATCTTATTTATTCTTCTGTTTATGCCCGCTTGCGCCCATATATGGTTTCATGTTTTCCAGAAATCTGTTTTCGTTTCAACGTACTGCATCAGTGGGTCCACTTCGTTTGTCTGCCAAGACATACATTAGTTTGCCGCAAGAAGTTTTTATTTATTAACCGTTCCACAGGTAAATAGTCATTTACAGTGGAAATGTAAGGAAGAGCCCTGAGAGGACATTTAAGACACCCTGAATACAGATCTGCCAAGGTAAAGCAAAATAGAAAGTAAAATCTGCAAAAATACAAAAATATATCTAGGAGAACATTTGGGATGCCCTGTATATCAAGCAGAACCCAGCTCCTTTGAGCTGAGAGACATTTTTGTATTTGTAAATAAGCCCAATAGATGGACTGTGTGAGGAGGATTAATAAACCGATAAATAAAACTTATCTTTTCGTCCATGTGCACATGTTGGCAGCTTCCTTCTTCGTTCTCTAGGATTCCTACACTACCTGTACTCATTGCTTCACCCTTCTTAGAAACCAGCCCGTTGCCCTTCACTGAAAGATAACTTTATGGTGCACAGCATTATTTATATACCATTTCAGGTAATATGCCACATTCAACCAATATATTGTAATCAAATATCGACTACACGAAATAGCCAGACTCATGCTAATTTACATGTCAATGTAGAATTGTCCTCGCTTCAATTGAACACAATTTCGCACGATTTCTCACAGTTTTAACAGCGTTTATTCGAGATTTTGCAGGAGATACACATGCGTGCCTGCCTCTGACGCAATCCGAAACCTTTGAGTTAATTACCAATTACCAAGCAATTGATTAATCTTATAAGGTTTAATAAAGAATAATTTAGATTCATTCAGAATCTTTTTTTTTTTTTTTTTAAATTTCTTTTTTATTTTAATAAATAAAATACAATTCGCACGATCCTCTGAGTAATTCATAAGTTTTGGGTCTTAGTTTTAGTTTATCTTTAACCTTATATTATTTAGTATCTAATGTATTCAAATTAAAAAATTTATAAATCTATTTATTACCATTGTATTAAATGTGGTGTATATATTAATTTGAATAAATTTGAATTTAAATTAAACCTATTGAACAAAAATCATGACAAAATTGATTTTTGGCATATCGGCCTGTCAATTTGGTCACAGTTCAAGAGATATAAAATGGAGAAGTGATGTCATTATTGACTATTTAACAACTATATACATTCGCAAAAAATGGCCTATTTTTAACCTCCTCCTCCCCTTTGTAACATTTATGAAACTTCCACTTAAAAGAACGTTCATTTGCAAAGACGCCTTCTCTACATTTAACAAACTTAAATTTTTCGCTCACTTTGGCAATGTTTAAAAATCGGTGGCGCCCTCAAAGCGACTTTTTTGCATTCTATTGTGTTTTTCTTCTGTTTGCCAATTATATTTGGTACCATTCAACAAATACATTCGCAAAAATTGGTTATATTTGATCCCCTGTCCTTTGTGAGACTAATTGTTAAATCACCCCTTTAGTACTTTATTTTGTTTATTCAATAAGGATAAAAAATAACTATTAATTGCTCACTTTTTCGGGCTATATTCAAATTAAAATTATAAGTTATACTATTTCTAGCCGACACTCGAGTATTAACAATTTTTATGAAAACGCTCATTCTTTCCCCACGTTTGGGCATATGTTAAGTGCAGATAAGTAACTCCCTATAGGCACTGAAGTCATGTTGCAATTTAAAATCTAATTAATCTTATTGCTTTATGGCATTGATCGGCAAATTATTATTCAACAGAGCCAAGTATACAACAATTGAAATTTCTTTTGAAAGCCAAATTTCTTAAAGTTAAGCTATTTAGGTAGGTACACCGTTTATTACTTCAATAAACTTTAATTAAAGTTTTAGTTAAGCTATATAGTTACGCTGAATAGAACTTGATAAAATACTTAATGACGATATTATTTATTGATAAAAATTAAATTGTAAGTAAGGTATCTATAAAATTAAATCATGACAATGACTGACGAACACTTAATGAACAATGGCTTTGCATCTCACTGGAAAGTTTGGGTAAGTCAGGATTGTATGTTCTTTTTAATTTTAGGCATGATTCCAGGTTCTCATCAATAAGACAACTTCTCAATTTACTCTTGATAAGGATACATGCTTGAAAAAGTTTATTTGCATAAATATGTAGAACCGAAAAGGGAAAGAACAGCAAACACTAGTTTTATCAACTGATCATATGAGTCAGGTGTTAAAAATCATCGTCTTTCTTATCCAGGTCTTTCAAAGCAAACCACTTGTGCAGTGAACTAAGTTCACATTTGTTTTTCGCCAATATTTCCACATCAGCACAAAGACATTCAAATTTAGAGCTCCATGATTCTTTCTGGTCATTTATGGTGGAGCCTCATTCAATGGGCCAAAGATCTCACAAGCCGCGGTTTGCCGACCACTGCTTTATGGAGATGACACAAAACTGCAGCTCGATTTGGCAACAGCTGACTATAAATGCAATAATTCAATAACAGCAATTAAAAAACAATCTCTTTATTTCAAAAAACATTTATAATACTTATGATTATTTTAATAAAATAATATAAATTCATTTAGCAGTTAAATGTATAAGAGTATAAATAAAAAATACTGTACAAATAAATAAATATATCTGGATTATAAATAGAATGAACAGCATATCGATTATAAACAATTACCAGCAATATTACAGATCTGTAGACAACATATAACATTTAAATCATTACATTTGTGGTGTAGAGTGGAGTCCAGATTCGGTTACATCTCTATAATCGGTAAATTCGCCTTGTAGGAAATATTTATTTCCGCAGTAATTATGTCATTTGATTTGGACAGCATTCATTCATACCATCAATTTCGTTTGGATCTGGATTTTAAAAATGAACCAAATGTGGGTCCAACGTTATTCTTTATATCCAATTAGTAACAAGGAGCACACAGAATGGGTATACTATGTGGCAGGCGCAGATAGAGTGAAAATATATATACTTTTTATTATAGGTAACAAAATAAAAATTTGTTGTGATGTGACAAATTTGCAAGGTACATAGCAGATAAGATTTTCTATTTTATATATTTTTTAAACATAGATCAGTCACAATGATATATCGGTAATTGAGTAAAGCAATACAACATATATGATTAATAATTTTATTCTCCCTATCTAAGATAAATTCGTTCTTTTAATTTTAAATTATTAAAAAGGTAATAACTGGACTATATTTACAATTTTATTTTTGATACTTCTAATGACCATTTCGTTCAAACGTTTCACCTTTAGCTAATCGCAGCTCTATCCAATCTCGTTTCCTGTTTTTCAAGAAACATTTAAGACATTTAGTGAAATATGGCTTGTAAAAATTCCCCTGACAAATAAACATGCAGATTTTGGTTTAACTCAAGCCAATATTGGCATAGATAAATTTACATTATTTTTAAGTAAAAATTTCGTCTATAATTTACAACTAATCTGTGACATAATGGCGTTGCAAGCATGTAAACAAATAATTGCATATCTTTCTCGAGTTCATTATTCCTGAGCTCTAGTTGCAACTTAACTTTCATTTTGATTGGTTGCCATAAAAAATGTTTTTATTTTATTATGCGGTTACTCATAGGAATGTTGATTATGCGTTGAGGGATTAGTGACAAAAATTACTTTTGCTTACTTCTATGTGCAACATCGATTGATTTTACATACATGTAGATGTAGGTGTAATATCCACAGATTCTTAGGAATTCACTGTACAAAAATATTTTTTGTCATGTTGGTATAGTAAAAATCTTTAGAATTTGTCCAAAATTTCTGATAATATTCTCACATATGACCTGGAAAATAATCAGTTGTGTTATATTCTTGCGCTTATTCCGCCATAGGATCAACCTATTTTATCTAAAAAGTTGATGCAAGAAATGATACCAAATGCCCTATGCAATATACACTTAGTCAGGTAGTATTCTGCTATCTGGGTAGACATGTATTGTTTTTATTTTAGTGTGCATAATAATCCTCTAACATAATTTGAATATTTCTTCCGAATTTCCTCCACCATTATCGTTTGTAAACTGATGAAAAATCATTGAAAGATTAATTATGTTGGCGATTAATTCCTAATATCGAAATTAAATTTAAAACTCTGCATTGGGATATGGTTTGCTGTCAATAAAATACAAAAGTGCTATGTTATATGTCTTGTATATGACATTAATATGTCAAAGTAATGAGCCTTGTGCAATGATGCTCATGTTTCCATGAGATCCACTTAATGGCGGCGGTCGATGTATATTAAAAAAAAGGTGTTCATCAAAAATATTCATTCCTTGTATATATTAATATTATGTAACAAAATAACTAATATTAGATCCTCCTAAATAGGCTTTTGATTTATGTATTAAGTAGATCACAAATTAACATGAGGCATGTTGCTGTGTGAAGTCTATTAAGTGCTCATTACTTTGAAACAGCAACATTCTTATTGGGACATAAAACATTAATTTTAGAATCACCTGCATTTTGGGACAAAACATGAGTTAATCTTTATCTCTGTTGGGTCTGATTTCCGGCTCCAGCAGATGGCAATTTCGAAGGGAATGGTTGCGTTTCCAAGTTTTTTTAGTACCTAATATAGCCGCCTTTTGGAGAGCTCTGGCTCTTGATTTGGGAGTTGCCTTATTTATGTGATGTATTTTTAATGATTCTAAAATGACTACATGCAATGACACTCGTGAAATGTACCTAATGACTAATCCAAACACAGATGTGAATACTTTCATCTTAAACTTAGTTTTATCTAGGGCTCGACCAAGCAGAAATATTTGGCATGCCTCTTCAATGATTTGGCCCTACATAAATATAAAAATAATATTGTTAATATCTCATTCGTTCTTCTTTGTTTGGCACGCCTTAAAGAGATACTGCTGGTCTCTACCTTACGTTTCTATCAGTCGTACTTTTATGTTAGGAATGGGTCTCTACGAGACATATTAAAAAAGTTACGAACCTCGATCAACCAATATGCAAATTGTATTAAGAAAGAATTACGAATTACGAGGTAAATTTTGACATGAATGCACGGGCAACTACGACGATGGTGTGATGCCGTTGGGCATTCCACACACCAACGGGGGACTGGAAAAATGCATGGGTCAGAAAATGACAAAGGGTTGTGAATAAAAAGTATGTGTGTAAAAATTTGCCAAAGTTGCAGGTGCAGCTGCAGATTGTGATCAGCCAGCGGAGGCGTGAGAACTTTTTGGTACTCGGTTCATATCATAATGATTATCGGATAAGGTCTGGTAAAATATATTGTTTCGATAGAATGAAACTATATTATATGATACATGGAAAACCAATTAGTATTTTGAAAATGTCTCAAACTGATTAATCTTTCTTTGCTGCAATATCAAAGGACCAACTACAGATGCAGACGATGGAGAATCTATAATGGAAGATACCTACCTGAGGCGTTGGATAAAGTAATATTTAATGTGACAGAGAAGGCAGAAATTTGTTGTAAAGTCAACGACACTGTTATAATGCTCTAACGGTTTTCCTAAAGCTTCAATAAAGAGTGAGTAACAGCATTTTAAATTAGTTTTTATATTTTCAATCAATTCTTTCTGTCTTCATGTTATATATATTTTTTTAATTCAGTGATTTTTTAATCCTTTTTACAGCAAAAGTTTTTCAATTTTTTGTGTAATCTGTATTAGGAGTGTTCTAAGATCTTTGGTTTTATATCCAAAGATCCTATTGAATATAATCTACTCTGTAAGTTGTTACATGTTTTTGATTTTAGAGCAAATATCGAGACCATTAACCTATAGGTTGTTCCAGAGATATGTGTACTTCCCCATTGTGCTTTGTTATTTTATTTTAGAAATATTTATATTTGGTTGGGTTACTACATGCAAAGAGTATAGAGTGTAATGGAAGTTTTACTGCTTAATCTATTATTTAGGCATCAAAATTTCCATTTTTTGGGAGTCATGATTCTGTTCGGGCCTAACAAATATTTTGAAAAAGGTACCAAAAGAATTAAATCTTGGATTTATCGATTCTTTGGCATCCTATGTTAAAAGTGTTTCTACGAAAATCTGTGAAATTCTATGAGGAACTAAGCGAAAGTTCCAATAGTTTGCAAAATACTCTCACCGCAAACAACCCCATCTTCTTTTGGTTTGTTTCTATGAAAATTGAATATTTTCCCATGTATATGTCATTGACGTTGCGGTCAGTTTTAACCAATGTTATAATAATTTGGATTAACTGCTCTCAATTTAAAGACGTGACTTTAAAATTTTGCAATAATATTTTATCAATTACATATTTGTTTAATCAACTTTTTGCAAAAAAGCCGGTTTTTGTAAAAAATTGAACTTTTTTTAATTGCAGGTAATTCAAGAATAAAAATAATTACACATGCAATTAAACTCGTTTTTAGAGTTATAGATTTTTAGATCGTGAAATATATAAAAAAATTTATTTTATTTTTAGTTTTATGCAAAGTTGTGTTTTATTTCATTTTAATGTAGTTCATTTCTTCATCATCAGATATGCACCTAAAAGTAGCTATTTTCAAAAACTGTACGAATGAAATGAACTCGAAAACCGATCGAAAATGCTGAACTTTGAGAGGTTACAATTTACGACTTATTAGAGTTAGATGAGACTGTTTTTTTTATTTGACCACAGGAATTCAAGTGCACTTTTCATCACAGGCAATGGTATTTTACGAATACTGAAATTAGCGGTAATTGGATGAATAACTAAAAGAAGTAAAGAGAAGTTATTAGAGCACCAGAACTGGAGGAGACTGAAACCTTCGATGTGGAGCTGCCTCTGAAGCATGCTCCACAAACACCGAAACAGTTCAATTTTGCGCTCGAAGTGTGTTTTGCCAATCACTGGAAGACACAGATTTAGTTATGTCCTGATGATGTCAACATGATTGGCAAAACGCGTATCGAGTGATAGAGCTCAATTGTTTTGTGGTGGTGTTTGTCCGAATTACTTCTGATGCAGGACATTTTTTCATAACTTTTTTAGGGCTACTTTTAACATAAGATGCAATGAAACTGAACAATTCGCAATTTGGGTAGGTGCTCGTACTGCCCGAAGTAAATAGACTTGTTCTATGATATTCTTTTTATATGGATTTTATACGTTTTTATATAGTACTCGAGATTCTTATTATGTAGTAATAGTTGCAAAAACAGTGCACCCGTTTGTGACATCACAATATGCAACTTTGAACTCGGAGATCTACGAAGACACCGCATCACTAACATCCATTCAGAAGTAAGTAAATACGTGGAACTGAAAGGTGTCTATGGAAAGAGGAAGATTGGCGTTTTATCGACATCATAAATCTCACAGTGGAAATCGGAATTTCATCTCGGCCTGTGCGAAACCAAAATGGCTATTTTCGTAAAAGTGCAATACCGTCCGTGCTTTAAACATTTATAACTAAATAAATGCTTGGAGTGAGAGGGCTCGTGACGTCTCTATGGAAAGAGGAAGATTGGGGCTTTATCCTAATAGCAAGTTGTATCGGCTAAATCGACGCTTTCTGGGACCTTTCAAATTTGGGTCGAAGAACTTGGAATTTTCAAACGCTCTAACTAAATAAATACGTTAAGTGGAAGCTTGCACTATATCTCTACGGAAAGTGGAAGGAAGGCGATGAATCAGCATCGTAAATTGCAGGGTCAAAATCGAAAATTCAAACCAACGTGCGAACAGAATTCTGATTTTTTGCAGATCCATTATTTTATACTTACGATTTATGAAATAAAAAAATAATGCCGAACGAGCCTATTGCTGTTAATAGACCGCATTTTCTCTATTATTCGCACCTTTGCAGTTAGAACATAATATAAAAATATAGATGTGAAAAGGTCGTGAATACATTCAGTAGCTTTGAGCAAATTCTAATGATTTGTATAGATTTCTACATACTGTTGACATGGAGTAGACTATAAGCTTAGAGGTGGTGGATAAATCGATCAAAAATAATTTTCAAAATGTTTCTTGAAAATCGTGGAACTGGGTTGTTTACTATACTGTTCTCGTTTATTTTCTTCTTCTAATATAATTATGCAAATATTTACAAACGATTTGATATAAATTTTGCAAACCAATAATCAGTCATATGTGAATTAATATAAAAACAGTTGATTGTGTAAAATTCATACCAAATCTTTAAATCACATATATATAGGTAACATATTGTAAATAAATAATATACATTTTTGGCATCTTTGAAATTCTTACACAAATAGACTTTGGTTTTTTGGTATAAAAAGACTTACATCGTAAGCTTTTCTCAATTTTTTTTGGTACATCACACTTAGGTAATTGAATTGTTTCACTGTTGTGTCAAGTCTTTTCTTTTAGTTACTACATTGAATCACTAGCATAACTCGGTGAAAGTAAACCACCAGCGATCTTGGCAAGATTTTTTGATTTCTCGTTTTCTTCTGCGTTTCTTAGTCGATTCTACTTGTTTCTTGGTGAATTTGATATTGTAAGGATCCTCGGCAAGTTCTGGATATTCTTGCACGTCGTGGATATACTCTCCTTCATAATTACTAACATAGCCTACTTTGGAGAGCTCTTCGATTTCGTTCGCGCTCCACTCAACGCTACCGAAGAATCCGTTTTTGTGACAGTCTTTTTCTTTGTGCCAAGCTTTCCTGATAACTGACAGTTTGGCGTGGTGGAGCAATCTTTGTTTCTCTTTCTCCACGGTGGTTCCATATCTTAGATTTATAACTACATTGGAACCGTGGATTTTAACATCGAAATAGTTGTTACCGCTTCCGTTTTCTTTCGCGATTTCGTGGAATGTGGTATTCACTTGGCCCTGAAGACGTTTCAGCTGGCCTTTGTCGTCGTTTGCCTTCCATGTTTCTTCTTTAACGAAATAGAACGCGTCCTGCTGCGCGCTATGGACTACGAACGTGAACGGAAGTAAGTAGGATCTATTGAACACGGAAGTGTACACGTCCCGATATATGGCATTTGCGGCTGGCACGCTCGACACAATTGCTTGCTCGGAATCAGTTTGTGACACTAGGATCCCCCTTCCGAATGGAGGTTCCGACGAGGCACCGATTTTCTTCGGAACCAAGTCGATTACGTCGGTTTTCAACGCCGACTTTGAAAATGCCGACAGTTGCTTTGCCGTCCGCATTTTTCGTGTATTCAAGTGCGCTAGGAAGCCCGAATGGATTTCCACTGAAGACGATTGCATTGTGAGCTGGCTGCTTAGGGTGTCGCTGGACGGATTCCAAAATGTTGACGGCTGGGTGAGAAGGGGAGGCATTCGGCCACCTGGAAGATCGTCGGGAAATAGTTGTGGTGCTAGGCTCTTCAAGTCTATTCCTATTTTAGTCAGCCAGTCAAGATGATCTGAAATGAGTGAGATAATAATATTGTACAAAAAAAGTTTAATTTTGCGATAAATTAGGTGTTTTCACTATGTGCAAATTTGCTTTTTTGATATTATTAAAATAAAGTACTTGTAATACTAAAGCACTTATTGATATTTAAACAGCATTCTATCGTCCATCAAATTAAAATTTCAACAAATAAATAACAAAGTTTTAGTACTTGAACGAGTACGCAAAACACGCGGTGACGTCATCGGTTATATGAGTTTCTTAAATCTCGTTTAAAAATTGTTAAACAACATTTTATTCACTTTATTTACGTTTTACATGTGATTAAATAAGTAACGCCTATCTAATATGGGATTTGTAAAAGCTATTTTAGCAAATTTATCTGCAAAATACCGTGTTTATAACACAAAATGACACTGACAATATAACTGATGGCGTCATAAGCGCCTAGTGAATTGATGTAGTGTTTTAGGCGAAAAAAGTTGAATACAAAATTAAAATGGCTTATTTTAAGGTAGGTATTATTCGACTGTTTCTCAAAATTGAAGTGTTTTTAACTATAATAAAGCATTATCTTGACAGTGAAAGTGAATATTTTGTGAAAACACCTAATTGAAGTGATAAAACTATAAACAAATTCATATGTAATGTTTTTTTTAGATCGCTTTTACGATTTAGTTATTATAAAATCAAAACTCAAAATGGCGGATAAAACAATGCTAACCTAAACTTGAAAACCCTGCAAGAAACCGTAAAAAAATACATTATACCTAGGAGCAGCGCCGTAGCTAGGGTCATGAGCGCCCCTGACAAGATGTGAATTTTTCGCACAAAAAGAGTTATTTTCTAGGAGAAATAACACAATAACTTTGAAAGTGTAATTTAAGTTATAAGTAAGTATATACATTTAAGCATAGTTCGCCCCCCTGAGGGTTGCGCCCCTGACAGCCTCCCGCCTGGCCAGCCTCTAGCTACGACGTTTTCTAGGGGTTTTTGAGACCACTGATTATTATTATGAATTAAAAATTAAAAATTGAGGATTCAAAATGACTACTCTAAAAGAATCGTAAAAAGGTCATCAAAATATTTTCCTATAATAACAGCTTAGAATATTTCATTACGAATGGAAAAACTAAAGAAACCAACAAATTAAAAGATAGTTGTTACCTTGGGGTCGGTGCCTCTCTAGTCCGACGTTAATAGGATCGTTTCCGTTGAACCTGTACAGATGTAACTGAGATGGTATTGGCACACGTTCGAGCACATTTTCCCAAAGCGGTGACATCCATTGCCCAATGAGAGGATCATATACTTTACCATTAGGCATATGGACCAAGGAAGTGACCTAAAATAGACGAAAATCTATTTGAAACAATATGCCATGGTTACATTTGCCAAATCAAATAACAACAAATTTGTTTTGATTAATAATATTAATGATATTGTTAATGGTTCTGACGATCCGAACAAGTATTCATAAAATATCCAGGTAAGAGATTGATGTCACATTCATGTGTTCTTTATCTGTACGTTTAATGTCACTTTGTTATATCAATTAGATGTATTTATAAATCGTTATTATAACGTTGGATAATTTTGTGCATTGCAACGTAGCTTGGTACAAAGACAGGCCTGTAACCACATATAAATTGTGAAGGGTGCCCGGCGAATTCAACGAAAATATGCAAAATAGTTTCATACAGGCCCACATACAGGTAATGTTGAACCTTCTTCAGGAGGGCGCTCAAATCTTTCCAGAGGTCCCTTGGCATCCCCCTGGCTACAGGCCTATATGATTATTATTTCTAGATAGTTCCATTTTTAAAACTGTTAAGAACTCAGCCACTCTAATCATGGAATTTATAAACATTAAATAATTTAAAGTGCAGATTTTCGTATACATGCATTTAATAGAGATTTGCTTGGAATCCATTATGGCCAGCTGTGATGGTACAAAAACCGATCCAACCACCACTTACTAACTGTTATTTTATATATCTATAGCGTCTCTTACCTCCTCCAATTTAACCTCTTCAGCCTGAGATATATTTACGTGATTTTTATGTAACTATAATGCCACTCAACAGATTGAAAGTGACGTAATTTTTAACTAAAAAACAACGTTGGAATGACATCAAGCTGTTACTTGGCATAGCTGTATTAGGAAATATATTTTTCTTAAAAAGCTGAGTGTGATAGTTTACCTGATCCAATATTCCTCCGCAAAAGTCGATCGGTAAATATAGATACGGGTTGGAATCATAAACTATGTGGCCATATGGAGACCTCATGATTTCTCGAATACCTTCCCCATATTGGTTGAATATCATAACTGGTGTACCGCACTGGTCGCTAGCCACGTAGTATTTATGCCTGTATACCTGGGCGTAGATCAAATGACCTCTGTTATCGTATACCAGTGACATCAGCTTTCCATCCCTTGGCGAGTATATCTGACTAACTTCTCTCGGATTTCGCTCGTTGTTGTAAAAAAATTGAGTAACATTTCCAAAATTGTCCTTACGAGCGGAAAGTCTACAAAAGTAGGTTCGTTTTGTATTTACGGTAGACATAAAGATGTGATAACGTACCTATCCATATGATCGTAGAAATACCTAACATCGAACCGTCCTCTTTTGGTAGCTCTGGTCAGCAGCCCTTTAGCATTGTAGTGGAACTTCTCTTCCCTGGCGTTTTGAATTACCAACCCTCTGCTGTCATACTTGTACTGGCCTTCGCCAAATTTGATGATCCTGTCCATGACATTGTACTCCATCGGTATGGTATTACCCCTATGATAAAAAAACAAGTCAAGAGCATACTATATGTTATCTTTTGTCAGATCCACATTTAATAGCTTAATGTCTTTACCTGTATGTAAGAGAGAGCATATTGCCATTATCGTCGTATCTGAAACCCCATGGTTCTTGGGCTTCCACGCCCAATAGTTGACCGTCACAATCCCAAGTGTAGTTCTTGACATTTGTGTAAGTGTTCACGCCTACATTTTTCGTATATGTTCGTGTTTGTGAAATCCTCCTAAAAGTATATATAACTTATAGTGGAGTCAAATTATAAATAAAAATAGTTGAATAAGGAATTCTCTTATTGCGACGATGACTTTATTGTTTTAATAATCTGTTTTCGGTGTGACAACAAGTACAATTATTAATAAGAAGTTTCAGATTAAAAACCACTGATTCATATAAAATGTAGATAGTTTATGTTGCAAAATTAAAGTTTCCCCTGCTATACTTTTTATTCTCTAGATTTGCGAAAAAAACACAATGGTTTGCAATAAAAACTCGTAAGAAAACTTGACCTATGGAAAAGTAAAAAAAAAAAAAAAACATATATATAAAAATCATTTTGAAACTAGTACATTCTATATAAACTAGGAAATATAATGTAATCAGAGCCGTCGAGAGAAATTTAGGGCCTGGGGTAGTAACATGCGGGCCCCCACTCCTAGCTCTTCAGCGGGGTGATAGAATTCCTGGCGGTAGAATATCTATCTAAGATAGATATTCATTTTTTGCGTGCTTCTGGTGTATTTTTTATTTTACCGACTGAACTAACTTTTGCACAGGAAGAAACTATTTTACTTTAGTAAAAAATATACAGGGTAGTCATCCTACATAATAATTAAGTAGTAAGGAACAATGGAAAAAAATATTTGGAATTGCCAAGGAGGAATCCTGCTAATCTCTTATCGAAAACAACAGAAAATACAATCTATAAAATATCATAAAAATCTATATATGAAAATATTAATTGTTAATTTTCGCATTTTTTTTATTGTCTAAATTTTGATTATACTAGAAATTAAAAACTCTAAAACTCTAAATTTATTTACAAAACATCTATCTTGTCAATCAAAAATGAAAATCTAATACGAAACCTAATTGAAATATGAATTTTCAAATTTCGTAGGTAATTCGCGCTAATCTATATCTGGTTGAAATGGAGAACAAAAAGCGCTGAACTTTATTTATTTGCAAAATTTTATCTCAAACTTTTGTATTGCAGAGGACTCACCTTGACGCTAATCTGTCGTTCAATGCCCTTAAAAACCATTTAACCCTTGAAACAAATGCGAAAAACGTTTCAAAGACGGTTTCCAAGAGACAATGATAGATTAACTTCAAGACGAATAAACTGTTTTTGCAACAAATCTGTTCTGACTGCACTAGCATTGAAAAAATACTCAGACACAAATTATTATTAACTCACCCATGCATATCATAGCTAAACTCCATCCTGAAGACCTCCATGCCATGTATCGTTAACGCCACCTTGGTCTCCAAAAACCTCGAGTTAATGCTACTAGAAAACAGGGCAGTACCATCAAACACATTCGATTCGTTTAGTTTGGGGTTAATAATCTTAAAAGGTCCAATCATTTCCAGTGCGCCAGTCTTATAGTTATACGCCAAATTAAACTGAGGCAGATTCTGCCCCCCAATCCTGCCTTGCGCGGTAATAAGTCTATAATTATTGTCGTAGTCGTAGGTAAATTTAGCATTGCTGAGTCCTGTTTTGGCACCAAAGTCAATGCGCTCTTCCATCAGAAGACCTCCAATATATTGGTAGTCCCATCTGTATTCCAAATCCTGCTCCACGTGGTTGACTTGACTGGGCAATCCCGACGTTTCGGAATACTGATATAAAGTCTTTCCATCTCCATGGACCACTTCCTTTAGCTTGCCGCTGTCGTAGTACCGATAAACGATTCTGGCACCTTCACCGGGGAAGACAGTTTGGAGCAGTCTACCTGAATGGGAAAAGTGTTGAAGGTAGGATCTGGTACCACCTGGAGGTGTATAGGTGGCTCTAAGAAACCCAAGGGATGGTTGGAGGCTAAAGGAATGCTTAGTACCACTGGGGAGGGTGACATGCCTGAGACCGCCGTTGTCGTCGTAGGTTAATGTAAAACTCTTTTGGCTAGCCAGGGTAATCTTCGACAACATGTTAGTATCATCATAAGCATATATCTGGGTACCATCTAGAGGACTTGATACTTCCGCAAGTAAACCATGTCGGTCATAACTGTACTTCAACTCAGAAACACCCCATTTCCACCCGTCTATCCTATTAAAATTATCGTAAGTTATATTTAAGGGATCTGCTCCGTTGTAAGGCGTGTATAACAGAGGCAGACCGGCTGGGTCGTAAGTTATTGTCAACAATGGAAGCTTGTCATGATCAAAGAACGTCTCTTTGCTCGTGAACTGATCGAATTCAATTCCTAAAATTTTAGTCCTGTTTACGTAGATCTCGCGGTAGAGCGTTTGCTGAGGGTTTCTCACGTCTCCAACAAGACTAAATGAGGTCGTCATGAAGTTTTCAATTCCATCCCCGAAGATTGTCTTTTGTTCTGACCAAACTGGGAGGAGTTCGGCCTCGACTGGTAGGGCGGCTTCGAGGAGTGGGTGGCGTGTAACTGCACAGACTTTGATGGTGCCATCGTATGCCGATTTCAACGCGACTGTTGAGTTAGTGAGGGTAACTGCGTCAGTGACTTCTTGACCTGAAAAAAATTTCACTGGTATACCGTAACAATGAACCAAGTGGCATTTATAGACCAATAAGCGTCAGTGATGAAAAAAGGACAAAATGCGTTAATTGAGACGTGACTGTTTTTAAAACGCTAGACTTTAAGATTCCGAATACGCACCTACATTGTTGAATAAAAATCTGTTCTGTTTATTTTTTTATAACAAATTAATTTTTTGAAAAATCAATTTCCTCGCGATAACTTAAAGTTATAGACTAAAAAAAATAAGAATCCAACTTATTTAAATCTAAAAATATTTTCAAAGAAATAAGGGATTCGTTTCGCAAGTTAGTTAAAGCTAATAAGTGTTCTCAAGTCTTCAAAAGATTTTGAAATATTGGGCTAAGATTCTAGGTTCTTATTTCTATTTTTATAATCTGCGGAGGAAAACTTATCTTTTCATCATTTTCTTCATTTTGAAAACTATCAAAAATTCGAGCAAAAATTTTAAAATCTTTGAAGTTAATAATTTTTTCAAAATTTGATTTCACTTCTAATGGTGTATGAAAGTTTATTGAAGCAAATATGTAAGCTTTGATTTTTTTTTAAATCCGACCAATAGAACTCGACATTTTTGAGAAGTAACCTATTATATGAAAGCAATTAACAACATTTCTTAACTATATCGGAATACACTTACCGTTAAATATTAGAACATGTTTATTAGCCTTTCCGTTGATATCTAAAACGCTAGGCGGTTGACTAACTGTAATTTCCAGGCCTTCAATATCAGATATCTTGGAGGAGAGCGTTAGTGTTTCTCCACTGGGCAATATGACACCTGTAGTTCTTCCCAACCAGTCATATTGATAAATAAATGTCTCACACCCCTAAAATATATCAGAAATTGGTGTAGTGTTGCTTTAAGTTTGACAATGTAATGAAATGTAATGATATGGTTAAAATAAAATTGAATAATGCTACTATTGATTTTGGTTGCGAACTTAAGTACCTATTCTTGTCTGTAGAATACGAAACTGAAAGCGAAAACATGTCTCCCAACAAACGCAAATTTCAGGCGAATCAATGGCCCCGTACTGAAAACATTGGTAGAATAATTGCAATGGAAGATATACTGAGTGTCGTCGAGATCACCTTTCGGTCGCCATTTATTTATTTTTTAAAGAATCAAGAAGAAAGAGTTTTTGATATGTCTTCAAGTTTCTGAGATTTCCGGTTTCGCCGGAAGGGACCTCAACTTTTGATTTCTAAGTAGAACACCCTGTAACTTTCTACATGTTTGGCCTCTAGAGATCATCCTGCTAATCCTGCATATGACTACTAATTTCAAGCCCGTTTACGCCATTTTGAAGCTTTTACGAACAATTTAATTTTTAATTTAGTGTGCCTTGACCCACTTGAAATTGTTCTGATATTCATAAATAAAGAAAGAAAAATACTCATTGCAATTTTTTGTTGTTGATTTGTGTTGTCAAAAGGTCCAAAGTTGATAAAATCACTTTTTTAGAAATTACTCAAAATTCTCATTTGAAAGAAAAAAAAAAAAAATAGACAAGAACACGCTAAACGTATTTTCTTTCATTATTTGTGAATGTTAGTACAACTTCAGGTGGGTCAAGCTAGACTTAACTTTAGAAAAAAAAAATTCGTATACTTAAAAGTAGTTTGGTTTCAAGGAGAAAATAAAATTATGTTATTTTTTTCGATTTGGTGAATATTTTTAAGGTGCTTCAGGATCAACTTTAATTACTTAAAAGCCTATATCTCTACACCATCGTATTATGTGAATGAAAATAAGCAACTTTTGTCTGAAACATTTTTTTCAAAAATGCGTTGTTTAAGAAATATTTAATAAGGAGGAAAACAATATTATTTTGCTTCCTCTTCGCAACCGAACAACTTTTATCCGAGACATAATTTGTTTCGAAAATTAGTTTCCGAGATATTTCATTATCTCAATTTAAATGGACCACTCTGTATATATGTCCGCATATTTTTTCTATACATTTATATAATATACGTGTTCCATAATTACTGCGCCGAAAGAAAAAACTTTGTTACTTTTTGGTTATTCGTTATTATTTTATAAAAAAATTACTTGCCTAAAAATAATGTTGATATGCGTACTGAAGCAGTTCTCACAAACATTTAAACATTACGCTCAAATACCAATACTCGACGAGCGTTTCGCCAACCATTTTGGAATCATCGGGGGACGACAAAACTGTCTGTCGATGACGCCAACAGGGTTGGCGAAACTCTCTTCAATTGTTAGTACTCTAATATGGTATTGAAGTGTCTGGGTGTTTGTGGAAGTTACTTAAGAGGCAGCGACAAATATTCCATTAAATCAAAGAAATAAATCTTCAAGCAAAAATTACATATAAAGGTTGTAATATAGATCATACAGAGACAAGTTAAACACGCTTTGTAATGGCTTAAAGACATCGTTACAAATAATGTCACCGTAGGAACTAAAACTAAATAGAAATACCCGTCAAGTAGGCAAATCAGCTGTTACATGTGTAGACGTAAATGACAAATCTTCATAAATACACTATCAGAGAAGATATGAGCTAAAATTATACCTACTTACGGTAATCCATTAAAAAGTAACAACACGTTATTAATTCAGAAAATAAAATGTATGCATTGCTCATTACAATTATTTGTAGTAGTGCTCATTCTGTCTTTCAGAAATTAGTCTCTGCTTATAGTGGAATAACTCTAGACAAAACAAGTAATCACTGCCAACTGCCAATTTATACTCTGTTACCGATAAAAGTCAAAGCAGTAGTGATATTACATACTACCTATTAAAAGTGCAGTTATTTTCAGGTTCGTGTTCTACCAGACAAAAGTGATAATTGAAAAATTAATGTACTTACCTGTAAAGAAGATTAAATTATATGAACAACCTCGTTCGGAATGATAATATAACACATGGAACTCATATGTTATATATTCATGAGAAGGAGGTTGTGAAATATAATTGATAAATTAATCGAGTTAGGTGTAGGGAGGATTAATTTAAATTACATGTACAACCTCTCAAAATGATTATTCATCCAACACATATGTCAAAGATTAGAGAATTAATAATATAAGACAGTCAAAGGGAGATGACGAAATAGACGAAGATCGTTGTTATAGGATATCCAAAGTCAGTTTGAAACTCATAAAAAAAGACTGATGAAGGAATACTTCATAACGATGGACATGAGCGTCGACCCACAATTTTTAATTATTGAATTTTAGAATCACTTAATAATTATTGAAAATATTGTTTCACTACTTTATATTAATTGATAGGTATGATGTGCATGCTTTATTTATAATACATTATTTAGTTATAGTAAATAATTTTAGATTAATGATTCAATAAAAGTAAATAAATATCATTTACCCTATGGCTATGCGACCGTCATAAATCAAATCAGATAGAGGGCCTGTAATGGTGAGCCACGTAAACAACCGACTCCTTCCGTTTGAGATAAGCGCATAACATTTCTGGTGAACTGTATTTTTATACGGATATCGTTTGCAATATTCAAGCACGGCCTCGGCTCTTATTCTATCACCTCAGGATTTGCAATGACTTATGCTGGTAGCAACGCTTTACACTGAATATCCAAATTAATAATAGAAATACTATACCACCATACAAAAGTGACATGACATCCAGCGGGAACAGTTTCGGGATTTGTCGGGTACCCATTAAATGGACTTGACCGGGGTGATTAAAAGTCAGGTAAGAATCGTAAGATTCGGCAAGTGCTACGTCACGTGTAGCCCTCGATGACAGCCGCCTGTGATTGTTTTTTCTTCATTTTATAAATCGAATTATAAAAAAAAGTTAAAAAGTTATTGGTTTGCTTTCTGCCAATTAATAATTTTATACTAATTAAATAGATACCTAATGTACAGTGTCCGCCAAAAAGTCTGCACCTTATGGAAAACTTTTCTATTCAATTGTTTTTTTAAACGGGTTTCAGCATTAGTTTCAGCATAATTAAAAACCACCAAATTGCCAAAAATATTTGTCATGTCAACTATGACACCTGACACATCCAAAATGTCATAAGAAATTTTAAAATGGGCTGAAATGCCCTTATTTAACAAAATATGGAAAAGTACCAGGAGGAAAATTTGGTTGTAATTACATTGAGAATATAAAAGTGAATTTTGGTTTGAAAATTGCAATGCTTTAGTTTTTATATTTTTTCTAAAAATACAGGGTGTCCCGAATTGCATAGGCCCACTTCACTAAGTGATACAACTTTTTAAAATAAAAAAAGGTCCCATAAACACGGGTCGGGAAGTGATTAGTTTCCGAGATACAGGGTGTTCAAGTAATTCTCCTGAAAATGTTTTTTATGAATATTTTCGAAACGTCTAAATAAAAACAAATGATAATTTACACAGGATTTTAAATTCTTGTGCTTTTTAAGAAAAAATGACAAATTTGTACGAAAATCATTCAGGATCGGATGAAACTGGGGGGGGGGCTAGGTATAATTTAGCCCCAACTTTATTGTGTGACTCTTTTATATTAATTTATGAGCAGAACTTAAAAATTTGAATTTCTCTACACAAAAAATAGTATTTTTTGTTTTTTCTCTAAAATTATCAGTTTTCGAGTAAATCTTATATGAACTTTATTAATTAGTAACCATTATTACCAGCATTCCTGGTATGCAGGAGTGTGCCGTGATTGTAATGTTTGTAACAAATGAAAAATAATCTAGCATTCAATGCCAGAATGACAATAATGATATTGTTGTTTTTTGGTTTTCTGTAGTTCATTGTTCTGTAGTTTTATTATTTCCTTTTGGAAAAAAGCGTTCTATTGAAAAGTAAAAAATGGTCATGTTTAGTAATGTGGAGTACGCGGATATTCATTTTATTTATGGATATTGTAATGGAAACGCGAATGCCGCGGTACGCGAATATCGCAGAAGACTTCCTAATAGAAGGAAACCTAAAGATGTTTTTATTCGAATCCACCTAGAATTTAGAAATTTTGGACTTAAAAGAGATCCAAGAAATGAAGAACAGCGAAATAGGCGATTTAAAAACATCATTTTAACCACATTTAACAATAATAATAAATTAAGTATCAGAAGAGCGGTTCAACAGCTGCGTGCGCAAGCTGTGCATGTTTCCAAAAACAAAGTTTTTCGGATTCTGAAAAAAACCACAGAAAAGCTTTTCGAATGCAGCCAGTCCAAAGCCTCCAACCAGGTCATCCAGAAAGGCGTATCAATTTTTATAATTGGTTTATAAATGCCATGGAACAAGATCCCGATTTCGGAAGTAAAATTATTTGGACTGATGAAGCTACCTTTAACCATAATGGATCGGTTAATTTTAATAATTTAACGATCTCTGCTCATCAGAATCTTCATATAATTCGCCCTAGGGCATTTCAACACGAGTTTAGCGTTAATGTATGGTGTGGTGTTATAAACGGGACTTTTTGTGGGCCCCACATCCTTCCTACCCGTTTAAATGGACCATTATTTAATGATTTTTTAAATAATCATTTTTTTCAATATCTTGAGGATATTCCTCTAAATTTAAGAAATGAATGCTGGTTTCAAATGGACGGAGCTCCTGCACATTTTGCTGTTGAGAACCGTTTGCGGGTAAACAATAATTATCCTGAACGGTGGATCGGTCGATTAGGTGCAAGAGCCTGGTCACCCCGTTCACCGGATTTAACTACAGTTGCTTTTTTTGTTTGGGGTTATTTAAAGGACAAAGTCTACGCAATCCCTGTAAACACGAGAGAAGAGTTAATAGAAAGAATTCTCGAAGAATGTGAACATTTGTGGGCTAATCCTGATTTCATTCGTAAAGCTGCACACTCTGTACGGCGCAGATATCAGAAATGTGTTGAAGCTGGTGGAATACACTTTGAACAATTCTTTTAATTTGTAATTTACCTTACTTTAATCTAATTCATTGTTGTCTAATAAAAAATAATGTAATCAAATTTTGTTTTGCTGTCATTGTTTTTTCTGTTCTGCTAAAATTATTCATAAAAAACTATCCCCGAATAAAGTTCAGATAAGATTTACTCAAAAACTAATAATTTTAGAGGAAAAACATGAGACTTTTTTGAGTAGAAAACTTCAAATTTTTAAGTTCTGCTCATAAATTAATTTAAAAGTGTCACACAATAAAGTTGGGGCTAAATTATACCTAGCCCCCCCCCAGTTTCACCCTTTCTTGAATGATTTTCGCACATAGTTGTCATTTTTTTCTTAAAAAGCATAAGAAGTTTAATTCCTGTATAAATTATCATTTGTTTATTTTTAGATGTTTCAAAAATATTTATAAAAAAACATTTTCAGGAGAATTACTTGAACACCCTGTATCTCGGAAACTAATCATTTCGCGACCCATGTTTATAGGAACCTTTTTTCTTATTTTGAAAAGTTGTATTACTTATTGAAGTTTGGCATATGCAATTCGGGACACTCTGTATGTAACATTTCGTCTTTTTATTTTTTTTTTGTTTACAGTTAAATATTGCATTTCTTTTTTAAATGTGTTTAATAATGACAGAAAAGCATTTTTAAGGAAAAAAAAAACAAAACAGGACAATGATGGAATATTTTCAGTAATTCTGAACCTCTACTGTGGAATTTTGTACGATAATGGGTTTAAATATTAAAGAAACGATTCTTCATTTAAATTAAATTTAAATCACATAAATAAAACTCAAAATTCCTATTAATATTTACCTCAAAAACCTTAAAAGTGAATAATACGGATTTCTGTAAGAATCTTCTTTTGCCATTATCAATTACATTTAAAAAAAGAAATGCAACATTTATGCATTTTTTGCATTGAAATATTTAAAATTATCTCAACTGCAGATAAAAAATAAAAAAGAATTTAACGTTAGATATTTTGAAGAAAAAATGAAAAAACTAAAACATTGAAATTCTCAAACCAAACTTCACATTTAGATTCTTAAAATAATTACAAACAACTTTTGCTCATGGTACTTTTCCATATTTTGATAAATAAGGGCATTTCAGGCAATTTTAAAATTTCTAATGACATTTTGGAGGTGTCATAGTTGTGACATAAAAAATATTTTCGGCAATTTTGTGATTATTAATCATGCTGAAACTAATGCTGAAACCCGTTAAAAAAACAATTGAATAAAAAAGTTTTCCATATGGTGCAGATTTTTTGGTGGACACTGTATGAACTTGAAATACTTGAGGTTTCACTGATGTATGTTACCAAACAACCACTTTTTTAAATAATCTTCGGCCTTGACAATTAGCCGAGTTCGGTCCTTTTGTACAGTTGGCCTCTATCTCCAATTTTACCTTTTCCGTCTGATTGATACATTGTGACAACTGTTCGATAAGTCCAAGGTAATTCGCGAGGTCAATGGCGCATTACTTAAAGATCAAAGATATTTCGCCGACTGTCTTATCTTGCTAATGGGCTTGTTCGGCATTTTTTTTTATTTCATAAATCGAAAGTGCAAGTATAAAATAATGGATCTGCAAAAAACTAGAATCTTATTCGTACGTTTCGTATCTTAAAAACTATTACAAACTTCCACGTCGCGAAAATGGGGCGTGGCCAGGCGCTACGTCACTATACGCATAGACTCGGCGATCTCAATAGACTTGATGCTCCTTAGTTGTTATAATTATAAGTGTTTTCGAAGTATTGTTTGTTTTGCTTAATTCTTGACAGTAGGGGAGTACAATTTGGTGAAATGTCAAAAAGTTACAATTTCCTCTCGCTCCTGTCGGAACGAATTTTTGATCTTGACCCTGCAATTTACGATTAGAATTCATCGCCGACCTTTCCCTTCCCGTAGAGACATAGAACGAACTTCTACTCGACGTATTTATTTAGTTACCAGCGTTTGAAAATTCCATGTTTTTCGACTTTTCAGGTTAAATTTAAAAGATCCCTAAAAGCCACTTTTCCTACGTCACTTGCGTATAGTCACGTCACAAATGAGCGCTCCGTTTTTGCAACTATTACTAATTTCAACTCCTTATATCTCGAGAACGGAAAAAGTTAATAATACGAAATTTTAAGTGCATAATGAGAATATCGAGTACTATATGAAAAAGCATAAAAACCATATAAAAAGAATATCATGGAACAAGCCCATTCTCTAAGCTTTGCCATTTATTTCATGTGTTATGTAATCATGAGAAGGAGGCTGTGAAACATATTACGAAATTTATTTCTAATTGGGATGACAAACTTATACTAAAATACCAGAAGTTAATTATGAAGTTACTTACACTTGATCGACTAGTAAGGAGTCCCGTGTTCATGTCATAATCCAGCTCAATCTCCGACCGTCCCTTTTCGCTCAATTTCACTAAATATCCAACCCCGGAAATTTTCAATTCCGACTTGTGGTCCTGAGTGTTCTCAATGGAACTAACAGCATTACTGTAATCTCTTAAGAACTGTATTTTATTGCCAGAACTATCTGTTACAGTGGAGAGTTTCCCGAAGCTAGTGTTCTTAGAGTAAAGAAATGTGTATCTCGTTTTATCCGAGGCCAGATCCTTAGTTGCTACATGTTGGCCATAACGATTAAATACGTAAACCTCTCCGGCTGGCGGATACGGGATTCTAAACTCTCCGTTTTCATCGTGTGTCGGTAAGTAGTGTTCCAGAGACAATATATGTAACGATCCTTGGTCTGCCACATGTAAAACGCCACCAGGTGAAACAGAAAGGGCTGAAATTGCCTGGAAACGAGCGTTCGACGACAATAACGTTTCCGCGTTGCTTGTCGTCTCTTCTGTCGACCCGCATAGACAAGCTGGTGGAAGCTCGTGATTCCTTTCAATTGGGGTGACAGTCGTTACATTATATGCACACTCGCAGTTCTTCTTGGACTTGTCTTGTAATTTTCCAGCGAAATGTAACATTTTCCCTGATGGGTCTATTAGGCGAATGTAGTAAACGCTGTGTGTATCAGATTCGGCTATGTAGAGATCGCCGTTTGGTGCAAATGTTAAGGCCAGGACCGTGCCTAAAATTTTGTCGCTCGTTATTCGCGTGTTGTTATCTTCTCGATGGCAGTGGAGAGGTGTGCCTGCTACAACTTTGATTTTCATGTCGGCTGTTAACTTCAGGACGAGGCGATCGTCGATGAAATGGAGCGAACCATCTAGAGGGCTGAGCGCTAAGCCAGTCGGCCATTGTAACTGTGCCTGAAATTTTGAATTAATTCATGCAAAGAAACGCAAATTAGTTCTCATTTATATGTTAACCACCCATCAACACTTTGAATGTATTTAATAATAGTCGCGTCATTTTGGCATTTTAATTCTAAAATTGAAGGTATAGAATCGGTTGACTTCAGTTTTGTTGCAAAGAGTTCATAAAGGCACTTAGAAAAACAGTACCTTTTACTCTTTGCTGCAAATGTTTGGTTTAATTTTTTGCCCAATAATTGGCCAATATTAATGGCCAATTTAATTAAATTAATAAAAAAATTTATTATCATACACAATATGCCATAGGGTTAGACGAAAATGATTACTCGGGAGTTTTAGGAGTCGTTGATTACGAATCAATTTACGAAATTGAAAATGGCGGACCGGAATAACACTCAATTTCTCAGGAAACCTTGTAATCTTTTCTTTTTTGGGAAATTTAAAATGGCGCACAGTGTGACAGAATGGACAAACTTCGCTCTGAGGCTCAATTTTTGAGATATCGACTTGAATTTTTTTTTCAAATACTCAGAAAGAAGTCTGGAATAAGTGTCACTGCGGCTTTTTTGAATTTTTTTTTCATGGAAGGGTTAAGGTCATTCAAGGTTAGATTCATATTTTTAAAAGGAAACGAACCCCTATTTTTTATTATTGCAAATTCGAATAGTCTGACTAAAAATAAACAACTTTTGTTCGAAACATATTTTCTGAAATTGTCATTTTTGTCCATTTTGTCCATTTTTATCCATCCTGCCACACTGTGTGGCGGATCGGAAATCGGGCCATCTTCCAGAAGAAATGAGATTGGATATCTTGGCCTTGAAAATCTGTTTTCGGGGGTTTTCGATGTCGCTGATTACGAATCCGAGGTCTAATTTGGTAAATTCAAAATGGCGGACCGGAATAACAGTCAATTTCTCAGGAGAAACTCGTATATTTTTCACTTTTAGGCTGAAAATGGGTACTCGAGGATTTATGAGGTCGCAGATCACGAATCGGAGGCCCAATTTACGAAATTCAAAATGGCGGACCGGAATAACAGTCAATTTCTACGGAAAACTCGTATTCTTTCGCTGATAACGATTCTGATGTCCAATTAGGGAGAATTCAAAATGGCGGATCGGAAGTAGTATATTCTTTAGGAAATATTCGTATTATTCATATGTTCAGCCCAGAAAAGTAGAAAATGCGAGGTTTTCCGGAGAAATTGACTGTTTTTTCGGTCCGCTGTTTTGAATTTCGTAAACTGTACCTCTGATTCGTAATTAGCGACCTCAAATATCCTCGAGTACTCATTTTCAGCCCAAAAACGAAAAAAAATTGAGTTTTTTCTGAGAAATTGACTTTACTTCCGGTCCGCCATTTTGAATTTACCAAATTAGACCTCGGATTCGTAATCAGTGACCTCAAAAACCCGCGAGTACAGATTTTCAAGGTCAAGATATCCATTCGCATTTCTCCTGGAAAATGGTCCAGTTTCCGGTCCGCCATTTTGAATTTTCTAAATTGGACGTCAGATTCGTAATCAACGACCCAAAAACCTCCGAATAATCATTTTCATCTAATTCTATGGCATATTGTGTATGATAAAGTTTTCAATTAATTTAATTAAATTAGCTATTTATTGGCCAATTATTGAACAAAAAATGAAAACAAACAGTTCCGCCAAAAAATAAAAGTTACTGTTTTTTCTAAATGCCTTTTTGAACATTTATTAATTACTTTCAATTTTAGAGGTTTTCAGAATTTTTATGCTAAAATGACGCGACTTTAAGGCAGTAAATTCATTGGCAATTTAAGTTTAACAAAGAAGGTGATTTGAAAATTTACACGTCAAAAAGTCAGAATTTTTGAAATGGTAAGAATAATTTTAGAGATTGCCTTCCCAAAAAACCATAATTTATTATCTCTGCTGATGGGTAGCAAAACTGCACTCATTTTCTATTATTTTTTGCACCTTAATGATTTGTCGCGATATGACGTTTTCGGGACCAGATTTGTAATCAGCTCATTAAGATCTATCAGAAACAATTTCATCTACTTTAAAGTAAAAAGAAGTTATATTCTTGTCGACCAGTGTAATCGATTTTCTATCGTTAAAGAGAATTGAAGTCAGACATCTAATTTATACTTGATGGATTTAATTCACCAAAGTCAAGTAAAACTATTCTGCAAGATGACTTTATTTAAAAAAGAAACGGAAGCGAAAATATGAATTTTGGTCTTTCGAGTCGGATAGAAATGGATACTTTAAATGTATTCAAATTATTTATGCCTAAGGAGTAAATTTTACACATCATATTACGCGACATTTCTTGAATGTTAGTAGTCACTGCACTAAAACTTGCAAATAATTTGTAAAGCATAATACAATAATTTTTATAGTTGTGTAATTGCAATTTTATCTGACAAATAAGCGTCAATTGTGATATACAATGACGTTAAGTCTTGTAATGCATTTCACAAGCTTTCACACATAATTAACTCATCCTATTTCAGGCCCCGGTTAAAACGAACTAGGTTTACATTTTACTAAGTTTGATCGATTTTAAGCAATTACCTGACTCGCTGATATCGCTCCCCTACAAGGAATGGGGGTCCAATGATTGTGATGTCCATGATTACCAATCAAAGTGTGAATAATGCCCTTAGGGTCGACAGCCCTTATATTAGTGCCATCGGCAATATACATGGTCCCATCCACTGATATCGCGATGCCCTTGGGATGTGCCAAGCGGGCATATTTAGCTGGGCCCTCGTCCCCGCATGCACTATCGTCGCCAGGGATGCAACGTTCACCGTTACCAACCACCTGGAACATGGACATGTTAATTCGAGTGAAATTATTTGATAATTATCTCATTTATAAATAATCTCCTGTGTTAAATACACCTTCTTTAAAATTTAAAAAAACAAGAATAATAATGAAAAAACTTATTATGACAAAAGTGTAGTACCAACTGCAAATCTTTTAGTTTTTCTCTCTTTCTTTTCGGTATTTTTTACACATACAGTGTGTCTCACATATAGTGATTCTCACCCCTAGTAACAGTAATGGTAATTCGTCGAGAACTATTCCAATCAAATTCGATTTTTTTGTGCCAACCGAGCCATCCGCGAGATAAAATATGGAAAAGATAGGAAAAATTCTATAGAATTTGATGAACTACTATGGATCAGCGGTCCATTGTGTGTGTGTGTGTGGGAGGGTTTTTGGCTACAGAAAAAAAAAAATTTCTCAGCCACAGAAAATTATATTATTGCTAATATTATATTTTTATGTTATTTGTTCTAATAAAATGTACGATTAGGTCAAAAATTTCCTTTCTATTATAACTTAGTAGGCTTGTTATATTTATTGGTAAATTGATTTCGAGATTAATCAGGTCATTTAAAAATTTCTCTATTTGAGCAGAATATTTCTTACACGCAAAGAATACATGGTTAAGGTCTCCCAGGGACGTGTTATCACATGGGCATGTAGAGGTGTTCTGAAGGCCTATCCTGCACAGGTGTGCAGGAAAGGCGCCGTGATTCAATTTGAGTCTAGCTATGGTAGAAGAATAAAACTTTGGAGTGGAGTATTCTTCGATGTATGGGATACTCTTTGGGAGGGTAGGATGTATAAGTGCGTAGGGGTTTTTTGTTGACCTGACATAATCCGTCCAGACGCATTCCCAATCTTTCCTTACTTTCCCCTTGACTTCCCTTATTATATCGTTTTTGTCAGTAGTTGGTTCAATTACAGTAAGATTTGTCGATTCCTTTGCAATGTTATCAACGATTTCATTACCTTCTATCCCTATATGTCCTTTTACCCATACAAATCTTATTATTTGTCCTTTGTCAAAAAGTCTGGTCAATTTTTGTTTTATTTTTAAAGTTCTGGAGTCTGCTTTTTTATAATCGCGGTTACCTAGTGACTGAAGTACAGACTTGGAGTCTGACAGAATCACGCACTTTTGGATGCACGCCTCACTCACCCAGTCTAGAGCGCACTCTATGGCATACGCTTCAGCTGTGTATATGGAGCTGATATCGGCAATACGCCTCTGGCAGTAATACTGATTGTTGGGAACATAGAAGGCGCTCCCAACGCCGATAAGGTTTTTAGAGCCATCTGTGTATATCGCTACTTCTTCGGGGTCACTATTTAATATACAGTGTATGATATTCCGATTGTGTTGTGGTATTTCTGAATATATGGGGAATATGATAGTGGGCATAAATAGTAGTATACAATAATCATTCTGAAATATGGATGGTGTTTTGCTACTAGTTAAAAATTCTGAGTAATTATTTGTTTCCAGCAATGCGTCTACAAGCGGTGGATTCTTTTTTATTTTCCAGTATTTATTCGCGAGAGTCTCTATTGTAAGAGAGTATATTACATTCAATGAATAAGTATTATCTTTGGTTCTTAGTCCAATTAAAAATTTATTTGCCAAAAAATTTCTTCTAATATTTAATGGAGGTTCTTGTGCTTCCGCCAAAATTGCAGGACAAGGTGACGACTTCATCACTCCCATACACAATCGAATAGCTCGATACTGTATGCGATCGACTTTGGTTAGATTTGATTGTGACGCGGATCCATACAGGATACTACCATAATCCAATATTGCACGTATATAACTTCTATAGAAAGTTAGTGCTGTTTTAGCATCAGCGCCCCATTTTGTTTTTGACACACATTTTAAGATGTTTAGACCTTTTTCACATCTGCCTTTTAAGTATTCGATGTGTTTTGTCCAGGTCAATTTGTTGTCAAGAATGACACCAAGGTATTTGTAGTGTGTAGTTATTGGTATTGAAATATTTCCCAATTTTATTTCATTTTCTAATTTGATTCTATGCCTGGTGAAGAATAATATGGCTGATTTTTCTGGAGCGAGGCTAAGTCCGTGACTTATTAACCAATCTTTTAAACAGTACATTATGTACTTTAGCTGTGTCACGCAGTTTTCGTATGTATCCTGTATGGAGTATAAACATATATCATCGGCATATTGTATACATTTAATGGAGTCGTCAAATATGTCATGCAAATCGGCAGTATAGATATTAAATAGAATTGGACTAAGAATAGCCCCCTGGGGTAATCCCTGGGATATAACTCTAGGCCCAAATAATTTGTTATTGTGATCTCTGATAAAAATTGTTCTATTTCTATATAGTTCCATTATACTTGTAGCAGAATTACTATCTATTTTCATCGACTTTAAAATATCATTCAAAATATTTAGGTCCACTGCATCATATGCCCCTTTTAGGTCTATAAAAAATGTTACTAAGTATTTATTTTGTGAAAAGGTATATTGTATATCAGTAACTAATTGAGTTATGGCATGAATTGTGCCCAGGCCCCTTCGGAAGCCATATTGACCCTTTGGAAGTAGCGAATGATATTCTAGATACCACTCCAGCCTTGCTTTGATCATTCGTTCAAATGTTTTTAAAATGCAGGACATGAGGGATATTGGGCGGAAAGATGATGGGTCATTTCCATTTTTATTAGGCTTTAATATTAGGCAAATTATTACTTCTTTGATTGTGTCGATATATTGGTTTTTAGTCCACCAGTTATTAAAAATCATAAGTAATAATTGCTTTGCAGCATGTGGGAGGTTTTCTATTATTTTGTAGGTTAAATAATCTTTGCCTGGAGCTGTACTATTTGTGTTTTTAATGGCAATATTAAGTTCGGTCATAGTAAATGCCTCACTAATAATTCTACTCTTGGTGTCGTTGTTGCGTCCTCTATGTTCAATCAGGTTTTGTACAAAAGGTGGTGCTAATGCGTCCAACATATGCTCTATTATTTGCTCAGAAATCTGAGGCTTTTTAGGTGAATATTTTGTGTTATTTAACTTTTTGACAAAGGACCATATTTTACTTAAGGGTGTATTTTTATTTAATTTATTTAGAAAATCTTTCCAGCACTGTTTGGCTTTATTTTTATACGTAAACCTAGCACGCGCGTCTAAGTTTTTGTACCTTAAATAATTATCCAGGTTTGATAACCTCTTATACTTATTCAGGGCTTCTTTACGTTGTTTTGATGCTATTGAGCACTGATCATCCCACCATATTGGCAGGTCTGGGGATGGGGTAAAAGGTTTTTTAATAGGTATAGCTGATGTGGCAGCGTCGTTGACCACATTAATAAACATCTGATATTGTTCGGCTAAGTTTAAATTCTCAGGTATTACTGTTAAGGAATTTTCTAATTCTGTCTGAAATATTAGCCAATCGGCCGCGTTATCCTTCCACTTGGTGGCGGGATTTATTTTTCTATAGTTCATACTGAAAAAAACGTCTATAATTATAGGGAAATGGTCAGATCCCAAAGGATCGGATAATATTTTATACTCGCATTGAGCGACTACGTCTGGTGAGACAATGGTCAGATCAACAACCGATTTAGGCTGTTTAGGGGGTGTGATTCTTGTGGCACTGCAATCGTTAATTACTACAAAATCTGTGTTATCAAGTGCATCTACTAATATGTTTCCTTGAGAATTATCATTGGGTGAACCCCATAATCTATGATGACAGTTAAAGTCTCCGCAAAATATAGCAGGAGAGGAAAATTGAGAGAATAGATTTTCCCAATCTTTTTTATTTGCAACAACATTTGGGGGTTTATAGATAGATATTATACTAACGTTATTATCCGAGAGTTTTATAGAACAGATTTCAATGTCTTTGTTAAAATTGTATGTTACATCAATAATACTATAATCTATATTTTGTTTAACTAGAATACCTACTCCACCCTTGCCGTCTGCTCTACATTTTTGTATTAGGTTGTAGCCATTTATTTTGAAAGTATTATGTGATTTTAGCCAAGTCTCTGACAGAGCAATTATATCAGGTTTTATATTATTTTTTAAATAGTTTAGTAGATTTGGTTTGTTGCTTATGATGGAACGCGCATTCCACTGAAATATGGAAAACATTTTTAGTTTTTCTTTTACTTTGCTTTTAGTATTCGCTATAGTCACTGAGACTATAGGCTTCCATGTTATTATTTTCTACACCTAAAATTGAAGAAATATATTCTCTGACTTTATTTTCATGTACATTGATGGTTTCCAACTCGGCGTTGGTTTGTGCATATATATTATTTATAATTTGGTTTAAAAATGTGGTGATTTGTCCTATTAATTTTTCTTTGTATTCTTTTAGTTCTTCCCTATATGGGTTTGGTATGATGGGGGTCGATTTAGATGGTTTATTTTCCGAAATTTTTTTTGGTGGAGGTAGAGGGGATTGACGATTTGGTGATCTGTTTTTACGCTTTCTTCGACTATTTGATGGTGGATTACAGAAAGTTTTATCATTATTGTTGTTACTAATATCGTTTTCAGGTCTAGTAGGTAATGGCGGGAAATTATTTATATTGCTTAAAATTGCAAATCTATTGTTTGTAGTAATTTTGGCATAAGATGGATTGTTTACCAAGGTTTCAGCTTCTTTAAACGAAGTGTTTTCCAGGGCCATTATTTTTTTGATGTTGTGTTGTTTTACATACATAGGACATAGTCTTGTAACACTTGAATGATCGTTTGTTTTGCAATATATACAAAAAGGTAGTTCATTTTCACATGATTCGGTATTCGCATGATTTTTTGAACATTTTTTGCATCTGTTATCAGTACTTTTGCACTGTTTTGAAGTGTGTCCATACCGTAGACACTTGAAACACTGGACTACAGGGTAGATATAAGGTTC
This sequence comes from Stenurella melanura, assembly GCA_963583905.1. NCBI lineage: Eukaryota > Metazoa > Arthropoda > Insecta > Coleoptera > Cerambycidae > Stenurella > Stenurella melanura. Next base: position 124,741,154 of record OY757314.1, read on the forward strand.
TACTACAAAATTGCAACAATTAATTTGAACATTCTGAGGTATCGTGTTTCCCAGGAATGTAACTACTATTACTTGCCGTGGTATATATTTGACGTTACCATCTGGTTCAACGACTCTTCTTTTCAGCCTTTGTACTTCGACTACTTCCTTTGAGGATATTATAGCATTTTTTAGGTAGTTTTCCTCAAAGAAAGTGTCGATCATCTTAATTACTCCTTTTTTATGTGTGAAAAATTTTGGTATATATGCAATGAGGTTGTTGCTCTTCATAATGTCATGATTAACTAGTAAATTCGCGGTTATATAGTCTTTAAATATAACTTTTACCCTGTTCAATCCAATAGATTTTATATCAACTACTTTATTTTTAAATATTAAATTATTAAACAAATAGTGACCTACCCTTACAGGAAAAAGTCTTCCTATATTTTTATTCGAGTGTTCAACATATACAAAGTAAGGTCCTAGATCTCTCATACTATATTTGTTGTCGAAATCAATTGGTTTTTGTGACAAGTCCTTATCAGTATCATTTCTTGCGTCCATCACTCCGATATCGGGCGGCTCTAGGCCGCCCGTTGTTTCTCCCATTTTAAACTAACTTATTATCTATCACTTACCTGACAATATTATATATTATTTATATATAAATAATTGAATAGATATTTTAGATTCTAACAGTAGGATACGCTACCACCTTTGGCGATGTATTCTCTGTAATTAATCTATTACTATAGTGTAAAAGCAGTAAATTTTACTTGTTGATAACACTTCGATCTAAACAGTTTCACTGTCACACCGAGGCAGCGGTCCATTGCAGAAGTTATTTAAAATTGAGTCAAAGGAGGCCCAAAAACAGTTTTTCGCTTTAAAAAAAATCTAGACTGCAGAAAGAAAGTTTTGTACAACATTTGTAGAACTCTTTAATAGTCATAAAATAAGCACAGTTCGATATCAATAAATTTACAAATAAATTATTTATTTCAAGAAAACAGCTAAAAATCGTATTGTTTTCAATCTAAAAAAAAAAAAAGATTATTTAATGAATCGCTGAACTTATACTACTTGGAAAGTACAATAAAAGCGTGTTTAAGAAATAGCAAGAAATTTATCAGTTTTTGCAATAATCGATTTTTTCGAAAAATAGACGATTTTGTAGAATTTCATTTACTCAGCTTGTTAAACAGTTGCGAATATGAGAAAGAATGACCGAAATATCGAAAGAGAATTTTAACCTCAAAAACTTCGATTATATTTTTAGTGTGAAATTGTATCGGAATGCCTCAGCGTCAATCCATAGCTGCTAATTCTCTATAAGTTTAAAGAAAAAAAATATTCTACGATCTTTTTGAGCTGAGATTTTTTCCGTTTTTCGAAAAATCGGTACTACTTTAATTACTGATTTTAAGGGCTGTAATTTGCACACATATTGGTTGAAGACTTACAATTTAATATAAAAAATATTTCGCAATCATTGACCGCACTGTAAGCCAAACTATGTTGGGCTCCATAGAAACATGTTCCATTCGACGCAGCAGTGCTCGTAGTGGGCCAGAGACTTCGACTCACTGGCCTTACTAATGGACTCTGCATACCCTTCTCCTTGTCCAATAGATTGATTTAAAAGCTTAATGATTATTACATAAATCATCAGTTATAACTTAATGATCATTAAAAACTAAATAAATCATATTAATAATTATATCATGTATGAGGAATTGTGATACATACACGAATTAATTTAATTTCCGTCTTTTTATAAGTGATTATTCTTCTCCACTACATCATTTGAGGCGCTTTCTGCAAATTTCTCATCATCGATTGTTTCGTCTTATGTTTCTATTTCAGCTTCTGCGACAATAAGCCATTGAAAAAATACGATTTTTAGCATTTTTTTGAAATAAAATAATTTATTTGTAAATTTATTGATATCGAACTTATTTTATACCAATTAAAAAGTTCTACAAACTTTATATAACACATTATTTTGTATAAAGGCTTGATTTTTTTTTGGCGCGAAAAACTGTTTTAGGCCTCTTTTGTCCCCATTTTGAAGAACTTCTGCAATGGACCGCTGGTCCAAAACTATTTTATCAAATTCTCCGGAATCGTTAATGTCTTTTCCATATTTTACCTTACGGATGGCACGACTGGCAAAAAACGAGGTATTATCGACAATTTGATTGGCCTAAACGTCTTGCAATTCGGTATTTAGAAAATATAAAAACATTTCAGTGTTCAAATTATTTAAGAAAAAGTCCAATAATAGTCTCATTTAATATTCCACACCAAATATTAATTTTGCGATAGTATTGTCTCTTGCAGTTTCAATTTTCAAAATTAGTTGCCAAATTGAAATCGGAAGCTATGTTGATTTGACGCAGCTTGGAAAAATATGATAGGAATCAGTATGCCAAATTTCAAAATTGTTTCAATAATAGCCATTTCTTTTACTCCATCGCATTTAGACAGAAAACAATGTAGTTATTGAAAAAATGCAAGAATCGAGATTTTTACCCAAAGTCGAAGAGGGACATAGGTAGAGTCTAAAACCAAGAAGTTGGGACTGTAACTGCTGGCATCCGGTCATCATCTTGGAAAACGCGAATGACGTATCCCCGTTCATGTTCGTTGAAGTGCATTGACGTTAGTGGACAGCATTTTCTTATTTTCTTTAAGCTGTAATTTTGTTTGTATTTATCGCACATTTTAATACGCCATATTATTATGAATAAATTCCTTATTAACATTACTATACCGATATGGTTCCATTTGAAAAAAATTAGTTTTACCCCAAAAACAATTTTGATGAATTTTATCTGCGCATAAATCACGTAATTTAGTGTTTTTAACGAGATTTCGATTTTTGTAGCATTACACGGGTCATTTAGAATAAAGCTCCGCCACACTATGTCAGAATTGTAAGAGATTTTTTGGACACTGTCTTTCCCCGGAGATGGATAGGTAGAAGGGGTCATATCGAATGGCCAGCTCGGTCACCCGACCTAACCCCTCTTGATTTTTTTCTGGGGTCATTTGAAGTCTGTGGTGTATCGCACAAGACCTGCCACGGTACAAGAGCTTCAAGAAAGAATTCTAGCGGTTGCTGATAATATTACACATCAGTCCCTCCAAAATGTTCAGCGGGAATTTGTGGACAGGCTAGCACATTGTCAGGCAGTGGAAGGATTCCAATTTGAACATTTAATAAAATAAAACTATTCTCTGTTAATTACGATTGTAATTTCTAATTTTCCCTTATTAAGACCACATTACATAACAGAATCCATACAAACGTTACATCGTTGAATTTGGGACTCCTTAAAGTATACAAATATGGAAAAATATACCGGGTGTTTCATTTTAAAAAATTGACACTTATGTCACACCTCCGAACGTAATGACGTCACGGTCCTGAAATACATGTCAAGAAGTTCTAAAAATTTCGCCGAATACAGTGTCGAAAACCCGAAGATGATACGAGGTCCCGTTCGGCTGTAATCGAGCCGTTCCCGGACTATTGCCCAACCGTGTATATTGATACATTTAATATGCAGGATGTATAATATATATTTTATACAATATATATTTTTATCTTCTATGATGAAAACATGAATATTTTGCAATTTAAGGACTTATTAATTTAATTTTCAAATTTGTCATTGCATGATAATTGGACTAAACAAAAAAATATACCTTATCATTTTTCACTAGGTTTTCGTGATTGGTAGGATGAGATCGTAATTTTAATTTTTTTAAGTTTCAGGCAGTCCAATTTACCAAATCATCAACTAAATTTACTAGAGACATTGCAAATACTACTGACAATGTTTGTAAACTATTTTTATAATATTTGTAATATAAATACATGACAAATGGAATTTATTGCGTTACTTTTTGCATAAAAATCTACATGTATTTTTATTTAGAGTTTTACGTGGAAGTTTCATTTAGTAGTTGAAAACAAATATTTTTCAAGTAGCTGCAACTTTTACAATATTAATCCTACAAAAAAAAAGTTAAACTAAAAATGTGAAATAAAATGATTTTATACAACTTTGGTTCTCATAAATTTTCCGAAAAAACGAACAGGAACGGAAATACAACGTCATTCGCGTTCTCCAAGTTGGGGACCAGAATCTAGCAGGTACAGTCCCGACTTTTTTGTTTTCGACTCCACTATGGGCAAAAATCTCGATTAGTGCATTTTTTCAAAAACTTAATTCGAAAGCACTGAAATAGTTCTGAAACGCTGCTATAGTAATGAGTTTCAAGACGGCTTTAAAATAGGAACTTCAGAGCCTTCACGAGGTTCTCCACTTCTGTCGTAAGAAAGTTTTATCATAGTTATGAAACGCTACCAAGGAAAAGGTTTCACGAAACGCCCTAAAAAAATGTTTATAGCTGCTTGGTAGACAATAATTAAACAAAAATTATTACTTAGATACTGAACTAATTAGCTAAATATTTTCATATTTATAATTGTAAACTTACCGGTTCACTGTTGATGCTTGGATCCTGAACGGGTTCCAAAGATAGCACTTTAAGTATTTGGTGCTTTTCCGGATCGGAAACGTATAGGTGTCCATCAGCTGGTGATATGGCAAGATAATACTGATATGCAACTTGGGTTGCTCTAAAAATAGTTAAAAGCGTTTCTATTAACTGAATCTAAAAATGTAATGTATGTAGATCTTATTTTCATTTCTTTGCGAATGCTATTTACATTTCAATTATATGGAAGTTAAAAATACTCTCGCGGTTCATTCATTTCATGCAATCTGAAGGTTATCAGATATGAATTTTAATGAGGGTATATTTAGTTTACTTATGCCAAGTTGTTTGTGAGTTATTTTAAAATATAGATGTAGATAATGTAATTTTTTATTAGACTGAGGTATTGGTCTAGAGCGTGAGGAATACTACTCCAATGCGTCCTGCATATTCTTGAGTTCGCTATAATGTGTGGGATATGGCGACATATTGTCGTTGTTTTCTTTTTGACAATCGACAACTCTTCCATAAATTTAGTAAGATCTTGCGATTATGTTGAGTTTGCGTTGTTGTATCCATCGGACAATTTTTTGATTAATATACAGGGTAGGGTAATAGTGCGTCGGACCTCGATATCTCGAGTTCTACGATAGCTAGAAATTTTTAAAAAAATTGCAAGTAAACTAGATGAAGAAGTCTATAACTGGAAATTATTTTCGAACACACAGAGCGAGCCAAGACAAAATTATAGGACCAAGTGCCTTTTCTTTTTAATGGAATACTATATATCAGTGCATTTTTTGAAGCCTCTTTCTAAGTTCTATTCATTCCTATATTAGCATTGAATATCTCCCAACCACTTGGATGTAATGCATTTTTTTATTGAAATAATGCAATCTGCAGATGGATATTAAAAAAATCACCACATCCACAATTATGAGTTTTAAGAAAAATTCATGTGAATGCCGGTTACGAGACATCTAATTAATGTTTTTCAATTATTTTCATTTCCTAAAACTGTACAGGGAGGCCAAAAATTATTTTTCAATTAAGAACTTTTTAAATTGAATTTTCTCAATTTTTCCAAATGGAACACCCTGTAGGTTTTTCAACGATGTGATGAAATGAAACACGAACATTTTTTGTAAGTACTTCCCTATGGCTAATTGCAACCATATTCGTCTTATAAATAAATAAGTGTCAAATTCAAGAATAAACTTAAAATAAGAGGTTTCTTCAAATAATTCATTAGAAAAATTTCTTTATGTAATTTTGAAATGAGGCCATTTAGTGGGACCATTTCTTCGAATTCGTTGAAATGAGTAAATAGTGTTTAACAGGTCCTTTACTGTAATGTTATTTGTACATTTTTTTGCCGTTTTCGTTATTCGACAAGCGATAAAACCTCAGTTTGGTATAAATTGTCGTGTACAATGGAGCATTTATCACACTTATCGGTCGTTAGTTACAATTTGTATTGAATTTAAATTATTTGGAATTTTAATAAAGCGGAACTTGTAGACATGACTTTTGTTTTGGTCGAGTCAGACAGAAATTGTTTACTTGCCAATAGAATTTATCATTAACGTTATCCCGAAAGAAGGATTTCTGATGTTAGCAGCTTCCAAAACCTTCTCGATAGATTTCTGGAAACTGGAAATGCCGAATATAAAAAAAGTGAAAGAATAAAATTTGTGAATGAAGAAAATGAGTTTTCTGTAGTGCTGGCAACGGTTGAGAATCCCCATGTTAGTCAAAGAGAAGTGAGCTCATTAGTAGGAATAAGTAGTCTGTGGGTCGAATCTAAAAAACAAATAAGTTGCATGCATATCATATTCAAATGCACCACGAATTATCTGATGACGATTTTCAAAGGCGCCTACAATTTTGTAATTTGGCCAGAGGTAAAATGCAAGATTATGTCAACTTCTTCAATAATGTTTTATTCACTGATGAGGCAACTTTTCATAGAAATGGATTTGTTAATAGGTACAATTTCCATTATTATGCTTCGGAAAATTTTCACTTTTTTTGCAAGTTAATAACCAACACAGATGGTCTATAAACGTTTGGGGAAGAGTTATTGGAGAACATGTAATAGGGCCACATTTCTATGATGGTACATTGACTAGAGCTATTTATCTTAATTTTTTGGAAAACTCTCTGCCACAATTATTGGTAAATCTCCCTGAAAGAATTCGAAATAAGATGTGGTATCAGCAAGATGGTACTCCACCACATTATTTAAATGCAGTTAGAGACCACTTAAATAGTACTTACTCTCATCAATGGATTGGAAGAAATGGGCCCATTAAATGGCCTGCTAGATCCCCAGATTGATTGATTGATTGATTGATTTGCCAGAGTCAGGTGGGCATTGCTGTCAATTCCGGTGCATGGAGATTTGTTCCACAACGCAGCCTGATCGCCCGCCGAATGTCCATCTGCAGTCGACAAGTCGTCTATTACATATTCATGCGGCTCCACTCGACCGACCAACGGACCATCCCACCGTGTGCCGGAACAAACCCCCGGTGCTATTACATACACATGGGGTAGGAGTATAGGATGGAGCGTGTAGGTGTTTGTGAGATGTTTATTCTTGTTTTCCTTCTGTCTTCATCGGATGGAAACTGTAGGCGTTTCTGAGATGCTTCTTTTAGATTTTCGTGCTTCTTTTTTCTTTCAGGTTTTTGTGAGATGCTTCTTTTTAGTTTCTGTCTGTGATCATCTTCTCTCCTATTCTACTTCTGAGTTTTCTGTTTCTGAGCCTGGCAGTGTCGTTTTTGTGTTTTTCCTGTTTTTGCTAGCAGTTGGATAATGTCCCTTTCAGCTCTTCGCAGGCTTCTTCTGTTGGCCTTTGTCGTTGCTGCGTTTTTCGTGTCTCGTCTTTGTACGTGTCCCCAGTATTTCATTGCGTATGATTCTATTCTTTTGATTTTTGTTCTTCCCTCTAGTAATGTTTACGTTTTCTGTCGTTTTTGTGGTTTTCCTATTTTTGCTAGCAGTTGAATAATGTCCCTTTCAGATCTTCTCAGGCTTCCTCTGTTGGCCTTTGTCGTTGCTGCGTTTTTGACTCCATACATCATCGCAGGCATTATGATGGTCGTGTATATCTTCTTGGTTAGGCACCAGTTTAATGTCCTCAATGAAGGGTAGTAGAGCTCTTGTGACTCTATAGGCTGTGAACATCCTTGTTTGACTCCCATATTCTTCATTTTTGATTCCGTCGTCTGTCCAAACCATTGTATTGCAGTGTTTTCGTTTAATTGTTAACCAATTTAGTTCCTTTCCTGTTTATTGTTTTTCTATCTCCTCCTAGTATTTCTTTTTGATTTCTTCGCTCTGTAGCAGGGAGATGTTCCATGTGTCATTAGCTGTTTTTTTTGGCTTCTTGTTACTTTATTACTAGTGTTCCATATAATATTTTGTGATGTTTTGTCGTCTGTTGCTTGTTTTGCCTTAATATTTTTAATCCTGTCCCTTATTTTTCTATCCACTAGGATATGATCTATTTGAGAGTTGATGTTTCCTTTACTCCAGGTATTAAGGCAGGTTAGGTTCTTGCTCCATGTGTTTCTAACTTTTAGATCGAACCGATGTGCCAAGTTTTTTTGCGAGCTTCCATTATCGTTTGTCCTTTCCTATATGCGCGTTGAAGTCTCCTAGTATTATTATGTTCATTTTTCTCTTCTTTTTTCTTCTAGTCTCTTGGGAGATCTGTCTGAATACTCGCCCTGTCCGTTTGTCGGAGGGCACATGTACTCCTAATATACACATGTTTTCCTCTCCAATTTGTAAGTCTGCCGTGGTTATGTTTTCGTTTACTTTTTTTGTCTTTATCTGGATAGGGGTGTTCCGTCTTACTGCCCATGAGACTCCCCTGCTGGTTTTTTCTTTTTCCCCTCCACTTAGATGCCATTTGCAGTTTTGAGTAACTGCGGTTCCATCTATCATGTGTGTCTCTTGTATGCATGCAACGTGTATGTATTCCATCATAAGAGTCTCATCGATTTTTTCTCTTTTTTCTCTCGTTATGCAGCCTCTGACATTCCATGTCGCCAGAATGATGTCATCGTGTTGTAATTCTTGACTGTTGGCTTCTTCTGTTCTTTGTGATATTTGATACATGTTTATGTGCGTTGCTTTCTCTAATTCTGGGCGGGGTGTTATTGCCCCAGTTCGAGCGTATGTTTCCTCTGGTTGTTCTTTTTCATGTTTTTCTTGTGCAATAATCACGCTATCGTAGTGATTTCTTTCGTTTCCGTGCTTCCTATATACTATCTCTAGTGGTGTGTTCTCGCTTTCCTGTTGGTTAGCAGGATGGATGGTTATATGCTCTCCTTCTTACAAAAATGGATTTCTTTTTATGAAGATACGTCAAGGATATTGTTAATAGAGACACACCAACAACAGTACAAGATATGAAGGAAAGAATAATAACTGCCTCTAGATCTATCACACCGGCAGTTTTCGGAACAGTGGGAACCTCATTTCAGAAGCGCATAGAGATGTGTCAATCAAAATGGGCAATATGTGGAACATTTATTATAATTTTTTCTACTGAGTATTTTAAGAATCCTCCTTTGTTAAGTTTTTTTTTTTGAATTTTGTAATCATTGCTCAATAAAACGAAATTGGTTGCAATTAGCCATAGGGAAGTACTTAGAAAAAAGGTTCGTTTTTCATTTCTACATTACATCGTTGAAAAATATACAGGGTGTTCCGTTTGAAACAATTGAGAAAATTTACAAAGTTCTTAATAGCAAAATAATTCTTGGCCACCCTGTGCAGTCTTACGAAATGAAAATGATTCAAAAGCATTAATTAGCTGTCTCGTAATTGGTACTCACATAAGTTTGTTCTAAAACCCATAATTGTGACTGTGGTGATTTTTTTAATATCCATCTGCAGATTGCATTATTTCAACAAAAAATTCATTACATCCAAGTGGTTGAGAGATATTCAATGCTGATATAGGAATAAATAGAGCCTAGAAAGAGGCTTCACAACATGTACTGATATACATAGCATTCCATTAAAAAAAAGACACTTGCTCCTGTAATTTTATCTTGGCTCGCCCTTTATGTTCGAAAATCATTTCCAGTTAAATTCTTTTTTATTTAGTTTACTAGCAATTTTAAAAAAAAAATTCTGGCTATCATAGAACTCGAGATATCGAGGTCCGACACACTATTGCCTCACCCTGTATACGTATAGGCACATATGAGGAATATTTGACAAAGTATTGATGATTACCCTTCAGCCGCCAGACTTATTTTTTTAATATTTCCTTTTTCAAAGAATCAGAAAAAATGTCACCACTTATAAAACGACAACGGTTCCCGACAATTTTTTTTTCTAACTTCCAAAATTAATTTTTCTAAGAAAACCTGAACATTTCGAAGCTAATATTTGACGAGATTTAATGTTACCTACACTAAATAAATAAATAATAACACTTCATTGAGATTATCAACACTGTATCAAGAACTTTTGTGATTCAAGTATGTTCGAGGCAATCCTCTGTCATGTTGTTGCCACTTTTATGGCGTTTAAGGCTTTATTATACCCCCAATAAAACTGTCTACACCCTGACACAGTTCCTACATTTCAATATATCTTACCTTAATTGAAGCACAGTATAGACATTCCCCTCGGGGGTGATTCTCCTAACCAAATTGAAATCGCCTACATAAATGCTACCATCCGGCCCGGTAGCCAACGACCCCGGTGTTAACAACTTTGCATCTTTGGCCGGGCCTCCACACTGCCCCAGGCAATTCAGAGACCTCTGAAGCCCCGTTCCCATGATAACACGGACCATACGAGGATACTGCTTGAAATGCAAAGTTGAACCATCACCTTTCTGTAAAATGCCCTCGTGAAAGTTGTAGTGGTGGTGTATGTCTAGTCCCCAGCCGCCTATGTCGGAGATATCAACGTCGAATCCTTTAATGTCGGCGGTCTGTGTCTCCCAGACCGGCTCTAAGCAACTACTATGCTGATAACCAATGGAAACCTTAGCCTGGACGATCCCGTACACTTTCTGTTTGTAAACATTCCTTTTGTTCCATGCGAAAGTGTGGATGAGATTAGGGTCGGCCTCGTACGTTTTCACGTGTAATGAACCCTCTATCTCCACCCTGACATACACGTGAGTTAATGTGTTTGGGATTACGGACCCTGTTAACCTCATAAATATCGTGCTTAAATAGCCGGTGGCTTGAGAACTTTGGTATAAAATATGCAAGTCGGATCCAGGTATGGGTATGGACTCTTGTATAATTTGTGTTTCTGCGAATACTACACTCTTTCCCTGCATGCCTCCTACCGCTTCCGGCATCCAAGTGCCCGTTATAACTGGACTTAATATTTCCGGGTCGTGGTCTTCGCAAGTGTTTGGCAAGGCCCCGTTAGGGCCAAAAAATGACCTCGAAACTCCGGGGAAGTTTATAGCGGGGTTTCTTACCAAGAAGCTGCAATTGTTTAATGAATTACTATCTTTGAATCTTCTAATTAATTGTTATGATTCTAAATACACTAGAAGGTTCTGAGGAATATGAATATGTAAACATAAAGGAATTGAATATAGTATGTACGCGGATGAGACAGCCTCAAAATATATTATAATTGGAGAAAATTATTGTTAAACGAAACTTAGATATGACAGTTGCTTCATACATCGGGAAATAAACTTCAGCAACTTCTGTACAACCCAAAGAATGAAATTGAACCGAACCAAAGGTTTCGTTACGACATTAACTATAAGGATTGAAATTCGAAATATGTTGGTCCAACGAAATGCACAATTATAACAAGACTCAAGGAACATATGTCCCTCCCAAACATTAGAAAACTGGTAAATCTAGTGTTACCCAACAAGCTTTCGATATCAGCCATAGATATAAGTAACTTGGAGTTAATTAAATGTGCATCAAATAATAAATATTTAGATGTTGCTTTAGATTGGTTGTGTTCGTTCAACTGTGATAATATTTTAGTATAAATACAGGCAGGTTCTTAGTTTCACTTTATTTTTAATAATCACCCGATGATTTTAACGTAATTAGTAGTATTATTAGAAGAGGATGATGCCAAAACGGAGGGTTGTCTTCACTAAGGAGCTGGTAGAGAGGAGCTTTAGTGAGGCTGTGCTCCTAACAGGCAACCACGACATATGGCGCGATGCTGTCAGGTGTACCATACAGCAACTAAAATAAGTAATTGATCACAATATTCGTGTCAAAACGCTCAAGAATGAAATGAAGAAGAACCTTTTTTTCGAAAAGTTTCAATCTCACTGCCAACATATATTATTCACAATATATAAAATTTAACCTCAATTTTCAATATACTGCGCCTTGAAATAAATTTTTTTGCTTCTTGGAAGAAATCTTTATATGCTCTATTTTCGCATTTGACTCGAGAGCAATGCGCCCCACAGTGCATGGAGGTTGATTTAAATCAAGGCGGTAACTGAAGTGAGAGTTCCTACAGTTGGCCAATAAGGTGGTCATTTCCATGGAGGAAACATCCGATAGGGAAACATTTATTATTTCTGGCCATAACTTTTTTTCTCGGTAGGTGTATTTAAAATAATTATAAGACTACCTAAGTAGAACCATAACAAGAATATTACTATGAATTTTCACCCAATAATTCCAGTTGTTTCCAAAATAGGTAGATTCCAAACTACAAAATAGAAATATTAGAATAATCTTTAAATTTAAGTCTAACTATTTTACAAACCACTGAATTTATTGAGGAAAAATTCAAACGAATATTCTTGTATGGTTCTAACTTAGGTAGTCTCATAATTTTCTTGAAATATACGTACCAGGAAAAGCTTATGGCCAAAAATAACAAATATTTCCCAATCGGATGTCCCTTTCCTCTTTATGACCACCTTAAGAAGGATAGTAGAGAAAACTTGAATAACGGTATAGAAATAGTAGAAAAAATAGCAACTAACTCTTTCAGTAAATACAATAGATCACTTAGCAGCAAAAAACATGAAATTTACCTGAAATCTCTAAAAAGCAATGTCGTACAAATAAATTTCTCCTACCATTCTGAAGATGTCAAATATACTTTTATTTAAAGAACACTGAAAGGGGGTATCTCCCTAGGAAACAACTCTACACATACACTTAGGCACTAAATTTAAAAAAAAACTTTGGGTTGTTTTTTACTTGCTCGTGTTTTTCTACATTCATATTCCTAGAAAAAACTACATCTATCTTGTTCTGCCGATAAAGCAAAATCAAATTTACCTCTGCTGAACATGAGCAATTTCAAGTTCCTCCATAAGCTGCATATGCACGGGAGGTAGAACTATAATTTGATTCCATGGTACAAAAACAGTTATTGTCATGGGTTTAAATGGCGATCTCTGGAATTGCAAGGTAACTGCGCCACCTCCATTCACTAGAACGTCGAACCTATCAAACAAAATATTAGTTATATTAAGTGGTAGTTTTCCATAGTAACGGAAAACAAATTGCTGTAAACCTGTGAAAATAAAAAAAAATACATGTTATGTATTTTATATAATTGTCGTATACACCAGAAATAAACAGACAATTATTAATATAGCTTGGCGCTAATCGTGTTCTTTAAATATCAACCAAACTTAAAAATTTGAAAAATTCTTCAGGTTTACCCCCCACGAATCTAAGTTACTCATTCTCAATGTTTTCTATCTTAATACAAAATTCAAAGTTGGCGATGAGATTATAGTAAGCAATTACAGGTCTGTATTTTAGTCATTAAAAATATCGATAGTGTCATAAAGTGAAGAAAATTAGGTATATTTTCAAACACCTTTATTTTTATACGAGAAATTTAAGATTACGAGCATTTATAACTGTTTTTTTTATTAATTAGAGTATTACTTAAAGAATTGTTAATACGCAGAAAAACATCATAACCAAAAGGCGTTAGTTGTTCTCGATGGTTATGCAATTATATTATAAATTTTAACAAGGTAATGGTCATGTATTCTAGCTAATGAAAATAACAAAATTCCCTTGATTTAAATTCAAAAGAAACAGAACAGAAATTGTGGTTGTAGAAAAGTAGGCCTAAAGTGCTCAGTTACTTGCCATTAAGGTAGTGTGCAAATATAAAGCAACGAGCCAGGGAATTAAAACGAATTTGAGGAAGAACATAAACAAAAAACATAGCGGAATTTAATGTGTGAAGACGATGGATATATCCAATCTAGCGAAAATCATGATGAAAAAAATAAGAATCAGTCGACCAATAAATATTGTTAATCATCGAATGGTGAACTTAAAACAGTTCTGATAGTTTAAAAACATGTTATCTTTCTGCCCTCGTTTAGGAATCACTATTCTTGTCTGCAAATACAATTATATTACTAATACAACCACGGCATATATTTTAAACAAATGGCATAAAATTACAAATTTGTCATACCCAGTGTAATATCTTGCAGATTAACAATTCCTGCCTCTAGAAAGGCCCCAACCGATATGTACGCCATTCGTATTTTAGGGATGTTTTCTATTTTTTAATTGTAATAAAAAATGATAGTTCTAAGGCTACAGAAACACGCAATAACCATTAAAACGCCTAAAAACTTTTTTCTTGAAAATAGACTAAAAATAAAAACTCCGAAATTAACGAGGCTAGTAAACGATCCCTACAGTGAGAGTAGCGCGCGTGATGTCATAATGCTCATAGCGGAACTCGTATACCAACGTGATATGGATTGTTTGTTTCAGTATTATTTTATCTCTGTTATTGTAATGATGGGAGACTCAAAAAGTGTGAAAGTTAATAGAAATAAGTGTTGTTTTGTTCCTGGATCTACAAATACATCAGTAAATAACCCAAAAAAGGTTTTGATGTCTGTGTCACGAAATGTAAAAAGAAAGAACCTTTGGTCCTTTTTTAAACCAATCATCTTTTTTTTAAACTTTTGTTACCTTAAACGCATTTATCAAAATCGGTCTCCGATTATACAATGTTTTTGCTTCCCAGTTTCCAACGTAGCAAAGCCCATTTAACATGGAACACACTGTATAATGTAGTACTAGAGGTTTGGTACTATATAGTACTCATTACTTATTTATATAAAACAGTACTTACTGTTTCGCTTTTACACCACTAGATTGAAGCTGATTGAAGTCTATCACCATTACCAAAAATTCTGAAACCATGGTAACGTCCACAGTTAGCAGATTATGCAAGTCCGCCTTTTCAAAACCTTCCTCCATTTTAGAAGTATGTCTTAATTAAAATTAAAAGTCGCAAAACGAAGAACTACACGGACATAAAAATCAGTAAACGCAGGAATGGCAGCGATATAAAATAAATATCGATATATTAATGGTAAACCATGAATATGTTCATATCGTTTTTTTGTTGCAATATATAGGGTTGAAATATCGATATTTTTCTAAATATATCGAAAAGGGTCAGCTTGCATAGAAATTTTATTGCGAGAATATCACCCCCCGCTCTCCGAAATTTTAATCGAGATAAATATTGTACTGTAAGGAATGCTACCCCCCGCTTTCCGAAGTTATACCTTAAGCAATATTCATAAATTTTTGACATTAAATGTTAGTCTACAAAATATATCGATACATAGAAATATCGACAATTTTTTGTTGTATATTGAATATATTGATCTGAGTTTTGTGATGTATCAAATGATTCATATATCGATATACTACATTTTTTTGCCATCCCTAATTCTGATATGAAACGTGCATGAAAGCCTAGCCACTATATTCGCGCGCGTTTAACTATGAGCAACATGACGTCAAACCAATCAAGGAGCATTTCGCACATTCAAATGAATATTCGCATTTCTTTAGGGGTTTTCCCATAGAACGAATTTGTTGATTTTTGTAAAACTTTGTGGATATTGTTATAAGACTATTTTTAACCATTTTATGATGTTGAAACAGGATTTAATTTCTTTGTGAACATCCCTATTGTCAAGTGGTACTTAATCGATAAAAAAAATCAGCTTGTTACAAATCTGTTATTCACAGTGAAATATCTCGCAGGTTAACAGTTTCTGCCTCTGGAAACCCACCAAGCGATATGTATCGTATTTTTGTACTCACTGTGTGATAAGTAATAATCGACAGAAGAAATATTAGCTTTAAAGAAGAAGAGTCTAAACACACTAGGCGGTTTTCGCCGATTCGGCCGCCGAATCGGCAGCCGCTTGTTACAACACACACTAAGCGGTTAACCACTTGTCGTAGGAAGGCAACGTTGTCACTGTTTTCGGTAGTGCTGATAATACAGGGACAAAAATGAATGTGTCTGACTCTAAGAAAGAATTAATTTTGTTAGGTTTATTATTCTGTCCATCAAAAATAAAAAAGAAATCATAGGCGCATCCGGGAACATCCTATTGTTAAAGAACTCGAAATAAAAAGTTTATTAAACACTATATTTAATGAAATTTTTCAATTTCATTAGAATGTCTAAAACATCATTTTACGGATGACTGCATATTTTGGAAAATGATTTAATAAAGAAGAATACCCGAATGAGAAACAATATAATAAAACAGTATAATAACAACTTCTTCCCAGCTGTTTTCTAGCTTGTATGTCTGTCACCATAATCATTGTTTCTCATATCCCATATAGCAGGTCGCTCTTGAATTACATTTATTAATAGTTCAGTATCAGTAATGGAATCTATTTTAGATGTGTAAATACAATACTTTTAACGTGCAATTTGGCTTCAATGCAAGCTCAAACCACTCGACAAATAAGTGAATGTGTGAACAGGTCCATTTGTTTACATTGAAGCATACGCCGCTCGAAGCAATAAAAACGATTCGGCACATGAATCGAACGACGGTACGCGCGGTGGTGGATGCCGCTTTCTCGCAGCGCGTCATAGTGTGAACAGCTCCATTTGTTTCTATTACAGCATTTGTCGAGTCGGCTGCCGATTCGGCGGCCGAATCGACGAAAACCGCCTAGTGTGTTTTAGGTCGAAGAGTCGTCCAGTGAAGTTTCCACCACTATAAAAAATTTCAGGTATCACTTGTTTTGTCTGCCAAGCTACAGTGAACAGGATTAATAATATCTACAGCTATAACAGATGTGTCAGGTGATTGCTCGATGGCTCCTGTACTATTATACTTACAAAAAAAGAATAAATAACAAAACCTCCCTACAATATTGACAATAACTATTTCCGCCATATTATGATACACCAGAGATGAGATAATGAAAACAACTTATTATGACCGCCATATTCTCAACACGGTGGTATACGCGGAGCCTGCTAAGGTACGAAACGTAAAATTTAAATTATGATCCCAAACTTTACAAGATAAGAACTAAATGTGTTACTTCATATGCTACCTACTGACTGGAGTATATTGGGTAATCTGAGACAATTCAATACGAAAACATGTGTACCTAACTAATTCTTGTTTCCTCAACCAAACTACAAATATATTTATTGAAATTAACATTACACAGGATACTATAATCTACTATGGTATTATCATAATCTCTACCATTCATAAATATTTACTGGTTGAATTATATCGAATGGCTGGCATTAGCAGGTTTTATGCATAACTATTGCCATGTGTTGGCTTAAGTCCATTTTCCATTTGACAATGCGAGGCTCCAGTTAAATATGCGAAAATACAGCTAGAGTTAATGATAAATAAACGAAGCCTAAGCTACTTTATTGTTTATACTCGTAGTTTAATAGGTATTATTAAAATTATTCGTCATACAGTACGTTGCGATAAAGAATAGATATAACATACAATGTTAGTATACATTTTAGTAAAAATCCTCGGCAAACCAAAAAGTACCGCTGCAGGAATTACGGGCGATCGCTCAAGAATAGATACCAGCCAGTACCTTAGGTGTAGCAACACAACAAATTTCCACGCAGAAACAAAGTCTATAGATGTTTGTATAGAAAACATGGTAATGAGGATAATATAATAACAGGAGAATGACAAGAAGTTTTAAAAGTTCTAGAAGTAGAGGTAGTTCTTAAACGGTAAGAAATATTGTAACATAGTCAACGTTGAATATTCAATAATTAAAATGGTAAATCACAATGCTATGAACATAAAACATACAGCTGGAGTTATTCAATAATGCTACATGAGAAGTCACGTCGTAGACAGCTTTGATGGCAGATATTCCTGCTGTTTCAATTAAATCTGGCGTAACAGCTTTGCCTAGGAATATATTCACTGTACTCCGTAAAAATTGTGTCACCTCTCTCATGGAAAATGTCAATTGGGCATTACATAAGATATAGATTAAGAATTGAAGCGAAAACTAAAGACCGAAATGCCTTTACGCCTTCTACGATAAGGCGCTAGCGCCCACGAGTTCAGACGGCTGGTGCTTGAAAAGCGTTGGTCTGAACAATAGTATGCATAGGACGTCTTTTATAGAAAATATTATTGTCTTCAACTTTGTATACTACAACATTTCACGTAGGGTGAACAGGATACCAGTTATCACTCAAAAATCAGACTTTGGTATATAAATAAGGGTTAGTTACTGACCTCGGGGTAATCACATTTCCGATTTTTTTTTTGTCCCTGAAACAAGATTACTAAAAACAAAAAATCTTAAGGTTACCAATTTGTAATTTTTTGTGGGTTTCTTGACTTAGTACAGGCAAAATAAAATTTAGGGTAACAAAAATTAATAACAGGATCGTCTCTGGGATTTAAGTAGGTAATAACCTGGAGAATGAGATGATGCATTCTTTGCACTTCCAAGTTCCGGGAAAATTCAAAAAAATTTGGAAAAACTTTTTGATTTTCGTTTTTTTTTGCTCTAGCGGCCAAAATAATGAAAATAGAGAAAGAAGTTCCCAACAAAAGTTGTAGCTCGTCTTTTTCTCTACAAAAAAGGTTTTTACAAATTTTTGTCTTACTTAAGCCGTTTAGAAGATAAATCGAGTTTTCCACTCATAGTTTTAAGCCGTTTCGAAATGCGCAAAAAATGAGAATTCTCCAGGAGTTTCGTACGACCGGGCTCATCGATCGATAATTCTTACTATTCGGAGCCCCTAAAAAATGAAAATAACACAAAATGTAGAGAAAAGTCTCAGCTTTAATGTGGAACTAATCACAAAATTCATAAAAAAATTTGTCATGGAGAGAAAGTGTCAGAAGATGGCTTAGTGAACTTTGTACAGTTGATCCACAGTTTATTCATGTCTTTGCCGGGAGTCGTTAGAATGATAATTCATTTTGCTTATATATTCTAATATAATAATATATTAATCCAATTAACATTTTATTGCAATTACTTTTGTTGGAAAAATATGCCTTGCAATCAAAGTAGAGGGTATGTTTCTCATCGATCAATCACCTCTAAATTTTGGAGTTCATTTCGCTATATCTTAAGTAATAATAATAGCACAGTCTTTATTTTTGGACTATAAGTACAATAAAACATATTCTTTCAAATGACTTTAGAGTTTTTTTTAATGCGCGCAGTACTTTTTGAATTTGTCTACATTATCATACACGTTCAGAAAATGCACAATTATACAGTAAAACATATACAACTTATTTGTTTCTTAACATTCTTCAATGCAATTTTCACTAAATATAGATTCAAGTGCGTGGAATCGAATCCATGCAGTGAAAAAGCACCCATTGTTACGGGAGAAACAGGCAGGATGCATAAAACTCAAAGATGTGAATAAATCAACTGTATAAAGTTTACTAAGCCATCTTCTAATTAGTTCCACATTAAAGCGGAGACTTTTCTCTACATTTTACGTTGCTTTCATTTTTTTAGCGGCTCTGAATAGTAATAATTGTCGATCGATATATCCGGTCGTACGAAACTCCCAGAGAATTCTCATTTTCCGCGCATTTTGGAGCGGCTCAACACTATAAGTGGAAAACTGGATTTATCTCCTAAATGGCTTAAGTAAGACAAAAATTGGTAAAGACCTATTTTGTAGAGAAAGAGACGAGCTACAAATTTTGTTGAAAACTTCTTTCTGTATTTTCATTATATTAGCCGCTAGAGCAAAAAAAAAATGAAAATCAGAAAGTTTTTCCAAATTTTTTTGAATTTTCCCGGAACTTGGAAGTGCAAAGAATGCATCTTTCCATTCTAGAGGTTATTAACTACTTAAATCCCAGAAATGATTCTTTTATTAATTTTTGCGAGGTTTTTACAACATTTTGCCTTCATTGCCTGTACTAACTGTCTTTTGGACATTGCAGTTACTACCGTCGATTAAAAACCTACAGGCATTGACTATGTCGAAAAAACAGGGGTAAAAAGAACTAATTCGTTAAAGGCATTTTATTGTTTCATATGTTCAATTATCACCTAAACATGATAAGTCCACAAAGTACTATTAAGAGGCTTGGATTTTTGAGAAAGGAGTAAATTTGTCCATTTTTAAATTTTTTAACTATAGCTCAAAAACCATACATAGTTAGCATATACACAGTGCGATTCTGTGTGGGAAATCAAATTTCCTATCGAAATGATACTTTGTAAAGTCAAAAAATATTTTTTTGAAACAAAATAAATCAAAAAACTATTTAAAAAAAAGAAAAAAATTAATTTCTAATTTTTGTGTATAACTTTTTTCTGAGTGGATTCCGGTATAGGCAGAAATCTGACGTAATTCCCGTCAAAATGGCGATCGTAAAAAGCATTTTTGGTAAAAATTTACTGAGATGGAGTCGTTCAAAGTTACCCACTTTTTTACGATTTTACCACTTTTTACCTTTATACCGTATTGTTTTTAATTTCTATAGGCAAAAATTATTTTTATTTAGTACAAAAATTATTTTCGGTTTATTAATAATAATGATAAAGGTACTTGTTTAAAATTTTAATATTCATATGATCATAGACAAAAAAATTTTAATGTTGTGCTAATTTATAGATGTTTTAAAGATACTTTTTTTTGAAAATTGTGTATCTATTACTTGTCTATTATTTGTTCGTATGTATTATTTATTAATTCACATTATGTATGATGTATGAAATAAATCTATCTTTAGAAAATTATTTGGAATTATTTTTAAATAATAATTGCATTATTATCCTGAAGATATAATTTCTCTCTATGGCATTAAGACCAACAGTTTAAGTAGCTGTCGCTTACAAGTTTTTCAAAGATTATCGAAGAGCACAAAATTTTCTCTAGCCCAATTGCCACCAACTTCTGATGGTACTAAACAGCACGGAGTAAGGACGTACCACCAAATTTAACGACGGAAAGAAAATATTTGAAATCCCTTTGAGTGGGGTTGGAAAAAGTCTAAAAATGGATTAATGCCAAATGGCACAACCAAACCTCCTGCACCGCAGACATTACTGGAGTTGTCACGGAAATTTCGTCTGCAGAAAATTAGGAATTAGCTGCTCCATGTTCTGCAAAGAATGAATGGTCTTAAATTGTGAAAACGTTGATGTTGATGAAGGTAATGATATTCAATTTGAAAACATAATGGGATAAATATAATACGTAGGTAATTTTCAAAAAAGTATCTTTAAAACAGCTATAAAGTAGTACAATTTTAAAGTTTTTTTTATGTCTAAGATCATATGAATGTCAACATTTTTAACAAATACCTTTATTATTGTTATTCATAAACCGAAAATACTTTTGTACTGAATAAAAATAATGTTTGAAAAATTAAAAATAACATAGTATAAAGGCAAAAAGTGGTAAAATCGCAAAAAAGTAGGTAACTTTGAACGATTGTATCTCAGCCAATTTTTATCAAAAATACTTTCACCCATCGTTCACTGTTTTGACGGGAATTGCGTCAGCTTTCTTTTTTGTGGACCAATGTCCATACCTAAATCCACTCAGAAAAAAGTTATACCAAAAAAAATTGATTCTCTACAAAAAATCGTATTAAGTGTATATACTACATACTGAAAATGTATAGTTTTTGAGTTATAGTTAAAAAAATAAATAGTGGACTTTACTCCGTTCTCAAAAATCCAAGCCTAATTTAACAGCAATTTGTGGATTTATCATCTTTTCGATACAATTGAACATATGAAATAATAAAATACCTTTAATGAATTAGTTCCTTATTCAATTGCATTGTCAACAGTCTACTAATCCAAAATTTACAGATAATATCTTTCGGGAAATTTGTATTTGTTTACGCAAGTCGATTGTTACAATCACTTATATTGCCGTTGTATTAAGTTGAGATCCTACGTTCTCGAGACATGCCCCACTTACCATGCGTGGTATACAAATCTGGTTTGTTTGCTATACAATTAACTCGATGAATAATTTCGAGTATTCTTGCCTCAAACATATTGAACTCGTAAATCAGTAAATACAATTACTTATTAATCGAATTCAAACCTTATCATTGAATATGTTTCGAATCAGACACTGATTTGAAACAATTTCACATAACTCTTCATGCCTGTTCAGGACTCCGATTCTACACATTATTAAGAATGCCTAAGCCCTTATGGCAAATGGAATCCTAGAATTTTAAAATAATCAAAAGAGAGCCAGTACTAATTTGATTGTAACCCTGTATAATTTTCATCGCAATTTTCATTTTTTGTTGGTTGGACTAACAGTAATATTTAATAAAGCATTTGACTCGCTTTATACTGTCAAGAGCATTATCATTATTTTGAGAGTAATTACACTTAGCAAAGCTGCATCCGCTAGCCCTTTAATAATTCGTTGTTGGAATTTTTAATTCTGTGTATATTTGATGATTAATTAATGATATCCCTTTGCCACTACTGAGATTAGCAAGATTAGTGTCTCTACTGTAATGAGAAACAGTACGCGCTGGAAAATTAGTGGATTTGCTATCTTTGATGTGGCCGCTTTCAAATTAGGTACGTTATTCCATTCTAATTAAGGTACTTTGTTATTTTCGTATGTTACTCGATCCATCGGTTTTGTTTATTTGTGTTGCAACGTAGAATTAGGAATACAAGACAAGTTTAGTCTCCAATTTCCTTAATTATTGGGTGAATTGTCGAAAGCACGGCGGAACTTAATTAGAAAATAGTTCCAAGTTGTAGTCTGAACGACGTTACGAAAATTTAAATACACGGTAAAAGAGAAAATTATTTTTTTATTGTACGGAATTTCATCGGGAACTCGTAAAATATTGGTCTAATATTGCTGATTGTAATACTTTAAAAATACTCCAAGAGCTAGAGTTGTAGAGGTCGATAAAGAACTTGATTTCTAATCTTGACAATGTGTACATTTCGGATTTTGAACCGGAAGCTCAGAAAATAAAATGGCGACCCATATAGCAGAGGCTGTCGAGTTTTTGTTTATTTTTTAAGATTTTTTATAGTACAGGGGGTAGAGTGCATTTACCTGACACATTTGTATCAGCTGGAGATATCTCTAATCCTTTGCCTTAGAATCATGACAGAGGGCGAAAGTGGATGTAGATTATTTCCTATCAGTAGAGATTTCACTAAAGAATTCGTGAAATATTTTTTATAGGTGGTGCAAGAACTTGTACCAAGCTGATTTTTTTTTGATTAATTACCATTTTTAATAAATACAAAAATACAATGTGCTCATTTGTACTTTTTTATTTGATCATCGGAAAGATCTTGAAATTTTAAGACCCTGTACAAAAAATTAGAATTTTGTGAGAAGTGCAAATGGTAAAAAAAAAATCGGTAAAGATATTTAAAACTTCCCTCGTTATTTGTGCATGGCGGTCACTCTAAAAAATTATTAATTACGAAATGACGCTGAGAATAATAATCGGAATATAGTTATTGCTATTATTACAAAAAAAACCTGATAACTTTTGATCAAAAAAATATACAGAGTGCTCATCCAACAGCAAAAGTTCGATACTAAATAACAGGTGCCAAATATGGAAGGCTTGCGCAAATACCTTTACAAATGTCCACCATGACTGAATTATTTCTTGGGATGACGTATAATAGGTACATATGCCAAATATTATTGCCATCTGTCACATTTTCAATCCCACATTCACTTAATGGAGTGGAAGTATAGTGGTGGTTAAAAAAAAATTTTTTTTTTGAAATATTTCAAAAATTTTGGTGAAAAAATTTTTCAAAATTTTGTTTTCTGAAATAGGTTTAGAATGCCATGAAACGTGAAAATTTTAAATTTGAGCAAAAAAAATTTTGTCCATCTATTCTAGTGTTAAATTTTTTTCCAAAATGGTGACAAGATGTTGCATTTTTTTTCCGAAATAGGTTTGGAATGTCATGAAACGTGGAAATTTTAAATTTGAACAAAGAAAAAAATTTCCATCTATTTTAGTGGTAAAATTTTTTCAAAAATTTTTAAAAAATTTTCTATTTTTTTTGTAGATTTAGAACGCTATGAAACGTGGAAATTTTAAATTTGAAGAAAGAAAAAAAAATTTCCATCTATTTTAGTGGTAAAAAATGTTTCAATTTTTTTTAATAGGTTTAAAATGTCATGGAACGTGGAAATTTTAAATTTGAACAAAGAAAACATTTTTTTTAGTGGCAAATTTTTTTTCAAAAATGGTGAAAAAAAATTTCAATATTTTTTTTTCAGAAATAGGTTTAACGTGTCATGAAACGTGGAAATTTTAAATTTGAGCAAAAAAAATTGTTTTCACTATTTATTCCGTTTAGACGGTCCACCGTGTATATTTTCCATTGAAAGTTTAACCATTTCTTCGCTGACAGTAGGCTCAACTACCTACCAAATTTGGCTACTCTCCGTCAAGTAGTTTTTTAGTTAATGCACCAACAGACAGACAGACAAACAGACAGACAGATAGACTGACGGAATTGAGAAACCTATATTTTCGTAATCTACGTGATCTGAAACGTAAGAAGCCGAAAAAATCTTGGAGGGTGATTTTTTCTCGAATACAATAATACTTCCCTTCGGTATGCGAGGGAAGTAAAACATAAACATGGACCGCACCCGTCTTGTTAAATCTCGGTCTTGACGTCACTTAATAGGAACCCGCTAGTCGAAACGACGACCTACAGCGTGTCATTGCTGTTTTCCGATGTTACAAAATTGACAGCTCAAGAGTTTGTGAAGCATTTATATTTTTAAAACTATTTTCACTGATCTATTTTAACTGTGAATAATAGTGACAGCAAATGGAATTATAAATTTTGTATTATTCTTGAGTGTTAAAGCTCAAAGTGAAAATATCTACTAAAAAATTTATTACCTTTCTTATAGATTCAAAGAGCTGAAAGGATTGGCAGCAAACTATAAAATGAGATAAAAGGCTTACTACTAAGTTAACATATGTTTGTGAGAACCATTTCAATGTATGTATATGTTAAATTATTTATTATATTATCAAATGCAATATTTCTTAAATATATACGTAACATATTTTTTTTGATTATTGATATCACTAGTAATTTTTACAAATTTTTCCATTTTGATTTAAAAATATTTGAGAAGAACGCTATTCTTATACAGAGTACAACACAAGTATATTCTAAATAATTATTAAATTTTGATTTAGGGGATAATTGTAAAATTCTTATTCTTGCTTTATATACCGTTATTAAAACTTATATCTTAAGTTATTAGTACCCCATTTATTCATGTTTTATTAAATTCTTTAAGGCTATATAGCAATGAGATAAATCTAAAATACTATTTTATTTTTATTTCGAAAAAGACATGGAAAACTACATGTATAATAAGTTAAAGAACAATGTTTTAAAAAAAATGAGACCTGACGTAGTGCCACATATTTTTTATTGTACAAAACCTAACAATGACAGATAGTTTAAAACATCACAGACTATTTCTCAAAAGGCAGCGCCAAACCATTCTTGAGAAAATTAATGAACCAAGTATGTCCAAAGTGAGTCGAGGTGACAATTAACTCTTCAATGTGAAACCGATTCCATAAAGGGAACTAGAAATCTAAATGATTCTACCAGAGTAACCCAATGTATCAAAATAGTTCAAATAAATATTAAGCCCAATATGCCATCAAAGGAAACGCAGTGTAATCGAAGGAGTTCAAAGCGTGTCGAATTCGGTGACAGACGCGTGATTCTTTGCTCCTATAAGATCTTGAGATAAATCCGGATAAAGCGGCAACAAAACGTTGAAATTGTATTGAACCAAAGCGTAAACAATTTTGCATTGATTGACATAAATTAGCGCGAGTCTGGCTATTTCATATAGTTGAAATTTGATTAAATTATGTTGGTTTAATAAATCAACACAAAAGAGTGTATATAAACAACCCGAGAAACTGTACTGCTTGACTGTAAAATCTATACCTGGATGGATGCGGTTCCTTTTTCAAGTGGGTGATATAAAATAAGCAACAGCCAGCCAGATGTGGATGTGAATGAAATAGATAAGTTTTCGTTTACTTTATTTTTAATGTAGTTTGGCTCCTTAATGAAGTGTATTTCTTTATTTAAATTGAAAAATTAGAAATTAAAATTGGAAAGATATTTATTTATTGGTTTATTAATCTCTGTCACAGTACAGTTTATTAAACAACAGAGAAAAAAATTAGGTAATGAAACAGAAAATACCTGGAATTGGAAGGCGGCAGTTGAAAATAATTACCGTAAATTGAAACCGATTGTTTCAAAGAAACGACATACTGTAGGTGAGCAAACTATCCCTTTGGACCTTTTTTCTCATAAAGCGCAAAAAATATTGTTACCGCGAGATAGGGCCCTTCCCAACAACTCCACCGTAAATGGATATTTACCTGTGGAACGGTTAATAAATAAAAACAAAAAATTTTTTTAAAAAGCTGACAGATTCAGAAACAAAAGAAATAGAGAACTTAGAAGAAGAAAAATAAGGAGATGACGATAGATGGAAACTTAAAAGAAGCATCTCGCAAACACCTACACTTTCCATCCTGTATTCCCACCTCATGCGTCATGCGGCTCTCGCTGCTGACAATAAGCATGTCCAATGTCCAACCCAACGTATGCAGCGGTATATAGAACATCCGAGATTTGGTTCTGGCTCGCGGTTTGGCCGTCCGTTGGGCGTGTTCGACGGACGACCAAGCTGTGTGTTGGAACGAACCTCCATGGATGCCCGGAATCGGCAGCAATGTCCACCTTACGCTGGAAAATCAATCAATCAAAGGAAATGCAGAAACATTTGAAGGAAAATAAATCCACCTCCGGAAGATTTAAAGAGTCTGCTTTATTAAAATTCGCTTCATACATTTCTTAATCACTACAGAAAACAATAAAGGATATGACCTGACACTGAAAAAGAGTCGACGATCTCCAGCGAAATGATTGAATAACTATTAACCATTAAAACATATTTGTTTTGTTTTAACTAGGATACAATATGTCACATGATATTTTATTTTTCTCAATTTCATACTTCATCTTTTTCATATAAAATTTCTTCTGCCCGTTACATAGATCTAGCGTCCATTCACGGAATAGAATGCCGGTGGTAGGCGAAGATAAAGTTCCTATCTGTCAAAAATAAAAGAATAGCAGCCACACAACATGAGAGTAACAGTGTGTTTGATGTATTTTTTATTAGAAATGCTTTCCTATCTAAATAAATAGAATATAATTTTTTTATTAAGAGAATGTGGCTTATGTTTCGAGTAATAGGGAAATCAAAACCAAAACATTGCTGCAAATAATTTGTTAATCATGAAAATTGTATGTTGTTGGTGGATGCTCCACGATGCACTGGATGTCAGAGGGTTGATAGGGTATGTGAGTTTGCGTGTGTCGTTTGTTGTTCGTCTGTCACGTAGTTTGTATGTAAGTTAGTTTACTCACCGTCTTTCGCGAAAGACGGGTGGGTAGTCTTTGGTGCAGTAGTTTGTGTGTTCGTCGTGGGTCGTTGATTCGTACGTCCGTCAGGTCAGTGGTGAGCGCCAATAAGTGAATTTTCGTGGTAAGAAATTTCTGTACATTTTCTGTGGAATGTTATTGTTTCAGTCTTCTGTTCGTTAATTTTTTCTTTTCATTTCTGGAAAATTCTGGGAGTTTATTCAAATGATACCGAACCTCTTGGGTAGTTGTCTGTGCGCAGAAAACTGCCCGTAAAGCATGGTATCATCTGCCTAAAGGAGTAGATTGGAGGTGGGATGACCGTTGATATGGTGCGTGACCGTCTCGTTTCCTATTATGTGACGTCACGATGCAGTCGCACCGCGCTTCAAATTCCCTCATTAACAAATCGTATACTTCGGGAACCGCATATTGGATTCATCTTAGATTTTCAGCCGAATTTTAAGTAATACTTTACCCACAAGAAGTAACGACTACTAAATAAAATTCATTAAATGAGCCCATTGTTTAACATTCCTGCTAGTGCAGGTAAAAAAGCTGAAAATTTGAACCCGCAAGCTATTTCGATGTGCATACCTATCAAGCTGATTTTACTAACAAGTTAATCAGTTATTAAGTGGCTGCAAAAATACGATTGGCTTACATCCCGGTTAGTCGATGTTTAAAATTTCTGATAAACTCAATAATTGTGCAATTAAAATAAATAATTAACACATTAAGAAATATTTTTCGAAGTCTGAGTTGTATCCTCTTAGAATGAAATAAAATTTCATAAATAATACTTTTTAAATAGCTAAATTTAATGAATGTGTTTATGAGAAAAATGTTAATAAAAAACTACACGATGACAATTGTCATGTTTTGCTAAAACAAAGTACAAAAAAAATCCACAGTGTTTATTATCTGGAGACTTTAAATGGCCAACTAGAATTGGTCTAATAGTGCAATTGTTTTTTTTTATCCATGTCTGTGCAGTATTATTTTTATCTGACAACAAAATTATATGATTAGAAAAAAAATCTGTTTTTAAACTAGGAGGAGTAAACCTGAAAGTTCCATTCACACCATAAAAGTGACCAGAAAATACACTATAACCTTTTTAGCGTTTTGGGCAACCAATAATACACGACTACAGTATATTTGTGTGTATTTTATTACATTATATAATGCATCGACCTCCATTTGACCTTTGTGTATATACACAGCATCCATACCATTTACGCAATATAATGGCATCAAGTAATTAGCCACTTTTACCCTTAGATTTATACAAATGAGAGTAAAAACTAATATATAATGCACAAACCATAAAATAAAACAGTTTTTGACATGAAATGAAAATTTTTACAATATGTCAATATTAACGACTATTGCCTTGTGTAAAACTGGCGAAGGCGGATCCAACCACAAATGTATGATTTAGCGCGGCAAATTTGAAACGCTCCTTCTGGTTTAAAAACAGAATATAATACTATGGCATCCATTTTTAAACAAATAACATATAGATACACACGTCAAGCATAGTACAAAATATTGAAGGTTTAGAATGGCTGCCTCTGGACCTTCACTAATAATGGCAATATATGCAGTAATAGTATTCTTATAGTTACTAAGTAGAAATTAATCGATACCATAAAAATCAGCTTAACACTTGTTTGGTAAAAGAAAAATTCTCATATCACTTGCGTTGTCTGCCATATTCTAATGTATCAGGTAATGGCATGCTATCTCCTGTACTATAAGTGTAGTCTCCAATTTCTTTAATTGTTGGGTGAATTGTCGAAAGCAGAGTGGAACTTAATTAGAAAATAGTTCGAAGTTGTAACCCAAACAACGCTAAAAAACTTTGAATACACGATAAACGCAAATCAATATTTCATTATTCCATGTGTTCCACCTAATTTCATCGGGAACAATATGAAAATTCTTCATTACCCTATATTACTGTTTATTGTGATTGCAACATTTTGAAAGTTCCAGAAGTGTAGCATGTGCAGAACCCTAGAAATAAAGTCCAATATTGCAACAACCTTAATTCATAAATTCAATATAATTATTCAATTAGTCCTAGAGGTTTGTTGACAGATGTGTCCGATAATATCCCCCAGTAGTAAAAACTTAACGAATCTGGCAGTCTATGTGACTCCTAGCCGTATACTGCTCTTACATTATACAGGGTGTTTTGGTAAAGCGATGCCAGCCGCCTTTACAGATAGGAGGTCTTTTGTCATCCATACGATAAATCATACCTATATGAAGAATATCACGATTTTTTTCTATAGTCTGTCTCATCCTTTATGGCGTGTGCGTCACGAGAAGCGTATGGTCTAAGATGATTTGAAGCGAAGAAGGAACTGTGTCGGATTAACCAATCAAAACGCGTCGCATGGCTATGATAATTGAGTGGTCACAAACGTTGTCCCCTTATCGAGTTAAACCGCATGAAAGAATAAAAGAGATGAACGTATAATTGTAGAAGCTCTATGAGTGGAAAGGATAGCTTACTGCGTGATATGTGTATGAGTGGGAACAAATCTTAAAGCAAGGCAGAGCTCGAACCGTCCACACGCCATAAATGCTGAGACCGATTATACAATAGCAAGTTTGTATATTTTTTAAATCCCCATTCTTCATTATTTATGTAAGTATTACGGACTTAATTTAACTTTTGATACTCCGAAGTATCTTTTTTTCGTTATCTGATTTTCATTAATTTCTTAATATTCAACAAAAATTATATTGAAGTGTTTCTGTTTTTTTTTTAAACATTTATAGGGAAAAAACCATAACGGTAATTTTGGCGTAGAATTTCGAAATTACCAGCTACGAAAAAAAGACAAACGAATATCAACCGGCAATAATTTTTCATTTAGTCAAAACTTAATTATGTGAGGTTACTCAGGGTATTATTTCAATAGCTTTATTTAAAAGGTCACAAAATTATTATTTTTTATGTTCGAAATCAGATCAATTACTTCTAATGCATTTTAGTGCTCGTCTTCTTATTTTAATTATGGCCATCAATCTTATTTAAGATCGTAATTGTAGGGTAGCGTACTCTATTTTTGCTATCAGTTTATCACGGCTGCGATTTTCTCAACAATAAGCTATTTCACTCTATCCCATAAGTAAAAGTCTATTGGTGCGAAATCTGGGGCTTTGATGACAGTTCGTGTAGTAAACAAATAATGAAATGAATACGAATCGAGCACTAAGAGCCAAGAAAACTGTCCAGCATCACGTGTTCGTCCCGCACAAACTGCGTGTCTGTGTATGTACAAAAAAAAACCTCATGTTGCTGCGATCCTCGTACACACCTGCTGTTTTCATTACTTATTAGCTAGACGTTAATAAACAAATGACTCGTTTTGACTTGCCCTATGTCACAGAAATGCAGAATGTGTTCGCAGGGCAAACATTTTTGAAATTACAACCTTTTTTTTCAAAACCTCACATTTTTTTCTCTCAGGGCTCATGTGTTGAAAACTCCGAGGGCACTGCAGGCTGCTGGGTTTATTGTGCTCTCGCTGTCATGCTTCACTCCGCCCACTCTAGTACCCCCGTAGATTCCATATCTTCTGCGGGCGCCTCGCAGTTGAATATGACTTTCCGATTGTAATCAGGTACTTCCTTACAGGAAAGTGTCTTGTCAGAAGTCCTGTTATTAATCTTAATCTCTATACTCCACATACTAAATGAAAAATTATTGTTCATTGATACTTTTTTTTTTTTGGTAACTGAGAAACCTTGACGGCGTGTATGACAATCGTACACAAGGAGAACAGAGAAGTATTCAAAATAGTTGTAACACCTAGAGACTTACTGTTGTTTCATAAGACTTTCAAATTTGGCTCCTTAAATTACCATTACGGGAGCGAGCGTAGAGACGCATGCATATTCCCGTATTTCGATACGAAAACGCAGCAACGTCGGGCGCGGTTAATACTTGAATTGCTCACCGCGTATACGTAGAAGGTATGCAACTTTAGGCGGGGGTTACATACCTGATATACCATTCTTCGGAGCAGATATAAAACAGTCGGTCCCTTGTTTATTAACTGTTAGGCAAGTGAGAAATCCCTACTCTTCGATAGAGAAGAGGTTCGGTAATTTCCAGGCTGGGGGTAACTCGTCTCCTAACGTCGGTGATTGGCCTTAGTAGCGGAAATAGGCCGGCGTTAGTAAAAAATAATACCATTACGAATTCTTCCTTATGTAAATGTAATTTAATTTCTCTTTTAGCCAATAAAAACATTTCATTTTTCCTTTTGTTGAATATTTATTTATTGGTTTAAATGCTTCAGAATATCAAAAGCTAAACTAAGTGTGTACTTCTTACATAAATGGTGAAAACTAACGATTTAGGCAAATGTACAAAATCGCCATTCTAAAAAAACTATAGCATTTCTTACTAATAGTACCTCATATTGTAATCCATATTTGTAACATTTTTGTTGACATAAATTACGTGAGTATTTTGCATTTGTACTATTATTATTGTTTTGCAATGTAGTTGACTAGTACAATTTTTTTCATAAAACTTCTCAAACTATATTATTAGTTAATAAACAATATATTTATTTATAGTAATAAAATCAGACCTGCAACACGTTTGGTAAATTCGTTGATATGGCAGATCTATATATTCGTTGAGAGGATAATTAGAGCTTTAAATGAAAAAAAAAAAAAAACTCAAGCGTTATTCTGAAGGGTAGGCAATATAAGGAACACGCATAAATATCTCTGTCGGGCACTTAAGTCAAAATAAGGCGAGACAGACCATGAAAATAATACAAAATATGTAATTCTTTATAATCGTGATAAATTTCAATGTGGTATTTTGTGATACAACTTTTATGTCGTACAGCTCCGAATTAATTTAATTAAAAATACCCCGGCAACGATTTTTTAAAGTCTGCCACTGGTTTGATATTCGCAAGCATATTTTCCACAAAATCTAAGAAGATATTCTTTGAGGCAGGTTCTGGTGTCGCAGCCTCTCGGACTATTAATTGTATCACATTATCTAACACGACATCTGTCCATAAAAGTTAAATAAACCCATTAATAAACAAGCATACTACCTACTTTATTTGTAACGTAGAAGTAGTGGATTTCGACAATCGAGACATATCACAATTTAGTCACAGCGTCCCTTCTACTTTCTTAAATCGTTTAATTATGGCAAAAGTATGAGTTATTCGAAGCAATACGGGTCCATTTATTTGCCACCTTTACTAATTTTCGGGATATTTTTTTTATGGGACGTTTTACAAATACGCTGATCGAGCTGATATGCTCCATCTCAAGAAAAGGAAATTATCGATTTAATAAAAAAGTGTATAAATTATTCTTATTTGTAAAGGAGTCGAACCTCTTCTTAAATCCGCTCCTGATGAAATATAGGTGTTAATATTTCACTATCAAAAATAACTTACCATCCCCCTTGTCTGGTAAGGGTAAATCCGAATCTTGATTGTCTATCGACTGCCACCCGAATTCCTACAATTCCTAGTCCCTGAGGTGTCAGAACTTGGCCCCTCATCACTGCAACTCGACTGATTAATATATATTAATTAGGAAATTCACAAGAGCAATAAATCGGATCGCATCAAATTTAATTAAAATATTTATCAATTACCAAAATATCTCAACATTGACATACGTATAATGTATTTTGTGTTGTGTGGAATTGTTTGTATTTACAGATTGGGTTTAATTTAAATTAACGTTTGGTGAACAACTGAAAATATTTATAATGCAAATTGGGATTTTGGCTATATTTATTTTAGCTGAGTGGATACTACTACCCGAACAAGGGCGAACGCTTTAATAGAAGATGGTGAAATATTAAATCTTCAATTAAAAGTTTGATGACAATAATTTTTTTAATGTTAGATTCTCAAATTTACTATGATTATCATGAAATTATATAATTATTTTAGATATTTGTATTGTTTCATGGCGGGAATATATATCAAGTCAAATACAACGAGAATTATTTTAGGAGAGAGTGTAGTACGAAGGTCCACCTGGATGGTTTGTCCTTCACAACTATTGTAAGCTATGAAAGATTTTCACTGAAATTTTTGAAGATACGATATTCGCATAAAACAAGATTTATAGGCTATGCTTTTGTTAATAGTACAAGTTTCTTATTGCAGATAATTTAAATATTAACTTTGGCAATTAAGTTAAACTTGCCAAATGGTTTGGACTGTTCACTACGTACCTCTTGATAGATTTTCGTCTTGTTAGCTCTATTAAAGGCGGAATTTTGAGCGTATTGGTTCCTATTCTTGTTCTGAATTTTACCTCGATTAACATGTGGAGTACTTATTGTAATTTTTTCTGTTGAATTATTTGAAGAAATCTCCTCTCGTATTATATTTTTTTACTCGAAAACTAAAAAGTGTACCACTTTGAATTTTTGACCGTATATACAGTGCTCCTTCTAGTACTGGTAGTACCATTTACCAAAAACCCGTACGGGCGATCCAATAAGCTAAAGATATCAATACTTGGTGCTCGGCCGCCCTCTGATTATATTTTTTTACTCGAAAACTACAAAGTGTGCCACTCTGAATTTTTCACCGAATATCTAGAATATAGTGCTCCTTTTAGTACTGGTAGTACCATTTCCCAAAAACCCGTACGGGCGATCCAATAAGCTAAAGATATCAATACTTGGTGCTCGGCCGCTCTCTGATTATATTTTTTTACTCGAAAACTACAAAGTGTGCCACTCTGAATTTTTCACCGTATATCTAGAATATAGTGCTCCTTTTAGTACTGATAGTACCATTTACCAAAAACCCGTACGGGCGATCCAATAAGCTAAAGATATCAATACTTGGTGCACGGCTAATCTCGGATTATATTTTTTTTACTCGAAAACTACAAAGTGTGCCACTCTGATTTTTTCACCGTATATCTAGAATATAGTGCTCCTTTCAGAACTGATAGTAGTTTATTTTTGAATTTTGTTCTTATTGCTCAATAAATCGAAAATCGTTACAAATAGCTATAGAGATATATATATACAAAAAATGTTCGTTTTCCATTTTTACCATCACATTGTCGAATAATATACGGGGTGTTCCATTTGAAAAAATTTTGCAAATACAATTCTAAAAGTTCTATATTGAGAAATCATTTTTGGCCACCCTGTATATTTTTAGAAAGTTAAAATGATTCCGAGACAATGTTTATATGTCTTGCAACTAGTATTTACATATGTCTTCCTTATAATGTCATAATTTTGACTGTACTGATTTTTTTCAATATGCATCTGTAGTTGGCATTATTTCAACAAAAAAATTTATTCATCCATGTAGTTAGGAGATAGTCAATAATGATATAGGAATGAGAGGAGTCTTGAGAGGTTTCTCAAAGGGTACTGACTTAGGGTGTTTTGCATAGTCCGTGCATCAGAAGCTATTGAACTTGTAGTTGGATTAGAAACTAAGCTACGCAGCCATAATCCCGTTCCCGTTCTACCTAAAATATTTTGAGTCCTCCAGCAATAAAGGGTTGTTTGTTAAAAGTTGGTACCAACTTTCTAATTTTAAATAGAAACCTATATATGGTACATAATGGGATCACCGATGGGACATCGTGAGTTAGCCTCGACTTCCAACTAACTGCTCTACTGGTTTCTTAATTTTGAACGGTTGGCGAGATACAAATTTGTTCGTAAACTACTAAGGGGTCAGTTTTCTGAGAAAAATTAACATATGTCAAAAACTGCAATACATAGGTTAACATAATTTGGGTTGCCTAAACTCAGAATTAGAAGGCCAATCGAACCATGTGAAAAAATGTAGATTTTTATTTAAATTAGTAAAGTTGGTACCGACTTTGGGCACACCCTGTATAGCTGGAGGGCTGAAAATATTTAAGTTAGAACTTACTAAATTTCTAAGTTTCTGTTCCAACTGCAAGTTGAAAAACTATTAATGCACGGCCTACGTAAATCATCCATTTAAAAAAGGCACTCGATATGGTAAAATTGTCTTAACTCGACCTTGGTATTCGAAAGTAATTTTCTGTTATAAACCTGTTTATCTAGTTTATCTGTATTTTTTAATTTCCTAGCTATCATGGCACTCGAGTTATCGAATTCCGACTCACTACTACCCCACCCTGTATATTATAATGAAATATCACAAAGTAATATTTTCATTGAAGACAAATTTTATTCAGTCTTCATATTTTGATCTACGGAATATACAGTTCAAGTATGAACTAGTCCCTATGAAAAGCATTGTATAATAATACAAACCATTTGCCACATTTGATTCATTTGCTAAAGTTAATATTTGAATTACCTAATATGATTTTCGGGGGCAGTATCTCAGAAAAAAACTATTGATACATGGTGTTTTACTTATTATTGTACTCTTAAAATCTGCACATTAAAACTGCACTAACCTTCTATAATATTAATGTGGATACAATTCACACTGATAATAGCTTGAGTTACTAACAACAGGCAAAAATGTCTGAACTTGATCAATATATTTTGAGATAATAGTGATAAAATTTCAAATTAAACGTATGAGTATGCAAATATGTGTATTGGCACTCTCCAAATTTTTGTTTTTACACCGTATGCCCTCCATTTCCGCCAGGGGATATCTTAACATTTACCACACAAGACAATGGCAATTATTTTACTTTTGGCGAATGCGCCGGTTACAATAAATTTGAAATTTATAATCATTTAGGGCCGGTTTTTCAATGTCCAGTTAAAAGTGCCAGATAGGTAGCTGCTAGTTACGCTTAGCTGGCAGTTATATCTATGGTAGTGTTTATCAACAATAATTTAACTGCCAGCTACGTATTCATGAGTTGAATTATTCCTTAGATATGTTGGCGCTACTGATTCTACCTGAAGTTTCTTTCAATTGGTTTAAGTCGAATTGCGCGCGTGTTTTAGTGACAGTTTATCTAATTTAGCTTCAAAATTCATTGCGTTGTCTAGCGTGTTGACTGATGCTCTGTTCTTAATTTTGTGCGTTTGTGTATCAGCAATAATTGCAATAGAGAGTGTAAAAGGGAAAAAAGGTGCTAACTACACTTTAAGTGATTGGAGAAACAGAATTCCTGCAACTTCCTCTATCATCTCAACGATATGTAAAACAGTTTCTTTACGCAGTCCAAATCTTTATCATCATAATTCTCAAAATTATTTTCTCGTTCCCTTATGGTATAGGGTCTCCTTTCATACTTTATAAATTGTATAACATCATTGTCATCATCATATCCAGAATATTATTATTATTCATTATTGGCAATGCATATTTAATATAAATCACAAATTAAAAACGAACATATAAATCAATCATATTGGTTATTAGGTTAGAATGTTTTAGAATTGTCAAAAACTGAACCAAATGCGCAAATCCACTAACAGTAGAATAAATCCTTAACTGGCACTTTAAACTCTGCTAAATTTACTTTCAGATAGTGAGTTTAACCCTCCGTTAAATTTTACCTGCAGATTGAAAAACAGTTTATCTGCCAGATAAATTTTATCTGACAGTTAGGCTACTTAACTGGACATTGAAAAACCGGCCCTTAGAAAAATATTTCCCCCAACTAATAGGCTATTGACTACATCGAAAAAACGCATTTTTAGTATATATACATAATAATATTGAAACATATTCTTTATAGGATTTTGCAAACAGCAGAAAAAAATAACTATATATGAGAACTCAAAGAAAAGCTATATGTAAAAATATTAATGAAACCTTTGCATTCTTTCAATAACCTGAATTCTGGTTATTCTAGGAAATTAAAATCCTAAAATGAATTTGTCCATAATACACTAAACTGAACTTGTGGTAGGTACCTTGTGAAACATCTTGAAAATAATTGTTAATTATAAATTAAACACTGCTTTTAGATGAATCAATCTATATATTATAAATACTCTACATATCTTTCGGCTTATTAGGCCTTTATCAAGAGTATTACATAGTGAATACTAAAGTTTCCGACGTGCTTATTCTAATTTGTACCTAAAAGTATTTATATCTTAAACTATTTATGACTTAATCTATTTAAGACTTAATTTAAAATCCTTAATTATGGCAAAGTTTGGAGTGGACCTAAACTGATTATATAAATCAATGAATACTTTTCTTACTTTTTATTGGGTATTTTGCCACTGAAAAATATTTAAAAATTTTAATGAAAAAACCTCTGCGCCAAACGGATCAGACAGAGGTTGGTTCTTGAGTACTTGACTATTTCAAAAAGTCTCACACCTAAAAATATATAAACTAGAACAATGTTATGAACTAAAAACTGAAAATCAAAGCTATAGGTAGTTAACGTTTCGGAAGAGAATCTACTTCCGTTCTCAAAACTTTTTTGGCCGTCAACCATGACAGTTCTTTTTAAATACCCAATAAAAAGTAAGAAAATCTGAATATGCCACAAATAAACAATTACAGACAATATCAATGAATACTTCTTATCAATTTGTTTATTATAGGGGTATTCAAGAAATTTTGCTGGTCGTTCGTGGTACAAGGGTTGTACTTGAAAGATTTTTTGATTTCTAGTTGTTTTAACAGATCTAAACGTTTACCTACTCTTTCTGAATGAAGTAAATTTATATTATCAGTATCTATGAAATGGTTATTTTTAATACAGTGTGTTGACATTCCTGTATTTTTATTGTTATTTAAGACAGATTTTTTATATTCTTTTACCCTGTTTACAACGCTTCTACCAGTCTGATCGATATAGACAGCATTACAATCTTTACAATTAATTTTATATACACCAGATTTATCCATTTTATTTAGCTTTTCTTTGTTATTAACCAAAATGCTTCCTATATTTGTTTTGTTCACACTTATTGTAGAGATACCTAAATTGTTTAATTTTCTAGAAATTTTGTTACAATATTTCGGAACATAATTAATAAAACTATATTTTGTAAGTTTGTTAGACAAATATAGTAATAAAATTTCTAGAAAATTAAACAACTTAGGTATCTCTACAATAAGTGTGAACAAAACAAACATAGGAAACATTTTGGTCAATAACAAGGAAAAGCTAAATAAAATGGATAAATCTGGTGTATATAAAATTAATTGTAAAGATTGTAATGCTGTCTATATCGGTCAGAGTAGTAGAAGCGTTGTAAACAGGGTAAAAAAACATAAAAAATCCATCTTAAATACAATAAAAATACAGGAATGTCAACACACTGTATTGAAAATAACCATTTCATAGATACTGATAACATAAATTTACTTCATTCAGAAAGAAAAGGTAAACGTTTAGATCTGCTAGAACAACTAGAAATCAAAAAATCTTTCAAGTACAGCCCCTGTACCACGAACGACCAGCGAAATTTTTTCAATACCCCTATATTAAACAAATTGATAAGAAGTATCCATTGATTTATATAATCAGTTTAAGTCCACTCCAAACTTTGCCATAATTAAGGATTTTAAATTAAGTCTTAAATAGATTAAGATATAAATACTTTTAGGTATAAATTAGAATAAGAACGTCGGAAACTTTAGTATTCGCTATGTAATAATCTTGATAAAGGCCTAATAAGCCGAAACATATGTAGATTATTTATAATATATAGATTGATTCTTATAAAAGCAGTGTTTAATTTATAATTAACAATTGAATTTGTCTAATTTCTTAAGAAAATTTTTCGTATCTCTTAATAGTTTTATTTTACTTATTTTGCTAAAAAAATGTTTTTGGCTTTATAAAGTGCTATTTCGATAGGAAATTTGATTTTCTACAAAAAATCGTATTATGTGCATACACTAAAAATGAATCGTTTTTGAGTTATAGTTAAAATACTAAGTGAACAAATTTACTCCGTGCTATCCATTGCTAAGATTCAAAATTAAACTAATGAATGTATAATTTTTTTATTTAATAGTTTTTCACTTAAGCGCTTCTAATACTATGATTTCATAGACACAGCTATGCATTCTTACACTAATTTTACAATGGAATATTGTTGAAAAGGTTTAAAAATAAGAATTTTTTAACACTTATGAACATAAAATCGCCTACTGAACATTTATTTTCTTGGGCAATCGAAAAATGTATTTTTTGTTTAATTTTTCTATTTTCTGAATGAAAAGAATAAGAACCATTTTTTTGCTAAAAATTTATAGAATTCATAGAACCAGAAGCAATATATAAATATTTTTTACAAGAAGTGATATGCTGATATTCAAAAATGTTTCATTTATTTATATTTAAAATGCTGTGAATTATGTCTGTGACTATGTCTTGTCTTAGTGCGCTGAATTAAGCAAAAAGACACACAGAAAGTAAGATCTCTTAAATTTATAGTATATTGAAAAAGTATGACATAATGCCATCAGACATATCATGCAGCAAAGCGAAATCAACTAGAGTATGAGTCATAAAATGTTCGTCAAGACATTGTGAATAAGAGGAGGAACAAGTATGTAGTATACTCATTTACTTCAATATTTCTATCATTCATAGAAATATTCGTTAATAAAAAATTTAACATTATTTAGGCCAAAATTTTACCTTGCTCTTGAAGGAAAATATCAAGGAACAGTTTTTATCAAAAATTTCAACGTTTGCAACTTCATCTACTATACGTATGTATAGTAGTACTCAACATCCGAAGAAGCTACTGTGTGGAGAACAAAATAAAGTGATAATCACGACTAATGTAATTTTCTTTCCAATTGTTATTATAAATCTTCATCAAATAACGGCTTAATCTGCTTAATTAAAACATAGTAGTAGAAAACGAGGTACAAAATGGATAGACTAATATTGTTTTCTTCCCAATTATCACCATGTTTTAATTTACTAAGTAATCATTCAATAACTAAAGTAAATCATCTCGTGTGCCAAGCAAGCTGTAGTGACTTTAGCCATGATTGTCGCCGCTATATCTCTGGGCGACTAAGTAATACGGGAGATATCTGTGGACGTCGCGCATTGTGTATAACAAATACCATTAGTAGCGCAACATTTGGTGGATGCGCCGGGTACTTAAAAATAAATCATAATTACTGGGTGATAATATCATCACCTCTGCTAATGTATGCCAAAATCCCAATGTATTAAACTAAATGAACTGCTTCTTTGAAACAATTTCGTTTTAATTGAATTTTTCATGTAAACTATAATATTTTAATTAAATGGTATACTGCATTTTGTTAATTTAGAACAGTTGGAAAATACGTGTGAAATATTGTCCAATAACAATGTAATTAAAAATATAACCATGCACAATATCAGCACCGGTCACCAAAGCTGAAGTTAAGCTGCGTGTTGCTGTAAAAATGTATTTCCAAGTGCCTACTTCTTTATCTCGTTCCTGCACTGTAAATAGGATTATTTAAATTGGTGTTGAAATACGTTTTTACAGTAAAAAATGTTTATGTGCAGGCATGTTATCACCACTACGAAATGTTAGTATTATTAAATTCATAACATCCATCATCTATGACATCTAAATTACGTGGGTAAGTACTTCATTATTTTCTGACTATGGAAGCGATGATCTGTTTACATTAGTAATAAATATAATATTTTTTAAATTACCATTTTGACGTAAATGTAATTTTACTCATAAACATAATTATTTATTTAGTAAAAAATATTTGTTATGGGATTTCCCAAAAAGCTAAAACGGCAATCTATAATAAATTTTAAAAAAGGAAATTTGTCCATGAAAATATGAATTACCGATCTTTGTATCCCTTTGATAGCCCACGCGCTCTCATTATACTAGAAGCTAAAAAGCTCCAA
Organism: Stenurella melanura; assembly: GCA_963583905.1. NCBI lineage: Eukaryota > Metazoa > Arthropoda > Insecta > Coleoptera > Cerambycidae > Stenurella > Stenurella melanura. Next base: position 124,782,247 of record OY757314.1, read on the forward strand.
ATATAAATTATTAACAAAATACCCATATATACAATTTATAGTGAAAATATAATTAAAATATCGTTATCAATGAGTCATTTTATTTCTTAGAAACCAACGCTTTAATCCGATTTTCAGTATTAATTTAAATATACGGGTAATTTGTAATCAAATTTCCTTAGCAGTTTTTAAAGTAAATCTCCGATATAACCAATATGTAGGTTCTCAAAAGAATGCAAAGGCTAAAAATTAATATTTCCATGTATCGATTTGCTTTTTAGATCCTTGATAGATTTACTGCTATTTTTCAGATCCTATAAAAATGTTTTTACTAAAACAGCAAAATAAAAATAATATAAATATTTATTTACTGAGTTAAGGAGAAAACGGCTTGGCATATCTTTCTATAAGATGTGTGGAATATTGATAGCATATAGAAAAAACACAAAACCTGCAAGAAATAAACGTTTCCTCCTTATGTAAAAGAAGTAAATACATGAACAACTATGATTTAAATGTACCGAAGTTCAAGAAAGAGCAATTAAAAAAAAACTTTACATTTATTGAAACAGCTTTTAACCTAATTACTGCAAACATCTAAATTAATTTTCGCTACTACTTCAAATCTTGAAAAGTTAACTATTGCACTGTGTTCAGCGTTGTTAACTAATTTAAAGTATATGATCCATTGACTATATGATACTTTGAGTTGAAGAAAAATTCCAGTTCGTGTTAATACGTCGAAGATGTTCACAGTTTGTAAAGATATCACTATACCGAGTGCGATGTTGGGAAGTTTCATTAAATAACTATATGTAATGAGATGTAGAAATAAGTGACATAATGATCTACAGGTGAATTTTCCATCCTATCGACATCGAGGTAAGTTTTAAAAATGAATTAATTTGAGAAACTTTGCTTACGTTATTTTTTATACTGGGTGTCTCAAAATCTCCGCATTTCCCTTTAGCTGCCTAAGTGACAATTTCATACCGTGCGTGTAGTGACGGGCTAGGTATAGGGAGCAATTAGCCAGTCGGCAATGAACAACTATAGCTGGGATACTTCAGTGGTCGCGTGTCGTCGAGTCGGGCGAGTTTGCTGATTCTGGGTTGTCATATCTCTCGTACTACATGAATGTACATACCTAGCCCGCCTCTACATACACGGTATGAACATGTGACCACCGATTGTCTTGAACATAATTCGGGACAACAATATTAGAGTTGGTTCAGATTTGTTCATTATTAAGACTTATTTTCGTATAGTACAAACCAAAATTAACTTTAAACCATAGGCGCAGAAACGATAGATAGCTACTCCTTGTTTCTAGATTCTTTATAATGCGCTTTACCAAACATATCATCATTATCATCATATTTTGATTAGACTGCTTTTCTTTGAAAACAGATGGTCGATCTGCTAATTGTCTAGAGGGTCGTTACTTATTGTTAGTGAGGGAATTATAATAAAATCTTAAACTACTAAAAATATAAACTAGAAAAAAGGTAGAAACTAAAGGTTTCCCTAGCTTCTCCGCCTATGGATAAATTTAATAACGGACAAAAACAAGCCTTAATAATGCAAAATTAAGAAGAAAGTATTAACACAGTCATCGGGGGCTTTAAGGCGTCTCTAAATGTTACATGACTGAATTTTTCCGGATAAGTATTTTTATTGGTGTAGAATATAATAACGTTTACAGCTGTAAGGTGCCGGCGACTCCCAAAAAAAAATCGAACGTATTGACCGAAATGCGGTTTTTGGCCAGTAATTAGAAAAATAAAAAAAATATCAACAAACTAATAATTTCACATCAAAAACGCATACTTTTGAAGATTCTTTGTACGATCAAAATTGTAGGCTCCAGATATCTTTTGTTTAATGCACGAGAGTGGAACGTGGCGACACAAGTAGGGCGCGCGAAGCGTGCGCGCTCTAGGACACTGCATTTGTTGTAACTTTTCTACTAAGTAATGAAATTGAGCTCAACAAAGCTTAAATGAAAGAGGGAGCATGTGACTATTGGATTATTATATTTTCAAATATAAAAATGAACATATGTAGAAATAGTATATATATGAAGTGGGAACATATAGTACAAGCAAATTAACAATTTAGGGTAACAAAAATTAATAAAAGGATCATCTCTGGGATTTAAGTAGGTAATAACCTGGAGAATGAGATGATGCATTCTTTGCACTTCCAAATTCAAAAAACTTGGAAAAACTTTTTGATTTTCGTTTTTTTTGCTCTAGCTGCCAAAATAATGAAAATAGAGAAAGAAGTTCCCGACAAAAGTTGTAGCTCGTCTTTTTCACTACAAAAAATGTCTTTACAAATTTTTGCCTTACTTAAGCCGTTTAGAAGATAAATCGAGTTTTCCACTTATAGCTTTAAGCCGCTTCGAAATGCGCGAAAAATGAGAATGCTCCAGGAGTTTCGTACGACCGGGCTGATCGATCGATAATCCTTACTATTCAGGGCCCCATGCAGTAAAAAATCACCCATTGTTACTGCAGAAATATGCAGGATGCATAAAACTCAAAGATGTGAATAAATCAACTGTATAAAGTTTACTAAGCCATCTTCTAACACTTTTTTCTCTATGATGAAAATTTGTATGAATTTTGTGATTAGTTCCACATTAAAGCTGAGACTTCTCTCTACATTTTACGTTGTTTTCATTTTTTTAGCGACTCTGAATAGTAATAATTATCGATCGATATGTCCGGTCGTACGAAACTCCCAGAGAATTCTCATTTTCCGTGTATTTTGGAGCGGCTCAAAACTATAAGTGGAAAACTGGATTTTTCTCCTAAGTGGCTTAAGTAAGACAAAAATTTGCAAAGACCTATTTTTTAGAGAAAGAGACGAGCTACAAATTTTTTTGAAAACTTTTTCTCTATTTTCATTATTTTAGCCGTTAGAGCAAAAAAACCGAAAGTCAAAAAGTTTCTCCAAATTTTTTTGAATTTTCCCGGAACTTGGAAGTGCAAAGAATGCATCGTTCCATTCTACAGGTTATTAACTGTCCCATTAACTAAATCCCAGAGATGATTCTTTTATTAATTTTTGCGAGGTTTTTACAACATTTTGCCTTCATTGCCTGTACTGTTAAAGAGATTTTCATTTCTTAAATTTTTAAGATAAAAACCTAGAACTTTCATATATTACACTTGAAGCAATGTATAAAAGGATCCAATGAGTGAAAATAATCTCAAACATTTATTTGTGAAGATGTACACTTCGAAAATTTCAACATTTTGAGAAAGTGATAAAATTTGATATGTATAACTAACTTTAACTACCTATTACTCTGGTTTAAATTACGTTATTAGATTTCTGTAAGTCCGATTTTTAAAACTTGAAATGTTTACTTTAAGATGCCTCAGTGGGACTTACCTTAAAAATTAAGTTAACCCTCTTTATTTTACGAAATAAAAGAAAAATTTTGCTTTGCTTCAAAATTCGTGAAACTAGGGGTAAAATAAACGTTAATAACTTTTATCAAAACAATTATTTAGCATACCTATCTATCGTATATCTTTATACATTATTTCAAGAGTAACATGTGACAGTTTCAGGTTCTTATTTTAAGAATTGTAGCATTGGTAGAGCTTTTACCAATTTCATCAAAAATCGCTTTATGTTCCGACTTGATATATGTACTATTCCTACATACATTCAAATTATACTTTTAAATATGATAAACCAATGGCCACATGTTCCTTCTTTCGTTTAAGCCTTGTTGAGCTCAATTTCATTAATTAGTTCAAAAGTCACAACAAATTTAGTGCAGCGCGCCGTACTTATGTGTCGCCACGTTCCATTATCGTGCGTTAAACAAATGAATCTGAAGCCTTTTTGATTGTACAAAAAAAATTTATATACGTTTTTGATGTGAAATATCACCGACTCTATCGCTTAGTGCTATTAGTTTTTTGATAATTTTTTTTATTTTTCGAGTTATTGTGCAAAAACCGAATATTGGCCAATATATTCGATGTTTTTAGGGGTCGCCAGCACTTTACAACTGTAAACTTTTGTTTATCGTATTCTACACCAACAAACATAGTTATTCTGAAAAATTCAGCCATATAACATTTAGTGATCAGATTATATCAATGTCTGTCTTTGACAACTGGACTATATCATAAAGTGGTCCCAAAATATTTCTTATATAATAGTAATAAAATATAGGTACAAAAATATCTTTAAAAACAAGCCTTTATTGAACTGTACTAGAACGAAGAAAATGAATATTACGTGATTTGATTGGGCCGCGAGAAGTTTATGGGTATTTAGTTCGAACATAGATAGAATTACTTCATAATGTACATCTCGTGACAAGGTTTAGGTCAGGGCAGCATATATTTTTTCGATTTTATCCTAAAATGTTGTATTGTCATCGACATGCAAAATTTAAAGGCAATGCATCAATTGGAAGTGAGCCAAAATTGACTTGCAAGATTTAAACTAAACTCAACTGAGACCTGACTGACAAACATGTTCAGTTAAATTAAAGCTTGTAAAAACCCTATATTTAGGTGCCACAAGCATTTTCGTGCACGCGTTTATAGGAAGCTTTCTTACTATTTTTGTATGTAGTATCAGCACCTAAAGGGGATGTGAATATTTAGGGACACCCTGTATAATCCAAACTTAAACTAGACCGTTATTATGCCACTACAAACGGGAAAATATTAACAAAAATTCGAACACAACTTTATCATTTTAATTACAGAACATGCCATGCAACTTGACAATAACAGAGTAACTATTTCATAATGATATATCAAAATATGTATATTGTTTTCCCGTATAAATGTATATTAACTAAATTAAATCAGGTAACAATATGTACATGTTTAAAAATGAACAGTTCATCTTGACTTGGAAATTCTGTTGATTTCGCCAATAATATATTAACTACTGAGAGCTACAGTTCATTATCTTTTACGAACATTAATACATTGAACCCTTGACGCAAGTTTCACCAACCAAGTTGAAACTAGATATAGAGTTCAGCTTAAGTCATATCCAGATAATGCCTGCATGGTTGGCGAAAACACGAGTCAAGTAAAGTTTTCGAATGTAGTAATCAAGCGTCTTGCTGTTTATGAAAACTGTTTTATCCCCAGTATCACATCAAAAGTTGTAGACTCTTACCTCCCCGAAGTAAGTAGTTAAATCACATACCATAATAACCTACATCTCATGATAGACAGCTTCGAGAAAGCTTAAATTTTAATTTGAGAGAAATTATTTTTTACGATAGTGTAGAAGGGACACCATTTTTTTCATATTTCCGACTCTTAAGTCGATTTCTTCACGTCGAAAAAATATAATTTCGACTTCTAACTCGGAACTCTCGACTGACAAGTTGGAATTTCTGAGCTACAAGTCAGAAAAATATATTTTCGATTTCTAAGTGGGAAATTTCGAATTGCAAGCCGACAAATCCCATTCCAGTTATAACTATCTTAGTGGCGCAAGAAATTGTACTATAGATATTATGACAGTAGATCCTACCATACTTAGGAATATTAGTTTTAGGAGAATGGAAAGCAAATTTTTTGTGAAGTTATCGTTTAGTCGTTTTCATAATACTGCTTGAGCTTTTTTAAATTTTTTTCCAGTGCCTCATTTATTCTTTACATTTACTTCTGTTAATAAAACAAATCAACTCAATCTATTAATTTTTTATCTATCACTCATTTCTTTAGGTAATCATAAAAAAATTTGCAAATTTTTTTTGCAAACGTAAAAACTCCAGAATCCGCTGAAATAAATAGTCATTATGATATATCAACAATATAGGATGTTTTGAATTGAAAATAATATACGTCTACTAAATAGAGAATTAAGAGTCAAATTCTAATATATAAAGACAATATTTGGACTTCTATTAAACATTTCGAGTATTAATTTGATTGCCACCAATGTATGAAACACTCTGTAGTTTAAAAATAATTTTAGAATATACCACTCTTGATATAGAATACTTTTAAGGAAATATTGAGATTTTATTTAACAACATATGTTAAAGCCAGACTATAGCCAACCCCTAGTACTTACTATTCTTGACTAGAGATGTATAATTTTATGGCAGTGGCAGTCATGGCTAAAGCAAATTTGAATAAGTAATATTTCAAAAGGTATTGTAACTAAAATGTTTACATAAAAAGCCGCATTGCTAGCAATAACATACACAAAAGTTAAATATGACCAGTTATGTTTTGATTGTCAAAATATTATTTACCATTTTAGCCACAAGTACGACTTTTAAATGCACAAATGTGCATTTGTAATAGCGACTAAGTAGAACTATTTGTGCTGCTTGGGTAGTTATAACTCAGAATTTCCCACTTAAAGGTCAGAATTATACTTTCTCAACGTACAATTCGAAAATTGCGACTTGTAAGTCGAAAATTTCCAGTTAGAAGTCGAAATTATTTTGTTCCGACTTGTAATTCGGAAATATCGACTTACAATTCGAAAATAGCGACTTAGGAGTCGGAGAAATGAAAGATATAATTGAAGACCTTTCTCTGTCATGACATTTTACATATTTCATAGTGTTATTTTGATAATTTTAACCTAAACTACCTAATATAGACCTAAAACTTTAAAATATTCTAATTCAGAAAGGCATGAAGTCAAATCTCTCCTTGGGGTGTATAACATATCTTTTGGGCAGTATAAGTAGATCACTTCGGGTAAATCTCAGAGCAACTTACCTCAAAATCAACAACTGCAACGTATTCAAACTTATCAGGGATTTGTTTTGTTTCAAATTTCTTAGCTAGTCTATAGCTAAAAACAATATTAAAATGAAGACCTATAAACAGATGTTGCATTTTCCTTGAACTTCAGTATATTAAAAAACTTATTCAAATAAATGTTTCTTAAAATCAAATTCGTTCATTCATTTGCTATAGTTTGATAAACTGAATACAAACGTATTGTTCAAATTGTCAAAACTATAGTTTCTCTATTATGTATTACGACATAATTGAGATTACTGAACATCATAGACCTTAAACACTATTTAAAAATTCACATGGTAACTCTGTAAATGATCTTGACGTAAATAGATCACCGCTCCACGTCAGCATTTTATTGAGAATGTGTGTAGTGAATCTGTCAAAATGCAAAAATGCAAGTAGAGGTATTTGAAAGGTGTAAAGGAAAAAGGTTGTACAAAGGTCAAGGTGAAAGGTGGCTAATGACACGTAGACAAAGGAGGGACTTTTCGGCCGAGCCGTCATTTTATACATAAAAGATCTTGTAGCATCGTGTTTCTATGTTGTTTATTTTTGTTTTAAATAAAAATACATTGCAAATCCATCAAGCAAATACAAGAAGTATGTTCTGTGTGTCATGAGGCATGACCAGTTAGCCTGACGTAATTATATATTATAGATCATACCTTGATTTTTCATGTTGATTTTATAGGAATATCCTCAAATAATTATATAACATGATAACTTCCCTTGACTGCTGATACCTCGAGAATGATTTGAAATATCGGAATTCGGCTTACAATAAGTTCAATTTTATGTTATTGGAGCTGACTTTAAACTCCCTATTTTTCAATAATGAGACAAAGACAGCTACGGTTAAATATTTCAATCCAATATCTATCAGATTATTCACAAAAACTGTAATAGGATATTCTCATTCTATTTGTATACGGATCCACAACTAGCCGAGAGATAGATATATAGCTAGGCTTATCCAAAAAATGAAGAAGTTTTATGTTTTATGTTTACGTTTTATGTTTCACATTTTTTAATTTAGTTTTAATGGTGTTCCTAGTCGCTTTAACAAAAAAAATTAGCAAAAGTGGAAACTTTATTTTTATTGTTATGTGACGAATTAAATGTGGGAAATTATCCTTACGACCATAAGGAATACTTTTGACTTTGTGCAATGAAATCGGAAATGGTCTAAAAAACGCTTCCAGAACTATTAGAGTTACAAAAATATGAGTGGTGGTGTATGTCATCTTATACAGTTTGAGTGCGAAAGCAGCACAAAATCGAACACTGAAGACGTTAATTTGCATGTCATTAATTTAACAACAATCAATGCCAAATTATTGTTTTCTTACAAGAACTTTAAATTTAATTTCTTTGCCAGTGTATGTGTATGTTCATTTTTTTATTGTTTGTTTTGATTACTGAAGTATTTATTATTGGAAATGTTGATCTAATTATTGAAATAATTAAAAGCTCCTTAAACAACTAGAAGTTTAGTCTGTACAAAATAAAAACAAAATGCTCATTTTGAATGTCCACTCATAAATATAATAAAATGATCTAAATATAGAAATAGACATTTTTAGACTTTAACAGTCTTGACTTGATAATCTAGTTAAGAAACACGACAAGAGTCTAGAAAGTCCAAATTTGGTCCACTACAGAATATAGTACTACCAATGGGATCAGGCATCTCTCCTCACTTATTATTAAGCATGTTTAAGAATCTATTCTCTGGAGAATATTATTTCAGAATATAGATTTCCAAATATAAAAATGAAGACATAATATTGAAATGATGTGTTAAATTCATTTTATTTATTTATATAAATAAATCAATAAATAAAAATCATAACACGATTTTTGGAAACATTCTCGATATATCAACATCTGCAATTTGGCAAAGCCTAGTATTTAGATTGAATACTCTACTTTTCTGATACGAATAATACTATTGGTTACAGAGTCAGACAGAGGAGTTAGGTTTTTATATAAATCGGAATAAAATGTTTAAGTATATTTTATATGAATATAATTTCGTGACACATGTAACTTATACAATTGACTCAAAATAGTTAAAATATTAGAACTTAGCCGCTGTTCTTTACATATTTGCTTGATGTGCATTTCAATGTGTTCACACATATGTAGGAAATTGATCACATGAACATGATAAATGTACAAATGGTAGAGCGATAGTAAAGAGCTTAAACATTCATAGCAACCAAAATATAAGAGAATCCCTTACAAGATTTGTGGTTTAATAAGCTTATATTCGACAGTAACAGTTTATTACTTATTACGACTAACGATTTCCAAATGCAAATAGTCTATATTGACAAAATTGTGCGGGCACCTGCAAATGTAAGTAATTTTCGCATGGTTGTGGAAAGGAAATAGGGAAACCCTTTGGCATTTTACTATCAGGTATCTACATATAACTTACTGAAGGGTTCTCTATTTCCCTTCTAGCGTTATAGGAATTATATATTACATAATATACTGACCTTCAATACTGGAATCACTCATAATCTAATGTATTTGTGCGTCTTAGCACAATCAAAAAATAAAAATATAACAGCAAGAACTACAAGTCCTTAACATTTTTGAAGTGCATTGGTAAAGTACAGAAAATAATTCATCAGTTCATAAGTTTTTATTTCTTAATCAACATGTGAATGTTTTAAGAATAACGTAAAAAAAAGTTTTACTAACAAAAATATACTGAAAATTTGTTCAGCATAAAAATGTTGACTAAATTAAAAAGGGATATTTTTTAAAGCTGGTTCTACCCCCTTACTCTCGTGTTAAAGATTTTTGGTTTATATAAACTTCTCTTTTATATCATCATTTATTCTTTTAAGTATTCTAAGTATTAGTAATAAACTTTGCAAAATGTAAAATTTGCTTTTATTTTCTCTGTGCTGCTTTATGTTCACCTGACATATCTAATAAACATACAGTTCGAAATAATTTCATGGCTTTGCACTACCTTAATATTAAATTCAGGTGAGCATTATAAAAGATTATAAAAAGGTTATAACCTCATAAATATGGATCTATCTATGGTGATAAAATCTTCGTAACATACTTATTGAACATAGACTTGTCTTTCCTACAAATATATAAAATTTCACATGTTTTTCTCCAACCGATTCAGTTTTATAGCACTGTATACAAGAATGATTTTTGAGGTTAAAGTACAATTTCAAAAAGTATTTGATAAAAAAAAAATGTATAATTAAAAATCAAGTAAGTATTGTAAATTTATTTGATTGATAACATAGTGCAATTCTGTCTACAGATTTTAAGCCATCATCTCTCCAAGAATATACAAAACGATCATTAATTTCAATTTGATAAACCAATGCCGAAAATGGAAAAATATTTTTCAAATTTAGATTGGAAGTGTATGTGTTATTTTTTGCGATAATAGTCCCAGTGTAACTGAATTATGGTTTACCTCTATCTTTCCTTATTATTTTGGTTATTGACGATTTAATCCCAAATACATTGAATTTAAAACTTCTATTAGGTACTATATTTTGTATATAGTTGAACAAGGCCCTAATTATTGTTCTGAGTACATATTAGGAGATTATCTGTTTTCATTTATTGCAAGCTACATACTAGAAACGTAAAAAACAGATTTGGGAATACGTATAACAAATTAACTTTAATTTGTATCTTTTGTTTCAGTACATGATCACACTCAATGAAAATTACCCATCACGGTTAAACTTCACTACCTCTAACGATGGTTTATTATGCTTATATTAAAACAAAATTTTAGAGGAAACTTAACCCCAATCTCGAAAACAATTCATATTATTAGAGCTTACGATTATGTAAGATTCTATGAAAATATTGCATCTTGAATTTGTGCTGTGTAGTTCGGTAACACCTTCAATATCGAAAAGTGTCTTATATATTACGCACAACTTTATAATTTACAAAAAAAGAAAGAAGAGGCGAACAATACTACAGTTACACATAGTGCTCAACAGAATGGGATAACGATGATAATAATATTTATTTGAAAAAATATCTATAATGATTTGTTTTCTTGCGGTGTTTTTTTCTAGGTAATATTCTTTTATATTGTTAATGCTAGCAAATACCAAACTTTTAAAATCATTATTGAACAAACTAGTATTATTTTCCCACCTGTACCATTCCTTGCAATGCAAAATTGTTGTAGAATGTATTAATAATAATAGTAACACATGTATACAAACCATTGTAAACAGCGAGAACCACCTATATACATTGCTCCAAATTAACATCTAAAATAATCATGATTGCATAGTAAACGTCTCGGTGTGAGAACAAAGCCAAAACGTATAACGGTATCTTGTAAGAGAAACTGGGAATGAAAAAGCATGAATAGAAATGAACAAACATTGATAAAATAGTACATAAAATGTATGGACAAACAAACAGTAGGGGTAAAAGGCCAGTCGCTTAAGTCTTCAAAAGGTCTAATTCAGGAAGCGAATGGCGAAAATGTTGCGAATGCGGAAATTAAAACGTTATTTTAATAACCTGCCAAAATGATCCCCTTTTTGAGGGGTCTGTGGAGACTTTGTGATGAACTGTTTTAGATGGAAATAAGTTTGGCAGCTCCTAGGTAAAATGTCAAGTTAGCATTCCTCTGCAAATCTCACAAATGTAACGCGTGGTCCAAAAAAGCATGATTTTACTTTGGTTACAACTTTCTTATTTGTAATTAGATTTCAATAATTTTAAAAACAATCCTAGAGGTTAGGTTAGTATATTTTAGTGAGTTTTAAACTTTCTAGTTAAATCTTACCTTACTATTTCATACTATGATTTATTTTAATTAATGGTCGTCATATGGCTTGCGTCTTAAACAAATCCTTTTAATGCAATAATCAATCAAGTCTTAACATAAAGATCTGCATACACAAGACGTTGGATGTAGAATGGTAACGAATTCAGTTAAGAAGGGAAACAGATTTCTTATCGGATTCAATTAATTGGGTTAAAACTAAAATTTAATAAACATGAAGAAAACTTATTAGTAAACATAAAAATTCAGTAATTTTGGAGTATTAAACATGGTATAGGTATGTCCCAAATTGATTTTGCATGTATCGCCATTATTATAACTGATAAAAAGCCGGTAGTTGAAGTTTTTGGGATTTTATTTTTTGGTATTCGAAGGGTAGTTTTAAATTTGTTCTAATTCTTTTAGCATTTGAACTAACTAATTGGGAATATTCACAGTTTTCGAAAGTATCTTAATTTACATTGTTGTCATTTTAACCTATACACAGGACAGGTACTCATTTAAGGTATAAGAGAAAATAATGTATATTGTTCCTTGGATATTTACTAAAACTTTGGTTTTTATATGAATGCTATACTGGATTTTTGTATATTCGATAGTGCTTTTAGTTTTCTTTTCAACAATTTATTACAATACAGCAAACTCACTATCTCAGTTAGTTAAAAAAAATATATTTCTGACAGTTTATTTGTTTTGTATTGAGTATAAATGCCCACTAGCAGGCAATGATGGCATAGATAACGATTATTTAAGTGAAATATCTCCTGGCAAAATGATCGGTAATAATAAACGCGTTTTTGATCAGCAAAAAAAGTCATGCAAAAAACAAACTTTATTTATGAGAATCCCCAAATACTATTGAAATATTGGAAGAAATAATGAGGGACATTCTTTTTTCCATAAACAGGAATACTATAACAAGAGCACTAAATGCTATACAGATACGTTATGAGAAATGCATTGAGCAAAGTGGTCAGCGTATAGAACAATTTTTTTAAATATGTTTTTAGTTATGTTCGAGATGTATTTGTTTCAGTTTTTAGTTTATGTTAGACACCCAAACTTAATCCAAAAATATTTACGAGTTCTGTTATTTATGTTCAGAATATCACAGTTGCATGTTAAATGTAAAATATAACCTTTTTGAATATAAATAAATTATTACTATTAGCAACAGCAGAACGTTATATCGTTAATCATGTTTTTTTACTTGTTTATGAAATTTTGTAGTAACTTTATGAACTGATTTAGAGTAAATACAACTAACCAATTTTGCCATATACATCCAGTTGCTAATACATCGATCAAGAAGAATTAAAAGTACTATCGAACGCACAAAAATCCATTACAGCGCTCATATAGGTTTTTACTAACACGGAGGCTAGTAAGCAATTTCCGACTACATGCCCTTCGTTTCCTTCCTTAGCCACCTTAAGCGGCCGTACTATTAAGGATTAGTATACTTCGTTCGCATTGAGCGTCAGGCTATTATAACAGGCAGCACACGGACAGACGAACAGACAGACAGAACGAACATGGGGAGATGCTGCCACTTACCGCGGTGTAAAGGAGTTCCAGAACTCGCTACAAGTGGGGTTGCAGCAGCGACACAGGGAACACAGAAGACAGGACAATTAACTAACCACACTGCAATACGCCGCGCAGAACGCACCGCTGCTTTGCGCTCGTGCGTTGCTGCGCAAGTACTACTAAGCTTACAGGACGTCCTGATAGAGGTCGGCGACGACCATAACGAACTTACAGCCTCACTGAGTGTACAGTGTATACTCCATAAGGAGACAAACTTGCAACAATATTTAAAAAAACCTGAACATCGGTCTGCAAATGCCTAAGAGCATTTGGTCCTTCGAAGGTGGTGATTTATGTTGAATAATTTAGTAACCATTTGAGACACAGTGATGAGACTCAGCCATGGCCTTGCGAAGCTAGAGGGAGAGCTTCTAATTTTTTTAACAGTTTGAATTCGGAATATGATTTCTTAGCTAGAATTCCATAAACAAGGTGTTCTCCGTAAACTGTTCTGCGATATATTATTCTAGAAAATAAGGCTTATACACTTAATGACTAATATTTAATATGAAAAAAAAAACAATAAATTACCAAATCTTTATATACCCTGTTGATCTAGTTCTGATCACGCTACTAATAAAGCTGATCAGTGACATAAATTTGAAAACATAATATTATCGTCTGGAAAATATTATATATTTCAATGTGACAAAATATATCATAAATAAAACATATGTTGCAGTTTAAAGTTATGAATTATTAATTAGTGCAAACACAAAGATTGTAAAGTCTCATTTACCGCATGCCTTAAATAATAAAATATTCCCTCTACTTTTCAAAACTTTCAAGCCTCCAAATAGCTGTACAAATTTTTTCATTCCCATCAAAACTGTTTAGGATAACACATACATTTTTCGAGAAAAAAATTAGTATAAAAAGACAATTTTAGATGGAAATCTACAACTCTTCAGTGGCTTGATGTTCTTCAGTAGTAGAAGGGACATTTTATTTATTGATATATGCGGCATGCGATATTTTATATTCTTTTTATTTTTCTTATTAATATTTACTTATTTCGAAATGTAACAATTGTTTTATTTGTTATATGTTTTGCTACATAATGAAGTAGCTTCTAGGTAAGGCTACAGCTGTATTTTTTTGAGATCAATATTATCTACTTATAGCGGGGAAGTCATTTGATAATATTTTCTTGGCAAATATATTTTCATAATGATATCATTGATAGGTATGCTGAATACTGGCGTAATCAGAATTAAATCAATAGTATATAGTAAAATATTTCGGAGACAACGCAGTATGAGAAAAAAATGTTTTAGGTCAAAGTTGTTTGATTTCAAGAGGGAAATAAAATTACATTATTCTCTTCGATTTAGTGAACGATTTCAAGGCAATTTCAAGGCCAATTAGATTTTCTTAAATGAAAACATATTTCTCATCACAAATTTTATGATAAAAATGAGCAACTTTTGCTCGAAACATTTTTTCTGAAAGTTCTCATTGTTAATGTCCTTCCGCCTCCCATAACTAAACGATAATTGTCTGGAACCGTTTTCAATTTCATATTTTTCTTTTACCGTTTCTCTTTACATGAATCACCCTGTATATAAAGAATAGGTAATTTTTTGTCTTTTCGAGGCGCTGAACACAAATCTGGTGTCCGTTTAGATCCACACCCACCAATTTTTAGTAAATCGCAAAAATTACCTAAAAAAGTTTTTTTGATTATTGGAGAATATCGTGTTATGAAACTTTAGCTAATAAAACACATCCCGGTATCAAATTGTAAGAGTCAGAGGATAATAAAATATGGGAAGAAAATATAGTACCCACTTTAATTTCGTATACATAAGTTTGAAATGTGCTTTGACTAATACTGTAAAATATTAAGTCGTATTAGTAATAAATAATCTCATCGCTGTATGCTCAAGGGTTCCTGAGATATTAGAGGCAAACCAGTAAGGACCGTAGCGTCGTTAGGAAGCATATGCAAGTCCACTTTCAGACTGTTTTAATATTGTTGCATATAAAATTAGTTCTTGATATTTTCCCTCTTTTCTTGTATGCACCCTGTATCGTAAAAAGTGAACGTCTATTTCACCGCTACTTTACAATACAGGAAATATCTTCTAATTTCCATGTTTTTATCTCTATTTTTGGCACAATTTGATATTTTAATGTTACTACAATCAAAAGAAACTAAATTTTCTTCAACCTGTTTATTTATGACTAATACTTATTATATTTGCTAGACTGTCGCACAGTATCCTACCAGTTGCCTTGGCATACTACATCCAAGCACCTAAACTCTATCAGGACGTCCCTAAATACATGTTGAGACGGACATTTTGCTCTAACATTCACTCTGCTTCTCTATCAGTCGGTTTTGTGACGAGACAATATGACGGACACACAATAAAAAAACAAACTGTAGCTACAGACAATGACAGACACAAGTTAGGCAAAAAGGTCTACTAGCAAAACAAAACAAATAATGGAAGAACGGCTGTATAGTATGCAAACACATGAGTAAAGGTTTTGTGTGTACCACTGTGAACTTTGAACCGAGACCAAATGAAATTTGGCTTTGTTTGGTATCGAACTGGCGGACGCCCTTATGTGGAAAAATGTTTAATGTTGGCCGAGGCGATGAGCCGTCAAAAAGTTTCATTACGTTTAATTGTATACAGGGTTATTGGCAATTTGACGTATTCCTTTAAACACGTGATAGCGGAGGCAATATTACAAACCTAAATATGCATCATGCAAAAGTCACTAGTTTCGGAGATATTGCAATGTTTGTGCCTTTTCAGAAAAATACTCCTCGTGGTGATTCGTGACACAAATATGTCCGTTATTATCTCCGGAGTTTTTGGTTTCAGTCGTATAATCTAG
Source organism: Stenurella melanura (assembly GCA_963583905.1). Taxonomy (NCBI): domain Eukaryota; kingdom Metazoa; phylum Arthropoda; class Insecta; order Coleoptera; family Cerambycidae; genus Stenurella; species Stenurella melanura. The sequence goes on from OY757314.1 coordinate 124,798,249, forward strand.
GGGAGTAAGTATTTACTATGGTTAAATAAAAATAATAACAATAGCCTTAGGATTAAAAGATTACGATGGCAATAAAGTTTGCATTATTCAAAGACTAACAAGTAACCTACAGCTTCATAACGGTCTATTTCCAAAATTTGACGACACATTTCGTGAACAAATTATTCTAAGAATTTCTATGGTTCATTAGCTTTTCATTGAGGTATGCATCATTTACGAAAAAACTGCATTTCCTTACGAAGTATAGACATACTTCGTAAGGTTTAAGTTCAGACGAACTTAAACGAAGTCGACTTTTCGAACGTAAAAATTACCTAACTTTTTTCGTTAAACGACATTTACAGTAGATGCTTGTTGCTCTTGCGGATATGTTTTGTCGTAATTGTGCAGCCTTGAATTCGCTGAAATAATTGCTCTCCGAAGTACATTGATAAATAACCGAATAAACATGACGTCACGTCTTTGAAAATAACTGCAAAATTTTGGAATAAAAAATTATGAAAAAATTTCCTAGTACAAAAAATGCCGTGCTTTATCGGTGTCTAAAATATTATTTACATAGTGTGCATATTTTTCAAGATATAATGGATTTAAAACTGGTATGGTAACAAAATTTCCTTAAAAAGTAGGACATTTTTCAATAAACTTAGCAGAACTTCAAAAGGGTGCAATGTACATCATTTAAATTTAGTGACTGATTTAGAATAGACTCATAATAAACACACAATTTTTTCAATTTTTTCTGCTCCTCCGTTTCTGAGATATACTGAGGGGTCAATACACTTGAATCGTATATTAACATGTTCTAATTGATCTAGGTACATAACACAAGTTTAAAAAATTGATACATTTATTAAAATATACCTCTACAGTCTACAATATAAGAATTGTAAGAAATGTTCAAATAAGGCGTTAATAGTTTAACTGAGGTTATTTAAGGTAAACTGAGGTAAAATTGTCAGTCAACATTGTACAAAATTATTAGGCATTTATAGTTTAACTCAGGTTATTTATATAACAGAAGTTTGTACTACATTTCTTCAATAACTTTACCAAATATATTTAATACTTGGGTGGAGTTTCCCAGGAGAGATTAAGAAACAGGTAATTAGTTGTAATAATAATGTCATTGGAGTCTCGTTGGATCCAGATAAAGTATAGCTTGCACTAAATTTTCCACTATACAATACACATTTGTGAATTTTCATCCATGTACTTAACTAGTATATCTCTTTGGGTACTTGTGATGTGGCACTATCTTCTTAAAAAATCGGTGTCCATTTTAGTACACAATAAACTATAAAGAAACATATAGGATTTTGCAAGGAGCGGAAAAAAATTATCTATGAGAACTGAAAGAAAAACTACATGTAAAAAATATTAATGAAATTTTTGCATTATTTCGATAACCTGACTTCTGGTTATTCTTCTGAAGTAAATTTCTTATTTGACACTCTCATTATAACAGTAGCATCCAACATAGTCCCGTACGGCTAAGCAGATTAAACTAGTATCTTCATGACACCCTACAGTATGAAGATTCAGTTAAAAATGAGAACAAAGGCCTAAAATGAAATTCATTTACCTACCTCGTGTTAAAATTTTTTCATTTTAATGTCAAATAAGAAATTGAGCAAATTTATTTTAGAATTTTGATTTGCTAGCATAACCAGAACTCAGGTTATCGAAAGAATGCAAAGATTTCATTAATATATTTTACATATAGTTTTCTTTTAGTTCTCATGGATAGTTTTCCGCTGTTTGCAAAATACTATAAAGAATATGTTTCATTACTATAAGCAAACAAATAATAAACAACTCACTTTTAAATAAACTATAAACTATGGTCGTTGCATGACAGCTGGACAGCTGACAAAAATCAGATATAGGATAGTTCTGATTGGCTGTACTGTGAAGAACAATATGACAACACTGTAGACTTCTACTTCAAACTTTCACCGGTCCCTCGTTATTCCTTTTGTTTAAGAATACATGTTTTACGAGTAGGGGAATTTCAAATGAAAGATAACAGAATTAATTAGCCGGGGAGCAACAATTTCTCTCGAGCTGAAGAATAGCCACCATTGTTGTCCAGCACACTATAGTCAGAGAATGCTTGATCAGCATTTTCCCAATCGCTGGATTGGAAAAAGAGAACCGCTGTGTGTCTAGATCTCACACCCCTAGATTTATAAGTCTGGACGTACATGAAGGAAATAGTTTATGCCGTACGAATAAAATCGGAACAATTAGTTCCACGAATTCAAATGATCGCACAATAATTGCAACAAAACATATCCGCAGTGGCTAACAAGGACGGAAATAAATATGAAAGCGGGCTCAAGCTTGTATTCGAAATAGTGATGAACACTTTGAGCATGAATTGTATACTGATTGATAAAAATAAAAAGTATTTAAAGTTTACTGTGTTGTTTTACTTCATAAATGATAATTTTTATATATTCGCAAAATCGACATTCTTTAAGCTTAAGCATGCCTGTTAAGAAATAGCACAGTTTTCTAAAACTTCTCCATACCACAATGAAAAGCTAATAAATTGCAGATGTTTTAAAAAAAACTTGGTCACGAGATGTGTCGACAAAGAACAATGTTAAAAAAGGGCTTTTTAGGCCCATCATGGTAAAGTATAGAAGCCACCTTTTTCTACTAATTTTGGGGTGCAGAAAACGAATCCGTCACCCATTTTGGCGAAAAATCTCGGGAAAGTATTAAAAATATTATTTGGGGGTGACATTGGAATTGATATTAGAACTTGCTACTAGAATTAGAACTACAAGAGGATGGGTGATGAGGGATTCCATTTGCAATTAAAACCAATAAAAACACCAACATTGTTCTTTTGGAAATAGACCGTTGTGAAATTGTAAGTTGGTTGATAATCTTGGAATCACGCAAAAGTTTTTGTCCTAACAAACTTTCAATATTAAAGTTATTGTTGTTTATTGATAAATGCTCTCTAAAGTACACGACTGAAATAAAAAAGTTTGAAAATAAAAACGGACATTTTTTTATTCACGATAATATCACCGCGGGGAATATTTTCCTGATAAAATAAAAACATTGTAATGCCATTGAGACCAACGACTTCTAGACATTAGATATTTGAGTTCATAATATAACAAATTTCCTCTACTATGACATATTTAATACGTCAAATTATCAGTAACCTTGTATATTTGTTTCTGAGAATTGCATCTTTACCGGTATTATATTATTAAATTCATGAATATGTTATAATTTCAGGTATAGCTGTTAGCTGCAGAGTTACATCTCCTGCATGATTTATACACTTAGGTATTCAGTAATGGGAGCTGAATTAGTCTTGACTCCTAGCAAATTATGTTGTAAACACACTGAATTTAGATCACATCTGTTATATAGAAACATTACATAAAACCCCAGATCTTACACCAAAATAGTTTGTTTCAGACATTGACAACCATCGCTAAGAGTTGCCTTTTGCAGTCTTTGATCTAAATAACTTGTATTGCTTGCTGGAAAATGGAGCGTTAAACAAGTGTTAGATTCGTATTGCCTGCACAGAGACAAATCGTTTTGGCAAATTTTACATAGATTGTGTCATACAGTATTATAAATTTTAACTCTTACGCATCTTATTTGCCCTATATAAAAATTTTGCTGCAATGACTTTGTTGGAAATGCGTTCTAAGAAATAGAAGAAATTTACTGAGACGGTAGCAGTGGTAATGGTGGTAACAGTTACGTGAGCATCCTATCCTTACTGACATTGCTTAACGGCCCAACATTTCTGCTTGGATAAAACAAAGTTTATAAATAGGAGTTCTGTGAGAACGCTCCATACTTTTTATGGAACAAAGATATCGCCGTGCAGTTGCTTTATTGAGAATCACCCCTTAAAGGGGTGGAAAAGGGGTGGAAAAGCATCAGCCTGATTTCTGCGCCGTCTTTTAAAGTTTCCCGCTCAACTGAGCACTTTCATAACTTCCTTGGAACAAAGATACTGCTGTGCAGCCGCGAAACCGATTTTTACCTCCTGGAAGGGGTGGATGAAGGTGGAAGGATGTCTAAATACAAGTCAGATCCTTCGACTGAGACACTTTACCGCGCTGAATGATACAAATATTTTCTCATCGAAATGTAGTTGTTAAATGTCTAAGAGCTCTTTTCACTCCCATAGAGGATAAAAAAGGGTGTGTTTTTGGGACTCGTTCCTATTGAGACTTTTGATCGAATCAGTAGGACAACAAAAGAATTGAGAAATTTAACGTATCAGGCTTCCATTTGTGGTGTGTAGGGTCCTTCGCAAATTTGATAATTACATTCCATTAACTATAGAATAACATTAAGAGTATAAACGTTTGTAAAATTATTTCCTCTATTGACACAACTTGGAGATTTCAAATTGATAAATTGTGGAAAACTAATCGTGGCTGAGGTATTACCCAATAAAAGCTTTTTTGGGTTAAGTGCACACATTGTGCAAAAATATTAGCTATAATTTACAAAACATGTACGATTTTTTGATTGCATATTTGGAAGTTAAGGGAAACGTCAGAGTCTATTTCAGAATTTTACACGAATTGTAGAAACTAACTTAATCTCTTCAGATTTGTGTTTCCCAAGTGAAGAAAGATTAACTGCACTTTCATGGAATCGAAATTTGCAAATAATTCAATTAACATGTTTTATAAAATTGTACAAATTTCAAATAATGTTACTCCAGAAATGAGGTAAGCATAGATGCATCTCGACTGTGAAATATATTGATCTGTCTTAACGGTTATACAAGCCGTTAAAGCTATGCAATATTAGGCGAAAATTCTGTGGTGAATATATTATTCTTCAGAAGGGACGTAAAGCGGTCGATTTATTACAATACAAGGAAACATACATTAAATTAAAATACCTACATTTTAGTCTACATAATGCATTTTCAACAAAGTGTTTCTCTACTTTCCCTTCAGTATTCATAAAAGTATTATTCTTGATGGATTGGATCATCAAACAGAAAATCGCACTGCAAAATATAAAAATTGTAATGTAAAATTGTTTAAATCAAAGTCTCCCCATCGCACTATACGTTCAGATTTGATTTCCGGTGGCCAAAAATACGAAATTTCGTAAGTCGTTCTAAAATATTCAAATCAACACCTGAAAAATTATTGAAAAATTATAAGGGGAAATATAACTTTTTATCGATAATTAGTGCAAATTAATAGGAATAAGATGCCTAGAAACTGTTGCCTCACCGGGTGTACTAAGCTACTTGGAGGGGTAGATAGAACCTATCTTGTATAGTGGAGATCAGTAACTTGACCAGTTGCAAATGGTTGCAGCTAAAATGTACTGAAAAATGATATCTAATAAATATTGAATGAGTTCATATAAAAGTTCTTGCCGGGTAACGTCGTCAAGTCAATTAAAATAATTGTCTGATTAATATTTGGCGATGTATGTCCAATAAATTCCATTACTGATTTTTTGTTAAACATTGAAGACAGTCTTATATATTTTAAGTTAAATATAACTTTACTGCACATAAAAATTGTATAAATTACAATTACGACGCACTTTTTCACTGTGTGTTCGCACCAGGACATGCTGACAGCAACTGAGACCACTCTGATAAGTACCAATTAACGCCATCTATATCCGGTAGAGAAGGCGCTGAATGAAGGAAACCTGTTTTAGTTGGAGTGTGCAAAATTTGTGTTTCAATTATCTCTGTTTCTATTAAAGCTACGACAAAAGCGTAGATGGCGCTTCGAGCACTAAATCTTTGCTCCTTTTGACTTGTTCGCTTCAATAGCAACCTAGATAACTGAAACACAATTTTTGCACCTGTTAGCCCCCCTCTCCCCTCCGGAACGAAAAAATATAGAATTTTGTGCATTTGGGATACTTAGGGGGGCTTGAAACGTGCATAGGTCAGCGTATTTCGAAATAACGTATATAGTTCACTGTATATTATACTGCACATAAAAAATTCAAAGCTGTCGACTGAGCGATATCAGGGGATACCGGAGAATGCCTTATTTTTCTGGACTATATTAAATGAACGGAACACGCCTCTTTTATTTATGGTTTCTAACTCTTGTGATTGATAAATTACTTACGCGAATCACCCTCAACTAGATCGGCATACCCAGAGAACAGATAAACAGAGTTGTACTTCGAATTTGTCTGTCAGTGTTGCGAAGGACGGGCAATAAGTCCACTAATGCATAAGATATTCCCATATTGACGCAAAACGCAAATCAGAGCAGGATGTTTCGATCTACAAATACGGCTCTGTAGAACCTTGTCAGCAGGTAGTAGCGCCGGACTTTGATATTATTTAAATGTGGTCTTAAAAGCTAGTAGCAGTAGTTATTTGATTTAACCTTCTTCTTATAATAAAGATACTCAAACCTATAGATATAGACAAGAATGTATTTGCACATGAATTAAAATATTACTTATTCCAAACGAAAAGGCACAACCGGCAAATTATATCAGCTATTTGACAACCGGTATTATTTGCTCCACTTTATGTTTGCTACTTTGTTCATTTGACTGAAACATTATGCAATTTCTTGTGTTTTAGTCAATGTATATAGTATCAAAGGAGACGCCTGCCCACATTCGACTAATGTTTACTAATCTGGCATATTTGATGAACAAAATTATATACGAAAATACAAAGCAGTGCATGGTACAGTTCGTTAGTCTGCTAAAATTAAGTTTCTATGTGGATGGGTGCCAGTAAATAGTTTCCAGTGTCGATTTGCTAATCCTCAACAACCTGATATTTTCAATACTATATTTCAATGGTATTACGCCCGACTACACAAGAATTTTCTGTAAAAGCGTATACGGATGATCCTGCTATGAATTTTTTCATAATGGATTACCTGTACGTAAAGTATGCGAACTGGAAACGTGCTTCTTTAGAAGTAGCATTACGTCACTATAGGCCTTTGAATGGGGAGATATCACTTGTGGCACGTAAGGAGGTACTTTTTTTTGCAAAAAACAACTATTAAATACACCAAAAATGCAACAATACATCTCACTCGTTACACCCTTTTACCCACCCAACACCCCTGTTCGCTCCACGTTACAATATTTCATTTCTCATAAAATACGTCTAACACTATCTACATGTTACACAAAAAAATAATAGTCAAAGAAGAAAAGTGGATGTCGTAAACATTTAGCAAATTTTCAATAATATATAAGTATAATACATTGCAGATTTATAAGCAACATAGGAACTCTTAAAGGACACCATCAATTAGCGGATGGTAAAGTGAGCCTGGATGTCTTATTCAGGGGAGTTTATTTGTCAAAAAAGAAATGGTTTACAAAGGTAATATTTTCACAGTTAGATCTAGTTAGTAGCAAGGATAGGAAGAGCCGACATCGAAGAATCAAAAAGCGACGTCGCTATGAACGTTTAACCGCCACAAGCCAGTTATCCCTGTGGTAACTTTTCTAATACTTAACGCTACACTTATAGACAATCCGATTCTGGGAACAATTCCTCTTCCGATCCTCCGTGGTCACTAGGCCCCTAGTTCTATCTATAGGTTATGGATCTGTTCAAGAAGAACTTGATTTAGGCATTAACGGATCAAATCCCTATTCTACAAGAAAAAAATGACAAGTTTATTCGACGAAACTTACGTTTCGAAAAAAATATTCTCGAATTTCTAACTTTTCATTTTGGCCTTGAAACATATCAAATTTTCGATTGCGATGCCTTTTTTATAGTTCCATAATATTAAAGGTGGCAACTCTGCTTCAGCATCCGTCTGAATTAGTTTTGTTATGTCTGTTCTAGTTCATTTTTTCTAAATTGGTCACTGAATGAGGTACCTACTTCGCATAATCCTCCATTTCAAAAATTATTGTTTCTATTAACACACCTTCAAATGAACGCTAATTTTTCGTAACATGAGGAACTAATATATTTTCTTTCATTTCGATTTACTAAAATCATTCCCAACAAAACGTTTAGTACAGTACAGTACATACAAAAAAAAACATGAATATACGAAGTGTATACCAGAATGGGGACGAGTACGTACCTCCTTTATGCATTTTAATTAAGAAATTATATTCTGGTATCAAACTCTTAAAGCAGTTAGATTCTGAAAAAATCGCAAAACCCGGAAGAAAATACAGTCCTAGAGGGAGCACGCTTATGTTTGAAATTGTTTTTGACCAATACCGTAAAATAATAACCATTGTTAATACCATGCCATGTACCAAATCTCATTACTGTATCTCTAAGATATTAAATGTGAGAATTCTTGGGGGTCGGATTTGAAGGACCCTAGTGCCTTTAGGAGGAATTTGTGAATCTATGTTTATATAATCTATTTCTTAACTTTTTTGTAATGTTGCTTATATGCCTGCAATGAACAGTAACTATTCTGATGTCTGGTGATCTGAGTTCAGTGTGTTTCAGTTTCTGTATTATTTAGTGGGCATATACGTTAAGATAAAGACTTATGGACTAATCCGCGGATACTTGATAGCGCCCATTGGGCCCAAGGGCCACAGCTCGCATAAACATATCGGAAATCGTAAGTATTGAAATATGAATTCCTAATGACATTCGCTGATTATATAAATATAAAATATACAATGTGTCCCAAAAACAACTGCTCAGATAAAAACGGTAAAAAGCACACAATATTTAATCGAGAAAAAAACCAGAACGGCTTAGTTCTTCTTTGGTGAGCCTTTGAATTGAAAATTTGGGTATAGTTCTTAAACTAGGTAATTCAGTCAAATGTATTGTAAAGTTAATTAATATCTTTTTGATTTAAGGTTACCACTAACAAATTATTTTGATTAAAAAAAATTAAGTTTATCACTCGTACCAACACTGCTCATAGAGTAAATGAGATAGAGCATTGACTGTTTTATTACTTAATAGAGTTCATAATGTAGTTTTACTGTAAGAAAATGGTACTCTTATAGCGCTTATCTCTGAGACACGAACGAAAAATACCAAAACAAATTGTGTTTTGATTTATTGTTTTTAATCATAATATTTAAATCAAAAACGCAGTAATTAGATTGTTACAAAACATTTTTTTTTAAAGTTTAAGAACTAGAACCTAATTTTGAATTAACTACGACAGAATACAAAGACCCACTAAGAAAACGAAGCCATTCTAACCTCGACAATGCAGGTCTATCAGATAACGTGTCCTCTTTACCATTTTCGTCTGAGCAGGTCTTTTGGGACATTCTGTATATACCATATTATACCAATATACAACTATAATGACTACTCCACGAGTACTAGTATAGTAACCGCTATTTTATAAAAATTATCACAACACGCACCAATATCAAAAATAGAAAGTATTTAAAATTAAATGACCTATTTCTGTATTTGCCAATACTAAGTCATAACAGAAAATGTGAGATTAGTTTTCTTTGGTCTCGATTTCAAAGTTTCATCTGCTATAGCGGGAATCTCATACAAACTGTGTCAATAAAATAGTGAACTAAACACTGCATGCTCAACTTGTGTCCACCATGTCCTTGTAATACATACCTATAACTAAATGGTTACATATTAAAAAAATAGCATTTATTAAAAAGTTCGTCGACTTTTTAACCCCAAAGGCGCAATAGGGGCCCTATTCCGGGTTGTTCCGCATACTGAGCGACAGCTCGGGCTTGGACATTGGGTATAGACGAACACAGGGATCTTTAGACGAGACACAATGATTTTCCCGAAGCGCCACGAGTATCGTTTTTCGTATTTCATTGGAAAATATTGAAAAACTTACACAGAGCTTCGGGGGGATGGGGGTTGGTTGGGGTTCAGTGGGAAAGAGCTCCGCTAAAGGGGGTGCGATGCCCGAGCAAGTGGTCAGGAGATGACCCCCGACCTCCACTCAAACGTGCAGAGCTGAAATCCTGTGAGCCGCGTAAAGGAGGTCGCACAGCGTGGCTGTTCTTACACCCTCGATGTACCTTCATTTGGTAAAGAAGTTTTTGCTAGTGGAGGCAAATAACAAAACATTATCATGAAAATGCTTGACTCGTAATAGCAAAATTTTTTATTATTTTGGATATTACAGATAGATATGGTCTGTAGATCAATTCTTTTTGTCTGTGAAATTGAAGCCATTTTTTAAAGTTTCTTGAAGGAAGCCGTCATCTCCTGATTATGCTTTGCATTTTTTTTTTGAGTATCATAGATTCTATTGGTTGGATAGGAATGTATCAAAAATCAAATTGTTCGGGGCAAATTTTACTTCAGAACTGTGTAGGTTTCACTTCTACAAGTGAATTTCATGATTTAAAAAAATGGAAATTACGGCGTTCTGTAATTTTCAGTTTTTTTTATTATACAGTTTATAGTGCGTATATTGGGATGATATTTAAAAAAAAAATACCTCTTATAATCGTAAATAAGTGTGGTAATTTTTAAATTAAGCGATTAACGGCTAGAAAATGTTCTTGAATAAAAAAAAAGTTAATCTATTATTTTTGGGAAACACATCGTAGAGTAGCGAACGTTACGTCACAATTCAGATTTCTGTATGTACTTTTATTGTAAGAGCTGAACCTGGAATTACTTAGGTGCTTTGAGAACCAGACGAGAGTAGCACGAATCGAATGGTTTTTTAAATGCGAATACGCATGGTAGACCAATCAAAATATGAACATTTTTAAATGTAATTCCCATTAGAAAAAACACTAGGATTATATTCAATACATGTGAAATATCAATTCTGAAACCAGCGCATCCAAAACAAATTTGCGGAAATAAAATGGCGGACGTTTTACGTGCGAAAAAATGTGAAAACGTCGGTTTTTCTTGTTTATTTGCGAATATAACTTTTTAATCGAAAAAAGTTTCAAACAACAGTTGTAGGCATTTAAAATACCTACAAAGTGGCGCCCGTTGAGTAAAAATCCTATTGTTAGATTTCTCGGAAATTAAAAGAGAAAATTGAAAAGTGATATTTTTTAATTTTGCAGTAACTTTTGCAAAAATTAATTTATGGTATCGATAATCTCAGAAAATATGCGTCCTAATATGCTTAAAAAGTGGCCGCAATTCGAATTCTGACAGATGAATAGTTTCCGAGATATTCAATTGTTTATTAAGAAAATTATTTTCTTTCAAAAACTTTGTTTTGGATGCACTTGTTTGAAAATTGATATTTCACATGTACTGAATATGATCCAAGTGTTCTTTTTCTAAAGGTAATTACTTCTAAAAAGCGATCTCCTTCTGCTTTGTTTGATTGGCCTATGGCCGGAACTGGCAGTGTAATTTCTGTCGCAAGTAGAGCAGTGCTATTACGCAATATCCTCGAACAGTGAAAACCAAGAATGACATAACCAAAAGAATTTCATATTGTGAAACTTTAGACTTTTCTGAATACAAAAAAAAAATGAATTGGCAGATTTTTACTGTTTTGATCCGTTGCCAGTCGTCCCTGTGAAATACGAAATCTACACAGTTTTGAAGTAAAATTTGTCACGAAAAATTTGGTTTTCGATCCTCCCGATTCGACTAATTAAACCTGATACATTGAAAACTAATGCAAATCGTATACAAGAAATAAAGGACTATTTAAAAAAAAAATGGCTTTCGTATCACGAACAAAATAAAGAATTGGTATACAGGCCCTCTATGATAACCAGAACAAGCTAAGAAAAAATCCCGCTATTAAAAAAAAAATCATGAAAAATATCGCTTATTTGCCTCCATTCTTTGCCTATATCAAGGTACTAGTAATTAGCTATTACAAATCTTTTTTCAAATGAAGGTACTAGATGGGTTGTTAATAAAAAAGCTCTAAAACACACTTTTACGTTTTTTTACTTACCTTTCTGTGTACTCGTCCATGTGTGCGTAGGATTGAACGGAATTTTCTTCGATGAGGAACTTGACTCGTTGATAGAAGGATGCGGTGACGGAGGGCGGTTGTTTTCTAAGTAACACTTCTACTGGATCGTTGCTTGCTATGCACATGATGTGGTCTGTACAGCTGGGGTGGGAGCAGCACTCGCTATCTGAACAGTCAGTCATACCGTCTGCAAAGGGAAATCAGTTATTTCAACAACGGTGTAATAAATTTGTATTTCCTCAAAATGCAAATTAGATAGCACAGCTCACAGAATATGCATTGGTGCTGATTTTCTCCACATGGCAAATTTACACGGCAACTATCAAATTGTATATTAACCATTCTACGCGTAATTTTTGAACTCTTAGTGAATGTTGGTTTTATGGTCCAATGCATTTAAATTTGAATTTCGGAAATTTTTTCAACTCGTTGAAAATTTGAGAGAATATTCTCTAAAATGATGGAAATGAAAACCCAAAAAGTTGTCAACTTAACACTTGTACAATTATTTTATTTATGTCAATATACAAATTAGGTATACACATGTGGTTTTTGGTAAAACATTTTTTGTAGTGTGATATTTTCGGAAAAAGATAAGAGGTCAAGAAGAAAAAGGAGAAAATTTTACAATAAAAGTGAATTTGCCATCTTTCTCATTTGACCAAAAAAGGGATTTTTCAACTAATTCTAGAAGCGGAGCATAGCGGCACTATGTACAAGGAGTGTTATTAATTTTGTTTTTCAAAATCTTTTAATTTGCACACTTTTTCATATTGGTCATTTCTAGACTTACATTGCAAGACCGTACAGTCAAATCCCTGAAATTAAAAGTATTTCCGCAAATACGCACATTTATCATTTAAATGCACTGGATTATACTTAAGTGGTAAGAATATTGAATTTCGGTGAGCCTTACTTCATTGTATTTAATTATTATTATTAATAACATATTTTCATTACCGTGATCGTTGTCTATGTCATCTTGACAGTCCTGTTCCAGAGGAATACTGCAATCGGAACCCGCCCACCCTTGAATGCAAACACATTTGTACAGTCCTTCTTCTAAAGTGCACTGTCCATGACCAGAACATCCATTTTCACAACCAGCTGTGGAGAATAAAATAGTGATCAAAAAGTCATTTCTACGTTACTTTATTTGTCTGGGACTGCTTACTGTCCTCTTTGGATAAATGTTAAGTATCAGTGTGTTTTGTTAAAATTTATTACACAATAAAATATCTTAATATTTGGAAAATTCAACCAGTCAAATACTACAAGGTTTTGAACTTTTCATTGCAGTCTCATAAATAACTAAAAGAAGAGGTCCTAAGCGCGAACCCTTGGGTGCTCTTATTGTTATCTTGGCCCGATACGGTAGCCAGCGGCAGTCAAAGAGTGACAAAAAGAAGTACACATGTATTTTAAAATATTACCATATCAATTAGGTTTTCATATAGTATAATCACTTGTGATAAATAAGTACTCCTAAGTAGTTTTTCTTTTAATTGCAATATAAATGTGATTTTTTTATATTTCCAGGCAATGGATTATAGAGGCGTGGGGCAGCAACATAATATTTTTTTAATCCAATTTACTTTTGACTTGTTAGTATTTGGTGACTGATTAGCAGAGCCCGGCTCAGAGGTAGTTATGACGTAAAAGTCAGAGTCGGCTTTGCGCAATATGAACCATATAAACATTTTCATGCGCAATAATACAATATTTTACCTTATGATTATATCTAGTGCATTCCGTAATATTTAAAGGTAAATGGCCCCGAAACGGTTATAAATCATACCTACTTTGATGCACTTATTGTTGGATGCACAAACACAAACCCCTAGTAACTATACCTTATTAGAATAATAAAAATGTTGAAAAACCGGGGTTGTTTCTTAACACTGTTATGTATCCAATTTGTATTTCACTCAGCAATATCCCCTGAGACTCTAAAAATATATTGACGTAGAGCAAATACTTGTAATGTTTATTGCATCAATTACCGTGTACTGATCTGTTTTCGGCTTACGTTGAACGTTGCGTATAGCTAGAGGGATCCGTGAGAAATATCCATGTAAATATGCTAAATTTTAGTTCTTATGATATTCAGATGAAACTTGTTTTAAAATGTTCGAATTGCATGTCCACGAAAGTGTTTTTTCACAGCTGGCACAGAAAAGTTCTACACCGTTAAACCGCAGTTCCAGAAAATCTTGAATCTACGAAAGTACTACTTCATTTAATGGAAAGCCACTCGACGCCATAACAAATCACGACACATTTACTTCTATCAAATGTACTGACAAGTCTTAGTCTGTAGTGTGACTCCATAATGCGTATGTGCATATGAAACAATCTCACATGTCATTCGTCATTGTGTAATAAATTAATAATAATTGTTGGACCTTTTTTATTTTAAATGCTTTCTGTATGTTTGAAGTCTTCTGCAAAATATAAAACGCAATCTGCTGTTTATTTTACTATTATTATTATTGTTTACCGTATCCTATTTGCTGTCGTAAAAAAGCAGAAAGAGAGTGACAAGCGTGGCGGTGACTTTGTGGTGTCGAAAATTCTCCTTATATCTTTTTAAATTATAGTGCCTTATATTATGTGCACAGATAAAAATTATATTTTAAATTGAAAATTGTTTAATATATTTGGGAAGAAACATATGGGAGATGTTTACATTTCCTTAACTGATATAAAAAGTTGAAGTGGTGTAGGCCGTTTAAAGTGCCGAGTTTTTTGTTTTCGATTAGACAATCAGACCGACGCGCGACGCAGCAGGTATATATAATGTTTGGCCGAAGTCGGGTGTTTTTTATCCACCAGTTTCAGTAAACATCTCTTACATCTACTTGCTCAACTATACCTAATAAATAATTTCTCCAAACCAATAATAAATTATTTATTTATTATTTTATGAGTTTTATGAAATACTTTTTATTTCTCACCGCAAAAGTAGGTATTTGTTTCCTATAAATAATGTATTTATTTGCTTATGTGAATCATACAAAACATTATATTTATCTGTGTGTGGAGACCGTCTCTGGCATAACTACTTTTGCGCCGGGCTCTGCTGATTAGTCTGTTCATATATAGTTCGATAGGTATGTTTAATACCTATAAGAAACAAAAGTTAAGCGCATCGATTATACAAGCACACAAAAATAAAGAAGTTGTCGAATCCACGGACCAAACCAATCATTTCCGGTATATTTTGGCCTGCTGAATCAGAATCCGGTGTCAGCCTTGTCCCACCACGTCACAGTTTCTTTCCATCCTCGAAAAACAGTTAGAGAAATGTAAAAATTGCATTTTTCTAACTGTTTTTAGAATCGACAACTTTTTTTTTGTGTGTCTCTGCCCCCAAAAAAACATCTATTTTACATAAAAAATGCTAAAACCTGGAGAATAAAGGGAAGAGTAAATTTCATAAGAAAAGAATATTTTAACATTAATAAATCATGTGTATGGCAGTTAACATTATTCACACATTAGGTGTTTTCACTATGTGCAAATTTGCTTTTTTGATATTATTAAAATGAATTGCTTGTTATACTAAAGAACTTATTGATATTTAAACAGCATAATACCGTCCATCGAATTAAAATTTCCACAAATAAATAACATAAAGTTTTAGTAATTGAATGAGTACGCAAAACACGCGGTGACGTCATTGGTTATATTAGTTTCTTAAATCGCGTTTAAAAATTGTTAAACACAACATTTTATTCACTCTATTTAGGTTTTACATGTGATTAAATAAGTAACGCCTGCCTAATACGGAATTTGTAAAAGCTACTTTAGGAAATTTATCTGTAAAATAACGTGTTTATAACACAAAATGACACTGACAATATAACTGATGACGCCATGAGTTCGTAGTGAATTGATGTAGTGTTTTTGGCGAAAAAATTTCAATACGAAATTAAAATGGATTGTTTTAAGGTAATATTCGAGTGTTTCTCAAAATTCAAGCGTTTTTAACAATAATAAAGCATTATTTTCACAGTGAAAGAGAATTTTAAATTTGCGAAAACATCTAATTCGTGTTACTTTATATTACATTTATATGAGCTATTAGTAAAAGCACACTTTGAGATATATTAAAGTACCATAGGAATAAATGACGTCATACAGCTGTTAATATGAGAGCGAGTTCTTGGTTCATTTTGAAGTCTACAGAAAGTGTAGAAAATTCTAGTTTTTTGCATTTCGCTCTAAAATCAAAAGATCTTTTAGAAAAAAATATGAGAAATGACCTCATTCCGTTATTCTTAGGCGATCACTATCTCGCATTAATATTATATGTTGTGTTTGATAGCTCAATTAACAGTTGATATATGTAAAATCTTTACTATTGTTACATTTTATACAATCGAGTATTTAATTTAAAAATTTTTAAATATTAAAAAAATAAGGTAACGTTTTTGATACCAACTCCAAAATTCTAAAATAAAAAATCGGTAAAGTTATTTACACAGAACTTCCCTCGTTATTTGTGCATGACAGTCACTCAAAAAAATTATTAATTACGAAAGGACATTGGGAATAATAATCGGAATATAATTATTGGTATTATTACAAAGAAAACCTGATAACTTTTGGTCAAAAAAATATACAGAGTGTTCATCCAACAGCAAAAGTTCAATATACTAAATAACAGGTGCCAAATATGGAAGGCTTGCCAAATAACTTTATAAATGTCCACCATGACTCAATTATTCTTGGGATGCCATTATTCAATAAAAGTATATAATAGGATATGCCAAATATTATTGCTATCTCTCACATTTTCAATCCCACATTTACGTAATGGAGTGGAAGTATAGTGGTGATTAAATATAGAACAAATTTTCAAAAATGTTTTCTGTCTATTCTAGTGTTAAATTTTTTTCCAAATTGGTGAAAATATGTTGCAAATTTTTTTTTTCCGAAATAGGTTTAGAATGTTATGAAACGTGGAAATTTTAAATTTGAGCAAAAAATATTTCGTCTATTCTATAATGGTGATAAATAGATTACTAAAACATGTTTTCATTTTTTTTTAATTTTTCAAAAACATTTTTAAATTTGTTTTAATAAATTTGGAATGCCATGGAAACGTGGAAATTTTAAATCGGAAAAAAAATTTCATCTATTTGTGGTAAAATTTTTTCAAAAATTTAAATTTTTTTTTTATTTTTCTTTAAATAGATTTAGAACGCTATGAAACGTGGAAATTTTAAATTTTGAGAAAAAAAAAATTCATCTATTTTGGTGGTAAAAATTTTTTCAAAAATGTTGGTAAAAAATTTTCAAATTTTTTTTTCTTTTAAATAGATTTAGAATGCCATGAAACGTGGAAATTTTAAATTTGAACACAGAAAAATTTTTTTTTTAGTGGTAAAAATTTTTTCAAAAATGGTTGAAAAAAATTTTCAAAAATTTTTTTTTTCTGAAATAGGTTTAGCGCGTCATGAAACGTGGAAATTTTAAATTTGAGCAAAAAAAAATTTTTTTCACTATTTATTCCGTTTAGACGGTCCACCCTGTATATTTTTCAGTGAAAATTCTACCAGTTCTTCGCTGACAGTAGGGTTAACTACCTACCAAATTTGACTGCTCTCCGTCAAGTAGTTTTTTAGTTAATGCACCAACAGACAGAGAGACAGACAGACAGACAGACAGACAGACAGACTGACGGAATTGAAAAACCTACGTATTCTGAAACGTCAGAATCCGAAAAAATCTCGGAGGGTGATTTTTTCTCGAATACAATACTTCCCTTCGGTATGCGAGGAAGAAAATTGTAAAAAAATAAATCTTACAAAGAAAACTGTTTTATCGGTAACAAAATTATTATTCAGGTAGGATTCACATTTTTCGAGATGTAACGGATTTAAAATAAAATGATCAAGATATTCTTAAAAAGTAAGGTACTTTTCAATATAATTTAATAGACCTTCAAAATGTTTAACATAACCCATATATATTTGGGTGAATAATTGATAACACATCCATACACAAACAACATTTTTTTCTGGCCTGGGGATCTGACCATGTTTACTACATGTTTTATGATCGCTAAATCCGAGGTCTGTTTAACTCCATTACATCAGGATTTCGCCATAACTGCCAAAAAACCATAATTTAACATCGATTGAAAATTAAATTTCCAATCCGATGATGTGTGGCACGATATTCTTTCGGAGCTTTTTAAGTCTGATATCGGCCGCCAAACTGAGAGGTCTGAGAATTTCGCTTATCGAGCGACGCGGCCCAGCTTAGAGGGCCATTTCTGCCAAACGAAAGCTAGCAAAAACCTGGAAAAATTCACGGGTACGTAGAAAGATGTAATAAATCGTTTGGCGTAAATTGGAGGTTGGTGCGTGTCTTGGTTTTCAAGATATGGCCGCTCGAAGTCACCGGTAGGTGAAATTTGAATTTATTTACCGCTTTCCGAGGCTGTATCTTGAAAACGAAACGAGATGTAGAGCTGCGGTTACGCCATTCGATTTCTCTCGCCTTCCTACATGCCTCTGAATATTTTCAGATTTTTGCCGGCACTTTCATTTCTCTGCAAAATTTCTAAAGTAAAGCATCTAAAAAATCAGAGATATGTAGGATGGCGAGAGAAGTCGAATAGAGTAAACCTCAGCTCTGTATCTCGTTTTGTCTTCGAGATATGGCCTCGGGAAGCGGTAAATAAATTCGATTTTCATCTTCTGGTGACTTCTGGGCCATATCTTGAAAACCAAGGCACGCAACGACCTCAGATTTACGCCAAATGCTTCCTTATATCTTTCTACGTATCCCTGATTTTTTTTTAGATTTTTGATAACTTTCGTTTGGCACAAATGGCCCTCGAGGCTGGGCCGTATCGCTCGAGAAGCGAAATCCTCGTTCCTCTCACTTTGGCGGTCGATATCTCACTTAAAATGCACCGGAAGAATATCGTGCCCCACACCATCGGATTGGAAATTTAATGTGCAATCGATCTAGTACAAAAAAGAGGGGGTCGTCTTTGTCTAGGAAACGTTACAGCGTTTTACGTGAAGAGGCCAGAAAAACATTCTCTTTGTGCGTGGCTGTGTAATGGACACATCATGAACATACAGACTGTCTATTTTACGAGGGCCACACCAAATATCTCGCTTAATACCTATTGTAGAAGAATAAAGTTTTAGAAACAGTTATCCCATTTTTTGTGAGCTATATTTCAGTAAAAAGAAATTTGAAACCCATAGCCTACTTTATGAGATATATTACAAAAACCTGAAAAATAGGAAAACCACAAACGGTTATAGTTTCCTTATTTGCGGAGATACGAAAAAAGTTAAAGGAATAAAAGTTGACGGCAAAGACAATAAGAATAATAACGTGTAACAAAAAAATCGAAAAATGCAGTTGGCTTTGACATACGCTATTGTGCAAAAATGAAAAATACATATCTCAAAGTAGGCCATGACGCCATTAATTCCGTTATTTTTTTCTCATTCCAACGATATAAAACATGTCACAGAAATTTTAACCGATAGTGTCAATATTTAATATTTTATGAATACCACAATTCATATAATTGAATCGTAACAATCAGCTGTGCCATAATTAGTGAAAAACAATGTATACAGTTCTTAATAAATTTGACAGATTGTCACTGTTGTATGTTGTATGTTGCGTTGTCGAGTTCTAAGACAAATTTTATATCAGTAATTATGGTGTACACCAATAATAACAAATTCGATATGATTAGCATTTATTGTCAGTGCAATTTTGACGCTGAGATGGCAGTCACGGTTTACTGAGATAGATTTCCAGATGCTCCGCAGCCAAATCGAACTATGTTTAGGAAGTTAGTTCAAAATCTAAAAACGCACGGTTAATTTTCAAAAAAAGTAGTAAGGCGAGCGCATGTTGCGGATAATGTAAGAAAAGTGAATAGAGTAATGAATTATGTTAACCAAAATGAGGAAACCTCTTTGAGACAAATTCAGAGAAACTGTCGCATAAAAAAAGACAGTGCAAGAAAAATATTGAAAAAAAAGGATTTCGATGCTACAAAATGAGGAAAGTTCAACATTTAAATGAGGGAGATAAGCCAAGGAGAGTAAGATTTTGTAGATGGTTATTAAATAAGAAAAGGAATGACGCGCTGATATGTAGCAAAATTCTTTGGTCGGACGAATCAAATTTTTCTAATAATGGATTTTTCAATAGAAATATGCATTATAAGTGGACACGAGAAAATACACATTGGTGCAGAGAGACTGCTTTCCAAGAAAGATTTTCTACGAATGTTTGGTTGGGTCTTTTAGGGACTAAAGTAATTGGACCTTATTTTTATGATGGCAAATTAACCGCTCGTAGATACCTTAATTTCCTGCAAAACGAATTTCAAGATTTTCTTTATGAATTAACAGTAGCAGAAAGATTAAATTATTCATATTTTCAACAAGATGGGGCTCCACCTCACACTGCTGTAATATGTACAAATTATTTAAATCAAGTTATGCCAGATAGCTGGATAGGCACCTATGGACCCATTCTATGGCCAGCTCGATCACCAGATATTACTCCCTTGGATTTTTTCGTCTGAGGTTACATTAAAGACAAGGTATTTCAAACTGCCCCTGAAAATATTGAGGACATCAAAACCAGAATTCGAAACGCATGTGAGGCAATTACTCCTGAAATGCTCCAAAATGTAATGCGTGACGTGTCTCGTAGAGCACGTTTATGTGTCAGAATGCATGGTGCACAATTTGAGCATTTGTAGTTAGAAAAATAAATACACACAATTTCTTTTCAATATAGTAGTAGGTAGTACTGTTATACATAGTTTTTAGTTTTTTTCTTTGGTTGTTCGTTTTGTACTTGTATTTTTATTTATGAGATATTTATTGGTTTGTATTAAATTGTAATAAATAATTACGGAATTATAATTATTATAAAGTGAATTTTTACTATTATGGCACAGCTGATTGTTACGATTCGATTATATGAATTGTGGTATTCGTAAAATATTAAATATTGACACTATCGGTTAAAATTTCTGTGACATGTTCTATATCGTTGGAATGAGAAAAAAAATAACGGAATTAATGGCGTCATGGTCTACTTTGAGATATGTATTTTTCATTTTTGCACACTAGCGTATGTCAAAGCCAACTGCATTTTTCGATTTTTTTGTTACACGTTATTATTCTTATTGTCTTTGCCGTCAACTTTCATTCCTTTAACTTTTTTCGTATCTCCTCAAATAAGGAAGCTATAACCGTTTGTGGTTTTCCTATTTTTCAGGTTTTTGTAATATATCTCATAAAGTAGGCTATGGATTTCAAATTTCTTTTTACTGAAATATAGCTCACAAAAAATGGGATAACTGTTTCTAAAACTTTATTCTTCTACAATAGATATTAAGCGAGATATTTGGTGTGGCCCTCGTAAAATAGACAGTCTGTATATATATATTTTTTAATTTTCCACTCCGCCGTTTTTGGGATATGACTGTTAAACATAGGACTTAATACATTTGAATCATAATATATTCATCCGCTTGTTGCTGGTGCATTTCTGTTTACTGAGAAAGTGAGAAACAGGATCCAGTTTGAATTAATATCGAGGAAGGAATTATTTACGCGTTTACTTCAACTAATTTAGATAAAAGTGACGCCTTCGCCGAACCTTCGCACATTTAAATTTTTAGTAGCCCTCCTTTCTTTAAGCCTTTAGGAAGCGAATACATTTTCAATTAATATTAATAGGGTATATCCAAGTACGTATCTAATTAAATGTCGTCCTCCTCTACGTTGAATAAATACCTGCGACTTAAAAATAAAACTGTACTCAGACTCACCCCTTGCATTTAAAATTAAGAGCAGCGCTAAATATTTATGTGCCAAGCAAATCTGTTCGGAGTTTAGGAAACAACGTTCGTTAATAGAATATTAATCTAACAAACTACCGGGAGTAAAATTTGACGTGGCTCTTGGAGAAATCGAGTTTGCAAAGTTTTGTTAAAAAGTTCGAGAATCTGTAAGAGGGACTCACGTAAGGTGCAGTGACGTCCGTTCCAGCCCTGGGAACAAACGCAAGTGCCGTTCCGGCATTGGCCGTGTTCCTGGCACCTGACGTCACAGGGTAGTTGTTCGCAACGGGGGCCTGTCCAGCCGGGATCACAGCGGCACTTGCCCATGTCGCACTGACCGTGGGGACCGCAGTCCAGGTTGCACAAAGCTGAAACAAAGATAAGACGGTCTTTAGTAGGACAGAAATGTCTGGAAGTGGACAGGTTAATCAATGTATTGCATCCACGTTTATTTAAACAGACAAGAATCACAGAGGAAAACGTGTGTACCGTTTTATTATAATAGTAAAACATTACATTTCAAATTGGTTTTAAAAAAGTGACAAGCTCAGTTTGTGCAAATAAATAGCATATTCTTGGACTAACGATTTTGGACAGCTTATGCATTAATATTATTAAAAATATTTGTACAATGAGGAACACATGTCTGAATAGATTATATTATAAGGCTAGTTTCTACAATTTGTGTGAAATTATGAAATATATACTAAATGTGAAATTTCCAAATTGTACATTTTCTTTGTTACATTTGTAAATCATTTTGTACAATATGCTTAATTCAAAGAAGCTATTATTAAATATCTTGTTTCACTGCAATTTGATTTATCGAAAGCTTTCGGTACTGTAGACTTCCAAAGACAACAACTTTACAGCATGGGGATTAGGGGTAATATATTAAATTGGACAACGTCCTACATGGAAGGCAGAACGCTGAGGGTTAAATTGTGGGATGATTAGTCTGAAGTACAAGATTTAGTACTCGGAGTTCCTCAGGGATCTGTCTTAAGGCCTTTGTTAGTCATGTTATATATTAACCTGAGAAAATAACGAATGGACACCTTACCAAGATCGCAGACGACTTTACAGTCAGTATGGCTTTTGACACACTTGAGGAGCTCCAAGAGAAAGTCATACAAACCCTAGAAGTTAGGATTTGGTCTCAAGGAGATAAATTAATACTAAATGAGTCTAAAATAGTTTTCATACAATTATATATTCAGAAGCCATTACCAGACAATACAGCATTATATAAAGACATAACGATAACTCAGTGTGCCAAACCTCTTGGTATATATATAGAAGTTATCATTTGATACTCATATTAGTGCAGTAAAAAAGACCAAAAATACTATTAGTACAGACAAATTAGCCATTTAGGGTAACAAAAATTAATAAAAGGATCATCTCAGGGATTTAAGTAGGTAATAACCTAGAGAATGAGAGGATGTATTCTTTTCACTTCCAAGTTCCGCGAAAGTTCAAAAAAATTTGGAAAAACTTTTCGATTTTCGGTTTCTTTGCTCTAGCGGCCAAAATAATGAAAACAGAGAAAAAAGTTTTCAACAAAAGTTGTAGTTCGTCTCTTTCTCTACAAAAAATTTGAATTTTACTTAAGCCGTTTAGAAGATAAATCGAGTTTTCTATTTATTGTTTTGAGCCGCTTCGAAATGCGCGAAAAATGAGAGTTCTCCGAGAGTTTCGTACGACCGGGCTCATAGATCGATAGTTCTTACTATTCAGAGCTCCTAAAAAAATTAAAAGAACATAAAATGCAGAGAAAAGTCTCAGCTTTAATGTGGAACTAATTACAAAATCATAAAAAATGTTATCATTGAGAAATATTGTTAGATGATGGCTTAGTAAACTTTGTACATTTGTTCCGCAGATTTATTAATATCTTTGCCGGGAGTCGCTAGAATGATCATTCATTTTGCTAATATATTCTTATATAATGATATATTAATCCAATTAACATTTTATTGCAATTATTTTTGTTGGAAAAATATGCCTTGCGATCAAGTAGAGGGTATATTTCTCATCAATTAGTCACCTCCCAATTTTTTAGTTCAGTTTCCTATATCTCCATTAATAATTATGGCACAGTCTTAATTTTTGGTTCATAAGTACAATAAAACATATTTTTTCAAATGACTTTAGAGTTTTTTAAATGCGTGCAGTACTTTTTGAATTTGTCTACATTATTCATGTACGTTCAGAAAATGCACAATTATACAGTAAAACATTCTTCTATAAGATTTTTACTAAATATAAATTAAAATGCGTGGAATCGAATCCATGTAGTGAAAAAGCATCCATTGTTACGGGAGAAATAGGGAGGATTCATAAAACTCAAAGATACGAATAAATCAACTGTATAAAGTTTACTAAGTCATCTTCTAACACTTTTTTCTCTATGATAAAAATTTGTATGAATTTTGTGATTAGTTCCACATTAAAGCTAAGACCTTTCTCTACATTTTATGTTATTTTCATTTGTTTAGCGGCTCTGAATAGTAAAAATTGTCGATCGATGTGTCCGGTCGTACGAAACTCCCGGAGAATTCTCATTTTCCGCGTATTTCAGAGCGGCTCAAAACTATAAGTGGAAAACTGGATTTTTCTTCTAAACAGCTTAAGTAAGACAAAAATGTGTAAAGGCCGTTTTTGTAGAGAAAGACACGAGCTATAACTTTTGCTGAAAAAATTTTTCTCTATTTTCATTATTTTAGCCGCTAGAGCAAAAAAATCGAAAATCAAAAAGTTTTTTCAAATTTTTTTGAATTTTCCCGGAACTTGGAAGTGCAAAGAATACATGATTCCATTCTACATGTTATTACCCAGTTAAATCCCGGAGATGATCCTTTTATTAATTTTAGTTTTTACAAAATTTTGCCTTCATTACCTGTACTATATAAGATATGCATAGTTTGTAACAGCAATTGTATGATTTCATACTTTCTGGGATATCACCAGGAGTAAATATCTGAGTTTTAAACTTCCAAAGTCTATTGCGTTTTTTTATAAACAATTTTATTTTTTGAACTGTGTTTTTCTAGGTAAAAAGGTGAATATCTCCGGTTTTAAAAGTCCGATCGGGATTAACTAAAAACCAAAAATCTTGGCAATTAAAATTCCAACAAATCTGTGTTGGCTTTGGGTCATTTGAGTACGTACATAACGCACAAAATGGAATCAGCCGGCTGGCTGTTAAAGACAATATACCCTGAAATTTTGGTGCCCAAATATTGAACACAAATGAATTTGTTATCTAAAATTTGAATTGCCCGCCATTTTGTGCCATTAAGTCCAAAATGGATCATTTTATTTCAAAATGTAGATCTGGACGCCAGCTTTTTGGTGACATTAAAAACAATTGAAGGTCATTTTGGCCACCTTTTTGGCATTAATTTAAAAACCGAATAATAACAAATGGATATTTTCGGCCATTTCAGGTAGACGAAAATCAACTTTCTGTGTTTAAAATTAAAGTTCACGCAATTCCCTTTCTTTTCTGATAAAAATTTTTCAAAAATGGTTCCAAAATAGCGGAAAAAATCCATTTGTTGTCACTTGGTTCATAAATAAATGCCAAGAAAGTGGCCAAAATTACATTAAAAGAATTTTGTTAATCTTATCGGAAAGCTGGCGTCCAGATCTACATTCTGAAATTAAAATGATCCATTTTGGACTTAATTGCACAACATGGAGGGCAATTCAAATTTCACATAACAAATTCATTTGTGTCCACAAGGTTCAATGTCTGGGCATCAAAATTACAGCGTGTTTTGTTTTCAACACAAGGCATATTTTCTGAAAGTTTCAACCCAATCGGAACTCTTGACGTCCCTGAACATTAAAATAAGAAAAAAACGCTTTTCAGCCAGTTGACTCAATTTTTTACGTTATGTACGTACTCAAATGAATGAATTGTTTTTTCCGATCGAACCTCTAGAACTGGAGATATTCACCTTTTTACCTAAAAACAAACTATTCAAAAAACAAAATTGTTTATAAAAAAACGCAATAGGCCTTGGAAGTTCAACACTCAGATATATACTCCTGGTGATACTAAAATCATAAAATTGCTATTACAAAACTATGCACATCAATGTCCTTTTTTTACTTCACTATATAGAACATGCTTGTAAACAGCTGAATAAGGCATATTTTGCTATTATGCAAATGAAAAATACCGTGAATGAGGAATGCCTATTAAATATGTATTATGCTCTTGCTTATTCACATATAGCGCATAATATTCTTTGCTGGGAAAGTTCCACACAACTTGACAGATGAGAATAGAACTATTAAATTACTGTTTAAACTAAGTTACAGGGAAAATTGTAGAAATAGTTTCAGAGATAAGAGAGCCGGTGACTGAATCGATCGATACAGGGAAAAGCATGTAACAAAAATTTTTCATAATTTTGGGTGTTACTAAATTCAGTGTCGCCAGTTCAACCAAAATAATTAAAAGCATGTGGTACCTCCAGTTATACAGGGAGTCGATACCAACTGGCTTATATTAAATAGGGTACCCCATGTGTTGTCGAATTTTTAAAAATATGTAGCATACCCTATACCTAAACCCAAAAGATCCGGAGATATTTGACATTTTATAGAAAATTAGACGGGTGCAATGGTTTGCAAGAATCGCTACAACTTTCATCGTGTAGGAGATCCTCATTTGCTCTTTGGAACATAGAAAAAACACAATATGAGCTACGCTCTGCAATTAAAGTTCCATAATCGCCAAAAACATTGCGAATCTATTTCTCTAAATGTTAACAATACATCTTTGACTAATTCTAATGACAGTGTAAAATTTTTAGGGCTATAGAGTAGCGGCAGAATGACTACCAGCGCTTCAGTGGAGCATTTCCGAATTAATTCCTGTGGCTTTTATATTTATAATTATGCGTCGATTTGTTTTTTTTTCTGATTTAAAAAAAATTATATACCTAATTGTTTGTTGCCGCGACTGTCATATACCGTAAGTACACACAATCGCGTAGTAAGTAAATGTAATGTTCGAGTGAATATTATATTTTTCTCATGTTAAAACATTTTTTTACGTAGGTGAGATGATATTCCATTTCTGTAATACATTGTATATGTGACTAAACGATTAATTACTAATACTCAATGAAAATTTACCGTCGTTTAGCGTTTAAAATTTACTTTACTCTCGGACCCTTCCTTGAGTAACAAGATGGAAAAATTGATGGCGCGAAATTAGGGCTTACCGGATAGTCCGATCAGGGGCCGCTCTAGCTCTTTTGCCGCCCTGAGCGAAATGGCATTTTGTTGCCCCTCCACCCTGCGATTCTTAAAATATTTGCCGAAAATGCCGCCCTCACAATTCTGGGGTCCTGGGCAAAATATTGTTGCCACAGCCTTTCCAGCGATTTCAGTAGAATATGTCGAAATTTTTCAGTAGACTTCATAAATAGTCACCTTTTTAATATAAATACTTCTCTCTTCTAGAAATTTTTGAGAGTGAAGGGGGGCATTTTTTACGATCTTTTTTCTGAACTATGCATATAAATGGAATGCCCTATCATGCGACCCAAGGTCCCGAGGATATGCGTCGCTGCAGTAGAAATCTAATTTTAAAAGTATGCCGATGCTTAAGTCAGAATTCTTCTTAGGGACGTTATGCGCTGACGCATTATTTCTTTAATTTGTGTCCCGTAGTAGGTCTTGAATTAGTGCCGAATTTCAGAGCCAGAGTCAAGCAATTCTCTCATTTTTAAAAATTGAAAACTAAACAATTATGTTTTGGGAATAACAACTTTTATGTTCTTTAACAAAAATTAAGACAAAGGTTAACTATATAAGAAATGACAATCTATACATGCATATTTCTTCTCGGGGTCGCCATAGTTGTGCGCGATTCAGTTTCGCGTATAAACAGATATAGACATTGGCATTCTATTTTTATGTATAATTCAGTGGTCGTCCACCAATTTGCGATCCTTAAAATATTCGTATCGCTACGCCGAAAATACCGCCTTTTACAGTTTTGGAGTCCTGGATGGCCGCTTACTATGTCCACCGTCTGGAGTGGTCCCTGGGTCCGATTTTGCATTATCAACAAAATGTGCACTGCAAATCTTTAAGTACTTATTCAGTTGCCATAAGGATCCATCTGAGTTATAAAATTATTAACAAAATTTATATTTTGTTCGAATATTTTGAATTGTTAACTACACACATATCTTGGATTTCATAACGTACTTTACCCTTTGAACTGCTCGATCCACTTTTCCCACTGCTCCAATTTATACGGACTTGTGGGAAATTAATAAAACTTTATATTTTTCGAGATATTTTTAGTATTATTCGATCTATTTCCACAGTCAACCACGTAACAAACATCTCCGCACGATATTCTCATGATATTAGCCAGAGGTTGTTACACAGTAACAAACACTAAACTGCTGATTTTGACAATGTCAGTTGTAGTTGCGACGTTTGCAAAATTGCTCATTTTGGTTGCATTAAAGTAAACCCAGGAATTTGCGCCTTTTTAAAAACGTTGTAATAAAATATTTATTAAAAACAAGGTTTCTTCTATTCACGTAGGTGTAAACGACACAGGAATTAACTTTTCACTTGGCCACTATGAGCGCTAGCAGTCACGTACCGAGAAGCTTCACCTTTTTGCCGTTAGTCTATATGTAGATGAATATGTAAACTGGAAATCGCACTGTGCACATCTGATTTCTAAATTAACTTCAATATCTTTTCTATTCAGAAATTTTAACATGATATTAACCAAGGAACAGCTACTAAATTTGTATTTTGCCCAAGTAGACTCCAGGCTAAGGTATGGTCTTTGTTTCTGGGGAAACTCGACTCTTTCACAGAATGTATTTGTTGCACAAAAACGTATATTACGTTGTATGGCAGGTATCTCTAGTACTCACTCTTGTAAATAAATTTTTGGAGAGTACAAAATCTTAACTTTGCCAGCTCTATTTATTTTTGAAATTTGTGTTTACGTTTTCAAAAACAGAGAAATGTTTTATAAGAATAGGGAAATACATAATGTAAATACGCGAAAACGAGAGGATTTTCATATACCATTCGCAAAACTCAATATTACTGGTAATTCCCAAAATTATATAGGACTTAAAATGTTCAATAAGTTACCCACAGATGCAAGTTAGCAAGGAATTTGTTCGAATTTAAATCAAATTTAAAAAGTGTTTTTGCTTTCAAAATGCTTATATTCTGTGTCTGATTTTTTCTCTAATCAGTTTGTAGGGTACTTTGTTTGACCATTCCTATACAATGTAATGTTGTCTTACTGAAAATAAATGATTTATTATTATTTGCATTTTTTTATTATTAAATAAAATGCATAATAGTATACTAAGTGTTCCATCTTTCATGCTATATTTTGATAAATTCAAACCTCAAAAATTTTTTAGTTTACATGGATTAGCCTGTATTTTTTTACATCAAGATATGTAAAATTAAATTCTCCTTTTTCTAGTATAAGCATTGGAGAGGCTTAAGTTATTAGTTAACGTTCAAGAATTTTTAGTAAAAATTGCCATCAACTTGCCATGATTAGAAACAAGCAATGTCAGTCATTCTCTTATGTTAAAAAATTCCAGCACTTTTAAATTATATACACAAGAACTTTTTAAATTCATTTATTATCTATATGTGATAAAGTAGTATCAAGAACATGTAACACATTTGCTACTCGATATCCATAAAAACAGAAACTATCACCAAACAATGTAAAACGCATATTGGATAATTTTAGAATATTTGGCTATGTCAACATCTAAAAAGCGACGAAAAAAAGCTGTCGACACAATTTGATTTACTCTCATTTTCGCAGCAGCTGCCCAAAATTCCTCCATGGTTTATTACCAAGTGGCAATTGTTTAGATTCACATCAATGGGGCTGGAGCTTTATCCGTAATATACTGCAACCAGTACCTTCAACTATTAATCCACCACCAGAGTAACTGCTGATTTTGGGCAGATGCAAAAATTGTGATTCTTGAGAGTATAGACGAGTAGGTCTTCTTTGTTTAGAAACTGCAGCAAATGTGAAAGACGATCATGTGAGAACTCGCCAAATTCTGTCACTGAACTTGATCATTATGGTTATGACGAGATCGATTATTATTTACTAGGTAACCGAGGTGCTAAATTCTTTGTACTTTTTTAAATTAAAATTGAAGTCTCAATGTTAATTTTTCAAGAAGTTTTTTAAAATTTCACCTACGAATTACTTCCTTTAAGTGGACGAGAAATCGCATAGTAGTAGTTTCCAGCGCTATTTCCGCCACTTTGGAAAATGACAGCAGATATTTAATTCTTTACTTGTTGCAAAAAAATATACAGAACTGCAAGAGATACAGACTCAGCTAAAGAAAATGTCTTGACATATTCATCATTTCAATAAATCAAAATAAAATTAGTTTAGGTTTTTTTTATATTCTTGTCTGTTCTATAACTCAGCAACCACTGCAAATACAGGAAAAACTGCTTTTATCAAAAATATGTAATACTCTTCAAATTTTATCTAGAATATTTTCGATATTCTTCCATTGCTTCCATGCCACCATTTTTCAAAATGGTAGCCTCATCATATCATGAACGAATGTCAATTTTTGATGTGTTATTAGTGGACACTAGTACTATGCTTGTGTAAAATATTCCGTCTAGAGAAATTACTTTCAATTAAGTTCCCAATATATATGTATATGTATACTTGCACTGAATATTCATTTTAATCTGTGAAAAAGTTGCTAGAGTTTTGGAAACCGGAATAGATATCTCAAGTCTCAAAATAAAATAGGAATTGTGATTTTTCTTAAAACGTCTATATGGTTACAACCATACCACGGAATAGTAAAATATTGATAGAACTAAAGCCTGAGGTGTGTAAACATCATTAGCATATTTAAGAGGAAGAGGTCCGAGGGCTACAAGCCGACTGAGACGCAACTAAATTAAAATGTATTTGTATCTGTCCTTCCCTGCATAATTTTCTTATGTCGCCTAATGAATATGTTAATTTATTTATACATTTATATATTCATCCCTTCATTAGCAGATATTATTTCAAATTTTGTTTCGTAATCTTCTCATCCTTGTATGCAAATATGCAGACATGACAGTTTCATTTATTTTTCAGAATGGCGACGACAACGGTTTAATTATTTAAATTTAGGACGTTTCTCTTAAAGCATTACAGAGATTGAAAACACAATTTCTTGCTTTATTCAGGAGTCACGACGCGCAACGCGACGTTTACTGTGAATATAAATCCACGATATGAGTGCGAAAGCCACATTATATTGATTCATTATCTATTAATTTACAATTTAGTCCTAAAACAAGTCAATTTTTAATTCTAAAATGACATTTTTTTAGCATAATTTTATACCTCCCTCTTCAACTTCCTTGGAGTGACAGCTACTCCTTCAAAATTTTTAAATGGAATGAGGGTGCGTGTCATAGCTCACTTGAACGGGTTTTTAGTTCTCTATCCAGCAATATAAGATTTTTTGAATTTCTCTAATTTTGTTATTTAATTATTAAATTTTCAATGTTACTAAGCAAACAAAGAACATGAAACAGTTTAAATCAAATGTTCAACCTGGGCGCCCCACATTGGTGGGGTTTTATTAATTTTTATTTATCCAAATAGCCATCACAATGTCATTTTATCCTTGGGTCTTTTTTTATCTTAGATTAATAATATATAAATACTATTTCAAAGATAAAATCTAAGATGGAAGAAAAATCACCGATAAAGTGGAACTCTGATGACGGCATCGAATTCGGGAGGTCAAAATACATAAAGATTGGTAGGTTTAGTATCTAAGTCCGAACTTTTTTTGTGTGTGTGGCTGCGGTCAGCCATATTAGGTACAAGAAAAAAAAGTTCAGACCCAGAAACTAAACCTACTGCACATTATGTATTTTGACTTTCTGAATTCGATGCCGTTATCAGAATTTCATTTTATCATTGGGTTTTTTATCTTAGATTTTATTGAAACATATTCTTTATAGGATTTTGCAAACAGCAGAAAAAATAACTATCTATAACTAAAAGAAAAACTTTGTGTAAAAATATTAATGAAATCTTTGCATTATTTCGATAACCTGAATTCTGGTTATGTTAGCAAATTAAAATCCTAAAATCAATTTGTCTAATTTCTTATTTGACAATTCTCATTCTAACAGGAAAATAGTATTTAGTGCATTTTTGAGACATTTCTAGAACATTTTATTAGGACATTAGTGCTAATAATTATATCATTTGAACTGAAAGTGATAAAGATTCTGAGAAAGACTTTTTCGTGGTTTTAAGTGCATTTTCGAGATATTTCTAGAACTTTTCTATTTGGACATTAGTGGATAGTGACAAAGACTCTAGATAATAAAACTTTTTCGTGCTGTTTCAAGATATTTCTGGACAGTCCCATTACCGGTATTGACGTGATTATTAAAATTAGTTGATTTTAACGTAGTCATATATTGAAATAATTACGAGTATTTTTGCTAGTAATAGATTCATTTCCTCAATTCTATTTTAGATTACTCTTACATTGTAGGGAATTTGCATTTGCATTTGATTATGTTTTATGATTATACCTGTATTGGTAATTCTCCGAAATCTGTTTTGGATTATCCTGTTCGTTAGAACCATAAATAATTATTGCATAAATACCTATTACCTGGTAAGTGACTGTTTA
This sequence comes from Stenurella melanura, assembly GCA_963583905.1. Taxonomy (NCBI): domain Eukaryota; kingdom Metazoa; phylum Arthropoda; class Insecta; order Coleoptera; family Cerambycidae; genus Stenurella; species Stenurella melanura. The sequence continues at coordinate 124,830,720 of OY757314.1, forward strand.
GTTCATTTTCAACTTTGAAAGAAGTAGCACTGAAGAAGTATCCTTGTGTAGGATACAGAAACACGTGTCTGTGAAAGTTTTTAAAGTTTTTGGTAAGTGTTTTTGTCTTTAGTTGTTTTCTGGTTTTGTTGAACAGGATAATTTAAAATTAAAACTAACATTATTGTGACAGTTTTCTGTACGTAATGTGCATATTTCTTTCTTATAATTCAATGTTGTTCGTGGCATGTAGCCAGCAAAGTATTTTGTTTAGAAAGATATATGTTTTCGTACTTATCTATGAATAAGTCTTTAGTAAGAGTTTGAAATAATTACGAGTATTTTTGCTAGTAATATATTCATTTCCTCAATTCTACTGTAGTCATATATGCCCATAACAACCAGAAATATGGTATCCGAAAAGCAAATACGGACTTATTCGCACAATTCCAGAAAGAGGGCTAGAAAGAAGGCACCGAGAAGAAGTAAGTGAAATCAAAGACAAAATGAACAAGATGGAAGGAGAATTAGACCTGCTTAAGCGACGGTTGAGGAATAGAGGAAGCCAGCAAGTGGTTCTAACCTCCCTTCTTCGATGGCCAAAAAAAGGGGGAGTCGTCCAAAATGGAAGGATGTTTCAGAGAAAAAAGTAGGACTGAAGGCACTGTGGGTGCAGTGGGACTCACTGAAAGTCACGAACGGGCTGTTGCGGAGAGCATGGGAAAGCCTGGATGGAAAGCAGGTGGTTATGCGTTATAGTAGTTCCCAGGCGTCGAGTGGCGAAAGTGCCTCAGGAAGTGTACGATGGAACATCCGGTGGACACTTCGGTGTTAACAAGACCCTGAAGAAATACGAAAAAGATTTTATTGGATGAAAAGTCGTCAAGATGTGGAGGCTTGGTGTCGCAAATGCAAAATTTGTGCATCCAGTAAGGGACCATAGACTGGAAGTAAGGGTGATGGTGGGTAATAAAGCAGTTCAACGCCGAAGCTCCTTTCAAGACTAACGATATAGCGAAGCCATCACCAGCCAGTGACTGAATGAAAGCTCGATACGACCGGAAGACCAGTTCAAAAGGGTTCAGCTGGTTTGGCTGTACAACCCATAGCGAAGAAAAGGAAAGTCACCGAAACCACCTTGGGATGGGCCGTGCACTATTATTACCCGAATTAATGATATCGTCTATCGGATTCAGCAAAGCAAAAAGTTTAGGACGAAGATCGTGCTTTTGGATAAACTGGCAAAATACACTAATGATTCTAAATTGCTTGACCGAGACGATCAGGTTTAAGGAGGGGCAGTGTTATGCATTACACCCCCTAGAAAGTAGAGACTGTTACGCCCATGACTACTACTAACTGAAATTAAGTAGAAATGGTTAGGCAACCAGTAGTACACGCCATCTCTTCTGGAAGCCTGTAGATAAGTCTAGATGTATATTCTAGAAAAGGTTAGAGTCCATGTTAGATTTTTCTGGATCTCATTCTATTGAATATATAAAGCGCGATTCACGGCGGAGGAAGAAGAAATTAAGAAAGTGACAAAGTGAGGTTAGAAATCAGAAAGTAAACAGAAACTGTAATATCAAGTAGTAACATCGTTAAAGATTATTTTTAGTCCACAAAAAGTGTATTTTAGTTCAAGAAAGTATTGTTAAGTTTCAGTAAGTTGTTACATAGAGTGTTAGTGTTTATCCTTTGTTGAAACTATTTTGGATCCACGGATCCTGAAAGGTGGTTTCAGGGGTGAAAATACGCGACAATAACATACAAGACTCCAGCAATATCTGATTTTTCACTTCAAGTGACCTTCTAGATCTAGTTGTTTTCTTTAGAATTATGTGCCATCTTAAAAGTAAGAATAAATAATCTTTATCCACAGAACTTTATCCCTTATAGTTTTGTGGCTATTACATTTAGAATAAATGTGAAGGTAAAAAAGCTATAATTAAATAAATTCTACTTTCATAACCCACCCAGTATTTCGAAAGATTCCAAAATCTTACACAACTGTTTCGAGCATGAGGAAATTCAAGAAGATTTCCTATTAGCCAAAGAAGCTTTCATGAACCCAAAGACACACTGTAATTTGCAACCTCAGGATATAGTAGTTACAGTAACTACAACAGTATAATATAGTGCTTCAATCGAATGATGAAGTAGGCCTTTGATGCACAGAACTAGTTTGATGTGCGTCATTAACACAGAAGGGTAAGAGTGCACGGAAAGGGAGAAGTGGGTTAATGAATACGACATACACATATTACGAAAATCTGGTTGGATTTACGACGGTCGTGTCTTATAATTTATAGAAAGCAATGTAAAACGCAAAGTTTACTACTTTTCAAAGCCTTCGTTTGGAGAGCGTTGCGATTTTTTCCATATATCGCATCATCAGTGGCGGCTCGTCAGGGGAGGCAGGGGAGGCTGAGCCTCCCCTTGGAAGAACCACCATATCTTCAAAAGTAATATCTTAAGAAATTTCTATTAGGTATATCTCAATTTTCAATATTTTTTATTGTTTATTATTCATTAATTAATTTTCAGTTTATATATAACATTTTTGCATTTCCTTTCCACAAACATACCTATAACGTTACAGTCCGGATAGTCTTTGTATGCATATTTCCCGGTCGGCCGGTCTTTTAGTGAATGAACACTGCGGTTCGCTGGAGGCTAATACGAAATAGCTTCCAACTTTACCGCATTTACTTATAACATGAATGACCTTGAATTTCTTTGCGCTGTGTAAAATAGCAACACTTGGAATAGCCAAGTATGAGGCTAGCCTCCAGATCTCAGTTCTTTATAGCGCATGTGCACAGGTCATTCAAGAGTCAGGTGATTCAAAAAGAAAACGAATTGACGTCTGACAGTTGCGTTTAGCCGGTTATAAATACAACTTGACGTATAAATACATAAAACATTTGATAGGCGGGCTAGAAATAAGTGCTCTAGGTGAAAATATTCCCAACAACATGTCTTGTTGTCCAGACGTGGTGGATTATTTGTTATTAAATGGATCTACTACTCTTATTTATAACGAAAAGGTAAGAATTAAAAGAAATGCCAGGCCTACACCAGCAATGCTTTCGTTAGTTTTTAAAAGTGGTAAACAAAACAGAGGGTTTTGTGATAACAATTATAAAAAAGTCGAGTGGTTAACGGCATCAACACTTAGAAACAAATTATATTGTTGGAGATGTTTATTATTTACTAATGATCAATCCTCAATTTGGGGCAGGGCCGGGTTTAATAATTTGCAAAATTTGTCGCGAGGTTTAGAAAGGCACGAAAAATCCCAGGAGCACATTTCATCTTGCATTAAATTCGAAATGTTTGGTAAACAAAATATTGTAAATTTCTTGGATTCTGCACATAAGAGAGAAATAGAAAATGTTAACGAAAAGGTCCGTGAGAATAGAGAAATATTAAAGAGGTTAATAGATGCCGTTATATAGTTATCTTCACAAGAAATTTTTTTCCGAGGACGTGACGAAAAACGAGAATCGTGCAATAAAGGAAATTTCAAAGAGCTGGTAGATTTTTTAAAAACTTATGACCCAAAATTAGAGAACTTTTTGAATAACGCCACTATTTTTTGAGACAATTCCAGTAAGCTTCTGTAGAATGATCATTTTCAGCACTTAAACACATAAAAACATTTTTACTAGAAACAAAGTGACTCAAGACCACCTTTCAAATGTATCGCTTATTTCAATAGAAAAACGTTTTTTGTCAGAATTGAGGAAACACGATTCATTTTATGATGAAATAATCAACCATTTTGCTAGTTCCAAAAATCGCAGGTTACCACTCATTTATAAAAATATTCAGGCTTTAAAGCAAAGATTAATATAGGTAGTTGTTATTTTAGAAAAAATATTTATTTGTGTTATTTATTTTTTAGGAAATATTTTTTATAATTCTCCATAATATAGAGTTCCGCGGTTATATTTTTTTTTATATAACTTCTTTCTCAAAACTATTTTAATTTCTATTAAAACTTATAATTTTACACCCCTGGCAGTGATAATGAATACATTTTTTTGTTTGTAGAAAAACACTTTAATTTTTTTACCAAAACTATTTTTATTTTTATTAAAAGTTATATAATTTAATTACAAGTGGGATAGTAGGACTCCTTTGGATACCCATACTCGAGTCGTAGGAACGAGAATTTCATGAGAATGATTTTTTCATCTCATCGTATTTTCTATTTCCTTTTCATTCTATTCTTTTATTAGTTCTATTCTCTCGTGATTAGTTCTATTCTCTCGTGAATCGGTATCCTGGCGAACAACCCACGGCAAAAAAATGTAACGCGTCGTTGTAATACCTCAGGGGTGGTGGGGAAATGTACAAATTGTAGTCATATTGCATATCAGTTGTCTTTCAGAATATCAAGCCTCCTCTGCAGACAATATCACGAGCCGCCACTGCGCATCATAGAGTATGCAGTTTTTTATGAGTGTAAATAAACTTTAATTTTAATTCAATTTACCGTTTGTGTCATCATATATGCTAGAGTGCCAAAAGAACATGTTACAATGTTTCTTAAAAATCGAGTTTTGTGCCTTATAATGGGATACTGTTCTTTTACACATTAGTTTCTTTTACTTAGATAGGAAAGGGCAGTAGTCATCATTTCTCCAACTACAAGATTTTAAGTTAATTTAAAATTTCCTGAATGTGGACGACAATGATTTCTTAAATCTGACAAAAATAGTGCAGCCGGAAGCAGCAATTTATCCGTGTTTCAATACTATACGGATATTAGGACATTGGAGTGAGTAACCAGGTTCGGAATTTATTATTTTAATTCAAATCTGCTGAATTTGAGGTATAAAGCTTTTGTACCAAATTTGAGACAAGAATTTTAAAATGTACACGGGGCTAGGTTGTGTGACGTCAGTTACTAGACAGACGCCTCGTTAGCCAAAGTAACATACGTCTATTGTAAATGGTTATCTTTACTTGGTACAGTTATTTGACGTGAAGCAAACATGGTAGCAAGGAAGCTATATTTTTTAGTAGAATGACCACTAAAGTCTTTTTAAAGATTTTTCTGGCAATTCCGACAGCCCTGAAAAATCAAGAAAAGTGATTTGCTACATTTAAGATTAGTTGTGCTGTGTTTCAGATATGTTGGATATGCATATGCAAAATGAAGGCGGGTGCTGCATCTATAGTCTGTTTTTAAACCAGGAGGAGCGTTTTAAATTTAACGCGCTAAATCATACATCTGTGAGTGGACAGACCCTCGCCAGTTTTACACAAGGCAACAGTCGTCAATTTTGACATATTACAAAAATTTTAATTTCATGTCATAAATTATTTGGTTATAATTTTTATTTTATCGTTTGCACATTATATATCAGTTTTTAATTCCTTTTGTATAAGTTTGATGGTAAAAGTGTCTAATTACTTGGTGCCTTTATATTGCGTAAATATATGGATGCTATATAAAATATCTAGAGGTCAAATAGAGGTCGATGCATTATATAATGTAATAAAATACACACAAAAACACTGTAGTCGTGTAGTGTTGTTTTCCCAAAACGCCAAAAAGGTTTTAGTGTATTTTCTAGTTAATTTCATGCTGTGAATGGAACTTTTATGTTTACTCCTCCTAGTTTAAAATCAGACTATAGTATCTGTTGCCAGTCCTATTTCTGGACCTGAGATAATAGAAGAACTCTAATTTGGTGATTACAGGCGTTACAATTATTGTTTAAAAAAATCAATTCACATGTATATTGGATGAATATTAGATTGTAATTTGTCAAAGATAGTTAGTTTTTACTTTTCTGTCCGAACCCCAGTATTGTAATATTATATTGTTTACATAATATTGTTCCAGATATGCCCAGCTCCATTTTCGCATGGTCCAGATACTAGATATATGACCTATAGTCATGTAAGTACTGGGCCGGTAGAGTCTCAATTTAACGGGCCGGCATCTCAGTGTCCTGTAGAGCACTACTTTTTCCACGGTGATTTACCGTTGAGATTAGTACCAGGATATGGATTATGTAAGGATGGATTGTATATGTTGTCATTTTCGTGTATTGGGCACAGATAACTTTTTGTTTTTTTTTAAATTTATTTTTTAAGGTGTAAAAATACCATAGTGCAGCAACATATATGTGTATGCAAGCTACAGTTAATACATTGATGTTTTTGAAGATTTGTCTACAAGTGTGTCTAAAATCAATGTTAAAAATTAAGTGTAAGATTGGTTTTTTATTTTACAATTGATGTCATTTTCAATATCAACTTCATCATCTACACCACCTGAAACTTCTGTCTACTCATCGTTATGCAAATCTGATCACTCTTTACAACGACCATACGCCATATTGCAACCGACATCTTTAATATATTACATTTAACACCACAAATATCTGCTGTCACCAGAGTTATGAAATTGTACCAAATTTCAGCTTTTCGGAACAGAACGTGAGTCAAATGAATGTTGCAAATTAAATTAAAGCTTGTAATAATGAAAGTCGTCTGCAAAATACCCAAAATAATATTTCTCTCACTAAAGTATATGCAGAAATAATAGTATATTACATACCGAGGTGGAAAGTGTTTCATCGTTGTCGAGAGATAAGATAGTTGACCGAGGCGTGAAGCGACGAGGTCAACTAATTCTCGAGAAAGCAAAATCGCGTCGTTTATAATATATAAATATTACTGGTAAGAAAGTGGTCACTTCCCAAACTGAAATGTTACATTCAGTTCAATTGTCGAATGAAGTATGAAGAAAATATCATACTTTCCAACTTTTGACATGTTAGACAATTTGATCATGATTGTGTCGGAAAATATATTTTGTCGGACAATTCGAAAATTGGATTCTACATATCTTTATTCAGTAATTTTGAAAAAATCAGCTGGTTATTTAAAACGGATGTACATACATTTACAAACGCACACATTCCAAGCATTCCAAATACAAATAACTGTTTTTTTTTGTTTTTCATGCAGAAGGCAATGTTTTACTGTTGGCCAACTTATTTATTATGTTTAATATTTCAAAAATAAATTTTTTTAAAAAATGTTAATAAATTTTTGGTCGTCATGAAACCGAAGATTTCCACGTGTCGGACTGGAAAATCGGAAAACATATTTTGTCCGGAAATTGAATTATACATAATTGTATTAATCAATCTTGAAAAAAATCAGATTATCCAATAAATTATTTAAAGTTATTCTTTCGGCATGTTTACGGTGGTAGACAAACTTCAGGTTTTAAAATTTTTGTCGGACAATTTCTTTCTCACGCGTTTCATCATGTTTTCTTGCATTTTGCAAAAGTACAGTATCTATAAATTTTTCATGCAACGGGAAATACACGACTTTCGGGAAATTGGGAGGGGGAAAGACGTGTTAACGAACATTTTCGCAGAGGAAAAAAGTGCTAGACTAGGCGCAGTTATGCCATACAAAAAGTTATAAAAGAATATGTATATTATTGTATATACTGTACAGCCCGGGAGATAGCGACAGTTTTCGTGAAATCATTTCTATAAAGCTAGATTCTTTTCAAAGAGAATTTGGATATTATCTATAATGAAGATGTAATTCTACCATGCTCTTAGTGGTGCATAAATGAATAAAAAATTAAACAACATGTTGCAAGGAAATAGATGGACGAAAATTTCGTTTTTCGAATTGTCACGAATTGTCAAAAAATGATGATTCGCCGTCGCTCCTTCTGGCCCGAATTCTTTATTTTCACCTCGCGATTCACGTTTTACGAGCATTGCCGACCTTGTCCTCGCCATCGAGACATAGAACGGATCTCCAATAGCCGTATTTATTCAGTTCTTACGTTTGAAAAATTGACTGGCGGTCGTGCAAATCGGCGACTATTTTTAAGTGGTTTCCCGAGTTTGAATCCCACCCGGAGATACTTTTTTTTAGTTTTCAATTTTTTGGCAGATATTTTTGACTCTGTAATTGCTGTTCGCTCCGTTCTATTGCGTTTCTCGGAGAAATTTTACAATTTCCGCCGCGGAATACGTACACCAAGCTAATTATAAGTGAAAAAATATATAGAAAAAGACAATTCTAATATCAAAAACCGCCTATATATATTATTATGTTTTGTGCAAATTTTCGTCCATTTTCGGAGAAACGTTTTGCTTAACATGGGGCAGAAGATGGAACCTTTTTAAGTGGTAACCTTCGCGAGCACGTGGGTTGGACGTTTCAATATTTTCAAGCTTAGAAAGATCCAAGAAATAGCTGACCAGCTCCTCTTTGAAAGAAGTGATACAGAGTTTCTGATTGGTGAATTTTTCGTGCATTATGTAGGCGTTGGTAAGTGCTGACCCAAATAGAAGCTCAACTGCTATTTTACCATACCATTTTATCGACTTTCGGAATGCAGTCGAGTAGGACTTTATTTGGTCCGAAATGTCTATGAAACCTTTGCATTTATTGTAGTCAGCAATCGCAGATGGCTTTTGTACTACTCCACTTCGTTAACGAACGTACACCATCCTTCTCCGAGAAATGCAATAGAACGGAGCGAACAGCGATTATAGAATCAAAAATATCGGCCAAAAAATTGAAAACGAAAAAAAAAGTATCCCGGGCGGGATTCGAAGTCGGGAAACCACTTAAAGATAGTCGCCGATTAGCACGACCGCAAGTCAATTTTTCAAACGTAAGAACTGAATAAATACGGCGAGGAGAAGGTCGGCAATGACCGTACAACGTGAATCGTGAGGTGAAAATCGATAATTGGGGCCTTCAGGAGAGAAGGCGAATCGTCATTTTTTGACAATTCGTGACAATTCGAAAAACGAAATTTTCGTCCATCTATTTTTTTGCAACATGTTTAATTTTTCGCTCATTTATGCACCACTAAGAGTTTGGTAGAATTGCACTTTCATTATAGATACTATCTAAACTCTCTTTGGAAAAAATATAGCCTTCTAGATATTAAGGCGAAAAATCTGTCGCTGCCTCCCGGGCTAGTACTTTATGTCGGCGGGCACCTAGACTAGAATGTTTACAATAACAAATGAAGGAATTTTATAAGCACTACGACCAAAATAGACAAAGTTAGCTCACTTATTCTTGGCAATGCAAAATGGGAAGGTCACGAACCAGGTAGCGGGTAGAAATACCATAGGAAGTTGGCCCAGTAAAATTGCACAATGCTTAAAATTGCCAGATCCCTGAACTTACACTGAACACGCATTCCGAAGCAGTTTTGCCACTACTCTGGCAAACCAAGGAATAGATATTTTAGACCTTAAAAGGCACGGTGGGTGGCGTTCGTCCTGTGTAGCTGAGGGATATATCGACGACACAGTGGAAAATAAAAATCAATTTGCAAACAAGATTTTACATGGAAATTCTCGAGGAATTCTACGCTGACAGAAAGTGACATCGCAGCCCAGAGTGCTATTACAAAATGTACAGCAACTATACTAGTCAGAAGGGCACGTTGTTTTGATTTTATTGCTTCAATAAATTTTAATAATTGTTCAAATTGTAATTTTAAATTTGTTTTTAATAAAAATTGATCTTTAAATTTCTATCTTTATTAGTTTACTTATCGCCTCCTTAGTGATCGGTTAGTAATTATTTACCGATCACCAATTTATAAACGTCACACAGTGCCATTTTTCGAGTTCTAGGGGGACAAAATTCTACAAATTTACAAATTAACAGAAAATATTCTTTAGAAAAGAGGAAAAATATTAAAAAATAGGACTGAAAGACGGCCCTTTGTTAGTCAATAAATCACGTTTATTATTATTTTTCTTGAAAAAATTTTACACTAAAAGGATGGTTTTTGAGGGAGTTTAAACATTTTTTTAGTTTTAAAATTCTGAAACTTTGTAAATATGATAATATTGTACCCGCGAATACACGAGAAATAGTACAAAAATTCTGAGGACCAAGGGAATCGTTTTTTTGGTGGTTGAAAATTAAACATTATTTTAAAATTACTTAACTTTTTAAATAAGATTTGTGAATCTGCGAAAAAAATGCAAAGTGAATATGGTGAAATCAATATAAGCTTTTAAGGGATGATTTTCGAAGGAGTGCAGAGGACAATGTTATATTTCTAGGAGGACGAAATTATATCAATTATCTGTTTTCTGTTTATGGTGCAAAATGATTAACTTAATAATTTTAGGTTGCTCTTGAAATAATATTCAGATATGTTGTAACTTAACTTTTATTTAAAATTAATGGTTCTACATACAAATATATCAGCGGTAATAAAAATAAAGGTAAGGAAGCAAGAAAATTAGTCGCTTTCACTATCATCACAAGCAATTTTCTTGGCAGGCCAGGTAATTTGGAAATTGATGGTTGTTTAGGCATGTCCAACTCTTCCAGTTCATTAGAATTAATTTTTCCATCAAACCAGGAACCTAGTCTTTAAAATCTGGACCTCACTCCTACAGGTTTTTCGCCATCTTTCAGAAATTTGATATCCAATATTTTTTATTTTGTACATTATTGCCTGTTCTAAAATTTCTCTACAATGTTGTACACCAAAATGATTCAGGATATGGAAGTACATCCTATTATTTTTCCTTTTTGTCAGATTCCACTGACCAAACCTCAAAGAGATTTCTCCTTGATATAGCATAAGTAACTAATAAATAAAATCGTAATTAGAAATGCAAATGAATGCAGCTTTTTTTTCATAAAATGACAATAATAGGTAATTATATTTCTTAAAACGACAAAGCATAAATCAACATGAATAAAACTATATAGCTGCAAGAATTTGTAGATATTCGGAAAGTTACAATTCTCGTTAGGTTAAAAATGACACCTCTATAAAAAGTAGTAAAAGCTAAATGTTGGTGATTTTGTTTAATAATAAAAAACTACATACCTTGTACATTCACCTTGACACAGAATAACTTCAGCACAATACCACATCTAAAACGTCTTTACTCAACAATGTCTAGTCTTAAACTGAATTTTATCTGACCTTCACCAGTCCGTGATCCCTTATAAACCGGTCATCATAAAAATATGAGGCAAGAGATAAGCACGGTAAAATTCCTAGATCTATTTAGTGTAGGGGATTTATTACTAAGACATGTTAATAAAATTTTTTATTTGGATTATGGCCGCCTAGGTTAATAAAAATGACCACTGTGCGTCACTTACAAATATCTTAATTAAATCAGTAAAGATATCAAATTACTTGAGCGTGCAAAAAAAGATATTACAGTCATTATTGTCATTTACATTAATATCTAATAATACTAAAATAATGTATTCTACGAATATTTTTCTAACAATTAGTGTCTTTTGTTTCTCGAGCTGTCGAACACCAAAACTAGTCGATTTTCCTCTGTAATCCTTATCATTGTGTTTCTACGATGAACATGAAATAAAAACATACCTTGCGAGCAGTCAGGTCCCGTCCAGTGTCTGTTGCAAACACACTTGGCCGCTTCCAAATCGTACACTCCATGTTCGGAGCATGTAGGCAAACACTTGTGAACTTGCTCGTCTATTACGTTGCAATTAGCCCCCTTCCATCCCGCCTTGCAATAACATTGCCCATGAACACAGGCTCCGTGCTCGGAACAAGTGGGATCTTCACAGTCCGGTTCTTCACAGCCCTCACCTAGATCAGAAATAAATGTATTGATTAAAAGTGTAGGCGGCAGTCCCTCTTAACTAGGTTTATCTTATAAAGTTTTAGGAAAATTCCATTTCTGATAAGGTATTTTTATACATTAGAAGTGTGTCTTGATGGGGTTGTTCCATTTCATTAAAAATTAATTTTCTTACGGATACGGATCCCTAATTGGTTGATTTACAAAAAATCATAAAATTAAAAAAATATATTTAGCTTCGGCATAGTTCAAATATATTGTCAGACAAACAACCAATGGAAAAATAGAAACGTGTAATAGCTGATTGTTTATAACAAATTCGGATCAAAGCACGTTAATTTAAAGAAAAATTATTCTCTTAGATTATAAATCAGGGAAATAATATATGTCTTAATTTATCATTTTCCTCTCTGCAAAAGTTTAGTCGACATCGCATTTCAGTCGGCTTATCTTACGTGTTTATGGGATCCTGAACGACAGTTCTTTGTAATAAGATTTACGAGACAAAATCTATAAACAAATTATATAAAAGTTTCAAAAATTGTTATATTTCCAATAAAGTTTAAGATTTTTGTGCATTAGTACATTATCTGCATCATTATATATTAGTTTCTTTACAATAAAACCGTTTAACTTATTTTTTTTTAAATTATTTTATTTATTTTATTTATAAATATCTTCGAAGCTATCAAATACAGTGCTAATAAAATTCCCTTTAATTTGGTTCTTGTTCGTTTGTGTACAATAATTCTGCATACAGAGCTTCCAAAACCATCATATTTTGTAGATAAAAGGAATACTAAATTTCATATGCAAATGGATTTCTAAAATATAAGTAACCATGCCTTATTAAAGTTAGGGAAATTTTCTTACAAAAACTATCTTTTCAGATTTTTTGAGTAAATACAATTTGAGAAATTTATAAAGTCAAGCGTGCCTTTCTCCAGAGCAATTAATAAGTGCATCGTGTGAAAGTCGATGAAATCAATCTATTTGAATTATTCAATAAATTTTTATTGCAGTGACGAAAAAAAAGAAAGATTTCAGTTTTTAAATAAATGTGGTGTAAACGTAAAACCCTTGGTTTTAAAGGGAAATACTAAAGTATTATTATAAACTAAACGATTTTGAAAAAAACTGAACAAAAACAATCATTTGTAAAATTCCATACTTAAAAAATATTTTAATATTTACAAATAATTTGTATCTAGTTTGTTTAAGTATACTATTGCAGCTAAGGCAATCATGGAGGAATTATCATTTCTACCTTTTAGTTTTTTGCTACGTGTTCGATAATTATTATTTTTGGATAAATTTGGGCGATTTAGCAAAATTCCATTTTGGAGCGACCTTCTTGTTTATTACTTTTCTAAACACAAGATCCGCAATTAGTAGAAACCTCTAGGTGAATATTTTAGGGCGAAAATAACGAAATTTGTCTTTTCGCGTTAAAACAATTTTAATACAATATTCCATAATAAAAGTGTTTCAATTAAAGGTAGCAATTAAAAAATTCTCTGTAGTGAATTAATTCATTTCTAATTCGGGACAAAAGAAACTATTTTTTTTACAAACAACGTTAATTGCATAAAACTATTTAGACTAATAAGTTCATATGAAAAAATTTAACAAAATGATAATTATTTCTTGAGAGTACGATTTTTTAACACCTGCCTTATTTTTAACTTTTACCTTTGTCTTTAGGCGTTTTGTATTTCAAGTCTGTTAATTTTCATCATAAGGCGTTAAACAAATTAAAGGTAGCGTTCAATTTTATTTTGTCTCATATTTACGCACAATTCATTGTTTTCGAACAACATGCGAAAACGTGCAACAGGGCTTCTTAAAAAATAGTGAAAACGGGTGAATTAAGAAGTCTACCTCGACCATGCACAGATAGACACAAACAATTTTAAAGATAGTCTCTTGGTGCTCCTTGCCAATAGCAGTATTTTTTGAACTTTATATTAAACAAATAAATGACGTAAACTGGTTAAGAGCGTAAACTTTTCGAATCATTATTTCTCTTACTTTTAAGAACATTAAAATTTTAGGGACAGTAATTTTTCAAAATAAAAATCTTAATTGTAATTAACTTTCTTCTTACTTTTAGACGCACATTCTCTTACTATGTTTTAACAACTTATATTACTACCTTGTATTATATGGAGCTTCTCAAATAAATATAAATGTTTTTATTGTCTTCAGTAGGCAATTTATTAGCTACTTCCCCATCCCTTTCAAAAATTTTATATTTATTCTACATAAAAAAGTTACCAACTTAACAAATTCATAAAATTCTTTTACTACCCCCCAACTCTTGTTTCTATGATGCGAAATATTATATCCAGTTCCTATAACTTTTTTTCCAATATTTGCGGAACTTATAATTTACACAAAAAGGTCATAACTCTCACAAACGCTGAAGCTTCGCGACCAGAGATACCACTTCGCTATTGTTTCCTAAAACTTTATATTGTCAATAATAAATCAGGTTGTTATTCCCCCATGCCTCTTACCTTTCCATCCTGCCTTGCAGTGACAGAAGCCCCGGACGCATTGTCCATGCCCGGAGCAGTCGGCTATGCGGCAGTCGATCTCAGGAATATCACATTCGGGTCCTTTCCAGCCCTCCTCGCAGTGGCAAAGGCCGCCACCGTATTGTCCGTGCCCCGAGCACAGCACAGGGCACACACCTGGAAGAACAATAAGATGGTTAGGGCTTGGAATTCCAGATAAGGGATTGACAAGATAATTATGGTCTGGGGGAACAAAGGGTGTGTTATGAGGATTCAAAAATGATTGTCAGTGATGGGGTTTATAGCGAAGGAGCTCACTATGCCCGGTAATTTACTAAGATATATAGCCCAATCAATAGATAGAAGACTATACCAAAATTCATAACAAATATTATTGTTGTGTAGAAAAAAAATTCTAAGATAGGTACACGTTACGATGGACGCAATCTGAAGTAGCGAACTTAACTTGAAAAATTTGAAAAGTTGAAAAAAAAGGAGTTTTTTTTGCAAATAAAAAAACTATGACTCTAATCGAAGATGAATAAGAAAGTTGTAGGTGCTAAAAGGATCTTTCGATTGCTGTTTTAAGTATCAATTGCGATAACACTTTTCCAGATATATCGAAAAAATCGTCAAAAACCAACTTTTGACCTCGATGGATGTTCTTCAAATTTATCAACCGAAAGTATAGCTCACGACAAGCCGAAAAAGAATGTTTTTGAAAAATTAAAAAATGTCTTTGATTTTTCGAGAAATATCGATTTTTTTTAAAAAGACGTTCTCGAAAATCATAATTTTCTCCAGCAACGATCTTGCGCTCATTTTCTTTATAAGGAATTGTTCCTGTAAAAGAATTGTAACGGTTTTATTAATTTTAAGGGTAGATAAATGGCTTTGAAATAACAGCATTTTTTAAATTACGGTTTTTAAAAACAAACTGCTAATTTCAATTTTACAGAAATTACTGATACAGGAATCTGTTACTGACATTATTTTATGAATTTATAAAAAAAAGTTTGTCTTACGACTTTTTGGACTTTCTTAGGACTTTCTGGACTATTGACAAAATTATTTGTCTGTAAGTAAGACGGATTAGGCGAACTAATTAAAATGTTCATTATAATATAATTTTTGTTATTTAAAAAAATTTATAACTTTTCTATTTGCGGATCGATTTTGTTCAAAGACAATAGGGTCCTTCTTCCAGCTAACATGAACTTACTCTCCAAATTTCAATACAATCGGACTTTTCGTTCTTAAGTTATCATACTTACATGAAACGTGATGGACAGGCGGACAGACGGACGGACGGACGGACGGACGGACGTTTTTAAAGTTGGTCAGAATTCGATCACCAACACAGTGATTTGAAACTTTTTTCTCTACGAGCAATATTACCGCTTTTATAAATGTGCCGATCGAATGCAATATACTCTTCGTTTTGTATTTGCAAAGATTATAAGAATAACCAAAATGTTGCACGTATGTTATATGTTATATGCACTCCCCCACATTGGGTTTTACCAGGGATATAAATTTTTCAATACTTTATATCCCATAGCTAGTCTAAAAACTAAACGTGGCCCTATATTTTTGTTGATGTTTCTGTCATCACATTACCCTTTCCGATAATGTATGTGTTTTTTATAACAATATTGTCATTAATAAAAAAAAATAAATCACAAAATTTGTAATGAAAATGTCATTAGAAGCCAATTTTGGAAATTTTCACCGGGCCCGGCAATTAAACTGTTGTGAAATCAGAAGGAGACATTTCGTGGAGATCTATTGCTATCCAGAGTATTTTTATGTAATTCATTTATTGCTCATTTTGTCATGATTGGATAATGAACAGTTTTTCAATAACATGTCTACCGCCTTGATTTTAACTATTTAAAATGGTTATTGAATTTTGTCTCCAAATTAAATATCATAATGACGCAAGTACTTGTTTCACATGTGTTGTTCTATTTTCTATTCTCTTTATGATATAAGACTAATAGCCTTTAATTATTCATTTCGTAGATGGAACTCAGCCCTTTTTCATAAATCGTGTGTTTATTCTGATATTAACAGAGTGCTTTTAGAATACCTCTGAAATTTCGGAAATATATGTAAATGTAAGCAATTAAGAATCTCCTTTTCGCCATTAACGTATTCGGTTCCAGAATTCTCAAAAGTAATATCTTAAAAAACGGATATCCGCAACCATTTACACTTTGCATACATTCGGAAGTTTCCAACTCTGCATGGAGAAAATAAGTATGCCTTTATTTTCGGGTAGTTGTCGCTGTATCTCTGTTTTCACATGCAAAAGATTATTAAAAATATAATGTAACTAAATGAAAACGGTAATGTGTCGCTTCATTTTATCGTTTATTATATACAGTTTGTCCACGGATCGAGTTGCAAAGAGGAAACACTTTTTTACTTTTCATTTTACAAGAAAAATGTATTCTTGATAAAAGTTGTTGCATTTGCCAAAACTGCTAATTCAGTTTTAATCTTTTCAAGTTTTCTGTTAGTATCAGAGGATTATCGAAAATAGGTAGATTTAGTTGAAAATTGTTCTGTCCCAAAAAAATAAGTTCGCATTTTCATAGTATTATTACTATTGTTAACATGACTTTTGTTTACTAAATTTTCATTTCATAAACTTAATAACAAAAATAATATAACCAATAGCTACTCAATCGCACAATTCTAGTCTTCGACGTAATTCCCTATAACTTCTTTAAATTTCTTAGAGAGTTAAAGACGCCACAGCGTCTCTAACCCTCCCCTTTAAATTCTCTATGTTTGGAGGAAGATTATTTGCATAAACTATTTGTTTCAAGCGGCCCTAAAGATAAAAATCAGCCATAGTCAAATCAGGGCTCCCTGGCCGCTATAATACGAGATCATTTTGGCAGATCCAAATTGTTGATTTAACTGTTCTACAATAATTCGAGCATAATGGGCCAGGCAACCATCTTTTTGAAAATAACACCTTGCTAGGTAATGAATCGCTAAATCGTCCAACCTTTCAACAAGAAAATTTTGCAGCACATCCAAGTACGTATGCGGATTGACAGTAGTATCAAAAAAATATGATCCAATGATACCATGGTAAGAAACTGTATACCACACATTAGCTTTTGCCGCACATTGTCGATTACGAGGGATTCGGAAATTCGGATTGTAATTGCTCCAATATCTCACATGTTGAGATGCAAAAGTACCATTAGTAGAAAACGTCGCCTACAGAGAGAATATTGTTTCGGTAAAAGTACTGATTATCCAAGATTTGAGCGCAAATCCACCGACAAAAATCCAAACGTTTTGCTGGATCTTCGAATAGGCTTGTTCCATGATATTCTTTTTATACGGTTTTTACACTTTTTCATATAGTACTTGATATTCACATTATACACTTAAAATTTCGTATTATTAACTTTTTCCGTTCTCGAGATATAAGGAGTTGAAATTCGTAATAGTTGCAAAAACCGAGCGCTTATTTGTGACGTCACTATACGCAAGTGACGTAAGAAAAATGGCTTTCTGAGACCTTTCAAATTTAACCTGAAAAGTCGAAAAACATGGATTTTTTAAACGCTGGTAACTAAATAAATACGTCGAGTGGAAGTTCGTTCTATGTGTCTACGGAAAGGAGAAGGTCGGCGATGAATTATAATCGTAAATTGCAGGGTCGAAATCCAAAATTCGTTCTGGCAGGAGCGAGAGAAAATTGTAATTTTTTGACATTTCACCCAATTGTACTCCCCTACTGTCAAGTATTAAGCAAAACAAACAATACTTCGAAAACACTTATAATTATAACCAATAAGAAGCATCAACTCTATTGAGATCGCCGAGTCTATGCGTATAGTGACGTAGCGCCTGGCCACGCCCCATTTTCGCGAGATGGAAATTTGTAATAGTTTTTAAGATACTAAACGTGCGAATAAGATTCTGATTTTTTGCAGATCCATTAATTTATACTTGCACTTTCGATTTATGAAATAAAAAAAAAATGCCGAACAAGCCCATTCTAATGCGTCATTAAAAATGGGATTGTAGGGATGGAACGTCTATTGTTTCAAAATTTTTTGAATGAGCGATTTGCTCATTTCCCAGTGAAGCGATCTTCACTGCAAGGAATGTTTTGGATAGTTCACTACTGCGTCCATTACAAGAAGAGTGGGGGCATCATCTTCATCGCGTACTATCTTGTTTTTTTTTTACATCCAGTATGGAACCAGTTGACAGGAATTTTTTGACCCATTTTCGTGCACCTACATTTGAGGTGTAAATATCGGGAAACTTTTGATAAAATTCTTCGACAACTCCATGGATCGCTTTATTACCTTTGCCATTACTCTGAAATAGGTAAATTCGTTGGTCTTTTGACAATATTTTCAACGATTACGTAAGATTTTTCTAAGTGACAGTCGATGAAAAATAAATAACGGCAATTGCCATGACAACGCGAATTTATTCTCACTTGTAATTTTCCAAGTGCTTCAATTATTGCCGGAAATTTTTCAAGTATTTTCTTAAAAAATTCATGTACGAGAAAAATTTCCTGCAATTAATTCAGGCACGCGGGGGATTCGGTGAGAAAATTTCACACGAAAATAAATTAAATAAACTCTAATTTCAACTGACATTACGATTATTCTAAGACATAACAAGGTATAAAATTAGTAGGCCATGAATGGGTCTTGTTGACAAAGTGACAAAAACGCATCGGAATTAGTAAGTAGTGTTGTAAGTTGTGTCAAAAGTTAATATTATAAGAATTATTTGAAAATGAACCTATATACGTATAACAGACAAATAATATATTTTCCACCCATTTTAGTTTTCAAAAATTACTAAAAATTGTTTAGGACAACTCTATTTGTGTGTTAGGGAATTAGCTTTTCTGAGAACTGCTTACAGTCATCACAATTTTATAAATCGAAAATTGTTCGAGTTTTACAAATTGTTTGTTAATTGTTCTTTTAGTTACCTACTTTTTGTGCCTGTCTGTACTATATAATTCGGTTAAATAAAATATCTATCTATCTATCTAACTACATCAGCGTACAATTTTTTCAAAATGGCAACACGCGCCCATGAGATAGCTCAGGACTTTTAGTATATCTAATAGCACGCCGAACTCAAGTTATCAGATTTCGCGGTAGGCGAAAGGAATGTGATAATTTGAGTATTAAAATAGACAATAAAAATATTTCTAATACTGAGGACAATGTCAAGTTTTTAGGGGTATATTTGGACGAATGCCTAAATTGGAAGCATCATTGCGAAACTTTGATATCCAAAGTCTCCTCTATAGTATACCTGTTCCGAAATATTAGGGGGGTCTTATCAAGAGACCAACTTATTAATTTATATTATGCCCAAGTTGATTCACGTTTAAGATATGGTATCTGTTTTGGGGAAACTCCACCATGTCTTCAAATGTATTTATTGCTCAAAAACGTGTCTTGCGATGTATATTTGGTATACCGAATACTTACACGTGCAAGTATATCTTTATAGAAAATAAAATTCTTACCTTGCCTAGCATATATATTTTCGAAGTTTGTATGTATGTTTATAAAAATAGAAATAGTTTCATTTTAAATAGTGACTACCATAAAGTCAATACAAGACAAAAAAATAAACTCCATGAACCTTGTGCCAGATTAAAAATCACAAGTAAGTCTCCAAGATTTATAGGTCCGAAATTATTTAACCGTCTTCCGGATGACATAAAACATCAGGAAAGAGAGCATTTATTTAAAAAAAAAACTAAAGTTGTTTTTATCAGACAAATGTTATTATTCTCTATCAGAGTTTTTCTGCATTTAAAGTATACTAATACACAGCAAGTTAACGTTTTTTTTACTCGTGTTTACAAATTTTGTTTTGTACTGTACATTTTTCAGTGTTCCGTGTCCTCGTCTTATACAACTGTGTGTTTTACACTGTATTCGACTCTTAGTATAAGCTTATATTATGTCATATTACTTAACTAGTGTAACTTGTCTTATATCACGTACTTGATAATAAAAAGACCAATAAACATTTGAATTGAATTGAATTGAATTGAATAAACATCCTTGCAAACTTTCAAAACTTCATCAATGTTTCCCTCTAATTTTCCCTATTTGACTGGAACATAAGACTCATTTACTGGCCTATAATGTTCAGAGTTTTGGTTGCGGACATTTTTATGCCAGTGCCACCTCTCAAAATCATTTCGTATATTAAAAGTAAACATTTTCCTCTTTCTTTTAAATGGCAAGCAGTCGAAAAAAATGACCCGTTTAATATCTCAGCTTAGCATGCATTAATAAAACTGCATTTTTACCCCTTTTTCCCATTCAAAGAGAGTAGTTTATGTCGGCATCCAGATAATTTCTGCGCTGTTAATTTTTCCTATTGTCGATCTTAAACCTCCGGTTAGAGTTGAAAGTCCTTTATTATACGCAGTTCGCATTTATCTCGCCGGATCCTAATGGAATCGGGAAGAAAGGAAGGGAGAAATGCCAAAGATAAAGTAAATACTCACTCTTGGAGCAGTCGATCCCCTGAAAACCGTCTATGCAATCGCACTTTCCCAGGTAGCAGGAACCGCGGCCTGAGCAGTCGTTCGGGCAGGTTGTGCTTACGCCTTCCGCTTCGGAAATGATAAGGGACACGATGTGTGGCTGCAGTTCGTCGTTGTACACCTTGAAAGGAAAGAATAATATTAGGATGAGAGTGGTTTTGTAACTTAAATCTACAAGACAACTAATACTTTTAGAGCTCTTGTGGTAGATTTCGTTATCGTACGGTGTAATGTTAAACCAAGCGTCAGCGATAAGAAAGACAAAACGCCTCAAATTGGTGTAAAAGGTAGCTGTATTTATAATTGCCATATTTATGATTTTGAATAAGTACCTAGATTGGTGAATAAAAATCTTTTCTGCTTATTCTTTAAAGCAAATTTTCTTCAATAATAATAATAATAGCATGTTGAAAAGAATAAGATATCTTATCTCTCGCAGCATGGGTTTAGAACAAACAAATCGATTTAGACAGCTTCCTATCATCTTCTAGAGTATGTTTACAAATGTTTGGATGAGGGTAGGTATGTGGTGTCATTATTTTTCGACCTCTCCAAAGCATTTGACACTGTTAATAAAGAAATACTGAATAGTAAATTATATAGTCTCGGCATTAGGGGTAACATTCTGCTGTGGTTGACTATATGGAAAATAGATTTTTCAGGGTGAGGCTAAATGATCAGGAGTCGGATACATTTAGTGTTGCACTTGGGGTCCCACAGGGCTGTGTTAGGCCCATTATTATTCATCCTCTATGTAAATGATTTACCCAGCTACATGGAGCATGGTTATGTAACAATGTTTGAGGATGACACAAAAATCACCGTGTCAGCTGCTACACCCGAAGAGCTTCACATTAAGATCAACAATGTTATAGAATCATTAAGTGCGTGGTCTCAAAGAAACAAGTTGATTTTAAATGAAAAAAAAGACAGTTTGCCTAAACTTTCACCTTCAAAAGACCGTACCAGAAAATCTCATGGTTGTGCTATCGGATTCTGTCAAATCACTCGGCACCTTACTTGATTCCAAGCTATCCTGGTGTGGACATATAGATCATGTACGTAATAAACTGAATAAGGCATTTTTGCAATGTTATAATTAAAATCCACTCTAGGCAAGGAAGGCTTAATTAGCATATATTATGCTATGGCGTATAACCACATTTCATTTAATATCATTGCATGGGGCAAAGCTTCTCAGTGTGAAAGAGTGTTTATCTGCCAAAAAAGAATTATTAGGCTTATCTTTGACCTAAAAATAAACGAAAGCTTTAGAAAAACGTATTCTCGCAACAGCCTCCATCTACATCCTAAAATGCCTAACCCTTACAAAAATAACTTAGCCCTCTTTAAAAAAAGGTCTGAATATCACAACTATCCAACGAGAGATGGCGATCTCTTATGTGTACCGAATCACCATACAAGCTTATTTAAACGATCATCTATATATAACTATATCACCCTATACAATGCGCTCCCAAAAAATATTCGTGATATTCAAAGCAAATTAAAATTTAAAATAAAACTAAAAGTATATCTATCGAATAAGGGCTATTACAACATATACGACTTTATTGAAGGTATATGATGTTATCTGTTCTACTTATTAGGTCACATATTATGTATGCACACGTACTTTGTCATATATTTATTATGTTAATTCTGTTTTATATATTAACTGACTAAGCTTTGATTACATCTTAGTATTCTTAGTTCAGAAAATTTGTTTAATAACTTTATATGAACTGTATTCTTTACCGTCGATTCATGTGTTTTTTGTTGATTTGTCACATATACCTACTTCATTTATCTCTGGTTTTTAGTTTAGTAATTTTATTGATAAATTTCATGAATTGTACTCTATACATACATTCATGTACACTTTGACTTGCCATATGTACTTTTTGAATCTTGAATGGTTATTAAAGTATTATTATTATTATAAAGGATTTATTGTCCAACAGAACCCTCCAGTTACAGGAGAATTTTACAAAATGGAAATATGCAAAGTGTACAATATAAAATACAGAAAGTATAAAATAATTATTTAGTTTAAGGGTAGCTTAATATTACGGTTATGGACTTAAATGTAGGTTATAATCTATTTCGGACACAGAGTTTTATGGTCTCGGAGTAATTATTTAAAGAAAGACTAAACAATAAACATGTCATAATGGTCACCAACAGAGTTATATATTTTCATCTTGAAATAAATAGGTGATTTAGCAAGGATGTTTGTTCTTTTAGATGGTAGTGCAAAAGTAAAGGTTTGACATGAGTCTAAACGTGAAATTCTAAAACAAATTTGCGATAGGACTTCTCCGGAGTGTATTGTACCTATTATTGATAAGCTTATAAATAAACATTAAATTTGAGATAATTCTTCTGTTTTCTAATAAATCCAAGTTAAACCGTGTTAACATTAAATAATTTGGATAACCTTGTTCGGGGTATTGGAGACCTATTCTAAAAGATAAATGTTTAAGAAATTCCCGTTGAACAGATTCTAATGATTATGAATATTTGTCATAAATAAGATTCCATATTGCTGAATTATATTCCAATTTCGAACGCACAAAACAAAAATATAATGTTTTTAATGCTAGCAAAATATTATAAATTTCTTATAATAAAACCGAGCGTTTTTAACGCAGATTTAGAAATTGAGTTAATGTGTCCTGTGAATTCGTAGTAACTTAACATGTACATCATTGATTATTTATTCACTATAATGCACCAATTATGTATGACATTTAATTGTACTTGTATCTTGCACAATCCTCTACGGTAGTAAATTCACTAAATTAGTTTAGATCATCTGTAAAGACAATTTTTTGCATTTCAATCTATCACATAAGTCATTAATGAATACCGAGAATAAGAGTGGACCCAAGTTTGAACCCTGAGATACGCCAGAGATTGCGACATATATTTGATTTAAAACCATTGTACTGAATATACTGTAACTAAAAGTGGTGGAGAATACTCCATGTCGAAACCACAAGAACGTCCATCAAAAACAGCCAAAAAATTCAAAGTCGGAGATTCGAGATTCCGACGGACCCAAAATATCCTTAATGCAGGCCGGCAGTAGTCGCTCGAAGGCGAGTCGATGGAAAAAAGGTATATTTGGGTTCAATAAAGTTAGTACGTTTATGCAAGCAGGAAAACCATTGAACTCATATAAATAGCTTCTTTAAGCATCCTGACAAAGATTTACAAGCAATTTGACAATTTCAGTCAATAGTTATAGTTCCCTCGACGCTGGATGAGTTACGATCTTACGGGATGTAACGGCTTACCAAGTGGTAGTGCTCTCTGATATTTGCCCTATATACATTAGTTAGATATTGAGTATTTATATTCTTTATATTTTATGAATTATTTCAATAAATGAAAATATATTTTGAATTCGATTTCTTATTGATCCACTAACTATAAGATTGACGACAGACTTGCGATTCTGTGGCGTGAGTCGAATAACTACTTCTACTTCAATTTATAGAGAGTTACTTAACCGATAAAGTTCAATACGTATCTTATCATGGATACAAATCTGTTAAATACCGAGCCACGTCAGGAGTACCCCAGGGATCAATACTTGGACCTCTCTTCTTTAATACTTTTATTAATGACATCAGTGACCACTTAGACGTTATTTCTTAATATATGCTGATGACGTTAAGATGTTGCATAGGATTAATGATTTGAATGACTGCGAAAAACTTCAAAACAATTTAACTAAGTTATCGGCTTGGTGCGATGAAAATGATTTTCATCTGAATGTTAGTAAGTGCAATGTTATGAGTTACACAACCAAGGAGTCTCCAACTACATATAATTATAATGTTAATGGCGACGTCCTAAACAGACCATCTACATTCAAAGACCTAGGTGTAACCTTTGATAACAAATATTTACTAACCATATTGATGCTGTAATTTTGCATGCATACAGAATGTTAGATTTCATCTTGCGTAACAGCCATGACTTTAACGATGTAAAGACCTCAAAGATGCTTTATTGTGCTTTCTCCCGATCCAAACTGGAGTATGCCTCACTTGTCTGCCAATCTGGGTATAACATTCATAACGATAAATTGGAAAACATTCAGCGTCGCTTCCTGAAATTTTTAAACTGGAAAACTGACGGTACATATCCACCAATTGGAGCTTCCCAAAATCAATTACTTGAAAAATTTAATATTACTAGTCTTTCCGAAAGGCGTGAGTCCTTTTCTTTGCGTTTTCTAGATAAACTTATGCACAATAAAATAGACTGTAGTGAAATATTAACTGAACTTCTATGTCCCACGGATTAATTCTCGTGATTCGCTTACTTTTTATTTATCCACTCCGAGATCTAACGTATTAAAGTTTTCTCCTCTGTATAATATTTGTACTAGTTATGAAACTCATTGCAGCGAATTGGACATATTTGCCTAGCAGCCAGAAATTTTGTCTACTGTCGTACAGTCTAACGAACTTTATAATCTCAACTTGTACTTCTTATTTAGGTTAGGTTAGGTTAAGTTAGTTTAGATTTCCATCCTGTAAATGGTTTTGTACTGTTAGATGATGTACGATTAAATAAATAAATAAATTAAAAAAACTGCCTTCTATGGTTTGTGTAACGATCCGAGTACTCATAGAATCTATCGACGGTCTTAATTATTAAGAAGTGTTTCTGAGAAAGTGCTAATTATAAGACATATTCAGTAGAAGTGCACCGCTCGAGATCAGATTACGACGGACAGAGCAGACTGTAGCAATCACAGTAAGTATAATTTGATATATTTTCGTCTTGGGGTGTCTGAAGGATAACTTGAATCCCCCTTGCGACTAGAGTTGATAGATATCGTAGCGACGACACGGCTCCGGCCTAATTAATATAAAATCCTTGTCGTGTCCATCAAACGCGCGATACTAGGTTCATCTACAGTTCAACCCCGAATTCGAGATGACAACTGAAATTTTCGGAATCAGCGTGATCGAGTCAGTCTAAAAACATTGGTTGGTAAAAAGTAATACGATTTTCTTCTAAACATTCTTTGAAGATATAAACCTAGACTAATGCTAAATATATACTAAGTTTTTGTGTCAACCTTTATTATAGGATCATATATTTAACGTAAATATTTGATATACTCAATTAACATTACAAGCGATAATAGATTTCCCGTTTACCTCAAAAAACCTCTAATAACAGAGCTTAAATGATTTATTTATATTTAGATACATACAAATCATTAGCAACTCCTACTCACTTTCATTGATGTACATTTACTTGTAATAGGTGGGCGTAATAAATTATTTATTTTCTGTAGGTGGCTCTAAATGGAATTAGTTGAATTCTTATAGTTAATTGATTAAACATTTACTCAATGAAAATCCGAGTCTTATGACTTGCGAAATATAGAAAATAATGCTGTCGGTTCTATATGAATAGAGTTTTGGGGTTATAGCGGAATATATTAATATTTCATGAATTAACTAGGTTATTACAAATAGCAGCATATATTTGCCTCGCACCGGATTTTACAACAATCCGATTATGGAGAAACTTGGAACTCACGGCAAAATTTCAAGCAATCAAATATTTAGAGCATGAAAAGACGAATACATTTCAATTCTGTTCATTGTCCTAGAGTTAATAGTTCAGTGGATATTAAAATTTAATAAGTTTAAAAGGACTCTAATTTTTTGTCAACATTGATGTCCTTTATCAGTTAGACGAGACAATTTGGAAGAAGTAGATGAAAGTTAAGTCGACTTAATTTCACCGCAAGAAGTACCATCAAGTAGGTGGAATATTGGGGCATTCTGCATAAAAAATCTATAAACATAACAAAACATTTACCGAAAATATAAATTTCGCAGTATATTATGAATTAAAAAAATATAAAAATACAATCTGCAGAAACAGGTTTAAAAAATAAAGCATAAGTAAATAAATTAAATTATTTTGAAACAGAAAAAATAACAAAATAAAATATGCTTCAACTTTTGACACAGAATCCTCCATTTATATGAGATTGCTGAAAGCTTCTGTGAGTTTGACTAGAGTTAACAGAAAGCTAAGCTATACTAATTGATTTTACTGACTTTATTAACTTAAATTTTTATTAACTTAATTTATTATCTCAGAACCTAATTTAAAAAAAATCGGTAAAGGTGCTTACACAGAACTTCCCTCTTTATTCATAGAAGACGGTCACTCTAAAAAATTATTAATTAAGAGATGACATATGTGAATTATAATCGCCATGTAGTTAGCCATATTATTACAGAGAAAACCTGATAACTTTTTTCTATTATCTAATGTATAGTGGTGGGATCTTCTTTTTTATTTTCAAAACATTTTTTTCTTGAAATAGGCTAAGAATATAATGAAACGTGGAAATTTTAGAATTGAAGAAAATATTTTTTAACATCATCTATTATTTTATTGTAGTGGTAAAATAATAAAAAATAAATATATTTCTTAAATTTTCAAAACAAATTTCTTTCTTGAAATATGTTTGGAATGTTTTGAAACGTGAAAATTTAAATTTTGAGCAAAAAAAAATTTTTTCCATCACCCACTTTTTAAAAAATGTTCACATTTTTTAAAAATTTTCGAAAAATTTTTTTTTGAAATATGTTTAGAATGTCATAAAACGTGGAAATTTTAAATTTGAGCAAAGCAATTTTTTCCATCATCCATTTCATACAAAATTTTCAAAATTTCCAAATTTTTTTCTTATTTAAATTTTTATTAAAACTTTTTTTTATAGGTTGAGAATGTCACGAAATGTGAAAATTTTAAATTTGAGCAAAAAAAAATATCCATCACCCATTTTATAAAATTTTTTTAGAATTTTCAAAATTTCAAAATTATTTTCTATTTCAAATTTTCAAAAAAATAATGTTTGAGATAGGTTTAGAATGTCATGAAACGTGGAAATTTAAAATTTGAACAAACATTTTTTTTTTTCATTATCTGTGTATTCCCTTTAGACGGTCTGTACATTTTCCAGTGAAAGTCTAACCATTTCTTCGGAGGTAGTGGCGTTAGCTGCCTACCAAATTTGACTGTCTTCCGTCAAGTAGTTTCTCAGTTAATGCACCAACAGACCGACAGACGGACAGACAGACAGACAGACAGACAGACAGACTGAAGGAGTCGAAAAACCTATATTTTCGTAATCTACATGATCTGAAACGTGAAAATCCGAGAAAATCTCGGAGGGTGATTTTTTCTCGAATACAATACTTCCCTTCGGTATGCGATGGAAGTAAAAATAGTTTCCTAAAAATCTCAAAAATGCAAAAATATTTCTCAGGTCAAAATAGTTAGGGGTCTGCTTGACACACAGGGCGTCGCAAATGTTCTCCTAGATCTCCTTCTTACTTTTTGAAGAGTACACTTTATATTTTGCTTTACCTCGGCAGCTCGATATACACGGTGTCTCAAAGATTCTCTCGGGGCCCACCCTTGCACTTCCACCATGAATAGCTATTACCTGTGGAACTGCTTCAGCGAGCTAGTATATGTGTTGGCAAGCAAACAACAAACAAAATGGATGCATTGATACGGAACGCTGAAGTGAGAACACAAGTTTCTGGGAAGAATGAAACCATATTTGGATGCAAGTGGACGGGAGGGAATGCACACTGCTAGATGCAGAAACAAAAGTCCCAGAAGAAGAATTTAAAAAAGCATGGAAACTTAAAAGCAGCATCTCGAAAACGCCTACACTCCCCATCGGATGATGACAGATGGAATCTTAAATGACGCATACAATTTTTAAAAAAGCATCTCACAAACACCTACACTCCCATCCAATGATGATAGATGGAAACTTAAAAGAAGCATGGGAACGTAAAAGAGGCACCACACAAACACCTACATTTCCCATCCTATATTCCTTCCCCATGCGTCATGTGGCTCTCGCTGCTGGTAACAAGCTTACCTCTCATCCAATTCGGCGTATGGGCGGTTCGCCGGGATATAAAGATATCCATATTGGATATCCCGGAAGTAGCAGCAATGCATACCATACTCTGGCCAATCAATCAAGCAATCAATCAAATGAAAAAGAAAATAAGAAGCGCTTTCAAGACAAATGTTGTACCCAACCTTTTATCCAATATCCAGTCTGAAGGGTTCCCTAGTAGCACCAATATTGCACCAATATATAATCCAAATAGGACCATATATTGGTCCTATATGGATTATATGTTGGTCCAATATGTTGTGCTACTAGGGGTAGATAATTGTTAAAAATATTCCAGTTTTAGGAACATTTCAACCGAATAATCGGTTTTACGCCATATTCTCGGAAAATTTGAGGTTAGGTTGAAATATACCTTACATAAAGGTTTTATATTTTTTTTATTAGCTGCAACTTTTGTGAAGGACATTCTCTGCTAGGAGGTAATGTTTCGCCGAAAATCGCAAAAAAACATTTTCAACCCCTAAACAGCACCCCCATTCCACAATTTCACATTATCTCGTGTTCAATTTTTGTTCTTTTCTCATTATAACCTTTTCTACTTAACTAAATTTTCCGCCTGGTCTTTGCCTGTAGCTAATTTATTTTTTTTTAGCTTTAGCACCAGCCTAATAGAGGATTGTACGTTGTAAGAAATAAAATTGCCTTTGAAATTTGTAACAAACATTTTTGAAGACCATTAGTTTTTGAGTTAATCACGAAGAATTGGCGTTGAAATTTGCCTTTCACAAAGGGATGAAATTTTAAAAAATCATATGTCGTTCAACTTTTGATCGACTCAGAGGGGGCTAGTATAAAATTCAAGATAATTTTATATGATTCAAGCTGTACTTTTTGACGAAAGTCCTTTTTGAGATATTCGTTATTTAACAGTTTTCTCAAAAATTTGCCCGGCAGCAAATTTTAGTCGATTTTACTTACATGCTTATGAAGCTCTGAAACATAGTTTTCAGACTGAACCGACATCCAAACCAATATTTAAATACATTCCACTAATTGCAACTTTTGAAATTATTTTTCTTTGTAATTAAACATCTTCATTTCGAACATATCACTTTTAAATTTATTATGACTAAGCTGATCTATAATATCTAACAAATTGTTATATAAAAACAACAACCTTCTAAATGTCTATTTTAGTATTTACTTAATCGTATCAAATAAAATATAACACTCACCGATAAAAACCACCTCCCAGTATCCAAATACTGCAGAAGGCTCACGTTAACTAGCATCGGTTCTATTTCAGCTTCCCTTTTCGAAATGACATGTTCATCCATTGGAATCCCCAGATCAACGGTGGGATGAGGTAAATCAGTGCTTAAATCTTTTTGAAAATCATTCGACAAATCTTTTTGGAAATCTATTTTTATATTGTGCGGCACGTAGAAAGGTCCCCTGGGCTCGGAATCTGCGAGGATTTTTCTTGTTCCCTCATATGAACTGGAGATGGAATCTAACACGTCGCTCTTGTGGGAATTCCGGTTTTCGTAAGAAAATTTGAATTGTGCTAGGGCTGGCAGGTCATCATCCTCGTCTTCTGAAATGTAACGATTATGTGTTAATTTAATTGTACTTCGCTTATGGGACTTTCATTACAACAGTTTACAGGGTGTCAGGGAAATAACAGTCGCAGCTAGCAGTTGAAAGTCGGCCTAAATAATGCTAAAACTTTAAATTTACTTTAAATTTAAATTTACTGTTACTTTCTCGCGATCTAAACTTGAGTATGCGTTATTTGTCTGGCAGTCCAGTTATAACACTCATAATGATAAATTGGAAAATTTAGTTGTGTACATAATATTTGTGACATTGTCATTAATTTATCAAAATATGTTGCAATAAAAGCCCCATATAAGTGATTTAGTTAAAGCTGGTGTTATTGCTAAAGCAGAAGATGGTTGGTCAATGAGACAAGTTGCAACGCGTTATAATATTAACAGTTCAGATTCAGTATTTAACATTTTTAATAACTTAAATTCCAGTTTTAAACATATACTTATCAGTCGCTATAAATTCATGCAGACATAAAGCATTCAATATTTGGTCAACGTCTTATGAAAATTATCAACTAGATAGCCCTACCGGCCAGTAAAAAGAACTTGTTAGCTATATTCTCGAATCTCGATGGTTTAAGGGCATTAACACTCCTAAAAAATTTATCACCACAATTTGCAGAATAAGGTTCGATCATGCTTGCTTTCCAAAACACCTAAACAAAATTGGTGTTCTTGAATCAGATATCTGTAGTGCATGGGTACTACGGGCGATCTGAACCATATTTTCTTTAATTGTCAGAATCACCAGATGGCTATCGATACAGTACATAGTTGACATCACAGTTCATCTGCCAACTAATCCTACCCATCATCTATTGTCCCTTAAAAATATACAAAACTACAACGTATTGGTTAATTTTATGAACACTATTAAATTGCTGCTTTAACGGCATTCCTTTTAATTTAGGGAAGCTTCGTATTCCTTAATTGTCTCTCCTATTTTGATATACCGGGTGGCCACGAGTCGATGTACGCCCTCAATATTTTGGTTGTTTTTATATTAAAAAATTTGGTTCTTGGTACACAGAAATTAGACAATAATAAGCTACTTTTAGTCTAACAGGAATGAAAATATCACTTCCGGTTGAACCGGAAGTGACATCAACTTTTTTTTCTTAAATGGAATGACTATATTTTTTTGATGGTTTCTCATTAAGCATAAATTTCTAAGTGCAACAGTTTTTTCGGATGTAAAAAATTACAAAAAATAAGTAAGATACGAACAATTTTTTAATTTTTTCAAAATGGCCGCGTCAGATGAATGCGATGTAAGAAAATTACTAAGTAGGCGATGGAAATTATTAGTAAGGTTGTAGACTTCTCTGTAAAGAAGAAAATAGTTGTTTGAATTACTGAAAGGTACCAGTATTTTTATTTTTTTTGCAAAAAAACGGAATTTCATTTTCATTTTCATTTCCGTAGAGGTCTTATGGAATTTTTTTTAATGGAACTGTGCTATCTCTTTTATTAATCAGAAATAATGATTCATAAACTATAATTTTTTCGCCGTTAATCATTTATTAACGATATACTTCGTAATAATAGAAGAATTTTTAAAAAGTAAGCGCCAACAAATCATTTTAATAAGGTACCTATTTACATTTAAATCCAAAATTGCAGATAGCCATAAAAATGACAAGACATTCGCAACATTTGAATTAGTCTTGACTTACTCACAAATTTTCTGAAGCAAGTGTACTAAAGTTGTTATAAACAAGAAAATTAATATAAAATGGCTGAAAATTATTCAAGAGATGAAAAAGTTGACATGATCATTATTTATGGAGAGACTCGACGTAATGCAACTAGAGCACAAAGTCTGTATGGACGGAGATATCCAGAAAGAAGACAACCTACAAGAAGCTATTTCGCCAGGTTGGAGCAACAATTTAGAACTGAATCTAACGTAGAAATTGAAGAAAGATTTCTTGTGGATGAAGAAAGACAAATTGAACATGAATTACCAGTTTCCAAAGAATCGGCCAGAAAATTTTTAAAGAAACACGGCTATCGTTCTTATAAATATCAATTGCATCAATTTTTGTATGAGAATGATTATCAACGAAGAATAACCTTTTGTAACTGGTTACAGTTACGCCAATTAAGAAATGAGAATTTTATCAAAAACATTTTGTTCACTGGTGAATCGAGATTTACAAACCTTGGGTTATTTAATCGAAACAACACTCGATATTGGGCAATTGATAATCCTCACATTATGAGACAGAGGCGGTTTCAGGAGCGGTTTGGCTTCAACGTTTGGTTAGTCGTACTGGGCGACCATATCATAGGTCCAATAATTGTTAACGAAACTCTAACTAGACCAAGATATCTAGAATTTCTCCAAAATATAATAGTTCCACAGATTAATCAAATTCCCAATACCAATATTGACGAGGTTTGCTTCCAACAAGACGGGGCTGGACCATACACTGCTATTATCGTTAGGGATTACTTAAATCAATTATTTCCAGATCGTTGTATTGGGACAGATGGTCCAGTCAGATGGCCTGCAAGGTCGGCTGACTTAACCACACTCGATTTTTTTATTTGGGCGCATTTGAAAAATAGAGGCTACATGACTGCTTCAACCACAAGGCAAGATCTGGAAGAAAGAGTTCGACACGAAATTGCACAAATAACACCTCAACAATTACAGAATGTTAGACGTGCAACTCTACTCGCGCTACTCTGTGTATTAATCATAACGGTGAACAGTTTGAACAATTTTTATAATGGTTTATTATAATTTAGGTTTTAAATAGTTTTGTTATTCTTGGTAATTTATTCATGGTTGTAATGTTATACCTATTAAAATTATTTGTGCTTACTTTTTAAAAATACTTCTATTATTACGAAGGATATCGTTAAGACATGATTAATGGCGAAAAAATTATAGTTTTTGAATCATTATTTCTGATTAATAAAAGAAATAGCACAGTTCCATTAAAAAAATTCCATAGGGCTCCTACGGAAATGAAAATGAAATTCCGTTTTCTTGAAAAAAAACTAAAAATACTGGTACCTATCAGTAATTGAAACAACCATTTTCTGCTTTACAGACAAGTCTACAACCTTACTAATAATTTCCATAGCCTACTTAGTGATTTTCTTACATCGCATTCATCTGACGCGGCCATTTTGAAAAAATTAAAAAATTGTTCGTATCTCACTTATTTTTTGGAATTTTTTACATCCGAAGAAACTGTTGCACTTAGAAATTTATACTTAATGAGAAATCATAAAAAAATATAGTTATTCCATTAAAGAAAGAAAAGTTGATGTCACTTCCGGTTCAACCGGAAGTGATATTTTCATTCCTGTTAGTCTAAAAGGAGCCTATTATTGTCTAATTTATTTCTACCAAACACCAAATTTTTAAATACAAAAACAACCAAAATATTGGGGGCGTACATTGACTCGTGGCCACCCGGTATACCCCTTTTCGTGGTCTACCTGTGTAATGTTATATCAAGAAATGTTCTGACAGACCCCTGGACGAGAAAAAAGTGTCCTTGTGAACTACCATTTTATGTATATTAATATGGTTGGGTTGTTGTGTTAGGTTAATTCAGGGAATGAACGAATAAATGAGGCAATAAATATGTAATATGCAACTGGCTAATGGAGAAATCTAATTTCAAAAAAAAAAAAATTGAAAAAAGTGGAGAATAAACAGCACGATTAGTAGACGTTCAGGATCACACCGCGCGCCAATATTCTTGACTAAAGATGACGGTCTCGGATGATTAGGGGTCGAGCTTGAGCTCTTTGCACCAATCATCGCTGTAGACGTGGACCGGCCTCGTAAGGGGTGAGCTTGCTTTTTCGCCTATCCCCCTTGCAAATGCGGACGGTACTGGTGATGTTAGCAAACCTCCCCTGGTCTTGGCTGTTGGACCCTGCCAGCTGGGTCGTTTCTTCTTGCGCTCTTCTGTCTTAGGCTTCTTTCTTCGCTGGCATGTATAGGCTCCCGGAGACGGCTGTTACCGAGCAGCGACGAAGGATATCAACTGAATAACAAGATTTGCAATAGGCAAGAGAACATGCGTTATACCCAGTTATTCAAGCTGATGAAGAAACTAATTTTCCCGGATCGAGTCGTACTGGTAGCCGGTGAGCAAGAGAATCGGCGCTGCGCTGCAAAGTATTGTAGGATAGCTACCGGACGTTCCTAGTAACCTGTGTAGCACAAGGCTAAACATTTGTAAATTAATGTTTTAGTACGAGTTAATTAGGAAAGTAATGACCTGCCAGGCATCCCGCGGTTGCGTCTTCATCCCCCAACTTTTTGAAAATTTAAAACCATAATGGCAGGCTATTTGAAGGGTTGCAAGTGTGTGACAGGCGATGGTAAAGTTGTCATGGGGCTAGCAAGTTTTAACATGCTTCTACAAGGCTGTAATTTTGAGGGAATATTCTGTAAACTATTTTAGGAATGTATATTAATGGGCAGGTGAATTTGGCTGTTGCAAGTGCACGCCAGCAGTGTTGCCGTTTGTGTTACAATTATAACAAAATGTTACAATTCGAAGGCAAAATGTTACAATTCGAAGGCAAAATATGTTATGACAATACCTCCTGTTCTTATATTTACCAAAGAATTTTATTTATGGCATTTTAGGTCACTTATTTTAACGTTTCTTTAAAGAATGTCTAATTTATTTTATTATTTTGACAGTCATTTATTTTTATTAACCTCTTATATGTACTCATTCTTGAATCAGATAGACCTGTATTACACTACTATATCGTTTAATTACGTGTGGCGTTACGGAATGTTACGCAAGTCTTGAAATTGTTACCAGAGCTACAACCTCAAGTGGCAACACTGCACGCCAGGCAAGTGTATAATTGCCGTGACGCTTGTCATTGATGGGAGTGCGAGCGCAACAGACTTATACACGTCACATAAGCAAAAACAACAGTTCTTATTTCCATGGTAATTTTTTACCAACATAATTTTTGATATCACGATATATTGTTAGTTATATTTTACTCAGTTCTGGTATGTTAATTAACTTTATCCAGTTTTCCTCCAAAAACCAGTTAACCTACCAAAAAGTGAGATAAAATATTGTCGTGTTTAATAATAAAATATCTCTGCCCCTGACCTACAATTTTTTAATAACCAAATGGATTTTAATTAAAAAAAGACAAGGCTGGAGCGAGACATTCCCCACCGACCGACCACTTAATGGTTAAATGGCATTTTAATCAACGTCATTTTCTAAATTTATCGTGATACCCTGTATAATTACTTGAAAATTACGACACAATGCGATTCTGTAGAGCTGAACAAGGGGAAAGAATCGACTATAGATCAAGGAAAAAGTATATTTCCGAAGGTAGGGAAAGAGACAATGTAGTAATCATCCCTCAGTCAGCGGTTTTTGGTGTTTAACCTTGCCTCTCCTGCGTCGTAAGGGTTAGGGTTAATGAAAAAGGAAATGATATCCACTCGAAACGGAATCATTCAACGGTGAATTGCAAATAGCTTTTCATTTTCATCCGCAGAAATTGTTTACTGATAATACGCAGTAGGTAATAATTAATATGAAAAATTAAATTAGCGTTTGGGGTATTAAATAGTGAAGAATTGCATATTGAAATGTATTTGTGAAGTGGGTTAACCCAACTCTACACTATCCACCACAACAGCCAGTGTGTTGCGATAAAGACTTCAAAAGAGATTCTTTGTCTAGATGAGTACGAAAGAAAGAACAATCTCATTTGTACTGTACATTTTTGGTAGTGCATAAAATTATCCAAAATAATGGTTATAATAAGAAAAACATTTTCAGGAAAATATTCATTTCTTGGAAGAATTATTATTAGTAAAAATTGCCATCAACTTAGCCATGAATAGAAACAATCATCCGTCAGTCATTCTCTTGTGGAAATTTGCCAGCACATTAAATTACATCCACGGAGACTTAAAAATTGTTTATTATTTATTGATAATGTGATAAAGTAATATCAAGAACATTTTCACACTGTAAAACGCATATTGGATAACTTTAGAATATTTTGCTCTGTAAAGGCAGGAATTCAAAGGAGTCAACCTATTATTGATTACGAAAATATAGAAATAACAATTCACCAGTCCGACCGAATCCGATTTTTTTATCTAGAGGCGACTGAAACTGTGAACATCTGCGAAGGTCTGCTTAAATGTTCCATACAAATTCTGAAAATATTCAGGCTCATTCTTTGGAGAAAAATAAGCATCTCTTGTCTCTTGGTGTTTTTTTTTCAAAGTGTTTCCTTCTCCCGGAAAACAATAACAAATAAAAATATTTATTTTTTGTAATTTATTTACGGTAAAAGAAAGCACTTCGAAGAAAAAGTTGGAGGGGCATAAGTTGATTATTCTTACCTAATGAATATGCCTGAATATTTTGGGATCTTTCTGAAGTAGAAAAAAAATAAAAATGTAGAGAAATTCTTGGTCGAAATTATTTTTTAAGGAAATTCTGAAGGCGTGATCTTTGAACAAAAATAAGCAACTATTGGCTCGTGGCGTTTTTCTCTAAAAGGCTTCTTTCACCCTAAACTAATTAATAAAATGAATTCTTTTTTTTCAGTTTTGATCTCTTTTGTAATGCAGCTCCCGTTGCTATTGGCAACGCACAGCGGTCTAAATTTTAAGAAATGACATGGTTTTCAGACGTTTGTAGAAAAAATAATTGCCAGTGTAGTTAAAGACAACATTCGTTTCTTTCTTAATTTGAATTTTAAATGTCTAATTAGTTTAGGGTGAAAGAAGCGTTTTAGAGAAAAACACCAAGAGACAAAAGTTGCTTATTTTTGTTCAAACAACACGCCTGCTGAATTTCTTAGACAAAAATAATTTTGACCAAGAATTTCCCTAGAGGAACGGACCAAAAAATTCTGAAAAAATTAAGGCACATTTCTTGGGTATATACAGGGTGTAATTAGTTTCATGTCATTAAAAAAACTGGTGGTAGAGAACGACAAGACAAACAAAACAAACCTTATATAACATGGGGTCTAAAGCTCATAGTTTTGGAGACAAAAAAAACAAAAATTTTGCAAATTTTCAATAATACTTTTGAGAACTGCTGGAATATTGAGGTAGGTTTAGATCGTCGCGCGTGTATTTGCCTATGATACTCAATATTTGTGTAGATAGCTATAAAATGTCGGCGGTCTTTAGCGGTGCGGTAAATAAGATGAAAGACGTCGACGTTTTCTGAGTGTTTAATAGATCTGATCTGAAGAAAACTATACTCTGACTCTCCCTTGTGCAATATTTTAGTTTCTGTGGATGTTTCATTATGTACACATGTCCAACCCGCCGTTCGTTGTTTTTGTTATTTTTGAATTTCGGGTCGCTGTGTATTTATAGTGAAGATTTATTTTATGGACTTTACCGTTCAAGTCGTTAAATTCTTGATTACGTAGAGACACGACTTACTCGTTCGTTCTTTTTGTATTCCGTTTTGGATTTTGGACTAAGTTTTTCTTTTATTTTTCTTTATTGACAACGTTAGTTGATAGTTTATTGTTTAGTGTTGAACGGAGTACGTATGTCCTTAATGCGACGTACCAAACTGTGTATTGATGCCCAGGGCCGGATATATTGGGGTGTCACCACCCCCCCCCCCCCCAAATTTGAAGCCAATTCGGCAAATCGTTTACCATTCGGCACTTTCAGCGTTCGGCACTTATATACATGAAATCATAGATAAACTAAAAACAATAGAAACTCAATGTCATAAATAATTATTACTTGTTGAGCAACCCCTATCTTGTATCTTGTATTTGACTTAAAATCATCCTCTAAACACACCACCTCGCAACAGCGAGGCCAAATCTGCTTGTTCTAGCCTCTGGCGTTGACCACGAGTATATGTGCATCTACAGTACCCTGTCATAATTGCTGGAAATGTACTAATATAATAAACAGGAGAACAGGACACTTCGATTCATCAAAAGTACAACACCGCGAGTTTCTGCGGAAATAAGTCGACACAATTGCAGTTTAGAACTTGTAGAGGCAGCAGTAAAGTTACTTCCAGATAACCATGTAGACTTAGAGGGCCTTCAGGCTGAATTAGAAATATTTAGCGACCAATGTCGAGAACCTACATCTCTAGATAAAATTGTTGAAAAGGCTTATGAATTAAAGATCATTGTACAATTGTGTTACAAATTATGTACTTTAATTCAAACGGTGCAACATTTTAGTTGCACGATGGGCCGCTTTAAAAGAAAGAAGTGTTAAAGTTGCTTAAAAAAATTAAGTTGTATTATAATATATCCGTTTTATTTATAATTAATTTGTGGCAATATTCATTTATTATGTTTGTTGTGTATGTTGCCACTGTAAAAATATGTAAAAATTTTGATGAAAAAACCTCTGCGCCAAAAGGATCAGACAGAGAGAGGTTGGTGTTTAATCATTCTAGCACAAAATGTCACACAAGTGAAAGTTTTGATAACGGAAAAAGAAATAGTTTCCGAAACGTTAACAGCCTTCGATTTAATTTACTTCTTTATCATTTAACAATTTTCTTTCAGTTTATATATTTTTAGGTGTGACTGGTGTGAGACATTTTGTGCTAAAAATATTAAGAACTATCCACTCCCTGTCTTTTGGCGCAGAGGTTTTTTTCATCAATGTTTTTACATATTTTCACAGTGGTAAAATACCCAACAAACATAAGGAATAACCAACCGTTTTGTATCTTTTATATTTTGCATTTTACTTTAAAATAAAGGTTTTTTCTTCAATCAGATTTACATTTTTTTGTATTCCAAAAATTAAATGACCTTCATATATAAATAAAACAGAGAACCAGATGAGAAGAAATCATTCGGCATTATAACAATTTCACACCCCCCCCCATAAAAATTGCTTAAAACCGCCCCTGTTGATGCAGATGCAGAGATTTTGAATTATTTAGGTAGGTAGTAAGCTCTTAACCCAGGACACTCATTTATGTTACAAACGTTAATAAATCACATTTAAATTTTCTAAATTATAAACATTAATCCAATATTTTGTTCCAAATTAAAAGACACACATGTAAAGAAATGCTCTGTTTAAACTTCTACGGCCCTTATTTGCTTGCAGTTGTGCAGGAAAAGATAACGAATTATTTACCTCTTTATAATTGTCTCAGTTCGGTTGAGGCGGTCCATCAAAGGCGGTCGATGATCCAAGGCCTTCGCACTTTTTTATGACAATTTAAAAGTTGCATGATTGGGAACTACAAGAATTGACCAAGAAAAGCAGTGGTTTTCAATTATTTTCTACATTATTATCAAAAAAATATTAAAAAAGTTGACCCAGGTCAGTTTTTTTCAAAGTGCCCCTAGAGGGTAAAGTCATAAAGGTTTTTTGTTTGTCTAGTCGGTCCCCATTACCAGTTTTTTTTTTAATGACATGAAACTGATTACACCCTGTATAAGCATCTCTTGTATCTTGGTGTTTTTTTTCCCAAAGTACTTCCTTCTCCTGGAAAAAAAAATTGCAAAAAATATAATTCGTAAATTTTGATTAATTAGTTTAGGGTGAAGGAAGCGTTTTAGAGCCAAAAATGGCTTATCTTTGTCAGTTTGCCAGTTTTCCGAATTTCTTGGACAAAAATAATTTCGGTCAAGACTTTCCCTAATTTTTTTAAATTTCTTCTGAAAAATCCCAAAAAATTCAGGCATATTCTTTAGACAAAAATAAACAATTTTTGCCTCTTCAACCTCTTGTTTAAAGTGTTTCCTTCTCTCGTAAAAAAATTATAAAAAAACGAATGTTTTTTTTGGTTATTTTTTCCGGGAGAAGGAAGCACTTTTAGGAAAAAAAACGCAAAGAGACAAAAGATGCTTATTTTTGCCCAAAAAGTGTGCATGAATTTTTTCAGAGTTCTTAGCCAACATTTAAGCGGTCCTCTGTTTTTTGCCTCTGTCTCTCGAAGAGGGCGTGGTCACGTGACCTGCCATCTACAGATGCCTACAGCATCTCCACCAAGCGGCGGCAACTACGGTGTCCGATCCAATTTTGTCGATGGGCTCCCGTACTATAATTTATCGTGAAAATCTGCTTGTAACTCGAAAAATTGGCAAGTTACAAGAAAGTTTCAAGAGACAAAAAATGATTAGAAGGTCTCATTGCATATGTCTGATTTTTTTCAAATTTTTAAATTACATATTTTTAAAGCGCTACAATTTCAAAGAAAAGTTCTTCATGTTTTTCCGGAAAAACTCGGTGAACACGCACTTTACAGAAAAGTGGCAAATAAAAAAAGTCTTGTATTTAGATGATACATCAACTTGATTTTTTTCAGATTTTCTTCTCAACTTTTACAATTCCCCTCCTCTACTTTTAGGGATTTTCGAGTGGCCATATCTCGAAAAAATATGCATTTTTCTAAAATATTCACAGGAGTAAAAACATCTTATTTTGGACCAAAGAGAGTAAATATATTGTTTCATTTTCATTTTGTTTTATTTTCATTTTGAAGTTATGGAACCCGTGATAAAAGGAACACCCCTTTTGTCACCTCTTCCGATAATTTCCTACTCTAATCTTTTTTCAACTTTTTTATAACGTCATTGCAAACACATTGCATAAGGTTTCATCAAAATCCATTCACTAGCACCCAAGTTACAGATTTTTGTCATTTTAGCTCTTCGTTGACTGGACTAAAGATTGTATACATATTTAAAATGATTCCTAATTTTACGTAACAAATAAGTATGCAAACGCCTTCCATGTAGCTCTTACCTTTCTTCTCATATAATAAAGGAGAAACGCGGCAAAATCTACTTTTTTCTTTGTTGATAATTTTAAACACAAAAGTAGGTATACAGATGTGTTTAGGTTTCACTTACCAAAACATAATAGCAATGGTAAATGTTTTTGCTATTACTAAGAGTTGATAAAATTTACAATTTCGTTAGTTTTCACCATTCTAAATAACTTATAAATAAGTATTTTATTACCCTTTTTATATGAAATATAGTTAGTAAACCGAAAACATTGATCAGTTTGCCATCTAACGGTAGTAATCTAAACTATAAATTTCTCATATGAATTGCATTGCACGGCATAATCCAAATTCATGCTCGTGTTGACATTTGAATTAATTCCTTTTATTACTTACATTTTATTTTGAATTTTTATAGTTGTACATATCAAAATAATTTTAAATATATACTTATGTTATCTGTGTACTTACATATAATATCTAGGAGGATAATTCTTAGTGACAGTGAACGCTTATTTACGATCACAAAAAAGGTAGTAGGCTGTAATGCGCTAAAAGTTCCTGGTCAAAACAAAAAATAATCAGTCTACCTACTCATGTGTGTGTTGTGCATTGGTTTTAGTGAATTTAAAAATGTTTCAGTACCTAATTGTGTGTTATTTATAATAAGTGTAATGATTGGAGAATAAGTGTAAAAAGCGGCTTCTGGCGACAAACTCTAACCTAACAAAATTGTTGCAGAAAAATAAGGTAGGTGTTTTGTAATTTTTTTGCTCAACTAGACGTGATATGTGTTTAATGTAAAATTGTAATCTTTGTGTTTTTAAAACCAAGTAGAAGTTAATAAACGTTCCAATTATTGAAAGTTGGATATATACATTTCAATGAGCACTACAAACGACAACGCCAGACACCAATCATTAATCAGGGTTGTTCGGAACTTTCCAAAGAGGAAGTGGATATATTTTATTCATCTTCCAGAGCAATGACCGGTATAGAAGCTCACTGAAATGTGCGACTTTTTACGTGAATTTCATTCGAACAGGATATCGTTAATAAATAATAGTAATAGTGGTGACATTAGTCATTGATCCTTGGATTCTCTTTAACTCGACACGTGTTGTTATTTTTGTGTCCAGTTAGTTACGTTTTAGTGTTTAAAACATTTTATTCCTTTCTGGGGTATCAACAGGAGTATATCTAAGTTTTGGACTTCCAAAGCCTATTGCGATTTTTTTATAAACAATTTAGTTTCTGGAACAGTATTTTTTTAGGTAAAAAGATGAATATCCCGATTCTAGACGTCCAATCGGGACAAATAAAAAACCATAATCTTCCAAATTAAAATTCCAACAAATCTGCGTTGGTTTTAGGTCATTTGAGTACGTAATAACATACAAAATTGAATAAACTGGCCAAAAAGCGTTTTTTTTTTGCATTTTAACGCCCAGGGACGTTAATTTTGGTGCCCAAATATTGAACCCTGTGGAAACAAATGAATTTGTTATCTAAAATGTGAATTACCCGTCATTTTATGGCACTACGACTAAAAGGTATCATTTTTTTTACAAAGTGTAGATCTCGATGCCAACTTTTCGTTGTCCACTTTTTGGCATTTATTTATAAACCAAACCGTTGACTGACATAACTGCTGCATATGATAAACTGAGGTACTGTCTTCTCATTGTAAGGGAGGGTTCTCCAGATTCACAGGATCTAATCTTGGATCTAATAAGGGTACGGTGCCTATATACGGAGTGTAGAGTCGTGCTGTCTGCACCCCAATAGACACTAGCAGTGACGTCACAGTATTGCCAGCTGTCAGTTGCCTGGGTGGTAAATTCAGAAATTTGACATTTGAGTTGAGGTCAATTTTTTATATAAAAGAAAGTAATAGGCATGGGAAGTCCAAAATTTTAGTGTAACGAAACTATGCATATCTCACGTACTTTTTCTTTTTAATGCCAAGAGTTTCAGCGGGGTGGGGGTTAACACTTTTCCCGAAGGGGTTGATACACCCTCTGCACCCCTTCTATGCTCTTCTGGACCTAGAACTGCGTCATAAAAGCTTCTAGCCTACAAACTCTTGAGAAGGATATAGTGAAAAGTGCCGACCTTAGAACCCTTTATCGATGTTTAAACGAAATAGATTGGAAAAAAAGGTTCAGTTAGGTAAATCGATTTCTTTTTATATGTGTTATAAAAATAATTCTTTGACATATTTAATCAGACTTAACTCATACGAAATAAATCAAAAGTACATTAAAACCCTCCTCTGCAAGAACTATAGGACACTGATCACTTGCATAAAATATAGGTGTCTATAGCAGCGAAAAATCTGATATTGCTAAGTTAACTGACATGAAAAATTCATGATATACAGAGGGTTATTAATCAATAGAAATATCAATTCTTATATATGTGCATAATAATTAAATAAAATAATATTCATTGCATCTCAGAAATAAATTATATATAAGTTTTTACATTATCGAAGAAGATAGTCGTTTGCTCCTGTCTTTTCCCCTGATATTTCCCAATCGTCAATGAGAGTGTGCCTTATTTACAACAGTTTGTGCTCTTCCCTCGTCACTGATGGCCAGAGCCCGGCGCAAAAGTAGTTATGCCAGAGACGGTCTTCACACACAGATAAATATAATGTTTTGTATGATTCACATAAGCAAATAAATACATTATTTATAGGAAACAAATACCTACTTTTCCGGTAAGAAATAAAAAGTATGGCATAAAACTCATAAAATAATAAATAAATAATTTATTATTGGTTTGGAGCGAGGTTTGGAGAAATTATTTATTTGGTGTTGTTGAGCAAGTATATATAAGAGATGTTTACTGAAACTGGTGGATAAAAAACACCAGACTTCGGCCGCACATTGTATATACCTGCAGCGTCGCACGTCGATCTGATTGTCTAATCGAAAACAAAAAACTCGCACTTTAAACGGCATACGCCGCTTCAACTTTTTATATCAGTTAAGGAAATGTAAACATCTTCCATATGTTTCTTCCAACTATATTAAACAATTTTCAATTAAAAATATAATTTTTGTCTGTGCACATAATATAAGGCACTATAAATTAAAAAAAATATAAGGAGAATTTTCGACACCATAAAGTCACCGCCACGCTTGTCACTCTCTTTCTGCTTTTTTACGACAGCAAATAGGATACAGTAAACAATAATAACAGTAAAATAAACAGCAGATTGCGTTTTATATTTTGCAGAAGACTTCAAACATACAGAAAGCATTTGAAATAAAAAATGTCCAACAATTATTATTAATTTATTACACAATGACCAATGCCATGTGAGATTGTTTCATATGCACATACGCATTATGGAGTCAACACTACCGACTTGTTAGTACATTTAATAGAAGAAAATGTGTCGTGATTTGTTATGGCGTCGAGTGGCTTTCCATTAAATGAAACAGTACTTTCGTAGATTAAAGATTTTCTGGAACTGCGGTTTAACGGTGTAGAACTTTTCTGTGCCAGCTGTGAAAAAACACTTTCGTGGACATGCAATTCGAACATTTTAAAACAAGTTTCATCT
This sequence comes from Stenurella melanura, assembly GCA_963583905.1. Classification (NCBI taxonomy): domain Eukaryota; kingdom Metazoa; phylum Arthropoda; class Insecta; order Coleoptera; family Cerambycidae; genus Stenurella; species Stenurella melanura. Next base: position 124,875,287 of record OY757314.1, read on the forward strand.
GAACGTCATAAAAACTAAAATATAGCATATTTACATGGATATTTCTCACGGATCCCTCTAGCTATACGCAACGTTCAACGTAAGCCGGAAACAGATCAGTATACAGTAATTGATGTAATAAACATTACAGGTATTTGATCTACGTCAATATATTTTTAGAGTCTCAGGGGATATTGCTAAGTGAAATACAAATTGGATACATAACAGGGTTAAGAAACAACCCCGGTTTTTCAACATTTTTGTGTGTGGCAAAGAAGTGGACTGTTCAATGCCGGACATAAATCTGCCATTTATAAGAAACTATACTTATTTTAAATATGCGCCGATTACATCGGTAGACGTTGAACGGTTGAACGATCCTTTTTCACAGCACAAGTGGGATATTCAGTGACAGGCGCCGAAGTTTTATTTCGGACGATTTAGGAGTGCAAATAATGTATTTTTATTATCCTAATAAGGTATAGTTACTAGGCATTTGTGCATCTAACAATAAGTGCATCAAAGTATGACTTATAACTGTTTCGAGGCCATTTACCTTTAAATATTACGGAATTCACTAGATATAATCATAACGTAAAATATTGTATTATTGCGCATGAAAATATTTATATAGTTCATATTGCGCAAAGCCGACTCTGGCTTTTAAGTCACAACTACCTCTGAGCCGGGGTCTGCTGATGGCTGCCGTTTCGTTTATAATTTGAGCATTTTATTAGCCGCTAGAGGCCGCTAGGAGTATAAATTCGAATATAGAATCAAGTTTAACGTTATTAAACGTACATATTGCCGTATTTATTATATTTTTAAAGCTTTATTCTGTTTATGTTTCCCATTGTCGGCGCAAAATCAATTTGCTCTTTATTTAAATTTACTCAAACTTCACCAAAGCATTTGTCAGACTTGATCATAGTATTCAATGTTCAAAATTTGAAGAATTTTGGTTCTCAATAAGTTTGCTATTTTTTAAATCATATCTAGATAATAGACACCACCATATTGATTACTGTGGACAACGATCAGCGGAATTTGTATATACCTCCGGTAGCACAAAGCTCTGCGTTAGCCCTATTAATATCTTCATTAATGACTTTATAGCGAAATTAAGCCTTTTTATGCAGATAGTATGAAGTTATATACAACAAAGTAAATGATGTAAGTAATTGTATGGCATTACAAACTACCCTTGAAACTACCCTTGTTAAAATCAATGAATGGTGTAATTTAAAAAAAATTGCACCGGAACATGCGGATGTAATGTTAGAATTTTTACTAATAAACACCAGTATATCGAATTTAATTACTGTATAGAAGATTCAGTGCTTACATGTCCTTCAACATTTCCTGATTTCGATGTAAAATTTGACGTCAAACTATAATTTAGTTGTAATGTAAATACCATGAGTAATGGAACTTTTAGAACACTGGACTTCTCGCGATTTTAACTGTACCTACTGTATCAATTTTTTGTTCAATCCAAATTGGAATAATAATCTTCACTTATTTAGTCACATCGCAATAACATACATATAATTACAATAACTAGGCACATAGAGACATAATTTAGAGGCATGTTTTAAAGATCTTAAGTCATAAGCAAGATGGTGTCTATCCTGTTACAGGTTTTCATTATTCTATTTTCCGACTGTCAGAATTACTGCCAGTTTTCGCTACTAGACAAAATGTGGCAGAACTTTAATAATCTTCAAGAGATCAGTCCACCATCTTCCATTTTAATGTAGCTGTGATAAAAATTTTAACATGATTAATGGAAAATTTTATTTTATCTGTTTACTTATTTGCCATTATCATGTTTCTACACTCCCTTGTTATATATTTGTGAGTACTTATTATTTCCTGACCTACGATTTGAATGATTTGTTGGGTGGTGTACTGTTAGATAAATAAATAAATATACGAACGTACAGTATTTCTATTGCCAATTTAAAAATTCAGTCTAAAGCGTTGTTAACAGGACAAAATATTATAAAGCCTGATGTAATTGAAACCCAGCCGAGAACGTGCTTGAATACTTCAAACGATATCCGTATACGAATATAGCTAACTAGATATATTATGCGCTTACCTATAACGCAAGTAGTAGATTGTTTACCTGGCCTGGCCCACCACGAATATTGCCGGTAGCATAGCCGTAGGTTAAATTATATTTATGTACTTTTACTGAATCGTTTATGGAGTTGTTTATTAAACCAACATTATTTATTATGAATACATAATGCATTATAAATAAATAATTTACATCGTGCATATTGCCTATTAATACAAAGTTGTAAAATAATGTTTACAATAATTAAAAAGCGATTATAAAAATTGTCGGTCGACGTTCATGGCATCACTCGTATTATCAACTATTTCTTTTTCGTATGCTTTTTAAATGTTTCTCAAACTGACTTTAGGTACACTATAACTCACAGTCAAGTGTTACTTGAAGGTACCTAATACACAAATGATAATATCAAGTTGTAATTAAAACGTCTTACCTTTGCTAGTGTCCCTCTTCCTCAACCTGTGGTCGACTCTTCCCCCTTTGACGAACTCTACAAAGTCGTATTGCGTCACGCTGGGTGCAACATTCCGCCGGCCGTAGACCGCGAAGTTCGCTCCCCATGGCAGTGTGAAATTAAGAAGGATAAACGCCGGTTGTTTATTTCGGAATTCAGAATTCCAGAACTGATATGGAGGGATGGTGGCCGTGTGCAAAGTGTCGAGTTCTCTCTGCTCCAGCAGCGGCAACGGCGGCCATTGGGTTTGCGGTTGGCTGCGCTGCTGCGGCGGCTGTAGCGAGCTGTGCTGGGTCGTGGCGCTCGAATGTTCCGCCGTGCTCGTCGGCAGCGACTCTGCGGGAAAGTTTTCGTCATTAGATGGGCGGTTAGATGGGGAAATTTATGGGTTCCGTACAAGGAACTGGATACATTCGCAAAAGCAGCAACTTCGAGTGAGGATTAAAACAGTATATTGGACCAGTCAAGATAGAAGTCGTTTCCACAAATATTAAAACAGCGGCCACTACACTCGAGCACTCTGCTTGGCGCCAGTTTCACTATTCAAGCAGGCATCATCTGGAGGTGATTAAAGTCAGTTTTGGATAATGCCAAATTGGTTGACGAAACGCACGTCGGGTGAATTATTCGTGTACTGGTCGTATTTTGATATTTGTGGGAACTATTTCTGCGTCAGTGTTACCATACCATAAAAAATTATTTAACCGATATTGAAATATTTATATGCCTGTGTTGGCATATACAGCTCTATTTAAATAAAATCTAACTATACCACTGGATTCAGAAACATCTCAAATGGGTAAATCCAAAATTTCGTGAAAAAATATTAAATAATGACAGATTTATGACAAAATTAATGTAGGTAATATTTTATAATAACTTTTACATGATTTTTTCTAAAAATCGAAGTAGCCCATGAAAAATAAACAATAGAAAGATAAATTAAGTGGATAATAAATATTGCCTTTTTATTGAGTAATGACAGATAATAATAGGGTGCCATGGAAAACAAATTTTAAAGTCAGACGTCAAATCTTTAAAATTCGCATATAGGTACTCAGAGTATATTGATTGAAATTATATAATTGATCAATAATATTATCAAGTATTAGTTTATTAGTTTGAAGTTAAAATTATGGATACTCTAAATGTAGTAGAAAAAAATGAACTGAATGTCTGATTTAGAGAAAATAATAACAGAACTTTGGGAGAGGTATGTGAGATATTTAATAAAGGCACCCGAGTAGGCCCAAGATCACTAAAAGTACTTTTTCTAAAATAAACAAAATTTTTAATGAGTATGGCGCTGTGACAAGGCATATTATAAGAACGGATAATGTGCAAAGAAGACCCGTACGAGCAGACCGTTTTAAATTATTTTAACAACAATCCAAATGCCAGTGTAAGAGTAGCTAGCTTAGATTTGAATTTACCTAGAGAAAATATTCGCCGGTGTCTTAAAAAGAATAAGGTAAAACCATTAAAACTCAAGTTATTACATACGTTGGAACCTGATGATGATGAAACACGGATGGAATTTTGCTTGTGGGCTCAAGGAGAGTATCTTAATAACAGAATTTTTTCGAAAACTACTTTAGTCAGCGATGAGGCAACTTTTACCACAGATGGGGTGGTATCGTCACAAAATTGTAGGTTTTGGGCTACAGAAAACCCAGAGTGGGTCATTAATTGTAAAAGACAATATTCCCAAAAAGTTAATGTTTGGTGTGAGCTACTCAATGAAGCAATCATTGGCCCTTTCTTTTTTTAAGGTAATATGAATAGCATGCAGATTTTACAGTTCCTAAGAAACGAATTTTGGAATATACTACATGAACTTTTAATACAAGAAAGAGTAAATCTACACTTTCAATTAGATGGCAGCTCTGTTAATAATGCCAGAGTGGTTACCAGATGGCTTAATGCTAACTTTCCTAATCGATGGATAGGTCGAGGTAACGTTAATTGGATGGTCACCCCGATTCCCGGACTTAACACCGATGGACTTCTTTTTATGGGGTTTAATAAAATCTAAAGTTTACAGGTCACGCCCGAGTAATAGAGAAGATTTGTGTGAAAGAATAAGACAAGCTTGTGCAGAAGTTATCCGGCAACAATTACAGAAAGTCGTAAGGAAGATTAAAAAACGATTCAACAAGTGCATCGAAATAAACGGCGGCCTTGTAGAGGCTAAAATTTAAGATCAATTGTATTATCGTGTTTCAGTTTTAGTATAATTTGTTAAGTATTTTGTTTATTAAATACCTAATTATTATTACTTTCAATTGTTCATACATGTTTTTAAGTCAAATATGATAAAGTTTGTTTAATAGACAATGTTTATTAAAAATATACACTTAATTTATGTTGCTATTGTTTATTTTTCATGGGCTACTTCGATTTTTAGAAAAAAATCATGTAAAAGTTATTATAAAATATTACCTACATTAATTTTGTCATAAATCTGTCACTATTTAATATTTCTTCACGAAATTTTGGATTTATCCATTTGAAATATTTCTGAATCCAGCGGTATAGTTAGATTTTATAAAAAAAATTCGTTAATCAAATTTGTCCATTTTTGACATTGAAAGAAAAATCATAGTAGGTCTTGAAAATTGAAACTTATCTCAAAATGTTTGTCATAAAGTAGAGCTTTCGATGGCCTATCTTTAAAAAAGCCCCGTTAAAACAGATAATAGACACATTTTTTACAGGGGTGTTTCCATTCAAAATGGGTCAATGTATATTATTGAAAAGATTTTAGGCAGCTATGAAGTAATATGTTGTGACACAAATCTTAAACTTTCTTTATTTACTGTGCTATAATATCAGAATCACTTAGAAATACTAAAATATTTTCCAATAATGTGATTTTATTGTCAATAAGCACGTATACTATCCTATATGTATCTCGATACGTAATGCATACAAAGTATTGTTATCTTCAGAGACAACGAAGTTTAAGCTAAACTAAAAAAAACATACCTCTTATGTCTAACAAAAATTATGTTCATTAGTTTTGGTAATTCATTTTATTTAATTCATCCACCAAGCTGAATGCAATTTACCTTTTTTTAATCCCAGCGAGAAGTTTTAGTTTGAAAAGTAAGGGTCTTTATGGAGATGAGAGGGCAATTATAGTACGTCATTGTCAGTAGTTAACGAGTTAACGAGGAACTCTTTACATTAACTAACTTCCTGTGATTTAACCAGGTAAAAGAAAGGAAAATAATGGAGGAGTCCTCGAAAATAGTAAAATTCAGAAAGTTTATAACTACTGTTCGTCTTATTTGTCTAGGAGCAATTATTTTTATAGAAATGGCCGTCAGGACAGCGCCGCTGTCCTAAACAAATACAGGATATCCGACCAGAGGGACTAGTGGCTTATGAATGTTTACTTTGTGAAAAATTGAAACTGTCATTGCTTATGAGATATAATTATCTTTTTTATTAGCAAAAGTAAGGGTAGTTCTCTAACTAGGGGACTAAATGTTTAAACAAGCAAACACTAAATTACTACTAATATAAATAATAAACTTCCCCAGATGTGGCTCTATGGTATCCCTTTATGTAATCTAAAATCCTACACTAAATTATTGGGTTATTATATAATAATTAATTAGCTTGAAGTATATTTTTGTCAGTCAATGAAAACTTGTCACATTTCCTTACGTTTCGGTTTACTTAACTAACGTCAAAGAAGAACTACAATATTTATAAAATACAAATATTTTCTAATGTGATTTTAAAACCTAAATATGCATTTCTTACAACTATTATCATTTAAAAATATTTCTATATTATTATACCAATTTATATTTATTTATATCTAAACAATTTGATATTTTGCTCAGCATATGGATATTCATATATGTGGCAAAAATAAAAGACATATTTCTGATACTTGTTGGAAATATCGTTAGTGATATGGTATAACTATTTCCTTTTATTGAAGTACTTGACGCTATAAAAGAATATATTTAGATATATGACTTAAAATATACATATATATTGTTTACCTTCCGTTGGCAGTTGAGTAGATTCGGAACCCATAGTGATTTGATCGTTAGTTACATCTTTTACATCTTGGACTAGTATACAATTCGATGAATCCATGTTCGGCTTCATGGAACTCACAGCTGAAAACAAAAGAAACTTATTACCAGCGCATTCGCCAAAATCTCAAATAGCCGGTCGATATAGAATGGGGTCCATACTAACTAATAAATTCATTATATCGTAATTTATAATTTATGATAAAATCCTAAAACACGTCAATATTTAATTTTAAAATGAAATTTTTTGAGTATTATTTTATGCCTCCCCCTTTAACCCCCTTGGAGTGACGCTACCCCTTTAAAATTTTTAAACGGAACGAGGCTGCGTGTGATAACCCATTTGAAAGGGTTTTAAATTCTCCAGCAATATAAAGTTTTTTCAATTTTGTATTTTTTTCATCAAGAACATTAAATTTGAAAATGTATCCTAAATAGTCGATTGAAATGTTACAAAATGTTGACCTTGCATTTTGGGTAGGACAAGACTTTTTTCTTTTGATGTTTAGGGGGCGTCAGTGTGAGTATAAAACTCGGTTTTCAGGGTTGATAGCCCCCCGCCCTCCATTTAGCCGCCCCCTTGAAAAAGGGCATGTAAACAGTTTCTCCGCGATATCTTGAGAACTGTAAGTCTCACAAACTATTTTTTATGACTTTTTGTAGATAATTAAATTGACTTCAATCTTGATTTAAATACTTTTTATCGTGAAATTGAAGCTGAAAAAGTTATAATTGAAAATAGTTTATACTGTCACGACCGCTGGTCTATGACTGTTATAATAAGGGGGTTACTTGGCCTGCGAGAGGTTTTCCTAGTGGGAAATTATCAGACACAAAATAAATTGTAAATAATATTTATTAATTAAACAATAAAAATGGTTGCAGTCAAACAACAAAGTCAGAAATAAAAATATAAAATAAACAGTAAATAATGTTTCCTTACCAAAGGCACATGTTGGGAGAGATGGTTCCCCAGATGGACTCCCAGAATGGACTCATGGACTGCCACTGCCCATTCATTCTGGGCTATTTATATGATTGATTAATGCTTGATCGACATATTCCCTACATACGTAAAGCGCTCGGAAACTAATGACTTGATGTTATTAATTAGTAACTGTAATCTGATACTCTACGTCCTTTAATATATTATGAATGCTGTAATACTTTATATTTTCTAGATTAGAAAATAAATGATATTGAATTTAGTTTATTTATTATGGATTTAAATTTGGAAATTCTTTAATTTAGATTTTCCGTTTTTGTATTTATTTATAGGGAATATACTAATCAGATATTTTGCCAAATTTGCATAGAAAAATAGTTATTAATTTTGATATGTGACAATGCTTTTTAAGAAAAATATCATTTAAGGGTTATAACTTTTTTTCTATTAATTTTATTGAAAATACACATCAGATATTTCTTGTACGTCATCTTGGTGCGAACAATTTTCTCTACTCATTTTTTGAATTTCTTTTCTTTGGAGAGGTCTTCGGACGTTACAAATGGATGAAGTGCGTTAAAAGGGCACTGGACAATTTCAGAAAAAATGTTTCGAACAAAAGTAAGTAGTCTATTCTTAGTCAAACAATCCGAATTTGCATTAAAAAAATAGGGGTTCCCATTTAAAGAAACGAATTTGATCTTGAATGACCTTAACCCTTCCACCCAAAGTCAAAGTGATATATACCTCCGATCTGCCCCCATCCAATTTTACAACTTTAGTTCGAAACATTTTTATTACTTATTACTCGAGATATTTGAAAGTTTCAGATTAGAAAAATCATTCCGTGATTTTTTTAACCTGAAACTTTCAAATATCTCGAGTAATAAGCACTCTATGAAAAATATTTCGAACCAAAATTATAGAATTGGATGGGGGTAGTTCGGCAGTATGTCACTTTGACTTTGGGTGCAAGGGTTAAGATCATTCAAGATTAGATTGGTTTCTTTACATAGGAACCCCTATTTCTTGTTGCAAATTCGGACTGTCTGGCAAAAATAGATTACTTTTCTTCGAAACATTTTTTCTGAATTTATCATTTAAAACAGATATTTGGACAAAAATTGCAAAAAGCAAAAGAGTTTGGAATCATCCCAGGAATGTTCTCAAATTTTTTCAAAATGGTCCAATGCCTTTTTGATGCACTTGATCCATTTGTAACGCCCTAACACCTCTCCAATGAAAAGAAATTTAAAAAATGAGCGGGGAAAATTGCTCGCACTAAAATGATATATAGGAAACATCTAATGTGTATTTTCAATAAAGTCAACAGAAAAGAAGTTATAACCCTTATATATTTTTTTAAATCTGGTCTATTTTTAATTATAGCTTTTTCAGCTTTAATTTAACGGTAAGAAGTATCTAGACTAGGATTAAAGAGAATTCAATGGGCTTGTTCCATGATATTCTTTTTATATGGTTTTTATACTTTTTCATATAGTACTCGATATTCTCATTATACAGTTAAAATTTCGTATTATTAACTTTTTCCGTTCTCGAGATATAAGGAGTTGAAATTAGTAATAGTTGCAAAAACCGAGCGCTCATTTGTGACGTCACTATACGCAAGTGACGTAAAAAAATGGCTTTCTGGGACCTTTCAAATTTAACCTGAAAAGTCGAAAAACATGGAATTTTTAAACGCTGGTAATTAAATAAATACGTCGAGTGGAAGTACGTTCTATGTGTCTACGGAAAGGAGAAGGTCGGCGATGAATTCTAATCGTAAATTGCAGGGTCGAAATCGAAAATTCGTTCCGGCAGAGGCGAGAGAAAATTGTAATTTTTTGACATTTCACCAAATTGTACTCCCCTACTGTCAAGTAGTAAGCAAAACAAACAATACTTCGAAAACACTTATAATTATAACCAATAAGGAGCATCAAGTCTATTGAGATCGCCGAGTCTATGCGTATAGTGACGTAGCGCCTGGCCACGCCTCATTTTCGCGAGATGGAAATTTGTAATAGTTTTTAAGATACTAAACGTGCGAATAAGATTCTGATTTTTTGCAGATCCATTAATTTATACTTGTACTTTCGATTTATGAAATAAAAAAAAAATGCTGAACAAGCCCATTCTCTACAAAAAAAGTCGTGGAAATTTTTTTGTGGGACTTGCGGTTCCCAAGATATCGCGGAAAAACGGTTTACACGCCCTTTTTCAAGATTGTGACCAATTAAAATGAAATTTTTTCTAGCATAATTTAATCTCCCCATTCAATCCCCTTGGAGTGACAGCTATCACTTTAAAATTTTTAAATAAATAATATTGCTGCCGATTGCTGCCGATTCCGGACATCCATGGAGGTTCGTTCCAACACGCAGCTTGGTCGTCAGTCGAACACGCCCAATGGACGGCCAAGCCGCGTGCCGGAACCTAATCTCGGATGTTTTATGTACCGCCGGATCGGCTGCATACGCCGGGTTGGACATTGGACATGCTTGTTGTCAGCAGGGAGAGCCGCATAACGTATGGGGTGGGAATACAGGATGGGAAGTGTAGGTGTTTGTGAAATGCTTCTTTTAAGTTTCCATGCTTCTTTTAGGTTTCCATCTATCGTCATCTCCTTATTTCTCTTCTTCTAAGTTCCCCGTTTCTTCTGTTTCTGAATCTGGCAATTTTTTTTTTCATTTTTTTTGTTTTTATTTATTAACCGTTCTACGGGTAAATATCCATTTACGGTGGAGTTACTACGTAACAATATTTTTTGTGCGTTATGAGAAAAAAGGTCCAAAGGAATAGCTTGTCCACTTGTCCACTTGTCCACCCTGTCGTTTCTTTGAAACGAAACAATCGGTTTCAATTTCCGCCTTCCAATTCCGGACAATTTTTCCATTTCATCACCTATGTATTATGTTTAGTACCTTTTCAATTTTAATCTCCATTTCTTATTTAAATTTTAATAAAGAGATATATAAATAAACCAATGCTAATGCTACAATAAACAAACAAAAAAAACTCAATTCATTCACATCTGGCTGACTGGCTGTTTATATTGCCCATGTTGCTCTCCATGCAACATACACTTGAAGAAGGGACGGGTCGCAGGTAGTATAAATTCTACGATCTTCCAGCTATAGTGCACTAATACAGACCCTGTTTCTGCTTACTTTTATTTTTAGGGACCATTAGCAAACGCGTTCCATTATTTTCAAGTATTATTATTAATTCGATGTGTGCTTTGCTCCTCCACCACTACACCTCATTTACACAAAACTTTTTAAATCAACCGCTGACTTAAATTTATCGAGTTTAATGGAGTTTTAACCGGTTCCTTTCGTGTTTTCCCCTGGAGCATTAACACACACCTGCGCTCTTGACCGCACCCCAACTAGAACTCCTAACGTGCCTTAGGATTTTACTCATAAGTTGTTAATTACGTAGATAATGAATTTATCCATTACTTATGGACCTCACTGTATAAATAATTTAGTAAATTATTATTTAGATAAAAATGTTTATGTAATTCCATCAGAGCTACATAGCTACAATGAAAGATTGACTAATTTGTTAATAACTTCTAAATGTCGTTTAACTAAATCAATTAAAAATTCATAAGCTTGTTGTGGATAGTAGGATTAACCACCTAAATTTGAATTCCTTTTACTAGTTGAATTTCCCACCAATTTTAATTTTCAATCAGATTTAAAATTTCCATCAATTTGAATTTACCGCCATTTTTAAATTCCTGCCGATAATGCAGATCACCTATTTTAATTCCTGCCGATAATGCAGATTCCCTACTTAACGATAATGACGTCACGCGTGACGTACTGTCTGGCTCAACCGCCGGATTACCTACTACATATAAAATTGTCTGAAGATATAAGAGAACAACATAAATAAGTGGACTTTTTATTGTTATGGTTCATTGTCACGCACAAGATGTACATGATCAGGCATGTCATAAATTAATTCTATCTAACTCCATAAAGTAGCAAAATAGTATAGAACCAAAAAACCATTAAAAAAAAAATCCGTTTTTACAAAATATATATTGAAAAAGTTGTCAAAAATGTGTAGCACCACGACTCACTTATCTGGGATTGTTGTTAGGACCACTTCTGTAAATAATTTTATATCCCCCATAAATGGTACGTAAGTCTTTTTTCGAAACTTGTTTAATTTTCGAGGTATTTAAGTGAAATTATAAATCTGTTAATAACTCTTTAATTTTTCTTTAATTTTTGTAATTCTTTTTCTTTTTGAAAACAAATAATTTCAAGCTGTCATTTGGGGTAAATCATTCTAGTATTAGGAACTTACCTCCCAAATATGAACCAAACCAAGCCGGGGCAGTTAAGCTTTGGTTATCCGGCTATGCTCTTTTGTGCCATTTCTGTGAAAGTCTGAAATGATATTGAGTGACCTGGCCAAAAAAATGCCACTTCCTGTTTTATCAAATTTCTTCCTTTCATTGTGAACTTACTGTATTATACTAATTTCCTTACCTGCAAAATAGGCCAGCATCGCAGAAAGAACCACAGCCAGCAGAATAAGTCCGATACTGAGACACTTCCAAGAACACCGGTGCTGACATCTCTTATCAATATGAAATCTGGACGGGGAATATGGCGAATAATGAGAAGTGGCGGACTGGGGAGGTGGTCGGAGAGGAAATACGGGCATTACGAGGTTTGACTGTTGCGGACCGGCAGACTGAAGTGTCCCAGTGCCAGTTGGGATGCCCTGGGATAGCTGGGTCTGCTGTAAACCTGGAGCCAGTCTGAAACAAAAGAAACGCTGTTATTGTTTTTGTAATATGGCACCGTCTGCAATGTTGGCTGGTACCTCCGAACAAAGAACTTATCTCTAGGTACATAATGTGTATTGTTTTTTTTGTTGTTGAGATGATCACAGTCTAAGGCACTTCGGTTGCAAACATCTCATAAGTTCCTGATTGGCTAGTCGATCTATTCACGGCTTTTATTTGAAAACCGTAACGTTTCGGACACGATCGGTTTGGTTCGAGTACCCTAATATCAATATTCTCGATTTAACTTGTCCGCCATTAATGCTAATAGGTGTTTCTAGTATTTAACAGTTTTGTGCTGGCAAAGTGTTGCTTTGCACATTTCATTAACAAACTATATATTACAAAATGGTGAGGTGTTGTGCCGTTTGCAAAAATGCAGTATAAAATTGTTATTCAATCATTTCATAAGTAGTGTAACGAAGCATATTTTATTTTATAAAACCGCATATGTATTATATACTATTTCTAAGTACAGAAAGCAAATAGTTTGAATTTAAGCATTATCCGGTTGGAGAGAGAGCTCCACTAGATGGCGCTAGTTCTCCAACACCAATTAATTATGTTCCATCTGTATCGAATATTCAACCGAGCCAACGATATAGTAAGGGAATCTGGAGCCAGGAGGAAATTCGAAATTAAACCGATACCGATCCGCCGATTCAAGGAAGCCACCGGTAAGGAGTTGTGTGTCTGGTACGCCACGGATGCTCGAGTAAGTATAGGAATATCCAGGACAGAAAAAGGTTCTGAGGTTTCTGGCTGGCCTAGTCCCTTCAGCTGGTCAGATACCAACGGCTTTTGGATATCCTGGATATTATCTATCCTTACTGCCCGGAGCGTATGTACGCAGGGTGGAGGTATCCTGGGTAGACTCGGGTGTGGTTTGCTGGCCTAGTCCCTTCAGCTGGTTGACCACACGGGCTCGCTGATACCCCGCATCTCCTCCACTCTCGTGTCCGTAAACCCTGGAGGTTGGTCTATCCCTGCGGGTGGATTAACCAAGAGGGAACCGTGAGCCGAGTGTTTCTGTTTGTAGACCGTCGAAGGGGATATCTTGAGTGATTCACTGGCCTAGTCCCTTCAGCTGGTTAATCACCTAAGATATTTCTTTCTAACTCACTGTTGAGTACGCATGCCTGGTTCTGAGGTGTTTTGGGTAGATAGGGTGACTTGCTAGCCTAGTCCCTTCAGCCGGTTTGTCACATAAGCCCTCGGCTACCCAAAATATCCCCCGTACTGGAGCGAGTACATCCTAGAGGGCAATTTATGCCTAGGTATAAATTGGCTGACAGGGAACAGTGAGCAGGAGTGGGTGATTTATCTACGTATTGCATGTAGATTTGGTAATTGCTTCCTCCCCGCTTGGTAATCACCGCCGATAATAATAACCGTGCTTGTTGTAGTAATCTAACCATAGTAACCTTCCCCCTCGCTTACGCCGTCTAAATATTGTTTTGTTTGCTTGATTGCAAATACGTTAGGGTAGTAGAATTGTAGATATTAGGATTTTGATTATAATGAATATGTATATTATTTAAACTGTGCCTTTTACTGTGTGTGTGTGAAGTCTGACATCCCTAGACCCCTGGACATACCGTGTCTCCTCTGACGCTATCCCAGCCCTACCGAAACAGGCTGTGTTAAGAGGCTAGTGTGAGTCCTTTACCTCACGAAAAACAATTGTAAAGGTGGCGCCCGAGCTTACCGTCACCGCCGACTGAAGGCTCGAGTGTTAAAGTGACGATTCACTACTCGAGAGTGTGAATAAAACGTCACAGTAGAAGTTTATAGTCATGACATGAAGGGGTTTTGTAAAAAGACGAATAACATGAAAATTTCAATACAGTTCGACATACAATCCCCTTGAATTAAACTTGTAAAATGAGATGAGACATTCACCTATAGATTGATGTATTTTAATAAAAACGTACCTGTATATTTTCTTAAATAAACTCCACTTAATGGAATTACACTAAAATGTGTTTCACATACATACCGGGTGCCCCATTATATTTTGACTCTTTTTTTTAACCTATATAACTTTTGAACTGGTTGAGATAATGAAATGCGGTTTTCGCCAATAAGTTTTTTTCTGAGAATTCATCTTTTTTTTTGCTCACTTCTGGTATAACCTAGAAATGATATAGTGTACTTTCCTGGATAAGGCAACTTTGTTATTTCAAATGGAACACTCTGTATATTTTTTCACAGGTGGAAAGTCCATTGGTTCCCCTTACCGAAAACTCCATTCTAAATTAAACTGAGTGATGGTTGCATAATGTTTTAAAATGGATACTGCGTTTTATCGAAATGCTACCAAAAAAAATAATGAATAAAGTAGACTGTGAAAATAAAAGACATAATCACTTGTAAACGTCAAACTAGTTAAAAGAAAATTGCATGTTACTCCAATTGCTAATATTGAAAACGTATAACAAAGTGTAACTGGATATTTGTTAAACAAATAAGAAATAAACACAATAATAAAGTCTATTAAAGTCTGCGGCATCCCCCACACTATTATAGCATAACTTATGATTACAAAATAAAAACTTTAATCGAGGGTGTCTCAGGGTTGCGGGCAAATTAAGCCTGACACCCCACTACAATCTCATTGCATACCGTAAAACATATATTTTGACGTCAGTTTTATTCATGTATTCGATGACACAAAAAATCGTAACCGAAAGTGACGTCAGAGTTCCATGAAGCGGGCAAAATTTACAAAAATGAAAAGTGGCTCCCTGTATGTCTGTGGTAGTACTTACTCACTCACATGAAGATTTTCATGTATCTTATTCATAGGAAATCTCTATGACAATGCAAAGTAAGCTGATCTTAACGTATCTGTGACACAGTAGGTACCCGAGAGGTTACGAATAACGAAAACTCTGCTACTCAATACTCGCCAAATGTTGTAGATATTACGTCAGTAGAAACATCTAAATTGCGTAACGTGGACATCATATCTTGAGATTTAGTTTCATCACAAATTAGATTATTAGAGGCAAACCATAGTTCAACTTTTGACTGAATTTCGCCATTTTCCACTTCAACGTTAATTGTATTATCTGTTCTAATGGAGATTGTAGTATCATCTACGTACAGAATATATGTGAGTTTTTTTGCTAAGGGCATATCGTTAATGTAAATTAAAAACAGGAAGGGTTCTAATATGGAGCCCTGAGGCGCACTTGCCTTCAATGTCTTTAAATTTAACAATCTGACTACAATAATATAAATAAGATTTGAATATTTTAATACTATTAACATTAATTTTATATTTTAGTAATTTTTCAATTAGAATATCATGTGATATACAGTCAAAAGCCTTACTAAGGTCTCAGAAAGTTGCATCATTGAATTCACGATTTTGATATGCGTCGAGGACAGCATTGACAAAGGCCGGTATTGCGCTAGTAGTGCTGCGATTTTTTAGTAAGCCATGTTGGCATTCAAGAAAGAGACTATTTGATTCAAAATACATAATTAATCTATTGTACAACCATTTTTGAAAAAAACCGGAAGAATTGATATTGGCCGATAGTTCAAAAAGTCATCCATATTACCACCCTTAAAACTATTGCTACTCTTAATGTGTTTGGGAATGTACCCTCCAAGAGACATTCGTTTATCAATTTTTTAAAAGGATGTATTATGAGATTTTTCTACTTGGTAAATTATCACAGTTAAAGTTTAATATGGGTCTATATTTTCGCTTGGGAGTACAGTGTGCTCTTCTCAGATTTTATGAGCTGCAGTGACAAAGTATTTATTAAATTCATCAGGTTATATGTCAATATTACTTTTATTTTGTGTTATTTTATTTCTCTTCTTATTTATAATATCCCACATACATCTGTTAAGGGTACTGGCATTTTTTGTCAAACTTGTCATTCGCTTCTTAATGTACTTCTTTTTTCAAGTTTATGACGCATGTGTTAAACATTTTTTGTGTCTTATTTTCAGGACATGGATTTTGTTTATACATTGAATAAACAAATTTTAATTGTTCACGCATATTTTTTGGTCGTTAATCCAGGGCGGTCCATTTGCATTATGTCTATTAGTGTATTTTTTCTCCGGATATGTTGCGTTATAGTATTCTAATACTCTATTAAAAATATCTGAAATTTTGAAGTAACATCTAGTCCCTTTTCATCAACAAAAGTCCAGTCGATGTTTTCAATTAGGTTATAAAATGTAAATTTGTCCTTTTCAGTAACCGGCCTATATATTATATTTGTATAGTTTCCTGCACCCAGTTTTTAGTGGGGTATATTGATAATAACACCATTATGGTCTGAGAAACTACAATCTGTAGTGGAAATGTTTATTTCCATGTTAAAATTGATGAACACATTATTATCAATGCAGTTATTATTTCTGGCATTGTCTTTTACCTGTTTTGAAATCCAAATGTCTTCAACAAGTTACATAAATGAGCACAGTTGCCTGATTTTTCGTCTGAATTTATGTCAAACAGTACGTTGTAATCGTCTACGATTATTGTTTGGTTTTTATTATTAGAACAAACTTTGGACGAACAACTTTATATTTTTATAACACTTCGTACAATATATATAATTTAAAAAAACGATTCCTTGGTGTCAAAGAGGTGGTTTCCTCTACTGTGATCAATAATTCTGAGACTCAGTGATGTGGCAGAATACGAGGAAATAAAGTAAGGGACAATAACAATTTCCAGTTAGATGCGTTAGGGAAACAGCAGAAGGTCAGCTTGAAATATCGAATAAATTTGCATTAAATTTAGGGATTCTCTATCTAAAATATATTAATATGCTGAGCATGTGCGAATAAGAATCATTACTGCGATTATAACTGGATAAGGGAGTCAGTAGTTGAACGATAACGGTTCATTGGTCACCAAATAGACGGTTAACATTTTTTTTACTAGGCATACAAAAGTTATAACAATAATAATAATAATAAGAATAATAACAAACGACTTAATTGAGAAATTTCACAATATGGAGCTAAGTTTAGATAGCATTATTTATTCTTACACTTAGCCCTTAAATGCCAAGGTGTTTCCTCTTGCACTTAAGGAGTTTATCACCTGTATTATTATTATTATTATTATTATTAAAAAAATCCGTCGTGGTTTTCATAAAACATAGTAAGTATCTGTATCTGATTTCAGGTTGATACCGCCCATAGCATAAGTTCATTATTGAACAAACAAAAAGGGCATTATGTCAAAAGATACAACAAAGGCACTTCCGAAACTATTTCATGTTTCCATAGTTTCACATATTCCTAACTTGGATAAACATCTGAAAAAGGTCTCTCGAATTGTATATATTAGTGCGGCTGTGAAGGTTTACCCTGATCTACACAGAAACTATTATGCTATGCTAATATGAGTTGAATATAAAAGCAATTTATATCATTGATGGATTCCGTGTGGGTGCATAGCGACGTCGCATACGATTCAACCCCGAAACAATTCGACCATGAAATTGTGTTCAAAAGTACCATGTATACCGATTTACCATTTCATGCACTTGGCATTCAATGGAGTATGCTAACCAATCACTAACTTCATGAATATTTGGAATGTATAATTATTTCATTAAAACCACAATAATTTTGTCATTAATAATTTCCCATGCACGTTGACCGCAAATGTTGGACCCTCCGGATTAATCAAATGCTTTATTACCTCAGTAGGGACGTTATAAAAGTTACGTTATTTTTTTCATTTGGAATTGATAAATAGCTATTTATGATAAGTATTAAAAGCGTTATTTTGTTTTTCAACAATTGAAATAAAATCAACGTTAACATGCATATAATACACTACTTTTTACAACCACTACTAAACTATTAAAAGTATACCAATGTAGCATTTGAAAAAGCTAGATTAATAATTTTATGTTTGAATACAGCAAATTAACCCTGATTAATTCATTTCTTTGAGTGGAGAGGTATGCAACCACGCGTACTTCAAAGGGGCATAGCAGGTCACATATCTGCAAGTTTTAACATCCAGAAAGTAAACATGTTTTCTTTACGTATAATTTTGAGTTAGAGGTGTTACTCACATATTCTTGTAGTAGAGATATTACATAATTGTGTAATTCAGTCTTTTGTTTGCAAAGTCCTTTGTTGGCGCATTTTCATTGGCTAGAGAAGGTGTTCTCTAGATGCTCAAGTTGGCAACGCTGAGAACTGTTAAAGAGATTTTCGGCTGGGAGGCGTTTTTCGACAGCCACGAGAGTGAACGGCGGCGGTCCCGATTTTGTGTTGAAGAATTTGGGTTTTACGTCGTTTACACTGAAAAGGGATTTGATTTGATGTACCCAGTGTTTCTTTACCGTCCTGCCGAAGCATTTTGTAAATTCCAGGAAGGAATTCTGTTGGTTGTCGTAATTTTATCGCCACGTGTTTCGTGAGGTTATGTAATACTCTCTATATGAGGTGAGCTGTTATTTTGTTTAGTTTGGAGTTTTATTTAGTTCTTATTTATTGTAATTATTAGAGTGTTTTGGAGGGACTGGCCATTTGAAAATTAGTTATATTTTGGAGAGGCTTATATTTGGGATAAGCAGATGTTTGGTGCTGTCATTTTGGTTGGTTTGGGTCCTAGTATTTAGAGGAGTAGTAGGAAGAAGTCTATTACTCAGATATTTGGTTTTATGTGGGTCCTGCTGACATTTAGAGAAGTTTTGGTTGGAGAGTTGTTCGCAGCAATCCAGGAGATTTATGCATAAATTTTAGAGCAGCACGGAGTCGTAGTCGTAAGCAACGTCTAGAACATCTTAAGAAGTGGTGATAGGTCACGCTGCAGTCATCACAGAAAATGCCAAGGCTCTAAACAGGTTTTTTACCTTAATTTTGGTTATATTATTTTCAAATGAAACAATTATAGATTTATTCAGTGATTTTTTAGTTTAAACATATAAGTTAATTACACCACAATCTTGCAACTATAAGTTGAGCTCTAAATTTATTTATAAAGTAATGAAATATTTAAAATTTTTACTGTAAAGTATGGTACCATGTGATACTAATTTACCTTCTACTATGTCACATGTGAAATGTTTTCAATATAATATATTTATTTTAGAATACTCATTACCATCTAAGTGTAAGTAGCGACTATTACAGTTGTCAGCGCAAATAATCTCGTTTATTACCTAATACTTTTTCTTCAATACGTGTGAGCCACGATTAGGTAAAGTCTGAAGTTTTTAATTTATTATTTTTTATTGTGTACATCTTACGTGTGTTGTAATAAATGTCTAATGTCTACATGTTCTTATTATTTACACTAATGCACCTGATATTTGCTTAAATTTTGAGGTTTCACAGAGTAAAGTACAAGTTTTGATATTGTCTATATATTTTGAGAATTCCATCGCATGATTGCTAGTAACTTAATTTTGTTCCTGGCTGACAAGATTATTTAAATTATTACGTAACATACAGCATAGGGACGTGGGTTAGGAGTGTGTGGACACTCAAAGGGCGCCACCCTTTGAGTGTCCACACGGCCCTATGCTCTCCAACAAAAAACTGGCTGCCGTTCGCACCGGTATAACACATTTTAATATTTAGATATTAAGAATGTTACACTAATTAATAAAGGTGCTACGCAAATCCTGAAAAAGAAATATTTCAAATTTTGATGTTTACAGATAATTACTTTATGAAATGATACTCACAGTCCAAGCATACAAAAATAGTTTAATTGTTTATATGGTTTGTTTAATAACTATTTGTGCAAATTGAAGTTTTTGATCGAGGCGATAACCGAAGTCAGAAATACTCTATATATGATAAAAACACTTTTCCCACTTGTTACACACATAATTTTGTCTACTAGTATTTCGTAAAATCATTAAACTGAGAAAATTTAATTTTAAATTTTTATACCTATACTGTGAATTTATTTTTCTATTCGTTTTCAACATTTAATACTTCATCAAATAGTTTTAAACCATCTTACTAAAATTCAATCTAGTATACATTTACAATATTTATTGCAACATCAGTCACGTCATTATATTTGACGTAGCAAAATATTTTCCTTGAAATCCCAAGAAACCAATAAAAAATGTTTATTTTTAAATGTTATAGTTTGGGGGAGGAAAGGAGCTGGATTGGTAAGATCAATTTTTTTAAACATATTCAGCAGAAAGAATAACTACTAAAAGAAAAACTATGTGTAAAAATAATAATGAAATCTTTACAATCTTTCGATAACCTAAATTCTGGTTATGCTAGCAAATTAAAATCCTAAAATGAATTTGTCTAATTTCTTATTTGAAAATTTTCATTATAACACTAGCGCCCACCCAGTCCCCTACGGCCACGCAGATTAAACCAGTATCTAGACAACCCCCTACGGTCATCAACATTAAGTTAAAAATGAGAACAGAGGCCTAAAATGAATTTATTTACCTACCTTGTCTTAAACAATTTCCATGGATTACATTTTCATGAAATCTATCATTCTGTTTCTTGGAAATGATTAGCATTTGAAACGTTTTTCGCCTTTGTTCTGGAGCTTATTAGAAAGACACAAAGCCATTCATAAAGATGTTTCATGCAAAACCAAGACAATTTCTATAAATAAGTATGAAATAATTATATTTGACTGATAAAAAGAACACGTCTTCACCTACCTATTAGCTAACTAGTATTGGAGCCTATATACTCCACGTATGTTTAAAATTGAATTATTATTATTTGTTTGCTTACTTATAATTGTATTGAAACATATTCTCTACAGGATTTTGCAAACAGCAGAAAAAATAACTATCCATGAGAACTAAAAAAATAATTGTGCGACACACTGTAAGAACTCTATAATATACAATTTGCGGTATTTACTCGAGTTACTTACAATATAGTTTTAGTTTTGCTTTACAATTAAGTTGTGCCTATTCGGCAAAATAATGTAAGTTTCTATTTATGAATTGGTTTTAAATGATGCATATCTAAGTTAAAATAAAAATAATTTTTCTACTTCCTCTGACCGATTTTGTCCCTTATCACTTCGTGCACTCTTACAGTAATCCGACTATGTTGCTATGTTTTATCTACACTTCACATATTCGAAACTTACAAAAAACCACCGTTACTAGAAATCACAAGACGAAAATAGGTTAAAACTTCTCCCTAGCCATTTTACGACTCTTGTTACAATAAAACAAAATCTAAAAATAAAATAATATTTGAGACGCTCCACAAAGGGCCATTTCAATAATTTGTACGACCCCAGTGTGTTTGCGAAATACGAAATGAAAAATAATAGCTGAAAATGTAGTAAACAGTAATATGTAAATCTTATGACTTTTAGAAACTTTCATTGCAAGCATAAATTTTTGTTTGCGCAAAACGTTAGCTTGTATATAGGTAGGAATACGTTGAAAGCTCTTACTACGGTCTAGATCAAGATAATATCTTTAAATTCAACTTGTTTTATTGCTGGGGAGCACTAAGTTTTAGTTGGTCTTCTATTAAACCGAGTGAACATAAAATTAAATGTGGATTCTTTACAACATCTATAACACTTAAAACGTTAGATTTATCCTTAGATATACACAAAGGAAAATACAACACTGTACACAATTGCTATAATTGCTTTATTTTTATTGGTCTGATGCGGTGACCCTCTTAAATTGAATGAAATTACCTCTAGATAATTGAATTTAATAAAGTGGTCATTAAATAATGTCTATGCTCTCAATGCGGATAAATCGCCCATGTATGAAATAGCATCATAATGATAATAACAAATATGCACTTTGTCCGATGGAAAATGTAATATCTTCCTGAAAATTTGTTTTGTCTAAATTTATCGACAAGATTAGTATATTTTAAAACTCAAACAATATGTGAAAACTGTAAAAGCCATACATGTAATAGAATATGCAGTTTCTTTAGAGAAATATGAGATAGAATCAGACATAGACATAAATGTTTCCACAGCGTAAATGATATAATTAAAATTAAGGTCGCTATATCCAAGACAAATAAAGATTCGATAGAGAAATAGTTTTTCTAAATTCACGTGTTGTGAAGAAACTACAAGACTACCTAAGTAGAATTTTAAAGTTAATTATTTTTAGTTGCAAATAGTTGGTGTAAGCCATTATTTAAAGGATTTGGCAAGAAAAGGCAGAAAAAGTAATGTGTGAAAAATAAAAAGAAAAGCTATCTATAAAAATATTAATACTAATATCCATATATATAGACCCTTATAGTCCCTTACGACTATGAAGAGTAAGCTTAAATTTAATAAAATCTACTTAAATGTCATAATTAGGTTTTATATTTCTGTGACAACCTACATCATGCCCTAAACTGAATTTATTTACAAACGTTGTCTCGAAAAAAAAATTATGGAGGTTGAGAGTTGACTAACGCCGAGGGTTGACATGTTATAGGACGCTCCCGAAGTAAACGCAAAAAGAATCGGTTATAACTAGATAAAATTTAAGTCATCGGTTAGGTGAAAAAATTTTACGTAAAGAGAAGTGTCATAATAAAAGAACGACGTAGTGGGATCGCATCCAGTTATTGCACGCTTGAAGAGTTATAGAATGTTGTTTTGACCTTTAAATTTTCAATTTGGAACACGCATTCTATGCATAGGCTACTTGGTATGGAGCATGCGCTTTGATCGGAAACTGTATAGCTCGTTTTTTTAAACCCGTTCATTGCATGTAAAAAATGAATCGAAAATTTTACCATTTTTCATTTTTGTAATAACCTTAATTGACCTCTGAGCCATAGGAAGTGAGATATTTGCAATAAAACGATTCTATTGACCTTGAAGTTTTCATATCTCTTGACGAAAGGAATTCTCGATTCTTAATATATAGTAAAACGATAAAATAACGCCATTAAAACAAAAACAGAAGGTAGACATTTTTTTATAACAGAAAACCCCAATTTCTCAAATTACTTCCACATCCACGTAGTGGATTGGAAGTATAGTAATCGAAAAAAAATTTTTTTTGGCCGCGCGTTTTCTCTGGAAAGGTTTAAGATATTTACTTGAAATTTTATGCATTATAACGAAATCTGGAACTGCATTGTTTTTTGAATATATCCGGTGAAGGCTTAGGGGGTAAATAGGGGTAAATAAGGGAAATGAGTAAAGTAAGATGGTAAGAGTACAGAAACTTGAGATTCGATGCATATACTAGAAGCCAAGGAATCAAATTTTTTAATAATATTTTACATCCCCTCACCATCCACACTACAGTATTAAATAGGGGAAAATAAGTAAAGCAAGCTGGTAAGAGTACAGAAACTTGGAGCTACCCCCACTCCATTATTAAAGGTGCTGATAAAATTAAATTGAGATGTTCGCATGAAATTTGGTACACGTATGTATTATAACGATTATGAGAAACTAGATTATATTTTGAGATGATTCCGTCGAAGGGGTGGGGAGTAAGTAGATGTAAATAGGGGAAAATGTGTAAAGCAAGGTGGTAACAGTACAGACCCTTGAGATTTGCTGAATATACTAGGAGCCAGGGTGTCAGATTTCTTTATCGTATCTTTCAAATCCCACACCACCTCCACTCCATTATTAAAGGGGTTAATAAAATAAAATTGAGATATTCACTTGAAACTTGGTATATGTATGCATTATAATGACATCTGATTGAGATAATTCTGCTGGGTTGGGGAGGGTTGTAAACTGAGGAAAATGAGTAGAGCAAGCTAATAAGATACCAGAAACTTAATTTTTGTCGTATATGGTAAGAACCAACGCCTCAATTTTTTTTCTGACATCTGCCTCAAGTACTAATAAAATTTTATAACCAATTATTTCCACATATTAGAGTGCAATTATAGTCAATATGTTGGTGCACTGCACTGGAAGTTCTTCTAGAATTGCCACCGCTACACATATTTATCCAAGGAGAAGCTCGTTCAGTGCTGCATAGGCTAATGCAGGGCCCTACACCAATCAGGCAGCAGCACGGAACAGAGCACCAAAAGTTATACTCAGGGCTGAAGGCGGATCCCATTTTAGGAATGCCCACGGACATTACAATCCCCAAGTATAACTTTAATAAAAAATTTCAAAACCAAAATATCAGACAGGGAGGACTGGACAAACGGTCCTCTAATACCGGCACAAACAGTCTGGTATACAGACGGCTCTAAGACGGAACAGGCAGTTGGAGCTGGGATTTATGGAATAAGATCAAAAACGAAAATCCCAGTAAGTCTACGAAAATGCGCCACAGTATTTCAGGCTGAAGTGGCCGTAGTGCAGTGGTGCGCCAGCGAGAATTGTAAGGCAAGGGACTGTAAATCAGTCGATTACCATTTTAGCCGATAGCCAGGCTGCGCTAAAAGCGATCGATGCAAGTCAAATCGAGACTTGTATGGGACTGCATAAATATCCTTATAGACCTAGGAAGTCAGAATAAAGTGAGCGTGTGGGTACCAGGACACAAGGGAAATGAAAAGGCTGATGAACTGGCCAGAGAAGGCGCAGGTAACGCCCTCATAGGACCCGAACCCTTTTGTAGTGTGGCCAAGCCATGCATACGAGCAGTGCAACCCAAATCTCTGGAATGGTGGAAAAATTTTCCACGACAGAGACAGGCCAAAGAGTTCATTAAAGAACGATCGGTCAAGTTTACGGAGGACTTATTATGCTAAAATACAAAGGCCATTAGAATAATAATGGGTCTTCTAACGGGCCACTGCCGACCTAATAGACATTTGAGTCTAATGGGTCTGGCAAAGGACGTAACATGCAGATTCTACCATGAGGCAGAGGAAACCTCAGTCCACGTATTGTGCCATTGCGAAGGCCTTGCTAGACTGAAATTCCAACTACCTGGTGATGAAAAACCAAGAGCTGATAGCTACACTAAGGGGCTTTTATCAAGGCTGTGGAGTCTGATACAAAGGACAAAGCTGGCTAAGGAGCTCTAAGGAAAACAATCAGAAGCACCAAAATAGATCCATGGGAGTCGCGGTGGTCAAGGCCAGTCAGCCAGGATGTGGAAGTAGTGATTCCTTAGGTAGCGGTTTTTTCATTTCTGTTTATTCAGTTATGACCTGACCTCTTGCTACTATGATTGGCCTATTATGCTCTGAATGTCTGTCTGTTCCGCTCATATATTTATTTACTCTTTATATTGACGATGGAAATAAATCTGTAATTGTATATTGTCTATTTTTCGTCTGTTAATGTTTTCGAGGATGGACAAATATAATACAAAACTCGACTATTTAAGTTATTCCTTTCCAGGAAAACAGGTCCAAACTGCCAATTATTATCATTTCAGTAATACTAATGACGTTTTATCCCCGTTTATTGCATTGAATAAAAATTGAAATGCAAATCCGTATCCATTTCTGTTGAAATTTAAATACATCAATACTGTGGCATTATTGCTCGTATATCCACATTTTATATCTAGATTTTAATCAATATATTTGTCGGGGTATTTCAAATGGAAATTACCGTCATCTATAAAATGAATGAGGGAATATTACTTTTAATGAAAAGCCCGAAAATTCTGACGATTTTATTATTTTAAATTTCATAGAGATTAATTTGTTTTGTTAAATTCTCAACGTCGGTTACGGTTCAACTGTCTTTTTAAATAAATATTCACACCAAAGTAGTTGAATTACATAAAAACTGCCAACGCATGGAATCCAAATTATATGCAACAAAAATTACATAGAATTAATTTTCTTTTATCTTTCTGCCATTTTCTGCTACGTATTTGTCAAGGTACAGATGACATTATTAGGGCTAGGGGTAGAGGTATGATCAGTGTTTTGGTTTTATAGATTGTTCTAAAGCATTTGACAAAATCAATAATAAACTTAATGTACCCCACGGCAAAATTCTATGGTTTTGATCAAGTTGCGGTTAATTCGGTTAAATCTTATTTACACAAAAGGCGACAGATAGTTCAAGTAGGAGACTCATATTGGAGTTCCACAAGGTTCAGTCTTAGGGCTATTATATTTTATGTTGTACGCAACTCAAAGTCTTAATATAATTGAGCTGTCATATCATGCATACACAATTATATCACAGTTCTCAGTGTCTAGTACAGAATATGGCGAATAGAAATCTACAATGTATGATGTCTTTTTAGCATAATGTGTCTCCCAAAACGGAGAAGTTCTCACTAAGTATTCACAATTAAATCAGTAAAAAGTTTGGGTGTAGTATTTG
Source organism: Stenurella melanura (assembly GCA_963583905.1). NCBI lineage: Eukaryota > Metazoa > Arthropoda > Insecta > Coleoptera > Cerambycidae > Stenurella > Stenurella melanura. The sequence goes on from OY757314.1 coordinate 124,901,838, forward strand.
ATAGCTCATTAAAGTTTGACTTACAAATAAACATAATAACATAAAAAGTCTATGTTAAACATATTATAATCCAACAGATATATATTAAATTACAAAATACATGAAAATCTTTGTGAAGGGTTGGTGCAAAAGATACAAAATTCATATTGCAGATGTCCGGTCAACGGAGCGCAAAAATGACTAAAAGCTCTAATTTGAGTGATTTTGGATGAAATTTTGTGCAATGTGTTTGTAATGACGTTAATAAAAAAGACGAAAAAATATTAGACTAGGATATGATCGGAAGGGTAGAAAACATGTTATCTCTTGCTCCGTAACTTAACAATATATTTAGCTTTTTTGGCCCAAAATAAGATGTTTTTACTGTTGTGAATTTTTTCGAAAAATGCATACTTCTCGAGGTACGGCCACTCGAAAATTCTTAAAAGTGGGAGAGGGAAAATGTAAAAGTTGAGGATGAAAATCTGAAAAAAATCAGATGAATGTATCATCGAAATACAAGACTTTTTTTATCTGCAACTTTTCTGTAAAGTTGTTTTCTTTGAAATTGTACCGCTTTAAAAATATGTAATTTAAAAATTCTAAAAAAATTCAGCCGTAGGTATGCATTAAGGCTTTCTAAACATGTTTTGTCTCGTCGAATTGTTTTGTAACTTGCTAATTCGAAAAGTGAGCGTGAATATAATTTTTAAATTGAAAATGTGAAAAAATATAGTACATAAGCGTGAAAAACTGTCCGTATCTCGGAAAATTACAAAAAAATTCCAAGAGACCAAACATGTTTAGAAGGCCTCAATGCGTACGACAGAATTTTTACAAATTTCTAAATTACTTATTTTTAAAGCTCTACAATTTCAAAGACAGGAGTAGTTTTCATGTTTTTCTGGAAAAACTCGAAGAAAACGCCCTTTACAGAAAAGTTGCAAATAAGAAAAGTCTTAGATTTCGATGATACATTCACCTGAATTCTACAAATTACGGAACCTCTGATGACTAAGACTTATATAATATACACAAAAAACATTTCAATGTCAAAATTTCAGAGCTTTGAGGTAGACGAAAAAAAAAATGCCGACAACAAATGAAGTAACAAAAAAGTGTGCAAACATAGATGATTTATTACTTCCATAACCGCGTAGTGGATTGGAAGTACTCTATTCTTGAAATAGGTTTAGAATGTTTAAAAATGAATTATTATTTGTTTGCTTATAATTGTATTGAAACATTCTTTATAGGATTTTGCAAACAGGAGAAAAAATAACTATCTATAACTAAAAGAAAAACTTTGTGTAGAAATATTAATGAAATATTTGCATTCTTTCGATAAACAGAATGATAGATTTCATGAAAATGTAATCCATTAGAATGAAAATTTTTTTTAAGACAAGGTAGATAAATAAATTAATTTTAGGTCTTTGTTCTCATTTTTAACTGAATCTTCATAATCGTAGGGGGTTATGTGGATACTAGTTTAATCTGCATGGCCGTAGGGGACTGTGTGGATGCTAGTGTTAGAATGAGAATTGTCAAATAAGAAATTAGACAAATTCATTTTAGGATTTTAATTTGCTAGCATAACCAGAATTCAGGTTATCGAAAGAATGCAAATATTTCATTAATATTTCTACACAAAGTTTTTCTTTTAGTTATAGATAGTTATTTTTTCTCCTGTTTGCAAAATCCTATAAAGAATGTTTCAATAGGTTTAGAATGTCATGGAACGTCGAGATTTTAAATTTGAGCGAAACAATCTTTCTGTCTGTCTGTAACTTTTTTGTCCGCACGTTTTCTCCGGAACGGTTTAAGATATTGACTTGAAATATTGTACACGTATATATTATACCGAGATCTGGAACTGAATTGTCTTTTGAACATATCCCGTGAAGGGTTGGGGGGTAAATAGGGGGAAATAAATAAAGCAAGCTGGTAAGAGTACACAAACTTGAAATTTTGTGTATATACTAGAAGCCGAGGTCTCAATTTTTTTTATAATATTATAATATCCATTATTAAAGGGGTTGATAACATAAAATAGAAGATATTCACTTGAAATTTGGTATAAGTATATATTAGAATGACGTCTGGATCCAGATTGTATTATGGGATTATTCCGTTAAAGGGTTGGGGGTTAAATTAGGTGTAAATAGGGAAAAATAAGTAAAGCAAGTTGGTAAGAGTACAGAAATTTGAAATTCTGTGTATGTACTAGAAGCCAAGACCTCAGATTTATTTATAATATTTAACCCCCCACCATCCCTACTTCATTATTAAAGGGGTTGATAAAATAAAATTGACATACTGATTTGAAATTTGGTACACGTATATATTATAACGACATCTGGAACTAGATTATATTTTGAAATGGTTCCGTTGAAGGGTTGGAGGTTAAATGAGGGTAAATAGGGTAAAATAAGTAAAGCAAGCTGGTAAGAGTACAGAAATTTGGGATTTGGTGTATATAATAGAAGCGAAGGCCTCTGGTTTTTTAATAATATTTTCCATGTCTCCACCACCCCCACTCCCTTATTAAAAGAGTTGATAAAATTAAATTGAGGTTTTCACTTGAAATTTGGTACACATTATAACGACATCTGAATATATATTTTGACATGATTCCGTTGAAGGAGTGGGGGTTAAATAGGGGTAAATAAGATAAAATAAGTACAGCAAGCTCATAAGAGTACAAAAACTTGGTATTTGGTGTATATACTAGAATCCAGGGCCGCAGAAAAAATAAATTCTGTTGAAGGGGTGGGAGGTTGTAGGTTCTGATATCTGCTCTAAACATTTAACATTTCCTTTAAAGTGACTTGGACGAGAAATCTGAATGTGGAAGTAGTGATTCCTTAGGCAGTGGTTTTTTAAATAACATGTAGTAGATTTAGTAGCCAAAATGTATGGAGTAAGTCCGATGCTTGCTAATAATACTACTAGAAAACATAGTGTTTTTGTTTAATGATTTTTCGAAAATTGAGCTTTCTTATCGAACCAAGAATTGTGCACCCCACTGGGGGGCGGAGGTAACATCGGCACCCACATTGAACTTGTACTATGTTCAACAATTGCTATTGAAAGTTGCCTGTATATGTCCCTGTCAGTGGTGTGTACGTGCATATTTACGCTTGAAAAATTTCTCTACATGTCGCAACTGCTTAACGAAGTTGATTTTTTTGAATCGCTTCGTTTACTATTAAAGTAAAAGTCTGTTAATATATAATGATTCATTGAGTAGTTTAGTATTATAAATAATTATCACTGTCATCAGTTTTCGCTCAGTTTTCGCTAACCATTTTTCAACCATTATCGACGTGTATTGGATAAATAATTAAAAATTGAATAAATACATTATGTCTGTGCTCTGGCTTAAATGGCTTAAACGGACCACTAAAGTAAATACTCTTCGCTGATTTACTTATCTTTTTATAATATATAATCGTTGCACATTCTGTGGCATACTCTCTGCAGTTCATTTTTTTGCAATAATGTTAGTTTTAGACATTATTAATTTTATTTTTGTTCAATTAGAAAACATATTTTTTAAATTAAAATAATATTTTTTTTATTTACCGATCTAATTTGTTCAATAACAATAGAGCTGTTTCTCTAGACACCACTAATTTACTCTCCAAATTTCAATACAATCGTACTTTCGTTTCTTCAATTATCGTGCTTGTAAGAAACCTGGCCAGACAGACAGACAAACAGATAGGCGGACATTTTGAAAGTTGTTCAGAATTCGATATTAACACAACGGTATGAAAATATAATTTGCAGAGAGTATACAAATTTAAGTAACGTAATTTTTTTTAATGTAATGTCGACAAAATCTGAGAATTTGTAGAAGTGCAGCAGGTGGAAATTATTTTATTTTTCGGATAATATGCCAAATATATTGAGAACTAATAAAAATAAATGATAGATGCAACTTTTTTATTTCAAACTATTTTTTCTATTAGCAGTTTTAGAGAAAATCGTTTGTGAAAATAACGCCCGTGTGGATAAACGATTCGGAGAACGGAGTAAAGTTAGTGGACGTTAAAGAACTTGTACTCGCATGACATTGAAACGCGATGTTGAAGGCAACTTAAAAGTAGCAGCACTGTAATCATCAAGATTACTCCTGTTCTGTTTTATATAATAATTTATTTTTTCAAATATTTATTTTATAAAAATTTCATCAAGTTTTTTATTATTGTGTAATTTTATAAAAATAATAACAATTTGACCTTTGATCAAATACTATACTCATAGCGCTAACTAGATAAAACAATGAAACATATTTTTTATAGGATTTTACAAACAGCGGAAAGAATACTCCAGTACTAGTCAGCTAATAGATAGGTGAAGATCTGTTGTTTTTTATCAGTCAGTGTCAAATATAAATATTTGATACTTATTCATGGATATTGCCTTCGTTTTGCATGGAACATCGTTATGAGTGGCTATGTGCTTTTCTGATGAGCTCAGAATAAGGGCAAAAAATTTTCAGGAAACTGAATGAGAGATTTTATGAAAATGTAATCCATTAGAATGAAAAATTGTTTTTAAGACAAAGTAGGTAAATAAATTAATTTCAGGCCTTTGTTCTCTTTTTAACTGAATTTACATACCGTAGGGGGTCATGTAGATACTAGTTGAATCTGCCCAGCCATAGGGGACTATGTTGGATGCTAGTTTTATAATGAGTATGTCAAATAAGAAATTCGACAAATTTATTTTAGAACGATAACTTGCTTAGCATAACCAGAAATCAGGTTATCGAAAGAATGCAAAGATTTCATTAATATATTTACATATAGTTTTTCTCTCCGTTGTTTGCAAAATCCTATAAAAAATATGTTTCATTGCCATAAGCAAACAAATAATAAATAAATCGCTTTTAAACATAAATAAAACAACTTGCCGTGCTGTGTAATTTTGATTTAACTAACAACTTTGGTTTTGATTGACAATATAAACATTTAAGGGCGATTTATAGTATTGTGCTGAAGATCAACTTAAACAAATACACGCAATCAATGTCAATAATCTCTCCAACTAAAAAGTGAAGTGGTAGTTCCTTTTGGTGACTAAAACAAAGGGTTCTTCTGACACGCGTTTATTATGAACTTTTAAGTCCCCGCCCTGTACAAAAGCAGATCATTATGTCCCTCTCATATGTGCTTAACCACTGTGAAATCATTATGACTTCCGATTATATTCATTAATGTCTTTTGTATGGGGTTATCCGACCATGCATAATCGATTTTATGTGATGCATAGTACATTATTATCGATATGCCAGATATTAACAATAATAATCTCCATGGAAGTGAGCCCTTTCTGGAGCGGAAACATTTAACTTGCGTTTGATACAAGATTTGGCAAGTAATTAAAATTGTAACGGAAAAATACTTAACTCGAAAAAACAAATTTTGATTTGTTAAAAAGACACTAACCATAGAGAACTGTAGCACTTATTATATTTTAAAACGTTCTGAACCTGTATTTGACACTAGTTCAAATATGAATATGTACAATTCACAAAGATGTATTGCAAATGAAATATACCTGTTATAAGAGGGACGTTATAAGTTTGAAGCCTTTGTTTGTGTGTGTATGTGTGTCTGTCTTTGCCATCCTAGCTTCAAGACGGCTGAACCGATTTCAAAGCGGTTATTTTCTTCAAAAGCTGGTATAGTATTTCTATTCCTAATTGAGAAATTCAGTCTGAAGTATTGCTACCAGGATAAATCATTATAAAGTCTGAGGCGATAGAATAGGAGCCGAGACCATGCTTGAATATTGAAATAATTAATGAGGTGCCCCAAGGTAATGTATTGTGGCCTGTTCAGTATATTTAGAAATAAAATTTTTCAAAATGACTTAAAAGGTTACAAAAAGTATATTTTTGTGAATGCCACAATTTTATATTTCTAATACTTGTGTTAAAATTAAAAAATTAAATCGAATGTTATAAGAATAGATGACTGGATGAAAACAAACACTGTTTATAAATCTTAATAAACCTGAGTACATGTTAATTGGCAATAGCAAGTGTCTAAAATTTGGAGAAATATATTTTGCAAAAATAAAGTAGGTATACAATGTATTTAGACTAAGGATTAATATTTTCAAAACATATCAAGACCATGCTTGAATATCGCAAACGATATCCGTGTACGAATATAGTTAACCAGATATGTTATACGCTTACCACAAACGAAAGTAGTCGATTATTTACCTGGTGCACCATTACAAGTCCTATTTGGTTCACTTTTAATATTGCCGATAGCATAGCCGTAGGTTAAATGATATTTATTTACTTTTATTGAATCAATTATGGAGTTGTTCATTAAACTAACATTGTTTATTGTAAATAAATAATGTATTATAACTAACACAGCCACTCAAAAAAAAACTGTTTCTGATCTGGGGGTCTGACCATGTTTACTGTATGTTTTTGGGGTCGCTGAATCCGAATCCGAGGTCTTTAGCTCTATCAAGGTTTTGCCATAACTTCAGAAAACCCATAATTTAAACGATTTCGACATCTTTTCACATAAATCGCTGTAATTCTTTCTAGACAAAATGACGCTCTCTTTTTATGCTAGATCGATTGCAAATTAAATTTCCAATCCGATAATATGAGGCACGATATTTTTCGGCGCCTTTTAAGTGAGATATAGGCCTCCAAAATGAGATGTCTAAGAATTTCGCTTCTCGAGACATGGCCCAGCTGCGAGGGCCATTTTTGCCAAGCGAACGCTAGCAAAAATCTGAAAAAAAAATCAGGGGTATGTCGGAAGATGTGAGAAATCGAGTGGCGCAAGCCGGAGGTCGGCCCGTGACTTGGTTTTCGAGATATGGCCGCTCGAAGTCACCAGAAAGTGAAAATCGATTTTTTCCCCTTCCCGAGGCCATATCTGGAAAACGAAACGAGATACAGAGCTACGGTTTGCAGCATTCGATTTCTCTCGCCATCCTACATAGCACCGAATTTAGCAAAAGGATGAAAGAACCGGCAAAAATCTGAAAAATACGGGGGTATGTAGGAAGGCGAGAGAAATCGAATGGCGTAAACTGCAGCTCTCTATCTCGAAAACCAAGGCATATACTGACCTCCGGCTTGCGCCACTCGATTTCTCACGTCTTCCTACATACCTCTGATTTTTTCATATTTTTACTACCTATGGCTAAACGCCCAGATCAGAAACAACAATTTTCTGGTGTGACTGTGTAATTTACTTAATGCTTGTCAATTAGTATAAAGTAGTAAAACAATATTTACAATAATTAAAAAGTTATTCAAAAAATTGTTGGTCGATGCTCATGATCATTGCTCGTGTTATGAAGTATTCCTTTGTGCGAATTGTTTTCAATTTTCTCCTATCTATATTCTTCTTTGTATAGTAGGAAAATGTTTCCAATGTTATTTGGTGTTATGTTGCATTCTTTACGCCTTTCCAATTTCGTTATTTCTAGTTTTCTATGCAGTAGTTCATGGGCTGTGTTGCTTTTTGTTGTTATTTTTTGGCCCTGATATTATATCCTTGATACCTCTTTATTGCATTTCTTCCCTCTGGTTCTTCTCTCTGTAGTAGGGAGATGTTTTGGGTGTTATTATTTGCTGTTCTGTTGTATGCTTTACATTCTGTTTCTCTGTCTCCAGTTTTCCATACAGTATTTTATCATCTGAGTTGATCCTTGTTGCTTAGTCTTCTTAACCATGTCTCTTTATCTTCTTTAGTTGTTCGTATTTATTGTGTGGTGATAGGTGATTTCTTTGCTTCGGCGTTTTCCTCGCATCTATCTTTAATTTTTGACTTATTGTTGACCAGCTAAGTTCTTCCCCTGATGTTTCTCGAATTGTTTAAACAATTATATTTTCGCTTCGATTTTCGCCAACTTTCCAACTTTTTGTAATTTCTTAAGTTACTCATTTAATTTGGTCGATTAAGAGGTTAATGGAACCTGCAAATTCTGTAAACAATTTATTATGTTACACTTTCTTCGGAATAGAGCTAGCGAGTTGCAGTTTTTAAAGAGTTTTTAATTTATTCTCAACACAGATACTTAAATTTAAAATACAGAATTTAGAAAGAAAATGGATAATTGTTTAAATTATTTTCCATAAGTTTACATTTTTGCCAACCTAATACATACCACAAAAAAATTAGTAAGTCAGTGTGGTGAACTTTTTCAAAGTTCTTAATGATGTATAAATAGCAGGTTAGAAGTGCTAATAATCTTTATGAAAAATTGGAAAAAAATGATGGTGATTAGACCCGCTGCCGAAAATTAACGACAGCAGATAAAGGATTAAAAACGAAGTTGAGTGAATGAGCTTTCGGAGATTTGCATGTTGCCGACAGAAATATCCCTTCAGTTTTATGTCAACAAGTCGATTCCACATTAAAAATGTCTAATTTCACCTTTGCGTGATGTTGTTCATATATTCTTTAAATAAATCACATGTCAGACTTTGTAAAATGCCCATTGATAATTGCTTTTCAGGGAATGGAGTAGTAATAAATAAATAATTTAACAGTTACAGAAAATGGCTAGTTAATATAACAACGTAGTAATAATTATACATTTCAAACTACCCTTTTAAATCAAACTAGTAGTAGAGATCTATAATGTTAATGACTAAATAATAGTGCAAATATGACATTTCAGAAGTTTCAAAATAAAATATTACTATAATGTTGAAAGCATATGATCTCGTATCTTAGTTCGTATCTTTCTTTATAATGGGGTAAAAAAAGGACATTGATGTGCATAGTTTTGTAACAGCAATTTTATGATTATATAGTATAGAGCATATATCTGAGTTTTGAACTTCCAAGGCCTGTTGTGTTTTTTATAAACAATTTTGTTTTTTGAATAGTGTTTTTTTTAGGTAGAAAAGTTCGATCGTAACAAACAAAAAACGAAAAATTTTCGCAGTTAAAGTTCCAACAAATCCGCGTTGGTTTTGGGTCATTTGAGTACGTACATAACGTACAAAATGGAATCAACTGACTGAAAGTCGTTTTTTTTTTTCATTTTAACGCCCAGGGACGTCAAGAATTCCGATCGACTTCAAACTTTCAGAAAATATACCCTGTGTTTAAAACAAAAAAAGCTGTAATTTTGGTGCCCAAATATTGAACCTCGTGGACACAAATCAATTTGTTACGTGAATTTTGAATTGCCCGCCATTTTGTGCCATTAAGTCCAAAATGGATCATTTTTATTTCAAAAGGTAGATCTGGACACCAGCTTTCCGATGAGATTAAAAAATTCTTTGAAAGTAATTTTTGCCACTTTTTTGGCATTTATTTATGAACCAAATGACAACAAATGGATTTTTTAGGCCATTTTGAAAACATTTTTGAAAACGTTTTTGAAAAATTTTTATTAAAAAAGAAAGAGAAGAGAATTGCGAGACCTTTAATTTCAAGAAAAGAAAGTTCATTTTCGTCTACCTGAAATGCCCGAAAATATACATTTGTTGTTATTTGGCTTATAAATAAATGCCAACAAGGTAGCCAAAATGACTTAATTTTTTTTTAATGTCACAGGAAAGCTGGCGTCCAGATCTACATTCTGAAATGAAAATGATCCATTTTGGACTTAATGGCACAAAACCAACGCAGATTTATTGGAATTTTAATTGCGACGGTTTATGGTATTTCGTTTGTCCCCATCAGACCTCTAGAACCAGAGATATTCACATTTTTACCTAAAAAAACACTTCAAAAAACAAAATTGTTTATAAAAAAACGCAAACTAAGATACATACTCCTGGTGATACCCCAGAACCACCTTTCTTAAACTTGAAATTTTCAAAACCCGTCGAAAGCAAGTTGACACTATAAAATATCAGGGAGTAGGTAATTAATTGATGAAACTTTCTATGTAGAAACATACTCATTTAAAGAAATTGAGTTGCGACAATTTAAAAATGTAAAAATATGAATCGTGGTGGAGAGCATCATGTAAAATAAGGACTATGAGATGCCTGGAAGTTAGTACATGGTCCTGAGTAACATTCACAGTGAAATGACTGGCAAATTTATGAAAATACGTTTTTTACAAATTTTACTTTTGACCAGCCTCAATATATTTTTTATCGGAAGAAATAGAATAACGTAGCAACGCCACAGTGTAAGTTCAAAAATGATATATGCCCGGATAGAGAATTAAAAGTCAAATATAAATATATGAAAAAATATTGGATGTTCCATTAAAAAAATTGAGGTATTAGCTAGTCACCACTGTGTGAAACAACCTATACATTTAAAATTAATTTTACGATATGCGGCTCTTGAATTCCTACAATTTTTGTCTGAGTCATTTTTTTAAATTTCAAACGATTTGAGAGAATTTGACCGTCCCTGCTGTAGAAGCTCACCGTGTATATCCGAAAATATAAATAAATAATGTCTAATAGTAGCAATAAATACAACAATCAACGGTTTCTTTGCGTTCCCAGCTAATAAGTAATGAAAAGGGGGGATACTTGATCAAGGTTTTGTTTAATTAAAAAAATTGGAAAAACGGTTTGTATTATTGGAACTAAATCAGATACATTGGAAATCTGGTAGTTATATATTCAATTATTTATATTCAGAACGACCATTAAAGGCTTTAAACAAATTGTATTATAGATTTTTGTCTTTAATGTAATTTGCTCAAGTATCCCCACTAGGTGGGATACTTGATCAGTAGGTAGGGGATACATGATCACTAGAGGAATACTTGATCAATGAGTTTATATAGATATTAGAAAACAAAACAAACACTATGAGATGATAAAAGAACTATAATTATATCGAATAATAAAACACAATTTATTTTTAATATATTTAAAAGACAAAATACATAGGTAAATATTCTTTAAATAAATAGGACCATAAGAGATGTCTACCAGCGTCTCTCAAATATATCTAGAGGTTTCATAAAATTGTAATATAATCGTTCCCCTTTCATAAGAATATTCGAGTCGGGTAATATGCCAATTCCTTCATTAGAGTTTATATAGCAGATACCATTTTCGTTCAATGAAAATAACTTTCGCGTAGTATCTACACATTTGAGCGATGTTACCCTGCATTCTCCTTTCTCATGGTCTACATCATTTATAACACATAGGTATCTCAATACCATGGTGTTTCGTTTTTCGTCTCTAAAAGTTACAATGGTAAATTTTCCTTTTTTGAGGTTATTGTATTTAGGGGTAACAGCTCTTCAAACCCTTCTTCATCTTCTAATGAATCATCTATTTCATTAAATACACACTCTTCTTCACTTTCAGAAGATGACGCACAGGTTCTTTCTTAGTAAGTTTGTCATGAAGTTTTTTATTCGCATTTTCTGCTTCCTTTTGCTTTATTTTTCGACATGAAAAACATATGTTTTTTTCTTATGCAAATCAGATGCTTGTATCTGTATCTGTAAGTATCTGGTTTGAATAAGAAAAAAACATTTTTTTCATGTTCAGTTTTTTTTGGAATTGGAAAAAAGTCCAAAGTCCAAAATTTTTTTTTTTCGTACAAATCATTTTTGTAGACAATATTAGCCTTTGCAACGAAAAAAAAAATCCCCCTCCCCCCCCCCCCCAACGGGAGGGCAAGAAGGGGGGGATGGGTTCTTTAGCCTCGGTTCATGTTGTGGCAGCGATGAATGATTTATCACTATTTTTGGATCGAATACTGCATGATGAGGACGGGAAATGCATTATGTTGGGAGCGGGGGCAAAAGTGCAGGGCCGTTGGGAGGGCGGGCTTTCAGGATGCAGTAATAGCAATTTTTTGTTAGTTTATAACCTAATTAACAATATGTTGGTACAAAAGTTGCAAATTTTAAATCCTTCATTTCCCAATCGACGTTCCAATTTTCGCGAATTTTTTTCGTCCCTTTTTTGCTCCCCCCCATTGCCCCCGGGCGGATTCAAATGCAGTAAATCGCATATTTGGCCGTCAGGATGTACCCAGGATCGATTGCACCCCATTCCGTGAATTTACCTCTTGGGTCGCCGGAGCCCCCTAGTGGTCCTCTGTCATTATTTTTCACGGGTCATGGGCCGCGTGACCCAGGATGCAGTAAATGACATTTTTGTGTTCTTGGACATCCAGAAAATCCATTTCTATCCTTTACTGCATTTCCGCCCAACGGGATCCGGGCCATTTCCGGTTGCGCGCCATCTTGGATGCAGTAAAAGTTGTAAATTAAAAAATGAAAATAAAAGTTATGGGCAGTTAACGTTTCCGAAGAATATCTACTTACGTTCTCAAAAAATGTTTGCCCGTCAAACATGACAGTTCATTGTTTATGTATTTCCATAGTCACGTGAGACATTGAATTATATTTATCTAATTTTTACTTACTTCGTCTCTAAGGATGGGCAACCACCTAGTACAAAAATCTATTGAATAATTTGAAACGCATCTATCCTCGTTTAATAAAATAATCGCGGATTCTTTAAGTTTTCTTTTAGTTCCATTGCTTTCTCTTTCCAATATCTTAGCCGAGTCCCATTGAATCCTGTGATTATTATCCCACGCGTGTTCGCAAATTTTGAATTTGAATTTGATGTTCACCAAGCCTTAAGTTGAAAGGTCTACATGATTCACCTACGTAATGTTTTCCACATTCACACGGAACGCTATAAATATAATTTCTTGAATTTTGAACAATATTGAAAGGTTCTGTTTTTGATAAAACTGATCTTAGCGTGGAGCCCGTTTGAAAAATCATTCCTACGGAAAACCTATTTCCAATTTTTCGTAATTTATCCGATAAACCATGTATATATGGAATTACTGCCATGGATCTAAATACCTCAGGTTGTGATGGTATATTCTCTCTCCTACCAGTGTTCAGTAACTGACTATCAACAATACTCTCAGGATATTGATTATTTAATAACAGAGTTTTTATGAATTGATTTTCTTTCCTTAATATTACATAATTTGAAGTAATAATTTTGGCTCTGTCATACAAAAACTTAACACCTTTCTTAACACTAATATGTTGGTTTGAATTGAAATTTAAGTATCTGTTTGTGTGTGTTTGTTTTCTATACACACTGGTTTGGTATGTATTTCCTATTTCTATTATAAATTTAATTGAAGATTCTTTTTCGTTAATCTGATTTAAAAAATTACTATAAGGCCATATAGCAAAAATGTCATCTACATATCTCCATCTTACAATGGGTTTATAAGCTAGATTATTAATATTACTTTCCTCAAAATTTCCGTGAAAATGTTCCTTAATATCGGAGATAATGAAGAACCCATGGCCATCCCAAAGTCTTGTTGATAGAAGTCATTATTATTTAATTGAAAGTATGTTGTTTTAATGCGTAAGTAATTCTCAATGCTTAACTTAGTTCTATTCGCCAAATTCCCATTTTGTTGAAATTTGTTTTTAATTATTATTAATGTTTTACCTACAGCAACATTTGTAAATAGGCTTACTACATCAAAACTGACCATTAGATGATTTTTCTTAAAACGATTTTTTGACAGCTTTTCCAAAAAATATTTGCCATTTTTAATATAAGACTAGGAGGAATTTGATAATGGATTTAAATTGCAGTAAATGACATTTTTGTGTTCTTGTACACCCAGAAAATCCATTTCTATCCTTTACTGCATTTCCGCCCAACGGGATCCGGGCAACTTCCGGTTGCGCGCCACCTTTGATGCAGTAAATGCCTTAAAACACCTTTTTGGGACATCCTCAATCCCTCCATGGGTTTACAACTCTTACCTTTTCTGGGGAAGGGGCAAAAAAAAGTATTCGAGATTTTCCCCCACCGTATAGGCATCGCAACAGCGGATCCCTTTTATATACCTCCCTCTACCGTTTTAGACGGTTTACTGCAGTGCGCTCTCGGACTATAATATAAAAAACTTAAAAACATAGTTCTAGACCATTTTAGTCGGCGTCAATGAATATGAGTAAATCCATATGTTGAACGTTTTCATGCTGTTCCAACTAATTATGGTAAGACTATAACTTATTCATTACCTACAAAATGAAAAAAAACACAGTTGAAATATTTCAATAACCATTTGTCTAAGTGTAGTTGCTATGCCATTAAATACTCAACGTCTTACCATTTCAATCGAGTTTTCAGACGTATATACGTCATAAGGAATGTTTAATTAACAAAATTGAACAAACAACTGGAATTCTAATTCAACTTTTTTATGAAAATGTCGTAATTGGATTGGGAGAAATGTATTTAAAGCTTTATTTCAACGCCAAGGAAAATACTCGTGTAAAGTAAAATCAATCCGAAGTAATGCTTCAATTTCTATTCATAGCAGAAAAACAAGATATTAGGTGCATTTTAACACAATGCCATTTTGCAATTTAAATTCTGTTGCTTTAATACGTAGAAAAACGTTCGTATTTCTTCACTTATTGGATTTCCATTCGAATTCGTTTCTCCAATAGTGCGTTAATAGACTAACAATTTTGGGGTGAATTTAATTAAATGTACCCTCGGAATGCTGAGAACTATTCGACTATTCGATTTATTATTATTTGAGATGCTGAAAATATTTCCTCGAACTCTATATATTATTGGATTATTTGGGAAATGGGCATGAGCAGATTTTCGTGGCCATTGTTATCGGTATATATCAAATCACCCAGAAAATGCATGAAGTACATCGATATACATCAGTATTATGGTCATATATTAAGAGCTGGGGTATTTTTCCACCGTGTTAAACGTCATTTTTGCATTATAGCATAATTGTAGTCCTATAAAAAAATAGAAAAGTTACAAGAACAAAAATTATATCTGTTATCTCATTGAAAATCAGTTTAATAGATTGATTTTAGCTCTAAATATGCAAAGCATGTAAAAAAATGTCAGTATATTATGCTACATTTTCGTGTGTGTTGAAAAGCCACAACACTTTACGTGCATTTTTTATTAAAATGTTTCAGAACCTGTTTAACCTACCACATGCTTGTGCTTGTGATTGCCTTGTGATATCCACAACAATGATCTGTCTGCATAGATACCTACAAATTTTTATCAGGTACTCACTGGTAGACACATTAATGAGAAGGTTTTTCCTAGTTTGAAATTTAGACATACGTTTTCTTCACATTTAGCATCGTTCATTTTATCAACAAACACTACGGATATGTAAATAGTCATAATTTGTAGCAGATACACAGCAATAGCATCATAACATCGTATATACCAGATTTAACCTCGTCATATTTCACTATTTTCTATTCTGCATTATAAAATTACCGAATGTAACAAACTTGTTCTTATTATTATTATTTCTAATCTACTAGAAAGTATATCCCTGTTCGCGGAATCAAATGCTCTAGAGAGATCACATAGGATCGATACTAGACAGTTACCGTTGTCCATTTCACGGTAAATAAAATCACACAATATAGCAGTTGTACGTTCTGTAGATCTGCCAAACCAGAATAGACACTGGTCGAGATAGCATTATTTTCTAAATATGGGAATTAGATATGATTTTTTCAATTAAGTTGGACGAAACAGTCACCAAGATTATATGATGGTAATTTTCAATATTATTATCACTTCTGTTTTTATGGAAATTATGAAACTTTTGCGTGAAATAACCTTCGAAAATTGATCTGTTAATAAGATTTAAGAATTGGTTATAAAAATATTTCCTGAAATATTTAACGTAGATACTGTCAGTTCGTTTGATCCAACCAATTTTTTATTTTTCTTAGAATATCCAAGAGTTCAGGTCTATATAGTTCATAAAACTAGATTGAGTTATTGTCTATAATTGTTTATTTGTGGCATATTCAGATTTTCTAACTTTTTGTTGGGTATTTTGTCACTGGAAAATATTTAAAAAATTTTAATGAAAAAACCTCTGCGCCAAACGAATCAGACAGAGGTTGATTCTTGAATAGGTACTTAATTGTTTGAAAAAGTCTCACACCTAAAAATATATAAACTAGAACAATGTTATAGACTAAAAATTAAAATGAAAGTTATAGACAGTTTACGTTTCGGAAGAATATCTACTTACAATTCTCAAAAACTTTTTGGCCGTCAACAATGACAGTTCGTTGTTTATGTATTTCTATAGTCACGTGAGATATTGGATTATATTTATCTAATTTTTACTTACTTCGTCTCTAAGGATGGGCAACCAACTAGTACAAAAATCTATTAAATAATTTGAAACGCATCTATCCTCGTTTAATAAAATAATCGCGGATTCGTTAAGTTTTCGTTTAATTCCGTTGCTTTCTTTTTCCAAAATCTTCGCCGTGTCCCATTAAATCCTGTGATTATTATCCCACGCGTGTTCTCAAATTTTGGATTTTTCAGATTCTCCCCTTCTAGCGTAATTTCTATGTTCACCTTAGGTTTACGTTGAAAGGTCTAGATGATTCACCTACGTAATGTTTTCCACATTCACACGGAACACTATAAATACAATGTTTTGAATTTTGAACAATATTGAAAGGTTTGGTTTTTGATCTTAGCGTGGAGCCCGTTTGAAAAATCGTTCGTACGGAAAATCTATTTCCAATTTTTCGTAATTTATCCGATAAACCACGTATATATGGAACTACTGCCATGGACCTAAATACCTCAGGTTGTGATAGTATATTCTCTCTCTCCTACCAGTGTTCAATAACTGACTATCAACAAAAGTCTCAGGATATTGATTGTTTAATAATTAATTTTTATTAATTGCTTTTAGTTCCTTAATATTACATCATTTGAGGAAATAATTTTGGCTCTGTCATACAAACACTTAACAACATCTTTCTTAACAGTAATATGTTGATTTGAATTGAAATTTAAGTATCTGTTTGTGTGTGTTTGTTTTCTATACACACTGGTTTGGTATGTGTTATCTAATTTTTTAATTAAAATATCTAAGAAAAGCAATTCATTATTATTTTCTATTTCTATTGTAAATTTAATTGAAGGTTCTTTTTCATTAATTTGATTTAAAAAATTACTTAAACATTCTTTACTATAAGGCCATATAGCAAAAATGTCTACATATCTCCACCATACAATGGGTTTATAAGCTAGATTATTAATATTACTTTCCTCAAAATTTTCCATGAAAATATTACTTAATATCGGAGATAATGAAGAACCCATGGCCATCCCAAAGTCTTGTTGATAGAAGACATTATTATTTAATTGAAAGTATGTTGTTTTAATGCGTAAGTAATTCTCAATGCTTAACTTAGTTCTATTCGCCAAATTCCCATTTTGTTGAAATTTGTTTTTAATTATTATTAATGTTGCATCTACAAGAACATTTGTAAATAGGCTTACTACATCAAAACTGACCATTAGATGATTGTTGTTAAAACGGTTTTCTGACAGCTTTTCCAAAAAATATTTGCTATTTTTAATATACGACTCGGAGGAATTTGATAATGGATTTAAGATTTCTAATAAATATTTTGAGAGTTTGCTACATGGAAAATCAATTGAACTCACAATTGGTCTTAAGGAAATGTCAGGTTTATGCATTTTTGGCAAACCGTAGAAATGAGGAGGTTTGCTGTGATGTGGAGTTAACATCGTTTGTTCAATATTTGTAAATTCGTTTTTCAGTAATTGTTTTAAGCAGATAAATTGGTTGATAATGATAAATTATAATTAACATTCCTCTCTATATTGAACTTTTTTATTAAAACTAAGTACATCATATTTTTTAAATGCCAGATACGAATGTTGACTTGTCACAAGCCAGTTTAGACCATTATTTCAGACAATTCGTAGATTTATGGCAGTTGCTTCCGTGACCGGAGCTTAACATGTATTGATGGGAGGACAAAAATAGCAACCGTTCTCACACTATAATTAAGTTCATGCCGAGAGCATATTCTTTGCTACATTTTAAAATACAGTACGTTCTGTTTCGGATAATACATTTACAAAAACGGCATTTATATTATAAATCTAATTAATTGCATACTTTTGGAAAAACTGATAAGTCAGTTAGATTCGGTTGATTTACTTCTCATTTATTCAAGAATTATTTAAGTTTTGTGACGGACAGAAGATGCAATACAATTATTAACTATTTTTTGGGGTTGGGTAGATTTTCAACTCTCCGTAAAAATCAGCACTGCTTCTCGATTATTTTTAAACATAATGTAATAATAACTTTATTTAAATAGGTACACCCTAATAAAGTACAATTCTAGTACAGACATACATAATTCTATAAAAGAATATATTGAAAGAGAAAAAACAGAAGAATATACAATTAATTACATATAAATATGTTTACAAAACAATATATATTACAAACATATTAAAAATTTTCTAAGTTTAATTTTAAAAGCGTTTAACGTATCACAATTTTTTATTTCGATTGGTAATCCATTGTATTCATTTATTCCTTAAAAAAAAGACAATTCATTGATTTTTTTATGTTGGTTCTAGAGATATGCATATTGACTCTCCCTCTAGTTAGATGATCATGAACTTCATTGTTAAAGGTAATATTTGTGAGTAGATATGTTGGTAGGTGCTTATTTAAAATTTTATAGATAAAAACCATGGTAAAATATTTAAGTCTGAGCTCCACAGGTTGCCATTCAAGACATGACAGCATCATATTTATCGGTGTATATCGGTTACAGCGTAATATAATTCGCAATCCTCTATTTTGCAATTTTTGTAATGATGTCTTGCTATTTTTATCCATTAAGTATAATAATGAAGCACAGTAATCAAAGTGTGGTTGAATTATAGTTTGATAGACTATAACTCTTGTATTCATGGATAAACTCACAGCTACCCTTGAGAAAAAGAACAACTTTTTAGAAATCTTATTTTGAATGTAATTGAAATGCGATTTGAATGTTAATGTATTATCAATTATAAATCCTAAATATTTAATTTCATTAACTATATCAATTTTAGTATTATATAAAAATATGTTAATATCCTTAATATCTATTTGTGTATATTTATATCTTGTCGTTAAAATTATGACTTTGGTTTTACTAACATTTAACTTAAGTTTTGCCATATTAAGGTATTTTTCAACATTTTTTAGTTCATTGTTCATTTTTTCAATTGCAACTGTTAATTGTTTGTTATTAGTGGAAATGAGTGAATCATCAGCAAATAGGTTCAGAAACTTAGAATTAATATTATAATTTATATCATTAATATAAATGATAAAGAGAAGGGGACCCAGTACACTACCCTGCGGTACACCAAAGTAATTTTCAATTTCAGATGATATTGTAGAATTTATTTTCGTTCGCTGCATTCTCCCTTTTAAATAATCTACTAGCCACTTTAATACTGTGCCTGAAATACCATAATATTTAAGTTTGTTTATTAATACTGAGCGATCAATGGTTTCAAATGCTCTTTTGAAGTCCAAAAAAATGGCTACTATATAATGACCTTCATCAATAAGTTTAATCCATGTTGAAATAGTTAGTTGAAGTGCTGACTCGCAGGAATGATTTTTTCTAAATCCCGATTGATTCATAAATAGTAAATTATTGACATTAAAGTATTCATAAAGTTGATTATATATATATATATATATTTCAAGAATTTTCTCTAACGCTGGGAGTGTATTAATTGGCCGATGATTACATGCCTCATAGTTATTTTTGATCTTAGCTATTGGAGTGACAATACTAGTTTTAAGCGTATCAGGAAATTTACCTTTTTCAAGTGATGTATTGATGAATTTCAACAAAACACGTCCAATAACCGAAAAGATATTTTTTAGAACTTTAGTATATAAGATATCACCAATACTAAATTTATTATCCAATGAATTTATAATATTTTTTAGTTCTGTTAATGAGAGCAGTTTAAAGTTCGAAAATTGTACTGTAATTTCTGGCAAGTTTTGAGAAGACCACGGCTCAGTTGACGGAATTGATTGTCGGATTTCATTTATGCTTGAAACAAAGTAATAATTGAAATTTTCAGCTGTATCTTTTTCATTTACAGAAAAAAATCTACTATTATCAATATTAAATTCTACTTTATTAAAGTCAAAATTGGTATCTTTTTGTTTTACAACTTAACAGGAATATTAAATAAAGCTTCATCTTTTTTTTTCATGATCTACTTTAAATATACAGAGTGATATATAGCCTATACAAAAAACGGTCAGAGAATGAATGTGCAGTGGATCCATACAAACATGATACAGACAAGGAATGAGAAAACAGCAAAGGAATGGAAAAAAATTAATGCATTCTGAAAATGTTTTATTGCACGCCACTGACATTTAGTCGACTGTATTAAGATAATACCGAATAGAATAGCAAATATTAAACTGATTTTCTCATTCGTTCAAGAGTTATTAGAATTTTATTTCAGAATTCTCAGCTATGTTATTTAGCCTACGATACAAAATAATGATTTACTATTTTTAGGATTGAGCTGTGTTTCATCTCTCTTTAAAAAGTTATACGGTTTCGTGATCAGCTATACCAATAATTTTATAGATATAATGTGCTCTTAACAAGAAGATTAAATGAGACATTCACTACAGGATGATAAAAATCCTATCAGGAAAACCTTCAAAACCATTTAAATATATTTATTTGCACGTCACTGGTATTTGGTAGACTGTATTGAGATTGAACTGAATACAAGAACTGATAATAAATTGAAAGTTGCGTTAATGTAATGTAAACAGTTCACTTAAGTAAAACTTGTAAATGCAAAGCTCACGAGAAGAACATGACTCAACTGTCTGCCTTTAGCATAAACGAAATTTTAGGTTCCATTTTCATTTCTTTAACATTTTAAAGTAATATAAACTTTGTACATATATCTGCTGCTGCCACAACAATCGTATCAAGCAAAGTTTCATGTAATTTTCACCAGCAAAGTGATATTCCAGGCACATGTTAGGTGAGCTGTCTTGTACGTATATGCGGATTTTCTCCATTTCAAATTAGTTCATTGGCTGCTAATAGTATATTATGTAACAAGTTTTATAGACGTCATTTTAGTCACGAGTTTTATTAATCGCGAGCGACGCGTAGCGGAGCGAGTGTTTAATAAAATGAGTGACTAACAAGTTTATAAAACGTGTTGCATACTATACTTTTTCTACGACAGCAAATATCTAAATAAAAAATTTGGAAGTTATTTTAATATTTCATTTATTAACGTATCAATAACATGGTAACAGTAAAACAAAATTACTTGTCTCGTGTCACAACGAGTCGATTTATTTTGACAGATTGATGACAAGAATTACGGAAAACTAACTTGATTTTTGCCATTAAAATATCTAGAATTAACCTCAGCCGTGACTAATATCTCGTTGCTAAGTTCAGCCTGTGACTAAAATGCACGAAGTCACGGTTTGTCGAAAGCGTGTTTAAAGGATTATTTAGCGTCATGGAAACGTATAGAAGTAGAAAAAATGTATTATGGACGCACGGATATCATCTCGTTCTATAATTTGGTTGCATTTGCAACTAAAGAAACCAAAGTAGAATTATTTTTACCGTCACGAGTCTATCGGGAAATACTTCCTCATATAAGAAAGAATATTTTAATTCAATTTGGATTGTTTTCCTGTAACTTAAATTCATATCCAAGGACTCCGAGTTACTGCACACACGGGTGACAATAGGGTACGTGCGATTAAGCATATTAATAAATGCTTAGTTAGAAATTAAGATTATGTTATAAATATGTACTAATGTACCAAAAACATTAATTTTATTCTATTACTACCACCCCAGGCTATGCTTTACATTTCTATTCTGTGTTTTTTTAAATTCAACGTTACATTTTGAAAATAGTGTAAAAGTTTGAGATTATCATTGAAACAATGACACCGAACAACATTAATTTAGCATAAGCCGACTACTCTACACGCAGCTACTACAGCAAACTGAGTATGTGATATGACTAACGTATACCAAGACATAAAACCAGAGATGAGCCATACTGATGGGATCTGAACTGAACTACAGTCGTCCAACTAAGTAGTGTTTGATAATCCCACAAATGTAATAGTTATTTATGTATAACTATTAGAGTTTTGTTATAATTTCTTTACTTATATCAACTCCATTTTTAAGCATGCATATCTGCACAACGTTTTTCGAATGAAATTTCAATCACCCTCTATAACATTTTATACTTATCGGAACAAGATCGTGACATATACGTAATATATGCTACATCTTCATAACTCAAAAGTTAATCAACCTTTGTATTGGTTTTATTATCCCATTGACGAATAATTGCTAAACGTTTCCTGGATTTATTTACCCATGTCTCATGCATATTTTGTTATCGGAAGCAACTCTATTCTTGCGAATCATTTTCCACACATCCGGATCGGCTAGTAATTGAGATTTGAAGGGTTGTCTCCCATTTGATCCATAATTTGAATGATGTTCGTTATCCGATGGACGGCTGAATTTGATAGTTGAGTTGATGGAACCGATAATTTTTAATCATGCTAATGACCTCGTATCTATTTTCGCCGACTTCGCAGTTCATTATATACGGGGTGATTCATAGTGGATTTAGTATTAGAAGTATATGGAGAACGGGTAAACATATCAATTTGAAAATTTTGGGAGTTACTAAAGTCAGTGTGGCCAATGGAATCAAAATAATTACAAGCATGTGGTACTTCCGGTTATACCGGAAGTCGATACCAGCTTATTTAAAATGGAACACCCTATTTATTTTCGACTTTTCAAAATGACCATCCTCATTTGCTCTTTGGCACATAGAAAGAACACACGATGAGTCTGCAGTAAAAATAAATTCCATAATAGCATACTAAGTGTTCTATATTCCACTTTATATTTTGTCAAATTCAAGCCTCAAGAACTTTTTTAGTTCAACTGGAACACCCTTTACATTATGTTATTAGAAATTAAATTTTCTATCTTCTAGTATGGGCATTGTAAGGGAAGTTACAACTTTTTGAAATATTTGCGATTTGCTTAAATGTTCAAGAATACTTAGTAAAAATTGTCATCAACATTAATGTCAATAATATTCTTATGTCAAAAAACGCCAGCAGGTTTAAATTACATACATGTAGACTTTTTAGATTAGTTTATTATTTATGGAGAATGTGATAAAGTAATACCAAGAAGTTGTAACACATTTGCTACTCGATATCCACAAGAACAGAGACCATCACCATACACTGTAAAACGCATATTGGATAATTATATAATATTTGGCTCTGTCAAGGCAGGAATTCTAAGGAGGAAGCCTATTGTTGATGACGAAAACATAGAAATAGCAATTCTGGGGTATTTTCGGGCATTTCCAATTATATCATTAAGGCAAGCTGAGAACGAGAGAAAATTTTTCTAATTTTGTTTTAATAAGATTTGAAGGACGAAGGTCGCAATTAATTTTTGGAAAATATATGGACAGATGACACAAAATTTACCAAAAATGGACTTTTTAATTCACACAATTTGCATTACTGGAGTCACTCGAATCCCCACGTATTTAGGGAGCGAAATATACAAGAACATTAGCAATTTAATGTTTACTGTGCTATGAACAACGATAGCGTGATGACATTACAAATTTTTGGGAAAAACTTAAATAGTAAGTTAAAAAGATATATTTCTTCTTCGGCTAATATGTCTCAGGCTTCCTCCTTACAATGTCTGCCTTGGTAGGGACAAATATTCTAAAGTTATCCAATATGCGCTTTACAGTGTGTAGTGATGGTGTCTGTTCTTGTGGGTATCGAGTAGCAAATATGTTACATGTACTTGACATTACTTTATCACATTATCCATAAATAATAAACAAATCTAAAAAGTCTTACTGGGTGTAATTTAAACTAGCTGGCATTTCTTGACATCAGAGAATGTCTATAGTAGAGAAAAGAGAATTTAATTTTACGTAACTTGATGTAAAAAATACAGGTTATTCTATTTGAAATAAAAAAGTTTTTGAGGTTTGAATTTGAAAAAAATGTAACGTGAAAAATAGAACACTTGGTATACTATTATTGAATTTTTTATTATTATTGTAGAGACTAGCTCATCTTATGTTCTTCCGACGTGCCAAAGATTAAATAAGGCTCTCGTACACGAAGAAAGTTATAACGGTTATTGCAAACCGTTGCACCTGTCAAATTTTTTATATGTCAATTATCTCCAAAACTACTGGCTTTAGGTATAGGGTGTGCTACATGTCTGGACTCAGAAATTCGTGGTCATATCAATAAATCGAAAGTATATACGGTGTTCCATTTAAAATAAGCAACCTACTTCCGGTATAACCAGAATTAGCACATGCTTGTAATTGTTTCGCTTCGATTGGCCACACTGACTCCAAAAATCTTCAAAATTATAAGTTTAGTCGTTCTCCATATACTTCTAATACTCCATTCTCTATGAATCACCCTGTATATTAACAGCGTCATATTATCGTCGCGATTCTCTGTTACCTAAGCGTGCATGTCAATATTCATAAATAAATATTTTGAGGTAGATACTTCTGTAATTGGGAATTTGGGAGCCGTATTATTCCAATTTATTATTCTGACTATGATTTCTGCGATTTCGATTTTATTTTTTTATTTTAGACTTATTTAGTTCTTTTTATTTATCCATTATATGATTTACTGTCTTATTAAAGACTCATTTTTGTTGTGTTCGCTAACGCCAAAAATTAATGAAATGATAATTAGAAATAAGAGTTGAATATATAAGTCATATGAGTCTAGGCATTCACCACTGATGCCCAAATGTTCTTCAACCGTTTTAATATTTCTGGACAAGGAATGACATAGGCGCTTCCGTTATAACCCGTCATTCCATCGGCACTTACACGTAAGTACATAATCCTTCTATATTTAAGTTTGTATAGCAGTTTGTGTTTGAATAGTTTGCTGTTCTCTCTCAATTAATGAATTTCAATCAGCTCTATCTTCATTCATGCCACATCCACACAACTTAAAATATTCTTTTAAATGAATTCCCCTATTGCATCTTCATCCCGCATTATTTCATAGTTTAAGCCCTAATTTATCCGAGGCTTATTAGTTAATTAATTAATAAAGCAACGAGTGTTTCTGAGATTAGAGATGATTCAGCAGATCGAGGGGATTGTCCTGTGCAGAACAATTCAACAATCAAAGACCTATGATTATGATGCCACTTTCACTTATATAGATTTTCAACAATCAACAGCATAAGAATACCTTTAACCGTTCTTTATCGCCACACTATAAAAAAATTAACTGGTAATCTACAGACGATAGAGTTAACCGCATAGTTGTAATCATTTTGTAATTTTCTAAATGTAGCTCAAAATTTGGCATCCAGTTATAATAATAGTGTTATGAGTAATACATTTTAGACTTGGGACCTATAACATATTCCCAAAAATCATTTGAGTCGTTGATAGGCTATTTATTTATGCACACTTTCTAAACACGTGTTGCTGGGCACAAAATCGAGTATATTACAGACAAATTAACGGTTATATTATATACAACTCTTGGTAATATTATTAGCATTGTCGATGAATTTCTTGTTTGATATTTTCTGCCACATGTATCTTTTGAAACGAATCCTATTTCCTATTTCAGAACTTCAGTAAAAATATTTTATGCTCTGATTATATGCATAGCATTAAGATATGTATCCATTTACATAAGTAAATAAACAAATAAAAGTATCTTTATTTAACAGTTCTGGAGATGTCAACCAGGGCCAGTACATTATATTACAGAACATGTGTATAATTGATTAGCTACCATCATCATAATATCCGTAAGGAGTCGAACAGAAAGAAAACTAAAAAGATACTTAATTCTACTATCACCTAACTGTCAAAGAGAATGCCTAAAGAATATCTCAGAGGATAAAAAAGAAAGAGAAAAAAGAGGCCATTAAAAAGCAAACTATTACAAGAACGTACGGAACACGATGAATTCGGTTGGATATAAGAAGTTTAAAATTAATTCTGACGATGTTTGCACTTTTTCCTTGATAGTCTAGTATTATAGGGTCCGGTCCGCTCGCTTTATGTCCTGCTAAGTTTGAAATCTCTTTATTTTATGAATATTTAGGTCTACTGGATCACCGAATGGCATGTTGGCATTTCTGAAAATGAATTTTTCTCTAGTAATATACATATCGAGATGGTGGATAGAGAGAATTTAAAAAAATCGTATCTCCGGTAATAGTTGTCCGATCTTTTATTTAAAAAAAAAGGAAATACTTGAAAAACTATGTATTTTAATATAATAAAAAATACAAGACATAAAAATGTTTAATACCTGACTGAAAATTTGGCAAGAAATATAAAATTTTGGCTTTTTAATTCCTTAAATATGTTTTAATTAAAAACCAATAGGTTATATGGAGCAAAAGTTTAAACTAAAAATCTGCCGAATTTAATGGCGAATCCAACGATATATAGTTCAATGGGTTACACAGTAATGCTCTAAAATTTAAAAACCATGGCGCGCTACAGGTATTGTGGAAGAATCATGCGGCGCGCAAGGTGAATTTGGTCGGGCACACAGTTGATTAATGTCATATTTATATGATAATGTAGCTTCTCTAAGTTACAAAATTTCATTCAGACCCTGTCAGAAATGGTTTTAATTTTTTAGTAGCAAAGAATTACAACTTTATTTAAAATGGTGGATTAAATATACGTGTTTTTATTATTAATATCATAACATCTTAAGGTAATAGTTGTTTGACAAACAAAAAAGATAATCTAATAAAACAAATTATATATTTTTAATAAGAGGAAAGAAATCTTATCCTTTATAGTATACATAAACTTATATAATGTAACGAAGTTACAACATTTTTCTTCGGCTTAAAATAGTTCTTAACTGATCTCCATGTCCATCGTCTTCTGAAAAATATATTTCGATATTCGTGTTTAAAGTAAAAATACCACAATTTACCGGAATTATCTTCATATTCTTCCATGATCAATGGGGTTACTAATTCTGGTATATTTGCACAAAAGAAGTTTCCTGCAGACAACTGACAGGTTTCAGTGAAATCCATTGCATTTTTTTGCAGGAACGTATATTGGTTCCGCACCCCTTCTGCTTCTTGGGGTGCATCTTTTCTTTTCAATATCAAAAATACTTCTAACAGGTCGCGATGTGTCTTTTGTGGTAGAATTTTTTAAGAATATAATATTGCTTTTTTCGAGTCTCTTTATGTTTGTTTTGATTGACACGGTTGAGTAACACGGTCTATGATAAGCAGGTTTTATGACGAGTATATCACTTATTTCACAATTATTACTATGTCTTTTGCAATTTTTGGAGATTGCTATTTTTATTACCAAATCGTACTCTCTGTCCCACTGCTACTTTAATCTTAGACAAGTCTGTTGTTGCTAGTATGTCCCGACTTTTTACAACGCGTTCTTGACACATAAAACTTGTACTAAAATTTAATTTCTTTATTAACACTTATTTTTTCTTCTAACAAATATATGTAGATAAAATGTTTAATCCGTAAACACAGCGAAAGCAATAATAGAAAAACTCGACACCCTTACGCACGGATTGCAGGAAGCATACACAATCAAGTGCGTATATACATTACACACACACGTGCTTATTTCGTATACTTTTGTGCAACTTTTATAAGTATTACTACAGCTGTAAATTTTACAAATAGATATACAGTATGTCTCACTTTTCATTACTCCCATATCAGAGTTCCCTTATTAACAATGCAATTTTTTTTAAACTTGAGTGAAAGGTACCCACCAGGAGATTGTGTCACGGTCAAATATTTAAAAATTCACCTGTGACATTCGTCCTTGAATATGAAGATGAAGAAAAATGAACCTAATTTTCCAAAAAAATATAGGTATTAGGCATAGTTTTACCTGTAAAACAATTTCATAATCTTATTCGTTGTTATTAGAAACTCACTATTACCGAATTTCAATAAGAGAGTGTACTTACTGTTCACGTAATAAGACAAAAAAATGTTTTTAAAGTACCAATTGTTAGTCGTAACTTTATTTTCAGACGCAATGAAGAGTTAATTAAATTGGAGGAAGATTTAGTATTAATCAGTTATTAATCACGTCAGGTTAGTCAGTTTAATTAACAGTCTAAGTAAAAATTAATTGACTTTGAAATAAAAAAAAGTTCAATTTTAAACGAATTTAACATTCTTAATGTAATAATAAGAACCACAAGTGCAACTTTAACGCGATTTGATCGATATCCAATTTCTTATATTTTCTAAATTGATACTGATAATAGCAAAGCACATTTTTTCAGTGGGATCAATTTCTACCTTTTAAACATAAGTTGGTCAATTATGGTCATGACAATTATTAAGCAAACGGCGATTATGATTATAGCTAACTAATAATAATAATAATAATAATAAATAATAAATGCCTCTAAAAAGGGAGATATTAATTTTCTATTACATAAACACCAAGTATACCTTATATCTTATATCCAAGTATATCTTATTCGAATTCTGTATTAGTGAGTTTTCGATAATAACGAATAAGATTATGAGACTGTCTCACAGACAAAACTTTGCCTAATATCTTTTTTGGAAAATTAAGTTCATTTCTCTTCATAATGACTAACGCCACTGGTGAATTTTCAAATATATTACCGTGAAACAGTCTCCTGATGAGTAAATACCTTCCACCCTAATTTAAAAAAAAATCGTATTGTTAATAAAGGAGATGGGATATGGGAGTCACGAAAAGTGACATACTGTATATATGATTTGCTTCATATTGATTATTGATACTAACTGGCCACTGACCATATCGTTTTTATAAGTGCAAGCGTAAATAATAACAGGTCGTAGCACACGCCACAAAAAACGTACTAATTGAAATGGGTCGAGAAAATGTTGCGCGTCATATTTTGCACTCTTATAAGGTTATTTTTTGACCTATACCTTTAGAATTTGTATATAGTTGATGTCAGCAGAAAATCCTGCAGAATTTTTGTTTCAATTTTTTTCCCATATGGCCTGTTGTTTTCAAAATTGAAAATGTTTATAAAACGAAAAAATAAAAATTTTAATTTCGTTAGGTATTAAACATTTTTAACTCTAGTATTTTTTCTCTTAAAAAAAACATTTTTAGATAAGCATATTCTTTTTTCTTAAATTGAAAATCAGTGTATTATTCCGAAGTTATGATTTTTTGAAAAATCGACCTAGTCGCCATTGAATTGTGGATTACTGGAGAAAAATCCATTTTCAGAAATGCCAACATGGTACTTAGTGATCCAGGTGGCTTATATTTTCATGCGTTTAAAAACTTAGCAAGATATCGAAGCGAGCGGTCGTTTTTGAACCCTATCATAATGAGTGAAGATTAAGGTAACGGCACAAGAGAGAGCAATAAGTGACTTAAAGAGAGTACTTACCTGCCTAGTAATATGCAATGAGTTTGCTATGAATCTGAGATTGAGCATTATTGTGATGTTGAAAATAAGTCCATATCTGATAGGTATATAGATGCGTCAGTTTTAACTCACAGTAAACGGGACAAGCGAGGCGGAGTTCCCCTCTTGGACGTATATTATGCAAATTATTCGTTTTCAAACAAGGAGTGATGTTATCACGCTTGGGCACATCAGGTGAGAAGCGAACAGATGAGTTCTGGACGTTTGTTATTAACAAGCCTTCCTTTTTACTAAGCAAGTGTCATATATGAATAACGTCATCAGATTCAATTTAAGACAAAGTTAACGAATCAGAAAGTTTCGACTACGCTGCGGTAGATAGTACGTGTTTAAATTAATAACTCCAAGATTTCGCAGAGTATTTTATTATTAATTCACTCATCGTATCAGGTTATCTTTAAAACCACTTCTGGAAACTCTAAAATTTATAGTAACTGTGTAACTGCAGTTAAGTTTTAAATAGTATGTATCTAACCATATCATATTAATAACATGTTAATTAATTCTTGCTACGGATTCTTCAATCGTTGTAGAACGATATGAAAAATATATTTTAAATATGTCATCCGCATACAAATGCACTTTACAACGGTTTCAAATTTTCGGCAAATCTGATAGGTAGAAAGAAAGCAGTATTAGTCCACGTACTGAGCCCTGCGGTACTCCCAAATGGACAAGTAAACCATTAGACATATGGAAGTGTCCTCTGTTATATACTTTCACTTTTTGTATTCGGTGCAACAAGTAGCTACAAAAACTATAGTAGCTATTTGACGCCAAGCCTAGAAAATGCAGCTTTACTAAGCATTTCTTTGTTTAGACAATCAAAAGCTTTTATAGAATTAAGTATAATGATTGTAGTTACAATAGATTTATCGATAGCCGTTAAGTAGCAGTCATTTACATCCAATAGAGCCGTAACCTATGACCATAACGAAAGGCAAATTGGGTTTGAGGAAGCAAATAATTAATTTGTAAATGTTGTTTTAGCGTTAGATCATAAATTATTTTCTCTAATATTTTAGAATAAACTAACATAAAATTGTGATATGATTGAAATCATTTCATATTTCTTTCTTTCGGTAGAGGTGTAACATTTTCTATTGAATGTCACGTTGATTGAAACGAGAAATTAATTACATAGTGTGTCACACACAGTTTTTTTTTTCAAATTTACTTCAAATATTTCTCAGTTATGCTGTCGACAAAATTGATTACTGTTTTGGCTACAAAATTACGCCGTCGATGATAGCCTACCGACAGCGGTTAAAAAATATTAAAATTTAAAAATATAGTAGCCTATGTTTAATCGGGGAAATAGTACGGAAAATGATTCAGAATTGCAAACTGAGCCTATTAAAAATTTTGAAATTTTAGCATTTAATTTAAGTTGTTGATTGATTGATTGATTGATTTGCCAGCGTAAGGTGGGCATTGCTGCCAATTCCGGTGCATGGAGATTTGTTCCACCACGCAGTCCGATTGCCCACCGATCATCCCACCGTGTGCCGGAACAAACCGCCGGTGCTTTTATATACCGCCGGACCAGCTGCATACGCTGGATTGGACATTGGACATGCTTGTTGTCAGCAGCGAGAGCCGCATGACGCATGGGGTAGGAGTATAAGATGGAGCGTGTAGGTGTTTGTGAGATGTTTCTTCTTGTTTTCCTTCTGTCTTCATCGGATGGAAAGTGTAGGCGTTTGTGAGATGCTTCTTTTAGGTTTTCGA
Organism: Stenurella melanura; assembly: GCA_963583905.1. NCBI lineage: Eukaryota > Metazoa > Arthropoda > Insecta > Coleoptera > Cerambycidae > Stenurella > Stenurella melanura. The sequence goes on from OY757314.1 coordinate 124,932,998, forward strand.
GCTTCTTTTTGCTTTCAGGTTTTTGTGATATACTTCTTAGTTTCTGTCTGTGATCATCTTCTCTCCTGTTCTACTTCTGAGTTTTCTGTTTCTTCTGTTTTTGAGTCTGGCAGTGTGTATATCCTTGATATTTCTTAATTGTATTCCATTTTTTGTTGTGCCAACTTTTCCCAATGTGTATAATCCTTTCCTAGCTTAATCATAATCCTCTCGATTGTTGTTATCCATGTGTAGCATGGCCTCCCTATTTTCAGTTTGTTGCTGTTCATTCGCAGCGCTCTCTTTAGTAGGTGTGTCGTGTCCCGTGTTTGGACGTGTCCCCAGTATTTGATTGCATATGATTCTATTCTTTTGATTATTGTTGTTCCCTCTAGTAATGTTGACGTTTTCTGTCCTTTTTGTGGTTTTCCTGTTTTTGCTAGCAGTTGGATAATGTCCCTTTCAGCTCTTCTCAGGCTTCTTCTGTTGGCCTTTGTCGTTGCTGCGTTTTTGACTCCATATATCATCGTAGGCATTATGCTGGTCGTGTATATCTTTTTGGTTAGGCACCATGGTGGTTTGTTGTCCTCAGTGAAGGGTAGTAGAGCTCTTGTGACTCTGTAGGCTGTTTTGATTCTTTCCCTTACTGTTTCCCTCCTTTTTAGTTGATTCGTTAGGTATGTTCCTAGGTATTTAATTCTATTCGCCTTCCTTGCAAATACACTCATATTAACCATATCAAAGAATTAACAAATTTAATAGAAGACACTTAATTACTATCTAACATAATACATTTAACATTTAATAACTGTTCTCAGTTATTGAGTAGTAATACTAGCGCATAGCTCATCTCTATTATTATGAGAATTTTTGCACATTTTTTGTTCCAGTAATCCCCAAAATAAAAATCCATTGGCGTCAGGTCTGAAGATCGAAGTGGCCAGTGTACTAATTAGCTGTTGTGTCCTATCCAGTGCAGAAGAAAGTGTTCGATTAACCAAGCGTGAGGTACCTTTGAATTATGAATAGGTGAGCTATTCAATTGTAGTTGTATGTCCCCTAGTTCGAGTAATGATAATGCATTAAAAACGTCTTGCAACTCGGCATTTAGAACATCTCAGAATTCAAATTATTTTAAAGAAGGTCCAATAATTGTATCGTTAAATATATCGTATCAAACATTAATTTTGGCATAATGGCATAAAATGGAGAGCAATTCAAATTCTAGATAACAAACTCATGTGTTCACAGGGTTCAATATTTGGGCATCAACATTCTAGGGTGTTTTGTTTTCCACAAAAGGTATATTTTCTGAAAGTTTGAAGCCGGTTGGAACTCTTAACGTTCCTGAGCGTTAAAATGAAAAAAAAAAACACTTTTTAGCCAGTTTATTCAATTTTGCATACTTATTATACAGGGTGATTCACGTAGGCCATTCATTAGAAGTTTTTCAACTTGCAGTTGGATCAGAATCTTGAAATATGGTATGCGGCCATAATCGATCATGCCCGTTCTATCTAAAATATTTTCAGTCCACTAACTATACAGGGTGTGCCAAAAATTGGTACCAACTTTCTTATTTTAAATGGAAACCTATATTTTTCTTTACATGGTTCGATTGGTCTTCTAATTCTGAGTTTAGAGAACCTAAGTTATGTTAACTTATCTATTACAATTTTTGACATATGTCCAATTTTTAAAAAAAAATTGCCGCTATAGTAGTTTACGAACAAATTTGTATCTCGCAAACCTTTCAAAATTATGAAACCAAATTTGTGAATCAGTTAGCTGGAAGTCCAGGCTAACTTTTGATGTCCCATCGGTGGTCCCATTTTGTACCATATGGGCGCAGTCGATTTTCAAATGTCGCAATCAAAAATTGTCAAAGTCAATTTTTTCAAATGGCACCTACTATTTTTTTTCACACCATTCGAAAGAAAATTGAATTTTAGGGTGAGTCACTTAAGCATTCCCTATACCTAACTTCACCCCATATCGAGTTATTCAATAAAAATCAAGAAATACTTTATCTTGTCGAGAGATTTCTTACCTCATCAAGTATGCCATGGAAACAAAAAACAGTTGTAACAATTTTTAAAGAAAAATATGGATTCTTATTTAATTACACACAACACCAACAAATTATTATTAACGAACAAGAACAATGTTGACGAAATTCTGACGTAAATGTTCAATGTGACCACCATATTTTTGTTCAAATATTCTATTATTCTACTTTTAACAGATTGCGTAGCACATCTTTGCGCCTACCATTTCTGACGCCAGAAATCAATGCAAAATAGAATTTTAGGGCCACTTTTATTAACATTGTGTATGTCTATCTACAGTCGTTTTTGAGTTATTGGCATTTTTTGAAAAAAATATTGTTTTTTTTCTCAAGGGTAGTAGGCTTTGGAAACAATCATTTCATTTTAATTTTTATTAAAAAATCGTATTGCAATAATAAATAATAACAACAAAATAACAAAAAATAAACAGATTAACAAAATAATTATTTCAATACAAATGCTCAATGTGTGCACCGTTTTCACTGACAGAATTTCGTCAACATTGTTCTTGTTCGTTAATAATAATTTGTTGGTGTTGTGTGTAATTAAATAAGAATCCATATTTTTCTTTAAAAATTATTACAACTGTCTTTTGTTTCCATGGCATACTTGATGAAGTAAGGAATCTCTCGGCAAGATAAGGTATTTCTTGATTTTTATTGAATAACTCGATATGGGGTGAAGTTAGGTATAGAGAATGCTTAAGTGACTCACCCTAAAATTCAATTTTCTTTCGAATGGTGTGAAAAAAAATAGAAGGTGCCATTTGAAAAAATTGACTTTTTGACAATTTTTGATTGCGACATTTGAAAATCCACTGCGCTCATATGGTACAAAATGGGACCACCGATGGGACATCAAAAGTTAGCCTGGACTTCCAGCTAACTGCTTCACAAATTTGGTTTCATAATTTTGAAAGGTTTGCGAGATACAAATTTGTTCGTAAACTACTACAGCGGCAATTTTTTAAAAAAAATTGGACATATGTCAAAAATTGTAATAGATAAGTTAACATAACTTAGGTTCTCTAAACTCAGAATTAGAAGACCAATCGAACCATGTAAAGAAAAATATAGGTTTCCATTTAAAATAAGAAAGTTGGTACCAATTTTTGGCACACCCTGTATAGTTGGAGGACTGAAAATATTTTAGATAGAACGGGCATAATCGATTATGGCGGCATACTAAATTTCAAGTTTCTAATCCAACTGTAAGTTGAAAAACTTCTAATGAATGGCCTACGTGAATCACCCTGTATATGTACTCAAATGACCCAAAACAACGCAGATTTGTTAGAATTTTAATTGCGAAGAATTTGGTTTTTTGTTTGTTCTGATCGGACCTCTAGAACAGGAGAAATTCACCTTTATACCTAAAACAACTCTATTCAGAAAACTAAATAAGTAGTTTATAAAAAAAAAAAGCAATAGGCTTTGGAAGTCCAAAACTCAGATATATACTCCTGGTCCTGGCGCTACCCCATGAAATCGTAGTTTTGCTATTACAAAACCGTGCATATCAATGTACTTTTTTTAACTCCATTATTAAATTGATTACTTTAATAATAAAAATAATTTTCTCTGATGATGGTTAAAAAACCGAAACGTAAAAAAGTCTCATAATTTGCATTTAAACTGACTGAAAAATCCCACGATACTCATCAAGCTAACTTAATAAAATTCTATTTGAAATAGTCGTTGTTGTCTCTGCTCACATACTTGATTCCTCTCAGTATCTTTATTATATACTTGTCCGTTGTCGCTCAAGTACCAATTAAAATTCTTAAAAATTAGATATGAAAATAACATGCCTCTGGTATTTAAGGTCTGTCGTGTTTGGTTTTTTATTGGACGATAAATTAGGGTTGGCATTTGTCTCCCTTACAGGAAAATCCTTATAACAGTGACTTTTGTCATTAGCTTAAAGCCGTAGTTATATTTAGCTCAGATCTGTGAGTTTATCCAATTAAAGTTAACGTAATTCGTTTGCATTTTAATTTTTATTTATTGTTAGTTTTACACTAGAGCGCGCATATAAATCCACTTATTATAGCTACGAAGCTTATACTTACTAAGAAAATACTAAAGCACTTGGTATTACTTTAGTGGAAACTTCATTTATTAAACAAAAAGGAAATACTTCAAAACAAAGCTACAATGTTTTAACTCCACTTAATCCAATACTAATTAAAATATCGAACGCTTCAAAATGATGAATGTACGACGGTCTTTGTACGGAATTATGGAATATAAATTGTTCATAATTTTTTAGAATACAGAAAACTACGCGAATAATTAAATTTTGAAGAAAGCAGGGGACTTGCTTGTAGACACAAACCAAAAACCAGTCTTATTTTGTATGTACACTTCATTTCAGAGATATAAACTATAAAAAACTCCCAAAAGATATCATGAATTAGCAGAAGAGAAGAGTATCTTATATAAAGATTATAAATTATTATTCACTTTTACTTACAGTGACTAAAATAACTATGTATTACTTTTCCCATATTTATTTATATGATTGCCAGTAATTGATTTATTAGTAAGGGGGGTAACAAAATACCAAGGTAACCCAACGGGAAGGTAAGATGATTCACAGAAACAGTAATAAATAGTATTCAACAAAATCCTCATTCTCTTGTTAGTAATTCAAAACTGCACTGTAGATTACAATTCGTGACAATTATTCAACCTTTCTCTACTTAACAAAATTACTTTAGACTTAATTAAAGGTAATGATTAAATATATAGAGATATACTATAAGGTATAGTATAGGTACGGTATAATATGTCGACAAATGCTTTAACATGATAACAATTCTTGGATCATTCACTAGAATACATATTGTCTCTCTGTCAGAAAATGGAAGGCTGAATAGAATAGAATCGTATTCTTTTTCGATCTATGATATCGGGACCATGTTATTGATCGATAGTAGTGTTCTCTTTGTCTTTAATCGTCGAAGCTTGTAATATATTCCGTAGACTTTTATGTTTCCGCAATGGCGTTTGTTAAATATTGATACCTTTATCGTTTTTTACTTGATGTGTCGCTTTTGGAATACATTTTAATCTGACATAAACGATGAAATTGAAAATAAAAGTCACTAAACAACAAATTCTTTAAAAACATATTTTATGTATTTAGTGTATAGTGCAAAATTTATGTCATCTATTCTTGCACTTAACCCTTATTCGTGCAATATTCTACGCAAGTACTACTCGTACTTAAATATTATCTATAAAAATTATTACGAACTATGTTTCCAAAAGTAGCATAACTTGTATAAATTGACAGTTTAGTATCAAAGATCAAGTCATAAGAGATCAGAATATTTTACATATAATTCATTAAACTTTGCTTACTGGTTATGGTAGCTTAAATGTCTAAAACATGTACATTGTGTCCCCAAATTTTAAGTTTACGAGCAAAACTCATTTTTTACAGAAACCGTCTTCTTCTTATGAATAGTCCGAAAATGAAACTGTTTTCCAAAATTTTTGTGCAGTGCCAAATATTTGCAAAAATGTTGAAAACTATTAAAGAGTGAAGTGCCTATATTTGCAAAAATATTAACGATTGAAAACAAAAATTAATGCATAATAGAAGATCAAGAATTTTATAATTGACTATGACTATTAATCTATGATCTTTTTGTAATATTTCTCAATATTTTTTCAAATACTTTTTGCACATTTTTGCAAATATATACTTTGCACAAAAGTTTTGGAAAACTATCAGCTCCGGACTATTCATAAAAAGCAGGCGTTTGCTTAAAAACATAAGTTCTCCTCGTAACTTACAAATGAAAAAGTTTCGGACTCAAGTCGTAGATTCACTGTGTATGTTTTAGACATTTAAACTACCAAATCTCTAAATTTAGGAAAATAGTATTATTTTCGGACTTTTCTTAAAAAGCAGGCGTATTTATAAACAATGATTTCTTTGTTAACTTACAATTAAAAAAGTTTCTCATCTTCCAAGCTCAATCCATGGAGACACTATGTATGCATTATGGAAGAAAATGTTCATCAAGTACGAGGTGTTGAATAATAAATCCCAACTGTTATAAATTATTTCATTTTCATTCGCTCTAAGTGGTTAAAAAACTGGTCACATGACGTTTGACATCGGTACATCGAAATGTCAACTAATTATGTTGAAATTTCGATATGATAAACTGATATTTCTACATGTTAAATTAAAATTTCAATGTATTTCTTTCGTTGCGGACTTTGCACGCTTCCGCTTCTGTGACTTATGAAACACCCTGTATATTGAATAGAAAACCAAAGTATTATATGCACTAACATATTTTATTTAAAGATAATTCACTGGCGTGCGCTGTTTTATAATCTCGCAACATCTCGAAGATTAAAATAATAAAAAGTATGATTGACGTAAGGCAAGCTTCAACTTCTAAAACTATGTTAATCAAAATGATTATTACGTCTGGAACTATTAATTATTAATACATGCACGTGTTTAGCAGTAAATCACGAGAGGGAACACATAAAACTTCTCGTTGACATTAGGGTTGCAGTAATATGCAAATCGCTGGAGAAATTGTTTATTATTTCCTGTCATTTTAGACTTAATATATCCCTTTTGCATCGGAAGTGCTGAATCTATATTTAGTGGAAGAGAAATGGCACAAGCAAAGATTTACTCCACGGCGGGAAACTTATCTGTCTTATTTGAATAGCTCTTTTGTGCTCAGTTGGTGCAGGTACCTATGTGACTTATTCTTAAAAGTTGTTTTATTTTAGGATTGTTCGATAAAATAAAGAGGGTGAGGGTCCGGCCATATTTGTTCCGTTCTATTTAATTGATACGTATGCAAAGTAACTTGGTTAGTTCCAATGTTATTAATATCTGATCATTTTGAAATTAAAGTTAAATAACATAAAAGAAATAATAGTTAGTTATAAGGTTTAATTGGTATGTTAATATCAAAATAAAAAAATTGAATTTAGTGCTTTTCCTCCTAGGCAGCCGGATTTATAATTGTATTTATTATAGGTCTAAAATGAACTAGAGCTTAAATGCGAATTAAATGAATTTAAAAAAATGTAGCGCTCTAGTTTTCTCAATCTTTATTTGTACCTCTGAGATATGGATCATCAGAGACATACACATATGATGCTTTCGAGATATGGATATGAACACATTTGCTACGAATTCCCTGAACAGCCCATCGCATCATCAGCTCGATTTTCCAAGAAATGTTTCCAAAGTGGCTCTCTAGCATCGTATTCTCTTGAATCCTCTCGTTCTTTGACAACAGCAACAACCAGCGAAATGACATTATAGAACGATTGGTAAAAGGTGGCAGAAGATGGATAAGAGACCTCCAAAAATTCGAGCCGATATCATCAAGGAGCAGAAGGAAGACAGAAAACAGCATTGGTGATGCCGTGCGTCAAACAATCAACCACGACAGATGACTTGCAGCTGTCGGACATAGCATACAGTGAAGAGTAGCTAATTAGAATATTGTATGAACCACAAAACGTCTATCAAAACGTTGTAAGTAAGAAGTTGTATTACCTATGCAGTATGTCTCTCTTTTCATGACTAGTATATCACAGCTCTCTTATTAACATTGTGATTTTTTCTTAAATGCACCCCCTCCGTGCTAGAGCAAAAAGAAAAAAAGACAAAAAAATGCGTGTGAAAAACACAAAAACTGCTCGAAGTGACTGCCACCATTTTCAATGCAAAGCTCACATCTACGGACGACATACTGAGGAGCTGCACGACACTCTGATGGTGTAATCTTCCGGGCTGTTGGAGCAATCTTTTCCTGGACGGCCGGCTTCATCGTTGACGCGCTCCGCGTAAACCTTGTTCTTCATCTTACCCGACACAAAAAAGTCCATAGGAGTCATATCCGGAAAGTGCGCTAGCCAAGGGTGGGGGCAGTCTCGACCGCGAAAGATCCGTCTTCCCTAAAAACAGTCGTGCAACCATCGATGAACTGGTAGAATGTAATGGGCTGGACATTGTTACATCCCATTTGTCGATTAATGCTAGGAGTTATAAAGATTCAATTTTGAGGGACATCCTGTATATAACTTCTCAAGTCACGCCTGCAGTAGTAATAAATATCTACAGGAGTTAAAATCCTTACTCCATGATGTGGAAACTATAGTTCCAATTGGGTTTAGCCTATTCGTCAATAGATGGCAAAACCTACTAGTAATTAATTATTTTGGTACGTTCTAAGAAGTAAATAATTCTTTTTTAAAAACTGAAAGTTACTATTAATGTTGAGTATATTATTTAAATACTTTATTCCATATAGCTTTACATAAATCAAAAGTCGATAATAAAGATTGTTTCGCGTAAAACTTGAAGATTGGTAGCCCCAGGGGCTGCCACTGCCAGTAAAATATTAATTATGTGTATTACGTCTGACAGGAAATAGTTTTTATATTATAAATAGCACTCAATTCGAGAAATCTTCCTTCTTGATCAGAAAATTTTGTACAAATAACTTAGTCAAATAGCCCTATTGGGCTGAATCTATATTAGAAATGTCGGAGTAAGACTATATTTCACGCGTTTTTTATTGCAATAAGATTTTTGGCCAGGGTATTTTGCCCTGGTAGATTTTTGGCCGCGGGATTTTGGCCTGGTAGATTTTTGGCTGGGGGATTCTGCCCGGTGAATTTTTGACACAGTGGATTTTTTGCCACGTAGTAACACAAACCCTTTAAAAATTAATTTAGGATATTTTTTGTAAATTTTGATTAGCTTTGAATTTGACTTATGTATGCCTGGTTGGATTTGGGACTAAAATTATGTAGTGAAGAAACGACAAATTTCTATTAGACCTAGTGATATTGCTCTATGGATTTTATTTTATTACCTACTACCAAATTTCATATGGAGATAAACCTAACGTACACAAGCTAATTCACTGGGAGGTTCAACGTAAGGCTAGTCACCTGGTATCAGCGATATCACAAAGATAAGCTTTATTGTTTTAAAATTTACTAATTTACCTATGTATTAATATTTAAGTAATTATGTCTAGATAGTTATTTTCTTTTGTAAAACATGTTGTAATTCATCAATCATTCGCCACAAGGCGCCTTAAGGTGGCCATGTCCTAGAAAGAGACATCCGATTTTTGGCCACAACTCTTTTTCTTAGTACGTATATTTAAAAAAACTGTAAGACTACCTAAGTAGAATCATAACGACTATTGCTATCAATTTTTACTCAATAATTCCACTCGTTTCCAAAATAGTTAGATTTAATACTACGAAATAGGAAGATTAGCATAATTTATAAATTTAAATCAAACTGTTTTACAAACCACTGAAATTTTTGAGTGAAAATTAATGGTAATAGTCTTGTTGTGGTTCTACTTAGGCAGTCTTAAATTTTTTTTAAATATACGTACTGAGAAAAAAACATTATGGCCAAAAATAATAAATATTTCCCTATCGGATGTCTGTTTCTAGGACATGGCCACCTTAACCCTTGCTTTAACTTTAACTAAAGAATTTTTTTTATATTACATTAAACTCGTGTTAACTATTAACTTGTTAACTGTGTGTGTATTGTGAACTGAAGTTATCTAATATATAATTTTATTGTAGCATTTTTTCTTATTAATTGTCTCAATCTCCTCACAGTATAAGATTTTTAAAACCTAGGACCTATTTGGTAATTAACGTTAAGATCTTATCGAGATCCATCTAATTGGAGACATCTGTTTACTCTATCATTTAGAGACATGCCATGCCGTCTAAGGTTGGTTGAAAATCATTTTCCAAAAAATTAAAGAAATCTAGACCATTGAGACGTGGGGGCTAAAAAATTGTACCGATGAATGAGTCGTTGTATAATCCAAACGTTGCACCAAAGTTGATATTGAAAATAGTCTCATACAGTGTGCGGATGGTTTCATTTTTCATAGCAACATTTTACTTTTGTGGGTTTTGAGCTGCAAAATCTCCTGTCCGTACGCTACTGGATACGGTTATAATAATTGTTGACAATATTGTGGTTAACTTTAACCCCAGTACATGTAAGGAATGGTACCTAATTATACTGAATTAATCATTATATGTCATCATTGTAGAGGAAATAAAAACTCGGAATATTCTCGGAATATAATGTAGTATAATAATATTTTACTGACGATATGCTGACATAAAATAACCAGGTACACTTTGAACTTACCTAGCTTATAATTTGGAATTCCTAATTAACAAGAATTAACTTTTCAGAGAACTATAAGTCACCAACAAAGTCTAAAACATATCATTAAAAGTTGACAAGTGGAGTTAAAAAGTTGCTGGGAACAGAACAGATGTCCCATGGTTGAGTAAGAGTGTAATTAGTATTACTATGTAATAAAAACTTTATACAACTACCTTTGTTAGAGTTTTGAACTTTGATGAAACAGATTTATGCAATAAATAACAATTTTTTCTCCTTAAGGGTTTGTAATAGTAGATTGTCATTTGAAAGAATACCGACACGTGATCGTGTCAGTTTTAAATAACTTAGTAGCTTGAAGGGATATGTCGGATCAGGGAAATATATAGGGTGAACCATTAATAATAGGCTATAAAGGGTACATAATTGCGGAAAAAGATACAGGATATCAAAGTTGTATTTATTCTCTTCTTTTTTGCAATAGGTATCAACTGCCTCTTGGCCGATCTTTTCCAAATCTGGTACGGAAACATTAGTTAAGCTATGAAGCAATAATTTGTGTATCTCAAGTCAACGATAGATTAAATTCTGCGTAAAGTGTAAGTGTAAGAAAATTGAAAATTACAGTAAAATTATTTTAATAGTATCAAAAATTAAATAAATAACAGGTGTCTAACGCACTGCCTTGTAGGGCCGTCGTGTCGTAGACAAAAACTACCTGGGACCCTTTCAAGTGTATTGTATGAGCAACATGTGTTTATAAGGCAATATAGACATATCAGCTGTGGACGGAAAAGATAAGTTTTTTAAATTAGTATAGTATTGGTTTATTAGAGTATCAGTTTATTTCTTTATTAAAATTAAAAGTAAAAGTGAAAAGGTATCAAGCATAGCTAATGAAATAGAAGAATACCCGGAATTGTCAAACGGCAATTGAAACCTATTACTACAAAAATAAACCAATATTCAGGGTGTACAAAATATTCTCTCGGGCCTCTTTTTCATAACTCGCTGTAAAAAGCTCATTTTACTACGAAACAGGGCTCTTCCCGGTACTTGCACCGTAAAAGTATATTGTCCGTCGGTCGGTTAATAAATGAGGGCGCCTTGCGGCGAACTAATGTATGTATGTCTTGGCGGACAAACGAAGTGGGCGCACTGATGCAGGGCGTTAAGGTGAAAACGAGGATTTCTAGGAAGCATGAAACCATATGGGGACGCCAGCGGGCGGGAGGAGGTGCGCACTGCTAGGTTCAGGAACAGAAGAAACAGAAAACTCAGAAGAAAAATAGATAAGATGATGGTAGATGGAAAGTTAAAAAAAGCATGGAAACTTAAAAGAGGTCTCTCACAAACACCTATACTTCCTTGCTTATATTCCTACCCCAAGCGTCAGTGGCTCTCGCTGCTAGAAACAAGCCTGTCCAATGTCCATTCCGGTGTATGGCCGGTCCGGCGGGATAAAAAACATCCAGACTGGATATCCGGAAGTGGCAGTGATACCTACCCAGACTGGGTAGGCCCGTAAGCTCATGAGATATACCTGGTGATGAATATTTTGTCTCTTCTTTTTTACGAAACGTTGTGGCACTTTTGTCATTTCTACGTAAAGAAGGTACACTTAATAGAACTTGATAACTTCAACCGTTTTCGAGAGAACTGCCGCAAAAGAGTTCAAGAATTATTTGAAAACAAACTCAACTTGAAAAGGACAAATTGTACTTATTGAAAAAATTACATAATGTAAGTAAAAACTAAAGAGTGACGACTACGTACAGTCACTGACTTTCTTATGAACTATTTGCTGCAACTTAGAGTAAATTTTCGATGTGGCTTCCATCTACTTCTATGTATTCTATACTTCTCATGATAATAAAATTCTTATATAATAAAAATACATATTTCTGTCCTCCAATAAAATTGGATGCGTTTTGTATTTGTTCCCACAATTCTTGTCTTGAACTGGTGGAATTTCATATGTCCCCCGCACATAATAATCCAGAGGATTTAAATCAGGACTTCTTGGCGGTTAGTATTCACTTTCTCGAGCGCTCCTTCTATAAGGGATTGTCTCATCAAGATGATTTTTGACAAACGGAGAAATAAGGGGGAACTCCGTCTTGCGTAAGCCACATTATATCTAATGAGTAGGTAATCATCTAATAGTTTCCAAAGAGCGTATTTATGCATGTGAAAAGTAAAATCATAACTGTTGAAACCACTTCTTTAAAAAATGTCTCCCATTCAATGTTGGAACTTTATAAATAAAGAAATTAATGTGAAACAAAGAAGAATATTTTGAAATTAAGAAAATGGGTAATATAATGAAATTAATTAGTTATTAAGTTCATCAGCTACAAAATGTGTGCGGTACCCACCAAGTATGTTTATGATTGTATCTGTCTCTAGTTTGCTGCTTGAAATGAAGTTCTTGCATCTTGTCGCAGACAACTATGTCTGTAGTATCATTATTGGTCATTTTATCTATACGCTCAGGATGTAACTACTTCAAAATAATTAAGAGGTTAATTGATTTATTAAGTAATACATTTCATATGCAATACAGTAATGTACAAGATGGTTTATATTTTATTACATTCTTCGCAAACCGGAGAATACAAATGTGTACCTCATAAAACAATAAAAATTAAACATATGAGATTGATGGGAGAACTTATACAACATTTTTCAAGTTTTGAAACCGATGAAGGTAAAATGGATTCATTTACAAATGAAAACACTCAGAGGGGGAGGTCTTAAGCTTCACTAAAAAAAATAAAACAAAAAATAGTATTATGAGATATATTTTTCGTGGAAAAATGTATGTATAAAAAGAAGTCTGACAGGTGTTAATTAACCAAATCGGTCCATCAGACACGGTTTTTCAAAAACTAGGGGGTGTTCCTTAATAGCATGCTAATATTTCAGGGTGTGATTTTTTGCTATAGGGTGTTGATTTTTTTAAATTTTTTAATCGTTTTTTTAATATCTCAGGTAGTAGTTTAGATATTATTTTCAATTGTGGTTTATGTTAATAGAATATAAAACCACATATTTTAGTTAGAAAAATTATTTTATAACTCCACCAGTGGCGTCTCTGCAAACATGTTCTGTAATATTTTTTACCAAAAAAGTAGTACGCCACTGATATTTTTCCATGTGGATATTTTTCTGATTAACCTGCGTTTCTCTGGTCAGACGCACAAGTTCTTGATTAAAACAATTAAATTCAAATTGAAACTAATTATTATTAACACTGATAGTGATACATTTCGTTTTATAAAAATTGTTGGAAATGGCCACCTTCACTTGGCATGCTTCCGTCCTTCTTTGTATCGAATTGCACTCTCGTTCAAATATTCCCGGCGTATTCCGTCTTGTTTCACACGGGGCAACTATTCGTTCTCTTAAATCTTCTAAAAGGTTAATGGTAGTTTTATACACCAGGATTTTAAGATGACACCACAAAAAGAAATCCAAACTATTGAGATGGGGAGATCTTGCTGGCCATTGCCGAGAACCTCCGCGATCATATACGTATTACATTGTCGCCATTTCCGCATTTGTATAATTCATAATATTTACTGAGATATTCGATAAAAACAGTGAAAAAAATAAAATAAATTCAATGAAACACTAAAAATCGAAGAAATAAATGTACTATTACATGTAGAATTAACCAGGCTAATAAGGACAAATATTCACAGTGGTTTTTTTGATAAAAAATATTAGAGGACATATTCACAGAGATGCCACTGGTGGAGCGATAAAATAAATTTTCTAAATCAAATATAGGATTTTGTATCCTATCAACACATACCAAAATTGAAAATAATATCTAAAGTAGTTTCTGAGATATTAAACATTAGTGATTAAAAAAATCAACGATAAATTTGAAAGCCATTGCGGGCATATGTTCATATGAACTTTTTTACATAAGATGTCCTAAGGACTCACACCCTGAAACGTCATTAGAGAACACTCTGTATATATTCTTCTCAATAAATAGCAAAAATTTCAATTTAGTATTTTCATTTGTACTTAAATGTATTTTATTTTTGTCGAATTTAAAACTTAAAAAATCGAAAAATAGAAAATAACAAATGAAACGTAGTCTGACGAGCTTTGAAAAATTTTAATAGGTTTTCCTATCATTTTCATATGTTTAATTTTTGGTGTTTTATGAGGTATAAACTTGTGTTATATGAGCTTGGACTATAGGACAGTTATCACTTTTAATGAATTTTTGATCGTTTGATAATTTTCAGTTTGTAAAAAAAATCTAAGCGAATGCCCTTCGAGTGTTGATAAATAACTCATAATTTTATCGTGATATTATTATTATTATTATTATTTTCGTAAACTGATAAAATTACTTCATAATTATCAGGGCCCTTAAGGAGACTACGACTGAGAATATACTCAGCTAGGTTAATTTTTCGGCATAGGCGGTGACATATAGCAGGTTATGCAGAAGATTAGAATTAATTAAAAATTAATTGGTTCACTATACGTAATAGTAACAGCTCTGCTTCAGCATGACTTATTACTACAGATGCTGGAAATAGTACTGCGGAAAAAGATACAACAATAAACAAATAGCGCGATTTAATATAACTCCCTAGTGATTAATTTTTACTTCTATCACCTTTAACTTTATGCCTAGCCTGTTCAATTGATATAACGCACAAAATACAACAGAATGGTTCATTGTTATTGAAAGGAGGAAGGTGGTTTCACATGTTTCATTAGTTTGGACGTTGTCCAACTATTATATTAATATTTATTGTTATAATCGTAAATAAAGTATAGTATTCAATTTGCGATAATAGGTAATAACACACTTGCTAATTTACACCACTCGCCTGCGGCTCGCGCGGCACATTTAATCTGCATGAGTTATTACTTACATTATTGCTCGTTAAAGTAATATTCTATAATCTGTGAATATATAGTAACGTTGATCAAATAGTGTAAGTATAACTTCATACTAGGAAATTAATTAAAAAATAGCAACGTATATTTACTATAAATTAATGAAGCTAATTGAAATAAACGAACTGAAGCTTTGGTTGAAATGGTTTCTTATCTTTAGTGTTATATCCGCTTGCGAGACAGTTTTGTTTCCTTTCAGTTTTTTTAACATCCTCTTAGCCTTTAATTATTTTAATCCTCAGAAACTCAAAATCATCGTTTGAAATGTCACTTTTTACTCACTTTGCTATTAATATTAATATGGATTCAACATTATCTCCTCTAACTTTTTATTATGATGCATGCATTTCTGCCAACCATCTGAACTATCTAACGTCACCTAATGCGCTCAATTTATCGTCTAAATTAATACCTAGACACTTGCTGATTTAAAGCAATTCGTGTCCTTATTCAGCTCAGATAAATCCAATAGAATTAAACTCACAGTAGTTAAAACTGCAAGGAGGTAAAATTTTTAAAATAATTTTTCCATTCACAGCTGTATGACAGTTCAGCAACGACACTAACAGCCCTTCATTGCATCGAAAAAACTGTTGCAGTGTGGACCAAATCATCTCGAACTAAATAGGATAACCTATAGAAAATTGAACCAATGCCATTAATATGGTTGACTGTGTCAAGTAGCATTTCAGATTGAGCAGCAAGGAAATATGTCATGATATATTCTCTAAGATCAAAGCCGTGCATTCTTCCCATGTCCACTATCTAATTTAATACATATGAATAGTTCATATGTAGAGAATAATGTTTTAAATTAAAAACAGCTATCTCTGTTTTGGTTCTCCGATTATTTAAAAACCAGTTTTGAATCGTAGATGAAGGGTCTTAAGTCTAGTTGGCAAGTCATTGATATAAGTAGGAAATAGAATCGGTCCCAAAACAGAACCCTGAGGTGTGCTAAATTTAGTGCCAATTTCACGCGAAACGCGTTATTACAATCAACACAATAAGATCTACAGACACGGCAGGATCAGTTTCTTAAGGCTACTCTTAGAAAATTTGTAAAATTTTCGGTTTGCTCATAGTCGAAAGTCTTAATTAGGTTGGAAATCTTTTATTAATAATATTTATTATCGAATTTATTGCTAAAGTCGTGAACAAATTTGTTTTCAAAACACACTGATAACTATTAGGTACATAGATCAGATTTTTCAAAATAAATAGTGATTTGGATTTTTAGAAGATTTTTGACAATATTAACACACGAGAACTTAGACTATATTCAGGGTCGTCAATACAGTTTAGTTCCAATAATACTTCAGACAGTTTAATAATGTATGGACATACCTACACCATTTATGATACTTGGTGGAACTAATGGAGGGATAATAATAACAATATATTTAACAATATATTTAATACATTTGCGTTAATATCATATGCATCTTTACTTGAATATTTTTCAAATTTTGAGTTATAGCCAGTATTTGATTATATAAGTTACTTCCGTGATAATAAATTCCTTGTAAGAAGGAGTACGATGAAACTATTACAATAATTTTCAAAATATTTCAAAAAATTCTATATTAAGAGCAAACAAATTTCACTGAATGCATACCACTCATTTGAAAAGTTTTTGTCTGAGGTTTTACGTTAATGTTTTTAGTGGTCTTATTGTTAGTTTGTTGTTTGTCGTACAGTACATATATGTGATGTAATGTAATATACAATATATGTACTCTTTGACTTATGTAAACCCACTGGGTATTAACATCAATAAATTATTATTATTATTATTCGTTAACAAAAAAGGTATTCATTAAATTTTCAGGAATGCTTCTGAAATCTTTATTAAATTCACTGGGAAAAATATTTTCTGCACGTTTATCTGCTTTGCCGTTGATTGTATTAAATTGATTTGTGTTATAAATTTCAATAGAGTACATTTTTTGTAATTGGTTAACGTCAGAAAAAGAAAAATCAGGTATATCATCGATATATAAGAAAAGATTATTGCATCAATATTATTATTTCCGTAAAATAACTTTACATTCATACATTACATTCATGAGTAGGAATTAAGTTGTAATTTTTACTTGATTATCTAGTTGTATTACCTTAAATAGATAGACTGTATCAATAAGTCACTGAATGCTTCAAAATAATGAACTAAAAATTATTCAAAAATCAATGTTAGGTACTTGTGTTGTACATATATAAGATTTTTATGTGGATCTAACAAGACTGGTTGCAAAATTTAGAGAATCTGAAAATAATACATCAACAATTTAAAGTTTTTGGTAACAAAAACTCCGATGTGGAATATGTATGGCAACAAAGTAACTAAAAAGAGTGTGGAAGAAAATTCAGAAATATCTTGAATGAAATAAACAGGAAGCAGGAAACCCTATTTTTAGCCAAAATCGAAATTCAGGAAAGCTATAAATTGCCCATTACACTATAAAAGTTCACCCTAATAATTAATATATACGATTATTACCTTGGCTCATGTGAAAAAGGTTCTGCATAAATATTCCTCACCCTCCGAGGTAGGGGTGGTGGACGGGGATGATAACTATCCATTATTTACAGCAGTTTAAATTCGTTATTTTTCACAACACAAAAACACCACCACATACATTGTCACTCAGTTTTGCTTTTAATTGACTGCAACAAGTCAAAGCGACGCTGCTTCAAATGTGCAACTATTAAGTTTTGTAAGTGAAGGTAGAAATGTAATAGGCTCTTAGTTAACTTCCACCCCTTGAAGTTTTTTTTCGCGTGTATGACAGAATAAAGAAAAACCTTAAACGTAAATGTGTATGTAATATTATTTGGAGACATTTTCTAGAATTATAATTATTTTAATATTTTTTGTAAATAAGAAAATGAACTATTTGGAATAATATAATGCATTAACAAACATCATTAATATATCTAACATTAGATCAACTCTTATAAACGGCTCAGGTTTTTTTATGTATGCATTTTAACAATTGGTTATTGCTTTTAGCCAATTTCTAATTGCGGAAAACGGATACTTCAAGGGGTTTGCGACCGTCAGCAATTTGCTTGCCAATAAATACTCACCTAGTACATATCTACCTTAGAGTCAGCCAGAACACAAAAAATTCCCTCTAGCGCCACCGATCCGTATCTCACGAAATCTGATGTAAATTAGTAGAACAATAATTAAATAACCAACACCGTGTTAACATGACGTTGGACCGATACCATCGAATCCAAGCAACCCGTGGAGCCAAGAAACACGCACGGCACACTATGTGAAACCCGCTCAACAGTTTGTATTGAAGTGGGGTTGATATCGAGGTGGCTGCGGAATAGTGACTTGGGGGCGCGAACGATAGAGGGCTGCGCTTGCGTATATTTACCCCAACTCACCCTGTGTCGTATCTGTCCTGTAGGTTGTCTCACCTGCATCATACAGACCGATACTTCAATCCGAAATCCAATTCAAAGAGAGGTTTTATCGAAACGGTACTTTAACATGCAATGATAAAACCGAGGTAAATGCTTTCGTTTAATTTTAGGTATTTTGGGGAGAACTTGAGGTGATGTGTCCATTGTCGGATCGCTGTGATTTAATCAAGCACAAATTATAAGAGTTGTTGACGTGGAAGGTGTTTGTGTACATTGGTCAACTGTCCTAGCTTAGAGTTGCAGTGGTAGAAATGTAGAGCATGCGAAAACTGAGACCGTAATCAATTTTAAAGGTTTCCTTATTTATGAAAAGTTATAATATGGAACTGTGGGTAGCCATACCTGTTGTAGGAAAATCTTAATGTAATATTCTTTACGATCGATGAATACGCCCATATCAATGCTGAAGTCACACTTTGTAATATTCGTTTGAGTTTGTATTTAAAACCATTTTCTTATATACATTGTAATCTTTACATACTTGTTGTTTACCTCATTTGTGTAGGTATTGAAAAGTATCTGACGATGTAAATTTTCAATTTAGTGAATAATTCGCTATACTGGGTGCACCAATAAAAACTCATAGGCGTAATATTTCGAAAAATAACATAGATCATTGACTATGCAAAAGCCAATTGCTAAAATGTGTAAATGGTCTCAGTTTTGGATACAAAT
Organism: Stenurella melanura; assembly: GCA_963583905.1. Taxonomy (NCBI): domain Eukaryota; kingdom Metazoa; phylum Arthropoda; class Insecta; order Coleoptera; family Cerambycidae; genus Stenurella; species Stenurella melanura. Next base: position 124,952,278 of record OY757314.1, read on the forward strand.
AGCTTTTACTTCCCTCGCATACCGCAGGGAAGTATTGTATTAGAGAAAAAATCACCTTCCGAGATTTTTTCGGATTTTGACGTTTCAGATCACGTAGATTATGAAAATGTAGGTTTTTCAATTCCGCCAGTCTGTCTGTCTGTTGGTGCATTAACTAAAAAACTACTTGACGGAGTGCTGTCAAATTTGGTAGGTAGTTGACGCTACTGTCAGCGAAGAAATGGTTAAACTTTCACTGGAAAATATACAGGGTGGACCGTCTAAAGGGAATAAATAATGGAAACATTTTTTTTTGCTCAAATTTCAAATTTCAATGTTTCATGACACGCTCAACCTATTTCAGAAAAAAAAAATAGAAAATTTTTTTTCACCATTTTTGAAATATTTTTACCACTAAAATAGATTAAACATTTTTTTCCACGTTTCATGGCATTCTAAAATTATTAAAGAAAAAAATTCTTTTCTTTTTTTTACCAACATTTTTGAAAAACTTTTACCAGTAAAATAGACGGAAATTTTTTTTTCTTTGTTTAAATTTAAAATTTCCACGTTTCATAGCGTTCTAAGCCTATTTAAAAAAAATTTTGTGATTTTATTCGTGCGGTTTGATGTTCATTACAATTTTTTATTTCTTATTTTGTGTTGTTTACATTTAATTCTATTTATTTATTGACCAAATTTAAATGAGTAGGTATATTTTATATATTTCATATATTTTATATTTTTATTTTATACTTATTTTATTTGTATCTTATTTAATGTACTATACATGTATAATTTCTGTAAGCCCATACAAGGGCATTTGACTTATCTTATCCATGTTTATATGGCACAGAGGTGAATAAAACCTATTCGTATTCGTATTTAGTGTAATTTGATTGAAAATTAAATAATAATAATCATAGGTTTATTAGCAGTAGACAATTGAACTACAAAGGTAGTGCATAATCAAAATTAAAAGTTTTATATTTAATATTAATATGCATTATTCTACATTATTACATCTAAGTATTAACATTTACTCTTAAATCCTTGTAAAGATTGACTTGTTTTTATTTCAGTGGGTAAGTAACACAGTCACAGAAAAAATTTTTTTCTGGTCTGGGGATCTGACCATGCTCAATATTATATGTTTTTGGGGTCGCTGAATCTGAATCCGACTCCATCATCAGGATTTTGCCATAACCTCAAAAAACCCATAATTTAACCTATTTCGACATCTCTTCACATAAATCGCTGTAACTTTTTCTAGACAAAAATGACCCCATTTTTTGTACTAGATCGATTGCAATTAAATTTCCACTTAAAAAGCTCCGGAAGAATATCGTACCCCACATCATCGGATTGAAAATTTAATTTGCAATCGATTTAGAAAGATGGTGTCATTTTTGTCTAGAAAAAGTTACAGCGATTTATGTGAAGAAATGTCGAAATCGCTTAAATTATGGGTTTTTTGAGGTTATAGCAAAATTCTGACATAAACCTCGGATTCGGATTCAGCGACCCCAAAAACATATAGTGAGCTTGGATGGTTAGATCCCCAGACCAGATATTTTTTTTTTTTGTAGCTGTGTAATCTATATCGTACATTAACAGCTATTTAAATTCCCCCCATTTCAAAGTGCCTGCCGTCGAAAAATTTCTTTGTAACACAACACCGTCCACATCTTAACATATTGAAAAACAATTTTATGCAAAACTGAAGCCATTTATTCATTACATATATTTAATTCACCTAAAAGACCTCAAAGCATATCCACTTACGACTAGATGTAAAAACAACATAGTTCTCATGTAAAGTATTTTCTGGCATGATTAAAATAAGAAATGAACGGAAACACACCTATTTCAATTATAATTTAGAATGATTTTAATAGAGTTACCCGACTCCCTACCGAAAATGTTTTAGGATGCAACGATTTACAGCAGGTATGTAAACCCTACCCACAACAGAGTCGAACTTAACATTGTCAGTGTATCATGGAATATCGAATTCGTCAATGTTTCAAAAATATATAAGATTTTATTCCTATCTTAACACAAGTAAAACGTAGTAAGTTTTTAAATTTATCACTGTGCCAAATAACTATTTATTTACCAAAGGCAATACTTCTAAACTACTGTTATTAAGGACAAAAATTGTAAGTACAGCTCTGCAGGATATGAGATATGCTAACAAGACAGAAATTTATGGTCGGTTTTTATGGCTTTCTCTATGTGCATTAAATATGTATTATACATTTTAGTAACAGGCTTGCGCAGAACTCAAATATCTATATCATTTTCCAAAATATTACGCGTTGAAGTTTCTACTGGTGCACCCTGTAGAACGTATTAGGTTGGCTTGAATTTATACTAGTGAAAAAAATATTGTTTTTTTTGTGTTTTGTCTTTCGTACATTATTTTAATACTGTGCCAAATGATTTATAATTCTTTCAAGTTATCAAATAGTATTAGAGTATTAGATTGGCTTGAATTTATACTAGTGAAAAGAAAATGTTACGTTTCTTAATTTTTTGTCTTTCGTACATTATTTTAATACTGTGCCAATTGATTTATAATTTTTTCAAGTTATCAAATACTCTGATAATAAATTGTGGATATCTCGCACTAAGATCGTAACATAAAAATGGAGAAGTGTTTAATGGCTGCAATTCGTTTACTTAACAATCAGCGATTACTTGAGTTTAGAAAAACTTTCTTGGTTAAAATGTTCCTACAAATTGAAAACAAGAAACTGTATATCTTTAACTTTTACTTAGGTATATCCCAACGTAGAAATTATTTTTTATCAAAGAGGGTTCCCAATCCACTTAAGAAATGTAAAAATGGGTGAAGAATGGAATGAAAATATCTAGACAGCTTTTTTCTCTAGTGTTTCACTGTACTTTAATTGATTAGATTTTTATGGTCTCATGTTAAACCGTTCAATTGGAAGCCGGTGGTGTATTTGCATTTTGGGGTTGAAACTAGGTTAATGGTTAGTAAATCGTTGTATACCTAGACTATTTCAATAAAACGGACATTTTAGTATTTTCAGGATACTTTATTTATCTTCATGCTTCAGTTAAAATGTTTTACGATAACGTAATAGGCAAAAACGTAGATCCGTTCGGAAATGCGAATTATGGCATGTGCTGTAATGCTGTTGTCTCTCTATTTACTTCTTTATTATTAAGTTTTAATTATGTCGTAAAACGCAAATTCAAGATGGTATTGTACATGGTGGTACTTAACTGTAATATATTTTATTTCTGTTCAGAATTCATTGAGGAAAATATTCTTTGGGAATTTTTTAACATGCTTCTATCTAACATTCTAATGGAATTTTACAACTGACTTTTTACCCACTTCCAGATCTCGTATTGACTTGAAATTTGGAATGTGAATATACATTGTGACCCATTTAAAATGGAAACACCTTTATAACTTTTTTATTTTTTGTCCGACTTGAACCAAATTTTACCAAAGTATAGAACAAGTTAGGAAAAAATAAAGAAATCGTATTAGACATTTTTTTATCGGTAAACTTTATTAATGAAAGTTGTTCAGAATTGTCCAAAAATCTAGAGTCCAAAATTTCAGCAATATTAAAAAATATTGAATTTTGTTTTTGAAGTCCAAAATTTCGACAAAATAAAAGAAAATAAATATGAGTCACTTGACAACTACCAGGCAGCTTACGTTTAATTAAAAAAAAATTGTCATAGCACAATTTTCTTAAAAAAAAAAAACAACAGTTAAAATGATGTTTCCGCCCGGACATTGTTTTAAATAAAATTTCAATAGTCTTTCAATTCTGAACAACTTTCATTAGTAACGTTTTTCCATAAAAAAATGCCTGACATGATTTCCCTATTTTTTTCATTTATTTTGGTACCGCAGGTGGCTCTGCATTTGTAAGACGCGAATGTTTTTTTGGCCAAGTAGATCCCAATTTGTTCTATCTTTTGGTAAAATTTGGTTCAAGTCGAACAAAAAATAAAAAAATTATTAAAGATGTTTCCATTTTAAATGGGTCACACTGTGTATGGTTCCCGTGACTACACAAGTTGACTTTTTTAAAAAGAAAATCCAAGACGGCGTGTCAAAGACGGCGTACGGATTATTGACATTTAATATCCGATTCTTTTAGTATCTGGGGATTTTCAAAGTCGGAGATTATAAATATTTAGTAGAAATTCAAGAATTCAAAATGGCGGCTTCAGGATGACCAATGGGTTTTTCATTTATAAGGCAGGAATTTTGTCGACCAAACACACTATTCCAATTGGAAGAAATCATCAAAATAAATAAATAATAAAAAAAATTAAAAACACGTCTTTGGACACAAACTGAAAGTGTTAAAAAATGCACTAATGAGAAAAAAATACTTTACCTACTTATTGGGCGCCCCACTCTTTTATGTTTATCAACATAATTATTGTTATTATTAACATTATTTTCTTCTTTTTAGTCCCTTTTTGACAGTTCCAGTGTGTGTTTATACGCGTGTTTTTTAATTGTTTAAAATTATTTAGTTATTTCCAGACAAATTTCATACACATTTAATATGAGAAACAACAAATTTCTTACTCATTATGCATTTATTTCTAGCATGATCTAATTCCGATCATGCTAGTGTACTAATAAAGTCAATCAATGGCATCATTCTGAAATTACAGTAAGCCATTTTAATCTGAAATTCAACAGTGAGAGATCTGCCCCTTGCGACAGCCCGTCTGTGGGTCTTGAACATGTCTTAAGATCTCTAGTTCTACCTAGACAATACTTGATTGGGAAGTAAACTACATTATAAACAAAACATTAAGCTCGATGAGCACAAGATGGTAAGAGACGAAGTCTTCACCTTTCAATACGTTGGGCTGATGTCACCAAAGATCTGATGTGAGAGCGCATGGCTGACTGGCAACCGCGACAAATGGCGTGATTTCATCGTGCTGTAAAGCAAACGGAGTAAATAGATAACAAGACGTCTTAGAACGAGTTCCCATGACAGAAAGGTACCCCATCGAACACCTCAAATTTAAAAGGTGAAAATGGTTGTAAAACATGTAAACCTGTAAAAATCGCGTTACGCCCGCCAGACTAGTAAATATTTGTTAATTGTTATTACTTCCACATGCAGGAAGTGGATTGGAAGTATAGTAATCATAAAAAAAATTTAAAAAATTTTGTTTCTTGAAATAGGTTTATAATGGCATGAAACGTCGAGATTCTATATTTGAGCGAAAAAAAATTTGTCTGTCTGTAACTTTTCTTGTCCGCACGTTTTCTCCGGAACGGTTTAAGATATTGACTTGAAATTTTGTGCACGTATATATTATAACGAGATTTGGTATTGGATTGTTTTTTGAACATATCCCGTCAAGAGTCGGGGGGTATATAGGGGGAAACAAGTAAAGCAAGCTGACAAGAGTACAGAAACTTGAAATTTGGTGTATAATGTGTGCTAGAAGTCAAGTCTCAAATTTTTTTATAATATTTTCCATCCCCCACTCCATTATTAAATGGGTTGATAAAATAAAATTTAGATATTCACTTAAAATTTGGTATATTATAATGACATCTGGAACTAGATTATATTTTCAGATTATTCCGTTGAAGGGTTGGGGGCTAAATAGGGGTAAATAGGGGAAAATAAGTAAAGCAAGCTGTTAAGAGTACAGAAACTTGAAATATGGTGTATGTACTAGAAGCCAAGGCTTCACATTTTTTTATAATATTTTTCAACCCCCCCACCATCCCTACTCTATTAATAAAATGGTTCATAAAATAAAATTGAGATATTCACGTGAAATTTGGTACGCGTATGCATTATAGCGAGATCTGGAAATAGTAGTCCCTTCAAATTAGGAAAATTGAGGGAAATTTTTCCTACAGCTAAGCCACGCGTATAGAAAGTTGTCTTGGAGTTGTGTTAACATATTTTTCACCAAGCCCATGAAAAGAAAAGGGTTGTTTTTTAGATATAGATACATATATATGTTGTTTTGGCCATTTTGGCGGTTTTTTGCGTTTTGCTGCAAGACTATGATTTTTGAGAAAATATGACCTGATTTGATATTGTAGATCTAGCGATTCTCTACAATTTTTGTTCTCTTCATTTTTTTGAAATTCCGCTTAGTTGCGCCGCTGCAGCGCGCTGAAGTTTATATAATGTGTACATTTTTTTGGTGTTTGATTTTAAGCCAAAACTATGCATTTTATAAAAAAATATCAAGATATCAAAGTTGTAGATAAAAAAATTTCGACAAATTTTGTTCTCTGTGTTTTTTTTCAAAGTTGCGCGGTTTTGCCGCTAGAGGGCGAAAAACATTTCTTCTATACTCATCCATCACCACCACTACAGCTGAATGCGCGTAGTTCATACTATTAGATGCACCGTTCTATGCGCAGCTGTGTAAGAAATGAACCATGGGTTTAAAAAAAATAGTTTTTTTTGCTCTCCAAATTTTTATATAATTGACGAGTACTTCTTTAGAAAAAATGCATAGATTTGCCTGTATATCAAAAATATATGCGCTATATTTTTTTTCCGCTCAAGAGTAGGTATTGAAATAATATTTTTCGCGCTCTAGCGGAAAAACCGCGCGACTCTGAAAAAGAAACAAATAACAAAGTTTGTCGAAAATTTTTTTATCTATAACTTTGATATCTTGATATTTTTTTATAAAATGCATAGTTTTGGCTTAAAATCAAACACCAAAAATATTTAATTATACATTTACATAAATTTCAGCGCGCTCTAGCGGCGTAACTAAGCGGAATTTCAAAAAAATGAAAAGAACAAAAATTTTAGAGAATCGCTAGATCTACAATATCAAATCAGGTCATATTTTCTCAAAAATGCATAGTTTTGTAGCAAAACGCAAAAAACCGCCAAAATGGCCAAAAAAACATATATGTATGCAAATCTAAAAAACAACCCTTTCTTTTTCATGCGCTTGGTGAAAAATATGTTAACACAACCCCAAGACAACTCTCTATATGGGTGGCTTAGCTGTAGGAAAAATGTTTAAAAATCAGTGATTTTTCTTCTAATTTGAAGGGACTATAGATTGTATTTTGACATGATTCCGTTGAAGGGGTGGGGATGTAAGTATAGGTAAATAGGGGAAATGAGTAAAACAAGCTGTGTAGTGTACAAAAACTTGAGGTTTGGTGCGTATACTAGAAGCCAAGCCATCAGACTTCTTTATGATATTTTTCAATCCACCCACTACCACCACTCCATTAATAAAGGGGTTGATGAAATGAATTTGAGATATTCACTTGAAATTTAGTACACGTATGTATTTTTTGTTGAAGGGGTAGAGGGGGGGGGGTGTAATTGGGAGAAATCAGTAAAGCAAGCTAGTAAGAGCCCAGAAATTTCGTTTTTGGCGTTTGTGCTAGAAACCAATGCCTTCACTTTTAACATTGAAAATGTAACTTGATTTTGAATTTGATGAATTTTGATACTGATAGTATATTCCCAGACCGCTGACATCGCGTTAAAACAAATACATGTGCTGTTCACGCGTGCTTAGTTCACCAGAGCCCTTCGTGCGTAAAATTATTAAGAATACACAAGGAGTTTCCTGATCGATTTTATCACGATTGGATATTAGGATATTGTTGTTTTAAACTTGATAATACACTACAGTAAACTTCAAATGGATTCACTAAACCATTTAGGAGTTATATCAATTCAAATGTTCGAATAAATGTAAATACACTTACGCAAATTACATACAACTGAAGTGGAGAAAACCGCTGGCATTCTCCTGAAAAATGCAACCAATGGGGATGGAACACGATCACGAGGCAATCACGCATATTTGTTGGTCTCAGCCGTCCGTGAATCTACTTTAGAATCAGATTCTTACATTTTTACGTCTCAACGCTGACCGACGCCTAGGGTCGTTTTTGTAAAACTTGTGTATGTATTAAATTTTGATACCTAGTTTCATATTCATATATTTTTACGTCTTGACGCCGACCGACGCTTAGCGTCGTTTTTGTAAAACTTCTGAATTTGATACATTTTGATACCTAGATTCATATTCTTCTATTTTTTGGTCTCGACGCCGACCGACGCCTAGCGTCATTTTTGAAAACTTCTCAATTTGATAAATTTTGATCCCTAGACTCATATTATTGCATTTTACGTCCAGATGCTGTCCGACGCCTAGTGTTGTTTTTGTAAAGCTTCTGAATTTGATAAATTTTGATACCTATATTAATATTTTTCTAGTTTTGCGTGTCGACGCCGACCGACGCCTAGCGTCGTTTTTGTAAAACTAGCCTCGATTTTATAAAAATCGTTTGTTTGACCAATTTTGATACCTAACTTAATGTTCTTGCATTTTTTCGTCTCGATGTCGACCGACGCATAACGTCGATTTTGTAAAACTTGTGTATTTGATAAATTTTGATACCTGGATTCGTATTCTTGTATCTTTACGTTTCGACGCCGACCGACGCCTTGCGTTGTTTGTGTAAAACTTATATATTAGATGAACTTTCATACCTAAATTCATGTTCTTTCATTTTTACGTCTCTGTGCTGAACGACGCCTAACGTCGTTTTGGTAAAACTTGTGTATTTGATAAATTTTAATACCCAGATTCATATTCTTGCATTTTTACATCTCGAAGCCGACCGACGACTTGGATCGTTTTTACAAAATTTGTGTATTTGATAAATTTTGATACCTAGATTCGTGTTCTCATTTTTACGAAACTAATTTGTTTGTGGAATATTAACGTAAAGCCTATTACAATTATTCCGAGTTGTGTAACTTTTTATATTTTTATTGAAACATTCTTTATAGGATTTTGCAAACAGCAGAAAAGATAACTATCTATAAAAGAAAAACTTTGTGTAGAAATATTAATGAAATCTTTGCATTCTTTCGATAACCTGAATTCTGGTTATGCTAGCAAATTAAAATCCTAAAATGAATTTGTCTAATTTCTTATTTGACAATTCTCATTCTAACACTAGCATCCACACAGTCCCCTACGGCCATGTAGATTAAACTAGTATCCACATAACCCCCTACGATTATGAAGATTCAGTTAAAAATGAGAACAAAGACCTAAAATGCAAAGATTTCATTAATATTTCTACACAAAGTTTTTCTTTTATAGATAGTTATCTTTTCTGCTGTTTGCAAAATCCTATAAAGAATGTTTCAATACAATTATAAGCAAACAAATAATAATTCATTTTTATATTTTTTATCCGCAGTTTGAAAATTTCTAAAACATTTCTTCATTTCTATCCCCTGTATATTTCGTGGATTCTGTAAATATCATGTCAGGCTTGAAACCAAGTTCCCTAGTAGCACAAAATATTGGACCAATATAGAAACCATATAGGACCAATATATGAATATTGGTCCTATATAAGACCAATATTCATATATTGGTCCTATATGGATTATATATTGGTGCAATATTGGTGCTACTAGGGTTCATTTTTAGCGTCTTAACGAAGCTTTCTAAATTGCAACTTCTGTAAAAAAAGTTTTTATGACATCTGCATCTGCTTAATTAATTTGTCAGATTTAATTTTGAATGCGCAGCATCAATGCATCAGGATCAATCACTGGCATTTCATAATGCCTTCTTAAAAAAATCGGTAAATGTATTTACACAGAACTTCCCTCGTTATTTGCGCATGAGGTCGCTCTAAAAAAATTTTAATTACGAAATGACATTGGGAATAATAATCGGAATATAGTTATTGCTATTGTTACAAAGAAAACCTGATAACTTTTGGTCAAGAAAATATACAGAGTTCTCATCCAACAGCAAAAGTTCAATACTAAATAGCAGGTGCCACATATGGCAGGCTTGCGCAAATACCTTTACAAATGTCCACCATGACTGAATTATTTCTTGGGATGACCACCCTGTACATTTTTCAATAAAAGTATAATAGGTGCCTGTACCAGATATTATTGCCATCTGTCACATTTTCAATCCAACATTCACGTAATGGAGTGGAAGTATAGTGTGTGGTTAAGAAATTTCATTATTTTTTATTTTTCAAAAGATGTTGGTAAAATAATTTTCAAAATTTTTTCTTCTAAAATAGGTTTAAAATGTCAAACGTAGAAATTTTAAATTTGAGCAAAAAGGAAAGTTTCCTTCTATTCCATAGAAGTGCTAAAAAAAGTTTAAAAATTAAAAATTATGTATTTTTTAAAATAGGTTTAGAATGCTATGAAACGTGAAAATTTTAAATTTGAGCAATTAAAAAAAATTCGATCCATTTTGGTGGTAAAAACTTTTTGAAAAATGTTGGTGAAAAAAATTTTCAAAATTTTTTTCCTGAAATACCTAGGTTAGAATGTCATTTAAATTTGAGCATTCTAGCGTTAAATTTTATTCCAAACTGGTAACAAAATGTTGCAAATTTTTTTTTCCGAAATTGGTTTGGAATATCATGAAACGTGGAAATTTTAAATTTGAGCAAAAACATTTTTTTCGTCTGTTCTATAGTAGTGATACATAAATGGATTAAAAATGTTGTCAAATTTTTTTAAAAATTCTTCAAAAACATTTTTAAATTTGTTTGAATAGTTTTAGAATGTCATGGAAACGTGGATAGTTAAAATCTGAACAAAGAGAAAAAAATTGTATCTTATTGGTAATTTTTTTTAAAAATAGTAAGAAAAATTTCTAATTTTTCTTTTAAATAGATTTAGAACACTACGAAACGTGGAAATTTGAAATTTGAAGAATAAAAAAAAATCCATCTATTTTAGTGGTAAACAAATTTTCAAAAATGGTAAAAAAAAATTTCAAATTTTTATTTTTTTTTAATCAGGCTTAGAATGCCATGAAACGTGGAAATTTTAAATTTGAAGAAAGAAAAAAAAATCATTTCATTTTAGTAGTAAAAATTTTTTCAAAAATTTTGGTGAAAAAAATTTTCAAATTTTTTTTTCCTGAAATAGGTTAAGCGTGTCATGAAACGTAGAAATTTTAAATTTGGGCAAAAAAAAATGTTTTTCATGTTGGTAAAAATTTTTTCAAAAATTTTGGTGAAAAAAATTTTCAAATTTTTTTTTTCTGAAATAGGTTTAGCGCGTCATGAAACGTGGAAATTTTAAATTTGAGCAAAAAAAATGTTTTTCACTATTTATTCCGTTTAGATGGTCCACCCTGTATATATTCCAGTGAAATTTCTACCATGTCTTCGTTGACAGTAGCGTCAACTACCTACTAAGTTTGACTGCTCTCCGTCAAGTAGTTTTTTAGTAAATGCACCAACAGACAGACAGACAGACAGACTGACGGAATTGAAAAACCTATATTTTCGTAATCTACGTGTTCTGAAACGTCAGAATCCGAAAAAATCTCGGAGGGTGATTTTTTCTCGAATACAATACTTCCCTTCGGTATGCGAGGGAAGTAAAAACAATTGAAGTTTAAGATCTCCTCTATACACAAAAAATTGTCTGTCATTGAAAAAATGTTTTTCACCATGTCAGAATCTTTAAGCGACGTGACAACGCAACAGCGCAATAGGGCATTTTTTGCATTTTACTTCCCTTGCACACCGAAGGGGAGTTTGTATTCGAGAAAAAATCACCCTCCGAGATTTTTTCGGATTCTGACGTTTCAGAACACGTAGATAACGAAAATATAGGTTTTTCAATTCCGTCAGTCTGTCTGTCTGTCTGTCTGTCTGTCTGTCTGTTGGTGCATTTACTAAAAAACTACTTGACGGAGAGCAGTCAAACTTGGTAGGTAGTTGACGCTACTGTCAGCGAAGACATGGTAGAAATTTCACTGGAAAATATACAGGGTGGACCATCTAAACGGAATAAATAGTAAAAAAATTTTTTTTTGCTCTAATTTAAAATTTCCACGTTTCATGACGCGCTAAACCTATTTCAGAAAAAAAAAATTTTTTTTTTACCATTTTTGAAAATTTGTTTACCACTAAAATAGATGGATTTTTTTTTATTTCTTCAAATTTCAAATTTCCACGTTTCATAGTGTTCTAAATCTATTTAAAAGAAAAATTAGAAATTTTTCTTACTATTTTTAAAAAATTTTACCGCTAAGATACAATTTTTTTTCTTTGTTCAGATTTTAACTATCCACGTTTCCATGACATTCTAAAACTATTCAAACAAATTTAAAAATGTTTTTGAAGAATTTTTTAAAAAATTTGAAAACATTAATCCATTTATGTATCACTACTATAGAACAGACGAAAAAAATTTTCTTGCTCAAATTTAAAATTTCCACGTTTCATGATATTCCAAACCAATTTCGGAAAAAAAAAATTGCAACATTTTGTTACCAGTTTGGAAAAAAATTTAACACTAGAATGCTCAAATTTAAATGACATTCTAACCTAGGTATTTCAGAAAAAAATGTTTGAAAATTTTTTTCACAAACATTTTTCAAAAAGTTTTTACCACCAAAATAGATCGAATTTTTTTTTATTTGCTCAAATTTAAAATTTTCACGTTTCATAGCATTCTAAACCTATTTTAAAAAATACGTAATTTTTAATTTTTAAACTTTTTTTAGCACTACTATAGAATAGAAGGAAACCTTCCTTTTTGCTCAAATTTAAAATTTCTACGTTTGACATTTTAAACCTATTTCAGAAGAAAAAATTTTGAAAATTATTTTACCAACATCTTTTGAAAAATTAAAAAAAAAAATGAAATTTCTTAACCACACTACACACTTCCACTCCATTACGTGAATGTTGGATTGAAAATGTGACAGATGGCAATAATATCTGGCATATGCACCTATTATACTTTTATTGAAAAATGTACAGGGTGGTCATCTCAAGAAATAATTCAGTCATGGTGGACATTTGTAAAGCTATTTGCGCAAGCCTGCCATATGTGACACCTGCTATTTAGTATTGAACTTTTGCTGTTGGATGAGCAACCTGTATATTCTTTTGACCAAAACTTATCGAGTTTTCTTTGTAATAATAGCAATAACTATATTCCGATTATTATTCTCCATGTCATTTCGTAATTATTAATTTTTTAGAATGACTGCCATGCACAAATAACGAGGGAAGTTCTGTGTAAATACCTTTACCGATTTTTTTCATACGTAGGCATACAAAAGCAAACATTTTTGTGTGCCTGCATATGGAAAGATAATCACTTCATCTGTTACGACTTCAAATTCCATATTGAAAAATTGGCGCATTTTCATGGCTTGCGTCCATAAGAAAGTATTTTCGTGGCTTGCACCCATGAAGAAAGTTGTACAGGAAGATGAACCTATCAAATAACATAATTCCAGCCAAATCGACAGGGGCCAATTTCCATAAGAATGGTCCTTTCTATCATAGAATTCAAGCTATCGGAGTCCAACCGACTATTGCCCCACTCTGTATATTTTTATATGAGAAATAAAATGAATCGTGTAATCTTTTCATGTCGACAGTATTTTGCTACTTTTCAAATAACATTAAATCCGCACAAATCATTCAACGGCAAATTTCCTAATGATGTAGTAAAAATACAAACAAATCTGTTGTCTGCGGCTTAAATTTCCTGTAATGATAGTAATGGGACAGAACTTGAATTTATTTTCCCAGTTTCTCTCCATATACACAACAGGACAAAGAAATTCGAGCTTGAAGTTCCATTGTTAAGGGATATAACTTTTCAGGTAAAAATTTATTGATATTTAGTCGATATAATTGGGGAGCGCTTTTGGTTTCAGCGTTCGCAGAAGGAAAACTTTTATTGAAAAATAAAGCTTTGCTCAGTGATACCAGTACCTCTACTGAAAATTCTCCAATTTACAAAGAATTGATGAACTCAATGCCGCTTTAATAGGAAATATCATCACGATGTTTATTGAAGACTTACGCGGAAATGCCTATTATTTGGGTTTGGTGGCGTGAAAAGGTATGATTTATTGAAAATAACACAAATAAAAGTGTGTCACTTACTTAAGGGTGTATACAGGGTGTCCGGAAACAAAGTAGAAAAAAATTAACTGAAGATTCCTTAGCCCAAATTAATGGGAGTTCTTCATATAACATTTTTCAAAATACCCCTTCGTTGTCAAGTTACAGCCCCTTTAAAGGGGTAATTTAAAAACTGTTATGATTTTTTTACTCAAAAAATAAAATTTCAACAAACACAATATTTGGCGTATCTACTACATTTATTAAAAGGCATCTTGTGAATTTTTTTCACCCCCTTGAGTGTCTCACCAAGGGGTAGAATGGGCAACCCCTAATATATTTTTAAAAATATTTTAAAATCTATTCATTTTACATTTCAGAATAAAATATTTTTTGAATCCCTTGTTCATTCTAAAACTTTTTTATCTCTTTAAAAAATGCCGTAGTACCAACCGTTTTCGTGATAAAAAATAAAATTTATGTTAATGCAATGGAGTTCATTTCAATCATTACTGAACGATAATGTTTTAAAACTTTTAGTAGGCTGCTAGTAGGCTATAATCGAATAATCTAAATATTCATTAACAAATTCTATGTAATAATAAACGTACATATTTTTTAATCAAATTGACAAATACTATATTTATTAATGGAATAATTTATGAAATACAAACAATAATATTAAAAAAAGTGAAACAATTTTGACAAACAAGAACATATTTTTCCAAACTTAAATTAACTGCTCAAAATGGCGCCCTTCAGTACGAACACATGTTTGTAACCTTCGTCTCAAATTGCCGTACAAGCTCCGTAGAATTAGTGGGGAGTTACGAATTTCGTCAGCAGTATTAAAAATGGTTTCCCTCAAAACGTCTTCATTTGGAAGTGGTGTAGAGTAAACGACATTTTTCATATGCCCCCAGAAGTAAAAATCTAATGGATTCAAATCCGGGGACCGGGGGGGCCATTTAATTGCTTCTTGTCCTCTTCCAATCCAACGATTTCTAAAATATTGCGAAAGCCATTCCAGAACTTGTACGGAATAATGGGGACCCGCTCCGTCTTGCATATACCACATATCTTGGCGTAATTCAATGGGTAAGTCATCGAAAAGCGGAAACAAGTCATTCTGTAAAAAATGCAAGTACGATATCCCATTTAAACTGTGAGGTAACACAACTGGTCCAATTAAATAATCGCCTATAATTCCAGCCCAAATATTAATAGAGAAGTT
Source organism: Stenurella melanura (assembly GCA_963583905.1). Taxonomy (NCBI): domain Eukaryota; kingdom Metazoa; phylum Arthropoda; class Insecta; order Coleoptera; family Cerambycidae; genus Stenurella; species Stenurella melanura. The sequence continues at coordinate 124,967,418 of OY757314.1, forward strand.
GTACTGACATCGTTTAGCTACCACAGCGTGCGGATTTTCATCGTTCCATAGGTGCTGATTACGAAAATTTATAATCCCATGACGAGTAAAACAACACTCGTCAGTGAACAATACTTTTTTTGTGAATTCTAATGGTTTCCTTAAAATAGTTGTACAAAAAGCCTTCCTTACTGGAAAATCACGCGGGAGCAATTCCTGAACCCTTTGCAGATGGTAAGGGTGCAGTCCTTGCCGCTTCAAAATCTTCCATATTTTCCATCTACTTACATTAAAATGAAGAGCAGCCCGTCTAATACTCATTTCAGGATTCTCTCCAAAATATTCTAATATCTGTTCTTCTAAGACAGGTGCCACTTCTACTTCACGACCAGTATCTCGATTCCTTTTTTCAAAAGAACCCCTTTCTCTGAGCCGTATGTGGATATTGGTAAAAGTCGCCACATTAGGTGTAACACGGTTAGGAAACCTCAGGTTGTATTTTCTTTGGGCTGCTAGAGAGTTTCCTTTGCATTCACCATAAATGAAATGCATATCAGCATATTCTTCACTACTATAAATATGTCTAGGCATTTTAAAAGCTTACGACATAGAAAAAATAATGGTTTTAAGTAAGAAATAAACTATGTAATTATTTCCAATAATTGACATGAGCCTACTAGATGTGGTAGACCAATTCCAATAAATACTTAAATGTTAATACTACTGTCAAATTGAAACTTGAAGGCAGCCTACTAAAAGTTTTAAAACATTATCGTTCAGTAATGATTGAAATGAACTCCATTGCATGAACATAAATTTTATTTTTTATCACGAAAACGGTTGGTACTACGGCATTTTTTAAAGAGATAAAAAAGTTTTAGAATGAACAAGGGATTCAAAAAATATTTTATTCTGAAATGTAAAATGAATAGATTTTAAAATATTTTTAAAAATATATTAGGGGTTGCCCATTCTACCCCTTGGTGAGGCACTCAAGGGGGTGAAAAAAATTCACAAGATGCCTTTTAATAAATGTAGTAGATACGCCAAATATTGTGTTTGTTGAAATTTTATTTTTTGAGTAAAAAAATCATAACAGTTTTTAAATTACCCCTTTAAAGGGGCTGTAACTTGACAACGAAGGGGTATTTTGAAAAATATTATATGAAGAACTCCCATTAATTTGGGCTAAGGAATCTTCAGTTAATTTTTTTCTACTTTGTTTCCGGACACCCTGTATAATCCCAACATGAATTTTCATTGAAAAAAATAACATGTTTATTACTTGAGAAACTCTGTATACTCCGGATAATTTTTTAAAGCTAGACACTTTTCGACACAATTTTGAAATTTTCTCCTATTTAAATAGGTTGAGTATCATGAAACGTTAAGATTTTAAATTCGAGCTAAAAAAAAATTCTGTCGGTTTTTTGTTCGCACGTTTTCTCTGGAAAGGTTTATTATCATATAATCATTTTAATAAATGATTGTTTTCAAAAGATTATTTGTGTTATTCTCTATTTAGTTCATTTTTAAATAAAAACTGTATTTAATAATATATTTTTTTACTTATAACAATAGTAATACTTGCAAATCCATTTTCAAGTTAATCTGACCATTTTTTTTAGTACTCATCCGCCATATTGCACCTGATATCTTCAATATCAAATTTCTAACAACAAATTCGTCATCTACATCACGTACTCATTTTCATGCTAATCTGATCATTCTTCACAAAGCCTGTACGCCATATTGCAGTCGCTATCTTCATTTCTTTACATTTAAAATAGTATAATAATTATGGTATACGAGGTACATGTAACAAACTACTCCAAATCTTATCGACAAATCTCAAGTCACTGCTGTATCATTCTTTAAAAATGGAATACTTCAAACTTATTCTTCTGTTAAAGTTCATGCATCGCAAGGAGTGCCTCGGGGATCTATACTTGGACCCATTTTGTTTACCTTATATACTAACGGTTTAAAGGAGACTATCGATATAGATGGTTTATATCAATATGCTGATGATAAGTCATGTGTTTCAACTGAAGAATCTGTGGTAGCTTGTGCAAGCAACCTTTCCATAATATCATCAAATATGGTTAAATATTGTGGCTCGAATGGATTGAAGTTAAATGGAACTACTCTTGTTATGTCTTCTCCAACAGCTGAACCAGATTATTCATTGTATGTCAAATTAAATGGTAGGTTAAACTGGGAATCGTACACTAATACCTTGATATCGAGGTTGAATTCGTCTTGTTATATAATACGATTTATGAGAAGCCAACTCTCCGTCGATTGTTTAAGAATATTCTATTTTGCAGGTGTGCAAAGTGTTCTAGAATATGCGATAATATTCTGGGGTTCTTCCGTACGCTGGCAGAAAGTATTTATTAATCAGAAATGCATAATTAGATGTATAATGAATGTTTCTTTGTAACCGTTTTGATACTTTAATATTGAAAAATGTTTCAACTGTGCGAACGGCAGCTAGTTTTCTGTTGGAGAGCATAGGGTCATGAGTAAGGAGTGTGGACACTCAAAGGGCGCCACCTGCTGGATACTAAATGTAGTGGTATAAATAATTTTGCCAGCTAGGAACAAAATTAAGTTACTAGCAATCATGCGATGGAAATATTGAAATTGACTAATAATAACAAAATCTACTCTACAATTAAAAATCAAATTTAAGGTTGTGGTAAATATCCATTAAACAGGGATATTAGTGCAAATAACAGAAACGTGTGGACATTAAACATTTCTTACAACACAAGTGAGATGTACAACAAAAACATATAGAAATACAATTCCTAGTCACTAGTTAAACATGACCCATACGCAATAAAGAAATTCTGGATTTTTGATCTAATAAAACTTCACTGAAAATCTAACCTTGCACTCTGACTGAGATTCTCTTGCAACTACGACTTATCTGATACCCACAACAATGAGTTCTAATTTACAACAGCGAATTCAAGATTTACTGTGAATTAAATTTACAGCTCATCACTAAAATATTAGGTAATAAAAGAGAACTCATGAGCTGACAATTGCAATGTTTTACACTTAGATATTAATAAATGTTCTAAAATAAGTATATTCTATTAAAAATATTTCATATATAACATAGTGGAAGGTAAATTAGCATCACATGGTACCATACGCTGCCTTCACAGTAAGAAACTTAAGTATTTCAATAGGTGTCCTATACATAAATTAGAAGCCCAATTTACAGTTGCAAGATTGTGGTACAATTTACTTTAATATATAAACAAAAAATCATGGAACAAATCTATAATAATTTCCTTTAAAACCGTGTAACCAAAATGAAACAAAAAACCTGTTTAGAGCCTTGGCATTCTGTGTCTACTGCAGCACCACTTCCTAGATTTACTCGACCATTGGCTACGATTACAACCCCATGCTGCACCAAAATTCCTGCATTAAATCTCTTGGAGACTGCTGCGAACAACTCTCCAAGACAAAACTTTTCTGAATGTCAGCAAGACCCATACATAACTAAACTTCTGAGTAATAGACTTCCTCCTATTACCACTTCTTTAAATACTAGGCTCCATATAACCAAAATTACAGCAGCAACCAGCTTGGCGCCACATATTAACTGCTAAATTGCCTGACCCATACAAATAGTCTCTGGCCTTAACCAAACATAGGCCTGTCCAAACATAAGCCTGTCCAAACATAAGCCAGTCCCAAACACTCTGTAATAATTACAACTATCCACTATCAAAGTCTAGATTGTAAGTTGAGTGGGTTGCAGACATCTATACTCCAAGAAGTGAATTAATTAGTCAATTTACTGCAAATAAATCTAGAATTAATCATGTAACATTTTCAAATGCTACATCTTGTAGAGATTCATGTAAATCTTTATTTAAAAAATTGGAAATACTTACCATCATGTCTTTGTATATATACAAATTAATATTATTCGTTAAACAAAATAGTACTAAATTTACAAGAAGCAACGATGTATATCGAGTTCTGATAACAAGGAACGGGCCCGATCTCAGAGTACCAGTGCATTTTCATAGCTTTTATGAAAGAAACCCATGCTATAACACTATGAAGGCCTATAATGCCCTGCCAGGAGACAAATCTGTAAATAATGTTCACTCTTCTTATAAATAACTAAAATTGTACTTACTGGAAAATACTTTTTATTCAATAAGTGATTTAAATTTAAATGCATAGGAACAGAAAATTCTATTAATCAATTGTATTTGTTAGATAATAGTATATTGTATTATTTTACCTTTAGTTTTAATCTTATTTTAAGTGTACGTTTTTTACCTTGTTAACGTTGTTGTCCTTTTATATATTTTACAAATTATAATGTGTTTCTCTTATCTCCTTATTTTATTTTAATATATCTAGAAATATTATAATCACTTCTTGACAATGTTGATGTCCCTTTTCTTTATAAGATCAATGCAGTAAAGTTTATTATTGTTATTATAAGTACAGAGTAATTTAAAAAAATGTATGAGATCGCAGTGAATGGAAAATATTATTATCATTTTATGGTGAAAGTCCAGTGGGTTTCTCCGGTTTATCATTTTCGGCATCGACCCTTAGTTGAATACATTGGAAAATGGTCAGCTTCACCAATGTTATGTAACTGTACCAAATTTCATCTCAATCAGATAATAGAAAGTGAGTTAAAAGTCGAGTACAAATTTTGAACTGGAAAGGCGAAAATTATTGAAAAGTTAGATTTTATTCATGTTTTAACTGCACTTTGGAGCTTGATTTCTCCAAAATTATTAGTAATAGATGGTTCTGCCGTATTTATTTTATTTCGGAAAGAGCCTAGAACAATTATATGCTCTTTTCACATATAGAAATCGGCGTATACAATTCGTGAAATAAAGTAAAAGAAAAAGTCACACTTTTCTAAACTTCGGATCTAACTTTGACTTTGTCTCTATTTGAATTAGTTTATCGCAGGAATTTGAACTTATACTCATTTAATTGATTGATTGATTGATTTGCCAGCGTAAGGTTTGCATTGTTGCCGATTCCGGGCATCCATGGAGGTTCGTTCCAATAAGCAGCTTGGTTGTCCGTCGAACATGCCCAACAGACGTCCAAACCGGGTGCCGCAACTAAATCTCGAATTTTTATATACCGCCGGACCGGCTACATACGCCGGATTGGACATTGGACATGCTTGTTGTCAGCAGCGAGAGTCGCATGACGCATGGTGTACGAATACAGGAAGGGAAGTGTAGGTGTTTGTGAGATGGTTCTATTAAGTTTCCATCTGTTATCATCGGCTAGGGTGTGCAGCTTTTTGTGAGATGCTTCTTTTCAGTTTCCGTGCTTCTTTTAAGTTTCCATCTATTGTCATCTCCTTATTTTTCTTCTTCTAAGTTTTCTGTTTCTGAATCTGGCAGCTTTTATTTTTTATTATTATTTTTTTATTTATTAACCGTTCCACAGGTAAATATCCATTTACGGTGGATTTGTTGGGAAGGGCTCTATCTCGCAATAACAATATTTTTTGCGCTTTGTGAGAAAAAGATCCGAAGGAATAGTTTGCTCACCCTGTAGACAGGTATGTCGTTTCTTTGAAACAATCGGTTTCAATTTCCGCTTTTCAATTCCGGGCAGTTTTTCCATTTCATCACATATGTATTATGTTTAATACCTTTTTAATCTCCGTTTCTTATTTAAATTTTAATAAAGAGATAAATAAATAAACCAATGCTAATGCTACAAGAAACAAACAAAAAAACTTATCTCCCTTCATTCACATTTGGCTGACTGGCTGTTTATATTGCCCATGTTGCTGTCAATACACCATACACTTGAAGAAGGGACGGGTCGCAGGTATTATAAATTCTACGACCTTTCAGCTATAGAGCACTAATACAGACATTGTTTCTGTTTACTTTTATTTTTTGGGACCATTAGCAAACGCGTTTCATTGATTTTCAATTATTATTATTAATTCGATGCGTGCTTTGCTCCTCCACCACTACACCTCATTTTATGCAGAATTTAAATCTACCGCTGACTTAAGTTGACCGAGTTTAATGGAGTATTAACCGGTTCATTTCGTGTTTTCCCCGGGAGCATTAACACACACGTGCGTTCTCGACCGCACCCCAACTAGAACTCTATTTTGAACTTATACTCATTTTGCACAAATAAGCAAGCTAACCATTATACTCTTCGCCGATTTACTGCACTTTTTATATAATTGTTGCACATTCTATAGGATACTCTTCGCAGGTTTTTTTGTAAATAATATTAGTTTTAGACATTTTTAGTTTAGTTACAAAACATTAATGTTTTTTTTTTATTAAAAAAATTTGTAACTTTTATTCATTGATGGATTTTGTTAAAAAAAAGGGTTCTTCCTTTAGCTAACAGTAACCTACTATCCAAATTTCAATACAATCAGACATTTCGTTCTTAAGTTATCGTGCTTACAAGAAACGTGACGGACGGATGGACGGACAGACAGACAGACGGACGGACAGACAGGCGGAGAGGCAGACGGACGTACAGACGGACGGACGGACATTTGGAAAGTTATTCAGAATTCGATCACCAACACAGTGATATGAAATATTTTTCCCTACGTGTAATATTACCGGTTTTAGAAATGTGCCGATCGAATGCAATATACTCTTCGTTTTGTATTTGCGAGTAATAATAATAATAATACTTATTTATTTCAGAGAGGATATTACACTTTCCAATCAAAGGTACCTATCAAAAATGAAATATCGTCAAAATAAAAATTCGCTAACCATAACTTAGCTTTCAAAATAATCTTCCAAATTATCGGGCTCTAAATTTATCAACATATTTTTAATTTCTTTTATAAATTTATTTATTCTTTCATTTTTTTCCCATTTCTCTGGTAGTTTGTTAAACACATATAATGTGGACTCTTTTCCGGTATTGTTAGTCGATGTACTGGGTAGTTTATATCACTACACCGTGTTTTATAGGCATGAGAAATATTATGAATTGTGAACTTATCTTTATTTTTAAAAACAATAATTAAACATTCATACACATATACTGCAATAATAGTTAAAATTCTGTTTTTTAAAAACCCCCCTACAGGTCTCGTTAAAAGCCAAGTTGTGCATTAATCTTACAAGTTTCTTTTGTATTATGAATATTTCTTGGATATTATTTCCCCAGAAGATGATTCCAAATCTCGCGCTGGATTCAAAATTCGCAAAGTATATAATTCGTAATGATTTCTGTTTTGAATATTTACAGATAATCCGAATGCTATAACAAAATGCATTCAGTTTTTTGCCAAAATTTTTTATATGTGTTGACCAGTGTAAATGCTCATTAATATACACTCCTAAAAATTTTGCGTTTTCTTGGATGTTTAATTTGTCATTTAAAATATTTACAGTTTTAGGTGTTTCTGTTTTTGTTTGTAGTGTTCTGAATAGGACAATATTCGTATTTTCAACATTTAATAGAAATCCATTTTTTGTGAACCATTCTTTTGCCTTCATCATTAAGGTATTACTTAAGTTTATTATCTCAGGACAATTTTCTCATGTAACCAATAAATTCATATCATCCGCGTAATTTGTAATAGAACTATTTTTTTCATTAAATATGATATTACCTAGATCGTACATGTAAATAATAAACAAAATCGGTCCTGTGATACTGCCCTGTGGAATGCCTATATTTTTTCTTTAATGTCAGATTTTATTTCTTTTCCATTGTCAATAATGACTTTTGTGTCCGATTTGATAAGTAAGATTTGAACCATTTGAATGCTGTTCCCCGTATTCCATATTTTTCCAATTTTTCAAGAAGGTATATATGATTTAAGCAATCAAGGTCAAGAAATATTCCTAATGACAGATGACTTGCTTCAAACGCTTTTAAAACATTTTCAGTAAACTGAAAAATAGATCGTCCTTTAATGTACCCATGTTGATTGTTGCTTAATAATCCACAGGATATCATGAAGTTCATAAGACGATCGCACATTGCCATCTCAAAGAGTTTAGAGAAAGATGGCAGTACACTGATCGGCCTATGATTTTCAAATATTTCGCCCTTTTTATAGACGGGTTTAATTAATGCGAGTTTTTGCTGATCGGAAAAGATACCATATTTAAATGAATTATTCATTATATAACATATTGGTTGACTTATGAGCTGTATATAACATTTAATAATACCGGGAATATTGTCATCACCACCTGTATATTTATTATTTAATCTATTAGTTAAAATAATTATTTTGTTGTCTGATACGGGTTTGACAAACATTGATTGAATAGTATAATAAATAAGACACACTACTATGTTTTCTACCAGTATGGATTTATAAAAATTGCGACTGCAGTTTTGACTAACAAAGTCATTGTCAAGCAGTGAATCAAGAAATTCATTGGTTGCCAATGGCTTGAGCGAATTTATTAATTGGAGTTGAAGCGGAACATACTTATAGACCACCCAGTATGTTTAATACCTGTAATAATGATGCCTACATAACTACAAAAAACTTTTTTAAAACCTTTTTAAAAGAAAACATTCCAGCAAAAAAAATAATACGGTGCTGCTGGTAATTCCTAAAAAAAAGACCAGTCAGTTAGGGGACTTATAAGTGATGCTCGACTTAAGACGGGAACAGCGTAGTGTTGAGTAATGACTAACTTCCTCTATTACAATATATCTCACTTATAGCCGTGTTTCATTAGCCTCAACTGCCTCCTGCAGATACTGGCCCTTTTCTCTATTACCTTGTACCGGAACGAATACCTTCTCTCGTCATATTTTAATTTCAGCGCTGATGGATGATTGATTAAATTTTAAAATCGCGTTTTAATGATCCCGAGAATACTGCGGACTAACGAAATTTCAAGTTTCTTCCGAGTGGAGGTAATTAGCGAGAAATTTTATCTAAACATAACTTTTTGCAAGATTCTGTTAGAATCGATGCGATTGTTAATTTCGGGGTTCCATTAATAATGGAAATAATGTTTTTTTCGAAGAGGGCGCGAAGTATTTGCCAACTTAAACGTTATAATATCGAAATTTATTAATTACAAATAAAATTAAAATTTTCATTGATTCATAATTTGGATCAAATCTGATTTTTGTTTTATGAATCAACAAACCATATTTCAAGCATTTATCAATATATGGAAGCAACAACATACTATTTAAGTTTTATACAGGGTGTCCCAGAATTAAGTTTCCGGATTGGAACCTGTGATTCCTGAGTTCATATTGAGCCCATATAACACAATTTACCTTAATCTAAAAATGCATCCCCGAGGTCAATTTTTCTCAACCATTTCAGTTGTATTGAGGCAGGGTGTCTACTAATCTGGAAAACCTGGAATTGTCAGGAAATTTGTTTTAGTCAGGGAAAACCTGTAAATATCAGGGAATTTGCTAAAATAAGCGGAACCTGGAATTTGTAGATAATTATTAATACAAACTATTGAATCTGTTTCGCAGATGAAGATTATAAACACTTCTTGATACAAATTTTATATATAGCTGTATGAATACGTGAGCGCACCAGTTATTATTTATTGCTAGTAGTTCCAGAGTTGATTGTCTACAGTAGTTCAGGTAGTCTGGCCGCAATCAGCGCCGCCGCCGCGTGGTAATGTCTGCGGCTAAGCTTCTGCATAACTAATTATAGTTTGCGTTGAAAATACAATATATCAATAGATAGATTTTTTATTTGTACTATTTCACTATTTCTAAATTTCTTTTATTTGTTAATTCTGATTAATTTAAAAAAGAGACTTCTTTAAAGACTAAAAACAATGATAACACTGGTTTACCAACAAACAAAAAATGTCCGACCAATGAGATTCCATTACCGTACCCCAAAGGTTTTTGAGGTGCTGAACACGATACCGTAGTCCGTTTTGCGCCATCGCGTCAGACTTTCGAGAAAACTTAACCTAAAAGTGCTAAAAATACAACATTTTAGAATTTCGCGATTTTTTTACCCAAAAAAGAAGAAGTTTAGACAAAAATTGCAAGAGGTAAGAAGAGTTTGGAATCAGCTGGGGAATATTTGCAAATTTTTTCGGAGTGGAAAAAGGTATTTTGGCACTTTAAGGTTAAGTTTTTTTGAAATCCTGACGTGATGACGCAAGAGGGATTACGGCATCGTGTTCTGCACATCAAAAACCTTCGGAGTACGATAATGGAATGCCATTGGTCGGACATTTTTTTTTTCTGTAAACCTGTGCAATCTTTATATTGTCTAAATGTTATTTGTGGCATTATCTTAATTTTCTTTTTCCTTCTTCAATTCTTTGGGACTTCCTGCCACATGTATGTTTTCTTTTTAAGCGGTGCTAGGGGAATCTACAAAATATATCACAATTAACTAGTATGATACTGGTAAATAACCTCTACGCCTGTGACGTTTACGTCAAAGGATCAGTTAGAGGCTGTTTTTTCTTAAATAAACAACACAAATAAGTATAAAAACTTGAAATTAAATATTTCGCCGACGTTTCGGAAATCTAATCTGTTTCCTTTTTCAAGGCTTTTTTGAAAAATCTTTTTTGCTGTGTATGACAACACAGCTCTAAGAATGTTTGTTATATTCAATATCGATAGATACTTACTATTCACATAGAACTGTTGATATAGTTAACAGTTTTTTAGTTTTTATACAATGTTAAGTTTGTGAAGTTCTTCTTTTAACATTGGCAGCCAAGTTATACAGACATCTACGGAACAATTCGACACGCAACTATCCTCATTCAATAATATTATCACGGATTCTTTAATTTTTCTTTTTTTGCTATCTGCCTCTTTTGTAAAAATTTTTGCCGACTCCCAGTTATCTTTGTAGAAATAATTCAGCTCGTAATTAGTTTCTCGAAAATAAATAAATGTTTAAGTAATAAAATTCAAGAATTTTTTCTTATTCTTTCGTAGAATTTATTTATAATATTTTTGAGGTGAATACATACTTTCATATTTGTTCGAATGTAGGAAGTTAAAAACCTGGAATTTAGATAAAATAAAATCTATAAAATTCAGGGAACCATAAGAATAAGATTTAGTAGACACCCGGATTAAGGACAAAATCTTTAAATTTTCATGTTGCTCTTCAGTTTGGATACTTTTGCCTGTATCTCATCAGATGCATATATCCGCATATTCTTCATTACTAAATTAAAATTGATTCATAATACAAAATTATAACCCAACTCATTGCTGGTGGATTACCGATTTAGACATATAATTGCTGTTTTTTGACGTTACTACTGAATTAATTTTTCTGTTTCACAAGCACCTATGGACCTACAGGAAAAAAACGATATTTTTTTAATTTCTTGTTGATGTTACACAACATTTTTAAAGGTATTAATTTGTGAAACAGGTGGATATCATATGGGGCATTTGCTTATGAATGTAATTTTTTTAAATAGACTGTATTTTTCTATTACAAAAAATTGTTCTGGAATTGTAAGTAAATGTTAGGTACAAATAGCGGAAGAAACGGTAATTTCTTGTATTTTGATTAATATTAATTTTATGAGCACCTTTTTTGTAGCCCTTTCTATGCTCTGCAAAAATGTTTAAGTATTCCGTAACTTTACAGGGTGATTAAAAAAATATAGCCAGAATATTAATTATTATGAAAAAGAATTGAGAAACAAGAGATATTTGGTTGTTATTAAGTTTACGTAACGTACTTATAGAGATACAGCTGCCATCAAAATTTGAAAATTTTGACTTCAATATAACGGAAATTATTGGAAAAGATTATTTTTTCTGTCTCGCTTTGAGAGGATGTACAGGGTGGGCAACTAAGAATGGAGACCGGCCATATCTCAGAAACTAATCATCGCACAAGTTTAGGGAAAAAATTACCATGAGTAACGTGAAGCTGGGAAAACGCTGGAAAATATTTTCGAGTTTCTAAAATGGCCGCTAGGCGCTAAGTGACATTAAAAATATATGATGCATCGTAATCTAAAGACAATTTCGAATTTTTTTGTTTTTTATTTTTTTGTCACTTCAAGAATAAAATGGTGGGGAGATGCCAGAAAACATTATTTAAATGTCGATTACTCCGATTAGCCTTAACGGAATTTAACAAACTTGGTCTCATTACAAAGTACTTTTCTTAGTCTATCGAGGTAGCTTTACGCTGTTTTCATTTCATTACTACCGTCGCCGCTAGAGGGCGTTATTTGACATATCAACAAATATCTCACTTTTCTAAAAAAAATTTTTAATGGAATGGTATGTTTATCTTTACACGGTGAATAGAGAATTAAAAGCTGCAGATGTCAGTGAAAACCGCAACTCGATGACTTTTTCTAATAGATATTAGCAAACAAAGTTGAAATTAAGAATTAATGTCCGATCTTGCGGACGAAATTTGCAAAAGTAGGTGTTGAAAACAAGTAAGCTGTGAAAATGACACAATGTAGAAACCAACATATGTCAAACATATTCAGTAGAATATGTATTACATAATATAAAAATTAGTAATTAATAACAATGACAACAAATCTAATAGTAATAATAATAAGCAACATAACAAATCCAAAGTCAAAAAATGTAAACGCAAGAACACCTTACAACACATTAAAAAATTTAGAATGTTAGTAGTGGTGCCCTAGATGTTCAAAATGTCGTCCATCAGTTTCAATGCAAGAATTCATTCTCTGCTGAGTGGATTAAACAGAAGTCTCTACTTCTGCCATCGAAATACTTTGTACGGCATTTCTTGTTCTTTCGTTCATGTCGTCTCTTGTAGTGGGTCTAGTGGCAAAAACGAGATCTTTTATTCACCCCCACAAATAAAAATCTAGGTAAGTCAAGTCTGGGGATCCGGCTGGCCAATTGAATAGACTTCCACGTCCTATCCACCTGTCAGGATATGTTTGGTCTAAGAAATCCCGAACGTTCAAAGAGAGATGCACCGGCCACCCATCATGTTGGAGAAACATATCACGACGAATTGGTAGAGGTATGTCTTCTAAAGGAAGCAGCAATTCGTTTCTTAAAAACTTAGATAACGTTCTCTATTAACAGTTTCATTGAAAATAGGCTGAATTGGCGGAATAGGCTGTTCACCTAGAATTCCACACCACACATTTATAGATCAACGACCCTGAGATTGGACGTCTCGCATCCAGCGCGGATTCGTCTCAGAGCAATAATAATGATAATACGGCGATATAATGTGTTGTAATGTGCTCTTGCGTTTACTTTTTTGGACGCTTAATTTGTTACATTGTTTACTGTTACTAATATTAGATTTGTTGTCATTGTTTTTAATTACTAATTTTTATATTATGTAATACATATTCTACTGAATATTTTTGCAGATTCCGTCGGCAAGTAGGGACAATAATTCATAATTTCAACTTTGTTTGCTAATATCTACTTTTAGAAAAAGTTATCGAGTTGCGGTTTTCACTAATATCTGAAGCTTTTAATTCTCTAGTTTACCGTGTAAAAATAAACATACCATTCCATTTAAATTTTTTAGAAAAAGTGAGATATTTGTTGACATGTCAAATAACACCCTCTAGCGACAACGATAATAATCAAATGAAAACAGCGTAAGCGCCCTCGATAGACTAAGGAAAGCACTTTGTAATGAGACCAAGTAAGTTAAAATGCGTTAAGGCTAATCTGAGTAAACGACATTTATAAACATGTTCTTTTTTGCATCTCCCCACAACTTTATTCTTGAAGTTATAAAAAAAATGGAAAATTAAAAAAAAATCATAATTGTCTTTGCATATATTTTTAATGCCACTTAAGTAATTGAGCAAAATACAGAGAAAACCTAATTTTCTATTCGGTCATGGCTGTTACGCCCCTTAGCGGCCATTTTAGAACTCGAAAATATTTTTCAGCTATTTTTCAGGGTTACTTTACTCAAGGTAATTTTTTCCTTAAATGCATCCTCCAGGATGCATTTTATTGGATTGAGGTAAGTTGGGTTATACGGACTCAATATGAACTCAAGAATCACAGGTTTCTTTCGGGAACTTAATTCTGGGACATCCTGTATAATAATCAGAAAAGCATTTTCTTGCATATAACCAGTCAGATTAATCGGACCACTCTGTACATTATAACAGTAGTCAATCTGTAGTTATTCTTTGGGAAAATATGGCATAAAATACTATATTGATTGACCCAATTTTAGTGCAAATTTTCTTGAAATTCTCCTTTATGTGCATTATTAAACACTTCAAAATTTTTAATTAGTCGTTGAGTAGTAAATAATTCAACTTCATTTCCAATCTGGTTTGAATAAATATTTAAACGGTGTTAATCGCTTTTGCTTTTTCAAAATTCCTTTGTTAAACTTCCTGAAATAACAACAGCCTGAACAGCTTTTTTTCTTTATTAAGCATCAATGATTTGAGTAAGTTGTGTTGGAAAGTTCTCTTTTATTATTATTTATTATTAACATCTTCTAATGAAAAAAAGTACTTAGCCTTTTTTAGTTAAAAATATACTCGAATATTCGTCAACTATAGCCCTATACTTGTCTGTATCTAAGGGGACTTTTTCTTGGATGTGTATATATTAGATAAACAGTGTTATCTATTGACAAATGTGTTGAACCTTGACCTTCGCTACCGAGTAAGCAGGTACAAGCGTTCTGCACCTGTCTAAACATTTTTTCAGACGTTTTGTGTTTCAGACGTTATTCTAGTTGGTCTCCGCTTTTTGTATACCACGCCTGATAGCATCACGTCATCTGTCGCGGTTGTCTGTTAAGCGTGCGACCTCAATAAAACTTGACAGGCTGCTTTGTTTTACGACGAATTGCGGCTTTGCTTTATGCCTGCTACATCATAAGTTCGGTCAGATGAGATATTGTTATATGCGCGTGCCTGATTTGATCTGGATTTGATGGCGGGAACCTTATGTTTTTTTATTAAAGGCATCGATATATTAAAGCCCTGCCAAAAAATATCCTCTAAACTAGCATCTATGTCTATGTTTCAATAACTCCTTTATTTTTTAATGAAATGAAACGTTTCACAAAATGAATATTTGTCCTTATTATTAGTCATACCTTCCTTGCAGCACGTGAATACATGAGCTTATATTCACGTGCTGCAAGGAAGGTGACTTCACCTGCAAATCGTAAGTTAGAAATCTCACCCCTGCCTATAACTACTCTATCAGTACTCTAGCACACTATTATATTTATGTTGAACAGCGTCGTCAGATCTGTATATCTATCCGATATCTAGAAATTAGTTATTTGCATACATAATCACAAAACCATCAGATCTCAAAGTCTCAATTTCGTTGATGTGAACTAAAAGTAATATTGGCCCTAAAACTGAACCTTGAGGAATTCTCATTTTAGTTAGTTACTCCGAATTGACACTCCGAAAACTTCCTTCGAATGAATATATCAAGTCGACGTACTGTCTCAAAAATGGGTATTTTGAGGGAATATGAGTCCTCTTTAGCACCACGTCACGAATACCATAGACATACAATTTTACCAACAATTTATCATGATGTATGCAATGAAGTGTTCTGCTGAGATCACCAGAGAGAGACAAAAGTTAGCTGGGTATAGATATAGACAAATTTTATTATATAGATAAGGCGGTGATTTGGTAGTCACAATTTTCCAAAAGCAGACATAGGCGTATAAATAACCTACTTGCCATATTTAGCCGATTTAATTCTTTAATTTTATATGAGATGTGTTCTCTTCTGTTTATATTGCAAATTAGATGAATACAAGAGTCAAAACTCTCAAAATTCATTGAATTCTGTTGTGCCAATATCCAAACAAGGGCCATACATAACACCACAATAATTAAAATGTGACAACACTAAGCTATTACAAAGCAACTTTAGAGTATTTCTATCCAACAGATCTCTACTAGCACAGATGTTCCTTAAATGACTAAAGCTTTTCTAATATAGTTCCTTACATGGTCTTTAAATCTTAGATCCCAGCCGATAGTAAATGCCAAGTTCTTTGCCTCATTTACACAAGTTGTGGAGATATCATTGATTTTTAATTTTAAACTCTCAAGGTAACTATTTCGCTGAGCTGTCCTACCAATAATCTTCAGGATTTATAGACAAATTATGATTAGTCGAGGCCGTTATTGATTTAGCAATATCATTATTGTTGGCATCGTCAATATATTCTGAACTAAAGGAATAATACAATAATTTTGTGTCATCAGCATGACACTGTACCTTGCAAAATTTAAGTACTCTGTGCAGTTGACTTCTATAAACAGAAAATAGCAAAGGCCCCCAAGATTTACCCCTGTGATACCCCCCATCCAAGCAGGGACCATATATAACATCACAGTAGTTGAGATGACTTAGCACTACAGTATCAGAAAGTTTGATTTTAAGAATTGATGAAAGGAAATGACGGGGAAGATATTAATATTTTTTTTGCATACATTTACTTATATGTTTTTTAAACCTTAAATCTGTGCTTATTACGACACTAAGTTTGTTTGCCAACTTAGTACATACTAAGTTAGTGTCACCTACTGTAACTTTTATATTTGCTCCACCTGAGCTTTACGTTTGCCAAATATAAGAACAGACGACTTGATAGGGTATATAGCTATTTGAACCAGATTTTGAAAATTATTAGGAATAATGTCTGATTCAAGTCTTTATAAAGAAAATTTAATAATATATTTTAGTGACGTCCGCATATAAATGTACTCTACAGTTGTTCAGTTTACTACATTAGATGTATATATGCAAAACAGCAGCAGACCAAGGATTGATCCTTGTGATACTCCATACAATATTTTCCCATACTATGATTTACTATTACTTTTGTCTACAAATCGAAATCTATTATTTAAATAACTCATAATAAAATTAAATCGTTAAACTTCCACCTGGTCTAGGTACATGTAGATGCTTTACTCGTGCATACATATGGAACATCCTGTATATTACGTTTTCCTATAAAAGAAGTTATCGGCTGAAAACAACGGATAGTTCAATTTTATGAAATTTTAATTCCATATTTTTTTCCTGTTAAAATAGTTGAAATCTGATTAAAATCGGGATTCCGCGCTAAGCGGATAATTGATTTCATAAAACTACTTGAATGATCTTAAATTCCTATTAAATTCCATTCAAATGCGATCAAACCGGGACACTGTTTTATTATAATTTATCATTTAATTCCCTGTGGTGTATAATGCTATTTCCTACCCTTATACCAAGTGTCGCAAAATTTGCATTGTCACTGGTATATTTTAATACAAGGTTTCCCATACAGGATGATACGGTTGTTTGAGCGGATTAAACCAGCATGACGCTTGAATATTTAAAGGACATAGTGTTCTGGGGACATTCCTTTTGAGGACAAATACTGTATGGTCATTATAAATCAAATCTACCCATCTATGTTTGTCTACGAAACACAAATACAGTAATAAATAAACATTGTTTTTAATTTCTTATTCACATTTATAATCATAAACCATTTTTCTGGAAATGTTGTTTTCCATTAAAAATTAAATATTTTAGGCAGATTTTAGAAGGAATAATCAAACAAAATCGTATAAAGTGGTTCATAAATAAGGTGCTTGTACCTTTAGTAAGAACGTATAGTACACGAAAACTAAATTGTGACGACGGGAGAGACGCAAGGCGAGATGAAAGGCGGGAACAACATCTTCCGTCTTTATACCACTTTTACATTATAGGGGCCGTTCATAAAATACGTTCGCAAATTAGGAGGGGGGGAGGGGTGTGACGTGATATGACAAGGGGGAGGCGGGGGGTCTAAGGAAATGTGACGTTCGCAGTTCATCAATTTTATTTTAATTTTTTTCTTAACTTGGCAGTTTTTAAAAATTTTTCGTTACGATAGAAAGTCATTCTCAAGTATTTAAAAGCCTGTAAATATGCTATTTTTATTCACAAGAAATCGTTTATAGGGAGGTGGGCTAGCTTTTGTGACGTAATATTTGTTAGGGAGGTCGCTGAAAGTGTGACTTAGGGTGACGAAGGGGAGGTAGGGAGGGGTCCAAAAAGGTGAAATTCTGAGTGACGTATTTTATGGACAGCCCCATAAAGCGAGAGAGAAGATCATAGCGAGTCGAGGTCGTGTGCCGTAGGTGGGCGTGTAGAAACAAACAGTTGTAATGCAAATAAAAAAAGTGATAAAAACCGACCATGCATAACTACCCTGTTACCGCCCGCAGATCCGCACTTAAAATTTTTGTGCTATTGTGCAGTAGAAATTTAGAACCTATTATCTTTGCTATATAAATAGTTATTTGGTACAATGATCAATTTAAAAAAATTGCTCTGTTATGCTTGTATCGAGATAGAAATAATGCTTTATATATTTGTGGAGTACTGACAAATTCGACATTCCATATGATACACTGACAATATTAAGTTCGACTCTGTTCGAGTGTAGATTTACATGCTTGCTGTAATATAATTTATATACAATACAATATATTTATTATTAAATATGTTACAGAGGAATTAGCTCAAAAATTCACATCATCTGATCTCCCCTCAATGCTGTAGTCAAGTCTAAGCGGCACAGCTTTGAGGTTTTTTTTGTGCATTAAACGAATGTAGATAACTATACAGGTACAGGACCGCTGCTCGTGCTTTCGGGATAAATGCGCCTGGAGATATTTAAATTCGATAATTATTTCTATTTGCTAATGTGTTCTTGTAAATTTTGTTGCCCATTCATAGCAGTGCCTAGAGGGATATTGTAAGTGTAATATTATTAGTTATAATTATTTTATATCAGTTTATTTGCTGCTGTGTTTTTGAAAATAATAATTTAAGGTTATCATATTTAATAAAAAATGTTTCGACCGTGAGAGGCCTCTATGTCTACATCTCATAGTGTTTGTGAATATTAAATTGATAGTGATCAAGAAAATCGAAGTCCATCAGTGTTTTCAGTAATAAAAACGAGTACATTTGGACGTGGACGCAAAACAAATTTGTTTAAATGTTTATACCTAATAGTCTTTTGGAGCGAAAAGCGAGTGACCCTAATTTGTGTGATTTTGATGTAGTAGGTAGAACAGCATCTCTAACGAAAGTTCCTCGGCCCACAATACACAAACTGGTGAAAGAAGGTGCCCTTCGAAGAAAACAATGATCTGACGTCGGTAAATCGACAACTCTGGACCCATCATTAGCAAAACTTTTAAAATGTCTAATTTACGACGAGCATGAGAAAAATCATATTACAACTATTGACGTGATAGTCAGAAAATTAAAGGAAACGGATTATCCTCTAAAATATACCAAACGGACCAAGTAAAGGTCGAATATTTCAACTATTTAAATAAGTCTTTTTACAAAAATCCAACTTATTTTTAAAACTTTTTTCCGCAAATTTCGATGGAATTTTTTCCCCGCAAAACTGCTTTATTTTATCTTGGTAGTCATGTCATAAAGTATGGTTAGGGTCCCATGACTCAATACTAAACTATGACCAATCTAAATTTCACAATAATTTTGGCGAACTCAAAAAATTAATTTTTTAATATTGTTATGAATTACACCCCCTTGGAAAAGGAGATCGTACGCCTATGCCTCTGATGGTGACTGGAAAGGCTCTAGAAAGAGCCAAGGACTTTTCTAGCTTATGGTTGGAGAAGATTCTGGATTGATCTAGAGCTAATTTCGGAGTATATAAGGCGCGATTACCAGCGCGGAGGAGGAAGTTTATTTGAGAAGTGACACGTTCGGGAAAAAGTGAGGTTAAAGTAAACAAAGTTTATTTTGAAGTATTGTATAGTCAGTAAATTGTGAAATAAAGTGTTAGTAGTGTTAATCTCTTGTTGAAATTATTTAGAACCCACGGATTCATACAGGGTGTTTCCTAAAAGGTGGAAATCCGTAACATTTTGGTGTCGGAAGCGGAATTTTGACAAGAGGATTTTTTCGGGAGTGTTGAGAAGACTGGGACAGTATTCTCGGAGTTAGTGCTAACACAGGAAGGACTAATTTACTGGACATTGTTCGAGGTTTATTTTCGAACAGGAAAAATAGTGTTTAAGTGCATTTTTGAGACATTTTTGGAACATTTTGTTGGACATTAGAGGTTAAGTGACAAAGACTCTAGATAAGACTTTTTCGTGCCGTTTTGAGGGTTTCTGGACAGTCCCATTACCGATAGTGACGTAATTATTAAACTTATTTGATTTCAACGTAA
Source organism: Stenurella melanura (assembly GCA_963583905.1). NCBI lineage: Eukaryota > Metazoa > Arthropoda > Insecta > Coleoptera > Cerambycidae > Stenurella > Stenurella melanura. The sequence continues at coordinate 124,987,615 of OY757314.1, forward strand.
TTGTATGCCGGTAACGACCAGAAGCATGGCATCCGAACAACAAATGCAGGAATTTATGGCCCAAATGCAAAAGATGATGATGGATCAGGAAAGAAAGCGCCAGGAAGAGAAAGAAGAACAGGAAAGAAAGCGCCAGGAAGAGAAAGAGGAACGGGAAAGAAGACGACAAGAAAAAGAACGAAGGCATCAAGAAGAAGAGAAACGACGTCAAGAGGAAAAACAAGAAGAGGAGAGACGCCGTCAAAAGGAAAATGATGACTTAAGGAAAGCTATAGAAACGCAACAGAATGCCTTGTTTACAGTCGTGGAAGAAATAAAAAATGAGATTAAGGAAGATATGGGTAGCGTAAAGACGAAAGTTAATGAGGTCGAAGTAAAAGTAGGCAAGGTCGAAGAAGAAGTTGGTGAAGTCAAAGTGAAAGTAAACAAGTTCGAAGAAGAAGTCAAAGGGGAAATAGACCAGCTTAAACGACAGTTGAGGGATAGAGGAAACCAGCAAGTGGTGTCATCAGGCCAGCGATTAAAAATTCCCTCCTTTGATGGTCAAAGTTCCTGGATGACTTACAAGACACAGTTTGAGGCAGCAGCAAGTGCAAACAACTGGAACGACGAAGAGAAGGCTAAAGCATTAATCGTAGCTTTAAGAGGCCAAGCATTGGAATTGCTCCAGACAATTCCGGTAGACCAACAACGGAATTTTAGAGTTTTAGAAGCCGCCTTAGATCTACGATATGGCGATCAACACCTTGCTCAAGTATACCAGACCCAGCTGAAAGTGCGCGTTCAGAAAGCTGGAGAGAGTCTGCAAGAATTTGAAGCTGCGGTGGAAAGACTGGCACACTTAGCATATCCTAATGCGCCAAAAGAATTTAAAGAGCAATTGGCAGTGGGGGCATTCCTAGACGGGATAAGGGACGAGGAGATCAGGCGAGTCCTCAGGCTATCCCGACATAAAAGTAGTAGTGAAGCCTTGGTACATGCACTAGAGGTAGAAGCTGTCTATAGGGATACTCCAAAGTCAAGAGTACGGGCTATGACACTTGAAGAATCGCAGCCAGAAGAGACAGACCAAAACCCTATCTTGAACGCGATTCTCAAAACGAATAAAATGATCGGTCAATTACTGGCTCAATCGAATCCTCCAAGAAGACAGGAAAACCAACAAAACAGAGAAAGGCCAAGTGGAGGTATTAAATGCTACAACTGCGGCAGGATGGGACATATGAAACGAGACTGTCGACAGCAGAACTCGGACAGACGAGTAAATGCTGTAAATGTAGAAGAGCAGCAGGAAAACTAAAGATAGCCAGCACCAAGGGGGCTGTGCTGGCTAGGGAACACGGTGCCCCCAGAGAAATAAAGATTTCCCAGCTGCGAAGAATTCCAAGTAGTCTGCTGTTGCAAGGATATGTGAATGGAAGAAAGTGTGTGTTTACTGTTGACACCGGCGCTACGTCATCAATAGTGCGGCCAGGGTTTATATCAGGCTTGCAGATTAAGAAGAAGCAAAATGAAGTAATTATTCGGACAGCCACGGGAGACAGGGCTGCGGTCCATGGAGAGGTCAATTTGGAACTGCAGGTTGGACGATTGAGATTCAATTACAAGGTCATTGTGGCTGACATTACAGATGATTTCATTTTGGGACTGGACATCATGGAAGAGAAGAGGTTTATTGTTGACGTAGGGGAGCGAGTCTTGAAAATTGGGAATGAGGAATTTATCCTGGCAACCGCAGATGACCAATTCCGTAAAGCAAGGCTATTGACAACAAAGACGATTAAGATTCCTGCTCATTCGGAACAGATCATCGATGCTGCCTTGGAAGGAAATCCTGGAGGCTACCGTGTTGGCCTGGTGGAAGGTGACGAATCGATTAAGTCCCTAACCAATATTGTTGTGGCAAGAACTTTAACCCGGACTAAAGATAAAATCCCAATTAGAGTCGTCAATTTAAATTCCCATGCAGTAACAATCAAAGAAGGCAAACCGATTGGCTCCTATGAACCGGTCACATGGGTAGCAAGGTGCGAAGAACAAACGGAGGGAAATTCATCTACAAATATAGACCAGGAAGTTTTGACCTTACTGAGCTCCCAGTTGGAGCATTTATCTGAGGATGAACGAGAGGAGGCGCTCAAGTTCCTGGAAAAAGAAAGTTCAGTATTTGCCAAAAGTACGGAGGCCCTTACAAAAACAGATATAGTCCAGCATCGGATAAATACTGGTGACTCACCTGCTATTCGACAACAACCTAGGAGGCTTCCGCTAGCAAAACAAGAAGAAGCCTCAACAATGATAGATAATATGCTACAAGATGGAGTTATTGAGGAGTCAACAAGTCCCTGGTCATCGCCAGTAGTTTTGGTTGCCAAAAAGGACGGAACGTTAAGATTTTGTGTCGATTATCGAAAATTGAACGATGTGACGAAGAAAGACAGTTACCCATTACCCCGGATTGATGACACGTTAAGTACATTGGCAGGCTCACGGTGGTTTTCGACGTTAGACCTTAGGAGCGGTTATTGGCAAGTTGGACTTCATCCTGATGATAAGGAAAAGACAGCATTTTCAGCAGGCAGTGGTCTTTACCAATTTACGGTGATGCCTTTTGGACTTTGCAATGCTCCAGCCACGTTTGAACGATTGATGGAATTTGTTCTACGAGGGCTAACCTGGAAGACGTGCCTGGTTTACCTTGATGACGTGCTGGTTATGGGACGAGACTTTACAGAACATTTGAAAAATCTTCAAGAAGTATTTGGACGAGTAAGGAATGCACACCTGAAGTTGAACCCGAAGAAGTGTTTACTATTTCAGAAAGAAGTTAAATTCCTTGGGCACGTAGTGTCTTCAGAGGGAATACAAACGGATCCCGATAAAATTTCTGCCGTACGAGATTGGCCAAGGCCATCTAACGTTCATGAAGTACGAAGCTTCCTTGGCCTTTGCACTTATTATAGACGCTTTGTGGAAGGGTTTGCAGACATTGCGAAGCCATTACACCGGCTAACAGAGGAGAAAGTTCAGTACCAGTGGACACCGGAGTGTGAAACAGCATGGAGAAAATTGAAGGCAGCTCTATGCACTGGTCCTGTACTAGCATACCCACAACAGAATGGACTTTTTATTTTAGATACAGATGCCAGCAATTCTTCGATTGGTTGTGTGCTGTCTCAAATTCAGAACGGAGAGGAAAGAGTGATCGAGTACTTCAGCAAGGTGCTCTCCAAACCAGAACGAAACTATTGTGTAACCAGAAAAGAGTTATTGGCCATCGTCAAATCAGTGGACCATTTTCATAAGTATCTCTACGGGCGACATTTCAAAATCAGGACCGACCATGCGGCGTTGAAATGGCTGTTGCAGTTGAAAACCCCGGAAGGTCAACTGGCTCGTTGGATAGAACGGCTGCAACAGTACGACTTTAAAATCGAGCATCGACCAGGAAGATCTCATAAGAACGCAGACGCATTATCTAGAAGACCATGCAAGGACGACTGCAAGCACTGCCGCCACGTGGAAAAACAGCAGGGCATGGGAGTAGTCAACACTATTAAAATAGACGTTCCGGATGATTGGACAACTGAAGCCCTGAGACAAGAACAACTGAACGATGCAGAGATTGGGGCTATATTGAGAGCAAAGGAAAAAGGAACTCGACCAGAGTGGAAGGATGTTTCGGACAAAGCAGTTGGATTGAAGGCTTTGTGGGCACAGTGGGACTCACTTAGAGTTATGAATGGGCTGTTAAAAAGAGCATGGGAGAGCCCGGATGGGAAGCAAGTTGTTATGCGTCTAGTGATTCCCAGGTGTCGAGTACCGAAAGTACTTCAAGAAGTGCATAATGGAGCATCCGGTGGACACTTCGGCGTTAACAAGACCCTGAATAAAGTACGTGAACGATTTTACTGGGTAAATAGTCGTCAAGATGTTGAAGCTTGGTGTCGTAATTGTAAAATTTGTGCAGCCAGTAAAGGACCACAGACTAGAAGTAGGGGTGCAATGAAGCAATATAACGTCGGGGCCCCTTTTGAGAGGATTGCGATCGATATAGCCGGACCATTCCCAGTAACCAAGGACGGTAACAAGTACATACTGGTTGCCATGGACTATTTTAGTAAATGGCCTGAAGCCTACGCAATTCCGAACCAGGAAGCGGTTACTGTCGCCAAAGTCTTGGTAGATAACTTGATATGTCGGTTTGGTGTACCCCTGGAGCTGCATTCAGATCAAGGGAGAAATTTTGAGTCAGGGGTATTTCAGCAAATCTGCAAGTTATTGGGAATACACAAAACACGGACGACAGCCCTTCACCCTCAATCAGATGGAATGGTGGAGCGACATAATAAGACTATGAAAGAACATCTCTCTAAAGTCGTTCATAAAAATCAACGTGACTGGGATCTCCACATACCGTTTTTCCTCATGGCATATAGAGCTGCTATCCACGAAACTACAAAACAGACTCCGGCTCGTGTAGTATTTGGACATGAGATCAGACTGCCATGTGATTTGATGTTTGGAACACCAGGTGGAGAACGACTTCCTGTGAACAGCTATGTAGATGAAGTGAGTGAACGGCTAAGGAACGTCCATGAGTTAGTTAGAGACCAAATCACCATAGCCAGTGACAGAATGAAGGCTCGATATGACCGTAAGGGTAGTTCAGAAGGATTCAAGGCAGGAGACCTGGTTTGGCTGTACAACCCACAGCGGAAGAAAGGAAGGTCACCGAAACTTCAACCGCCTTGGGATGGACCGTATACTGTTATTACCCGAATTAATGACGTCGTCTATCGAATTCAACGAAGCAAAAAGTCCAAGATGAAGATCGTGCATTTGGACAGGCTGGCGAAATACATCGATGATTCTGAGTTGCCTGATCGGGACGATCAGGCTTAAGGAGGGGGCAGTGTTATGAATTACACCCCCTTGGAAAAGGAGATCGTACGCCTATGCCTCTGATGGTGACTGGAAAGGCTCTAGAAAGAGCCAAGGACTTTTCTAGCTTATGGTTGGAGAAGATTCTGGATTGATCTAGAGCTAATTTCGGAGTATATAAGGCGCGATTACCAGCGCGGAGGAGGAAGTTTATTTGAGAAGTGACACGTTCGGGAAAAAGTGAGGTTAAAGTAAACAAAGTTTATTTTGAAGTATTGTATAGTCAGTAAATTGTGAAATAAAGTGTTAGTAGTGTTAATCTCTTGTTGAAATTATTTAGAACCCACGGATTCATACAGGGTGTTTCCTAAAAGGTGGAAATCCGTAACAATATTGTATTTCAACCTTGAAAATGGCAGATTTAAAGTTTTTTCAAACATTAATTTGTTTATAAGTCGGAAGCGGTCAAGTTAATGAAAAAATTACAAGAGACCTTTTTGTTTAGAGTGACCAAAAACACCTAAAAAATTCATTCTTGTCAGAAAAAGCGATTTTTGCAATTCTTTAAAAAAAATAAGTTTAAACAAATTAGGAGATTTTCTTCCGGTAAAATGGGACACTTTTTTCATACGAAGGCGTGGTTTTTGCCTTGTCTATTGAATATACGTTGAACCATCTTTCTCAAAATATCTTAAAGCATAACATTGAGGAAAACATTATTAAACCAAATGTGTATAAAGAATTTGCTTAACTTCTACGAAAAGTACCCCTAAAAAAAGATGAATGGAATGAGGAAATGCATTGCCTTTGTAAGTCCTTACAAAGTGTTTTACAATGATACCATAATATGAGGATTGCGGCTGCAGAAATCAATCTTATAGTATAATTTTGTTCATTGTATTGCAAATCTTGTATTTTTTATACAATAGAGTATAAAGCAAAATAAAAAAAACGGATTGGAAAAAAATTACTTTACTTCATTTCATTATCTGTATAAGTTAGTAATATTACAAAAATTATATGAAAATATCATATCAATCGTTAAGATTTTTTTCGAAAATTGTTTTTAGTGGTGTTTCAAATATCCAATATAAAATGTTCAACAGTAAACTTGTTTTAACATAATATGAGAGATGTTCGTTCAAGTTTTTTTCAATTCCACTTTTATAGAGAGTGAAAGAATCAATAAATCATTTTTTTAATAGCTCCTCCATGAAAGTAACATTAAGTAATCCGAAAAATCAACCGCCCTGTTTATGTGCCCGAGAAAATATTTTTATATGTCAGGTCCTGATGTGGTTTGTATATATGTCCTTTATTCATTTTAGGCGGTCCGAAATCTAGGGTTCACGCGTGTTGCTGTCTCAATAGGTAACGGAAAATCCAAACTGATCTAAGTGTGTTGTGCTGTGGTAGCATGAAACAAGCGAGAGTTTGTTTGGGCGCCAGATGCTCTTACAACTTTAGCCGTGTTTCAAGTGTTTCCTATAACACCCGTCTTGAGGGTATCTGTGCTTTTTAGTACGGTACTAATAACGCAAAAGTTTGCTTAAAATAATATTCTTAGGCTGCCTCGATAAGGTTTGTAGAAGAAATGAGACAGCGACAGGGTTCGTTGTCATAATTTTAAAATAATTGCTGTATTTCCATTATCCATGTACCGAGTTTATTATAAGCTTAAGTTGAAATATACCGCGAAATCACGCATATTCGTGTCCGATTTACACGTGAGAGTTTAATAAGAGTCGTATTCAAATATCACTTTAAAATAGTGCATAGTTTTTTGTAGCTTAACTCAACATTTTTATAACGAAAATCGAGTAAAACACTACTATGTTTTTTACAACTACATTTGCACAAAACGTGACTGCAGTTTGAACCCTTTAGGTCATTTTCAAAAGATTATTCAACTGGGAATGAATACAAGAGATTTGGTCCCTATTTAACCATATTTCTAGAATTAAACAGATTAGATAATTATGAAAGTACATAGGTAGTTTATGATATCCTAACTATCTAAGGGTGGGGTTTCTCAGAAATATTAATTACATTTGGGTAGCAGTAAAAAGAGGCGAATACATAATATCTAATTGATCATTTAACAAAATTAAATCATCCTTATTATTGTATTTGTATATTTCCAATGCTTCTAAGAAATTAAGTTTCAAGCCTTTGCTAGCATAGTGTAGGATTTCCATATTATTAATATCTGGGAAGTTATGTCCACTCTGTAATATGTGATTAGAAAAGGCAGAATCTGTTTTTTGTAGTCTGAAGAACCTATCATGATCGAGGTATCTGGTTCTAAAATTACGTCCGGTCTGTCCTATATATATATGTTATTGCAAGATTCGGATCTAATATTACCTTCTTATATACAGTGCGCTCGAGAAAGAATTGAAGGTGACGTCACACAGAAAACTCACTAAAATTACTAGAATTTATCTCTATTCTACGTACATTATTATAATTAATTTCCTATGTTCCTAAACTAGGAAATACTGAAATACAAATAGTCGGTAAATTCGCTAAAATTCGCTCCTTCCTCGGAAGAGACGTCAGGTACGACCGAGAACGGTAGGGGAATGGAACGAAGGAATGCATCAGCTTCGTGGAGACGAGCTCTATACGGACGAGTTAAGTGTGGACGGTTCGGTCGGATATGGAGGGAAACCGACTACGGCACGTTATTGAGTCGGTAGAGGAGGTCAGGCGAGGGAGGTCGACCCGCCCGTGCCCCCATTAGGGCGGTGTTAGGGGGGGAGTGCTAAATGTAGCTACAGGCAGATCTCACTCCACTATTTTTCTTACATCTCGATCTAATATCAATCCCCACTTTCAGTTTCCTCACAGCTTTCGCTAGACCGTCTACTCTTGTTGCTTGTTAGTAGAAAAATTCGAACTCTAGCGTTCCTAATTTGGGAAACCGCCGATCCCACGTTACCAGTTTCGTATAGTCTCTACATAGTTTCTCGTATATCTCCACGGTTCGTAACGACGATTTTTCGTTTCATCGCCTCGCCGTCCATATTTCTATAAGATGTTAATTTCGTAGGTTTGAAATTCAGTTGAATTCCTTAGTTTGTTGGTTAGTATTGTATTTCACTGTTTTCAGGCCTGCTGTTTAAAAATATATATAACTGTTTGATTTCTCTTCAAGCCAGAAATATATCATTAGCTAAGCGGTCACAAAATTATGTCTAATTAAAATTACATCGGATACAGTTGTAATATGACTTATTTGGGAAAATTATTTATGGTCAACGGAAATATATTTTGAAAGCTTACGTTTTTAATTAACCTTTTTATTAACCCGAGGCTTAAATTGTTATTGACAACATTTCAACATGTTTTGTAGTCCACAAAATAAATATAATTTAGTTACATAAATAATACAAGGATAGATTTTTTATAGATTATTTTTATATATTTGTATAATAAGTTTCAATTTTGACGATATGAAAAACTGGCACTAAGAAAAGTTGATTAGGGTTAAAATTTATGTCAGAATTTCAATTTCTGAACAAATCTGCCTAATTCGACCTTTAAAAAATATTACATAAGTATAACAATAAGAATAATAATAATGTTTATTTACCATATATATAACTAGAGTTTTTACCGTTAGTTTTTTGTGCCTAAAAAACATCACATAATACATGGAGTTTTGTTGACATACTCAATGCAATAGTAAACAAATAAAGATTGAATATAAAGTACTGTACGTTGGCTTCAATATCTGCTCTATTTTAACTGTTATGGGCATGAAGTTTTATCAGTAATACATTATCTTCTGTGAATACGTATAACGAATTAACATACTTCAATTACAACACTGTTAAATACAATGTGTGCAACAAAGGCCTAAAATGAGTTTATTTAGCTACCTTGTCTTAAAAAATGTTCATTCTAATGGATTACATTTTCATGAAATATATCATTCTGTTTTTTGGAAATGCTTAGTCTTTGAAACGTTTTTCGCCCTTATTCTGGAGCTCATCAGAAAAGCAGAAAGCCACTCACAAAGATGTTTCATGCAAAGCCAAGACAATTTCTATGAAAGGGTATGAAAATAATCATATTTGACCTTGGCTCATAAAATCAACAGATCTTCACCTTCATCTATTAGCTAACTAGTATTGGAGCCTATATACTCTATGTATGTTTAAAAGTGAATTATTATTTGTTTGCTTATAATTTTATTGAAACACATTTATAGGATTTTGCAAACAGCAGAAAAATTACCTATCTACCTATTAATGATATCTTTGCATTCTTTCGATAACCTCAATTCTGGTTATGCTAGCAAATTAAAATTCTAAAATGAATTTGTTAAATTTCTTATTTGAAAATTGTCATTCAACAACTAGCATCCACAGAGTCCCCTACGGCCATGCAGATTAAACTGTAGATACTAGTTTCAAAAAAATATGCTAAGAAGAAATGGTCCATGATGAGCGTTTTCAGAATTACCAGAATTCGTTTACTATTGATATTTTTTTGTGAACATATGGTATCAAGTAGTATCATGCGGTAAAACTTACGGTAAAATAAAAATTATCTTCTTACAAAAATGATTAAATAAGACAGATAGTTATACTCGTAATTAAATTAAACTGCTTTTATTTTTAACAGCATCAAATAATTTATTTTAATAGCTCGCAGCATCAAAACTACAAATTTTATTGTAATGACTGTGCGGAAGTCTTTTGGTAGAACATTTGTAACTTCTTGCAAAGTAATTTAGTGACGATAAGCAATTATATTCCTTGGAAGCTGGTGTACAGTATTAAGAAACAATTTGAAGTTTATTTCACTAAAGTCCTGAAGAAGATAAAAAATAATCAAAACGTCGGCAAGTTTTATTTATACCCAATACGCCGACTTTTCTTTGAAATAACACTTACGTATGCTAATACTCAACTGATTATTTTCCATATTGTTTCATAATTTGTAATTTAATTAAAATATATGCTCCCTCTATACTATCGACTTATTTGACTGGACTATCGGCATTGTCACGCTGGCTACCAGAATGAAAACCATATGATTCTGGGCGCGTGGAGGTCCGCCCATACCCAAACCCTGACCCTTAAACAGGCACGCGTGCTAACGAACTTAACTTTTTCTCAGTTTGCTATTTCATTTAAGTCGAAGGTGGATGTACGTTTGTACGTGTTGTTGGCATGATTCCAGTATGATTTCTTTTAACTGAAAAACTCTTAGCTATAAATTTACTATAAACTAGTTTGCGACAAGTAAAAAGAGCTTAACGAATGGTGTCGGATTTCTGTATATAGTACAAGGATTGGTTAACACGCGTACAGCTTATGTAAAGCACGTAATACACACAATATCTTGGGTGTATTTTATATATAGTTCTTGGAGATTATAGGACGCTTACGGGGTAATACAACCAAATCAATACAAACTGTTCGAAAGCATGCTTCTAGAGGGCAGAATATTTATTTTACTAAACGAAATGTTTCTATCAAACTCCATTATGAACGTTTATTTTCATAAGGATAATAACCGAATTGTCAGTCAACAGCTACTCTCTGGACTATATGCCCCACCGAGCGCTGAATTACAAAATGCTAGCATGGCATGTTAAGTGTAAAAATTACATTGCTTCGCTCGATTACAACAAAGATTAGCTATTTATTTTCAATTAAGGAATGGCCAGCGCAAGTAGGTCTGTAACGACTGGCATCGATATGTATCGCTAAATGGAGCTTCTTTCCATTTCGTAGTCTTATGACGAAATATTTATAGAATGTAAGTCTCAGGTAAATTCGTCATGCTTTAAAGGTGATGATTTCTATGACAACTAAGAAAATAACTTGTTGCAACCGTAAATATAGTAATACGCTGAGTGGCTGCTCATTCATCTTTAATGCAAAGAGTTCTCACACACGCTTCGACCAATCATGTGACGAGTTAAGACAAAGACAGCACTATCATACTGATCATTATTCCGCCTGTAGACAATGTGTATAATATAGTTCTAATGGCGCTAATTAAATCATGTTTCAGAATACCTCTTTTATTTCTAATCGCCTCCTAAAACTACACCCTAACCAGAAGAGAGTGTTTGACTGATACCAAGTAAACCAGTGTCTAGATGGCTTATGACCAAGTTTAAAATATGAATTTGAGGCCCTAATGGTGTCTGAAGATATTGCAGAAAAACTGAAGTTTATTATTTCCCTTTTAAGGCACATATCTCCCTTTTTATTCATTTTTGGATATAAGTTTATATTAAAGATTGTATATTTAGTATTTAACTATTTAATCCCTATTTTTAATTTAAGAAGTCTAGAAATCATGTTAAGATTATATAATTTAACAGATTCCCCCTCAGAAAGGTGAAATAGTTGCCACGAATTGGAATATGCATTGCATAGTTTTAATTTCCTGAATTATTAACGTGTTGTTAATTTTTGCTGGATACCGTAAGTACATTTTTAGCTTATATCTGCCCAGAACGTGTGCGTTTAACTTCTCTCTATATGTAGCTTTATGTTATTTGGACCTACACATGTAATAAGTGGATTTCCTGCTTGGTAGGCATTTTTTTAAAATTTTAGTTGTCCCAGTAATAATTGATTTGTACCTGCGTTTTTGAGCCATTCATGGCACTGTTTAACTTGTTGCTGTATCAGCTGTATTATAACTTTTACGTATTTTTTGTCAGAAGAAACTTCTGCCTGATTAAGTTGTAAAAACTTTTTCTTAATATGAATATTTTTCGGAATGCTGAATTCTGCTTAATGTCCACCAGTTAATGGTAAATGATAACCTTTCAACAAAGTTTTAGAATTCTCTCTTAAAAGATTTCCTGAGATATTTTTAAAAGACTCGTTTATTATTATTTTTTTGTGCCTTTAACATCCTTTCTCAGAAAGAAAACATTTCCTAATACATGTCTGTGGAAACATTTTTGGTTGTAAAATGTGCCTTTTTAACACTCTGTATGTTGATTTGTAATTATTAGTGGTAGGTGTTAAAATAAGAGAGAAACAGGTAAAAAGATCAACTTGTTTATGCAATACTTTCTTTAGCAATTTTCATTTTTCTTACAATAATTTAACAGTATTGTAACAAGGTATTACAAGGTATATGATTACTATTAATTGACTGTTTTAAGAAATCGAAGATTCTTCCTTCAGATTAGCTTTGCAAATGAAATAAGAGCTGTCATGGCTAAGAACACAATTCCAAATCTACAATCTGATATGTTTACTCTCATCGAATAACCAACTAGGCTGTATCGTTATAAAAGTTTACGAAAGCTTACGACATTTTTTCTATTAAGTTATTATCGGAAACCGCACGAAATATTTCTTTTCAACTATTCGGCTTGAAATCTCGCCAAAAAATGAATTGATCTATATTCAACCAGTTTGTTGCCGGATATTGTTGTGCAAATTCCCTTATTCGCCAAAAAATCGAAATCATACAAAAAACCTTTAAAGTTAACATAATATTGTGAGGCTTATAGAAGGAAAATAGTATTTGGCACGACATCCAATCCAGTTGCCCCACTCGATATAATATTAACAGGACAAACGCTTCTTCCTTCAAGCTTTCGCTGGGATACTATCCAGATATTGATCCAGAATTGATGTAATTTGAGACAGAGTAAAGTTTCGTAGATATTGAGAGGTGGGTAGATCGACTTCCCTTGTCTCAGAGGCGAGATTTGGATATGATTTTCAAGTTAAACATATGCGAGCAAATGGAGTTTCAACTACTTTGAATAAATAGGGGACAAACAAATAAATTTTAACACAACATAAAACTGGCGAGATCATTTTATTGCAATCGATACATAATCATACAACAAAAAATGATTTGATATGAACTTCTAATAATTATTTCTTCTAATTATATAATGTAAAATTTATGTTCTCATGAAACTTTATACAGGGTGCTCCACATGTAAAATTTGTAAATTGAATATAAATATGAGCCATCATTTTTTTAGGGTTTTAAATTGAATATTCAAAATTTTACAAAATTTCTCCTATGTAGGCTATCCTATACCAGCAAATTCTAAAAATTTTGCATAGTGTTTGTAATTTGCACCAAAACAAAAAGTTCCAGATTTATTGATTAAGTGACGTGGGATACAAATATGAACTTATAAAGGTATACAGGGTGTAGGGTGTATGGTTCGCCAAACGGAAAGGTTGGATAGGTGAGCAAGTGAGGCCATTTGGAACCTATTTACCAATGACCTTTATACAAAGTCTCACGGGTTTCGAGATATTAATTTTTTTATTACTTTAGAAAATTTCTAAAAATTCAGTTCAATTCTCATAGTTCTCATGTTTTCTAGAGAACATTTTAAAAGCGTTTGAATATCTTGAGGTGCGTGCTAGAACTAGCGCAATTTTCTCATATGGTAGCTCCAGGACTATATGCGAGACTACATGAGAAGAAACCATCTGAAGGCAAAAACTTGAATTAAAGATACGTTTTATGTATGTAATTAATTCATTCATGAATTATGCTCCCCAAGTCCCACTCGAGATTCTAAATTCTATCTACATACATTTTTTTTACGAGCTGTTTCCAAAAAGTAATATAATTCGTGCAAGTTGACAGTTTATTATCAAAGATCAAATCGCTCGCGCTCCTATTCAGATAATAAATTGCCAATTACACTCTTTATACAGTGTCCGCCAAAAAGTCTGCACCATAGGGAAAACATTGTTTTTCATTTGTTTTATACTTAACAGGTTTCAGCATTACTTTCACCATCATTAGTAACCAAAAAATTGCCAAGAATATTTGTCATGTCACAACAATGACACTTCCAATATGTCATATGGAGTCGAGGGCTGTCTTTTACAGATAGGTAGGAATATTATTGTTATATTTAAATACCTACTAAAACATTCCCAAACTACAAACACAGACAGGCATGCAACGTATTAATTGAATTTTATTAATTTTACCATGGTAATGCGTTTAGTCGGTGACACACTATACCTATGAAATACAATAGATTATTTTAACTTGCAGTGCACGTGCACTTTACGCTACCTGGTCCGGTCGGTGCGGGAGGGAAGAAAATACCACACTCACGATGAAACAGTAGCAGACGTAACGTCGCGTGTGTTGGTCGGTGACAAGTATGCAGAAAATACGGAGAAAGTAAGTTCTTATTATTCCTTACCGATGAAGTGAATTACATTAAAGCTGTTGGAAGAATTTTGAAAGAAACATATCGGAATATACTGCATGTAACATGTTTAGCACATGGGCTGCATAGGCTTGCTGAAACCATTATGAGGTGCTACCCTAATATTGGTAAATTAATATCCAGTGTAAAGAAAGTTTTTTTAAAACACCAGGTCGTATACAGTTATTTCACGATATTCTACCAAATATTCCATTACCTCCAGCGTCCATTATCACACGGTGGGGATCTTAACTACAGACCGCATTGTACTATTACTGTCATTTTGAAAATATGAAATACGTAATACAACAGTTAAATTCAAGTGATGCAGTTGCCATTTCGCAGGCGTACCAGGCATTTCTGGATCCAACTTTTCGAGAAAATCTGGAGACCATACACGGATGTTTCTCACGAATTCCTCTAGCCATACGAGACCTTCAACATCAGCCTTTACTACAGTTGATGCAATAAACGTTATGTTCGACCTTCGAAAATATATTTTTCAATTACAGGGAGACATTGCTGCGACAGTACAAAAAAAAATTCACAACTGTGTTAACAAAAAATCACGGATTTGTTACGATGACAGATGTAACAGATCTTTTACACGGCCAAGAATTACATTTTGCTACACCTGGCATGAATGTGGTGACTTAGCGAAAGTTTCGATATTTTAAGTATGCCCCAGTTACATCTGTCGACGTCGAGCGGTCCTTCTAGCAATTTAAATGGATTTTTACCGAAAGGCTCCGAAGTTTAACTCCAAAACATTTAGAACAGATATTAGTGATATACTTTTATTCTTGTAACCACCGGCGCTGAAAAATAATTGTGTGTGTTAGTTTAGTGTGAAGTACAGCCCCCTGCACCTCCAGTTATCTTCGAGTGAGTGTTTATAGTAAAGTGACGTTATTACCTTCGGATACTACATAATTCGCTACAAAAGATTTCAAGGCAAGATATCGTTTCATACATGCATGCAACTCTTTATGCGCTGACACATCATCATCTAAAGCCAATCCTGGTTTTACGTCATATCTGGCCGCTAAATCCGAGGTCTGCTTATTTATCAAAATGTGGAAAAGTACCATGAAGAAAAGTTGTTTGTAATTACATTATCTAAATGTGAAGTTTGGAGAAGAAACCTTATAAGAGAATAAGCCGATTAACGTGCAAAATCCACAGTAAGAGTTCAGAATTACTGAAAAGAGTCTACGATTGTTTTGTTGCTTTTTTAAAAAATGTGTTTTTTGCCAATTTTGATTTTATTCTTTTTTAAATGTATTTACAATTAAAAAAGAAATGCCACATTTATGTATATTTTTTAAACAAAAAATAAAAAAACTTAAATGTTACATATTTTGGAAAAAAATGAAAACTAAAAGATTGAAATTTTCAAACTAAACTTCACATTTAGATTCTTAATATAATTACAAACAACTTTTACTCATGGTACTTTTCCTTATTTTGATAAATAAGAGCATCTCAGGCCATTTTCAAATTCCTAATGACATTTTGGAGGTGTCATAGTTGTGACATGACAGATATTCTTGTCAATTTTGTGGTTATTAATGATTCTGACAGTAATGCTGGAACCCGTTAAAAAAAACAATTGAATAAAGAAGTTCTCCATATTGTGCATACTTTTTGGCGAACACTGTATTACCAGGCGATTACGCTTTCTCAAAAATTTTACATAGAATATTCAAAGTACCACGATAATACAACAGTGTAGCATCGTCACTTATTAATAGCTATGTAACTAGCTTAATTAATTTAATTGGAGCATAGAGTATCACGTGACGTGAATTATATTCTCAATAGAATAGGACTAGTTTTACTATATTTTTCATGACGGGACGCCCCTGTACAGGAACACAAGGGAAATTTCATTAAATACCCAGCCAATACACCGTACAAAATTTATAAAACACAACATAGGGATCTGTAAAATATATGCATATTGACAACATAGCTGCGATTGCAATTCTAAATATATGACGTTGACAAATACGCTGTGTCGAATCGAGTAATTCACTCTCGGTGACTCAAAGAGTAAGGAGATATATTAAGGATCATGGTGGTTTTATAGACTTATTGGCTGTTAGGGCCTGAAGCGTATCCAACAGTCATAAAGCCCTAATGAAATAAACGGAAATTCCTTATTACGCTTAGGTCAAATACCAAATACGTCAAATGGGGTATTTTCAGTAAATACCAATCTTGGCAGACAGTACAAACTCAATCGTGGCGCATCTCTGGAATGTTTCACTAACTTTTTATTATAGCTACTCAGGATTTGATATTGATATACTTTATTTGTTTATTTAATTGTATTTGGGGTATTGTATTTAGGGTAAGAATGAGAAGAAATAAAACAATATGAACCAATATTATACTTATTTGGTAATTAAGTGAAACAGCTTATTGAATTTCAATACACTACATTCGCTGTACATCTCAACTTTCAAGTTGGCATCATCAAGAGTGGTGACGATTTTAATCACCTCCGGATGACTAGAACTTCGTTGACGAAACGTGATTCACTATTTTGATGTTTAGAAAACTAATTCAGGATCAGTATCACACCAAAGAATTCAATTTTTCTTTAAGGATTGACCGCATTCTTAGGCTTCGGACATATCTTAACACGTTGAGTGCCGGTGGCACACACGTGTGTGCCATCGCCTTTCTTCGTTAGAGGCCGACGTCACACCATGTGTGCCATTGTGCAATCCGATTACCATTACTCAGTGTTCTGTCAGCTTTTGGTGGAGAGTCTTGGGTTTGCTCTGACTACCTAAAAATATCCTATCGGACTTGTGTATATTGTCGGTTTTAAAGTTTTTTGTTTTATGGTGTCGCTATGGAATCAGACGTAGCAGGACCGTCTAGACCAAAGAGAATGTATAATCAATTTAGTAAAAAGAGCGACTGACGGAAAGTGAATTACAGAATCTTGCAGGAACCTTATGGAACAGCTCGGGTGAAGAATTCGTTAGTTCAGAGGATTCGTGTTCAGAGGCGGTGGACGAATCGGATACTTCTGACAGGGCAGATGTTAATGAACTAATTAAGATTCTGAAAGTAATGATGACCACAATGAGGATAATTTTGAATCGCCAAATTTAGATTGGACTAATGTTCCTAACCTAAAGAAAATTGCATTTATGGGAATTAGAGATTTACGAGTGGATCATCCTGATAATGACCCTTACGATTTCTTTTCGTTGCTACTTACTGAAGACTTGTTGGGTCATATCGTCGACCAAACTAATTTACATGCCCTGGCAGTTCTATTTATTGCATGGCACCCTTCGAGGAGTTAGGCTGTATGTGTATAAGTGCCTGCATACAGTTTAATAATGGACTCGAAATAAGTATGATGGTGCATTTGTATTGGGATGTACGAAATTCATCTGAAGGGCTGAAGGATAAGAATTTAAGAAATGTATTGATTAGTCTTACTGTAAACATATTTGAATTTTTTAGAGAGTTATAGAGAATGGTTGTAGTGAAAACATTATTACCATTTGTTTGTAATGGTGTTTACTATTGTGCCATTTGCCAAGTAAATGTTAAATAAAAATCTTTAATGTGTTCCTGTTTGTTTTATACATTTTCAATTATTCAATTATTTTAGCTGTATGCGAAAAAGCTTAAATAATCAGCTCTACACTAATGTCTGCTTTGTACTTTTTTAACATCCTGCATAATTAATTAATATGGTTTGAAAACAAAAACTGTGTATTATTTCTCTCAAAATATGCCCCTCTGGTTTGCAGTGGAAAGACTTGAATAAAGTATCATTTTTCAGTATACGTACGTTAATTTTGCAGCGAGTGTACATATTTCTCTCAACAGTAGCAGCAAATAATTGCAGACTATTCATTATCTCTCCGTATACCGCTTGATTGAGCGAATGAATGTGTACATCTTTATGACTACCAGTATTTACATGTATCTTCAGACGCGTGACGTAAAACATTAAGCAGACAAAAGCTATAGGTACTCTACGTTATAGGCATTCATCACATTTAATATGCCATTTCGTACCACAACCACATAAGATCATGATGTAGGACTACAATTACTTGTAATAATACATTGTTGTGCTTAAGATCTCAGTGGTGCCCAAATGTGGCTGGTTTTAAGGAAAATTATGACAATTCCATAGGCCATTAAAACATAGAACCTCCAGATAACAGCATGTTATGTAATTAATGGATAAAATGATAATTTTTTGAACGAGTAAAAAATGTCACTAGATGGCGTGTTTTAAAAAAGGCTGTTTATGAATGGCTTGCATTTATTACCTTTTCTATGCAACAGTGGGAATTTTGTAAAATGTTGAAAATTATTGAATTTTTAATATAAATATGATAGTTATCATTTAGGTGTTTACTAATTGCATCGAACTGTTTTGAAGAATATTTTATACTATTTGAGAGTATTATTGTTACAAACGCCAGCAGACTTATATGATCCGCAGCACTCAGCAAAGATAGCAGTCTGTTCCAGGGTTGATCCCGTAGTTCCTCCGGCTGTAGAAATTGCCTTTGGAGATGGCTATATCTTGCCACATAGAATATGAGTGGTGGTTTCATCCTCGTCTTCACACATCCGACAAATAGGGCTGTTTTTCAACCCCATTGTATGATGATGTTTATTCAGAGGACAGTGTCCTATTATCAAGCCTACTATCCCAAGCAGCCACTTAATGGTTGAGTGAGCTGAGGGCCCCTTTACATGAAACTTCGATGGGGCTTTGAACACAATATTTGTTGAAATATGGTCGTCTCGCAACTCTGACTTCTTATCAAATCCAAGGCTGGCTCAAAGCAAGGGAGAGGAGTTCTGTCAAAATATTCCGACAGTTTAAAACCAGCCTTGAGGTCATCTTGTTTGAGAGAGCCCTCAAGACTGCCTGGCTGTCGCCGATTACGTAAATTATGTTTGTTGGCGAAATCTCTTCTAAGATTCTCGCTTGCACATACCAATAAGGCGCATACTTCTGCTTGAAATACACTGGGATACTTTCCAAGTGGCACCGATACGAGCCCTTGTTTTGCATCCGTGTATGCCAGCAACAGTCCCTCTTGAGTCTTAGATCCGTCTGTGTACCATTCGAGATTCAGAAGTCGATTTTTATCGCGTTCCCGTCCTCTCGACTGGGAAACTCAACTGAGTATGGAATAGTGAACCTGTAGACGGGGAGACACCGGTCATCTTCTGATTGAGTGCTGACCCGGTCTCTTACCAGCAGATCCAGAGCCTCTGTGTGTCCCCACCCCCAGCCCGTGCCGTTCCACATTCCATTTTTAAAAAAGACTATTTGCTGCTTTCCTTGCTTTCAGTTCCACCTCTATATGCTAGGGATTGGGACTAGGAATGGCCTCTATTGCTATCGTTGGAGTGGTCCTGATAGCTCCAAGACAAGCTAGCCTTCGAACTTAACATAGGTGAGCCATAATTGTGGAGCGCTCCTGGGAGCGCCACCATACTGAGAGTAAATAAATAGCCAATGTAGTTAATGTATGTTGATTTATTGACTTTTTCAACAAGTAATTGAAATAATGGAAAATAGTGAAGAAAGCAAATTTGATCAAACTCCTCCAGATATTTTTAGAATTAATGAAATTAAATACAGTAAGTAGTATAAGTTTACATCCGAAGTGGGTCTTCGGTTAAGTCAGGAATAAGTTCAAATACTACTCTATGGATATATTATACTATTATGGCAAAACTTCTTATAACATACGCGGCACCGATGTGGTGGCACTGGTCTATGTTAACATCAAAACAGGATTAACCATGAGAAATTAAGACCACTCCAACAGCTGCAATGGAAGCCATTCTTAGACTCACTCCGTGGAATTGGAAACCAGAGAAGTTGCAAACGGACTGTTCAGAAAATGGAATGTGGGATATAACGTGTCAGGGGCTGGAGCATATCAAGGCATTAGATCTGCCTATAAGAGATTACGTCATCACTCACTCAGGGGATAACTAGTGTCTAAACGTCTATAAGTTCACTATTCCAAATATAGTTATGTTTCCCTGTTGAGATGATGGAGAAGGCGATAAAAGGCATACCTGAGTCCCAAATGTCTGGAATAGTACACAGAGGAATAGAATACTCAGGAGAGGACCGGTGTCTGCGAAAATGGATGAAAGTCAAACGTATGTATATTGATGTCACTTGACAAGTATCCATTAAGCGGGAAAAGGAGCAAAACTTCCTTTCCAGCCTTAGATTTGATAAGAAATCAGAGTTACGAGACTGGACTAGGCACATTTCAACAAATATTTAGTTCAAACACCCGGAATATGGCAGTCAAGACTCCATGTAAAGGGGTCCTCAACTGACTTCACCATAAAGTGGTTGCTTGGACTCAATAGAGACGGATACTAGGTATAATACCTCGTCCTATGGCAATATCCTCTGATCTTAATCGTCAGATGTGTGAAGTGGAAGATGAAACTATAACATAAATATTAACAGATGTGGTAAAAACATACTGAAACAAGTAAAATATGATGGCCGTTGGGAAAGCAAGTCGAAAGTTTTCCGTAGAAAGGAATTTTTTTACGGAAGCACCAGTATAATGAAGGTAAATTGCTAAACTTATCTGTGAATATTAAATTGAACGAAGCTAATTTTAGGTTACAAGGTTTCAAAGACTATATTCACCTTACGAAAAATTGTTCAGGTTTTGACCATCGGGAATTAGCGTTCTAACTGAATAATTATGCAATAAGAAAAATAACAGTGAACTGGATTCAGTGTTGTCTTTAACATAAGTAACAGAATGTATTAAATATAATAAGAAACACGGTTTTGATAAGGTTACTTCCGAATAGTCTTATTTACTGTTCGGTGTTCCGCAATGTTCTATTTTGGGTCCTGTACTCTTTTGGCCACATGCAAATGAAATGCTTATGATCTAATACCCACTTTACGATGTATGTTGATGAGGTCTCTTTAATTGGTACAAATAAAACAGATAAAAGTGTAGAACTGTAATAGTGTCTAATAGTTTGTTTAAGTGGATAGTTTTTTGAAAATTTATTATATTTCAGCGTCACAAAACCAAAATTATTAAGGTTTCATAATAGTTAAACACAGATAAAATTCTCAAATTTTAATATAAGCGATACTGCTGTATGTAGGTACTGAGGTATAAACTGTTAAATGTTTACATTTTGATAAAAGTCCTCACTGGAAAGTTAAATCTGAAACTATTATTCCAAAGCTTGCGTCGATAACATATCTATTTAGAAATATATGAAACGCGATAATTTTTGAGGGAAAATAAAACGATTTATTGAATTTAACTTACTTTAATGATATACAAAAAAATACCCAAACAAAACAGAGCAATTGACATCAGAGGGTTGTGAGTAAACTTTACAAAAACTTTCGTCAGAATTATCATATAAACATATCATTAAAAATCCATATATAACAAGATACAAAGCAAAACTGTAAACAATAAGAATTCGTATACGGTAAATAATGAAAGTAAACTAAACACGATCTGGCCAGAGCGGTAAAACAAATAATTTTTACGAACATAATTAAGACACACAAAATGAAAATATTACTAACTGTACGTAAAGTTAATAACAAAAAAATGGACCGACGATTAATATTTTCGGTATAGACTGGTTCGTTGGTCGTACACTAGGTTTCTATGCCCAAAACACACGGGAGATGTCTAAAAACAGGGCTATATAGTTACGCAAACATAACGTTCACATGAAATTATTCACGCACTATTATAGTCTTCTCATGGGGTAAGAGAAGTCTTTACCGGACGGTAACACGGGATACAACCAAGAATATTACTTGCCAAACATGAAATGAGGTGTTGAAAGCCGTCAATAATTCTGCATTTTCGCAATCGGCTTCACACAGGATAATTAGCATCACGAGAGGTATACATAATATAAAAGTCTGTACTTACAGCTAATTCGACGAAAACATTGCCTTACTATAGTTATGGGCAATGGAGCACAATAACACAGAACATATAAACTATAATAACTACTTTACTGATTCTGTTCGCAGTTATTAATCACTAGATACATTTATTTACAATAAATGGCGACTTTTAATTCTTACGGCCATACACAGCCACCAGCCTCTACCCCATCTTTCCAACGTCTCTGTTTGCCGACTTGGCGTAGGAATATGCCCGCTTACTACAAGCAACTCGCTATTGGTCAAGCATTTGTCATGATTAGCTGATAAGACTTAAATGCGTATAATGCTCAGACCAGTATCTTATAATTTTTTAAAATTATGAATAGAATTGTCGCGCGCTTTATCTAATTTAAGGTACTGAGTGTTCTTACAAAACGTGACCGTTACATATAAGAACGGTTCTATGTACAGAACAAGTTCTTTGTTTGTGTTACGTATCAATTAAATCTCATTTAAGATATAATAGTGGTTGTTTCTTCGCATCTTATAATTCTATAGCCCAAGAACATTTTTTAAGGCATGTTAGTGATGCTTCAAATAGCCATGTTTTTAGAAATCATAAGGCTAGACCTGTTCATACCTAGCTTATTACATATTTTAAAAAATCAATAAAATATTATCGTCACTAGTCAATATCAAAATGTAAATACTAGACATACATTCTTCCTGCTTTTTTTGTTAAATTAAAAATAACTTCTGAATATCTACATTGGTTGGGTCATAATGTTTTAACTTGTTGCCGGATGAATTGAAACTTGATAAGAATGAACGGATATTTAAAACAGTTTTTGCTAAATAAATGATGCATGCTAGCGAAGCGGGCTAAAGCGTGTTAATGGCGAACGCGCTTAGTTACACTTACAGTCGGAGAGTAGTGAATGTTGTCTGAATTTTTTAGCAGGTGCAACCCCCTTCCGTACAGCCTAGACCTTGGATTTGGGGGTTGTATATGTGCATTGTTTTTCAATTATACGGAAAAGCCGCTTTAATGTACGTTTTCCCTCTACACAGCGTGTAGCTCTCTCTAAATTAACAAGAACAAATTTTTAACTCTTCTCCAACGTTTACAACTATTTCTCAAGATCAGGTCCAAATCAACAGACCTATATTACCAGATATTAGAAATTGAAGAAATTAATTATTCCAGTGCAAATTGTGCCCCACCCACGCCTTCAAGCAGTCAAGAAACAAATCTAGAAATTCCCAAAGCAAAATTTAAAAACCAGGTCGAGACAGAGACCCCCACTGACGACAAGTGCAAAAAGGATACACCGACATATTCACCAAGGGAGACAAGTACAAGAGCTAAATTGTCCCTTCGCACGGAGTCTTACAACACACCACAGGCCGTCACCCTTGGCGCCGTTTCCAGCAGAACCGCTACAAAAGTTCCAGATGTCAAACAAACCCGAAGCAAAGGCAATAAAAGATAATATTCTCTAACCCATATGACCGTCGACACAATATAGAAAACGGACCACTACAAGAAACAAACAAAATAACAGTATGTTCTATCCTTTATTATTTTAATTATTGTATTTACTCATTAGCCGCCGTACTAAGTATATCTAAATTCCTCAACTTACTTTAATTCTAATATAAATTATTTATAACACATATAACTGCTGTTACTATCAACTCAACTTATTCAATAAGTTGTATACATATATTATAAGCTTACAGTGCAATTAATTACATGACAAATGGATAAATACATAAGAGACTACAAAATTGAAGCTATTCAAACAAATATAGCTAAAACTATCTCCGATTACAATGCCGTAATAAATGAATATAATGCTAATAAGAGTAATAATATTAACTTTAACATTTTTCATAGCAATATTAGAAGCATTAATAAAAACCTGAGTGAAATGAAGATATTACTGAGTGAAATTCATAAAGACTTCGATTTTATAGTATTTTCTGAAACCTGGAAAATTTTTGACAAATCTGTCTTCGGAGTAGCGGGATATAATATGGTTTATAATGATGGCGATATCAACCAAAACGATGGCGTAATTGTATACATTCGAAATCAAATTGAATACAGTCACCGAATTGTCAACATTAATAATATTAAAATTATTGAAATACAGGCAAAAATTTCCAATAAAAACATTATAATTACCGCAATTTATAGACCACCTTCAACATCTGCAACGACCTTTATTAATGATTTGTCAGAATATCTCAAAAACTGCCAGAGTAACTATGACTTTCACATACTAATTGGTGATATTAATATAAATATATTAGGAAACGAAGAATATGTTCACGATTACCTAAACATTTTAGGAGAAGAAGGATTCATATCCACTATTAATAAGTATACAAGATGTCAAAATTCAGAAAAATCATGCATTGATCATTTATTTCTCAAATCTAAGAATATTTCAGCAAAATACGAAATAAACTCCTTCGTCATAGAAACAAATATCACAGATCACTACTCTATCGCCGGACAATTAACGCTATCTGAAATAAGACACCAACAGAATTGTTATCAAAAAACTAAAAGCTATCTAGATAAAAATAGACTGAAAAATATTTTAGAAAAAGAGAAGTGGACCGATGTGTACTCAACTAATTGTATACATAACGCAACGGATAGTTTCATAAGTAAAATTTGCAGTAACATTGAAAAATGTACAAAATCAATTAAAATAAAAAATAATGAAATTAAAAGGAAGTCTTGGATAACTCAGGGATTGGTAAATTCTGTGAATAAGAAAGATATACTGTACTCAGATATGAAACGTAACCCTACCGAAGAAAATAAAAATGAATTTAAAAAATACAGAAACGCATTAAATAATTTAATTAAGATAGCTAAATATAATTACTATCAATCAATAATATACAAAAATAAAAATAACACACAAAATTTATGGAAATGCATGAAAGAAATTACTCAAACAAATAGCAAAACGGAAGAAATAACGGAAATAAGAACATCTACAGAGACAACATCAAAGGAAAATATAATCATAGCAAATACCTTTTGCGATTTTTTTACAAATGTTGGGAAAACTTTAGCAAATAAAATAAAAATCTCTAACAATATAAGTGAGAATATCTCTAGCACTATGGGCAACAGAATGACTAACTCAATATTCATCTCTCAAACGACAGAAAATGAAATAATTAAAACAATCAATGAGTTAAAAAATAATAAAGCACCGGGACTTGATGGAATAAAAGCAGAAATCTTAAAAGATTTAGCCCATATAATTGCTCCACCTCTCAACCATATAATAAATAAGTCATTTAATGATGGTGTGTGCCCAGCAGCATTTAAAATGGCAGTCATTAAGCCAATTTATAAAAATGGGGACAAACTGGATGTGACCAACTACAGACCTATATCCCTAATTTCAAACTTCGCAAAAATTTATGAAAGAATATTATATAAAAGAATTAGTGATTATTTAGAAAAATACAACATATTATCAGATCAACAGTTTGGATTTAGGGAACAAAAATCAACAAGTGATGCAATTGTCAAGCTGACAGGAAAAATTAACCACTCTGTTAGCAGTAAAGAACCGTCCTTATGCGTCTTTGTTGATTTGGCAAAGGCGTTTGATACTGTTGGCCACGTACAGTTGCTTCAAGTTTTAGACAATATTGGATTTAGGGGAGCTCCGTACAAACTTGTGGAAAGTTATCTAACACATCGACAACAGTGTGTAAAAATTAATAATATATTAAGTTCATCACAAATTGTTGAATATGGAGTTCCACAGGGTACTGTCCTTGGACCAATATTATTTAATATTTATCTTAATGACTTATTCAAAATAAAAACACAAGGAGACATAATAAGCTTTGCGGATGACACCGCGATTTTTTATTGTGATACAGAATGGACATCATTAAAAGAAAAAGTAGAGATCGACTTCAAAAACATTGTTAACTGGTTTAATAATAGACTACTCACAATAAATTTTAAGAAAACCTATTTTATTCCATTCACATCTTATGCTAGATACTTGCCAACATTTAAAACAATAAAAATAAATATTAATGAAAATTTAAACTTTGACATCTCTTCGGTGACCAATATGAAATATCTAGGCATATATATAGATAGTCATCTAAAATGGGATATACAAATAAACCACATAATAAAAAAAACAAGATGCATGTTACATAAATTTAAATATCTCTCTGATGTACTCAAAATTGAACAACTAAAAATACTGTATTATGCACTGGTCGAATCGCATTTAACCTATGGCATTATTGCCTGGGGGGGAGCAACAAATAACTTTCTCGGCAGCTTACAAAAAATTCAAAACTCCATACTAAAAATTATGTATAGAAAACCTAGACTCTTTCCAACAGATAATTTGTATAAAGAAACATGCATGTTTGACCTCCGACAACTGTTTTGTCAAAATCTGTTGCTTAAACAATATAAAGATAAAAAAAATCTTGTTAAAATCCTCCATAAATATGACACAAGGCATAAAATTAATGCTTCTAAATTACCTAAAATAGAAAAGACAATTGCCCAACGATGTTATACATACCTGGGACCTAAAATATATAATTTACTTTCACCTGAAATAAAAAGAGTTAATTCATATAATTTATTCAAATCAAAAGTCAAAAAATGGATCCTAGAAATACCCCGGGGAAAGCTATATAGTCTAATAGATACAAAAGTTCAGTACTATAACATAAAGATATAAAAGTGATCTAAAAAATACCTAGTAAATACACTATAAAATGATATAAATATTTCACAATTGTAATTAATTGAATTGTACTTATATAATTGGATGTCTTCTACACGTACAATGCACAAGTATTGCATGAAAATGTGAATCTTTTACACATTTTGTATTATATATAAGTATATGCTCCATTTATTTTGTATTGTATAATTAAGGTAATCCAAGGCAATCTAAGTAAGGTAATCTTTATATATAATTATGGCTACATAAGATAGTTAAATGTATGTATCTAAGAATTTGAATATATATATGTATGCAATTGCATGAAAATGTGAATCTTTTACATATTTTGTAGTTTATATATATGTATATATATATGCATATATATATAAGTATATATTCCAGTTATTCTGGAATTGTATAATTTAGGTTATATTCTCTGTATATTATTAGGATACGATGTGCTTAATGAAACGTTATAAACACAATATCGCAACATACGTAACAATTGTAAGTATATATAAGTAATAATACCCACTCGCAAGGATTCCTTTTGTGGGTTTTGCTTCATTTATTTACTGAATACTGTTAAAATCAACACACTGCAAATTATGTGCTATTATATTAACGTTGTATGTAAATATATTGTAATGTTTGTAATTGTCATTCTTTTCGTAAATAAATATTATTATTATTATTATTATTATTACATCAATTAATTTGTTTTGTATATCTTTAATTTTGATATTATTTAAACCACTCTGATTGTTGTTCTCGATAGTTTTAAACAGTCTTACATTTCCTTATATGTGCAACAAAGATCACCAAAGATCAACCAAAGTGCAGATTGTGTTAAACAGTGTTGGAAAATAATAGTCTACTGAAAAGTAGATATTTTCAAGATTATTAGAGACTGGGTATCGCTATAAAGTAAAGTCAATTCGTTTTGATTGTTTGGTTAATTTTTAAGGCAGGATGCAGCATATATAAAAAACAAATGGTCTATCTTAAATAAACAAATCGGTGTAAGTGGTCCTAGTGGTAAGATTCAGTAAAAAGAAAGTTAAATTTGCTTTCGGTATTCTGGCAAAATCGCCCTATTATATGTCCAAGCTAAATACTTCAACTTAAGGAGTACTTGAGAGCGACCATATTGCTCGTCCCATAATAAAAATCTGCAATAACGTCAAGGCAAAGGATAGTAGACATGCCCATTAACAGTGTAACGTTACATCAAAGGGTGGGGCGGGCCTTTATCCAAAGCTAAATGCAACCAACGAGTCGCTGCTGTCTCTCAGTATGAGTCAATCTGGTTGGGATACGCACTGTGATGTTCGTTTATCCAGCGGGCTATTGCAATTTGCTGTCCTCCACACCCCTCACTCGATGCTTCTAATGGTGTTAGCGTTACGAATTTACCAATTTCACCACCCTATATGTTAGCTTAAGTCTAGAAATCGGCACTGCAGTAATGCACAAAGAATGTAGCCGTGCTACGGCACTATAAAATTTCATTAGCTGTTTGATCTAATTGAAATGCAGTTTTGGATTTAAATCATAGGATAGGCGACACCACCCCTGTAGTCACATATATAGGGGTCCCCGTAATCAAGTATACTATAAAGTCAGTTAGGCTACGCACAGATCTTTTAATTAAATTTTTTTACGGATTAAAATTAGAGGAGGACATTTTAGTTAGTTTTATTAGAATATTTAACGGCCTTGAAATGCGAACGTAATGATGAAGCAGCTGTTTTATGAGAGCTATAAAATTAATTTTATTGTGGGCTTACCGCCGTACATTAGTTTAATTTCAGTGGAAAATGCTAGGAAATTACTGCGATTGGAATATCTTCGTTTGTGGAAAGGAAATTTAATGATGTATAGACCTTTTTTTTATATATATAATCATTGTACTAAAATTTGAAGCAGTGTGGTCTTATTCCCACCAATTTAACAAATTTAAGTCGTTAAAAATTGAGAAACCCATAGAATTTAGAGCAGGTAATATGGGTATATGCGTTTCAATTGCCTTTCGGACGCAGTTTTCTTGCAGTCAAGAAAGTACCGATTATGAAAATCCATGTTACCAGACGGTAACCTGGCCTGATATTGTTCAACCGATTTGATTGAATTTTTTTTAGATACTCGTTGCAAACTGAACTTTATCGTGGTACTGCTTAAAATTTTATATTTAATTCAATGATCTCTAATAAGCATGTTGAGGCTGACCTTTTTATATTTCTCGAACATGGCAAGGATTCACAGCCACACGAAAAAAATTCTGAATCCGAGAAGGAACATCGATTTCGACGTTTTCTGGGTCGCTGATCGTTAAGTCATTTCGACAGTTAATCAGTAGATTTTCCGCTTTTTCGGATAATTCTGACGAAAACACGTAGGAAATGATGTGTTTCATCTCGGATTCAGATTATTTCTTTCTGTGGCTGTGCCTAGCCATGTTCGAGCAATACACAAAGGTTGGCGTTAACATGCTTATTACTAATCACACCAGAAAGAAAATCAGGAAAATTGTTATAACTTTTGGGATAGACCACATAATCCGAAAAGAAATATTAATTCTGGGATTTCTTAAACCATTTTGTTTTCTTTTTCCTTGAACATTTCCGGAAATTTTTAAATTGCTCTAAAGGTCTAAAGCTCATATTTATTTTCAAAATTTAGTTTCTCTTCCAGTGGTTTATTAAAATAAAACTAATTAATATTTTAATACTTACATTTTCAAAATCTGACCCGTAGTCACTGTAAAATGCCTTCTAACCCCAAAAATTCTGGGGCCAGAATGCAAGACATCTCCCCCCCGTTTTCGAGAGCGGAGAACACGATGGTGATGGTCAATCGTTTGCTACCTTTCACCAACCACCCCTTTTATCGATTTTTCGATACTAGGCATGCGGGGTCGGCGGATCGGATTTTTTTTACGAATTTCAATCTCGGGGTTTATGTGAGTCTTTTCTGGCCAATCTCTACTTAATTTGTTTAAATTCATCAACAGAACCCGATCCGCCAAGTCCTCGCATGTCCAGTAGCGAGAAATCGATAAAAGGGGTAGTTTTATAGATTTATAGGTGATTGGTGAAGGGTGCAAATGATTGACTATCATTGTCGTGTTCCCAGTCATCGAAAATGGGATGGGGGGGGGGGGGGAGATGTCTTACATTCTTCTTGGTCCAGAACTTTTTGGGGTTTTGGTCTTTTAGAGGGACCAAGTTTAACCGATATTTAAAAAAAGTAAGTAACATTTGAGCAACGAACTAATGTTTTAATCACGGCACATTTTGGTTTTACCGGTGATATACATTTTTTTAAAGATATATAGGTGGAAGAAAAATTCAAAAATTTCCTAGTAGGCAAAATAAAAAAAAACACTTCAGAGTGTTATTAACTTTATTCATAATAGATGATTTCTTAATAATATCGATATCTCGGTTTATACTACTCGCATTTTATAAATTCAAAGTTTAAAATATTTCATTCAATGAAATTTATTAAACTACTGGAAAAGAGAATACATTTGGAAAAAATTCTGAATTTTAGAGCAAATTTAAAAGTTTGGATAATTTTTAAAGTGAAAAAAAGGTTAAAAGTTAAAAAAAATGTTATGGTCACATTGGTGCCCGACATTATACCGACATTATACCGACCACATTCATTTGAGGTTAAGTCACGCAATAAGTAATATTTTCAGTCATCTTCTTGGGAATAATTCAAGCTCTAATTTCTTAAATTTTTAAATCGTTTGTTTATTTTTCCGAGAAGATTTTTGAGTTTAAAGGAGTTCATTTCCTTATTTTTTAAATTTTGAGCTCATTATTTTGACTTCAGGTTTAAGCAGATCGATAAGTAATTTTATTATCCACAACCTTTATCTAAAATGTTTTTCCTATTTTTTGAAGAAAAAAGTATCGTGCATAAACTTGGGTTTCAGAGTTCTGTTGACCGTAAAAACAAGCAGAGATTTTTATTCAACAATCTAGGTACTTAGTCAGGAGTTTCGAGTTGACTTTAGTTGGGTGTAGATATACCGCAGAACGCTCCCAAAGAAAACGCGAAAACAACCTGTTAAAACTCCGTTAAACTCGATAAAATTTAAGTAGTGTAGGTAAACAAATTCTGCGTAAACTGAGGTGTCATAATAGAAGAACAAAGTTGATTTGAAATTAGTATTTGAAAATTACTGGTAAAGTGTCCTTTATTAATAATATATACTCTACTAAAAGAAAGTAAACACGTGCAACTGGACCGATCCAGTGCTAGGTATCAAGTAGGTGATAAATGATCGTGCAATAACAAACCATAGGGACGCACTTGTGATAGGTATATAAAGAGAAATGTAAGAGATCAGCCCAAGAAAAGAAAATAAACCAACAATCACAAACCAGGCGATTACAAAAAGTTAAGCTATTTTAATTTAATTCATTAATTCAAAACCGAATTCTAAATAGTTTGTTAATAATCTCAAAAATAACTCTATGTTAAGCAGAAGGCTGACAACAAAATAGAAATATATATACCTGGAATTAGAAAACGGCAACTGAAATTAATTACTACAAAAACATTTACAAATCAATATACAGGGTATGCAAAAAAATCTCTCAGGTCTCTTTCTAATTTACAACACGCTGTAAAAAGCTCTTTTACCGCGGTGCAGATAATAATAATAATAATAATAATAATGAAAAACTCTTACAGCAAGTTAATATAAGTCTTGAAAAACAAATGAAGTGGACACACTTATACAGGACCTTGCAACGAGAACACACCAATTACTGGTACACTAAGTGAACGGCGATGGAAACTGCGTATCAAACCTAATTGAACATCTTAAAATTAAAAATGTGTTAAACATAAGGCAACAAACAAATTGGGCTTATTTAGGAATACAAAAATATTTCTCATGTCAAGGTACTTGGAGTCTGCTTGATATACAGAGCGTCCCAGATGTTCTCCTAGATCTCTTTTCTATTTTTTGCAGATTTTACTTTTTATTTTGCTTTACTTTGGCAGACCGGTGTCCAGGATGTCGCACAGTTTCTCTCGGGGCTCTTTCTTAATCTCCACTGTAAATGGCTATTTACTTGTGGAACGGTTAATAAATAAAAGCTTCTTACAGTGATCTAGAAACCATATCTGGACGCAAGCGGCAGGAGGAGGTGCATACTGCTACATTCAGAAATAGAAAGCTTAGAAGAAGAATAAACAATGAGATTACGGTAGAGGGAAACTCAAGAGAAACATCTCATAAACACCTACACTTCCCATCCTATATTCCTACTCCATGCGTCATGCGCCTTTCGCTGTTGGCATGTCCCATATCCAATTGGGCATATGTAGCCGGTCTGGCGATATATGAAAACATCCAGACTGGATGTCAAGAAGTGGCAGTAATGCCTTCCATACGCTGGCTTATCAATCAATCGATCAATCAACAATCTAGGTACTTATTCAGAATCATGAAATCTATTGACAAATATAATATTGCTATTCTCCATTGAGAAATTCAGTCTAAAGCGTTACTACCAGGATAAATCTTTACAAAGCCTACCTGTGACAGAATAGCACCGAAACTGTGCACCATTAGAAGTATTATACCTGTTCTTGCTATATCCGTAGAATTGCCGGTAGCATAGCAGTAGGTTGAATGATATTTATTTAGTTTTTTAACGAATCATCCATGGAGTTGTTCATTAAACTAACATTTATGATAAATAAATAATTTACATCATTCTTATCAATTATATAAAGTAGTAAAACAATATTCATTTTATTCCAATAATTATAATTAAAAAATGATTATTAAAATTGTTGGTCGACGCTCATGACATTGCTGGTGTTATGAACTATTCCTTTATCGTTTTTTTAAATAATGTTCCGATTGATACTAGATAAACTTTATACCTTAATTTAACGCATTCTGGGCTTTTCTCGTCTCAGACGCTTGGCATATAAATGGAAATTCAATAGTCCTTATCATTATTCAGAATTTGTTAACAGGTGTTTTATATATGAAGAGGAAAAATGTTTCTCTCTGTCCTCAAAAATTTTACGTCATACTATCAACTGTTTCTTTTTCCAGTAAAATGCATTCACACAAACTTTCACAGCTCAATACATTTAGATCATAATGCCAATATAATAAACTCTTTAAATTTGTAAATCCCTTACGTACTTAACGTAAATGCCGAATTAGATAATTGAGCAACTGAAAAAGTTTTACGCCTGAATACACCTCAAATGTACCCACATTACTTAACTGAGCGAGCGTGTATACAATAGAGCTCGGGAGGCAATAAAAATGTATTTTTTGTATATACCTACGGTCTTTTCTTTCACACATGTCTACTTCAGCATGATCCTAAGCCGAGGTACAAAAAGGAGACGAGCCCCTACAATACTTTTACACCGTTCGAGGGTACTTCGCAGAAAGAAAGACGTTATTAGAATAATCTCTTTTGTACAGACTAATACTCCATACAGGTCTAAAAGGATCATCGAAAAATATAGTAAATCGGCACTGATTTCAGATAGAGAAATGAAGTGTTAACCATGGTGTATCCCGACTCTGATATTAGATAATATACTCGGTTAAATCCATGGGGACAACGTTACTCAATCATACGAAATCCAATTCCAGTAGCGTAGGTTATAACTTTTTCATGAAGTCCATAAATAGTGTGCAAACTTTTTCAAAACTTACTGCTCTTTTTGTAGTGATGTTGTAAGCGCATCAGAACTTACTGGTAATTCTGCACGATTACTTATTGATTTGAAACTACCGAAATGATTCCGACTTTGATAGTTGCTTTGAAAGAAAAGGTGCCTATAGCACAGGTTGAGGGTATTGTTTAAAATGTAAAGACTATCACGTAATATGTGAGACGTGAATGCTGGAAATAGTGCGGTGCAATTAGTCATTTAAAATAAAAAATGACTGAATTCAGCTATAATAAATGGATTTGAATGATTATTTTTGCATTGAGTACAAAAAAGTTTACCCTTTAAAAATTGCCGCTTTTTACTTGGGGGTGGTTCCAACCCCCTCTATAGGATTGGGCAAAAATAGTAAACTAGTAACCATCGAATCTGATAATAATAATAATAATAATAATAACAATGTGTTTACTTTCCAATACTTTAACAATATTACATTACATACTTATCTAATAGGTATTCATTATTTTCATTCCGTATGAACAAAATAAACAGTGCAGTAATCACGTAAGTAGTTTAACACTTTGTTCGTGACGGGTTAAATATATTTGTCTCTTTTGGTTTATAAATGTTGTATTTAGGTAGATTTTCGTTCAGTTTTTTTTTCTGTCAGAATTTGACAGGTTTTTTACTTAGTTCGGGTTTTCTGTCATAATCAGAGAGTGTTATTTTATATGAGTATTGAATGTAATTATTGTTTAATTTATATTACATTTTGATTAATAAGGTTGTGTATTTGTGACCTAGAATTTTCTCTTAACCACTTTTCAACATTTTTTAAATATGTGCAATTTATTTGTATTTTTTGTTTGTTTAGGTAATCTGTTGTATACGCTTGATCCCAGATATGTATAACATTTCTGTCCGATAGTTTTTGTTGCTTTTGAATTTTGTTATCGGATTTCTTTGTTTCTTGTTGTGTATTTATGCTGAATAAGTTTGTATATTTTTTTATTTTTAAAGCTGAATAATAGAATTTTTAGAGAAAATAATTGCCTTAAATCGAATATTTCACTAGCTTTGTATAACTCGTCCGAGGGGAAACCACGATCTTTATTATAAATTATCCTTAATATCCATTTTTGTAGATTGTTTATGTTTTTTAAGTAAGAATCGCAGACACCTCCCCAGCCGATAATACCATATGTTAAATGTGATTCTACTAAGGAATAATAGAGCGTTTTTAAATGTTTTATATGCAGGTATGGTTTTAGGTACTTAAATCGATGTAGTAGTCCTCGAATTTTTTGTGTTACATGTTTTACTTGCAGGTCCCATCTAAAATGTTTGTCAATGATAGTATTTTACTTAATCAGATTCTGCAATTTTTAGCTGGTTTCAATATTTAATGGCTCAAAATTAGGTAGATTATTTATGTACGAGGTAAACGGTAAGTAACTAGTTTTTTAAGTTAACTGTGAGTAAGTTGTAGTCTAACCATTTTTTTATTTCTTTGAATTCTTTTTCTGCAGTTTTTTTCAGATTTTTTCATGAATTGGCTTTGAAATCTATTGCCGTATCATCAGCAAAACTCAATATCTTAGCTGTGACAGTTCGCATCGAAAGTAGGTTGTTTATGTTTACGGCAAACAGAAGCGGTCCTAGAACTGTTCCCTGTGGAACACCGTAGTGACTTGCGTCACTAATGGTTTCATTCATTTTTACATATTGTCTTCTTTCAGACAAATAACTTTTTATTAAATTAAATGCATTTCCTCTCAAACCGCAATGTTCTAGTTTATTTAAGAGATAGGTATGTGATACCGTGTCAAATGCTTTTGCAAGATCCACAAATATACATAAACATGGTGATTTTTCATCTATGGCATCATAAACATAACTTGTTGGCACGCTATGGCATCTTCTGTGAATTTACCTTTATGAAAACCAAACTGTCTCTCTGATATAATATTATATTTATTAAAAAATGACGTTCGTCTATTCTTCAGGATTTTTTCAACGATTATGGTGATATTGGAAATTACAGATATTGGTCTATAATTTATAGGTTCAGTTATATCGCCGCCTTTATGAAGAGGTTTCATTACACCTAATTTTAAGATTTGTGGGAATTGTCCTATGTCGAAGCTTCGGTTTATTAAAAATACTAGTGGTTTTGCAAGTTCTTCTTGAATTTATTTTAGTGTTTCTGCGCGTATATTGTCTAATCCAGTAGTTTTTTTGTTTTTAAACTATTTGTTACGTCTTTAACTTCTGTCGGATTTGTGTGATATAAATATATTGAATTTTCTACTGCGATATGGTTTTCTTTAAAATTTTTTGGTATTATTTTCTTTGCGTATTTTTTTCCTAGCTCTGTATAATAGTTTACAAATATGTTTACAATTTCTTTTGCATTTGTTGATATAGAATTATATTGTAAGAAAAATAGATGGTTTACCATTTTTTATGAAAATTCATATTTTCCAGGGTATTGCGATTTGAAAATTATGATTTTAGCTTTAAGAAATCGATCTCTTGAGAATATTTTTCATAATTAACTCAAAAGTCTTGTATTTATGGAAATAGTGGTATGGTACAGAAATAAGTTTATGAAGTTACAAGTATTTTGTTTTTTGTTTATTTCTGTTCCATGAATAGTTCTAAAGATATGAGCATATAATGGCGCTGGAACGTTTGTCAGTGAAGATATAATATTTAAATTGCAAATATATCAGAAACAATCAGTATGATGTTAAAAATACAAATAATAGGCATCAAAGAGCTTGGAGTACTCTTTTAAAGGATTTTTTTCTATTCGTACAGCTTGAAAGATAACAATGTTATGTGCAAAACAATGAGTGCTTTGCAATTTGTTTTGAAGAAAAAAATTACTATTTTCCTGCTGCCGTTGGCCATATAATGGAAATTAAAAAAATCTGTAGCACTTTTTTTAAATACAGCATTACTAACATGCTCTATTTTTTTAACATTTTTAAAAATAAACCTACTTTAAATTTAGAAAAGTTATACGATTTTGCTGGAGAAATATCTTTCTTTGTAAGTAACTTCAAAACAATTGCATTAATGGAAAATATGACAATATAGAAAAATAAAGCTGAAGAAGCGATATATTAATTTGTTTTTTTTTTAATATTTGTAGAATGGGCTTGTTCCATGATATTTTTTTTATATGGTTTTTATACTTTTTCATATAGTACTCGATATTCTCATTATACACTTAAAATTTCGTATTATTAACTTTTTCCGTTCTCGAGATATAAGGAGTTGAAATTAGTAATAGTTGCAAAAACCGAGCGCTCATTTGTGACGTCACTATACGCAAGTGACGTAAAAAAAATGGCTCTCTGGGACCTTTCAAATTTAACCTGAAAAGTCGAAAAACATGGAATTTTTAAACGCTGGTAACTAAATAAATACGTCGAGTGGAAGTTCGTTCTATGAGTCTACGGAAAGAAGAAGGTCGGCGATGAATTCTAATCGTAAATTGCAGGGTCGAAATCGAAAATTCGTTCCGGCAGGAGAGAGAGAAAATTGTAATTTTTTGACATTTCACCAAATTGTACTCCCCTACTGTCAAGTAGTAAGCAAAACAAACAATACTTCGAAAACACTTATAATTATAACCAATAAGGAGCATCAAGTCTATTGAGATCGCCGAGTCTATGCGTATAGTGACGTGGCGCCTGGCCACGCCCCATTTTCCCGAGATGGAAATTTGTAATAGATTTTAAGATACTAAACGTGCGAATAAGATTCTGATTTTTTGCAGATCCATTAATTTATACTTGCACTTTCGATTTATGAAATAAAAAAAAAATGCCGAACAAGCCCATTGATAGTTTCGAAAATATGATAATACAAATGTGGGGCTTGAACTTTTAGTGGCAAAGATATACATTTAAATATCATATTTCTTCAGAACTTTTCATAATTGAAGTTCTCAAAATTAGAGCATGTTGGTAATACTATACAGGGTGTCTCTAAAAGGTGCGGAATAAATGCTACCACGAATTACTGAGGCTAAAATATGACGATCTAATTTTTTAAATAATTGTTGTATTGTCACATTATTCGGCTAGGGGGGAGGGTTGTGGTTTAACAAATTAAAATCTGCCCTCATTTTCATTGTACAATTTAGAGGGCACCAACTGCGGTACTTTGCATACATTTAAAACGAAATGACTTTTTTGGGCCACTATGTACTCAACTTTTAAATAAACATTCTTTTTCTCCAACGCCATTTATCTAAATAGGGTATACCTCGCAAGAGTTGATTTGAGCAACCGTTTTTGAGATATCTGGATTTAAATTTTTGATTTCAAAAATTACAAAAACAAGTGCTATTAATTTTATTCTCGAGTTAAAACATTCAATAGGAGATTTATCAACAACAAAAAGTTTAAAAGTTAATTATTTATTATTTGTTTGCTTGTAGTAATGAAACATATTCTTTACAGGATTTTGCAAACATGGGAAAGAAAAACTATCTATGGGAACTAATGGAAAAACTATATGTAAAAATATTAATGAAATCTTTGCATTCTTTCAATAACCTGACTTCTGGTTATGCTAAGAAGTAAAAACTTTTTATTTGCCATTCTCATTTTAACACTAGCACCCAACATAGTCCCCTACGGCTAGGCAGGTTAAACTAGTATCTGCATGGTCCCCTACGATATGTAAATTAAGTTAAAAATGAGAACAAAGGCCTGAAATTAATGTATTTACCCACCTTGTCTTTAAAAATTTTTTCATTCTAATGAATTACATTTTCATAAAATCTCATTCAGTTTCTTGGAAATGCTTAGCCTTTGAAACGGTTTTCGTCCTTATTGTGGACTCATCAGAAAAACCCAAAGCCACTCATAACAATGTTCCATGCAAAACCAAGACAACATCCATGAATAAGTATGAAATATTTATATTTGACATTGACTGATAAAAAACAACCTATCTATTAGCTAACTAGTATTGGAGCCTATATACTCTATGCATGTTTAAAAGTGAATTATTTATTATTTGTTTGCTTGTAGTAATGAAACATATTATTTATAGGATTTTGCAAACAGCGGAAAGAAAAACTATCTATGAGAACTAAAGGAAAAACTATATGTAAAAATATTAATGAAATCTTTGCATTCTCTCGATAACCTGACTTTATATGAGTGGCTTTGGGCTTTTCTGAAGAGTCCAAAATAAGGACGAAAAACGTTTCCAAGAAACTGAATGAGATTTTATGAAAATGTAATTCATTAGAATGAAAAAATTTTTAAAGACAAGGTACGTAAATAAATTAATTTCAGGCCTTTGTTCTCATTTTTAACTGAATTTACATATCGTAGGGGCTCATGTAGATACTAGTTTAACCTGCCTAGCCGTAGGGGACTATGTTGGGTGCTAGTGTTAAAATGAGAATAGCAAATAAGAAGTTTTTACTTGTTAGCATAACCGGAAGTCAGGTTATCGAAAGAATGCAAAGATGTCATTAATGTTTTTACTTATAGTTTTTCCTTTAGTTCTCATAGATAGTTTTTCTTTCCGCTGAGTCATCCTGTATATTAATAAAAACTGGTACTGTTTTTTTTTAATATCTATTCTGTGGCCAATGATCTTAAATTTTTTATTTAGAAAAATTACAAAGCACTCATTTTGCACATAACATCGTTATATTTCAAGGGTGCCGATAGAAAAATAATAGTATCAAAGAGTACTTCAAACCCTTTAATTTCTATTAAGTGGATTTTTAACATACTGATTGTTTTTGGGACATATTTGAGATTTAAACATTATATCTCGACTGATAAACATTGGAGCACCATTTTAAAACTATCATATGTTTAGAAGCATTCATCGTACAGAAATAAAGAAGAAACAAAATACTTCATTTTTCTCTTAAAATATGATTGTGTATCAGATTCGGTGGTTACTATTTTACTTTTTCCATTCATTATAACTGATTCCGAGGTAAAAACCTAATTGCACTCGAGTAAAAGTAAAGCTACAAGAATTTAAACTTTTACAAACAATTATGCATTTATACTCCACTCAAATTGCAGCAAATTTCGTTGCTTGACGGAAGAAACTGATAAGAATTGAAACGTGGTAGAGATGTTCACCCAGGCGAACTACTGAACATACTAAAATTTCCCATCTTTATCTGTTGCACTTAAGCCACCATCTTGGAAAAACGGTGTGCCAATTTAGGTATCGACTTATATCTCGTAAACTTTTGGCGACATCAAAATTATATTCTATATGAGAAATGAAGCTCGCAAAAAATTCAAAAATAAAGATCACAAACAATATCGCAATACATTTTTCCGTATCTATTGTTCTCCTCCTTGAAAATATTAAAACGAGAATTTCATCGACAGATTTCTGAGAATATCGTAAACCGTTGCTGAGAAAACGCGAGCGCAAAAATGTTACAGACCGACAGACCGACCGACAGACAGACAGACAGACATTTTTCTCTCTCAAATTTAAAATCTCCATGTATTTTATGACATTCTAAGCCTATTTCAAGAAAAAACATTTTTGAATTTTTTTCTATGATTATTATTAGGTACCTAGTCTAAGAGGTGGCTATGTAAATTAATAACAATAAGGTGTAGAGCAAATTTTTATGCGAAAACTCTCCGTACTAGCTGAAAAGTACATAGCTCCGCAGCCAGAAGTCGCTCTCGGGGAGGGAAGTGTGGGTGGGCGGTCAAATGCGGTAATTTTGAATCGAAATAAAATCTTTTAGTGCAGCTCTGAATATAGTTATAGTTTTTAACTCTAGAAATAAATAAATGCGGTGTAATTTTAGAATAAGAAATATCAGGCAAAAATGTTTAAAACGAATTAAAAAGTACACCCGTACAGGGTACTAAATAGAGTCGGGAGTTATATATTTTAAATGTATTAAGACATTCATAAATTACATGTATAAATAGATGCGAATGTTCTCTACTGGACAACCCTGTAAAACATTAAACGTTATTATTATTATTATTATTATTAAGGTACACTAACCCTATTCTAACGCAAATATGGTAAAACTTTATCGGTTAATAACGTATTCGGTTATTTTTTAACGACTGCGCATGAACAGTATAACGTGGAACGTTGATAAATTAACGGGCCTAAAATCTCCCTATTAATAATAAATACGCGTCGAGACTTTAACCCCGCGTAAGTGCAATCGCGTACTACCACTGATACAGTAACTCAAAATTCGATCCCGCAGGCACATACAAACGAAAAGGAAAAATCCGACCTTGAATACAACAGAGGGATTAGAACTTAGGTACTTATACATAGGAGATGTGCATTGTACTCCCATATTGTGTCATTTCCAGAGGGTAGGTTTGAAGTGCTTGTATAGCCTGGTATGAACTTCTACTTATGCACAAAACCCCTATTTAGACGATGATTAAGCGTTGGAAATCGGGGGACACAGATAAATATAAATTACTGTTATAGAAATATAAATGAACATTTTTTTGGTAGTTTAATCTATTGTTGAAAGAGGAACAGTTTGAATCTATGGTGCATGACATGTTTATTTATTATAATGAAGTGTTCGAGAACGAATGTTTTAATGGGAATGATATTCACATGAGAGTTTATAGCTTTGTTAACAAGATAGTTACGTAACTAGAGGCCTCTGCGTCCATTACATTTTGCAACAAAACATACTTATCTGACATTTTTGCAGAGACATATTCTTTAATATTAAATAAATAACTTTAAATATAACTCGAAGTCCATCCTTGTTGTTTTGGCCAGATCTGCACCAAAGCACAGTGTTTGGAGCTCGTACTGGTGCTCGAGTCATTTTACTCAAATCAAATCAAATCATTTTATTTTATTCATGTTATATACAGAGATCGTATTGGCACAAGTCCGTATTTTAAATTATTAAAAATA
Source organism: Stenurella melanura (assembly GCA_963583905.1). Taxonomy (NCBI): domain Eukaryota; kingdom Metazoa; phylum Arthropoda; class Insecta; order Coleoptera; family Cerambycidae; genus Stenurella; species Stenurella melanura. Next base: position 125,028,977 of record OY757314.1, read on the forward strand.
TATTTATATGCATATCTTGTAAACATACAAGGTACAGAACAAACGGAAATATAACAAACGGACATTTTCTTATAAGATATTAAAATTATACGACAAAACTTCATCATGTTTAAAAGTGAATTATTTATTATTTGTTTGCTTATAGTAATGAGACATATTCTTTATAGGATTTTGCAAACATTGGTAATTTATTATGACAAATACCTGAAATTTACAAGAAGCATGAAAATCTAAAAGAAGCATCTCACAGATGAAGGAAAAATGGACAATTCTGGAAACAGTTTTGCTGTACATCTTCCACAAGATACTCATATATTCACCCTGAAATACCGACAAAGTTTTGGCATGACCTTCATATTTCCTGTAAGTATATTATCATTATTATCCGATTAAAATTCGGACATGGAAGTTACCCAGTCCACCTTGCCAGACTCAAACTTACTACATCAAGTTCATGCGAACATTGCAATGTAGAAGGTGACTTAGATCATATAATGTTTGGCTGTTAAAAACACATGGACGAATGTAACAGCTTCTACTCTAAGTTAATTAGAGGCGAGGTTTCGTCTCCAGTGAATCTACTACATGTCTTATGTCGGAATAAAATCGATTTATTAAAGGATATAGTTGCTTTTTTGAGTAAAACTGGTGTAAAAATTTAGAAATTTTATATTAAAACGTACAAATCCTATTGTCTAATCTCATGTTGTTCTCCCTATTTTCCATGGTCTTACCCAGTTTGTACAAGAAAATTTCGAAACACCTTGCTAGGTCTCGGCGAGAAGCGTGTGTCAACTTTCCCTTAATTATTATGTATTTTTCAAATATGACAAAGAATTTAAGTGTGTTCTTCCTTTTGAGGTATTTTTAATTACACCATATAGATATTTGTGGTCTATGGGTTCATGGATTCAGCAAATAAAAGTTAGGTTTTTCAAATTTTTAATCTTTGGTTAAGTATTGGCCTTACCATTTATATTGTGCATATGGCTGATTGGACTAGTTTCATAGTTCCACAGGAAAAAAAGCATCTCACAAACGCCTAAACTTCCCATACAAAAGCAACCCAAAAATATATATTGATGGTAATTTGAGTATATTTAGCCTACGAAACTGTTCTCTACAGTCATATTTATAATTTAGTCCAGACATTATACGTATTGCTCTTCTTTGTAGAACGAAGATTCTAAGCCAGTTTGATGCTTGTCCCCAAACTAGCACAGCATAGAGTAGTATAGTACAAAGTATGCATCTTTAAAGCTTCTTCGCCTACTTCATTTGCTAAATTTTTGTTAACTTTTTTGACAAGTTTTCTATATGTACTTGCCAGCTCAATTTATCATCTAGATAAACTCCCAAGAACTTTGTAGATTCCCGGGGGTCGGAAACATTGTGCCCTATATTATTACGAAGTGAAAAGATCATATGTACCGGTTTTTCTCTATTTAAAGTAAGTTTATTTGACTTGAACCACTGTTTTGCCTTCGACTCCACGTCACACGCCATTGCAGAAAGTTGTTTAGTATTCTTGTTTTGAATCGAAATAGTTGTATGATCTGCAAAATGTATGTCACTGGAATATTCGTTTGAATATGGGAAATCATTTACATATATTAAAAATAGGAGTGGACCTAGTACTGAGCCTTGGGGCATTACAAGTATTATTTTTGTTTTATTAGACTATGCATTATTTAGTTTAATTGTTTGATATCTATTTGTTAAATATGACCTCAATAATGATATACTGTTATGGCACAACTTATATCTCTTTAGCTTTTCTAGCAATGCTTCATGTGAGACGTAGTCAAACGCATTACTTAAGTCGCAAAATATAGTGCACATAATAATATGTTCCCCCTGAAACCTGTTCTATCAAATCGAGAATTGTATATGTGGTATTTTTTTATTTTCTAAAACCAAATTACTTATTATAGAAAATATTATTGGTCTCGTAGTGCTGAGGAGTACTGTGAAGTACTCAGTACACACTAGTGTACTGAGTACTGAATACTGAATGCTGAGGAGTACCTGTAGCTTTAGTATGAGCACTTTTTAAAAGCAGTTTCTAGCACTTCACCAAATACTTAGTGCTTGGTAATCTCAAAAATTGCTCGCAAGTACTTTAAATATTCGAGAACACTCGAATTACTTGCAGATGATGCATATAGAGAAGTACAATTTTTTTCTAAAACACATAACCAATTTCTGCTGTTTGCTATTGCCACTAGCTTAGGTATTTAGGGTTCTGGAATGACTTATTCCTATGTTTTAGTGATTAGTGGACAGAGAGAATTTGGCAATAAAAATAATCAGATAAGTATAACAAATAGACCAGTAAATGAAGCTGAGTTGGTGGACACTTCTGATCCAGCAGTGCAAGGAACCTTTCCCCCGTTTGCTCGGGCGGGGAATCGATTGCAATGGATCGCGGGATTGGAAAATTGTCCTAACTACCCCTAATGGTCAAGAACCATCCCCAAAAGTTGATTTTCGGAGCATATCGCAGGATGGCTGGTTTGTTGGCGAAGGTTTTTTTGGGAACATTTATGAGATTGATGACGAATGACACGGGGATAGGTGGAGTCAACGAGAGGGTTAACCAAGGGTTGAAACCACCCCATTAGTGAAAGAAACGAGCTGAATCGATTTCCCTCGCGTTTTTTCGACGGCATCTGGTCGGAAGGTAATTAGGAAGGTCACTTGGCCTTCTTGATGGTCCACTACCGCTTTCATCCCTTCAAGGGTGTGGAAACCAGTCTTTGAGGAAACTGCAGCTCTTATTCAATATTCCGAGGGATTCTTTCGAAGTTGAGATGTGGTCAAGAGTGGGTGGAATCCACCCTCTTCTGATGACCACTTTGCAACCCGATTGCGTTCGAAAAACCCGAGGAAAATTTTAGCTAGATTTTTTCACCAGGAGTGGTCTCGACCATTTGGTTAATCCCGTCGCTGGCCCTACCTACCCACGTGTCCTTCATCCCCCATCTCATAAATATGTCCCAACAAAAATCCTCGGCAAAAAACCAGCCATTCTGCGATATACCTCGAAAACAAATATTTGGGGGCGGTTCTTGGCCATTAGGGGTAGTTAGGACAATTCTTCAACCTCGGGGCCCATTGTAATCGATTCCCCGCTTTAAAACACGGGAGGGAAGGTCACTTGCATCGCTGACTCAGAAGTATCCACCAACTTCGTTTCAATTACTTATCTAAAATTAAGATACAGTATCTAGATTAGTTCCAGCAAGCAGATTTTTAGTTTTTTAGTCAAAACATTAACGCTAATTTTGGCATTCATTGTCATTTTCTCCTCGTTTTTTTTAATATAGCCCTACACTTTTAATTTAGTAGTTAGCATATTAGCAACATATTTAAAAAGAATTTCAGGGTGATTTAAAAAAACCTTTAGCTTAAAGTTGTAAAGTTATGAGACACTCTGTATGTTTGAATACATTTTTATAATTTGATCTTAAAGCTAGTGTTCCCAACTATGTATTACAATTTAAAATAGGTATAATCAAATTTAGACAGACAGATAGACAACAGATGGACATACAGACATAGTGATGGAATTAAAAGTCCTTAGTTTTCGTAATTTACATAAACTAGAAATCGTGATTTTTTCACGAATACAGTACTTCTCTTCGGTAAGCGAAGTAAGTAAACTATGTTGACATATTTAAATTACTAATTAAAGCCACTCCATGATGTTCCATGCAAAACCAAGGCAATATTCAACAATAAGTATGAAATTTATATTTGACATTGACTGATAAAAAACAACAGATCATCGCCTATCTATTAGCTAAATAGTATTGGAGCCTATATACTCTATGCATGCTTAAAAGTGAATTATTTATTATTTGTTTGCTTATAGTAATGAAACATATTCTTTAAATCGTTATGAGTGGCTTTGTGCTTTTCTGATGAGCCCAGAATAAGGTCGAAAAACGTTTCAAAGGCTAAGCATTTCCAAGAACCTGAATGAGAGATTTGATGAACATGTAATCCATTAGAATGAAAAAATGTTTAGACAAGTTAGGTAAATAAATTAATTTCAGGCCTTTGTTCTCATTTTTAACTGAATTTACATATCGTAGGGGGTCATGTAGATACTAGTTTAATCTGCTTAGCCGTAGGGGACTATGTTGGATGCTACTGTTATAATGAGAATGTCAAATAAGAAGTTGGACAAATTTATTTCAGAATTTTAACTTGGTAGCATAACCAGAAGTCAGGTTATCGAAGGAATGCAAAGATTTCATTCATATTTTACATGTAGTTTTTCTTTCAGTTCTCATAGATAGTTTTTCTTTCCGCTGTTTGCAAAAATTCACTTTTAAAAAATTTAAATTATTAGTTTATGAGCTTATAATTTCAAATGAATTAAGACAACCTTGGAGTTTTTTGGGTAAACGTTGGGGAAAATAATGTACACCACATGTAAATGAAGCATACTTGGCTACATCTCGTGTAATAAATAATCAGAGGTTTATTCGACTATATCCCATATATACAATGTTATAGTTTGTCAGAATAATAAACAGAAATATACGTAAACAATTAAAGTATGTAATTAACATATAAATCTGTTATCACAAATATAATTAGTCAGAAAAGTATATACATAAACAGAAAGAAATGACCAAGAGATAAAAGATAAATGGCTGAATAAGAAAAAACAGTTTCAAACATGACTTTATAACAGAGTGAGCGAAATAAAACCAATCGCCACAAAGAAACTAACTAGAGGTACATAATTATATTAAGAAAACATTAAGCTGTGTTTTTATAAGTAATGTTCAACAATTTGACTTTTCTTTCTCAAGTTATCGTGCTTATAAGAAACGTAGTGGACGAACGGATATTTTTAAAATTGTGCAAAATTCGATCACGATATGAAAAACTTTCTTCTCCACTAGTGATATTTATGGATTTAGACATGTGTCGATCAAATACAATATACTCTTCGTTTTCCTACTTGTGAACACAATAATAACAGAATGAATATAATGAAAAAAAACTATGGAAAGTGTTACAAACATAAAGAAGATGAAAAATTAAGATAAGAAAATATAGGCACAAGCAAACACAGAATGTACTACAACAAAATGTATTACAACAATGCTAATGCTAGTCACTTCGATTGTTAGTAAAGTATGTATTGATTTATTAATGCATTTATTTATTCAACAATACACTACCCAACGGAGCAGTCCACTTACAGGGTAGGAGATAATAAGTATATATAACGTAAGAGAGTAGAAACAAAAAATGTAAAAATAAACAGATAAAATCAAAGACATCCCTAGATTCATATTCTTGCATTTTTACATCTCGACGCCGACCGACGCCTAGCGTCGTTTTTGTAAAACTTTTGAATTTGATAAATTTTGGTACGTAGATTCATATTCTTGAATTTTTACGTCTCGTCGCAGACCGACGCCTAGTCTCGCTTTTGTAAAACTTGCATACTTGACACGTTTTAATACCTAGATTCTTATTTTTGCATCTTTACGTCTCGACACCGACCGATGCCTAGTAGCGTTTTTATAAAACTTGTGCATTTGATAAATTTTGATACCTTCATGTTCTCGTAGTTTTACGAGACGCATCTTTTCGTGGAATATTAATTTAAAGCTTATTACAATTACTCCGAGTCGTGTAACTTTTTAGATTTTTTATCCGCAGCTTAATAAAAGTTTGGAAATTTCTAAAAGTTCTTTATTTCTATCCCCTGTACATTTTGCAGATTTTGTAAATATCATGTCAGGCTTAAAATTAGCAAAGTTTATTTTTAATGTCTTAACGAAGCTTCTTCTGTAATTTTTATTATGGCATCTGCCCCGAATATTATTAAAATTCTATGGCCAATTATTTCCGCATACTAAAGTGCAAATATAGTGAAGAAGTTTACCCTTAAAGAAACTTGGAAGAAAAATCTGGATGTGGAAGTAGCAATTCCTTAGGCAGCGGTTTTTAATGTCTTAGAATCATGTCATTCTAAAATCTTTATAAGTAGATTCATATTGACCCCTGGGCCTGAAGAGGGTGTCCTTGTTTAGACAGAATGACTTTCGCAATACCTACAGTTTTCCGTGGTATACGGGCTACGTTCCCAAAGCCATTTCCTTAGAAGAAAAAAAGATTCACATTGCCAGATCGATTTGCTGGGAATAAATCCTGATATTGCACTTTTCGCTGCTTCAGACACTTCACATGGTAGATCTTCCTCACTTTCCGATAACATGTTTAATATTCTTATTCCATTCCAATGGTAATATTATTGAATAAACGACCACCAATTCAAGATTTTAAAAAACGCGTGTTTTTTTGATAGAATTGTTGATTGTTTACTAAAGCTTGTTTGTTGCGTTGCTATCGTTACTGACCCGCCAAAGAATATTTGATATTGAAATATGTGCATATGTGCAACAGATTGTAGACGACATACAGGTCAAATAAGTTAATAGTAAATGTCAAAATTTTCGCTTCACATTTATACTAATTTTTGAACTGTCTGAGACAGTTTTTAAAACATGTTGTTTTATACTCAATTGCGAAATTCTTTTGCTCTCTCGAATGATTTTTTGCGCTCGCTATCATTCGCAAAAAAAAAATCTTTCATTCTCGAATGTAAAAATGGAATTTCACAAACTAGCATCAAGAATAACTATTTGTAATTACACAGATAAATATTTATTATTATTGAAGATAATACGCACTTGGAAAACGACGTCTCCTCGAGGCGGTGCATTTTAAAACTCATGACAACCACATGTCTTAAACTCACTAAAGATTTGCTACTGTATAATCTTCCTTAAACACATTATTACCAAGTTGATTAATAATAAGGTCAAATGTTATATATAACAGATTTCTCAGAAAAAAATCATAACATATACCAGACTGCGTTAGATATGTTTAGGTCTGGATTTGCTATATACGGTGGTTTAACTTCATATGCTTTTTAAAATACATAGAGCATACAGGACGTTATAGGGCTGGGAATGACTTACTTTATGTTTTATATTTATAGCTTATTTTACGATCCCTGGCCTAAAATGTGCAAGAAATAATTAGAAATAAGTAGTGTTCATTAGAGTCACCTCTCAACGTTAGGCAAGTTGTTTTATTTAAAATATCGCAAGGTGAATAGGTAACACTAAATTGGCTTTACGTCAGTAAATCACATAATATTATAAAATCCCGAAATCCCAAAAAACTCCAGATTTGAACAAAATCGGTTGATATTAAAACGTGCATTCGAGATCATGAAGATTCCCATGTATTTCTTGCGGATATAGAAGTTTTTTTGTAAAGGACCTCGCACAAACCTTGTTCCTTTCCACGATGCTCCATACTCAGTATTTTGGTCCCTATGGAGCTTTAAAGTTCCATAGCTCCATTAAGTTACTACTTTGAATAATTTTTTAACATTTTTTAACGCATATTTTGATTATTGAAATACCTAACTTTACGTTTTTGAGGTTTATGAATTCAAATCTAATATCAAATAGGCGATATTGACAGTTGGAAGCTGTCAATCAGCTATAAATTATCAAGAAACTACTATACTCCGTTCATTCAAGAGATGCAGTAAGGCCTCCCCCCATGCTTAGAACATTGAGGGCAACAACCAGCTTCACACGCTACAAATTTATAAAAGCGGCAAAATTCAAAAATTATTGAATGGTATAATAGATTGTATATATTCTTTTATATTATTACAAGTGAGAACCAGCGAGGAGCAGTTGTTATTCAACAAATACACTTTTTAACAATACTGATTGTGTAAAATAAGTGTAAATAAATAAAACAAAATATTACCTACTACATATACTTTTCATAATCACAAGGTTCGATTACTACTCGTAAAAAGAACCAGGAAGAAACTTACGAGAGGTACCTATCTGTATAAATATCTACGAAAACTAAGTGCTAACGCTATAACAAAAATTGTATAAAAATAAATATTACATATTATACATACACCGTTATTAATTAATAAACTTAAAAGTTACGTATTTACAAGTGAAACTTATTTAATGGAATGGAAAATTTAATAATTGTATTCTAAGTAATAAATAAAATCACATACAAAAAAAAACAACCAATTTTTATGATTACGGCACACTTCGTTAGTTTGTCAGCACTGGATTGGCTCAGGTGGGGGGCAGCAGCGATATTTCCGGCCTGGACCGTCGGCGTCGGGTCGCTCTGCCCCTCCGTGAGGGTCCGTTGAACGTAGGGACTTTGTAGATCCTGGAGAGATGGCAGGTTGGCCGCTGAAGATGTTTGTGGTTCCAGTAGCTATGAAGTATACGAGCAAAGGACACTGTGCAGGCGCATGCGCCGTAGAGGGAGCAGCGTAGGTTGTTTACCAGCTCCTGAATTTTATTCTGTGTCATACGGCTTTTGATCCATTTCCGATTCAGACGATGAAGAGTCACCCCCCACATGAATTATCAGTGACTCTACTACAATGTCCATCGCAATGTCAACTTGCCACATTTTTTTCTCTTCACTTTGCGCATGACGAATGGCATTCTTCCAATTTTCGGCAGAAACGTTTCCAATGGCTTGCTGAAATAATTGGTGAAGGTCTTTCATTTTAAACGTAGTATTGTTCCTTGCTACTTTTCCTTTTATTTGGCCCCATATTAATTCAATCGGGTTGAATTCACAATGATATGGAGGCAATCGCAAAACCGTATGACTTTGTTTTTTTGCCATTTCATCAAACACATACTTTAGCATAACAAGAGACTGCTTGACAAGATGTAGGAGTTCGGCTTTTACCATATCTGCGCTGTAACAAATCGACTTACTTGTCAACCAGGCTTGTATATCTGCGTTTTTCGTGCCAGAATTCGGAATTATCTTGGTTTTTCTACTGTGATAAGAAGCGTTGTCCATCACAATCACAGAATCTTTGGCCAAGCGCCCCAGAATTTGTGAAAACCAGTTTTCGAAAACATCAGCATTCATTTCTTCATGATAGTCCCCTGTTTTTTTGATTGGAAGCATATCAAACCATCCTCAACGAAACCGTCCTCTGAACCCATGTGAAGGACTATAAGGCGACTTCCCTTTCCTGATGGATCTTTTAACGCCGTCGTTAATCCCTGAATGAAAGCCTGCCTCGGATTGAGGATTGTTGTATCCTTCCATACTTTACTTACAGTATGGCCGGCGGTTACCCAAGTCTCATCTAAGAAGTACAATTCGCAGAAAACGCCTTCTCCAGGCGATGATCTCGTTCTTGTCTCTAAGGACACTATTGCGTGATCTTTTTGAGAACCTGTAATGCCAAAATATGTAGAATATGTAGAATTAAAAAAATAATGTATTCACCGAAAGCCAATTTCTTTGATCAATGTTCTCAAAGTAGTCCGTTTAAATGGGCTTGTTCGGGATTTTTTTTTATTTCATAAATCGAAAGTGCAAGTATAAATTAATGGATTTGCAAAAAATCAGAATCTTATTCGGATGTTTACTATCTTAAAAACTATTACAAATCTCCGTCTCGCGAAAATGGGGCGTGGCCAGGCGGTACGTCACTATACGCATAGACTCGGCGATCTCACTAGACTCGATGCTCCTTACTGGTTATAATTATAAGTGTTTTCAAAGTATTGTTTGCTTTGCTTACTACTTGACAGTAGGGGAGTACAATTTGGTGAAATGTCAAAAAATTACAATTTTCTCTCGCGCCTGCCGGGACGAATTTTTGATTTTGACCCTGCAATTTACGATTAAAATTCATCGCCGACCTCCTCCTTTCCGTAGACACATAGAACGAACTTCCACTCGACGTATTTATCTAGTTACCAGCGTTAAAAATTCCATGTTTTTCGACTTTTCAGGTTAAATTTGAAAGGTCCCAGAAAGCCATTTTTCTTACGTCACTTGCGTATAGTGACTTCACAAATGAGCGCTAGGTTTTTGCAACTATTACTAATTTTAACTCCTTATATCTCGAGTATGGAAAAAGATAATAATACGAAATTTTAAGTGTATAATGAGAATATCGAGTACTATATGAAAAAGTATAAAAACCATATAAAAGAATATGGAACAAGCCCATTCAGGTAGATCTTCATTTTCATGCAGCGCTGCTAACATTTATCTAGAGTCGGTGGTTCATTTCTTTCAAAAAAAGAATGAATTAAACATCGACCATCACTTTTGGTTTTCTCATCGATGTTGTCCAAAATTACTCGTTGTCGGCGATATGCTTTTGGCTCCTGAAGTGCATGAAGAATTTTGAAAACGCTCCGGTCACTCACACCTAAATTATGTATAATTAATATAGATAATAATAATAAACTCAAATATGAACTATAATAAATATACACTGTTAAACTAAGAATGCCTCGAGAGAAAGTACTTTGAGCATGCCTGTATAATACAAAAAGAAAATTACCCGCTGTTTGCTTTTCTGTTTTTTCGGCGGAGAAAGGGCTTGAGCTTGATTCATAATTAATTTGACAAACATGAATTAACCTAAAAAAGAAAAAGTTGTTCTGACATTTAATTAATATTATAAATCATTTTTATTGCGTACCTTGATATACACAAATATGCACCACAGTATTGAAAAATACTATTTTATTAGGTGAATAAGAATAACAGCAAATAACAGCAGTTATATCTAAAAACCATACATCAGATTTGAGGATGAAAACGATTTGTCTCGGAGAACAAATACCTTATATATTAGTGCTTTCGACATAGTTGGCTGTAATATGGGTTTTAAAAATCCAACCAATAGAAATATTATATTCAAATTTAGCGCACATTTGTGGGGAGTGGCTTAGCTAAATCTCTTGGATGAACGGAGTATAGGTGATTTTTTTAACCTCAAACTTTCAAACATCTCGAGTACTAAGCACTCTACGAAAAAATGTTTCAAATAAAAGTTGTAGGGTTGGATAGGGCAGTTCGGCGGTATATGTCACTTTGACTTTGAGTAGAAGGGTCAAATTCGGTATTTTAAACGGGAACACCTATTTTTTATTGCGAATTAGGATTGTCTGGCTAAAAATAGACTACTTTTGTTCGAAATATTCTTTCTGAAATTGTCATTTTTTCAAGTTATTCGGCGAGGAAATTTGTTTTTACTAGAAAAACAAGAAGAAAAGAGCAGGAGTTTCAAGTGCATCAAAAATGGCATTGGATAATTCCGAAAAAAGTTGAAAATACTTTCAAGATGATTCTAAACTCTTCTTGCCTCTTGCAATTTTTATCCTAACTTCTTTTTTAAGTAAAAAAATTGCAGAATTCTAAAATTTTGATTTCTCCTCGCTGAGTACTAAAAATGACAATAGAGCAGTAGCAGTGACGTCACAGTATTGCCAACTGTCAGTTGCCTGGGTGGTAAATTCAGAAATTTGACATTTGAGTTGGGGTCAATTTTCGTTCAATATAAATTAAAGGGAGGATTTCTTAACATCAGATAGATGTAGTGATGTTTATAAATATATATTTTTTAAATCTACTGTGAGAGAAAATTTTATATATACTTTATTAGTGTTGTTTTTACCAGTGTAAAGTTTGGTGTCGACAACGTTGACATCTTTGTGAACCCATAAATTAGTGAAAATAAAGGCTATATTGGATTTTTTACATTTTTTGTACATATATAATATCAAGACATATTTTAGTAAATGTTTAATTAATATACGCTCAGTTACAGCTAGGCAGTGACATAGGTTAGGTAGTATTATTACACTAGGTTAAAAGTTATCAAAATACTCATTGATTTATGCCAATATATCAATCATATATTAATGGTTTTATAAACCTGTTGTAAAACCTACGTTTTTTGACGATTTAAAATATTTCCCTTCAACTTTTTATTGATTTATATCTTACTTTTGTTAGGCTCAAAAGTTTGTAACGAGTGTAAGTGTTTATCACATTACTAACAACAATCAGAGGTTTGTATTATGAAATGCAGGAGTAATAGTAAATCTAATAAAAAGATAGGACTGTGAGATCATTTCAGTTTCCATTTAATTTAAATTGCGAGCTAATATGCAACATAATACGCTCCGAATACTTTATACAGCTATATTCCTAGTTTGGTATCTGTTCTGATTCTTACAATTATAATTACAAAGGTTCAAAATATTGATAATGTACACAAATAAAATACCAGTGAAGGTAAGTGAGCTAAAACACAACAGAATTTAAAAAATAACACACCTTTAACAGCATCGTCTACCATCATTGAATGTTTCAAATTATACATATTATACATAATTATAAGGGTAAGTATGAATAATAATAGTCTTATAGTTTAGATATAAATTTTATTTACAAGAAGGGTCACAATGGTTCATTAATTCAATACTATATTATATTTTTGAGAAATTATCCAACGATATAGTTTCAATCTCTCACTTTTAAATCATATAGGTTGGCTCCATTAATACATTTCAGCTTAGAAATGTAATGAGGGGCCTCCTAAAATGTAGAATATTAATAAAATTATAATAAATTCACAGAAATTCACTTACCATATCGAAAATTAATAACTTTTGACAGGTACGCAAGATAACACGCCGGTTGAAAAACACAAATAAAACACTAAATTAAAGTCAGATCAATAAATCGCGAAATGTATAATAGACGAAAAACACCCAAAATTGATGTGACACGAAAAAAACGTTTAAAAAAGCACTACAAATTCTTTAAAAACTCGAATTAATCAGAAAGCACACAAATGCAAAACTAGATCATTACCACCCAGGCAACTTTGGCGGCCATGTTGTGACGTCAGCTGCTACTGCTCTATTTCAGAAAAAAAATTCAAACAATAGTAGTCTATTTTTAGTCAGATAATCCGAATTTGCAATAAAAAGTAGGAGTTCCCATTTAAGAAAACGAATTTGAACTTGAATGACCTTAACTCTTTCATCCAAAGTCAAAGTATCATATACTACCGTACTGCCCCCATCCAATTCTACAGCTTTTGTTTGAAACATTTTTGTGTAGAATGCTTATTATTCGGGATATTTAAAAGTTTCAGGTTAAAAAAATCACCCATTAGTTCCTTGCTAATTGACAGCTGCTTAGGTATATCAGTAATCAAAATATGTGTTATAAAAATGTTATAAAACTACTCGAAATAGTAACTTTTGATGGAGCTATGGAGGTTTGGTGCTCAATAGGAGCCAAAATACTGAATATCGAGCATCGCGGCCATGGAGACTTGTGTTCAAGATGACAAAGGCTACAATTTGTCCACGACTATTAAATATTCAATATTCATTTAATTCATTTTCATTTCAGTTCTCCAATTTAAGAAAGATTCATATGCCATCACATATAATTTTCTCGATTTTCTGGGCAACAAGTTTAATGACGCGATTTCTGCAGCTTCCTTTACCTCTGGCGGTGTCAAAGAAATCTTGAGATCACTGTCAGTATCCATTTATTTTATTATATAACTCTTTTGAGTAATGTGTAAAATTTTTGTTAATAACGTTGACGTTTAAATCGCACAGATTTTGACATTTCATATCAATAAGAAAATTACGCTTTGACGCATTGTCATGGCTTACTAATAAAATAATACAGTTTGCAGGCACGCAGGTAAATGATTTCAAAAACAATGTTTGAGATTGTCACGTGTTGCTAATAGATGATGCTTTGAAAAAAACTACTAATGTAGTTGTTCATTGAAGTACCTCTTCAGCATGTACCATTTGAGTGCTTCCTAGAAAACTTAGGGAAACAATCATTGTCTTTTGGTTGCTGCAATTTTGACATTTTGAATCTTTAGTAAGAAGTCAATATCGTGATTTCTTATAAACAACTGACTGTCCTCATTATTCACTAGTGAATAATGAAATTATTATTCACTGCAGGGAGTAATGGATAGCATTGTCCTTGTAAAAATACATACATAATGAGTACATTATTTAATAGTCGTGGACAAATAAATTATTCTATCCTAAATGAGATCTGAAAGACACGACAAAAAAATATAAGAAACACAAAATTGCTAACAATACAATACAATACGGAGATTTAAAATGAATTTGTATTCATTTTTTAGCATTGTATGTATTTTCATAATTAAGAGAAACGAGCAAGGAAAATATCACTTCTTTTATACCCTTTACTCAAAGGTAAATAATGTTAGCTTTTAGAATTCTCTATACAGAAACAGAATACGTGCATTCTGTATTAAAAAAGCAACGAGGCCATGTTTGAGTTAATAAAAATGGACAAACACACCCGTCTAAAAGTTCAGACCCTCTTATTATGTGATTTATAATATACGAATTGTGCTGTAGCTTTTGTGTTAGGTATTTGTATTGTGGATATATGATTAAAAGCGCACGGTTCCCCTACTTCCAAACTCTACAATATGTTCCAATAAAATTTTTATTTAGTACCAACCGACCCACGTATATCGTAATGAAATATCGGAGTGTTATTTATATGTAAACCATACAATGCGATGATGACAATCCGTTTCAGTTTGTGCGAACTAATTGTTTTGTTTTATAATAAATAATAAATATTGGAATAATACGTAGATAATGCAGATAAACTGATATTTTATTGTAGGTATGGGGGCTGCTATGCGTTCACATTTCTATTATATTGTCATAAACATTCTGAGCAGATTTCTATTAACATGGTTTAAAATTAGAATATATCATATACACAGGTGGAAATTGTAAAATATTTGCTTTGTGTTTATTTAAATAAACAAATGATACAAATGTACGTGTAGGCTTATAGTGGCGTATAAAACTAAGACTAAATCACCTAAAACGTAGATGTCTTAAATTCTATTATCAATTATATTATCATAGTGTAGGCAAATTAGACGAAAATAGACCTAAATTTGAAAAAATTTACTGAATTTCAGAAACCTTGTGTATTCTGTTCGTTTTGATGTCTATATCAAACTACGGAAAAAAATTGGCCGCTATTGCCTCGCAATTGTTATATAAAATGACTTTGTTGCTAATTTGTTAACTATCAGGGTTCCCACCAACCTGGAAAAACCTGGAAACCTGGTAAGGTCAGGGAATCCAAAATGTGGTCCTGGAGACCTGGAAAAGTCAGGGAATCCAAGAAATTTCAATAAAATCCTGGAATTCCAGTCATCACGTAAAATATTTTGAACTGACTTACTACTGTACAAAAAAACCGCTGCCTAAGGAATCACTACTTCCACGGCCAGATTTCTCGTCCAAGTCACTTTAATGGAAACATCTTGACTATATTTGACTTTAGTCTGTGGATATTATTGGCCATAGAATAAAAAATATTAGAAAGAAATCTGAGGCTTTTGTTTCTAGTATATACACCAAATCCTAAGTTTCTGTACTCTTAGCAGCTTGCTTTACTTATTTTCCCCTATTTACCCCTAATTTAACTCTTCAACGGAATAATACCAAAACATAATCTAATTCCTTATGTCAATATAATATATACGTATACCAAATTTCAAGTGAATATCTCAATTTTTTTATCGACCCTTTGGGTTGATAAAAGTGGAGGGGTGGTGGGGATGGGAAATATTATAAAAAATTTTGAGGCCTTGGCTCCTAGTACATACACCAAATTTCAAGTTCTGTACTCTTACCAGCTTGCTTTACTTATTTCTCCTTATTTACCCCTATTTGCCCCCCAACTCTTCAGCGGAAATGTTCAAAAACAATCCATTTCCAGATCTCGTTATAATGTATACGTGTACAAAATTTTAAGTCAATATCTTAAACCGTTCCGAAGAAAACGTGCGGACAATAAAAGTTACAGACAGACAGACAGACCGACAAACACAATTTTTTTCGCTCAAATTTAAAATCTCGACGTTCCATGACATGCCAAGCCTGTTTCAAGAAAAAGAAATTCGCAGATTTCGCAATTCTTGCAACCATCGGGACATTGAAAATGGTAACACCATACATAAAACATAAACTTTCCCAGCTACAATCCACTCTCGATTGCGACACCGCTGTATTTCGACCTTAAATGAAAACTGGTAACTTGACACTCTGTGATATATGCAACCCATATTAAATTTGCATATAACAGCCGTTGCATATACGACAGTCTCACTCCACAGCTACACCGCTGTCTTTTGACTTTGAACGAAAACTGGTATCTCGACCCCCAATGCGAACATACATTTCCAATGTTAAAGATTTCAAATTTTTTTTACGATTACCAAACTTCCAATCTACTAAGTGGACGTGGAAGTTATTACCTATTAGATTTGAATTTTATATATTTCGCTGAGAAATATAGGTGTAATTTTAACTATTCATTATTTAAAATAAATAACAACAAAAATTACTTTAACGGTTTTCTCATATTTTTTCCATGCCGATCTGATGATAATACAAATACATTACTATCCACTTATATACAAAGTCGTATTGGAATGTACTATATTTTCATATTTTGGGCCTGGAAAATTTAAATTTTGTTCCTGGAAAGTCAGGGAAAGTCAGGGAATTCAAAATTCCAATGTTGGTGGGAACCCTGACTATCAAAAATGACGTAAGTTTAAAAAAATAACAACTTTTTACTCTTGTAGAATTTTAGAAAAAATACGTATTTTCCGAGATATAGTGGTTCGAATTTTTCCGTAAAGAGGGAGGCGAAATAGAAAGTGACGAGAAAAAAATCCAGAAATTTTGGTGAATGTTTTATTAAAATACACCACTTTATTTCCTTTATGACTTTTTCTTAAAGTGCACTCTGTCCAAGTTTTTTGGGAAAAACATGAAAAAGAGACTCTTATCGGAAAATGAAAAGTCTCGTAAACTGAGAAATTTAAAAATCTGGAAAAATTCAGGCGTATAGGTTAAGATACTCTTTAAAATGTTAGTCTCTTGGAATGTTTTTTGTAACGTGCTTATTTTCCGACTTTTCAACAGTTTTTTACGTTCAAAAACGTGCTTTTGATCGTGAAAAACTGTTGATAACTCGGAAAATATGCACGTTACAAAAATTACAAGAGACCATAATTTTAGATAGTATCTTAACCTAAACGTCTGATTTTTTCCAGATTTTTAAATTTCACAGTTCACGAGATTTTTCATTCTCCGATAAGGGTCCTTTTTTCATGTTTCTCCGGAAAAACTTTGAGAGGATACCTTTAGGAAAAAGTCATAGCGGAAAAAAATCTTGCACAGGGTTCCCACCAACATTGGAATTTTGAATTCCCTGACTTTCCAGGAACAAAATTTAAATTTTCCAGGACCAAAATATGAAAATATAGTACATTCCAATACGACTTTGTATATAAGTGGATATTAATGTATTTGTATTATCATCAGATCGGCATGGAAAAAATATGAGAAAACCATTAAAGTAATGTTTGTTGTTATTTATTTTAAATAATGAATAGTTAAAATTACACCTATATTTCTTAGGGAAATATATAAAATTCAAATCTTATAGGTAATAACTTCCACATCCACTTAGTAGATTGGAAGTATGGTAATCGTAAAAAAAAATTAAATCTTTAACATTGGAAATGTATGTTCGTATATGGGGGTCGAGTTACCAGTTTTCGTTCAAGGTCAAAAGACAGCGGTGTCGCGGTGGAGTGAGACTGTCGTATATGCAACGGTTGATACATGCAAATATAATATGGGTTGCATACATTACAGAGTGTCAAGTTACCAGTTTTCATTTAAGGTCGAAATACAGAGGTGTCGCAATCGAGAGTGGATTGTAGCTGGAAAAAGTTTATGTTTTATGCGAGGTTTTATGTAGGGTGTTATCATTTTCAATGTCCCGATGGTTGCAAGAACTGCGAAACCTGTGAATTTCTTTTTCTCGAAATAGGCTTAGAATGTCATGGAACGTCGAGATTTCAAATTTGAGCGAAATAAAATGTGTTTGTCGGTTTGGCTGTCTGTCTGTAACTTTTATTGTCCGCACGTTTTCTCCGGAACGGTTTAAGATATTGACTTAAAATTTTGTACACGTATCCATTCTAACGAGATCTGGAAATGGATTGTTTTTGAATATGTCCGCTGAAGGGTTGGGGGGCAAATAGGGGTAAATAAGGGTAAATAAGTAAAGCAAGCCGGTAAGAGTACAGAAACTTGAAATTTGGTTTATGTACATACTAGGAGCCAAGGCCTCAAACTTGTTTATAATATTTCCTATCCCCACCACCCCTCCACTTTCATCAACCTAAGGGGTCGATAAAAAAAAATTGAGATATTCACTTGAAATTTGGTATACGTACATATTATATTGTCATAAGGAATTAGATTATATTTTGGTATTATTCCGTTGAAGAGTTAAATTAGGGGTAAATAGGGGAAAATAAATAAAGCAAGCTGCTACGAGTACAGAAACTTGAAATTCGGTGTATGTACTAGAAGCAAAGGCATCAGATTTTTTTATAATATTTTTTGGTACAAATATGTATTACAATGACATCGGAAACTAGATTATATTTTGACATGATTCCGTTGATGGAGTGGGGGAGAAGTAGTGGTAAATAGGGAAAAATATGTAAAGCAAGCTGGTAAGAGTACAGAAACTTGGGATTTGGTGTATATACTAGAAACAAAGGCCTCAGATTTTTTTCTAATATTTTTTATTCTATGGCCAATAATATCCACATACTAAAGTCAAATATAGTCAAGATGTTTCCATTAAAGTGACTTGGACGAGAAATCTGGATGTGGAAGTAGTGATTCCTTAGGCAGCGGCTTTTTTGTACAGTTGAAAGTCAGTGCAAAATATTTTACGTGATGACTGGAATTCCAGGATTTTATTGAAATTTCTTAGATTCACACATTTTGGATTCCCTGACTTTACCAGGTTTCCAGGCTTTTCCAGGTTGGTGGGAACCCTGTTGCATTTTAGCAATACATTCACAAGAATTTTTGTGGATTTTTCTCGTCACTTTTTGTTTCCCCGTCCCCTTTTTGGAGAAATTTGAACCGCCACATCTCGGAAAATACACATTTTCTCTAAAATTTTACAAGAGTAGAAAGTTGTTCTTTTTCGTCGTATTATGTAAAAATACATTTTGTTCCTTATATTTACCTAAATTTTAGTAAATAACAAATGAACAACAAAATTAGTGTTTAAAAAAATTAATAGCGGCACCAATGTTTTTGTTTTGTGTTTACGAACAGAATCGAGAAAGTTTCGTGAAAATCCATTCATTTGGTAAACTTTTTAGTCAGAAATGCTAGCTCGCCTACACTATTAGCAGAATTTCAATAGTGTCCAATGTACAGGGTGGGCAACTAAGAATGGAGGCAGGCCACATCTCAGAAAACAATCATCGCACAAGTTTAGGGAAAAAATTACCTTGGGTAAAGTGATCCTGAAAAATCGCTGGAAAATATTTTCGAGTTTCTGTTATGACCGCTAGGAAGCGTAACAGCCCTGAGCGAAATGAAAATTTGGTGTTTCTATGTATTTTGTTCAATTAAGTGGCATTGGAAATATATGCATCGTAGTCCAAAGGCAATTTCGAATCTTTTTAGTTTTCTGGCTTTTCTATAACTTCAAGAATAAAGTGGTGGGGAGATGCCAAAAAAATATTTTTTTAATGTCGTTTACTTAGATTTGCCTTAACGGACTTAACAAACTTTGTCTCATTACAAAATGCTTTTCTTAGTATGTCAAGGGCGGTTTACGCTGTTTTTATTTAATTATTGCCGTCGCCGGTAGACGGCGCTATTTGACATGTAAACAAATATCTCAATTTTTATAAGAAAATTTAAATTGAATGGTCTGTTTATTTTTACACGCTAAAATAGATAATTTAAATCTTCAGATGTCAGCGCAAGCCGCAACTCGATAACTTTTTTCTAACAGTAGAAATGATGAATTACTGTCCCATCTTGCCGACGGAATTTACAAAAGTAGCTGTTGAAAACAGTTAAGAGTGAACACTGCGTACGGCTAGTGGGGAGGGGGATAAAGCGCCAAATGAGGAGATATCTCCCTAATAAACAAAGTTTATCCAAAAATAGTCTTCAACAATCCTGTAGTATTTATTTATGTACAACTTATACTTATTTCTAGTTAAATAACATCACCCAATTTGCAAGAAACAGCTTATTGTTAATCATAATTATAATTAATAACAATAAGCGGCTTTTGGCAAATTGGGTGATGTTATTTAACTAAAAATAAGTGTAAGTTGTACATAAATAAATACTATAGGATTGTTCAAGACTATTTTTGGCTAAAATTTGTTTATTAGGGAGATATTTCCTCTTTTGGTACTTTATCCCCCTCCCCACTAGCCGTTCGCAGTGTTCACTCTTAAGCTGTGAAAATGACACAATAAAGAAACAAATATCAAACATATTCAGTAGAATATAAACTACTGGCCACTCGAACTTACACATAGAGACTTTTAGGCAAAATTTAAAGTTCAATATTTTCAACAGGAATGCAAATTTTTGAACGCGGCTTGCAAATTTTAAGAGCTAGTTTTTTTCGGATTAAGCTGCATGACGTATATTTATCGTAGGACCATAAGTTTATTATATACGGGGTGATCCATGAAGTCATGCAAAAAATCAAAAAGTTTGTATGAGTGAAATTTCCGCAAAAAATTTTTTTGGTCGTTGCAATATGGTTCCTTACTAAGGTAACATCAATATCTCTAGACGGTTTTGTCAGTTTTTGGATTAAGGCCCTTAGGCCTTGTACACATTACTCAACATAAAATTTGGATACCGAAATCTTTAAAATGCTATAACTTGACATTGGATTGACGGTTCTTGATGATTTTTGCGGATTCGGAATCCTTATTTCACGTAGATTTTCTATGGTCTAAGCATTTTATTTGAGGGTTGAAATTTACACATTATACCGGGTCGATAATAAACAAAAACGTAGGGTACGACGCGCTCTAAAGTTTGGCATTATTTAAGTTTTTGTAAAAATAAATTCTCACCTCAAGTTGTTTTTATTTAATGTTCTTCTCACTGTTCTGTCCGAAACTCACACTCCAGTTTGTTGTCTCAAAGAATCATTCAGTTTTACAGAGTTCTTGGTCCACCCCCATGCCCATAATTATGATCGGGTGTAATTTCTACGCGACGCGTCAATTTCAAAGTAGGCATTGGAAAAACAAATTTGTTGCT
The DNA here is from genome assembly GCA_963583905.1 of Stenurella melanura. Lineage (NCBI taxonomy): Eukaryota > Metazoa > Arthropoda > Insecta > Coleoptera > Cerambycidae > Stenurella > Stenurella melanura. The sequence goes on from OY757314.1 coordinate 125,050,099, forward strand.
ATGGAATTAAAAATTGTTTACATTATTTTAGAAATAATCTGACATATTTCAATGTTATAATTTTGTAAAGTTTAATTAATATGAGGCGTTTAACCACGGCAGAAAGGGAAAATTGCATTCTCAACGAAGGAATGTCAAAACAGCAAGTTGCGCACATTTACAATGTCAGCCGAAAGACAATTTATAATTTGAACCGCCGCGTCGAAACTACTGGTGATCATAATTATGGGCATGGGGGTGGACATACAAAAAAAATAAACCAAAGAACCGAAAGAATTTTAATGAGAGAAACTATGCGGAATAGAACAAAGAACTCTAGAAAACTAAATGACTCTTTAAGACAACAAACTGGGGTGAGAGTTTCGGACAGAACAGTGAGAAGAACATTAAATAAAAACAACTTGAGGTGAGATTTTTTTTTTTTTAAAACATAACATAATGCCAAACATTTTAAATTATAGAGCCCGTCGCAGAGCAAAATGTGTGCGGTTATTACAACGCCATAGAGCGAATAGGCGGGCATGGGCAAATCGGCATGCGAATTGGGGTAATGCAGAGTGGAGCCATTGTTTATTTACTGACGAAACAAGATTTAATTTGTTTCACTCCGATGGCCGAATGTTAGTTTGGAGAAGGCCAAATCAGCGATATTTGGAGGAAAATATGGCCCCTCAAGAAGCATTTGGTGGCGGAGGTGTTACAGTGTGGGGAGGTATCATAAGAAATAGTAAAACCGAGCTATTCATTACCAATCAAACCATTAATGCTACTGTTTATCAGGAGGAAATTTTGGAACCTATTGTTGTTCCTTTTGCTCGACATTACGGCCCAGAAATTCTATTGGTGGATGACAACGCTCGACCTCACAGAGCGCGAAGGACCACAGAGTTTTTGCAGGCACAAAACATCAATAGGATGGACTGGCCTGCAAAGTCTCCGGATCTTAATGTCATCGAACACGTTTGGTCTTATTTAAAACTTAAAGTAAGATCTCTTGATGTACCCCCTGAAACCTTAGAAACGCTCAGTGAGGCCATTCGTGAAGAATGGGAGAATATTCCACAGGATTTTATAAATAATCTTGTGGATACTCTACCAAATCGATGTCGGGAAGTAATATTTCGAGCAGGAGGACCAACAAAATATTAGCTTCTCTTTTTTTAATTAATGTACCTAATTTTAATTAGGTAATTTTAATTTAACTTTAATTTAAGTTTAAATTAAATTAATTTTTTAGTTAAATTTTTTTTCAGTTATTAAAAATTACCAGAATTAGAATTATAATTTTTTTAAGAATTGACTTTTGGTCGTTGTTAAGCAATGTTGTATATTGTAGAATTTAATGTAATAAACTTGTTCTTGTCGCTACGTTTTTGTTTATTATCGACTCGGTATAATGTCTAAATTTCAACCCTCAAATAAAATACTTAGACCATAGAAAATCTACGTGAAATAAGGATTCCAAATCCGCAAAAATCATCAAGAATCGTCAATCCAATGTCAAGTTATAGCATTTTAAAAATTTCGGTATCCAAATTGTATGTTGAGTAGTGTGTACAAGGCCTAAGGGCCTTAATCCAAAAATTGACAAAACCGTCTAGAGATATTGATGTTACCTTAGTAAGGAACCATATTGCAACGACCAAAAAAATTTTTTGCGGAAATTTCACTCATACAAACTTTTTGATTTTTTGCATGACTTCATTGATCACCCCGTATATAATAAACTTATGGTCCTACGATAAATATACGTCATGCAGCTTAATCCGAAAAAAACTAGCTCTTAAAATTTGCAAGCCGCGTTCAAAAATTTGCATTCCTGTTGAAAATATTGAACTTTAAATTTTGCCTAAAAGTCTCTATGTGTAAGTTCGAGTGGCCAGCAGTGTATATTACATAATATAAAAATTAGCAATTAATAACAATGACAACAAATCTAATAGTAATAACAATAAGCAATGTAACAAATCAAACGCCCAAGAAAGAAAACGCAAAAACACATTACAAGACATAAAGAATGTAACTAGTGGTTCCCTAGATGTTCAAAATGTCTTCCAACATTTTCGATGCAAGAATTCATTCTCTGTCGAGTGGATTGAACAGAAGTCTCTACTTCTGCCATCGAAATACTTTGAATGGTATTTCTTGTTCTTTCGATCACGTCGTCTATTGTACTGGGTTTGGTGGCAAAAACGATATCTTTTATTCGCCCCCACAAATCAAAATCTATCCAAGTTAAGTCTGAGGACCTGGCTGGCCAATGGAATAGACTTCCACGTCCTATCCACCTGTCAGGATATGCCTGGTCTAAGAAATATCGGACGTTCAAAGAGAAATCCACTGGGCACCCATCATGTTGGAAAAACATATCACGACAAATTGGTAGAGGTATGTCTTCTAAAAGAAGTAGCAATTCATTTCTTAAAAAACTTAGATAACGTTCTCCATCAAGAGTTTCATTGAAAATGAAAGGCCCAATTATTTGTCCATCTAGAATTCCACACCACACATTTACAGACCAACGACCCTGAGATTGGACGTCTCCCATCCAGAGCAATAATGCATATATATTATGACGATAATACGACGATATAATGTGTTGTAATGTGTTCTTGCGTTTACTTTTTGGACGTTTGATTTGCTACATTGTTTATTGTCATTACTATTATATTTGTTGTCATTGTTGTTAACAACTAATTTTTATATTATGTAATACATATTCTAGTGAATATGTTTGATATATGTTGTTTCTTCATTGTGTCTTTCTAACAACTACTTTTGCAAATTCCGTTGGCAAGATCGGACAATAATTTCAACTTTGTTTGCTGATATCTACTGTTAGAAAAAGTTTTCGAGTTACGGTTTTCGCTGACATCTCAAGTTTTTAATTTTCTATTTTACCGTGTAAAAATAAATATACCGTTCCATTTAAATTTTCTTAGAAAAAGTGAGACATTTGTTTACATGTCAAATAACGCCCTCTATCGGCGACTGTAATAATCATGAGCGTAAAGCGCTTTTGATATACTAAGAAAAGCACTTTGTAATGAGACCAAGCTTTTTAAATTTCGTTAAGGCTAATCGGAGTAATCGACATTTAAAAAAATGTTTTTTGCATCTACCCACCACTTTATTCTTGAAGACACAGAAAAAATGGAAAAATAAAAAGACTCGAAATTGCCTTAGAATTATGATGCATATTTCCAATGTCACTTAATTGAGTAAAATACAGAGAAAAACCTATTTTCTATTCGGTCATGGTTGATATGCCCCCTAACAGCCATTTTAGAAACTCGGAATTTTTTTCTAGCGATTTTTCAGGGTCACTTTACTCAAAGTAATTTTTTTCCTAAACTTGTGCGATGATTGGTTTCTGAGATACGTCCGGCCTCCATTCTTAGTTGCCCACCCTGCACATTATTCAAATTTCAGTTATTGATTTAGAATAGACTCATAATAAACACATAAGTTTTTCAATTTTTTCTGCTCCTCTGTTTCTGAAATATTCGCGGTTAAATTGAGGGGTCAATAATACATTTGAATCGTATGTTAGAATAAAATAGCTGGTAGTGGGAAAATTATCGAAAACATAGAATTTTGTGTGGCAACATTTATTGTAGTAATAATTTTTTTTTCTGGCTAAAATGCTTTTTGAAAAAGGAGATGCAGGTCGATGGACCTCATGTCTAATATTACTGCTTCATACGAAGTTAGCTAAACATAAATTTTTTGGAGCGGCAAGTTTTTAATTACCACGGATAATTAGCTGCAAAGTAGCGGTAAATTCTCCCCACTTCAGTTTTCAATTAGTATGATACGTAGTATTAGTGTTTCGCTAACTTCATATAAAGTTAGTGAAACATGAAATTTAAAAAAAAAATAATGGATTGGCAGAATTTTAATTACCACGAATAATTAGCGGCAAAAAACGGCAAATTCTCCCCGCTCCAGTTTACAATTAGTATAATACGTAGTATTAGTGCTTTGGTAACTTCATATTAAAAAGTAACGAAACAACTTTTTTTTTTTAAGAATGGAGCGGCAAATTTTTAATTTTCACGAATAACACAGGCCTGCATGAAATTTGTGATGACGTGATTTTTGTTTGTTAAGCTCAATTTTTATATAGAAATAACTAATTAAATACCATTGGGCTCCATCACCCACAGATTTTTTTTTCCCAAAAAAAAGAAAAAAATATTAAAAACATCTCATAATAGGCGTAATACGTTTTAAAATAAATTTAGTGCTTGAAATTCTATTCTTCTATTAACCCAAAAATGATTTTATGTGGTACTTTTCAAGAAATTTATTAAGTAGGCTCTCATTACCTGAGGTAAATCCTTTTAGTAAATCTATTAATTGCAATATTTATGGTAATTTGAACAAAATTTCCGGGAATTTTGACCTGTACTGGGAAAAAGAAGGGTTTTAAGTTTATGACTCCAAACAAAATTTATATTATAATGTCATTGGGTTCATTCTTGCTCTAACTTTTGATCACTAAACTAGTAAAATTTTTTATTTAGTTTCGTGCGTGGTATTTGATATACATTGCTTAAAAATATGTCTAGCAGGCGTTGCAAACCAACCTCAACTATTTTCACAAGCCGAACTGAATGATTTGGTAAGAGATTTGGGACTTTCAAAAGACATGTCTGAAGTACTGGGGTCTAGGTTGAAACAAAAAAATTTGCTTGCCCCAGAAACTACCTTCTCTTGGTATAGAAATCGTGAGGCTGAATTTGTAAAACATTTTGCACAAAACGGACCACTTGTGTACTGCCAAGCAATTTCTGATCTAATTACTTCCCTCGGAGCTCCTGAATACACACCTTCTGACTGGAAACTTTTCATCGACTCTTCAAAAAGGAGCCTTAAAGCTGTTCTTTTACATAATGGCAATGTTTTTGCTTCTGTTCCTGTCGGCAATTCAGTTCATTTAAAGGAAAACTATGAAAATTTAGAGGAATTACTTTTAAGAATGCAATATAATGAACACAACTGGGAATTGTGTGGAGATCTAAAAATTTTAGGCCTTCTCTTGGGTCAGCAGTCTGCATTTACTAAATTTCCATGTTTCCTGTGCGAGTGGGATAGCAGGAACCGAGAGCAGCATTGGATAAAAAGAGACTGGCCACAAAGAAAGATTTTAACACCTGGAACCAAAAATGTAATTCGCGAAAGTCTTATTGACCCTAAAAGAGTTTTACTTCCACCACTTCACATAAAACTTGGACTTATGAAACAATTTGTTAAGGCATTAAACAAAGAAGGAAATTGTTTTAAATATGTGTGTAACACATTTACGGCTCTGTCAGAGGCAAAATTAAAGGAGGGAATCTTTGTAGGGCCGCAGATTAGGAGCTTGGTGAAAGATAGAGAATTTGAAAATGTAATGGAAGATAAGGAAAAACATGCATGGAATGCTTTTAAAGAAGTTGTACATAAATTTCTAGGGAACTATAAAGACACAAACTATGTTGAGATCGTTGAAAATATGCTGGAAAAATTCAGGATTCTTGATTGCAATATGAGCATAAAAATTCACTTTTTACATTCCCATTTGGACTATTTCCCGGAAAATCTTGGGGACGTGAGTGAAGAGCAAGGTGAAAGATTTCATCAAGATATTAAATAGATGAAAAAAAGATACCAGGGGCGCTGGGACACAAAAATGATGGCCGATTACTGTTGGACATTGAGGAGAGATCTTCCTTTAGCTGAATATGACAGAAAAACAACAAAAAGAAGCTTTTCTGAAAAAAGAAAATCGGTAAAGGTATTTACACAGAACTTCCCTCGTTATTTGTGCATGGCAGTCACTCTAAAAAATCAATAATTACGAAATGACATTGAGAATAATAATCGGAATAGAGTTATTGCTATTATTACAAAGAAAACTTGATAATTTATGGTCAAAAAAATATACAGATTGCTCATCCAACAGCAAAAGTTCAATACTAAATAGCAGGTGCCACATATGGCAGGCTTGCGCAAATACCTTTACAAATGTCCACCATGACTGAATTATTTCTTGGCATGACCACCCTGTACATTTTTCAATAGGTGCATATGCCAGATATTATTACCATCTGTCACATTTTCAACCCAACATTCACGTAATGGAGTGGAAGTATAGTGTGTGGTTAAGAAATTTCAGTTTTTTTTAAATTTTTCAAAAGATGTTGGTAAAATAATTTTCAAAATATTTTCTTCTGAAATAGGTTTAAAATGTCAAACGTAGAAATTTTGAATTTGAGCAAAAAGGACAGTTTCCTTCTATTCTATAGTGGTGCTAAAAAAAGTTTAAAAATTAAAAAGTATGTATTTTTTAAAATAGGTTTAGAATGCTATGAAATGTGAAAATTTTAAATTTGAGCAAATAAAAAAAAATTCGATCTGTTTTGGTGGTAAAAACTTTTTGAAAAATGTTATTGAAAAAAATTTTCAAATTTTTTTTTCTGAAATACCTAGGTTTAGAATGTCATTTAAATTTGAGCATTCTAGTGTTAAATTTTTTTCGTCTGTTCTATAGTAGTGATGGATTAAAAATGTTTTCAAATTTTTAAAAAAATTCTTCAAAAACATTTTTAAATTTGTTTGAATAGTTTTAGAATGTCATGGAAACGTGGATAGTTAAAATCTGAACAAAGAAACAAAAATTGTATCTTAGTGGTAAAATTTTTTTAAAATAGTAAGAAAAATTTCTAATTTTTCTTTTAAATAGATTTAGAACACTATGAAACGTGGAAATTTGAAATTTGAAGAAAAAAAAAATCCATCTATTTTAGTGGTAAACAAATTTTCAGAAATGGTAAAAAAAAATTTCAATTTTTTTTTTTAAATCAGGCTTAGAATACCATGAAACGTGGAAATTTTAAATTTGAAGAAAGAAAAAAAAATTATTTCATTTTAGTCGTAAAAATTTTTTCAAAAATATTGGTGAAAAAAATTTTCAAATTTTTTTTTCCTGAAATAGGTTAGGCGTGTCATGAAACGCAGAAATTTTAAATTTGAGCAAAAAAAAATTTTTTTCATCTTGGTAAAAATTTTTTCAAAAATAATGGTGAAAAAAATTTTCAAAAATTTTTTTTTTCAGAAATAGGTTTAGCGTGTCATGAAACGTGGAAATTTTAAATTTGAACAAATTTTTTTTTTTTTATCTTGGTAAAAAATTTTTCAAAAATGGTGAAAAAAATTTTCAGAATTTTTTTTTCCAGAAATAGGATTAGCGCGTCATGAAACGTGGAAATTTTAAATTTGAGCGAAAAAAATTTTTTTTCACTATTTATTCCGTTTAGACGATCCACCCTGTATATTTTCCAGTCAAATTTCTACCATTTCTGCGCTGACAGTAGCGTCAACTACCTGCCAAATTTGACTGCTCTCCGTCAAGTAGTTTTTTAGGAAATGCACCAACAGACAGACAGACAGACAGACAGACAGACAGACTGACGGAATTGAAAAACCTATATTTTCGTAATCTCGGTGATCTGAAACGTCAGAATCCGTAAAAATCTCGGAGGGTGATTTTTTCTCGAATACAATACTTCCCTTCGGTATGCGAGGGAAGTAAAAACGGTTTTTTAAGAAGCGTAAAGAATAAACAACTATTCCAAATAGTTTCAATGTCTATATCTTGTATGTTTTTGTATTTTTCTCTTTAATATGTTATAAAACTAGCTTATAAATGAAATAAATCGTGTTTTTCTAAATTTCTTGATTTTGCTGGTTTGAAAAATAACCTTACGTGATACAAAAAAACTGAAAGCAGATTTGAAATCAGTGCTACCCAATTACCAAAAACAGTTAAAATTTTTAAATCAACTTTGAAAATTTTATCAAATGCAGGCCAGGCCTGTGTAATTACCGGCAAAATAGCGGCATTTTCGTCACCTATTCGGCATTTGATGCGTTTAAGGTGTTTCGCTAATTTTATATAGGTTTTGTTTTGCGGGTCATTCGATAATATATTGATCCGATTACATCATAAAGATTATGGAAAAGACTGAAAGGTGACTCTTTGAAGTGTGTTGTTGTTGCCTGCTTTTGCAAATGGCATTTAAATGAAAATTAGTTATCTCTAAATTTGCCTTTTTGACGAAGTAAAGAATTTTCCACGGCGCCTTAGCAAATTAATTTAGAAGTTCTTCCTTATCTTTCCGAACATAAAACATTTCCATTGGCCTCCTTGAAAAATTCCGAGTAAAAGGCTAAGGTTAAAAAACTTAATCCCTCTTTTGTTTTCTTAATATTAAGAACTACGCCAGCCAGCCGGAAAAGCGCCTTCCCTTTAATTCTGTAATGCATTTTCTCAGAGTACACTTCATGCAGACCTTAAAAAATTAATTTGTTTGAAGTAAGGAGAGACACACGCAGCTATCTTGACAACTCTGAGAAAGACTTTCCACAATGGTTCACGATTAACATAGAGGGCTTTGAGACAAAGCATACGCTGATAACGGTTTCTGCATAGGACAGGCACACAATATCATGTTAAGTACCTAGACGGTAAGCCGCTTTAGAGAGTTTAGTTCTGCGAGACCAGGAACCAGGGTTGAACTGCGGTCTATTAGGACGTAAAGAACACTCGAATTAAACATTTCTGGACGAAATGACGAACATGGCGGTTTGAAATACGTTTTTGATATACGAAATAGTATATTCAGGTGCAGATTTATAATGTTGTGAACCAAAATTTTTGTGTTATATGGATATCGAGTGAGATATATTTATTTGTTAATATATAACTATAATATTCTGTTTCCAATTTTCATATTGTAATTATAAATGAAACTTGGCAAGATAACGGTTCCAAATACTATTATAAATATTCACGATAGATCAACCAGAGGCGGAACTATACGGGTTTATATAAAATCAAATGTATATGAAATTTTAACAATTGATAAAAATATTCTATAAGTGCTGGAAATAGGACTGTTGGTGTTATACAGGGTGGTCTCTAAGTAATGGTCCATGGAGCAAAGGTCGATTTCTGATACTAAAATATTGCGATTTAACTGAATTTACCTTGGTCTAAAAGTTGATAACAGAGATATGGGGTATTTTTTATTACATTTCTCACATAACTTAAAGTTTTTCAAATATTGGTATAAAAATTGGCGAATGTGGATTTTATCAAATGATAAATTCAAACCCGCTCCCATATTTAATAAACAAAAATTCTAATCTTGACACTCTAACGCTGTTGTTAAGTTGAAAATAAATAAAAGACATCTCTCATATTATCTGAGTTTGAAAAATTATCATGCCTCGGCATGATGCGATTTTCGTTGATTAACGGATGTTAATCAACGATGGATAAATAGAATTGGAAAAAATTGCTATCACGAGGAGTACCCTGCATATCGATCAGAAAGCATAAAATATTTAAACCTTATTATTAACTATGTCTACAATGATTTTATTACAACAAACGATTTTATCATCTAATGCAAGTGGAAACTGATCGGAGGTAAATTTTATATCTTCGTAATTTCTATTTGCCGGGAAAAACTTCAGGAGCCGACAATACACGAGGAATGAAGTATTGTATGTTATTGTATGTTATACAGACCATAGTTCGATATCACAGAAGAAGAGCTATAGAAGCCCCCAAAAAGAGCACACAAAGGTAAATTTTTTGAAGATTGTTTTTGTACGGTTTAAAATATCACACTAATTTTTGGCAGAAATAAAATGAAGTAGAACCCATTTTTACATGGGCATCCTGGGGTCACCGGTCATCCAGACTTTCAAAAATTTTCTAGGACGTGGTCTTTTTTACTTTAAACATTTCGAATGTTCTTTGATCTAATAGGCTCCAAAAGAGGTATTCTAGTTGACAGACGGCAGAATGAGATGTGAGGCGTATCCCCCCCAGTTATTTGAATTTTCATTCTGGTATTCATATATATTCATCTTTCCGCTCTGTACACATTTTTTACTCTGAAAGTCACATAATTTCCATGCGCTAAAGCTTATAAATTATGTTGACAATAATTGCCCATTTCAACAAAACGTGACTAATTATGACAATCTTGTTTCCTGTTCAGTGGTTCAGTATTTGCGCATTAGAAGTTCCTGGTTCGAATGCTGGCTAAGGTGTGAATCCTTAGTGGCGTTTTCAATGTGTTACCGAGACGTAGCAGTAGGTTAAACCTCAGTTGAGTGAGAGCATGACTGATCGCCGTTATTGAAGTCGAGTCACAGCTGCGGTAAATGGCAATGTCGCAGTGAGTGTAGTTGTGTAGTTGTCTGTTGTGCATGTGTCCGGGTTGAGTAGTGTAATAGCATGGCTAAGAAATAATAAAAAATATCTGTCCTGTATAAGAATCATATCACAGAAGAATGTATGTCTCTTTAGAACCAAGGTTGCACAAAGTTACATAAAAAATACGAAGAATATCCTGACCCCTGAAGTTGCCAATGAACTTTTCCAATACATAGACTCCTCTCCAGATATATTAAGTGACATATTCTTATAGATCAAATGAGTGTTTACCATGCAAATAAAAAGGAATAGTCCTTGCTGACAAAATTTGGAGAATTGTTCAATGAGGTTGACCCGAAACGCTGCGCTGGAAATAAAGGTCCAATTATATTGAAAATCGAATTTGAAAACTGACAAGGAAAAAACTAGAGATAGACAGAAAGAAAATTAGTGGGAAAAAAATGAAAAAGCCAGAATAGGCAACCTAATATTTGAAAGTAACATCTTGGAAGAATTCTCCAGATTAGAAAATGCTGAGGCACTGAAAAAGACAAAATCAGGAAACGCGGATGGTTTAGACGATGAGTATACTGAATTCCTATATAGTATATCCTGACTTGTACAATTTTTAACCAACCTTCACGGTAAGCAGAACTGCGAACTGTCTTTGAGATAGCGAAAATTTTTGCGCCCCACATTGGGCGCCAAAATATATGAGAATGTTTTTACATCAGAGTCGCCTATAGCTGGATTCTATTCGTGATTACCTTTCTCTTCAGCAAAACTTTAGTAATATCAACAACCTTTAATCATATTTTATCAGCTCCATTAACAACGTTGTATTATAATTAATTATCGTATATCATCTAATATTAACTACATCTTTTATCAATGACTTTAAAACTCCCGTCTGTTAGTCTCTCTCAACCTATTGTTTCTATTTTTTACGAATCTTTCAGAACGTAGAAAAAGTGAAGGAAAATCGCGGAGAGATTATAAGAAAATAATAGGAATGTTAGGTTAGGTTAGGCGGGGTACCATAGTGGGATAGTGGGATAGATGGTGGCATAGTGGGATAGTGGAAGAGACAGTGGGAAATAGGTAGAAGATCCATGCACATGCACAATCTAATAATAAATTAGTACAATTTGCTTATCTATGATAAAATTTGCATCATTGTAAATATGTTTATATAATAACATAAAACCTCTTCATATGTTTTTGTTGAGGGAAGACTACATTAAATCATATACAACTAAATTACGACAAGAACGTTTATTAATACTCAGCCATCCAATTTTGCTGTATTTGAAAAATGTTGTGTTAACATTTATCAAATTATTGCAGGTAATATTGCGAACGAGGAAACAAGACGTCTTAAAACGTCGTTTAACCTGTTTGTTCTGCTTTATGGATTTCGAGGGGTTGTCCAACCTAATTTGTAATATATTTTTATTAGAGTTTAAAGAATATTAAAGTTCTGATTGTATTCGCGCAATATTGTAAGTTATCCGAGTATCCTGAACGTAGACAATTTAAGTTGAACATTTTTCAAATAAATGTAGCTACCGAATGAAAAAGATTAATATTTACATTTGCAGGCCGGGTTCTGTTCCGGCGTCTCTCCCTATTTCGTATAATTTTAAACGAATGCTGAATAATTTTGAATATAATTCAATTAGATACGTTATATAACTCACGCAGCTATATCGAGTGTTTTTTTATTTAAAAGTTAATCGTGCCCCTAACGAAATATTAATTGAGTTTTTCCGATAACTCTGCGCCTTTTTATAAACTTTGATTGATTAGGGTAAAGGTAACCCTGAAGAGTAATCAAGCAAAATTAATTTTAAAATTATGCTTCAAAATTTGAATAATTGCCACAATCAATTACTGAAGTAAAATTAATAAATAAAATTAACAATAATCCAGTACCATAGCAGGTATCCTTCAGACAGAAATTACTTAAAAAATTGCAACTAAACTAGATAAATAAGTCTGGAAATTATTTTCGAACAAACAGGACGAGCCAAAAGACGAAATTACAGGACCAAGTGCCTTTTTTTAAATGGAATGCTATGCATATCAATACATTTTTTTGAAGCCTATTTCTAGGTTCTATTCATTCCTATATTAGCATTGAATATCTCCACTTGGATGTAATGAATTTTCTTGTTGAAATAATGCAATCAACAGATGGATATTTAAAAAAATCGCCACAGTCACAATTATGGGTTTTAAGAAAAACTTATGTGAATACCAGTTACAAGACATCTAATTAATGTTTTTGAATCGTTTTCGTTTTCTAAAACTGTACAGGATGGCCAAAAATTATTTTTCAATTAAGAACTTTTTAAATTGAATTTTCTCAATTCTTACAAATGGAACACTCTGTATATTTTTCAACGATGTAGAAATAAATGAAAAACGAACATTTCTTGTAAGTACTTCCCTATAGCTAATTGCAACCATTTTCGTTTTATAAATAAATAAGTGACAACTTCAAGAATAAACTTAAAGAAAGAGGTTCCCTCAAATAATTCATTAGAGAAATTTATAATAGGTGTTAGACGTGTTGCCTATTTTGATTGACATACGTCTTCATGCAATTTTGAAATGAGACCATTTAGTGGGACCATTTCTTTCAATCCATTGAAATGAGTTAAAAGTACTTAACAGGTCCTTTACTGTATTGTTCTTTTGTACATTTTTTGCCGTTTTCGTTATTCGACAAGCAATAAAACCTCTGTTTGGTATAAATTGCCATGTACAACGGAGCATTTATCACACTTATCGGTCGTCAGTTACAATTTGTATTGAATTTAAAATATTTGGAATTTTACAATATGAATTAATAAAGCGGAACTTGTAGACATGACTTTTGTTTTGGGCGACTCAGACAGAAATTGTTTAATTGCCAATAGAATTTATCACCAAAGTTATCCTGAAAGAATGATTCCTGATGTTAGCAGCTTCCAAAACCTTCTAGACAGATTTCTGGAAACTGGAAATGTCGAATATAAAAAAAGAATAAAACGTGTTGAACGAAGAAAATAAGTTTTCTGTGGTGCTGGCAACGGTTGAGAATCCCCATGTTGGTAAAAGAGAAGTGAGCTCATTAGTAGGAATAAGTAGACGGTCTGTGGGTCGAATTTTAAAAACAAATAAGTTGCATGCATATCATATTCAAATGCACCAGGAATTATCTGATGACGATTTTCAAAAGCGCCTACAATTTTGTAATTGGGCCAGAGGGAAAATGCAAGATGGTGTCAACTTCTTCAATAATGTTTTATTCAATGATGAGGCAACTTTTCATAAAAATGGATTTGTTAATAGGCACAATTTCCATTATTATGCATCGAAAAATCCTCACTTTTTTATGCAAGTTGATGACTAACACAGATTGTCTGTCTATAAACGTTTGGGGAGGAATTATTGGAGAACATGTAATGGGACCACATTTCTTTAATGGTGCATTGCATATCTTAATTTTTTGGAAAATTGTCTGCCACAATTATTGGCAAGTTTCCCTGAAAGAATTCGAAATAGGATGTGGTTTCAGCAAGATGGTGCTCCACCACATTATTTAAATGCAGTTAGAGACCACTTAAATAATACCTACCCTCATCAATGGATCGGAAGAAATGGACCCAGATTTCTTTTTATGGGGGTACGTGAAGGAAATTGTTTATGGAGACACACTAACAACAGTACAAAATATGAAGGAAAGAATAATAACTGCTTTTAGATCTATCGCACTGGCAGTTTTAGGAACAGTGGGAACCTCATTTCCAAAGCGCATAGAAATGTGTGTCAATCAAAATGGGCAACATGTGAAACATTTATTATAATTTTTTCTACTCAGTTATTTGAAGAAACCTCTTTTTTAAGTTTATTTTTGAATTTTGTAATTATTGCTCAATAAAACGAAATTGGTTGCAATTAGCCATAGGGAAGTACGTAAGAAATGGTCGTGTTCCATTTCTACATCACATCGTTGAAAAATATACATGGTGTTCCATTTGAAAAAATTGAGAAAATTCATTTAAAAAGTTCCTAATTGAAAAATAATTTCTGGCCATCATGTACAGTTTTAGGAAATGAAAATGATTCAAAAACATTAATTATATGTTTCGTAACTGGTATTCACATACGTTCTTCTTAAAACCCATAATTGTGACTGTGGTGATTTTTTAAATTTTCATCTACAGATTGCATTATTTCAACAAAAAAATTCATTACATCCAAGTGGTTGGGAGATATTCAATGCTAATATAGGAATAAAGAGAGCCTCGAAAGAGGCTTAAAAAAATGTACTGATATACATACCATTACGTTTAAAAAATATAAATATATATAGATATATAAAAACATAAATCCTAGTATATTATTGTATACGTTAGAGAAAATTGCGGATGAAAAACATGAACATGGTGATTTCTTAGGAAATACGGGGAGCTAAAAGGCGTTCTATGTCTCAAATTAAAGCAGAAAAATGGTGTTTTATTATGTTAGTGGATTGCATGGACCAAACAGGAAATCCGGCCTGGCACAGGCGTATGAAAGTTGGTTTTTCTGTGAAGATGTGAAAAACATCCATGTTCCAAAAATTCATAACTGAGTATGTACATGGAATAAGAGCCCGTTTTAGGTCTCTATGGAAAGGGGGAGATTTGCCCTTTCCTCTAATACCAAGTTGTACAGGGAAAATTGGAAACGGCTCTGCAGTGGCGAGACAAATGTGAGAAATTGGAAAGTGTTAAAATGTAACCTAAAGAATTCTCAGACATGAAATCTTAAAACACTCATATTTTAATTAATACTTAATACAGAGGCTGGATCTTAATCTCCATTTGAAAATGGAGATTCGCATTTTTTCTGCGTAGTGTGTGCTCTGGGTTAAATCTAAAATTTCGTGTAGTTCTGTGCGAAATAAAACGGGATATTTTCGTAAAAATTGAAAACCGTAAGTAGTTGAAAAATTCATAATTAATAAAATATTGGGAGTGAAGCGACGACCAATGTCTCATTGGAAAGGAGGAGAATGCAGCTTTATAGCGATGCCAAGTTTGACTGGAGAAACCGAAAATTCGGGCCGATGCAAGAGAGACAAAAGTGCATTTTCGGGACCTGTCAAATTTAAAATAAAACGTCGAAAACGTGAAATTTTCAAACGTCCGAAAGTAAAAAAATACGGAGATTGGAGGCCCGTTATGTGTCTCTATCGCGAACAGAAGGTGGCAAGGAGCGTAGAACGCAAATTGCAAGGTCAAAATCGAAAATTCAGCCTGACAGGAGCGAAATAAAATCGGAAATTTTTGACATTTAGTGACAATCGCCAAAACGTGTTCCCCTATTTTCGCTCGCCTCCCTCGACTCCTCAAAAAAAGGAGGCGAGAGAGATGCCCAACTTTTGCGCGTTAATTACTTTGAAACCATTAAGAAAACCAACTCCAGGCACGGACCGCGCAAAGTATAATTAACTAACGAACATATCGAGACCGGCTCCAACCTGCGAGAGCACGTGGTTCCGGAGCCTTTATCCAGTTTGGATCGAGAAGAGGAAGGAGCTCCCACAGATTGAATTTTATTATATATTAATGGTTAGGAAAAACTAAAGCTAGGCCTGTCCCTCCTCGACACATACCTAACTAGCCTGAACGCCGGTCTCTCTAGTGTTTCTTGCCACGTTTTTTCAAACTATTATATAGATGAGAATAACTATACAATAGCAGATCTCTTGGAATAAATACACATTTACTATTATTATCACTAATCCGCCAGCACATAACTAAATGTTTAAAACAGAAATATTTTTTGTAGCATTATGTTCGTGTTAAGCTTTCATATATTTTTTGCAAATAATTCTTTCGTAACTTTATGATATTCTTGTGAACTAGAAGAAATATATACGAAAAAGTTCTTTATGAAAAAACGACTCGTGCATTAATTAAAATGAAAACATGAAATACAGAATATGTAAGGAAAGTTCAAAGAATGTCTTTTAAAACTCACCCGCCATCTCTTTATCCTTGATTGTAAAATTGAATTTGAAGTCTGCCTAAAAAAATCAATTATATGATAACATGTCTCCCATTCTTCCTTTCCTTCGCTTATATATCTTCCTGCAGAATAAATAAAATGTATGTATGCAATTTTCAATCCAATCTTGTAGAAAATGTTATTTCATATAAAACGGAAACCGTATAATGTCGTGAGCAGGTATATTTCAATAAAGTAAAACGTATTCTTCTCTTTGTGTTAAAATTGATTTAACTCTAAGTCAGCAAGGATTATTGATTTTAAGCACTCTTAACAAGAACAATTTTGTACTAAGGGAGTAAAATATGGTATTAAAAATTATTTGCGTTCAAACTCCTACTAGAGCAGTATGAAAAATATGATAAAATCGTCATATAAATTTTCATGAGCACGCAGTGTCTATTAAATTAAATAGAGTGTAGTGATAAAAGAGGTAGCTGCAAGGATCGGGCAAATACAGATTTGTTTTAGACACGTGTTCATTCGTTTCAAAGAGCATATAAAATATTAAGCAATATAGATTAATGAACAATATTATATTCTCACTTAAATATTTAAAATACTCGAAAGTTGAGTGAAATAACTATTTTTCTTTAAAGCTGAGTTGCTTTAAAAAAAAAAGAATTAAAAGTAAGGTCAATTGATCCAGGTGACTCACAGTGGGATATACAGATTAGGGTATAGGAATAACGATGTAATTGACCACGCCCCGCTAGTTCCATAAATAGTGAAAGCAGAGGCACACAATGAATTGAATTTAGTACGGCATGAAGTAAGGATGGATGCAGACGTAGGTAATAATTTCTATACGAAACGAGAAAATATCTCTTCGTCAAAAGCGAAGAAGTTATTTGTTACATTTTTGATAAATAAATTCTTATATTGAAAGTATTTCTGCAGTTTCTTTTTCAGCCGTAAATGCTATGGCAATAAAATAATAATTCTTATTAAAACCGAAATGAAAGTAGAACATTAAAATAAAATTAAATAATTCGGAAACTAAAATCAACTAAGTAATAATTATCAAAAAATAAATTATTCTTATTAAATTACAAAAATAGAACATTAAAATAAAATTAAATAACCCTCAGAAACTAAAATCAACTAATAATTATCAAACAATAAATTAATGAAGTAAGGATTCAAACAATTCATCTTCTTGTGCCGAACAATAGCCAAACCGATTATACAATGAACCTCTCATACCATTGAGTTGATTTGGAGTAATGCTTGCACAAAGTTGGATAAGTTGGATAAGTAATTCAACTAAATTATTGGCTCGTTCAAACGCATGTTTGTACGCGGTTTCCTTTAAAAAGCCCCACAGAAAGAAATCATGGGGTGCCAGATCAGGTGACCTGGGGGGGGGGCATTTTATTATTCCCCTCGTACTTAAACGATTGGGAAATGTTCCTTCCAAAAAATTAATAACACTTAAGGCATTGTGACTTGGGCAGCCGTCTTGTTGAAACCAAATGTCGTCAAAGTTGACAGGAAGATTTTGAACTGCAGGAATTATTTGGTTTTATAAAAGCTCTAAATATTTATTGCCATTTAAATTGCCATCGATTAGCAGTGGGCCTATAATATGATTGTCTAAAATTCCCGTCCAAACGTTCAACTTTTGAGGATACTGAGTTCGCACAGCAACACTCAAATGTTTATTTTTTCGAGACCAATGTCGTACTACGGATGGATTGTGTTTCCTATGTAATGAAAAGGATGATTCATCAGTAAACAATATATTCTTTAAGAAGTTTTCATTCTCATTCACTTTATTTATCATGATTTCACAAAATTTCATCCGTTTGAAATTGTCCTCGGGAAATATTTCTTGCGTTGTTTGAACTTTAAAACAACTGTACCCATTTCTTTTTAAAATATTTCTTACAGTTCTTTCCTTCATGTCAACTTCATCAGCAATTTGCCTGCTAGAACAAGGTTCACTAGTTTCAACAAGTGCACAGACATTAGTTTCGCGAATTTCACGTTCTTCGCTCATTTGTTGATGACGGGGTTCGGGTTGACAGCATTTTTTACAATAATTCACGACACACCCGAAATTCTCAAATTTTTTAATAATGCATGAAATTATCCTAGCTGAGGGGATTGGTCTGTCTGCCACAGTAAATAAATTTATAGTGTCATCAGTGGAATGGCCCCCGAAGTACCACTTCACAATTTGCACTTTTTTTGCAGTTGTATAAACACACGGCATTTTAATAACGAAATTGAGATTAATTTATTTTATTCTCACACGTCTAAACAGCTACGCTATTAAAAGCAGGATGGGTGCACTCGCACTGTTCTCAACTCGTCGCGGTCCAGCGATAGTGCTATTGTTTTATACCAATGCCTTGCATTGTTCTACGACAAGATGTGGTTTATCTGCGCCGAAACAAGTTTAGGTACCTTAAACTAAATTTGCTGAATCTGTATATGCACATTAGCACTATTAGGTAGAGAGTAGGCTGTACAGATTTCCTACGAATAAGATACATGAAAAACTTTGTATGCGTGAGTGAGACCTACAGGGAGCCACTTTTCACGTAAGCAAATTTTGCCCACGTCATGGAATTTTACCGGTAGTGACGTTATAATGGGAGGATCCGGGCAAATAAGAAGAGGCGCCCTGTTTTTTTTAATAACCAGAAGGCTTGTACTTTAACTTAAAATAATAATAATTCATGTGTTCGATGACTCAAAAAAACACAAAAAACAATACTTTAATCGAGGGTGTCTCAGGATTACGGGTAAATTAAGCCCGGCACCTCACTACAGTCTCATTGTATACCTCAAAACCTACATCTTGACGTAGGTTTTGTTCATGTGTTCGATGACACACTAAATTGTGACCAGTGACTTCAAAATTCCATGACGCGGGCAAAATTTGGTTATATGAAAAGTGTATGTCTGTGGTAGTACTTACTCACTCACACAAAGTTTTCCATGTATCTTATTCGTAGGAAATCTGTACAGCCGGCTCTCCACCTATATATAATAGTACAGGAGCTAGCGTACATTAACTGACACGTTTGTAACTGCTAGGGACATTATTAATCCTGTTCCTTGGAGCATGACAGATAAAGAACGTGATACGAAAAAATTTTTTAGTAATGGAATCTTCACGGATTAGCTCAAAAAAGTCTTTAAAGACCAGGTGAACATTCAGTTGCCGACATCTCAAAAACTATTAGGTTTAGACAAAGGACAACTGGAAACAAAAAATATCCAGAAAGATCAGTAGAATGTAAATTTAAGGTTTAAACACCCTATTTCCGGTAAAAGTATGGAAGTAATTTGAGTCTGGAAGTCACTTTTCGTAGTATTTTCGGTTCAACCGGAAATTAAATTTTTGTTATTTTTATTATTATTTATTTCACACGTTTCTCTGAATATAAACGGCTGGGGATGTGGAAGAGATTGTCAGAGAATTTTCGTAGCTCAGAAGAAACTTTTAAGATAAATTTTTAATTTGAATTAGAATGAAAATTGTAGGCAGGCGTTTGTAAATAAAATTCTTACAGCCCCTTCTATTTACATCTTCAAATGTTTAACCTTTGTCAAAAACATTTATTTAATTGTAATTTTTATATTCATGACCACAGTACAAGGCATGGTGAATTATTGCATATTCCAAAACATACCACCACATCATATAAACATTCACCTAATTATAACTGCATCAATTTATATAATAAGTTGCCCATTAATTTGAAAAAAGTGTCAAATTACAACACATTTAAAAAACATATAAAATCCATTTTGGTAAATTGATGCTTTTATAGTATAGATGAATTTTTATCTGCGTCTTTTGATAATATATAATTTTTTTTTTCACCTACTTATTTTACTTTTGAAATGCCTCATGGCATATTCAATGTAATTTGTATTATATGCTTTATCTGTGATACATATATGTGTGTATGTGTATATATGTGCACATATTTTCTATAATTTTAAAGTGTAATTTTACATTTTTGTTTTGTATTCGTTTATATCCTATACGTACTACGTACATTTACATTATACCATACCTGACGTTTCATATCTGTATAATCTACAGCTATACATGAATAGATATTATTATTATTATTATGACTACTTATAAAATTTCATTCGCCAAAAAACTTAAATGGCCATAACATATTTGTTCCCACATTCATTTGTTTGATGTGAAAATGGAATAACTTATGACCGAAATAACATTTTCAATCGCCATTTTCGCGAAAACTGCGAAGGATAGATATAGAGTGTGCTACATTTTTTATTCCTAGAATTTTTTAGGAAATCTATATTTTTGAATAATCCACAGGGCGTTCTATCAAAAATAACAAAGTTTATACTGTCTCCGGTTAACCCGGAAATGAAAATTAGAAGAGAAATCAAAATGTGCAACCAATTCAGTCATAGTCAAGTTATAGGCCGGCTAGTAATATCGTAGGCACGCGGTATTTTATTGCGTGAGAAGGTAGTGACGAACGGCATACTTTTTGACCACGACCTTTTATGGATTTTACAAATCGTTCAAAACTCATTAAGTAAAATATCTACAACTCAAAAGTAACGACAGTGTCATGAGCCACATCCCATTTAGGGGTTGCTTGGCTTATTTACTGACCAATAGCGCGACGTCCACAGGTATCCCCCACATGACTCTGGTGCCCAGAGCAATACCCGCGATACCCATGGCTAAAGTAACTTTTACTCGCTTGGCATACGAGAGGGTTTAATTTAATTATTGAATAAATACGTTATCAAATAAGTGATAGAAAACAAAGTACAAGTTTATTAATGAAAACACATATAAATAAAAGTTTTACTTACATTTCAATCACCCCTGTGAAGCCACTCCACAAGGGAGGAGTTTGGTCATGCAATACCCCGCCAGAACTTCCTTTTTCAAAACTCAAAACCCAACTGACTTTTTTACTATTCCCCAGAATTGTTACTCATTTCGCGATTCATCATTTCCGGCTCTATCTAGTTACAATGTAACCTCGGTAAACCTTACTCGGTTTCTCCTGACTAAGACTTTTTCAATTCCAATGTGAAACATGCTTTCAACAATAAAATGCGTTAAACAATCTAATGTAAAAAATCGTATCCGTTACTAACAAATAGTGTAGCGGGTGTTAAAAATAAATCTCAAGTACTGCGTGACAATAGTAAGAACCCATTGATGATGTTAATACTAGACAATTCCGCAAATCACTAATTTATGAGCTAGGTATATTAATTATGTCGTCAATTTTTATATTTGAATTGTTTATTTATGTATCCAGGCATTAATTGAAAATCCGCGGAAATTCTAATATTCATTACTCGAGTACTAGAAGTGAAATAATTTAGCTAGTCAGTTTGAAAAACACCGACAAGAGAAGAGTTCATAACATCTGCAATGTCATAAGCGCCGACTGAGAATTTTCAGAATCACTTTTTAATTATTGTAAATATTGTTTTACTACTTTATGTTAATTGATAGGCATGATGTAAATTATTAATTTATGATAAATAATGTTAGTTTAATGAACAACTCAATAATGGTTCAATAAAAGTAAACAAATATCGTTGAACCAACGGCTATGCTACCGGCAATATTAAAAATGAACCAAGAGCAGATAAGGGACTTGTAATGGTGAGCCAGGCAAACAATCGACTAGTTTAGTTTGAGGGAAGAGCATAACATATCTGGCCCAGCAAACATTTAAGTATTATTTGACGTCAAGACTACCTAAATTATGTATAATAAATTTAGTCGCAAAATTAGAATTAACCATATTTTGGTAAAATTTACGTTGATGCTACGTGGAATTGACATAAGTGGAGAATAAGGCGACGTCGAAATTAAGTTATATCAACTAAAACAGGTAAAATTACATATAAATCTTACTTGTAGTCGCACAGTACATTTGGTGACTAATACCTGTTTAGGTAAATTTTACTTGAATTCAACGTCAATTTGACATCAAGTTGACTAGTTTTAGGTAGAATTTACGGACATATGTGAAATTTAAAAATGACACCAAGTGGAAAAAAGTAAGATTTTTACACTTATTTGGTATTTTTCTCTATAAGTAGTCGACATATGGTTGTCAGTCACTTACAAAACTAAAGAGATACCTAACTCACAATAACAATACAAGATGAATGCTGGTAACTAAAATAAATACAATTTATCAGGAAAGTATTTGCAGTTCTCCCTTATTGAAATCAATGCGCCGAAAATTTGTCTGTGAATAATAGCAGCTGTACTCCATAAAACACTAATGCGCCACAAAAACATTCATCTATAAGAAAATTTGTTACCAAATAAAAAAATTATTGTAATATTTTGAGCCGAAAGTATACTATACTTGTTAAATATGAGTTTACAGGTATAATTATGTATTTTCTTAAACTTTTCGTCAGTTTGTTTCCATATACACTTATTTTACAAACTACAATTTGGAATCATACTTCAACTGCGCTGAGAAAATATGACGTCTTGTGCTAATTAGACCTCCAAGTTAAAATTACCATGACAATCTACGTATTTTATAGGTGGAAATTATCACAGGTCAAGTTACAAGAAAATTTACGACATTTTGGTTAACTTTACCTATTGAAAGTATTATTAACTCTGTTGTTATATCAAATAATTACTTGTAGATAAATATAACCTATTTATATTACCTTATTTTGAATATACTACCTATTGGTAAATTTTACTTATTATGTGTAAATTTTAACTCGACTAATGTATTGTGTTAAGTGAGTTGTCATAATGGAGCGATATGATACTGCCTTGGTATTCGACCGCGCCTGAAAGTTCTGGAAGCTCGGCTGGCATTCGGCAATACCCTTTTATTGAAATTCTATAGGCAATTATTTCCACATACTAGAGTGCAAATATAGTCAAGATGTTCTCCTTTAAAAAGACTTGGATGGGAAATCTGGATGCGGAAGTAGTGATTCCTTAAGCGGTGGTTTTTTACCTTTGGCATTCTTCATTTGTACATTTGCACCACGAATTATCCAACCAAGGCCTCTTTTAATGACTGAAATAATTTTTAGATAATAACTATACCACCTAAGTACCTAATGGTTCAAATAACCTAAATAATATGAATTCTACAAACAGGTTAGACGGGGGTTAGCTTCTGAATTACTATTTTATAGTGAAGTTTACTTTGAGGCCGATTTGCCAGGTTACTGCGACAAAGAGGTTTAAAATGTATTTTTTTAGAGTAACTTTAAGTTCAGTTTAAGGGTAATTGACTTAATTGGTGAAATTAGGTAGATAATCTAGGTAGAATTTACCGATGTTGTCTACCTAATATTACTTCAAAGAAGAGTAATAAAAGTGACAAAATAAGTTGCTATTTAGGTACATATTACGTAGGATTTCCAACAAAATCTACCTAGAAAGATATTCGACTATTACAAATATTTTTAGTCGCTAAAAAGGTAAATACTACCTAATTATATTACCTATTTCGACCTTATTGGAAATTTACCCTTAACGTCAATTTTGGTAGATTTTTTTAGTAGTTTTCCACTTGCTGTTTTCGTTAAATTTACCTTCAAAGAAAATTGTGTGTGAGGTAGATTAATTTGTATTATTTACGTAAACTTAAATCTAAATTAAGACTAATTGGTCAGTTTTTATCGGAGGTCTATTTTTCCCGTCAATTTTACGTTATAATTACTTTGATAAGTAAATTTGTCTTGTCCCAAGTCGAATTGGAGCTAATTTTGACAAAAATGTTTGCTGGGGGTTAACTGTATTCGTATACGGATATCGTTTGCAATATTGCAGACTTTGTAATGATTTATCCTGATAACAACACTTTAGCCTGAATTTTTAAATGGACAATTGAAATACTATAACTTATGGATCCTTTTTGCTAATTGTAACATATCGTATAAATCACCTGGTGTGGTTGGATTAGTAATGTTCAATAATTAAATACCATTACATGCTTTCGAATACTTAGAATTCAGAATTTTTAATGAAAAAGCTACTATTGTGTGGAAGATTTTCTACACTGATATTATACCTATTATACACAATTGTGTCGTAGTAAATTGTAATTGTTATTTTGTCTGTGAATTGTTGTGTATTTGTTGTAATTATTTCTGAATGATAATTTAGCATAGTTTATATATTTATTTGATGACATTGTATTATGTCGAAAGGAAAATAAAGTATTACAATAACATTTTATTACAGTACATGATATTATATTGTTTGTAAAAAAAAATATCATGATTATACAGAGTGGACCATTAATAATGGGCCATAGTGCAGGGGTAGATTCTTTGGTCCAAAATATGAGGTAGTAACCAAATATGCTTTAGTAAAATGTTGCTGTAGAAAAAGATACAGGGTGTGAAATTTCAAATAATTTTTTCGTTTTTTTGCAATAACTTAACAGCCTCTGATCTCCTCCAAATTTCCAAAAGGAACTTCTTTTATTGTAAGAAACAATAATTTATGTATTACATCACGTTAGATCATAGAGGGCGCCGCAGGTCCTGTATCTGATGATGAATTTGTTTCATATTTTGTTTTAACGAAACGTTGTGGTACATCTGATCAGAAAATCTGACGAGGGCGTCATTTCCACGTATAAAAGGTACTCTTGGTAGAACTTGATAACTCCAACCGTTTTCGAGGAAATCGCCGTTAAACATTTGAATAATTTTTCGAAAGACTAATTCAAATTTAATGAAACAAAGTGTATTTATCGAAAAAAGTACAAAACGCAAAGGAAAACAAAATCGTAATAACAGCGTAAACTCTTTCTCACTTTCTTATGAACTAATGGAGTATTTTCATGGTATTGAGATAAATACATAAATCAAAAGATTGCGTAAAATAATAGGATTTAATCTTATTAGAAGACAAAAATAACAAAAGTTGACTCAATGACATTAGTACTTATTGTATAAACTTTCCCCCCATGCAAAACCCCATTACTGCAACTTAGAGTTGATTTCCGATATGGTCTCTACCTACTTCTATGCCTTTTCTAATCCTTTTCGTAAAAGATTTTCTTAGATTGAAAAATACATTTTCCTATCCTCTAATAAAATTGGCTGCATTTTGTATTGTGTCCCATAGTTCAGTCTTATTTGTTTTTTCTTGAAAATACTCTGATATATTACATGATTTCATGCTAGGCATACGGAACATTTCTCCATTGAAGTCAGGAATTATCTTTAATGAGACGCGGTTTATAAAGGAAGTTCTTATAAATAACCAATACCCTGGGGGTTTTATCGATAAAACTTTCATAAATATTGAAAATAACAATCAGGTATGACAAAAACCTGAAAAACGTTACACAGCGTTAATTTCTTATGTATGCGGATTATCCGAAAAGTTGCGCCGCATCGGTGATATATTTGATATTAGGATGGTATTTCAAACAAACAACACTTTAAGATCTATTCTGACAAAGACGAAACCGAAGAACTACGAGCAAAATTCAGAAAACTGCATTTATAGTATTCCGTGTGAGTGCAACAAACAATACGTGGGTGAGTCATCCAGACCTTATAGTGTAAGATTGGGCGAACATCGAAATTATATTTATATCAGGAAAAATAAAATTCAGAGGTCCAAGATCTGCGAACACGCTTGGGAGAACGGACATAGAATAAACTGGGACTCGGCAAAAATTTTAACAAAAGAGGCAGATAGCAAAAAAAGAAAAATTTTGCGATTACTATACTTCCAATCCACTACGTGGATGTGGAAGTAATTAAAGAATCCGCGATAATATTATTGAATGAGGATAGATGCCTGTCATTGTTCCGTAGATGTCTGTACAACTTGGTTGCCAATGTTAAAAGAAGATCTTCACAAACTTAACATTGTATAAAAACTAAAAAAAAAACTGTTAACTATATCAACAGTTCTATGTAAATAGTAAGTATCTATGGATATTGAATAAAACAAACATTCTTAGAGCTGTGTATTTATCATACACAGCAAAAAAGATTTTTCAAAAAAAAGCCATGAAAAAGGAACCAGACAGCGAAATATTTAATTTCAAGTTTTTGTACTTATTTGTTGTTTATTTAAAAAAAGCAACCTCTAACTGATCCTTTGACGTAAAAATCACAGGCGTAGAGGTTATTTACCAGTAACATACTGGTTAATTGTGATATTTTGTAGATTCCCCGAGCACCGCTTAAAAAGAAAACATACATGTGGCAGAAAGTCCCAAAGAATTGAAGAAGGAAAAAAACATTTAAACATTTTAAAATTTTAAACGGTTGAGGAAATATTGACCGCCACACGGTATATTATACAAAATGTTTTATTGGCAGAGAAAATGTATAATTTGTGAATTTCAAATTTATAAGGAAACCTTCAGAATCTATATAAAAATTTCGCACAAACTGTATAACCTAACTTAAATTGTTGAAACATTTATTCCACAAAAGAAACAGAGACTATAATTTTAAGCATAATTGTTCCTGATATATTTTTAATTTTTTTTTACAATTGGTATAAAATGTTCCAAATTTTTCTTTGTGTAGGACTTGCAGAATCTAAACTTGCTTATTGTAAGACTTTCCACATGCATTATGTAATCATAATAATATTAATAATAATAATAGTAATAATAATAATAATAATAATAATAATAATAATAATAATAAAAGGTACGGAAAACGGATCGGCAGCCTCCACGCGGTGCACCTGGACAGGCAGAGGTAACTCTACCTGACAGATGTCAGGACCAGGGAACTCCGGGATGACTTGCTGACCTGCTATGAGAGCAGCGAACCTGCGCGCAGGGGGTACATGGCGCGATTGCACGAAATCTGGTGTGATCTGCACCCAGAGCATCGCGCCTCTTCTGAACAACAGCTCAGAGATCAAGTATCCTTCCTGCGCAGATCAGGCTACGTAAGGGCGCCTCGTCAGCAGGGACATGTGCCAGCCGCACTGCCACCGCGGCAAATCGCAGCTGACGAGGAACATCCCATAGAGTACACTGATGTTGACTTAAGGACGAGGGTTAGCCTTAACAGCAGGGCTACCCTAAAGCCACAAGACCTGGCACGGATGGACGCTGTTATCGATGAGGAACTACCAGAAGACGCCGACATTTGGCAGATCAACACTGCCGTGTACAACGCTGCTAGCCAACTCGTCCTCCGCGAAAGGGCAACCAGAGCCCCATGCGGTATCGAGAAGGCTAAGCGGCGTGTACAAAAGATCGAAGGCAAAATACAGTTGGCCAGACAACACGCTTCTCGAATCCAGAGTGTAGTGGAATGCGTAACAGCTGGCAAGGCATTCACGCCTAAAGTCCGGCGAACAGCAGCCGGCCTAAGACGCCAGCACCACACACTAAATCTAACAGTGATGCTTACTATTAAGCAACACTGTTTAGATCGGATTCGAGCGCTCATGGCTATCAAGAAAACGATAATAAGGCGGGTAAGGAGTATGGAGCAAAATACACTGTTCCGTACGAACCCTTCCCGCCTATTTCAAGAGCCACAGCGTGTTGTCGACAATCCGCCAGCTGTAGCCGATGTCGAACGCTTCTGGAAGGGAATCTACGAAACGACACGTCCGTTCGATAGCAACACTCCAGCAATAGCACACTTCGAGGTTCTTTGCCACAGAACCTTAGAAGAGCCAGAAGAGGTGTGCCCGGCAATCAGTTCAGAGGAAGTTCAACAAGCTCTTGTTGGGGCCAAGAACTTCGCTGCTCCGGGCCCAGACGGAATAAACAACTGGTGGTGGAAAAAATTTCCTTCCACCCACCGTCGTCTGGCCCGAGTTTTCAACACGTGGTTGAACGAGGGGCAGCAGATTCCTGACTGGTTTGTCGAAGGACGTACCGTGCTAATCCCCAAAAAGGGAAATCTGTCCGACCCAAGGAATGATAGGCCGATCACTTGTCTGAACTCCTGTCACAAGTTATTTACACGTATCTTGTATGCTAGGACGTTACGGCAGGTTGATCCGGTCTTCCAACAGATTTACGAGCAGCGTGGTGCCAAGAAGGGCATGGCGGGCTGTAAAGACAGCCTGCTGATAGACCGCTGTATTACGCAGGATTCTGTGCAGTACAAGCGGAATCTATCGATGGCCTGGATTGACTATCGCAAGGCATTTGACACAACATCGCACGAACTATTGTTGCATTTGCTCAAGTGTCTTGCGGTAGCAGAACCACTAGTGAGATGCATAGAACAACTGCTACCTCTCTGGAAAACGTGCTTCACCATAACATCCGGTGCACAGCGGGTTACAACAGAGCAGGTGGCATTCCGAAGAGGAGTTTTCCAAGGAGACTCTCTGCGTCCCCTCCTCTTTTGCATCTCACTGCTGCCGTTATCTGTTGAGCTCCGCCAAACTCGCGGGTATCACTGTGGACCACCCAGCAACCGGAGGCATAAGGTCACTCATCTATTCTACATGGATGACCTTAAACTGTATGCCTCCGGAGAGCACGAACTCCAAAATGCTCTAAGGGTGGTCGAGCAGTACACGCGGGCCATTGGTATAGAGTTCGGGTTGGACAAGTGCGCGGTCGTGCAACTCAAGAGAGGACGATGCGGGGACTTTGCTGAAGACGCGCAACTCGCAGACGGAAGCATCCTGAGACATCTGGATGCCGGAGAGACCTACACATATCTGGGTGTGGAGCAACATCACATCCAGGATGTGCAACAAGTGAAAGAATCTCTCCGCGGCAAGTACAGAAGCCTACTCCGAAAGATTTGGTCATCCGAACTTTCGGGGAAAAGCAAGGTATCTGCCACTAATATGCTTGCCGTTCCTGTTCTGCTCTACTCCTTTGGAGTAGTCAAATGGACTGTAGATGAGCTGCGCCAATTGGACAGAGGTACCCGCAAGATGATGAATATCCATAGGAGCATTCATGCTAGATCGTCCGTCCCTCGTGTGTACCTCCCACGAAATCGGGGGGGCAGAGGGCTCTTGGGGTTGGAGTGTATGCATGGCAGAGTGGCACTGAGCATGGCATGTAATGTCCTTAGGAGCTCAGACCCGCTCCTGCAATTAGTGAGAGATCACGAAAACGCAGGGGTGGGTGCAGGATTGTTTAAGGCAGCAAAAAGAGCCGCAGATGAACTTGGTCTCGTATTCGACGATAGGCGAGGTGGCCGGCGCGGTGCTGATCCAGAGTCAGTCACTGAACTACAGCCAACTCGTCTGAAGGCCCAAATAAAAGCTGCCGAGCAGGAACTTCTGTTTAGGCAGCGCGTCGATAAACCCATGCACGGTGTAAACACTGGGTTTGTCGACTAGGCTGACATTTGCCTTTTTAAGGTCAGCCGGGCTAAAGTCGGAGACCGAGGGATTTATTGTGGCCTGCCAAGATGGTGTAATTAACACGTTGGTCTACCGAAGCCGCGTAATGGGTGTAGAGGTTCCAGATATAAGCTGTAGGACCTGCCACCAGGCGCCGGAGTCGCTCATGCATTTACTTTCTGCATGTCCGATATATGCGATTTCGGCCTACATAGAACGCCATAACGCGGCGTTACGGGTGCTGTACCATCATCTACGGCACTCGTACGGGATAGACCAAACACCAGTGCTGCCTTACGTCCCCGGAGATATTGAGTCCGTTGTCGAAAACGAGAGGTGCCGAATTTATTGGAACTACTCGTTTCCGACAGTCAGGCTAATTCAGGCCAACAAGCCTGACATAGTCCTCCTCGACCATCAAAACAAGGTGATGTTTGTGATCGAGTTCTCGGCACCCGCTGAGCCAAACATCGCTCTGAAAGAGGAGGAAAAACGGACCAAATACCGTGATCTCCGGTACGAGCTCCAAGTGCTGTACCCGGGCTACTCGGTCAAAATGGTCGTCCTCATAATCGGTGTACTCGGAGGTATGAAGCCTACGCTGCTCTCAGCATTGAAGACCATACCGGCCTGCTAAAAATCAGCCGAATGGTTGGCAGGCCAAATGCAAAAGGCAGTCGTCTTGGGGTCCCTGCGTCTACTTAGGGCACACGATTCTGGAATTTACAACCACTAACCCTGCGGGAGGTGGGGAGTGGTTGTAGATAATTCGCTGGCGCTTCCCCCGTGAGAATATCGGAGACACGGGAGAACTGTCCAGCATCGCTAACGCGAAAAAAAAAATAATAATAATAAAGATGTCCAAGTACAAGGATCTACAGATAGAGAGGTACAACGGATGTGGAACGTGAAAGCCAAAATCGTGCCACTGATAATGGGAACACTGGGAACCATTAAGAAAGGATTCCACAAACATCTGGAGCAGATCCCGGGAACACCAAGCGCTTACGAAGGGCAGAAGATCGCGCTGTTGGGGTCTGCACATATACTTCGGAAAATAATAACGTAGGAAGGGAGAAGCCTTAGGAATCTTGTTGATTCCCGGCAGCAAACCGACACGTAGTCGAGAAAACACTAAAAATAATAATAATAATAAGGGGAATGGCTACCGGTACTACCAGCTCCCCTCGGTGCCACAGAGAAGGGTGACTGGTTTTTAACAAAAAAAAACTTCATTTAATAAGCTCATATAAACAGATATAATAATGACAATGAAACAATTAATATAGTTTAGCTTATTAAAATAGGTTGTATTGTAATTAATCTGTAACAAGTTACATAAAAATTCCGTCATTGATACAACCTATATAATATGCAATTTGTTGTTAAAATACTGTATCAGAATATTATCTTATGAAATATGAATTAATAATGAATTTATTGCACTTCTAATCACCTTAGATGACGCCGCGGTTGACGTTTGCGTCATATTCGAGATTATAAGTGGAGCTGAGAAACATAACATGTTAAGACTCATAAGATTCTAGTTTATAGTGAATTATACAATAAGATCCTTTGAGTGCCCATTATGAACCATACGAATAAAATATGCAGCGATGCGGCTGCCAAAAGCAAAAAGGTCCATATTGTAAATTTAAGATAAGACGGTTTATTACATGAGTTTATTGCTGTATTTAACCCTAATAAAAATGTGTTTTAGAGTACAGAAATTCAGAGTACGTGGCATGCTTTCACTAACAGAGTATTATTCTATTCAGGGTAGACATTATGAGTACCCTAAAAGTAAAAGTCATAAAACGTTATGATACATTAGATGGTCACATTTTTAATTGAAACGACAGGGCGGGGTGGTCATTTCTTAAGTTCGTTTATGTATTTTTAAATTAATCTCTACAGGTAGGTAGGACAATTTTTTTAAATTTTATAATCCTCTCTTCATAATTTCATGAACACGTATAGATGCTTAAAGATATTTAAACAGAAAATGCCCTAGTTATTTATTTATTTAATTTATTTATTTAACAATACACTACCCAACAGAGCATTCCAATTACAGGGTAGGAAATAGTAAGTATTTACAAATATATAACGTATGAGAGTAGAATACAAAGTAAACAGATAAATACAAGGATAAAACAAAACAAAAAATTAAATTATGTAGTTAATCTTTTTATCGCAGCTACATTCCAGTGGAATATATCAAACGGATCTTTTAGATTATTATAATTCTCACACATTTTGTAGAGCGGCAAAAATTTCTGGACGTTAGTTCGGGCAGTCGGCAAATAGAACAATGAGTTATGCGTAGAACCAGGTCTAAGAGTTCGAAAATTTAGTAAGTTTAAGATAACGCCGCAATGAGTTATAGGTATTATGTATTATTTTAAAAAGAAAAATTTGCTGTGAAATAGTTCTACGAGTCTCCAGACTCGAGAGTGAGAATCTATTTAACAGTTCAGTCGGAGGAAAACCAATAGCAGGATAGACACAATCTTCCTTATGACTCAAAGTCTTTAAAAAACGCCTCTAAATTCTCTCTATGCTTTGTATATGTGATTGATATAGTTTCAGTGTGTTAATGCCGTTAAAATCGCGAGAACATCGTATTATGAATCCTAGAGTTCTGAAACTTTCATTAATGATGACATTTATATGGCATTTAAATGATAGTTTGGTGTCAAATGTTACACCTACGTCGCGGAATGTTGATGGACGTGTAAGCACTGAATCTTCTATACGGTAATTAAATTCTACATATCGGTGTTTATTACTAAAAGTTAGGACATTACACTTTCTTCTACTCAACTGTAATTTGTTTAAATTACACCATTCATTAATTATATCAAGGGCACTTTGTAATACCACACAGTCACTCACATCATTGACTTTATTGTATAACTTCATATCATCTGCGTATAAAAGACAATTGACACCCAATTCCACTGCAATGTCATTAATGAAAATATTGAAGAATAATGGGCCCAAAACAGAGCCTTGGGGTACAGCAGATCGTTGTCCACAGTATTCAATATGGTGACGTCTATTTTCAAGATATGATTTGAAAATAACAGCAAATTTCTTGAGAAGCCAAGTTTTTGAAATTTAGAACATAAAATACTGTGATCTAGTCTGTCAAATGCTTTAGTAAATTCTGTGCAAATCACGTCAACCTGTGAGTTAGTGTCGATAGCATTAGGTATATATTGAGTTATACCAACGAGATTAGTTGATGTAGATCGTCCCTTGAAGAAACAGTGCTGGTATTCAGTAATTCTTTGCATAAGAAAATGTTGGTTCATGTAACATAATTTCGAACGCTTTTGAAAAATTCTTGATAATCGTTATAGGTCTGTAATTCTCAATATTATTTTTTTCGCCTTATTTATATACAGGAATTATTTTAGAACATTTTAGTGCATCAGGAAATATATTAGATTTTAAATTAAATAAAAATGTAAGAGGAGTTGTGAGCACGCTAGCACAATCATGTAGTATGAAGACTGCGTATTATCTAGACATATTTGAGTTTTTAGTATTTTGTACCATAATTGGTAAAACGGAACACTTATGGAATCACTTTGTTGGTTCGTCCATCTATTATAGGCATTTTTTTCATAGACAGTTTGTCGAAAAAGTTGAAATTTGGTACAGTTGTAAAAAGTTGTGGTCCAGTTATAGACGTGAAGTACAAATACAAAAATTTTGATTTTGGTGGTTAGCTTAGGGGGTAAAATGGGAAGTTGAAAAAAGTTTTTTCAGAGTCATTGTATGATTTGTATGGGGTGTCAAATGAAGGCTTGTTAAAGCACGAATTGAAAAATATATAATTTTATCTTTTTTCGTGTGATTTTCTCAAAACTTTTCCGAAAAAACCCGTAATAGTAGCTGTCTCGCCATCATGTCTCCAAAAGTAACCAACAGAAAAGTCTGAAAGAAATTACGAACATTAAGAATAAGGTGTATATTGAAGATAATTATCTTGGTACATAAAAATAAAACTCGACAACAAACTTTGCTTTGCGCCATAATAAATATAAATCTCTAAAATCTATATTTAAAAACAACTGATAGTACGAAACACTAATTGTGCAAGCGCTACTTGCACTGGGCCGGTTTTTAATTATAAATCATTAAACAACATATTTATAGTGTGAAATGTAAACTTAACATACTTTTCGAGTAATATTTTAATAATAATTTCTTAATTCTTCTTTTGGCTTTATAACCCAGGGTGGGTCTTTGCCTGTCTGGCTATGTTCTTACATTCTGTTCTCTCTTGAGTTTATCTTCTCCAGTTTCTAATATTCATATCTCTCAGGTCATCTTCTACATCATCTATTTATCTCATCCTAGGTCTTCATCTTCTTCGCCTTCCAGCAAGTTTCCATTCATATATTTTCTTAGTTACTCTCGAGTATTCCATTCTGTTGACATGTCCCAGCCATGTTAGTCTGATTGAGCTGATTTAATTCATCATACATGCGGCTTCTCCATCTTCCGTCAGCGTCCTCGACTGGCTCATGCATCTTTCGCAGGATCATTCTTT
The DNA here is from genome assembly GCA_963583905.1 of Stenurella melanura. Taxonomy (NCBI): domain Eukaryota; kingdom Metazoa; phylum Arthropoda; class Insecta; order Coleoptera; family Cerambycidae; genus Stenurella; species Stenurella melanura. The sequence continues at coordinate 125,084,224 of OY757314.1, forward strand.
CGAATATTCGAACTATTTCCTCGTCTCTTTTTGTCATGGTCCAGGTCTCACATCCACATGTTACAGGTCTAACTAAGGTTTTGTATATTTTGGTTTTCGTGTTTTTATCTAATAGTCTGCTTGTCATTAATTTCTTGTTGGCCTAGCAACATCGATTTCCACTGACTATACGTGGTTTGATTTCACTGCATACGAAATTGGTTTGGTTGATTTCCGCTCCTAAGTATGTACAGGTTTCCATGCCTTCAAGGTTATAATTTTTTATTTGGATGCTGTTAATGTTGTTTGCGTTCTTTTCACTTCCATGTATTTTGTTTTTTTTTTATTTCTATTAATTTTAAAACTTTTCCTTTGCGACTCTTGATCAAATTGAGTAAATGATTCCTCTAACTGGGTTTTATTTCTACTGATAGTAGCTACATCGTCTGCATATGAACTTATTTGAAATTATCTGATTCCAATATGATCTCTCATCGAATCGGACCAAGTCAAAACTGGTCCAAAATTGTAAACAGGCCCTCTGTGAACTTGGCTCATCAAACTGGGTCAGGCTTCTCTGGGTGCCTGGACACAGCAACATTGAGGGTAACGAGCGGGCCGATGCTCTGGCCAGAAGGGGCTCTCGTGAACCTCTGCTCGGTCCAGAGCCGGCTCTCGGCTACCCTAGATCCCAGGCCAAGAGGTTGATAGATAACTGGACTCGCTCCCAGTTCATTGACCTCTGGGATTCCTATCCAGGACTCCGGCAAGCGAAGCTCCTAATCTCAGGATCCTTGCCGGAGAGAGCAAAGCAATTTCTGCGTCTAAGCAGAAAGCAAATTAGAGCCGTAACAGGCCTCCTGACCGGACATGGCTCTTTTAGGAGACACCTACACACAATGGGGGTGGTTGACCACCCCGATTGCAGGTTCTGTGAGGACAAGGAGGAGACTTCCATCCACGTTCTCACTTCTTGCCCAGGACTGATGAATCTGAGGCACAGGCACTTCGGCGCTGGCTTTCCAGTGCTGGAGGAAATAAGGAGTTCTCCCGTGGGAAGGATTTCAGCCTTTGGGCTGGAATCCGGTCTGTACGGGGGAGCTCCTTAATTTGTTAGCGGTAGCACAATGGGCCACAAGGCCTGAGTGCGGCGACCTCCAGGCGCCCCGCTAAAAGAAGAAGAAGAAGAAGAATGTGATCTCTGTAATTGGCGTTTTTCATTACAGCTTCAAGTTGAAGAGCATACTTAAGAGTGCATCATCTTGTCTCTCTCCTAATTTCTAATACAGATAATAATGATTCTAAATAAAGTTTTACTTATGTATCATGTAATATAGCTACGAATAGAGAGAAACATCCTTTGAGTATTATCCAGATAACCTTCATACACTCCATCTGATATTTAATATGAAAAACAACAGATTACTTAATTTATACTGTTCATCTAATTCTGGCCACGCTAGTGGCTAGAACAATTGATTATGTAGTAAACCACGCCATAAGCAAAACATTTGTTTCCTTCGTTTACGAATTATTAACATAAACGAATATGAAATAGAGATTCACTCGTATCTTATCCAATAAAATATTCCTTCACCGAACTGCCTAGAACTTACATAAGTTTTTCATTCTTATTTGAAACCTTCCGAACACTATGCAAACTATTCCAAATAATATCACTCCTACAAAATATCTAAAAATATTTTTTTATGAACTATATTGATATTTAAATATTGTATTTGACAATGCATACAACAAACGACTTAATTTATTGTCGTGAAAAAATAAATATGTCTTATCAAATATCTTTTAAAGAATTTTATAAAATATTTTAATTTCAACGTAATAAATACATTAGAACTGTAATCCAAACGAGACATTATATTCCGTGTATCTTCAAGAAAATCAGTACCGTTTCATATTCTCCCACCTAAAGGAAATTTATCTGAACCAAAACTTCATAGTACACAATATTAATTCAAATAATTCAGGAAGGAATCTCGCTAACCTAATAAGATTATTGTTTCGGTGTTTCGGTATACGTTTCACGAAAACGAAATTTGAAATATTCTCGCTTTTAGTGAAATTAATAGCAAATATTAGCTTGAAACTGAAAGCGAAGGCGACTAGTGCAAATATTGTATTTAACAATGAATGTTAATGATTCCAAGCCAGGCTTCTCGCTTCAAGACAACCCTTTTTATGTAGACTCCTGATATCACCTCCGAATTTGCATGTAATGTATTTTAATTCCCTTTAAGTTTATTGTCTCTCCACTGCGTTTATATAGTTTGTGCAGTACGGCGGCGGCTTATGGCCGCCATTGTAATGTGAATCAATGAAAGGCGAACATTGATTCGGTAGCGAATAAACATTATTTTTAATATTCATTCGCTTCGACCATTTTGTAGGTGTTGTCAGTTATACGTGTTATTGCAAGAAAGGTATAGTAATCATTCTATTTAGACAATAGATTTGTATACAGGGTCAGTCCAAAAGTAGACAATTTTAAAATTTACAATTGTATATCAAACACATTATTTAAGGCTTTGATCTCAAATTTTATATAAGTTGAGACATGCACAATTTCTCGGTAAAAAATTACCTCGATCTGGTAATTTCAACTCATTTAGTAGGCATGGAAAAAATGAAAATTTTTGTAGATTTCTACATGGTCTAGACCAATCTCGATTAGAGAGTGAAACTTAAAACGAAAGAAGCTGTAAATTATATAGAGATTCATTTACTCAACTGACCTACAGCAAGCTCATAAACGACACGATATCCAATGTTTATTCCCTGTCTAAGAGTTTGTATGAAACAGCAGACCAAACAGAAGCAACAAAAATAGGATCTATGCTGCTGTCGTGCAGCCGATCGTTACATACGCAACATCTGTGTGGTGCAGTGCATCGACCACAACTCTTAGTCTTGAGCAGAAATACCACATTTAGTGTCTTATGCACCCGTTATAAGGACATTATTTTACTAGAGGACTACATTAAAATCGCCTCTCAAAGATATCATTAACACAAACTTGATGATAGTCTGCAACAAGCAACACCATACAAATAAGAAAGCATAATGATGAGCTCCGGAATAAAGGCGAAAAACCTTTCAAAGGCTAAGCATTTCCAAGAAATAGAATGATAGATTTCATGAAAATGTATAATCCATTTGAATAAAAAATTTTCCAAAAGACGAGGTATGTAAATAAATTCATAACCGTAGGGGGTTATGGATACTGGTTTAATCTGCATAGCCGTAGGGGACTGTGTGGAAATTAGTGTTACAATGAAAAGTGTCCAATAAGAAAGACAAATTCATTTTAGGATTTTAATTGCTAGCATAACCAGAATTCGGTTTATCGAAAGAATGCAAAAATTGTAAATCAATAATTTTACAAACAGTTTTTCTTTTAGTTCTCATAGATAGTTTTTTCTGCTGTTTGGCAAAATCCTATAAAGAATATGCTTCATTATAGGTGTAAGTAAACAAAAAATAAGTCACTTTTAAATATCATATCATATAATTTAATTATATTGTACCAGTGCGCTGTGATTAACTTTTTAAATGAAATAACACATAAATGGGAAATATTTGGTTTAATATGACACTAGTGAGTTTAATTTTAGAGTTTCATATTTGTATTTAATAATACCTACCCATCAGAGGAAACGAATTTTGTTGATGAGGTGGTTCGTCACGCAATAAAGTGTTGTCTGTTATTATAATTTCATTATTATTAAAACATACCAAAGCTATCTGGATTAGGTGTATCTTTGTAGAGAAACAATGACGATTAAAATCCGTTTTTTTCTCTATCGTTAGTAAACTGTATTCTTCGACTCCGAAACAGCTGTTCCACTCAACAGAAAATAAATAGCTAGTAAGTACTAATTCATACACAATTTTATTTGTGGTAATAGTAATATTTATATTAATGTCCATAGAATTGATATAAAACCGCTGATGTTGGTTTTACGTCCGTCACGTTGAATGGAGTAAAAATATGAATGACTAAATAAATAAAAACATGTTGGTTTTGTATACCTACCACGAGCTTTTAATTTTACTCTTCAATGATTTGTTTAAAAAAGTTCCAAGTGGCTGAGTTCACACAGTAGCTTTGTCTAAATTGGTGAGATGGAATAGTAAAATAAATGATATTGGAAATTGTTCGTATATTACCAAGGCTTTAAATTGAATATGAAATTTTATCGAAATTCAAGTTTCTTTTTAGTAAGTAAATATTTCAAATCAAACCAAGCTCCAATAAAAATTAACTTTTTTATAATAGATTATTCCTTAAAAATGTTGATATATCCAGATCTACTGGTTGGATTTAAAAAATTCAAAGTTTCAAATATTCGCTTGAATAAAATATAATTAACCTTTGGAAAAAGAAAGATAATTTAAAACTTTTGAATATTTTCGAAGCGAAAAAGAAAATCTTTGCTAGATGTTGAAATTAGGGCCTAAGAACGTCTTCATTGGTGCCCGAAGATATATCGATTTTGCAGGTCTCACACTTTTATATCTAGTAAAATATAATATTTTCAAAATCGGCCTGTAATCGCCTTTTAGTTCTAAATGGTTCAATTTTCAAATCAACAATCGGTTAATTTAAAAACCTTTTGAATCTAAAGGAGTAAGTTGATTTCCTTTGAAACTTTGAGGTTGTTTCATTAAAGTTTTTGCGAAAAAACATGTGTATTTAAAATTCTTTTGGGTTAAAATCAAGCGCTTAAAAAAAGACAGCAGCCGTTTAGAGCAATTGGACACAGTCTATCCTTTTTGCCTCTGGCACAAGGTCTATATAGGACGATTATTCTCACAAAATATAGTAGTATAATATTAAAGAGTTGAGTGTTTCAAGAAATAACAGTAGCATAAGTTGTTCTACATTTCTTATTTTACTGCATTTTGTATAGAAAATTGAATTGTCGATCAAATGACCATAGTTACAGTAATCATTTTAAACTACTCGATTTCTTTGTAAAACTTTTGTTGTGTATTTTTGTGGAGAATCCAAATTCATAAGGAATATCGTAGAACATCAAATAAAAACCTTGTGGACGAACAGCGGAAAAACATGTGTATGGTATACATCAATAGGGAAAATGATGTATTATGTGACATTTCCATTGACTATAAGTGAGTGTATTACATACATATTTTTCACTTCCGATTTATTCCAAAATTACCTAAACTTTTTTATTAAGTGATACAACCTATACAGTGTGGGGCAATAGTGCGTCGGACCTCGATAGCTCGAGTTCTACGACAGCTAGAAATTAAAAAAAAAATTGTAAGTAGTAGTAAACTAGATATAAAGGTCTATAACTGGAAATTATTTTCGAACATACATAGTAAAATGCTATGTATATCAGTACATTTTTTGAAGCCTCATTCTAGGCTCTATTCATTCCTATATTAGCATTGAATATATCCCAACCACTTGGTGGTAATGAATTTTTTTGTTGAAATAATGCAATGTGCAGATGGATATTAAAAAAATCAGAATAGTCACAATTATGGGCTGTGAGAAAATCTTATGTGAATACCAGTTACGAGACATCTAATTACTGTTTTTGAATCATTTTCATTTCCTAAAACTGTACAGGTTGGCCAAAAATTATTTTTCAATTAAGAACTTTTTAAATTGCACTTTCTCAATTTTTTCAAATGGAATTCAACGATCTGATGTAGAAATGAAAAATGAAAATTTTTTGTAAGTACTCGCCTATGGCTAATTGCAAACATTTTCGTTTTATAAATAAATAAGTGTCAAATTAAAGAATAAACTTAAAAAAGACGTTCCCTCAAATAATTCATTAGATAAATTTATAATAGGTGTTCGACGTGTTGCCCATTTTGGTTGACACACGTCTTCATGCAATTTTGAAATGAGGCCATTTAGTGGGACCATTTCTTCCAATCCTTTGACATGAGTAAATAGTATTTAACAGGTCATTATCTGTAATGTTTTTTTTGTATATTTTTTTGCCGTTTTCGTTATTCGACAAGCAATAAAACCTCAGTTTGGTACAAATTGTCGTGTACAATGGAGCATGTATCACACTTATGGGTCTTTAGTTACAATTTGTATTGAATTTAAAATATTTCGAATTTTACAATATGAATTTTAATAAAGCCGAACTTGTAGACATGACCTTTGTTTTAGGCGAGCCAGACAGAAATTGTTTACTTGCCAATAGAATTTATCGCCAACGTTGTCCTGAAAGAAGGATTCCTGATGTTAGCAGCTTCCAGCACCTTCTCGATAGATTTCTGGAAACCGGAAATGTCGAATATGAAAAAAGTGAGATAATAAAACGCATTGCGAACGAAGAAAATGAGATTTCTGTGGTGCTGGCAACGGTTGAGAATCCCCATGTTAGTGAAAGAGAAGTGAGCTCATTATTAGGAATAAGTAGACGGTCTGTGGTCGAATCTTAAAGACAAGTTGCATGCATATCATATTCAAATGCACCAGGAATTATCTGACGACGATTTTCAAAACCGCCTACAATTTTGTAATTGGGCCAGAGGTAAAATGCAAGATGATGTCAACGTCTTCAATAATGTTTTATTCACAGATGAGGCAACTTTTCATAAAAATGAATTTGTTAATAGGCACAATTTCCATTATTATGCTTCGGAAAATCCTCACTTTTTTATGCAAGTTAATAACCAACACAGATGGTCTATAAACGTTTGGAGAGGAAATATTGGAGAACATGTAATAGGGCCACATTTCTTTGATGGTACATTGACTGGAGATATTTATCTTCATTTTTTGGAAAACTGTCTGCCACAATCATTGGTAAATCTCCCAGAAAGAATTCGAAATAGGATTTTGTTTCAGCAAGATGGTGCTCCACCACATTATTTAAACGCAGTTAGAGACCACTCAAATAATACCTACCCTCATCAATGGATTGGAAGAAATGGACCCACTAAATGGCTTGCTAGATCCCCAGATCTTATAAAAATGGATTTCTTTTTATGGGGATACGTGAAGGAAATTGTTTATAGACACACCAACAACAGTACAAAATATGAAGGAAAGAATAATAACTGCCTTTATCACACCGGCAGTTTTAGAAACAGTGGGAAACTCATTTCAAAAGCGCATAGAGATGTGTGTCAATCAAAATGGGCAACATGTGGAACATTTATTATAATTTTTAATTATTTTTATTTTAATGCCTTATTTATATTAACGTCCTGGCGGAGTTCAGCTATTGCTGCTCTACCACTCAACCAGGACACATACACATAGACATCAACACAACAACCATTCCCTGCGATATTGCCATCTGCCGCAGCTGAGACTCGAACTCAGGAGAGATAACAGCGACTAGACATGTTGTGCCACCCAACAGCGGTCTAGGTCACTGCTACCGTCTCGGTAACACATGAAAAAACGCCACCAACATCTATACCCTGGCCAGGATTCGAACCCGGGACTCCGCGGTCGCAAGCCAAACACCTTCAGCATTGCGCCACTGAGTTATTTGAAGAAACCAAGGAGATAGAAGTGGTCACTTTGAATTTTAGCACATAGGTAATTGGATTATCGAAATATTTTAAGTTAAAACATACAGGGTACTCCATTTGAAAAAGAGCCGACAGTTTAAAAACGTAAAAATTTTAATAATCGTGGAGAGCACCCTGTAGAACTAGATTCAATTTTGAAAGGCATGGAAACTAGTACATGACTAATTATCAAAATGATACAAACATTCAAATTTATAGTAGATTTAATTCTTGCCACTGCAACTGCATTTCCTTATCATAAAGAGTGGAATACTGTGGCAACGCCGCAGTGAAGTCCAAAAATTATATATGGATGGAAATAGAATTAAGAATCAAATATAGATATTGCTATGCGCTTATGCCCCCTAGGGGCTGGTAGCTCATGAGAAATAGCCGAAATTAAGTAGCAGTGGCGGTAGGCAAGTGTAACTGCAGTACCACCAAAGTCTGTAGTGTGCGCTATCTCTGAGATACTGGTAGTACGTTTTCTAGAAGCTAGAAACTTATAGAAGAGGATCGAGATTTCTACATTGTTCTGAATTGCCGCACGCGAAGGTTCAAACCTTCTCTATAAATTTATGATCTTCTCTGGATGGTTCTGGAGGCAATTTGTAGAGTATATGAGCCGATGTAAACAGGCGGGAAGGTAGTTTTTAATGAATTGAGGTTAGAAAATCAGAAGTGATATAAAGTGAACAGTAGAGTGTAAATATCAAGTAATAATCATTTTCAAAGATTGTTTTAGTCAGTAAAAGTGTATTTAAGTTAATAAAAGTATTGTGAAGTTTTCAGTAAGTCATTCAATGAAGTTTGTTGGTGTTTATCTCTTGTTATAATTATTGAACTCACGTATTTTAAAGGGTGGTTTCCTAGGGATGGAAACACACAGAAATATATAAAGAAATATTAGGTGTTTCATTAAAGAAATCCAAGTATTAGCTTGGGACACTGCAAATTTAAAAATAATTTTAAAATCTGCGCTCTTAATTTCACACCATTTTTATCCGAGACATCTTTTCAAATCTCAAACGATCGAGGAAATATTGATCGCCCACGTAGTAGTGACTCGTTCTGTATATTGCTGAGTTTTATTTAAACTGAGGTAAATATACAAGATACAGTACTTTCAATAAAGTAAAACTTGAAATAACTTCCAGTTATGATGGTAGTGAAGAATTCACATTTATAATCAGTGCTATGCCATGTCTCGCTTTACCTAGCACAAAATCATTTCAATAATTCATTTTCAAGGAGTTACCTCGACAATACGAGAAGCGGTTAAGAAAACATATCCATTTCCACGATAATGTTGAGTATTAGAGTTTTTAAAATTTTCGAACACTTTTATTACATGTTCAGTTGTTATAATCATGGATTTTAAAATATTCACAAATATTTTTTCACTAAAATATTACTTACTAGAATGCAGTTCGAACTGGTATTGAAGTACATACCTGCAACAAAAATTTAAATCATTAAGAACTTATATCAAAGAACAGGTTGTTATTGAATATAAAAAATATTATCGAGACAAAAAAGTAAAATTTAGATCGGTCCCAATAAGTTTTGACCGTTTATCAACGGTAAGAAAACTAGTAATAATTTACCGACAGTTGTGTTATGTAGGAAATAAGTAGTCGGTAAATAATTTTGCTAAATATTTTACCAGTTCATATATCACTTCCAATGTTTAAATTTAGGATCATCTTGTAGACACAAATACTGATTTAATAATTGATTAGTTAAGAGAAGGTTTTAAATTACACATAAAGTAAATCAGATCTAAATACACGATAAGCTCTAATACCATTTGTAATACCTGACTGTGCTAGGTGTGCTCACAATTACTTTGATATTTTAATTTTAATTTGTATATAATGTTCTAAACTACGAAGGCGTAGAAGGGACACATATATAAATTTTTATGTTTTTATAACAAAAATAATTAATTCCGTGATACGTAACGCGGAATTAATTATAAAACAATTATTTCTTCGTTACGTAACGCGGAATTAATTATAAAATAATAATTTCTTCGTTACCTAACGCGGAATTAATTATAAAATAATTATTTCCTCGTTACGGAACGCGGAATTAATTATGAAATAATTATTTCCTCGTTACGTAACGCGGAATTAATTATAAAATAATTATTTCTTCGTTACGTAACGCGGAATTAATTATTTCCCTCGACTGAAGTAAACAGTAAACAGGGACTTGTTCAGCCGTAGCGTCGTACTCAGATGGTATCGCATTTGTTATGTCCCTTAGGGTGGCCCATCTTTTTCGACATCGAAAATTTGTATTTCTCACCCCTGCAAATGGGTCCATTTGAATAAAAAAATAAAACTTTTATTTTATCTTGCAGCTGCCAACGGCCAAATGTCACTTTTGACACCGGTATTAGAATCAGCGACCATAAAAAGCCCCCGATATATATTCTGAAAGACATTTTATAAAAAATACGGCGATACACTGTTATCGACAAGATTCCGGAAAATCGAGTTTGTACTCCAGATATCTGTAAAACTGTCTATTTTCCGACTTTGTGCCTACGAGAACTTTTGATCAGGAGCTCGAGAGGAATAACAACGCCAACGTTGGCCCCAATGTTTGAGGCCCGCCTTATACGCGTGACCAAGTTGCTGATTACCGCGTATGCATCTGTTTGGTCCTAGTAATAGTCAGCTAACACTTCTCTCTGCTAAACCAATAGGTGCTAAAAAATGGAGAACCACTACGAAGTCTCATAGCATATTATTTTTCTCTGAGATTACAACAAAAAGAGATCATCGGCGTAATGCTAATTGCTCATAATTACAACTTTCATCCGAGATCGCTGAAACGCACTCTACGAAAACTTCGTATCGGCGTAGGAATTTTCCCCCATTCGCAGATGTGTGCAATTTTTTTAAGGATCGGCTAGACAAGTCAACTTCACGGGTATAGATAGATACACCTAAAATGTATTCAGCATGGTATAATAGTTACTCAAAAGAGGAATATTTTATCTACACTTGATCGAGAAGGTATAGACATTCGAAAACGTAAACGATTACGGAGAAGACCTTATTTCACTGAAGCACCTAATTGCGTTTGGTACATGGATTCATTGAACAGGTATGGGATCTGCATAAATGCTGTAATAGATGGCTTTTCGTGATACATAGTCTGGTTACAACCTGGCCGCACATCCAGTGACCCGAAGGTAATAGCAGGATGCTATATTAGTGCTGTAAGATGTTCCTGAGGATGCCCACACATGATACGAAGCGACATGGAATGCAGATTAAATCGAGTACAGCTAGTTCTAAAAAATACATGACAAAAATACGTGAACAACTAAAACCTAAATGTTGGAACCTGTTCAATATGACTTGTAGATTGGCTTCCGGGTTCTCGTTTCGATTGCTTCACGTTTCGACCATCTTGTCGTGGTCTTCTTCAGACGCGAAGAAGACTACAAGATAGTCGAAACGTCAAGAAATAGAAACAATCAACGCTGAAGAGAACCCGGAAGCCAATCTACAAATCATCATCAGTTCCGCGAAAGCCTTAAAACCAAGACTGTTCTATATGATTTAAATTTTAATTGATTCCGTTTTTGTTGAATGTTTTTTTGGACTGTCAAAGGCTTCAACATAAACGTAGCCATTATTATGTTGTTTTCAGGACGACCTGCACTCTACGGTTTAAGTTTGGAACACACACAAAATTCGAGGAACTAGAAGAATTAGGTTATTAACTGGAAGACCGCTGCTTATGTCCCAAGCCTCTAATTTATTCGGAGCTCAAGAATGTTTAAGTAAGGTACTTGAGCTGACAATTGCTCGTTTAGAAGAAGAATGTACGTTTAACAGTAGTTCATGTGGTAATTCTATGGTGGAATTGTGCACAAATGTCATATCAGAAAATAATTTGGCAGTAAATGGTGGAAATAGTTCCTAAAGTGCAGTAAAATTATATGTTAAAATAAGAACAATCATATATCAGCTACTACAGCAAGTTTAACAAGTTTATTTATAAAATATGTAATAATATAAAAATAATCTGTAATGTAAAATACAGTGTATCTACAGCTACTTTACATTGTAGAATAAAATAAAAGTTTTTTGTCTAAAAAAATGGATACTAACATTATAGTGGACGTCGGAAGAACATACAAATATCTACTCCTGGGTCACCCCGAAGGGGTAGTTTTTTCTGTAAAAAATATTCAACATTTTCAGAGACGGAATTTGATGAAGGGAAGATGAAAGGCGACCAGGGCTGTAACAACCCTCAGGAGTCGAAATCCACCCCTGGGTGGTTGTAGCCACCCTTAGTCAAAATCCTGGTCATCTTTATCTTCCCTCCAACTACCCTTTTTAAAAATTGTAAATATTTTTTACAGAAAAAAATGTCACCCCCTGGTGGGGTTAAATCGAGGGGTAGGGGGTTTTGGGGCGATTTCGGGGAGTAGCCGGAGTCAAAAACTTTTTTAGAGCCGGAATCGGTTTCAGCAGTGGGACTGAATAAAACTCAATAAGTTTGTCTTTGTTGTTTACTTCAGTCGAAAGAAATAAATAATTCCGCGTTACCTAACGAAGAAATAATTATTTATAATTAATTCCGCATTGCGTAACGAAGAAATAATTATTTCATAATTAATTCCGCGTTACGTAACGAAGAAATAATTATTTTATAATTAATTCTGCGTTACGTAACGAAGAAATAATTATTTCATAATTAATTCCGCGTTACGTAACGAAGAAATAATTATTTTATAATTAATTCCGCGTTACGTAACAAAGAAATAATTATTTTATAATTAATTCTGCGTTACGTATCACGGAATTAATTATTTTTATTATAAAAACATAAAAATTTATATATGTGTCCCTTCTACGCCTTCGTACTAAACTAATCTTGTACAATTTTGTTATATGAACTAACATTTTCCTATGTTAGAAATCATATTACTAAATACTATACGGTTTTTTCAAGTAACATCTACCTCACCACGTATTTTATATAGACCAATATATGTATTTGATTTTATGGATACTAACGAGTCGAATTTATATAGACTTCACTATGGTATGTGATAGACTTGATCACAGTATATACTATTATATCTAAACACCACCAAATACGCTTGAGGAATGTGTCTATTTTTGGTGTACCCCAGAGTTTTGCATTAGACCCATTATTCTTCAATATTTTCATTAACGACACTACAGTTGAATTGGGTGTCAACTGCCTTTATACGTAAATGATATGAACTTATACAATACAGTAAATGATGTATATGACAGTGTGGCATTACAAACAGTCCTTGATAAAATCAATGAAAGATGTAATTTAATCAAATTACATTTAAACATAAGGACGTCTAATGTTCCAACTTTTATTAATCAGCATCAATATGATGATTTTAATTTCTGTTCGGGAGATTCAGTGCAACATTATCAACATTCCCATGTAGTATTTGACAGCAAACTGAATTTTATAAACACTATTAGAGAGTTTTTGCAAAACGAAAAGGGGCTGACTTTATTAAAAGAAACTTTAAATATAGTATCCTGTATTCCAATTTATCATCCATTTTTAAAGTGAGTTATTGCAACGGTGTTCTCCTCATAACTTATGTTGATACTTTATTTTGACAATTTTTCCTAACCTAAAAAATCCAAATTGGGCATTGTCGGTATTATTATCATTTGTTCGAGTTTAAAATGAATATGAGAAGTAGCTATCCTAGCTGGTGTTAATGATGAAGAAATTGAAATGTTACTTCTAAGTACATAACATAATTGATATTTATATCGGTAATGAACAAATCAACGCTGTAGACCCCGTGAACTTCGATTTAAATAATGACTGACGATGAAATAGAAGTTAATTTTCGTTTTCAAAGATGGGATATAATACGATTGCGAAATTACGTCTTCCTCATATTTGAATCTCACACGTTTTTTATCTTTTTCTTGTGCCATTATCGCCAACAAAAATAACAATTTCCTTAGGGAATTTTCGTCTGATGCAAGTTTCGACAAAAAGTTCCTAAATGTCTCAAAATTAAGGTGCTGTTAATAAAGGAAAGCCTTACGGGATGCCTGTATTTTATTAAAAGAAAATGCTTAACGATATTTTCAATGCGCATGCGTACATTTCAAATTAAAGGAAACTTTTATTAAAGGATCTGTAAACCGAAGTTGCAATATCTCTCTACTCTTTCTAAAGTAAGTACTTTTAAACTGATTTTCACTTCCGAGTCGGGAGACTCGTAATTTTATTTTATCAGTATTAAGTCTATTAGAAAATTTCCAAAAATAAAACTATACATATATTTATATTGATGCATATTCATAAAAAAATAACAAAAACATATGTAAGAATAAGCAGGTGTTAATTTATTAGAAGCTAAAGATTATATTCTAATACTTTGTCATCTAATTCGAATATAAACATATATTTTCAATTCCACAAAATTATAAAACTAGCAATGAAAATACAAAATTAAGTCAACGTCTTTTTCATCGATATTCTTAAATTCAGATAATTTGATACTCTTACCACTATTTTTAAAGGATGGTGTACCATTCAGATTGATTTTTTTCATGCACTAACAAGATCAAGATTCAGCATATCTTGAAGTGGACGATACATTTTTCAAATACATCTGTTGGCCGTTGAAGTGAACAAATTGTATGTACTCCTCAATGGCCAGTTTTCAACCGTCTGAACTATTTATCTCGGAATGTACTAAACAACAAGTGTTTGCTTAACTAACCAAACAAGTTTTTGCTATACTAACTAGTTTAGCAAAAACTTGCTGTTTAGTACGCTCCGACATAAATAATTCAGACAGATCTGGCAATCATCAACTGATGAACATGGAGAAATAATTTTATGAATTCAAGTAGTTTGGACTAATAATTGTACTCTCACGCCCGTGCGACATTTCTGTAACTCTTATTTTAATTCTCCCATGATTTTGTAATAAATCATGTCATTGAAGCCATGCATTCATAAAAAATCAATATTGTTTTCATTAGGGTATCTACCCTGTAACTATATAGTTCAAATCACGAATGTTGTCGTTCACGTCATCATCTTTTAATTTCCGAATCAAATCGACCCACGGTACACAGAAAGGAACGCATGGGCGTACAATGTGCCATACAAGTACTCAATGCATTAGAAGTAAAAGGGACCATCCGTTACATTTTTCCCGACTGAAGTACTCAACTAATTTCACGACCATGTGTCTGGCTACTGCATTCAGTCTTTTCCGGGCGTTTTGAGATTAGTTTCTTAACAAATAGTAAAACCAAAGCACTCACAAACTACTTACACAACAATTTACCTAATTACAGGAAACTTAAAACACCACAGCAAGAAACATTACAAAATTATATACATAACGAAAGGAAATAGAAAATCATTAAATTTGACTAATGTGCCAACTGCACGCTACCGAACTGACATAATGCTGAACGTTGGTTGCGGCTACAACAAGCGGTTGTATTATTCATCTCTAATACGCACCAGTGGCGGCTCGTCAGGGGAGGCTGAGCCTCCCCTTGGAAGAACCACCATATCTTCAAAAGTAATATCTTAAGAAATTTCTATTAGGTATATCTCAATTTTCAATATTTTTTATTGTTTATTATTCATTAATTAATTTTCAGTTTATATATAACATTTTTGCATTTCCTTTCCACAAACATACCTATAACGTTACAGTCCGGATAGTCTTTGTATGCATATTTCCCGGTCGGCCGGTCTTTTACTGAATGAACACTGCAGTTCGCTGGAGGCTAATACGAAATAGCTTCCAACTTTACCGCATTTACTTATAACATGAATGACCTTGAATTTCTTTGCACTGTGTAAATTAGCAACATTTGGAATAGCCAAGTATGAGGCTAGCCTCAGATCTCAGTTCTTTATATAGCGCATGTGCACAGGTCATTCAAGAGTCAGGTGATTCACAAAGAAAACGAACTGACGTCTGACAGTCTGACAGTTGCGTTTAACCGGTTAAGAACAACTTGACGTATAAATACATAAAACATTTGATAGGCGGGCTAGAAATAAGTGCTCTAGGTGAAAATATTCCCAACAACATGTCTTGTTGTCCAGACGTGGTGGATTATTTGTTATTAAATGGATTTACTACTCTTATTTATGACGAGAAGGTAAGAATTAAAAGAAATGCCGGGCCTACACCAGCAATGCTTTCGTTAGTTTTTAAAAGTGGTAAACAAAACAGAAGGTTTTGTGATAACAATTATAAAAAAGTCGAGTGATTAACGGCATCAACAGTTAGAAACAAATTATATTGTTGGAGATGTTTATTATTTACTAATGATCAATCCTCAATTTGGGGTAGGGCCGGGTTTAATAATTTGCAAAATTTGTCGCGAGGTTTAGAAACGCACGAAAAATCCCAGGAGCACATTTCATCTTGCATTAAATTCGAAATGTTTGGTAAACAAAATATTGTAAATTTCTTGGATTCTGCACATAAGAGAGAAATGAAAAATGTTAACGAAAAGGTCCGTGAGAATAGGGAAATATTAAAGAGGTTAATAGATGCCGTTATATAGTTATCTTCACAAGAAAATTCTTTCCGAGGACATGACGAAAAACGAGAATCGTGCAATAAAGGAAATTTCAAAGAGCTGGTAGATTTTTAAAAAACTTATGACCCAAAATTAGAGAACTTTTTGAATAACGCCACTATTTTTTGAGACAATTCCGGTAAGCTTCTGTAGAATGATCATTTTCAGCACTTAAACGCATAAAAACATTTTTACTAGAAACAAAATGAGTCAAGACCGCCTTTCAAATGTATCGCTTATTTCAATAGAAAAACGTTTTTTGTCAGAATTGAGTAAACGCCGATTCATTTTATGATGAAATAATCAACCATTTTGCTAGTTCCAAAAATCGCAGGTTACCACTCATTTATAAAAATATTCAGGCTTTAAAGCAGAGATTAATATAGGTAGTTGTTATTTTGGAAAAAATATTTATTTGTGTTATTTATTTTTTAGGAAATATTTTTTATAATTCTCCATAATATAGAGTTCCGCGGTTATATTTTTTTTATATAACTTCTTTCTCAAAACTATTTCAATTTATATTAAAACTTATAATTTTACACGCCTGGCAGTGATAATGAATACAATTTTTTGTTTGTAGAAAAACACTTTAATTTTTTTACCAAAACTATTTTTATTTTTATTAAAAGTTATATAATTTAATTACAAGTGGAATAGTAGGACTCCTTTGGATACCGATACTCGAGTCGTAGGAACGAGAATTTCATGAGAATGATTTTTTCATCTCATCATATTTTCTATTTCCTTTTCATTCTATTCTTTTATTAGTTCTATTCTCTCAAGTCATGAATCGGTATCCTGGCGAACAACCCACGGCAAAAAAATGTAACGCTCCGTTGTAATACCTCAGGGGTGGTGGGGAAATGTACAAATTGTAGTCATATTGCACATCAGTTGTCTTTCAGAATATCAAGCCTCCTCTGCAGACAATATCACGAGCCGCCACTGATACGCACCCTTACGCTTGGAACTTCTGTCGTGGGCCCCATCAGAAGTGACTTGCTGTTATTTACATTGTCATTCGCTAGTACTTAAGCTGATAGAAACATCTCATGTCTTTGGCATAAATTAATGACGTGAACAACAACATTCGTGGTTTGAACTGTATACATTTTTATAAGTCCTTCACACTATTTTCTTTCTGTTTATGTTTGTGTTCGCTTATGAATTCGGATATTGTTAGAAATTTCAGCTTTTATAAAATGGTGTATGTTTACCAAACATCAAACATGGAGGTGTTTGAACTCTAATACATAGGGAGACACCTCAGTTACCTAGGTAACTACGGTAATCAGCACATATTTGTCATTTATTGAATCCCACTCATAGCTACCGGTATAATTCGCTCAATATTGACTGAAAAGCAATATGCTAGGTCATAATATAAACAGTAATCAACAGTTTTCTACTTCATCACCGTTCCCTAGTGACCGTAGTTGAGGACCAGTCCTTTGTGATGTCATCGTAGGAGTTTGAATTGCAATAAGCAAACACACTCCCACCGGGCACACGTGCAACTTTGTTTAAAACGTGACTTAAAAAGGCTCCCTGTTCTCAGGCCGGAGCACAGTGATAAAAAAGTTGTCCATGTTCAGCAGTGACTATTTTAATATTTTTTTTTAGTTCACAAACTCAAACTCAGCTTTTAACATATTAAAGACATTAAACAATTCTAGAAATTAAAATATATACAGGGTGTTCCAAAAGTGGGCAACGTGGCAAGTTTAATGGAGGAGGTAATCTCCGATCAAAATAACCATATACAGGGTGTCCCGTAATAACGTGCAAAAAATATAACAAATTCCTTATCGGAAATGAAGGTGGGTTCTTTATACGAAATTTTTTTAAATAAACCTTTCCTTTCCAGCTGTACTCCTTAGAGGTGTACAAGAAACGGTTTTTAATTTTTACCTGAAAATAACTTATAAGCACCAAATTATTATATCGGTACATGATACTGTCAAATTATGATCTGACACCAGCCTACTTACACTCATATAATAGTGCTCGTCGTTATCGATTACTTAGGCAGATGTAATTTAGTTCTCTTTTCTCAAAGACGGTCGATTTTACGAAATTTAATCAAAAGATAGAACAGTTTTTAAATGAATCATAATGTTTAGTTTCTTTTTTTAATTGAGAGAAAATAGCAGAGAGAAAGATATTTACAAAATTAAAAGAAGGGTAGTTAATATCACCCCTTTGTATACATGCTAGATGGATGAAATCATTTCGTTAGATAACTTTTCTTTAGTAATCGAAATTTTGTCTTTTCCGATTACTTTGATTACTTGGTATTTCATTTGATGATTCAGTTTTTTGCACTTTATTACGGGACACCCCGTATATGCGTTTATTCAATACCAATTGTTTATGGTTTATAAGTCATTTTAATTTTTATACTTTTCCCTGAAATTGCTTAGTGCACCAACTAAAGACATATTAAAAAAAAAAGAATTGTTGAGCTGTTTCTAAGTTTTGTGTTTTTGAGTGCATTTTAAGTGGGGTGCACCAATAAAATCATCTTTATAGACTCTGTTAGCTTCTGCCAAATAAAGCACTCTATGTTCACAAGTTTTGTTCGTCTTGAAGTGACACTTCAAATCTGTACAGAAAATTGATCAACTATTAGAAAAAGTTGTCCATTTAATGTAGAATCTAACATGCTATAACGAAAGCTATTGAGAAAATTCCTTTTTATATTTTTGTTTTATAAACTATGTTTGTGATGAATCAAATTTTTCATACCTTGTATATGCAAGGCTCAGAGGTTACGCTGGAATGCTTGACGTGTAAAAATTTGGTTGGCTGTCCACATCCATAGTTATTTCTATTAAAAATGACCTATAGAAATAAAGCTGCAAGCGCCTATTACAAAACTCACATAGTGCTGTTATATTCTTACATTTTATTGAGTATTGTGGCACTGAAAAATATTTAAAAATTTTAATGAAAAAACCTCTGCGCCAAATGGATCAGACAGAAGTTGGCTTTTGAATACTTAATTGCTACAAAATGTCTCAAAACTAAAAATGTATAAACTAGAATAGTGTTTTAAATTAAAAACTGAAAATGAACACTAAAAGCAGTTCACGTTTCGGAGGATTATCTACTTTTGTTTTCACAACTTTTTCATTACAATTTTTAAATATTTTTAGAGGCAAAATATCCAATTAAAAGTAAGAAATTCTGACTTTGACATAATGCATACAAAATAATGACCTAACCTAAGACAGCCAAATTTTTCGAAGAAAACACGAATTTTTTATAGCGTTTATAACTCAACAAATACATCGTCGGGAAGACTGCACGGTGTCGACATGGGAAGATGAAAATTAATATTTTTACGACAGCCTAAATTGCACCAGAGAAATAAAACAATCTGGCTGACACAAGTTAAGCAAAAATGGTATTATTTCCACATCCACGTAGTGGAGTGCAAGTATAGTAATCGTAATCGGTTTAGAATGTCATGAAACGTCGAGATTTTAAATTTGAGAGAAAAAACAATTTCTGTCTGTCTGTCGGTCAGTCTGTCTGTAACTTTTTTTTGTCCGCACGTTTGCTCTGGAACGGTTTAAATCCGCTTTCATACGAGGCAACTAGTGGCGGCAACCAGTGGCCGCCACTTCTAGTAAAGCATTATCGTAAATGCGCGCTTTCACACGTGGCAACTGCAGTGACGACAACTGATATCAATGGCGCATAGTTGCCCACTCCCGCAACTAGTAGCTCATGATCACAGTGGCCGCCACCGTAGTTTGGGTATTGTTTTAAATGCAAGCGCTCACAAGTAACAACTTGTTGCTTCCACATTTAGTAAACTACTTAGTAAAATGCTTCTGTTGATCACTGTATCCTTTCCTGTAATATCGGTTTTAATGTAGTTGAGAAGTTCCTCAAACGATTACTTCGACATCCGAAAATTATTGAAAACTTTTTTCTCGTCTGCACACAAATCATTAAATAAAGTAAAATATAGACTTTTATCCACCCTTGTTGATAGCATGGGATGCACTTGCATTTGCCTTCGCTTTTTCTTCTTGACTAGCAAAACAAGAAGAAGGAGTTCCTCATTCGAGATCATCTTTTCAAATGGTCAAGTACATTTCCCTTTATCCTTGGCTAAGAACTCAGTCGTAGAAGAGAGTAAGTTGTCCGCTTCGCCACCAAAGGGCCACCAGTAGCGGCTACTGGTTGCCGCCACTAGTTGCCTCGGATGGAAGCGGCCTAAGACGTATGTACTATAAGGAGATCTGGAACCGGATTGTTTTTTTAGCTTATCCGGTTAATGATTGGGGGGTAAATAGGGAAAAATTAATAAAGCAAGCAAGGCCTCAGATTTTTTAATAATATTTCCATCCCCCGCACCACCCCCCACTCCATAATTAAAGTGGTTGATAAAATAAAATTGAGATATTCACTTGAAATATGGTACACCTATATGTTATAACGACACCTAGAACTAGATTATATTTTGAGATGATTTCGTTGGGTTAAATAGGAGTGAATACGGTAAAGGGGCGGGTGATAAGAAGAGGTAAATATGGGAAAATGAGTCAACAGAGCTGGTAAGAGCACAGAAATTTGGTCTATATGTACAGAAGCCAATGCCTAAGATGTGTTCTTCAACCCCCACACCAGTTTCATTTAATTATTAAAGGGGTTGATAAAATAAAATTGAGATATTCACTTGAAATTTGGTACACGATTGAGATGATTCCGTTGAAGGGGTAGGGGGGTGTAAATTTGAGAAAATAAGTAGAGCAAGTTAATAAGAGTCACAAACTTAATTTTTGGCGTATGCGCTAGAAACTGACTCCTGAAATTTTTTATGAGGTCTGCCTCAAATATTATTAAAATTCTATGACCAATTATTTCCACATGCTATAGTGGAAATATAAGATGTTTTCCTTTAAAGAGACTTAGATGGAAAATCTGGATGTGGAAGTAATGATTAACTCGGTAGCGGTTTTTTTGGCATTTCGCAAAATTGATTTGACTACGTATTATTGCAAAAGGATAATATTAATCTAAGACAGCAATTTTCAATTTTATGACCATTCTTGACCAAGACAGTTTTTGATATCACGGTACAACTAAACCCAACCAGAAAATTTGTTTTATAATTTAAATGTTGTACGATTATTTTGTTTTATTGTTATTTTATTAATGCTTCTAAATGCCGATTGATTACATTAGAGTTCCAGAAAATACTATTTTGAACTGAACTATTTTATAAATTTATCATTAAAACGTTTCTACAGCAAAATTATAAAACATCTTATAATGGAGTTAAGAAATTATTTTAAAACGTTTCTACAGCAACATTATAAAATATCCTATAATGGAGTTAAGAAATTATTTTATAAATGTTTTCGTGACTAAGTTATAATATATTTCAGCTTATAAAACTAAATCGTTTTATAAGGATTTTTTAGTATCGTTCAGCAGCATTTTTAGCACCGTTATACATTCGAACTATTTTATAGTTATTTCTTATCATCTTACAAAACAGTTATATTAAAGATCTATTATACCGCTAAAACTTACAATTCTTTTTATATAACCATCTCTTTTCTTTCTTTCCACCTCATAATTATTACCCCCGTTTATAGTTTATAATTTATAAATTATTGCACTCTTTTCTACACAGCCGCAAAATATTTATACTATTTCTATGCCCACTTTATTAATTATCAACTTATTATACTTCAATCAAATTTATATACTATTTTACACATTGTTTAAAGATGATTAATTATATATGTAGATATAGAACACATATGTAGATATAGAATGTAAATACTGCTCGACACAATACGAGGTTTCCTCAGGTGTCACTTTTTTGTTCTTTATGTAATTAGGTTAAGACATTTTGTTTTATAATTTTGTTGCAGTAATAAATAAATAAAAATAAAAAATAAATATTTGTGACAATTTTGTTGTTCCAGAGTATGTTATATAATTATTATATTGCATTGCATTTACTGTAATATGGAAACAGCAATAAAGTCATTACAAAACAAAATTGTTTACTTGAGCATAAAAATGTGTTGGCTAACAATACAATAAAACATATTTGAGAAAATTGGTTTCCTGCGTTAGCTGTGTATTTATATTTAGTCATAATTAAAGCCTGTCTTTTAATGAAAATTTGTCATAATTATAGTACACAAGTTTATAAAAAAATTATTCTCCCAACATTTTTCTTTGCCAACACTGACAAGAGCGTTGTAGATTTTAACAGATAATATACCGGCCAAACTAAAAACATCAGATTTAGGACAATGGAGAAACTTAAAAAATGGTTGTAAAAATATTAGGTACATATATTAACAGCGTAGTGGTTTTGGCAATAAGACACAGTTTATACTGCTGTAAAATAAAACGACGCATTTCACTCACTGCATGTTACCGTATCAGGTCATATGCCAAAGTACTGTTGCTTCCACTAGTAAAAGTAACTACGTGTTTTTGGCAATAAATAAGCCATAAATAAACAGCTATCTAAATAAGGTGATTTACTGCTACTAATTTCTAGATTATGTTTACGCAAATTGAACCAATTCTGTTTACGTGGTTGCATTTACAACTCAGTCCTAACAGATTTATCATAAGAGCTACAAAAGTATCGCAAAAGTGAGTGATCTGTTTTATAAGATTCACGAAAAAGTTACACTAAGACGCATTATTTTATAGATGTTTTATAGGAATCGTCTAATAATTTGAATATCGTGAAATGCTTGCTACTAACACAATAAATCATCAATAAATGTGAGGCCCGTTAAAAATTTATTAAAAATATTTCCATAGTTCACAGTAAAATTTTCTCCGCATCAAAAATTGCAGTCGTTGTAAGCCAGAACAAGTCTTTTAAATTATTATGATAGGTTCTTAGGTACCTAGTACTAAATCACAATGCCATAGGTATGCTTTTAGTGTCAAAAATACTTCTTAAAGTTTTAGGATACATTTTAGAAATCATTTTATTTTATTGGTGTGTATAAAGCAGCCTCTTTATTTAAATAATGACTATTTAAAAGCTCTTGTAAAACAATTGTTCACTTGTTTTATAGCAGTAATTTAACAAACAGTGAAGTGTCTTTTATAGTACAGTTATATGACGCTTTAATAAAACTGCTATAAGTATAGTGATTGTACTAAATTTTCATAAGGCTTCTGGACATGTTTATACAATTATTTTGTAATGGTTCCAATAGGCGACTGAAATATTTTATAGGATGGTGCCAATTTTTCATTTATAGCTGCTGTGAAAACATTGTGAAAGTGTTTCTGACAGCAACGTTGTTTTATAAAATTTGTGTCGGAATCATTCCTACATTTTTTTTTAAATATCAAAAATTTTGTGGAGGAAGCAACTATGTCGATTTTTTGAGTTTCTTCTCAATCGTCAGCAGAATCAAATTTGCCATTCTCTGGTGGCAGAATCCCATTCTTTGGAAAACCTTGGACAGAGTGTACTTTAGAAAAATATCATAGAGGGAAAAAAGGCTTGTATTTTAATAATACATTCACCAGAATTTTTCTGGATTTTTTTCTCCTCACTTTTTATTCCCTCTCCCTCCTTTCTGGAAAAATTCGAACCACTGTATCTCGAAAAATACACATTTTCTCGAAATTTTTACAACAGTAAATAGTTCGCCAAATTATCCAAAAACACGTTTTGTCCATTTAATTTAATATTTCTAGTTAACAAATTAGCTGTTAATAAATTAAACACTGCTTTTAGATGAATCAATCAATATATTATAAATACTCTACATATGTTTCGGCTTATTAGGCCTTTATCAAGAGTATTACATAGTGAATACTCCGATTTCAGTATTCACTATGTAATACTCTTGATAAAGGCCTAATAAGCCGAAACATATGTAGAGTATTTATAATATATTGATTGATTCATCTAAAAGCAGTGTTTAATTTATTAACAATTATTTTCAAGATGTTTCACAAGGAACCTACCACAAGTTCAGTTCAGTGTATAACAAATTAGCTACAAATCATTGCTTATAACAATTGCGAGGCAATAGCGGCCTTTTTTTTGAGTTTGATCTAAACATCAACACGAACAGAATCCACAAAGTTTCGTGAAAATCCAATCATTCGGAAAACTTTTTCAAGCTTAGGTCGATTTTCGTCTAATTTGCCTACACTATATGTCTCGATCTATATCCGTAATATAAGGCCGTGACTGCACAGCATTCGTACCACTAGGAACAAAATAATGAAAGTGGTAGATTTCCAAGCCACAACAATATGCATTCTGATACAACTGTCTCCTCTCAAAGAAAAATCCATATTTAATATTCTTCTTGACACAAAATAAAAGTGCACTCTTACATTTAGGCCTGACGTATGGTAGTTCGGGATTAAAATGATACTCGGAGTATTAATTAGGCTGTCGTCGACAGGGGCAGTTCAGAAATTGAAATTCGCGATAAAATAAGCTTCAGTCTCAGGAATGAGACGGCTTGTCTGCCTTTGTATGTGGATTACAACCCCTGGTGTGGAAAAAATTGGATGTCGCTGTGTCAACGAATATTTTTCTCTTTGTCGATTGGATGCTGGAGGTAAAATTATAACAAGTTAATCATTATTTCTTATACAGGCATAGTTCGTGCAAGCTACTGTTATCGGAAGCGGAAACTGTTCTGTTAATTGGAAATCAAATATTCAATATAGTTTTAATCTTTTTGTATCATCGGAAGACTGTAATTGTTATTTTTAAGCAAAGCATATTTTAACGAAGTTAATTGACAGCACTTTAGTGCTAAAACGATTTCATCAGGCACGCTTGTTTGACTGTCATAAAGCGAGTTATTCAGTTTTACTGCTGATTTCAGAAGATGTTATATTACTTCGTCAATGAAATTTAAGAGAGATGACACATTTTGATTAGTGCACCGATAATTCTAACATGTAGTTCTACCATCACTTTATGTTATCTACAAATTTCTCCTTTTTTGCTATCATAAATCATTCAAACAATTTATTTAGGTGCAAATAGTCTTTTATAGTTTTAATATTTGCCGTGGATGTAAATAATGACGTGGACGGAAACTGAACATGAAATTAGTAATCATAAGATTAAGAAAATTATGAAAAAACTCTAAAATATGTATTAATAAAGAAATGACCATAATGCTTAGAGCATAAGGCATATGCCCATGATATTTTAAATTATGCCCATATCTAACACGAAAATATCTCTTGAAAACGAAATACTTTTATTCATGTGCTGGCCAAAAGCAGGGACCGTGAATCATTTGTCAGAAAACTTCAATAAAGTTGTAGATAAAAACAAAGTATTTAGTATAAGTTTAGTATTAGAGTCGGATATAATTTAAGCTGACTTGTGTCATGGCCGCTAAAACGTCTGAACTAAGATTTTATTTGATGCATAAGAAATGCCAGTAGTTCTCAAACAGTTCTTTAGCCGACTTTATGGCGGACATTGTAGGTATATAGATTCGGGCACAAATGAAACTGATAACACAAAATGAATTGCCCAATTCAGTCAATAACAATGTATCAGAAAAAGAAATCAAAGACTAATATTGTTACAGTCCAGCAAGAACCACGGGAGGGCATCGGCATTTCTTGTCAGGAAAGGATAGGATGTAGTATTAGTAGGGGAAATGATGTTAGTAAAAATAAAATATTTAATATACTTAATAAAAAAAAAAATCTCAAATCTCTATGAGAATAACGAAAATAAATTATTTTTCTTTTAGCGGAAATAAGTAAATATTCTGGTTGACAAAATATGTATTAAAAAAATTAGCAATGATTTTAAAACAAATAAATAATAGTAATGATAATAATAATAATAATACCTTTATATTCGTTCGACATGTTTTACATGTATAGAATAATGTCAATATAAGAAAACAATACATTAAATATGCATCAAATACGTATTAATACAATAAATAAAATGGGTACCTATTTCTAAGAATAAAATAATACAATGTTGATACTATACAAAAAAAGCTAATAAATAAACATTTAAATACAATAGGTAAGACACACAACATGACAAAAAACAAATTATACGATGAATGTAATACGATTAACTTGTTTCTAAGATTTCTATGTCGGATCTAAAGTACTCGTCAACAGAATAGAAGATGCTTTCCATTAAAACAATTCTGAAAGAACAACGCATTGGTACGTTTTCATAAACAATACAACACTACACTTGAACAATTTATCAACTCGACGCAAGTTTCACCATTCGTGTATTAATATATAACGCAAGAATGTCGATTTTATTAGAGATAAACACGCGCTAGTGGTAACAAAAGACATATTTTGAGGAAAATACAATTTTAGCAAAACTCGCGGCGCGGCTTAATAAAAAAAAAATAGAAAGAAAATCATTAACTTTTAATAGAGCTTAAATAAAATAAGAAAGTGGAAGTGAGGATCTAGATCGAACTCGCAACCACCCCTTTTACATGTGTTGCTGTTCGAGTATCTTACCGATTGAGCTACGTAATATTATGTTCATAATATTCTAAAACGTGTAATATGTACATACTAGAAAATTGTAAGACTTAGTGGCTTAACATTGTTCGTGTGACGGATGAATATCCACTATTTACCACTGAAAATAACTTAAATATTTCATATAAAGACTTTTTCATATTTAGAGTGGTGTTAGTTCACGGGAATAAATAATATCCGTCGTCAAATCTCACAGTTTGAGAATCGCTGAGCATATGACTATGTTTTTTACTCCTCAGTGTACATTTCATATTTTTCTCTCAAATGAAGTGGAGAAGAATCTTGGTAGACATACATTGACAATGTCTTTAGGCTATTGCTTTAAGTTTGTTTGCAAGGGATAGTGAAAACGTATACGCAACATTAATTCATGCATCGATCATTTTAAACTGGACCCGACTCTAATTATATTTGATGAGTATGCCAATGAATTTGTCAAAACACGTGAATGTAAATGACATGTCTTATAAATAAGTTTGTCCACGACTATTAAATAATGTACTCATTATGTACGTGTTTCCTCAATGATAATGCTATCCATTATTCCCTACAGTGAATAATGATTTCATTATTCACTGATTGCAGTGAATAATGAGGACAGTCAGTTGTTTATAAGAAATGACATTAGTGACTTTTTATTAAAAATTCAAAATGTCAAAATTGCAGCAACCAAAAGACAAGTGTTGTCTCTTTAAGGTTTCTAGGAAGCACTCAAATAGTACATGCCGAAAAGGTGCTTTAACGAACACTCAAAAACTACATGCGTAATTTGTTTCCAAAGCATCATCTATTAGCACGCGGCAATCCCCAACATTGTTTTTGAAACCATTTAGCTGTGTCTACAAACTGTATTATTTTATTAGTAAGCCATGACAATGTGTCAAAGCGTAATTCTGTAATTGATTTAAAACGTCAAAATTTATGCCATTTTAACGCCAACGTTATTTACAATAATTTTACACTAGGTACTCAAAAAAGTAAAATTAAATAAATACTGACACTGAAAACGTGATTTCTTTTACAGCGCCAGAGATAAAGGAAACTGCAGAAATCGCCTCATTAAACTTATTGCCCGAAATATCGAGAAAATGATATATTATGACATATGAATCTTTCTTAAATAGGAGAAATGAAATAAAGATGAATTAAATAAATATTAATTATTTAATAGTCGTGGACAAAGCATAGTATTCTACTCGCATATAATGGCTATTATTCACTCTGGTGATTTACGACACTCGCCTGCGGCTCGTGTCTTAAACTTCACCATCGTGAATAATAGCCATCATTATATGCTCGTTGAATAATATACTATTATATGCCTATTGTATGTATAATTTTGTTTATATTTTGATATGCTTTTAATTCATATGTAATTGTACTTTTTCTCTCTTTATCCTGCAATTGGGCGTTATGCCTGTTGGATATCGTAATAAATAAATAAAAAATAAAAGCATCAAAAACATACTTTATTCAAACCAATAGATAGCATATTACCAGCATGGAATGTGGCAATGCATAATACACAACAAGCAGTTTGTAATATCGCTTGTAGGCGCCAATGATACCGACACCTATCACAAGAAATTCGACATCAATAGATAGTATGAAGAAGCAGATTTTAGTTACATACTCTTCATTATTGAACAAACCAGAAAGATGAATTAGACCGGTAGATGACAACGATTTGTTAATTTATTTTGCGTTTGACTGGAAGAAAGTAGATATCCAAGCTACTATTAAGAAGGCTAGAGTTATTATCTACATCAATGTATAGCAGGAAAGCTTGGTAAAAAATGTAACATAATACTACAATTGCATGCATTAACAAGTTGTGACTCGATCAGTTATCCATTTGGTAATGGAGAGATAACATCAGCTTAATACGAAAATATGATCTGCAATTCCTACAATGCCTTGGAGAACTCAATTCGACAAAAAATGAAGTAATCGCGGCTGGTCATCACTATTTTCTAACAGTCAATACGTCACCTGTACAATATTTTCCTGGAAAAAGAGGTGCATCAAAAATAAAATTTATTCAGCCTGCCATTGAAACAACTAAACATTTTCGTAGACCACATCTGTAAACATTGTTGTGGAAAACTCATGCTCGTAGTGAGTCACCAGGACCAAACATGATGAAATATAAGATTTAATATGTTAACTTGTTAGTGGTTGTTATTCTGGATGCTGTTCTTGGTGTTGGCCTCACGGCTTCTCCTGAATTAACGATGATTGTGGCGTGTGGGTGTTCAGTAGACGTCGCATGTTTACGTAAAAACTCTATCTGTTATTTCAACGGAATAACCCACACACAAAAACATACAGCTTTAGATAATGCTATTCAGGCAAATGAAAATGCTGTTAGTTCGGATGGATGCGGGTAAAAATAATTAAGAATTGAAATATTCCTGTAATAAATCCTGACTACTTACTTAGAATCTTGTGACATATTTCATTGGTTATTGATCTGCAAAGTTCCTAATAATGTGAAATAATTTGATTTCATCATTCATCTGCTTATGCAAAAAATTTTCAAATAAATAAATAAAAATATAAATTAATATTAAACATTTCTATTATATGTATTAATTTGGTCCGAGCACACAATCAAATCCATCATGTTATTATGATAACGGTTAGATACTATTAAAGACAAATTCCCAAGAGTGCCAAGGTGACACTCATCAAAATTGAAAAGACTACACCAAAAGAAACAATAATCACAATCTTTAAACATACTACATTGCTAGGTTGACAGTGCACTGAGTGTAAACCAAACTAAATGTCATTTTCAATTATCAAACAATTAATAAATTTAATTCATTCTTCCATTTTATAGGTAATTTAATTTAAACTTATATCAGTGTCGCCCGCTGAGATTGACCGTCACCATCATGAATATCTTGAATCTCATGAATTACTTATTTACATTACTTCCATATCAACGTATAGTGGAAAAATAAAAGAAAAAAATTGTTAGGATATGTTTACAATGTCATGAAACGTCAAGATATGAAATTTGAGAAAAAGACATCTCTGTCTGTCTGTATTTTTTTGTGCACGTTTTCCCTGGAAGGGTTTAAGATATTAGCTTGATATTTGGTAAACGTATATGTTATAACGAGATTTGAAACAAGATTATATTTTGGGCTTACTCTGGTGAAGAGTTAGGGGAAAATAGGGGTAAATAATGGAAAATAAGCAAAGCAAGCTGGTAAGAGTCCAGAAAGTTGAAATTAGGTGTGTATACTAGAAACAAAAGCCTCAATTTTTTTTTATAACATTTGCCATCCCCACCACGAACCCCCATTCCATTATTAAAGTGGTTAATAAAATAAAATTGAGATACTAACTTGAAATTTGGTACTCGTACCTATGTATTATAACGACATATGTAACTAGATTACAATTACAATTGGAAATGATTTCGTTGAAGGATTTGGGTTGACATAGGGAAGAATAGTAAAGCAAGCTTGTACACCCGGGCACACGTGTGCATCATGATGAGTTTAAATTTTGGGCTTATTCTCTTGAATGGTTCGGAGATAAATAGGGGGTAGATAAGTAAAGCAAGCTAGTAAGAGTCCTTGAGATTTGGTGTATGTACTAGAAACAAAGGTGTTAAATTTTTCTATGACATCTGCCACCCACACCACCACGCTCACCACATTATTAAAGGGGTTAACAAATTAAAGTTGTAATTTAGCGTGTACGAGAACAAAAGTTCTTAAACAAATTTTTTGGCATTAACCACCCTCATCATCCCCATTAAAAGTCGGTCAGTCGATTTTTAATATTACATTATTCAATTCTATAAGCAATTATAAATTTAATGTCAAAATGCTTTTGTTTAAAGACACTTGGATGGGAAATCTGGATGTGGAAGTAGTTATTCCTTAGGCAGCGGTTGATGTTCGAGAAAGTACGCTTTTGTAATCTTAATAAGAAAATATTACGAACCTAAAATTTAGTAAGCCGACCCTGCATAAACTCACCCTCCCTCATGTAAAAAATATTCTTAACATAATTCTTCATAATCTTTCGACTAATAATTATTAGATGAAACGGAAAGCATAATCTGTTACCGTTGGGTTCGTAACCAACCGAGAGCTCGAGATATTTATGTCGTGATATGAGGTATATTAAAAATTGTACCTAATAAAGCATCGATGCAGAAGGGGAAATTACTGTGTCATTGATAAAATGAGTTTAATTTAAGTCTCAAAGAGAAAGTAAGGGATGAAGTATATTTTACGGCGAAATTTATTTTATAAAGGTAACTTTATATTGGGAAGAAAATATATTTAATGATTAAATTTTGAACGGGAATTGGAAATAAAGTTTGCAATAATTTTGATTTGAATTAAATAAGATACAAAGTTTAGATCGGCATCAACAAGAATTTATGAGACAGATAAAATGTACATAAACTTTATCAGAAATAAAGAGATAACTTAAATTTGTAAGTAAGTAGAGACATGAGGATAAAAATTTAGTTACACATTCTTTTATTTTGGTGGTAAACAACTTGCTGTCTAGATTATTTTCTGTAACGTATTAGTTATTGATGTGATAAAAGGTTTATAAATTGTTAAGATGGCATCAACTACTTGATGCGGAAATTGACGAAGACCTACGAAAAATGGGGTTTAAATGAATTTTGACAAAACCAAATACTTGGTGATCGGAGAAGAAGGGAATGCCATGAATATAAATAAATAAAATAACCGAAGAGCTAAACTCGATTTGGTTGATGGCCAGAACAAATAAGGAAGCAGACAAAAAAAGAATTTATAAAAGCGTTATTCAAAGCATAGTGACATATGAATCAGAAACGTGGGAAATAACGAAAATAATAAGCAAAGGCTACTTATGCAAGAAATACCGAAGTAAGAGAAAGAATGAACAGGGAAGAAACAATTATAGATGACATAGAGAAGAATAGACCTCTGTGAAATGGACATTTAAGGCGTACGGGGCCTGATAGGTGGCCCCAACGAATATGGCAGTGGTACTCTCCTGAAAGAGAAAAAATGTAGACGTTCGAGAGAATGGATG
Source organism: Stenurella melanura (assembly GCA_963583905.1). Taxonomy (NCBI): domain Eukaryota; kingdom Metazoa; phylum Arthropoda; class Insecta; order Coleoptera; family Cerambycidae; genus Stenurella; species Stenurella melanura. The sequence continues at coordinate 125,115,960 of OY757314.1, forward strand.
AAAATTAATGAATGAATAAGGAAGTGTGGTGCTTAGGATGCGAAGAATACCACTCGATGGATATATATAAAATGTTAAGGTGTTATGTTAAGATGGGGTTTCGAAGATTTTTATTTCTTTTTTATTTCACTTGCACAGATCATAACATACTTTTAACTGTACTCAGTGATGTAACTTGCGATGGAGGGTCGGCAAAATGAAGTAGTTATAGGTTAAAGTACCATTGAGATTTGCAGCAAGCGAAGTTGAGCTCATGATCCTGCTGGATAACCTTCAAGCAATACGCTCTGATTACGGTTTAAGTACAAATTACAATAACATGAAAATTATAATTTTAGACCGAGCAAACAAACACTACCCAGATACCTTAAGAATAGGTGATTGTGAGATAGTAAACAAAATGGGGAACAACCTCGGGGACCTAGCAAACAACACCCGCAATAGTGATTATCAGATTTGAAGACGAATACAATGTCAAACCCGACAAAATTTGTTGGGACAGAAACATCACCAGACACACGAAGATGAGGCTCTCTCTCGATGTGGATCTGAAGACGGTAGCCTTGAATTTTCCGGATAGATTCATCTCATCAACAGCATTCGTCAAAGAAATACGTCACTCTGGCATCATATTCTGACGAATCCCCTTTTTTGGCATTATCAACCGAAGAAAGTAAAGACATTATAGAACGGTTTATGGGGAAACCAGATGGTAAAAGTTGAAGATGACCCCCTTAAAACGTTGGGATGTTGTCACTTAAGAGCTGATAGGAAAGAGCTTTGTTGAGGTAACTGGAGTAGATAACATGATACTGTGAGACGTGTCATACAGCGAAGGGAAGCCAAATGGTATCATGTATGAATTACGAAACATCTGAAAGAAAATGAAGAAAACTAGGGCGCTAGCAGGTCTGACTTTTGTACGTTTCGTAATATAGAATAACCAGTATTTAAGAGAGATCCTTACAATGAAAATGTCAGTCAATTATTTATACGGCGACTATACCATAATAGAAATATACAAAAGACTAAGAATATCGGCACGGAAGGAAAATTGGGTTGATTTCTTGTGGAATGGGCTTGTTCCATGATATTCTTTTTATATGGTTTTTATACTTTTTCATATAGTACTCGATATTCTCATTATACACTTAAAATTTCCTATTATTAACTTTTTTCGTCCTCGAGATATAAGGAGTTGAATTTAGTAATAGTTGCAAAAACCGAACGCTCATTTGTGACGTCACTATACGCAAGTGACGTAAGAAAAATGGCTTTCTGGGACCTTTCAAATTTAACCTGAAAAGTCGAAAAACATGGAATTTTTAAACGCGGGTAACTAAATAAATACGTCGAGTGGAAGTTCGTTCTATGTGTCTACGGAAAGGAGAAGGTCGGCGATGAATTATAATCGTAAATTGCAGGGTTGAAATCGAAAATTCGTTCTGGCAGGAGCGAGAGAAAATTGTAATTTTTTGACATTTCACCAAATTGTATTCCCCTACTGTCAAGTAGTAAGCAAAACAAACAATACTTCGAAAACACTTATAATTATAACCAATCAGGAACATCAATTCTATTGAGATCGCCGAGTCTATGCGTATAGTGACGTAGCGCCTGGCCACGCCTCATTTTCGCGAGATGGAAATTTGTAATAGTTTTTAAGATACTAAACGTGCAATTAAGATTCTGATTTTTTGCAGATCCATTAATTTATACTTGCACTTTCGATTTGTGAAATAAAAAAAAAATCCGAACAAGCCCAAGAGAACACAGCAGGTATGTTTATCTCCCAGTAAATATTGCTATCGACGCGACGGTTTAAAACACTGCAGTACCATCACAAATGAATGGTTTCGGTGTTCCATTGAATGCACTACTAGGTTTCCTGATCTTGAAAAAGCGAACAGTTTATACTTCCATGGCTATAATTCAGTCAAAAATGTCATCCGCAACGTGGACATTCATTTTAGCTGTGTCTTTTCATGTCTTAATGAAGTATGCTGGCTTTAACTAACTAACTATTAGTTTTGCTTGATGTGAACCCCTAGGGGCTATTTATCATAGTCCATACTGTAGCTGCAGTTATTGGTAAGAGAAGAGCCACAGCTTTGACAGTTCTCGGCTCATGAGAGGCGAAAAGGAATTTATCTCTAGAGTCAACAGCTTATATCTCTCAGTAAGATGACAAATGTACCTTTTTCTTCAAAAAACAGACTTATCAATATATGTGGCACTGTTTGAATCTGAAAGGTAAGCAGTAAGCAGGCCAAAGGTTGGCAGGTTGGTATTAGACCTTTTGGGCCAATCAGTGATACTAGCGGGGTGAGATTAGATACGATGCATGGGGATCTAAATAAATATTCTTACAAGGTTACCGCGAGCTTGTAATGTATGCCTGTAGGAATGACAAATCTGCTCAGGAAAGATAGAGATAGAACGATAGTGTTTTGCTCTTTCTGTGTTAGTTTTTCAGCAACGTTATTAGGTAGCTCGTTAATATAAAAAATATATTTCCTGAATCTGCATTTTCTAGCACCTTTTTTTTTAAATAAAGAACCTTTCAAACTTTATGATTTGTGTTTACACTGGCCTTCCTTTTCAGGGAAAGCACTACTTCAGATGAAATCGAAGGTATTGATGAAGCTTAGTATTTAAATGGCTACGGTGTGCTTGTCTCTCAATTCACCTTAATCGTCAATATCAATCAGTCATAAAGTAGGTACATTAACAGTTGTTTTCTACTTCACAAAAACACATGATCTTTCTATAGGCTCCCATGTACGAAGCCCCTGATGTCAGTCCAATGTATTTGATATTTTGTTCTTTCATTGAGTTATTTATTAAATCGATTTGAAATTTGGAAATGACGGAATTCCAGTTGGAATTACACAGGGATTACTTTTCAAATAGGTACCAAAATATACCCAATTAGCGCTAAAATTAGTGAGTAAAAACTGTTAAGGCATAAGCATTTAATGTGTTTTAACAGAGTTTCAATTAAAAGCTCAACAGCATAATGAAGTAATTCGACAACGAAGTTTATAGGCGTGCATAAACTCTAGCAAATTTTATAGTTTAAATTGCCTAATATACATGCCTCTACTACTTAGGATTCCATGAGATAGAACAATATACAAAGCTGAGCTTTCGGAAATGCTCGCTGAAAATATAAGAAGATATCAGAATGATAGAAATGATAATTTGAAATGTTGATGGACTTAACCCTTATGCAATTTCTTACTTCCACATCCACGTAGTGGAGTGGAAGTATAGTAATCGTAAACAAGTTTTCCAAATTTTGTTCTGTTTTTTATTAAGAGAATTAGGTGCGTAAATATGATTTTTTTAAATAACTTTGTTAGTTTGATATTTTTTGGAAAATGATACGAGGACAAAGGAAAAGATGAGGAAATTGTATGTATCGAAAATTTTATATTTTTTGATTGACAAGACCAAATGATGAAAATTGAAATATATTTAAAAGTAGATGTTACTGTATAATTTTTGTATACCGGGTGAGTCACGAATTGCGCTCGCCCCGATATTTCCTACAATATTTGGAATATAAAATTGAAATTTGGAGGCCTTATTACACGACTAAAATGCCATCTTTTCAATAAAAAATCAAGTTTGGTGCACATCCGGTTTGACCGGAAATGCCCACAACTTTCGATTTTTAAATAGAACACCATATATATTTTTACATTTTTGTAATCTAGAGGAAATTTTGAATACAATACATCCATTTTGGTCACTTTTTGATAAACATTAAAAATGTTATTAAAAAATCCATTTCTGAATCCAGAGTGCTGTGGTGCCCAAAATATATTTTAGTTTGTGTGCTACGTTATTATAAAAATAAAAAGAGCAATATGATTGCATTACTTAATTCTCTAGAGGCATTTAAAATTTTTAAATGTGATTTTTATCCACTAACTCGGTTTTTTTTAATGGGAATTTAATCGTTCACCAACATTTTTAAATACCTCATTTTCATACGAATCTAATGATACCAAAATTTTGAAAATCCGCTCAGAAATATTTGAGATTTCAGCCAAAATACAATGCAACCAAGCTTTTAGAAACATGCGGCTAATAGATAATAGATTAGTGGGCTTTGGAAACTAAAATGGCACATTTCTGTGTAAATCTGGTAACCTAATAACATTGGAAAAATCATTGTAGCCATTGAATGTAAAAAAACAATATCAGCTGTCAGACAGACTCGTGTAGTTAAAGGCAATCTTGAGCTATCAAACATTTAATAATTGTGAGCGCAAAGAACGTTACAATTAAGTTTAGCATAGGTATGTGGAGGTAAACACAATTACATCCACAAGGACATTTGCAATAGAATGCGACATCAGTTCGGTTTTCAGAGTTTTATTTAAATGAACATAAATATCGGGCCTATAAACAAATAAAAATCAATTCCGTTTGAACAATTAAACTTAAACTAGGTAACAGTAGGTATCTTTAAAATAATTAATAAAATTAAACCATAAATTGACATTTATAGATATTGTTTAAAATGTCCACCATTTTTTTCTATACACAATTCGGCTCTGCGAACAGTTGCTTGAATGGCTCTACGCAATTCAGCCGGCGTTATTTCATTAAGAGCCCGTACAACTTTATTTTGCAGCTCTTCACGGGTATTTGAAGAAGTTTTATAAAACTTTATTTTTGAGAGTGCCCCATACATAATAGTCGAGGGGTGTTAAGTCAGGTGACCTAGGAGGCCACCTGATATGACCTTGATTTGCGATAAGGCGTTCACCATGCAAGTTGTTTAAATATTCCATCACTCTTCTGGAATTATGTGGGGGAGCACCATCTTGTTGGAAAAACAGATTTGGTAAATAGGCAAGAGGAAGTAAGTCAAGAAATTCTGCTGTCTGGTTTTGTAAAAAGAATAAATATCGTTCGCCAGTAAGTGTTCCATAAAAATATATGGGTCCAATTATTCGATCTCCAAGTACTCCAAGCCAACAGTTAAACCCAAATCTTTCCTGAATATTCCCCCGCCCTACCAACCTCAGATTTTCGTGAGCCCAGTACCTAGTATTATTTCTGTTAAACATACCTTGGTTCGTAAATCTACTTTCATCTGAATATAAATGAAAAGGAAAACCTGGGTTTTGTTGTACTGCATTTAAGAACCAGTTGCAATATACTAGCCTCCTGTCGTTATCATCTCCATAAAGATGTTGGTGTATTTGGTATTTATAAGACCGAAACTTATGTTTCTTTAAAATTCTGCAAACCGAAGAATGACTAATGTCACATTCCATTGACAATTCCCTTGTTGATGTTGTTGGGTGTACCATCACAAATCCTAATACATCAATTTCTTTGTCCTCACTTACAATGTTTGATGGTCATCTTGTTGATTGGGTTCGTTTCTTAATTCTTGTTCCACTCTGGCAAACAAGTGTCTGCTTGGATGACGTCTATTGGGATATCGTTGCTGATACAGTTCTGCAGCTGCAGTTGAATTTTTGAGACGCTCTTCATATATCAGTAACATATCGACCTTTTCATTTCTACTAAAATTATTCATTTTCTTTAATTTTTACTCAAAGAGATTTCCGCAACGCTTTATTTTGTATCTGTCTGACAGCTGATATTGTTTTATTACATTCAATGGCTACTATGATTTTTCCAATGTTATTAGGTTACCAGATTTACACAGAAATGTGCCATTTTAGTTTCCAAAGTCCACTAATCTATTATCTATTAGCCGCATGTTTCTAAAAGCTTGTTTGCATTGTATTTTGGCTGAAATCTCAAATATTTCTGAGCGGATTTTCAAAATTTTGGTGTCATTAGATTCGTATGAAAATGAGGTATTCAAAAATGTTGGTGAACGATTAAATTCCCATTTAAAAAAACCGAGTTAGTGGGTAAAAATCACATTTAAAAATTTTAAACGCCTCTAGAGAATTAAGTAATGCAATCATATTGCTCTTTTTATTTTTATAGTAACGTAGCACACAAACTAAAATATATTTTGGGCACCACAGCACTCTGGATTCAGAAATAGATTTTTTAATAAAATTTTTAATGTTTATCAAAAAGTGACCAAAATGGATGTTTTGTATTCAAAATTTCCTCTAGATTCCAAAAATGTAAAAATATATAGGGTGTTCCATTTAAAAATAGAAAGTTGTGGGCATTTCCGGTCAAACCGGATGTGCACCAAACTTGATTTTTTATTGAAAAGATGGCATTTTAGTCCTGTAATAAGGCCTCCAAATTTGAATGTTCTATTCCAAATATTTTAGGAAATATCGGGGCGAGCGCAATTCGTGACTCACCCGTTATATTTGTTTTTCAAAAGACTTTTTTAAATTACTAACTGTTGATAAATAATATTAGGTGATATGAAATGTTTTATTTTTTATACTATTCGCAAATACAAAACGAAGAGAATATTGCATTCGATCGGCACATTTCTAAAGCCGGTAATATTACTCGTAGAGAAACAATTTTCATATCACTGGGTTGGTGATCGAATTCTGAACAACTTTCAAGATGACCGTCTGTCTGTATGTCTGTCCGTCTGTCTGTCCGTCCGACACGTTTCTTGTAAGCACGATAACCTAAGAACGAAAAGTCCGATTGTATTGAAATTTGGGCAGTAAGTTAGTTTTAGCTAGAGGAAGAACCCTATTGAACAATATCGATCAATAAATAAAAAAGTTATTATTTAAATTGAAAAATATATTTTTTTGGTATATTTTGTAATTAAACAAAAAATGTATAAAACTAATATTATTTACAAAAAAACTGAGAAGAGTATCCTATAGAATGTGCAACAATTATATAAACAGTGCAATAAATCGGCGAAGAGTATAATGGTTAGCTTGTTTGAGTTATATAGCTGCCATTCTTATGCTTATAATGTTTTCTTAATTGATTTCTTATTGCATGATCGTACTCCCAAAGTACTAAGCTACAAGATGTATAATACGAAAAGAATTACAAAAGTTTAACATGTTTTGAAAAAAAATATCAATTTTGAAAAATTTATTTCTACCTTACAGACATTAAACGTCGAATGGCGTTAATGTTGTTAATAAATAGGATATGTACATTTGATAGCGCGGGTATAAAAACTTGAATAATGTAATTTGCGGTGTTGCATCACGTTTTTCTTCATAAAAATAACACTTTATTTGTTGTCTTTATCAAACTCGAGAAGAAAGTCGAAGTCGCAAATCATAAATGTGCTAAATTTATCAATCTTTCCACACCATCTTTTAAAATTTTATTTTTTAATTTTTACCATACCATACCAAAATTTGGTAGATAAAAGTTTTCTTTTTCGAAACCTATATTTATTGCCCGTACAAATTCGGTCGGCACATTTCCAAAACCGGTAATATTACTCGTAGGGAATAAATTTTCATATCGCAGTGTTGGTAATCGAATTCTGAAAAAACCTTCAAAATGTCCGTCCGTCTGTCAGTCTGTCTGTCCGTCCGTCCGCCCGTCGCGTTTCTTGTAAGCACGATAATTTAAGAACGAAAAGTTGAATTGTAGTGAGATTTGGACAGTAAGTTAATGTTAGCTCGAGGAAGAACCCTATTGTTTTTGAACTAAATCGATAAATAAATAAAAAAGCTATTATTAACTATTTAAATTTCTTAAACTTATATATTTCTTAAACTTATATATTTATGGAACATATTCTTTATAGGATTTTGCAAACGGCGGAAAGAAAAACTATCTATGAGAACTAAAAGAAAAACTAGATGTAAAAATATTAATGAAATCTTTGCATTCTTTCGATAACCTGACTTGTGGTTACGCTAGCAAGTTAAAATTATGAAATAAATTTGTCCAATTTCTTATTTGACATTCTCATTATAACACTAGCATCCTACATAGTCCCCTACGGCTAAGCAGATTAAACTATTATCTACATGGTTGCCAATGTTAAAAGAAGAACTTCACAAACTTAACATTGTACAAAATTTTAAAAAAACTGTTAGCTATATCAACAGTTTTATGTAAATAGTAAGTATCTATGGATATTGAATATAACAAACATTCGTAGAGCTGTGTATTTATCATACACAGCAAAACAGAGTTTTCAAAATAAACCTTGAAAAAGTAACAGATTATATTTTCGAAACGTCGGCGAAATATTTAATTTCAAGTTTTTATACTTATTTGTGTTATTTGCTTTGAAAAAGCAACCTCTAACTGATCCTTTAACGTAAAAGTCACAGGCGTAGAGGTTATTTACCACTAACATACCGGTTAATGTTGATATTTTGTAGATTCCCCAACAACCGGTTAAAAATAAAAAAAATAGAGCGACTGAAAGAAATTCAAGCGGATCTGTTAAGGAGTGGGACGTGTAGACTGTGTTAGAGCCGGGTGGCATCTTGATTGCCGGATTTTCAAATTTAGATCACCTATTTTGAATTAGCTATTTTCAATTAAATTATAACATTAAAATCCTAATTAGCGACTTCGAAAATTCCTTTTTGATTTTGCGTAATATTATCACTTGATTTATTGTCATCACATTTTTTTTTTATAAAATATTGATTCCTTGAGTTTTTTCAACAATTTTCAATTTATATACTTTTAAACTAGTCATTTTTAGAATAGATTTCAGAAAGGTTTCGTTCAAATCCATGAAGTTCAAAGTATTTCCGTCTTAACGCACCATTTTCATCTAAATACACTGGACTATAGTATAAATGGAAAAAATTAATTTAGGCTTGGCATTATCGTTAAACTTAATGTATTGGAAAGCAGTTAAGAGGGTCAAGAAGAGGCGAATTATGTTGTGCCAAACTTGGGCACAGAATGGATATTCGATAGGTAAAGCGTAAGCCTTAGATATGTGTAACATTGTAATACTCATTATGGATTAAGGGTAGCATGAAAATCGACGATTACGATATAATTAATAATGTTTATCCACAATCACATTAAAATTGAAGTTTTATCCACACTTATGAATCATATAAAGTACCACTTTATCCACTAGTAGAATAATGAAATTACATTATTCCACTAGTGGAATTATAAAAAATACAATCTTAATTCAATTACTCTTATTTAATCTTTATTAATATTAATATTAACATTTATATGGATAGACATTTCCTTATTTGTTTTATCACATTTCACTTCGTTTCCATTAATAACAAACTTGTAGTTGTCATCGGTTTCAGAATGCACAGTGCTTATCGAAGTTTTTGATAAATCTGTAGAAACAGTGGATGTCTTCTCTTGTAAGGAACGATTAGTACCAGGAGTATCTTGGATTTTCCTTGCGATATCCAGCTTATTGGATATAAAATCCTCGATATAACTTTCTGATATAGCGGAACTTCTCCACGCACCATGTCGTTTAATTGTTGTGAGGCCAGCACCTTTATTAGCCAGTAAAGTTGTTGAAGTGCGCCTCATGCAATGACCGCTGCAAGCTTCTGCGTTTGCCAGATTCAAAAATGAAGCAACTCTTGAAGGAAAACTTTCGACGAAGTGTTAATTCCAACAGGTTGCGAAGTACATTTTTGATTAGCGTATCGTAAAAAGAATCTGTCGTTGAATAACTTCTTCGGACGTAAGGACATGTATTTTCTACACATCTCCACAGTATTGATAGAGATAATCCTTCTTCCATATGTGAATTTTCGTGAGAGGCCGGTCTTGGTATCTGGTATAAAAACAAGCAGATATGCGCCCCTGTCTTCTACATAATTGATTTTCAATTCGTCAATTCACAGCAACGACAAGCACCAGACACCACCATTATTAGTGCAACCTAAAAGATTTTAAAGTTTATTGTCTACAATGTCTAAAAGGTTAAGAGATATTACCTCAATCATTAAATATTTGTTATCGCAAGCCCTTGTCAAAAACTCTTCCACGTGTGCTCTTTCCAATACCGCAGCTTTCTTCGCTTTCTACGCTCTCGACTCACTCTTCAGATAGGCAGTGAGCTTACTATATTTTGCAATGTCTATGTTTTATGGACCTTTGTAGCGGCCTTTAGCATCGAATACTTCGACCACATGGATGAAATTGCATACTTCTTCAAATTTAAGAAATACGATAGCAGAACTTCCTCATTTATTTTCATTACCCCCCGTTTTTCTTTCCATTCATTTTCATTTTCATTACGTTCGCTGGACTTCGTAGGCAATAACTGGAGAGTTGCTTCTTCAGCTTCCCGAAGGATTCTCTCAGGAACAAAATCGCTTTCTTGCATTTTTCACCAACTTCACAAATTTATACAAATGAAATCGATAAACAATCAAAACTAAATAGCAACCATTCAACACCTTCCAACTTTTTTAAAATTAATTTCAATAATTTTTGCGTTACAGTCGCTGACAGAGCAAAATGTCAAATCATTTTTCGATGAAATCTGATTCTAAATGACCGTGATTGTGCATAAAACGTTGTATAGCATTCGTGTTTTAGTCGCGTTTTATCCACTCAAGAAAATTAAACTCTCGAACTCCGTTCTCGAGTTTAAACTTATACAATAAATAACTATTATTACACAGTAATTATGGGACAATTCTCTTCTTTTATAGAGTCTCATCGAAGATTAGTTACTTCTGTATTATTTATTTTGAAACAAAAAATATTTCTTACAGAAACTTTTACTTGCTTAAAAAACTAGACTGTCATAGGTAGATAAAACATTGTACAAGGTATTCAGTTAATGTATTCGGATATTCGGAAAAACAATCTTACTGTTATATACATATACAAAATTATGATTTTATTTTGCAGAAAAACATAATTTTCGGCTAAACTGCAACTAGTATTTAAAGTTTACTTCCCTTTAATAGTCGATTAAGAAAATTCAAGAAAATTGGTTTTAGACTTTAACTTTTTGATCTGATTCTCAATTGTTTGCTTCTTAGCGGCATCGAATTCCTCGGAAAGAACTACGTTAGAATGGAACTACAGATGTATCTCAAAAGTTATCGAGAAAGTCGAGCGTAATACGTTAACTGAGAGAGAGAGAAACAAAAACCATGTGAAACTGACCTTGTGGTTGATCCATACGTACGGAAGTACTCTATAGGTCATAATCCTTAACAGATCTTCTACTTAGCTGTTCTTAATCGCTTTAACTAAACTATCAGGATAGAACCATATTGAATTTAGTTGAGTAGTTTAGTTAGAACTTTTCTATCGTTCGAGAAATATATAATGTAGGTATATTCAGAAGAAATAGAGTTAAGAAATGGAGGACATTTTTTTACTAGAAACTTACTTTTTTACGATGAACGCTTTTCGAAAAAATAGCATGTGTTTTACGAAACGTCTACGCGCAGAGATAGGTGTAAAGTTAGTGAACACTGAACATAAACATGTACTTGCTTTGACATCGAAATGCGACGTTGACTGCAACTTATAAGTAGCAGCACGGTAATCGTATAATGATTTAATGTAACAGTAGTAATGATCTTTTCATGTTTAAATTTATTTCACATAATAATTTATTTTTAATGTAATGTATCAATATATTTTTTAAATAATTATTTAAGTTTCTAATCCTAATAATTTTACCAATAACTAACTCATAACTCATTACACTCATTACACCAATAAAACAGCTTGCTAGGTGCGTAGTTTTGAATTTACAACCGGGTTTATAGTTCCCAGAGAAAGATGTTTCGCTGCATTCTGGGATCAATTTCTTTTCCATACAACGTACTGTGAAACGGTGCTGTAAGTACACAAGTTAACTTGCAACTTGAAACATATCGACAGGTTTTATACTGTATCAATAGGATCAATCGCTACCGAGCAACAGTAGTTTGCGGTACACAGCAAATAATAATTACAAATAGTAAGTTGATGTGTGGAATTCTTCTTTTTGCGCGCTGCATCTGGCAGCTCTCAAAGAGCCTTAGTATTGAGTTTAGGTGAAAAGTTCTTAGATTGGAACCTAAATAGGACAATGTAAGAAAATAGACCAAGCGCAAGAGTCGAAAAATGACATTGAAGTAGAAGATTGCTGTTTTTTTTTATCGCGGTATTTTATGATTCTGAATAAGTACCTAGATTGGCGAATATTAATATATTTTTATTTTCTTACAGGTAAGGGAATTTCGATAAAATAGTTTTTTTGCAGTAACTTTTGATCTTGAAAGATGTTTCAAATAAAATGGTCTAAAGTGATTAAATGAAAAAATAGGTCCCATTTCCTACGAATTCTTGTAGTGAGCAATGAAGTACAATAGAAAAAAATCGGTAAAGGTATTTACACAGAACTTCCCTCTTTATTCGTGCATGGCGGTCACTATAAAAATTATTAATTACGAAATGACAGAATTATAATCGGAATATAGTTATTACTATTATTACAAAGAAAACCTGATAACTTTTGGTCAAAAAAATATACAGAGTGCTCATCCTACAGCAAAAATTCAGTACTAAATAACAGGTGCTAAAAATGGAAGGTTTGCGCAAATACCTTTACAAATGTCCACCATGGTTGAATTATTTCTTGGGATGACCACACTGTACATTTTGTTAGTAAAAGTATAAGTGCATATGCCAAATATTATTGCCATCTGTCACATTTTCAATTCCACATTCACGTAGTGGAGCGGAAGTATAGTAGTGGTTAAGAAATTTATTTTTTTTTTAATTTTTAAATTTATTTTTTCTCAAATAGGCTTAGAATCTCATGAAACTTGGAAATTTTAAATTTGAGCAAAAAAAAATTTCATTTTATAGTAGTGGTAAAAAAATTCCTTCAAAAAAAAAATTTTTTTAAATTAGGTTTAGAACGCAATGAAACGTGAGAATCCTAAATATGAGAAAAAAAATTTTTTTTTCCATTCTAGTGGTAAACATTTTTTCTAAAATGGCAAAAAAATGTTCCAATTGTTTTTTTCCTAAATAGGTTTACAATGTCATGAAATGTGGAAATTTTACATTTGAGCAAAAATAATTTTTTCGTCTATTCTATAGTAGTGATAAAAAAGGTTTTTCAAAAAATTTTCATTTTTTTTAAATAGGTTTAGAATGCCATGAAACGCGGAAATTTTAAATTTGAACAAAGAAAATTTTTTTTCCATCTATTTTAGTTGTATAATGTTTCAAAAATGTTGGTAAAAAAAGTTTCAATTTTTTTCTTATGTAGGTTTAGAATGCCATGAAACGCGGAAATTTTAAATTTGAACAAAGAAAAATTTTTTTCCATCTATTTTAGTTGTAAAATGTTTCAAAAATGTTGGTAAAAAAAGTTTCAATTTTTTTCTTATGTAGGTTTAGAATGCCATGAAACGTGAAAATTTTAAATCTGAGCAAAAAATTTTTTTTCCCATAAATTCTAGTGGTAAATTTTTTTTTCAAATTGGTAAAAAAATATTAATTTTTTTTTTTTAATAAGTTTAGAATGTCAGGAAATGTGGAAATTTTAAATTTGAGCATAAGAAATTTTTCTCGTTTTACAGTAGTAAAAAAAATTAAATAGGTTTAGAATGCCATTAAATGTGAACATTTTAAGCTGAGCAAAAAAAAAATGTTTTTCCATCTGTACTAGTGGTCACAAATTTTTCCAAAATGGTAAAAAAATGTTCCAAATTTTCTTTTTCTGAAATAGGTTTAGAATAGCATGAGGCGTGGAAATTTTAAATTTGAGCAAAGAAAAAAAATTTCCTTCTGTTTTTGTAAAAAAGTCTTCAAAAATATTGGTAAAAATAATTTAATTTTTTTTTATAAATAGGTTTAGAATGCCATGAAACGTGGAAATTTCAAATTTGAACAAAGAAACATTTTGTTTCTATCTACATATTTTAGTGATAAAAAATGTTTCAAGTTGGTAAGAAAAAAAATTCAAATTTTGTTTTTCTGAAATAGGTTTAGAATGGCATGAAACGTGGAAATTTAAAATTTGAGCAAAAAAATTATTATTTTTTCATTATTTATTCCCTTTAGACGGACCTCCCTGTATATTTTCCAGTGAAAGTTTTACCATTTGTTCGCTGACAGTAGCATCAGCTACCTACCAAATTTGATTGTTCTTCGTCAAGTAGTTTTTTTAGTTAATGCACCAACAGACAGACAGGCAGACAGACAGACAGACAGACGGAATTGAAAAACCTATATTTTAGTAATCTACATGATCTGAAACGTGAAAATCCGGAAAAATCTCGGAGTGTGATTTTTTCTCGAATACAGTACTTTCCTTCGGTATGCGAGGGAAGTAAAAAACCAATTCTGAATGAAAATAATTTATTAAAAAAATCACTAACATCTAACAATAAATTTCCTTAGTAAGTAGGTTTCCTTGATTTCGTTGAAGTTTTAAAGTTGGATTTCATTATTATACTCTTCGCAAATACAAAATGAAGAGTGTATTTCTATAACCGGTAGTATCGCTCGTAGAGAAAAAAAATCCATATCACTGTGTTGATGATCGAATTCTCAACAACTTTCAAAATGTCCATCCTGTCTGTCCATCCGTCCGTCACATTTCTTGTAAGCACGATAACTTAAAAACGAAAAGTCCGATTGTATTGAAATTTAGACAGTAAGTTAGTGTTAGCTACAGGATGAACCCTATTGTGAACAAAATCAATTCACGAATAAAAAAAGTTGTTGATGACTTAAATTTTTAAAAAATATGTTTCTTTATCTTTTGTAATTAAACAAGAATTGCCTAAACTGATATTACTTACAAAAAGTATTGCGAAGTGTATCCTATAGAATATGCATCAATTATATAAAAAATGTAGTAAATCGGCAAAGAGTGGTTAGCTTGTTTTGACATCTGATTTAAATAAATTAAGCAGAAGACCTTGTTATTCGCCAATGCGTACATGTTCAAAATCATACAATTTAGGGATTAAAAAAACAGCAATCTCAATTTCACGCAAGAAATTCTAGGCGCTTGGTCTAAAAACTATTACTCTACATTGTAGATTGTATTATATCAGTGTGTAATTAATCCAGAGCGAAGCCTTGTCTGATCATACATCTATGTTTTGTACAGGTTATTGTTATCTGTAATTTCCAATTACCGGAAAGACAATAACGCGTGGCTATATCTGCAATAGCTATAGAAATGACGGATATAAATGCTAATAATGTAAGAATGAAGTTAATTAAAGTGATTGAAATGGTAATATTGTAAGCAATTAATGTGAGCTGAGTTAATAATAGTTAAATAGTTAATTGTGATTAGGATTGATTACTGATTGTATAAAATACATTTAAGGATGCACTTATATGGATTGTTGATATCCAAGCTGATTTGTTAAGTGTCGAATCGTAAACTCGCTTATTCAGTATCAAATAGGACTGAAGATGGAAAATCGTTAAGAATACATACTCTGTTTGTGTAAAATTCTCAATAACAGAGGGCGTTGTATAATAGGTTTGATTTATTGACACATTGACAATTTAGTTTTCTAACCGTGTTCCTTGTTAAAAATATATTAGTAGATATTTGTAATGTATATTCTGCAAATGTTTTAAATATAAACTTTAAAACTTAACAGAGAAGGTCACAAAAGACACCATCCCAACTAAAAAAGTTGCTCTATAAATTTAAAAGTATACTATAATTTTACTTTATTACTGTTACATTGCTGCTCTGTAAAGGCCATTTGTTTTAGCCTTCGCGACTAAATCATCATACAAATAATTGCTAAGAATGTTCTTACAGCTAAATTATAAAACATTTTGTAGAATTTGTTATTCGCTCTTTTATAAACGTCTATACAGGAATTATTATAGGATGTTTTAGCTCATGGAGCAAAATTGATTTATAACAGATTTATAGCAATGACCCCCGGCACTCTTTGATCAATTTGCGAACATCTATAAAACTATTCTTTAAGAGTTTACCTAAGCGTTAACAAAACATGTTTATTAGCATTCCTCTTAACACAATATTATTTCTGAGAGCATATTGTATTCGGCCGTACCTACTAAACAATTTTTATATAAACTAAGTACACACTGCTCTCATAAAACACTTATAAAATAGTTAAAAAACTGAAAATTGCCATTAAGGCTATAATATGTTCTGAACCATTTTTATAAAAGATGGGTAGGTGTTAATGCGCCATATTGTTTTCTCATTAACAGTGATCTTTTACAGAACTCTGTCATCTTGGGGCGTTCGCCATGTTGGATTTAGGATGTCACATAATTTATCGTATTCTACATATGCGCAAAATTTTTAAGTTCTAGCTCAGTTAGAACTAGTCGAAATATTGATTGCAAGATTTGTTTACATTGTTACGAAAATGAAAAAAATACTATTTTTTCTCGGTTTATTCAGTTTTGTAGGTTATGTACATACTTCAGAGACTTGAAACCAACGAGGATTTATTTGCAATTTTATTACGAAGAGACTAGTTTTTAGTTTGCCCCGATCCGACTTATAGAACCGGAGTTATTCACATTTTAAGGTAGAAAAACGCCGTAACAAAACTTTAATTTTTTACAAAAAAAAGTAGTACAAGATTTTCGAAGTTCAGAAGTTAGGAATATACTCCCACTGATACCCCAAACAAGATAAAATCATAATCTTGCTGTATACAGACTATACCTATCTCTTCATTTTTTTTGGCCTTTCTTTACTGCACTATTAACACTTAACAGAACAGAAATTTCTATTTAAAAATCATTAAAATGTCATCCACCATTGAGGAATTCAAGTTATGCATGAACTACACAATAAAAATTATAGCTATGTTAACTGAGTTGACCCAACGTCTAATTGTTAAAATTCTCCCATTAATAACTGCGCTAACGAGGTGTTCCTTCATTTAAAAATAAGCCGTTATTATATGTATTCACAAATCTCTGTCAAAACGACACCATATGGTTTTGGTTAGGACTAACAAGGTTTTTGCACCGCACATTAAAGTCGTAAATTAGAACATATGGACAGGACAGGTTTTTGTGAAGTTTGCTTGTACTTAAGTTATAAGTTTCCGGAATTATTACAGTCATGTGGATATATATTGAATAAACAAAACTATTTGAATCAAATCATAAATAAAACAAAACAAGTAATTTTGAATTTTCAATGGTAAATTCATGATGGAGGAAAAGTAATATTGAAAACTTTTAAGAATTGCTTTTGGTTTTAGGGGGATCACAAAAAGCAAACATTCGCAAATGAATCAACAGAATATTCTTTAAAAAAATGTAATTTTACTTCCACATCCACACTGAGTCGAGGGCCGTTGATTGGTTCGCATCAAATAATCTAAGCCTAAATATGACAAAGACAAAAGATTTTTACATTAAAAACTTCATTGACTCTTCACAATCCTTTTTTTTTATTCTAATGGCATTAGGTTATTGACCATGCAGCCAGTTACCTAAGTTTTAAAATTAAGAATGTCCTAAACTAAATCTAACAAAATTAATAAAAAGAAACAACTTGTTTATATTTAAAACAAGAGTCTAAACCCAGATACATCGACAGGGAGAGGGAATTAAAAGAAAACGTCGAGGAAAAATGGGGACACACGCTTCTCATCCTGGGCTTCACAATCCTAATTCTGTCAGTTTCCTTGGCATTCATATGGATCAAAAGCTGGGAGGAGCATACTAATTATGTGTCAGGTAATATTGCTAAACATATTTATGCTCTAAGAAATATAAATAGTATGGTATCGGAAGGGGTCATGCATCCTCAGCACAGAATTTTCAGCTTGCAAAGAAGGGCAATTCGTATTATGAGTCATTTAAATTATGGAGATCACTGTAGAGAAGCCTTTAAAAAATTGCAAATGTTAACTTTACCGTGCGTTCCAGAGTGCTTATTGCTTACCAAGAAAAATATCTTGAATACCCTAAATTGTGAAAGTATACTTAATCATTTCACCAGATATCGAATTAAAATTAAAGAATTCGCGATAATATTATTAAATGAGGATAAATGCGTGTCGAATTGTTCCGCAGATGTACAACTTGGTTGCCGATGTTAAAAGAAGAACTTCACAAACTTAACATTGTATAAAAAGTAAAACTGTTAACTATATCAACAGTTCTATGTAAATAGTAAGTATTTATTGATATTGAATATAACAAACACTCTTAGAGCTGTGTATTTATCATATACAGCAAAAAAAAAAAAAAATTCAAAAGAGCCTTGGAAGAGGAAAAAGATTAGATTTCCGAAACGTCGGTGAAATATTTAATTTCAAGTTTTTATACTTATTTGTGTTAATTGTTTAAAAAAGCAACATCTAACTGATCCTTTGACGTAAAAGTCACAGGTGTAGAGGTTATTTTTACCAGTAACATACTGGTAATTGTGATATTTTGTCGATTCCCGAGCACCGCTTAAAAAGAAAAAAATACATGTGGCAGGAAGTCCCAAAGAATTGAAGAAGAAAAAATTAGAGATATGATTTATATATTTAATAAAATATTGGTGAAATATTCTGTCGTATTTTTAAATTTTTCTATAATTTTTTCTCATGCTGAGTTGCCAAATAGTAATATAATTTCTGTAAATTGGCAGTTTATAATCAAAGATTCAATCCCCTCTAAAGCAGGCAGTATTTAATCAGTTAATAAATTACCAATTTCTACTCTTAAAACCGCTGCTTAAGATTTTTCATCCAATTCACTTTAAAAGAAACATCTTTACTATATTTGCACTTTAACATCTGGAAATTATTGGTCATAGAAATATTAGAAAGAAATCTGAGATCTTGGTTTCTAGTATATACATCGAATTTCAAGATTCTGTACTCTTATCAACTTGCTTTACTTATATTCCCCTATGTACCCCTAAATAACCCCCAACCTTTTAACGGAAATCACAAAATATTATCTGGTTCCAGATGGCGTTATAATATATATGTGTATCAAATATCAAATGAATATCTCAATTTTATTTTATCAACGCCTTTAATAATGGAGTAGGGGTGGTGGGGGGTTGAAAAATATTATAAAAAAATATGAGGCTTTGACTTCTAGTATATACACTGAATTTCAAGTTACTGTACTCTTAACAACTTGCTTTATTTATATTTCCCCTATTTAAC
This sequence comes from Stenurella melanura, assembly GCA_963583905.1. Taxonomy (NCBI): domain Eukaryota; kingdom Metazoa; phylum Arthropoda; class Insecta; order Coleoptera; family Cerambycidae; genus Stenurella; species Stenurella melanura. Next base: position 125,134,991 of record OY757314.1, read on the forward strand.
CCCCAACCCTTCAACGGAATCATCTCAAAATACAATCTAGTCGCAGATGTCGTTATAATACATACGTCCACTAGATTTCAAGTGAATATCTCAATTTTATTTTACCAACCCCTTCAATAATGGAGTAGGGGTGGTGGGGGGTTGAAAAATATTATAAAGAAATCTGAAGACTTGGCTTCTAGTACATACATCAAATTTTAAGTTTCTGTACTCTTACCAACTTGCTTTACTTATTTAACCCCCCATCACTTCAACGAAATCATCTCAAAACATAGTATAGTTCCAGATGTCGTTATAAAACATACGTGTACCAGATTTCAAGTGAATATCTCAATTTTATTTTACCAACCCCTTCAATAATGGAGTCGTGTTGGTGGGGGATTAAAAAATACTATAAAAAAATCTAATGCCTTGGCTTCTAGTGCATACACCGAATTTCATCTTTCTGTACTCTTACCAGCTTGCTTTATTTATTTTCTCCTATTTACCCCTGTTTAATCCCCAATCCTTTGTCAGAATAATCCCAAAATATAATCTAGTTTCTGATGTCATTATAATATATACGTGTACCAAATTTCAATTCAATATCTCAATTTTATTTTATCAACCCCTTTAATAATGGAATGGGGGGGAGGGTAGTCTGTGTATGAAAAATATTGTAAAAAAATTTGAGGCCTTCGCATCTAGTACATGTACCTAATTTCAAGTTCCTGTACTCTTATCAGCTTGCTTTATTTATTTTTCCCTATTTTCCCTATTTACCACTATTTAACTCTCAACCGTTCAACGGAATCAAAATATCATCTAGTTCCAGATGTCGTTATAATACATACGTGTACCAGATTTGAAGTGAATATCTAAATTTTATTTTACCAACCTCCTCAATAATGGAGTAGGGATGGTGGGGAGTTGAAAAATATTATTAAAAAATTTGAGGCCTTGGCTTCTAGTAGATACAACGAATTTCAAGTTTCTGTACTCTTATCAGCTTGCTTCACATATTTTCTTCCATTTACCCCTACTTACCCCACAACCCTTCACCGGATATCTTCAAAAAACAATGCAGTTTCAGATCTCGTTTTGGTATATACGTGTACAATATTTCAAGTCAATATCTTAAACCGTTCTGGAGAAATCGTGCGGACAAAAAAAAGAAAAAAGAGTTACAGACAGACAAACCGACAGACAGACATAATTTTTTTTTCGCTCAAATTTAAGATTTCGACGTTTCATGACATTCTAAACCTATTTCAAGAAAAAAAAAAAGAAAAAATGTTGAAATTTTTTTTACGATTACTATACTTCCAATCCATTACGTGGATGTGGAAGTAATATTACTAGGCAACTACCCTTTCAAAACAATTTTATCGATAAAATGCTAAGCTTTCGTGATATTACAGATGATAAAATAAACAATTACTGCCTACAAAATTCTTTCCAGCTTCGTCATTTTTTGTCATGATTCATTACAAGCCCAAACCGGAAAATTATAAACACATGTCTAACTGATGAATGATAGAAAAACAATTTATAAAATATCGACTCGGTTGAAATAATCCGGACTTGCTGAAGAAGCCAAATAAAGCTCTTGGTCTAGTCGTCATTGGATTAGGCGGAAAAACCACCGAAACACACAAAGGCATGCAGAGGCAGACATTCTCGTGGATTAATATTTGGAAAGTTTAGATAGTAGCGAGGTTTAATCGTTGGGAGAGACCGCATAGAGTTTCATAAACGATTCCTGGAGTTATTTCCTAAGTTGAAACCGTACAAAGCCTAGAAAAAACGTGAACCAGAACATAATGCCGTTTGGATTCAACAAATAATTAATAGAAACTAGGTTACCTTTGGAAAAGAAAGAAAGTTTGTTTTTAATTTGAAAAGAATAAGACTAATAATAGGCAGTTGAAGACCTTGGAGGAGTATTAAATAATAAATATTGGGAATGGGACCAGAATTTGCTCGAATGTTATTTTTTCTGTTCTGTCAGCAACGTATCTATTATTACTCTTGCTCAGAATTTTATCAGTTTATAAACATGAGTGGTATTTAGGTAGAATATTTCACAAACGAATTAATTAACTATTTGTATAAAACCTATTTTTCTTGTCTAAATGTTGTTTGTGGCATTATCTTAATTTTTTTTCCTTCAATTCTTTGGGACTTCCTGCCACATGTATGTTTTCTTTTTAAGCGGTGCTAGGGGAATCTACAAAATGTATCACAATTAACCAGTATTTTACTGGTAAATAACCTCCACGCCTGTGACGTTTACGTCAAAGGATCAGTTAGAGGTTGGTTTTTTTAATGAAACAACACAAATAAGTATAAAAACTAAATATTTCACCGACGCGCGACGTTTCGGAAATTTAATCTTTTTCAAGGCTTTTATGAAAAATAGTTTTTGCTGTGTATGACAAATACATAGCTTTAAGAATGTTTGTTATATTCAATATCCATAGATACTTACTATTTACATAGAACTGTTGATACAGTTAACAGTTTTTTAGTTTTTATACAATGTTAAGTTTGTGAAGTTCTTTTTTTAACATTGGCAGCCAAGTTGTACAGACATCTGCGGAACAATTCGACACGCAACTATCCTCATTCAATAACATTATCGCGGATTCTTTAATTTTTCTAGCAAAAAAAGAAAAATTCTTCGTTTTTTAATAGATTTAGAATATCACGAAAAGTGAAAATTTTAAATTTGAGCAAAACAATTTGTTGTTTATGATCTACTCCCTTTAGACGGTCCACCCTATATATTTTCTAATCATTTCTTTGGTGGCAGTAGCGTCAGCTACGTACCAAATTTTCAGATCATGTAGATTACGAAAATAAAGATTTTTCAATTCCGTCTGTCTGTCGGTCTGACTGCTGGTGCATTAACTAAGAAACTACTTGACGGAAAACAGTAATCTCCGTCAAGCAGTAGTTTTTTAGTTAATGAACCAACAGTCAGACCGACAGACAGACAGACAGACAGATGGAATTCAGAAATCTTTATTTTCGTAATCTACACGATCTGAAACGTGGAAGTCCGAAAAAGTATCGGAGGGGTGATTTTTCTCCGTAGTTCTCCGTAGCCATTTTAATGATAAAATGGCTACGGATCCCTATTGTGCGTGCCCAGTACGCTCTTAGCTGGTTTTATTAGACTTATTTTCACGTGCTGAAATAATTTATCTTAAATATTTCAAAACAATATAAGTATATTAGATTAATTAAATTTTATTTTGGTTTATAATAGGTATTTTAGATCAATCATAGTACATCTGTTTTACATTTTTATAAGCTTTAAGCGATTTTAGATACTTTTTAAAGTATACTCAATGTAATTTAGGTAATCTTAGTTCTCCGTAGCCATTTTAATGATAAAATGGCTACGGATCCCTATTGTGCGTGCCCAGTACGCTCTTAGCTAGTTTTATTAGACTTATTTTCACGTGCTAAAATAATTTATCTTAAATATTTCAAAAAAATATAAGTATATTAGATTAACTAAATTTTATTTTGGTTTATAATAGGTATTTTAGATCAATCATAGTACATCTGTTTTACATTTTTATAAGCTTTAAGCGATTTTAGACACTTTTTAACGTTTACTCAATGACATTTAGGTATTCTTTGCGCACTTTCGGATAGATCAGAAGTGAAATGTTATTAAAAACGTACAAATTTGGCGTTTTGTATTACAAATTATGTTACTAAATTTTAAGAGCAAGAAATTGAAACAAGTCTGATTTCGTTGTCACCCGGCATATTTCCTGCCAGCCTCCTCTCAGCAAAAATTAAGCATTTATTGATTTTTTCGAATTTTAATTAAAACGTATAGTCACCTGTGGCGTACGTTCTGCCGCTTTGATCTATGCGTACCCTATCGAACAATTTCAGTTGGGGTCGTAGCAAAAAGGCAGTAGCAATTTCGCCTCAGTTAAGTTGAATGATGCAGAATTTGATAGGGTAGTGTAAATTTGAAACACATAAGGTTGCCTATGGTCTACCTCACATTAATTAACTGCACTGCACTAAATGGGTTTGTTATGCTTTGAATGGATGCGCCTGAACCGGCAGGATGGTTGTCTGTTGATAAGATACATTTACAGCTACACTCTCGAAATTGAGGGTTTTAACTCGACTCCGCCAACTTCTAATTATAACTAATAAAATGTGCAGGGCTTCCATTACATAGGGTGGAAATAGGGAATTTAAGTTGTGTGTTTTCATTTACCTTTGTTTACAGTTACCACACAACTTGTAATGTCAGTCGTAAAATAATTGTGCTTTTGACGGGATTTTCATCCATTTCCATATTAATATTATATCTGATTTGTAAGTTCGTGTACCAGATGGAGGATAAATTTATTCACAGTATTACAATAAGAGCAGCGGTATTTTCATTCCAATCGCTCATTAATGGGAGATGAGTAATATAAATATTGATAGGAAAACATTTGTCATACCCATAAATAAAATGTTTACAATATGTCAGCAGAGAACGATTTCTATCAATACGAATTTGCAGAAAACTCTAATAAGCATAAAGATGGACCTGAATGAATTTGCCTAAAAACTTTTTTAACCTCTTTCTATAACCGTTAATTAAATTTTTATCGATCTTTTTTTGAGCTAATTTAATTTTGGAACTTTAAAAAATACGTAATGGTTATGGAAAATTAGTTCGAAAATGTTATTAATTGAAAAAGTTAAGTTATTTTGACCTGAAAATATTTACCCAAGATTTCTAGAAAAATGTTGGAGTTTAAAAAATAAATAAATATAATGGTGGCTCCAAAATGGCGGAATTTAGAACAGGAATCATATAGTATATTTTTTTTTTTTTTTTTCTTTCTTCAATTCTTTGGGACTTCCTGCCACATGTATGTTTTCTTTCTAAGCGGTGCTATGGGAATCTACAAAATATATCACAATTAACCAGTATGTTACTGGTAAAAAACCTCTACGCCTGTGACGTTTACGTCAAAGGATCAGTTAAAGGTTGTTTTTTTTATAAATAAACAACACAAATAAGTATAAAAACTTGAAATTAAATATTTCGCCGACGTTTCGGAAATCTAACCTGTTTCCTTTTTCAAGGCTTTTTTTGAAAAATCTTTTTTGCTGTGTATGACAAATACACAGCTCTAAGAATGTTTGTTATATTCAATATCCATAGATACTTACTATTTACATAGAACTGTTGATATAGTTAACAGTTTTTTAGTTTCTATACAATGTTAAGTTTGTGAAGTTCTTCTTTTAACATTGGCAGCCAAGTTGTACAGACATCTACGGAACAATTCGACACGCAATTATCCTCATTCAATAATATTATCGCGGATTCTTCTATGTAAATAGTAAGTATCTATGGATATTGAATATAACAAACATTCTTAGAGCTGTGTATTTGTCATACACAGCAAAAAAGATTTTTCAAAAAAAAGCCTTGAAAAAGGAAACAGATTAGATTTCCGAAACGTCGGCGAAATATTTAATTTCAAGTTTTTATACTTATTTGTGTTGTTTATTTATAAAAAAACCAACCTTTAACTGATCCTTTGACGTAAACGTCACAGGCGTAGAGGTTTTTTACCAGTAACATACTGGTTAATTGTGATATATTTTGTAGATTCCCATAACACCGCTTAGAAAGAAAACATACATGTGGCAGGAAGTCCCAAAGAATTGAAAAAAGAAAAAAAAAATCAAGATAATGCCACAAATAACATTTAGACAATATTTAGTATAATATTGTTACGAGTTACGTCCCCTAGGGGCTGGAGGCTGGAATCTCATGAGTAGGAGCCGAAATTAGCTAACAAAGATAGGAAACTGCCTATCTATAATATACTACCTATGCACGCCATCTGTGAGACACTAGTAGTATAACCGTCCTGAAAACTTATAGAAGAGGACCGAGATTTCTACATTGTTCTGCATCGCCACTGAGGTTATGGATAGTTCTAGAGGCAAATTGTAGAGTATATATAAGCGGAATGTAAACACGCAGAGGAAGAAGAAGTCTGAAAGTAAGTGAATACAAAGTGTAAATATCAAGTAATAAACATTGTTAAAGGTTATTTTAGTCAGTAAAAGTATATTTTAGTTAATAAAAGTGTTGTGAAGTCTTCAGTAAGTTATTCAATAAATAGTGTGTTAGTGTTTATCTCTTCTTATAATTTATGGAACCCACGGATTTTTAAGGGTGCATCCTAAGGGGTGGAAACACGTGACAATATTCTATAAGCATTAATAAATGTTTTAGATCAAAGTTCATGAGTGTTCTTATTACGTGATAACAACAGTGATGTTAAAATATAAGAATACAAGACGACGAGTCCTATACTTTGAATTAGAAAACAACAAAATGATTTGCAACATCTATTTTTTTACACGGAACCCTTAATGAACCCTTAATAAAATTCAAGTTTGCTGAGCGCTCGTAATTTGACTGGAACTGCAGTTTATCGCAAATAAAATGTGCTGGGTGTCGGATAATGGTGAGACAACTGAGAAAGAAACAAGAAGTATTTTCAAGAAAAGTGTAATTTAACAATAGTAATTTATTTTCCGATATCTAAATTAGAAGGTATATTATATACAGGGTGGTGCAATAGTGCGTCGGACCTCGATATTTCGAGTTCTACGATAGCTAGACATTAAAAAAAAATGGATAGAAAAGTCTATAACTGGAAATTATTTTCGAGCATACAGGGTGAGCCAAGACGAAATTACAGGACCAAGGGCCTTTTTTCTTAAATGGAATTGGAATGTTATTTATATCAGTACATTTTTTGAAACATCTTTCTAGGTTCTGTTTATTCCTATATTAGCATAGAATATCTCCCAACAACTTGGATGTAATAGATTTTTTTGTTGAAATGATACAATCTGCAGATGGATATTAAAAATATCACCGCAGTCACAATTATTGGTTTTAAGAAAAACTTATGTAAATACCAGTTATGAGACATCTAGTTAATGTTTTTGAATCATTTTCATTTCCTATGTGGCCAAACATTATTTTTCAATTAAGAACTTTTTAACTTGAATTTTCTCAATTTTTTCAAATGGGCACTCTGTCCTGTAATTTCTCCTTGGCTCATCTTGTATGTTCGAAAATAATTTCCAGTTATAGACTTTTTTATCTAGTTTACTTCCAATTTTTTAAAAATTTTCTAGCTATCGTAGAACTCGAGGTATCGAGTATACCCTATATATTAATGGTTAAAAACAGGCTCATTTTGGGAAAAAAATGTCTTTTTGGTTTGACTTTAAATAGTTGTAATTTCGACTAGAAACATGCGATCTAGACGTATGTAAACGGATGTAAGAAAGTTCAAGATAAATTTCTCGAATTTAATTAAGACTTAACGACCTACATTCTTAAAATGCGTAATGTTCCACGGAGGGTGATATTGATGCGTGTGCGTGAATATTATACGAGAAGCGGTAGAGTATTTGTGTTTGGATACAAATTGTATAATTTTAAACATTTGTTGATAGTTTTTGTGTTCATGGCCAATGAAGCAAATTAGGATTTAACAATCTTATTATATATATTTACTGTATATTTATAGGAACTTTATTACTATTCTCTCGTGTTAAATGAAAACGAACAAGTCATTTCTCTATAACATCTTGTATACAGTGTTCTTGAATGCGAAGCAAAATATCGGAAATTGACCCCATTTGGGGGACTGCCGTTGTCAGTTTGTTACTTAAATTTAAGTTGGTTGCCTCGAAACGTACGTCCTATACAGGACTACAGTGGTGCCAAAGCTCAAATCTGGATTTCAAAAATTGACAAAAATATCCAGGTGTCTTCATTATAAATGAGACACCCTGTAAGAGATTTTAGGTTTTCAAGTTGAATTGTGATGGAGTAAAATATAACACCTGGAAATTGACATTCAGATATAATGGTAACGCTTCGACCGGAGACGACGTGGGCGACGCGCGACGTTCTTTATTTAATAAGATCAATGTAAATAAATAAAAAAGTTCTCATAAAGCCTCGACCGAGCGCAACGTGGGCGATGTTTATTCACCAAAAAAATATATAATCAAGCAGTACATTTTTTGTGGAAGGAGCGAATTGTTTACATTAAAGGGAAATGAAATAATATATTTTCAAATAAAACATTCTACCTTATATCGATAGTATGTCGTAGGTAGAGAGCCGGGCTGTACAGATTTCCTATGAATAAGATACATGAAAAACTTTCTATGTATGAGTAAGTACTACCACCACAGACCTACAGGGAGCCACTTTTCATATAAGCAAATTTTGCCACCAGCGTCCTCTATGCATTTTTGAAATTCTACTTCTACTGAAAATGGGTTCTGAGTTAAGCAAGAGTAGAATACATAAAACTGTGTTCATAGTAAAAAAAAGCGAATTTCATTTTTAAGCTGTCACCAGCGCCCATTTTGAAATTCTAACGTACTGAAAATAGGTTTTAGGTCAAGCAAGAGCAGAATACAGAAAATTGTGATCATAGTAAAAAAAATGGTAATATCGCTTTTCCGTGAACATATTATTTATCTGTATTACTAAGTAATATTTTATACTGCTTAAAATTTGTATCTAGTTTTACTTCCTCGTCTAGTATAGGTACTTAGTAGGTAATCGTAAAAAAAAATCATACTTTTTTATTGTTGAAATATGTTTAGAATGTCATACAACGTCGATATTTTCAGCCAAAAGAGTCATCTTTTTCTCGGTCGGCCTGTAACTTTTTTCGTGCGAACCTTTTCTCAGAAACGGTAAGGTATTACCTTGAAATGTGGTACCCATGACGAGCTCTGGACCCAGATTATATTTTGCGCTAATTCCAGTGATGGACTGGGGGGGCAAGAAAACTAAAGCAAGCCGGTAAGAGTACAATAACTTGGGATTTGATGTATAAAATTGAGATATTCACTTAAAATCTGGTATACGTATGCCGCAAGGACCTCTTTGGCGCTCTACACAGACGACACGGCCATCATCGCAAGATCATGGAGCGCTAGACTTGCCACCCGCAACCTCCAGGAAGCAGCATCCCTTCTGGAAGTGCAACAGGTGGAAAGTCAAAGTCAATGCGGAGAAGAACAAAGCCATACTCTTCAAGAGAGTCAGAAAGCAAATTCCCACAGGACACGTTTCCATGAAAGGCGACAACATCCAATGGCATGATACCGTCAAGTACTTTGGCATTATCATGGATAGAAGCCTGACGTAGAAACAAAACACGGAAGCGATTATACAGAAGGCGCGGACGAGAAGGACTCTGCTCTATTCAATGATAGGCAGACAAAGCCAACTCAACCTGAGGAACAAACTCACGCTCATCAGGACCCTCATTGCACCCATTCTGACCTAGCCTCCGTTGTCTGGGGACACCAAGCAGCTACCTACTTGTAGAGGATACATGCCGTGGAAAACGTCGCACTCAGGTGTGCCGTGGATGCACCATGGTTTGTCAGAAACGCCGACATCTTCAGAGACCTGGAACACACCCCGGTAATTGAAGTCATCCAGGACAGAGCGAAGAAACTATACGCCCGTGCAGCAGAGCATGGCAATCCGCTGGTCAGACAAGCGATTGACTATGACCCCAACGACGCTTTTAGGCACAAGAGGGCGAAGCTCCAGATTCTGGATATGGGTAAGTAGAACTAACCTTCTTTTCAGCCCAATCTTCAAGCCACGCCGCAAGGAGACAATGACCAAAAACCCAAACACCCGATCCCGGGGGTATCCAGCAAACAACCAGCTAGGTACTCTTACCCTAGCCGTGCGGCCTCCGACGCTAAAATGAGCGTCCTTGACCGAGCACAATCCTTGAGCTACACAGCCCAAAACTTCCTTCCGATGAAATCGGAACACATGATACACCCTGGGCTCCGACCAGTCATACACCCCCAAACCCTTCCAAACACCGAGAGGATACGGCAACAGCCGTTCCCTCTCACGACAGACGAAAGACGCTCCCGGGAGCCGACATGCTAGCGAAGAAAGAAATTCAAAACAGAAGAGGGCCAGAAGAAATGACCCAGCTGGCAGGGTCCAACAGCCAGGACCAGGGGAGGTCTGCTAACCTCGCCTACACCGTCTGCATTTGCAGGTGGGGTAGTCGTAAAAAGCAGGCCCACCTCTTACGAGGCCGGTCGAGGTCTACAGCGATGATTGTGGCAAAGAGCTCAAAGCTCGACCCCTAATGATCCGAGACCGTCATCAAAGTCAAGAATGTTGGCGCGGTATACGTATGTATTATAACGACATTTGGAAGCAGATTGTTTTTTTTGACATCTGGCTTAGATATTATTAAAATTCTATGACCAATTGTTTCCACATATTAGAGTACACATATAGTGAAGATATTTCTCTTTAAAGAGATTTGGATTGGAAATCTGGGTGTGGAAGTAGTATTTCCTTAGGCAGCGGTTTTTAACTTTATGTTATTGTCTCCAATCCTGGTTCAGATAAATTAATTAATGAATTAATTAACTCTTTCTTGCACGCTAAGCTATTTTTGTTGTGAACAGAGTATTCGGGTATTAGGAGTATATTCTAATACATTTACCTAAGCTTTTAATTTAAATCTGATAGTACATTATGGATTTCATGTGTTAATTTTCGTCGAGTTTAAATCTTAATCAACTCTTTAATACACAGAAACTTTTTTTAATTGTATCAGTCACCATATCCCTCTAATATAAAAAATAAAGTTTCGTTGCTGATCGATAAAAAAAACTTTGGTATATTGAATGACAATCCACCCGGATTATACATTAGGTAGATAATTAGAATGTCGGCAACAATTAAAGTCAGGAAGAATGCTAATAGCAGTTGACAGAAGTTCATAGTAATGTAATGAAGGACGGAAATACTCCAGCGGAAAAACAGTTAAAAACCCTTCTGCCGTTAAAAAAGTAATAACGTAAATTTGGCTTCACATTCACTTCGCTTCATGTGCAGACTCCAGACACTGTCACAAAATTATTTACTACCTGCATTATACTCTCTGTGCTGCAATTCACATTGGATGTTTCGTTAACTATTGTAAGCTCTATTGTCTATTTATTACATGTAAAATATACATTGCAAAGATCTACATAAAATGAACGGAGATTTTAGATTCCAGTAAATATAATACTATCAATTACGAAATAAATTAGTGTATTAAAAGAGATGTTTTCTTGAAATTATAGACGTTGTCAGGAGCTTTTTTCATATAGTTCGTTAATTTGGGTATTTTGCAGGCAACTTTCACACACTTAATTTAATACTCAATATAAGAAACAACAAATTACTTATTGATTACGTATACTGTTAAACTAATTCTGACCAAGCTAGTATTATACCAATAAAGTCAAACAGTGAAATAACTTTGGAATTATCATACATTTTTATCTGAAAGGCAACATAATAAAATTATAAAACCTGAACTATTTGTCATAAATTGCAGGAAACCAATTAGTTTAGTATGAAAAATAGACGAGATATGCACGTTAGTTCTCTACATCACAAAATCTTAATAACACAGCCACACACAAAAAAAGTTTTTGATCTGAACGATTGACCACGATATTCCTATGTATTTTTCGATGCTGAGTACGAACCCAAGTCAACAAAATTCCTATACCCCTCAATTCTTGACAGAGACAAAAATATCCCTTCAATAAGGTAAATTTATGAATCGCACTCTTCTTTTCAATGCCAAAGGCTTCAGCGAGGAAATAAAAATTCTCCCGAAGGGGTTGATACACCCTCTGCACCCCTTCTAAATCCTTCTGGACATAGAACTGCATCATAAAAGCTTCTAGCTTACAAGCTCTTGAGAATGCAAAGTAAACATGGTAGAAGGTGAATGCCGCCGCTCCGGAACCAAGCCTCAAGAAGGGTAAAAACTACTCCCCGCTGGATTAGCAACACAGGAGTGGTGGGAGAGCAAGTATTCTTGTTTTCACTGAAGAATGGTCGCAGTGCATGAACGCGAATCTTCTTCAATTGCCTTGACCAGTTGACCACACCCTGCAAGAGGCGAAAACTTACAACATATATTGAGTGGAAAAGACTCTTAGAGAAACAAGTATGATTGAAGATAAAATTCGGTTTATGAATCAAAAATACATGAAATACAGGGTGATACTATGAGGGATATCAGACGCAGATCCAGCATTTTGTTGAGGGGGGGGGGAATTATTTAATGGGTAAAAATAAAATAAATGCGTTAAAATAAATTTATTTTTATTATGTTTTCTTATCTAAACTTTGCTCCAGGGGGGCACTCCCTTCACCCCCCCCCCTCTGCATCCTCGCCTGAGGGATATAGTGATGTATTGAATACTAGGGTGACAAAAAATCTACAGAGATGGATTCCCGTCTGTCTTACCTCAGAATAAAAAATCCCAAAGTGCATCTTTTCGGTCCTAAAAGTTTTCTGAACCCTTTTTGGGAGTTTGTTGGTAGTTTTGCCACTTGCAGGATGCAGTCAAGGCAACTGAAGGAGATTCTCGTTAATGCACTGCGAGCATTCTACAGTAATAATAAGGAACACTTGCTCTCCCAGATCTCCCACTACACCTGTGTTCCTCATTCAGCAGGAGCTAGCTTATAACCTTTTAGAGGCTTGGCTCCGGAGCGGCATTCACACTCTATTATATTTCCTTTGCATTCTTAAGAGCCTGCTGTAAGCTTGAAGCTCTTATGACACAGTTCTATGCCCAGAAGGGCGCAGAGGGTGTATCAACCCATTCAGGAAAATTGTTACTCTATCGCTGAAGCCCTTGGTATTAAGAAAAAAGAGTACTGGAGATAAAAAGTCTCCATTTATGCTTCTTTCCTTAATGATACCTATATTCATAAATTTGCCTTATTAAAGGGAGCATCTACACAAAAACTGAAGGGAATAGGAATTCGGATTCAGCGTCGAAAAATACATGGGAAAACCATAGTCAGTCATCCAGATCCATTTTTTTTGTAAGGCTGTGTAATTAATAAACCTTCCACGTAGAAATGCTATATTTGAAAGATCATTTTCGTATAATCTATGTAAAATATATAACTGTCCCCCCCCTTCACTCTAATCTTGCTCAGCCTGCTCTTTTCCAAAAACGTATAAATGTATTTTATCTTTTACATAGCTACAATCATCAATTATATCCGTTTAAAAATGGTATTTTTGTTTTAAGTATTAATTTGGCATAATCGATGTGTGTGCTTTTCTTTAGATAGGTATTTGTCATTAGATATATAGTTTCTCTTTACTATACGTGCTGTCTGCCATTATAATGTGAATAAGTGTAAAAGCGGCTTTAAGTAGTTCTCTAGCTAAACTTCGCATTTTCACCTACCTATGTTTAAAGTCTTACTAAATTTCATTATGCCCAAAAAGTATGAAAAAAGTCTGTCATTATTATGGAGTTTTGCACTTCGCTTTGTGGAGAAAAGTTTACAGATCGTTTGGCGTTACACCAAGGAATGCAGCTTTTTTAGAACCCGTTTCAGACTATTGGACTCTTTTGGCAACGTTAACCATGTCTCCTCCAACAGATTTTAACATGTTAACATCTTATGAGAGCCCTATTGGATTCATCATCTTGAATCTATTTCTTTTGATATCAACTTCAGTATCAGCCACTCCAAAACTATTAACCTCCAACCTGCACCTCTGCCATAACTAGAATATTCTCTAATAGACAGTATTTCTTTCCGATTTATGCTGACCTTATACTAGACATAGCTAGAACAGTTCCTTGTACGGTCACCGGTTTACGTGCCGGCACTCGATCGGCGAAGTTAAGCAACGTCGGTCGGGTCCAGCGCATGGATGGGTGAGTTCTTGTTCAGGTACGTCGATCGCTGTCATGATCTGTAATAGCCTTGATTGGACTGAGACAGCTTGGCGAGAAAATAGAAACAAAGGACTGATAACTTTACCAAGCAGCTCCTTATCAACGACAGACTCGAAGTTTTGTAAGGTCTGGATAAGGAGCCCCAAGGTACAAAAAGGAGTACTACAATAGACCTATACTGGTCGCAGTAGGCAAAGTCAATCGCCAGCTCCTCCATCTAAAATCTAAATCCAGGTATATGAAAAGATATGGAACCACTGCCAACTCAGTCTACAGTTTACAAAAGATACCGTAGGTATGAATCACTTAAGATATTCCAGAGAAATTATTCAACAGACATGAAAAAAGACCTACATACGGGACGAATTGAAGACTTACTCCTATTGAAAAATGGTTAAAACCTCGTTTAAAAGTACACAAAACCGCTATTTACCGCCCTCCACGTTCCCCAGGTGTGTGATTAACTGAAATAATTTTTTCGGAGAATGTGTGATTTTCAAATTTCCTCTTTAGATATAGGCCAGTCAAATTGGAATTTATCGAGGAATTCATTTCCAGTAAGCTGGAAATAATTTTAATACCTTCGTTTGGTCCTAAATGCTTGTAATCTGAGTTTGCACCATCCCAGGAGGTCAGTATAACTTTTGGGAGCCAAAAAACCGCGAAATTTTTGCACTTCTTTCAGTTGTTGCTTGTATCTCGAAGACGGTGCGTCGGACGAAAAATCCAATATTAAACAGGGTTAAATTCTGCGTCGAATGAACATCTTAAACTTTAAGTTCGGTTCAGTGGAATAGCCGAAATCAAAAGTTACAAACCGGGAAATTTTATCATTTTGGTGCAAACTTCCGTTTTGCGACTTTCTAACACCACATATCTTTGAAACAGATACGCCTTCTTCTGCTGTCAAACAGAACCCTCTGTTCCTAGATGCAATCAGTGGATGTGATACAACCTCTGCATCTATTGCCAAGGGAAGTTGAAGTTTGTCAAACTCCTTGAAAAGAAGACAGCTTTACAGGAGGCTGTCAAGATTTTCCACCATACAGATGCTGATCCTGAGGACCTCATTTCAGCAGGCCAACTCTTCCTGGCAGCTAAGGCCGATGAGACCTCCTTGGACAAAATCCGCCTCGAGATATTCTCAAAATCCCTCATGAAGCCAACTTTCAATCTAGCCTCTCTACCCCCAACAAATGCAGCCGCCGCCCAGCATATTCTGCGGGTCTACCTCCAAATCTAGGGCTGGTATGATAGATCAAAAAATCCTCTCAGCTGGGGTTGGAGGAGGACGGACCTTGGCCTGCTCCCCACCATGAACACCAAGGATCCAGCTCCAGCTGAAATCCTCAATACAGTGTTCTGCAGATGTACGAAGGGGTGTACAGGGAAGTGCAGCTACCAGAAAGTAGACAAAAAATGTTCAACAATTTGCCTCAACTGCCACGCCCAATCATGGTCGAATTCAGCACCGTTCGAGGATGAGGATGTGTCCCACATGCCGACCGCCGTAGAAGCAAAAATAGGTGAGGATAATACCTTTGAAGATGACTCCGATGAAGAGGGCCTTGACATGCCACCGCAGCTTGAGAGCTTCGTAGATGAAGGGCCATCGACATCTAAGAAAATGGAAACATGAATGCTGCCTCATTTTGTGCTGCATTCCTATTCATTTCTATAACATATTTTATTCATATTTCATCAATTTCATGTCAATTTCAAATGTTTTTGTTCATTGCACCTAAATTATTAACAACTGTGATTAATTACTTATTAATTAATTAATATTAATGATACTTACTAATTAAAGATTTAATGGCAATATACAATGTGTATATTACATCCATATTTCAAAGCAATGGGAAGTGTTGTTTTGGTGAAAAATTTCGAAAATATTTTTCTTGGCTTAAATGATTTTTAAAATGACTCAAAACGTCGAAAAAACCGATTTTGAATTGATGCCAAATTTAGTTTTTCAAAATGACTGAATTTGAAAATTGAGATGCCTATACTTATAGCGTGAAATTTTATTCTCTACAATTTTTGGTTTTTTAATGGGAGTATCTGTTTCAAAGATATCTGGTCCTGGAAAGTTGCAAAACGTAAGTTTGCACCGAAATGAGAAATCTTCCCGGCTTCTAACTTTTGATTTCGGCTATCCCACTGAACCGAATTTGAAGTTTTAGATGTACAGGGTGCCCCAAATTACTTGATTTTGGCTGGTTTTCCTATTTTCAGATCAGGTAGAGAAAAACTAACGTATGAGTCTAGAGCTCGATTTTTGTGAAACGCCAATTGGTGAAAAGCGCATTTCAATATCTCTAACCGTTTCCGAGATACGGCAAAAATTGACATTTGGCAGATTCCGAAAAACTGTCATAACTATTTTATTTGTGAATATTCTTTCAAACGGTAAAAATTTTCTACATGTACTTTTTGACGTAGAATAAGATGCATTTGTCAAAAAAATATATCGCTTTTCAATATTGTTTGATATCAAAGCTAACTTTGTTATTTCAAATGGAAACCATAGTTGACTTTGACTTTAGAAAATAGAAAAAAAAAGCTTTACAAAAATATATATGTCAAGATATGTCTAGTCATCCTTGCTGCCAATATAACACATTTCTCTTTAAAAATTACATTTTTTAACATTTAACATTTTAACCCAGTTGGCTACACAAAAACAGTTACTTTGCATATCTAAAAGTTAGTTTGACAGTAAATAAAATAAGTGTTAAAGTTGGCATCTGTTATAGTCTCTCTGCATTATTCCAAAATGTATGAAAACTTTGAAAAATGCCAGATGTTTATATCCTATATTGAATCAGGCCGAAATTCTGAAGATGCATTAAATCTATATTTCGAACGTTAACCTGAACGCCAGCAGCCAAGCGAACACATATTTCCTAGATTAGAAAATGCTTTGATGAATTATGGATCATTTGTCAAGCCCAGAGCTAAACAGTATGCTATTGAAGGTAGAGACGAGGTGGAGGCAGAAGTAATTGGAGCGGTTTTAGAAAATCCTGAAATTTCTACCAGAGAAATAACTGTAACTAAGGGTGTGAGCAAAAGCAGTAGCCAAAGAATTCTCAAGAAATATAAATATAAACCTTATAAAATCAGGCTCACTCATCAAATATTCCCTGGTGATCAAGAACGCAGGATTAATTTCTGCAACTGGTTCATCAGAAAATGCAATGAAAATGAAAATTTTCACCGAAATGTCATTTGGACCGACGAAGCAAGAGTATCCAGCAACGGAATATTTAATCGACATAATCGGCATCGTTGGTCGGACGAGCATGTTTTCCAACCTAGAAATATGCAAGGACGATTTGGTTTCAATATTTGGATTGGAATAGTGGGGCAATGAATGATTGGACCTTTTATTTATGACGAAAACCTTAACGCCCAACGGTACGTTAATATTTAGGAAAACATTGTTGAACCATATTTAGAAGACTTGCCTCTTGCCGATTTGGTACGAAAGTTTTATCAACAAGATGGCGCACCAGCCCATAACGCGGCGGTTACAAGGAACAAACTAAATCAAATGTTCGAGGATCGGTGGAGGGGAACAAGGGGGCCCATACCATGGCTTCCAAGATCTCTGGACCTAAGCCCTTTGGACTTTTTTATTTGGGGTTCCGTCAAAGACCAGATATTTAGAACCACACCAGAAACGCGTCAAGATTTAGAGCAACGAGAGAGAAATACAATCGCTGGGATAACACCTTTACAACTCTTAAATGCCGAGAAATCAGTAAAGTAGAGATGTCAATTGTGCATCGACCAAAATGGTAGACGATTTGAACACTATTTGTGATACTTCAATCGTTAAAGATTTGTTACCTACTTAATGAAATATGTTTAATTAATAAAATTAATTTAATAGAAAAACTATTGTTTTCATTTGAATAACTGAAACTCTTGTTTTCCATGGCCAACTCTGCGAAAATGTTATTTTTAAAGAGAAATGTGTTATATTGGCAGCAAGGATGACTAGACATATCTTGACATATAGGTATATTTTTGGAAGGCTTATTTTTTTTTTCCTGTTTTCTAAAGTCAAAGCCAACTATGGTTTCTATTTGAAATAACAAAGTTAGCTTTGATATCGAACAATTGAAAAGCGATATACTTTTTTGACAAATGCGTCTTATTCTACGTCAAAAAGTGCCTGTAGAACGTTTGAAAAAATATTCACAAATAAAAAAGTTATGACAGTTTTTCGGAATCGACCAAATGTCAATTTTTGCCGATATCTCGGAAACGGTTAGAGATATCGAAATGCGGTTTTCAACAATCGGCGTTTCACAAAAATCGAGCTCTAGACTCATATGTCAGTTTTTCTCTACCTGGTCTGAAAATAGGAAGACCAGCCAAAATCAAGCAATTTGGGGCACCCTGTACATTCGACGCAGAATTTAACCCTCTTCATTATTGAATGGGATGACATTTTCCGTCCGACGTACCGTTTTCGAGCCACAAGCAAAAACTGAAAAAGGTGCGGTTTTTTGGCTCCCAAAAGTTATGCTCACCTCCTGGGATGGTGCAAACTCAGATTACACGCATGTAGGACCAAATGAAGGTTTTAAAACGATTTCCACCTTCTGGAAATTAATTCCTCAACACGATTTTTTTTTATCTAATTTGATTGACCGAATAGCCATATAATAATGTTTTATTTTAATTCTTATATTATAGGTTAAATATTTTATAAGATAAATGACTGGCAACATTATATATATTTCAATTTAATATATCCGCTGAATCAAAATATTATCAAGATCATTAATTCGAGGTGCTCACCCACCCTCAGCCAAATTGCCGGACGTCAATTATTATCAAACAGGCTCTGAATACACCTCATACTTGAATTAAATATATGAACATCGATTTTTCTATCACCTCGCATGAGTAATTGGAGTTAGTATCGCAACTTGATTAAATGGAATTAATATTTATAGTTGCGGCAGGGAAAGTACAAAGTACATAAATAACTCCTAGATAGTGTGATGCAATCAATTTAGCTTTAAAAAATTATGAAAATTTGTTGTATCTCAAACTGCCATGCATCAAAACATGTAATTTGGGTGTCGTAAAATAAAATAATAATATAAGGGTGAATAAATTTATATGCAGCAAATGTGGATTCAGAAGGGAGAAACAGATTTATGTGGAAAATAGGCTTGGAAAGTTATAACTTGTTCGCTCTGCCGGGATACAGGCTTTTTCGCGTGCTTTTTATCACTTGTTAACGAATAAGATAAAAGTTAATGGCCTTGACAGGCATCAAGGAAACGTTAATGAGAAATATTAAATCTCAAATATCAGAATTTCTATGTATAAGGTGGTCTCCTTCTAATATTTCGCGTCGGTTATGGAATTACAAAAAATATATCAACCATTAATTATTATTGAAAGGCATTTTAGTACCGTGACAGTAAAAATTATCCTGCTTAAAAATGAAATTTGGTACACGTATATACAGCGTGTCCCGAATTGCATAGGCCACAAACTTCACTAACTAATACAATTTTTCAAAATAAGAAAAAAAGCTCCTATAAATATGGGTCGGGAAGTAATAGTTTCCGAGATACAGGGTGTTCAAGTAATTCTCCTGAAAATGTTTTTTTTATGAATATTTTCGAAACGTCTAAAGATAAACAAATGATAATTTACACAGGAATTTAGCATCTTTGTGCTTTTTAAGAAAAAATTACAACTATGTACGAAAATCATTCAGGAGGGGTGAAACTGGGGGCCATGGTATAATTAAGCCCGAACTTTATTGTGTGACACTTTTAAATTCATTTATGAGCAGAACTTAAAAATTTGAAATTTTCTACACAAAAAAAATCTCTTATGTTTTTTCTCTAAAATTATCAGTTTTCGAGTAAATCTTATCTGAACTTTATTAATTAGTAACCATTATTACCAGCACATTCCTGGCATGCAGGAGTGTGCCGTGATTGTAATGTTTATAACGAATGAAAAATAATCTAGCATGCAATGCCAGAATGACAATAATGACATTGTTGTTTTTTGGTTTTCTGTAGTTCGTTGTTCTGTAGTTTTGTTATTTCCTTTTGGAAAAAGTGTTCTATTGAAAAGTAAAAATTGGTCATGTTTAGTAATGTGAAGTACGCGGATATTCATTTTATTTATGGATATTGTAATGGAAACGCGAATGCCGCGGTACGCGAATATCGCAGAAGATTTCCTAATAGAAGGAAACCATCTAAAGATGTTTTTATTCGAACCCATTTAGAATTTAGAAATGTTGGTCCAAGAGGTCCAAGAAATAAAAAACAGCGAAATGGGCGATTTAAAAACATTAGTTTGGCCAAATTTAACAATAATAATAATTTAAGTATCAGAAGAGCGGTCCAACAGCTGCGTGCGCAAGCTGTGCAAAGTTTTTCGGATTCTGAAAAAGACCACAGAAAAGCTTTTCGAATGCAGCCAGTCCAAAGCCTTCAACCAGGTGATCCCCAAAGGCTTATCAATTTTTGTAACTGGTTTATAAGCCATGGAACAAGATCCCGATTTCGGAAGTAAAATTATTTGGACTGATGAAGCCACCTTTAACCATAAGGATCGGTTAATTTTAATAATTTAAGAATCTGGGCTCATCAGAATCCTCACATAATTCGCCCTAGGGCATTTCAACAGGAGTTTAGCGTTAATATATCGTGTGGTGTTATAACGGGACTTTTTGTGGGCCCCACATCCTTCCTTCCCTTTTAAATGGACCATTATTTAATGATTTTTTAAATAACCATTTTTTTCAATATCTCGAGGATATTCTTCTTAATTTATGAAATGAATGCTGCTTTCAGATGGACGGAGCTCCTCCACGTTTTGCTGTTGGGCACCGCTTGTGGGTAAACAATAATTTTCCTGAACGGTGGATCGGTCGATTAGGTGCAAGAGCCTGGCCACCCCGTTCACCGGATCTAACTCCAGTTGATTTTTTTGTCTGGGGCTATTTAGAGGACAAAGTCTACGCAATCCCTGTAAACATGAGAGAAGAGTTAATATAAAGAATTCTCGAAGAATGTGAAAATTTACGGGCTAATCCTGATTTCATTCGTAAAGCTACACACTCTGTACGGCGCAGATATCAGAAATGTGTTGAAGCTGGCGGAATGCATTTTGAACAACTCTTGTAATTTGTAATTTACCTTACTTTAATCTAATTCATTATTGTCTAATAAAAAATAATTAAGCCACATATTGTTTCACTATCATTGTTTTTTCTGTTCTGCTAAAATTATTCATAAAAACTATTCCCGAATAAAGCTATAAGATTTACTCAAAAACTGATAATTTTTGAGGAAAAACACAAGAGACTTGTTTTGTGTAGAAAACTTCAAATTTTTAAGTTCTGCTCATATTAATTTAAAAGTGTCACACAATAAAGTTGGGGCTAAATTATACCTAGGCCCCCACAGTTTCACTCGCTCCTGAATGATTTTCGTACACAGTTGTCATTTTTTATTAAAAAACATAAAAAGTTAAATTCCTGTGTAAATTATTATTGGTTTGTCTTTTGACGTTTCAAAAATATTCATAAAAAACATTTTCAGGAGAATTACTTGTATCTCGGAAGCTAATCACTTCCAGACCCGTGTTTATAGGAACTTTTTTCTTATTTTGAAATGTTGTATTGCTTAGTAAAGTTTGTCCTATGCAATTCGGGACACCCTGTATTATAATCAGATCTGAAGCTAGATTATATTTTATACGTATTCCGTTGAAGGGTTGGTAGTACGGGAGCCCATCGACAAAAGTGGATCGGGCACCGCAGTTGCCGCCGCTTGGTAGAGATGTTGTAGGCATCTGTAGGTAACATTTCCCCTCAACGGCAAGTCACGTGATCGCGCCCTCTTCGAGAGAGAGAGAGAGAGAGCGGCAAAACACAAGGGCCGCTTAAATGTTGCCAAAAAAATCTGAAAAAATTCAGGCACATTTTTTGGGCAAAAATAAGCATTTTTTGTCTCTTAGCACCTTGGGCCAGACAATTTCACGTATACCATTAAAATTTTATGAACAATTATTTCCATACTGAAGTGAAAATAGAGTATATAGTTGTTTTCGGTTAAAGAAACTTGAATAGAAAATCTGGATGTTGACATAGCGATTCCTTTCGCAGCGGTTTTTTTTAAACGGTATATTATAGTTTATAAAAACTACATACTAAAACTCTTTTAACGTACAATACACTATATAAATTAGACCTTGAACTCCTAAAGTTAAGAAACAAACTTTTGTAGAAAAGAAACAAGGATACAAAATCACGTTCTACCAGCTCAGTTTACAGTGAACAAATGGCGGCAAAGGCGGAAGAAAATAATCCTTACGTAAACTTTTGGTTTTTGGTAGGGTTTCAGTATTAAAAAAGTGAAAAGTTCTCATTGCTATCGTTGCTGGAACATGAAATAAAATGGAGTCAAAATTCACAATTTTTTATTTATATGACTATTAAAATGCTGCAAATAGAAAACTACCGTCAAAGTGAAAACTGAACCTTATTATTTAATATCGATTTTAAGATCGGTGTAAAAATGAACAGATAAAAAAATTAACGTGTTTTTAACCGAGCAAAAAATCGGCAATAAGATTCAATTAACTGAACTACGGTGAAATTTAATTTTATAATTTTCAGTTGCTGTTTTTTTTAAAATTTAATATAGCATGTCTGCTTATGAAATATGAATACGCATATATACATATTTTACACCTTATATTTATAGACACGTTATCGCATGGAGCGTGTGCGTATGCACACTAAAAATAAAATAAAACGGATCTTAAAACGAATTAGACCGTAATTTTTTCATAAAGCCTGACAAATTATTTTATGCTGTTACAAAAAAATTTGTTAATCTCTTCAGTAATCACTCCAACATTTACTTACGGTAAAAACTAATCGTGTAGGGCGCTTTGAATTTAAACTATAATTTGAATTTTGTAAGCTCAGAGTTAATAATAAAATTTATTTTTAATTCGCGTGTCTAAAATTGATATCAACGTTGCAAATTGACTTTTAAGTGTTGAATTATACTCCATACAAGGGATACAATTAAATATTTCATAGAGTTATTTAAATTACTAATGTTCTGTTTTACGATTATTTGAATATGATTGCAATTAAAACGTCAGAGTGGCGTAAATTTCACAGAGTATTTCAAGATAATAACCATTCTAATATTTCACGTCTAGAAAGCAATATAATAATTATGAAATGTAAATTTTAATCAAACCTTACTAATTATTTTTATTCGAATTTAAGTGTTACAAGACATTTTGACATTTTCCACCTGTATTAATAAATTAATTAAGTACAGTCTGTCTTACAGTCGGCAAATCGAATTTGCGTATTTTGTCTCTTTTTCATTACCTTAATTCCATATATAATATGCCTTGCAGAAAAAGCTATGGATGGTCAGGCATCTGTCAGGATATTTGACTATTTTCTCGAAAATGGTTTTAACTTTGCTCAAAATACAGGTTTAAGGATAATTATTACTTTAGGATCCGAAAAGAAGATACCATCAAAAATGCGCTTTTTACCGTTTGCTTTAATAGGTAAAAGAATTACATTTTGTTAGAAATTGAAGAAAGAAATAATAAATTAGCAAATTGATGATCAATCAGTTGAGGAAGCAGATATGCGTAGTCACAGCGATAAAACAGATAATATAATAGAATAAATTTGTTACCTGAACAATATTGGTTTTGTCATAAACAAATATCTGTAAAACGAAGAAACTACAGGAAGTATATAATAATGTAATGCAAAAATGTCATAACGCGTGTATAAAGGAAACAACAATATAATAACATAAAAATATAAAAAAAAGACGTATAAATCAAACAAATATATAGTGAAATCTAATGCAGTGGTCTTCTTCTTGAGAAAATGTTACTTTTTCTCATAGCATAATGCTTTTTTTCAACCTGCTGAAAGCAAATGGAGTGAGAAGGTTGACATATTTTTCTTCCGATCCTGGTTTCAACTCCACTAGCTTTTTGGTCATTTTTATTGCTCGTTGTTTCCTTTCTAAATGAATTGATTGGCATGAAATTAAAAATTCTTTAAAAAAGTCTTGTAATGTATTAAATTTTGCACAAGCCGATTTTATTTTTTGGTTGAAGCACAGCAATAGTTTTGAATTAGGAAATTCTTGCTGCATGTTTTTCGCTCAGAACAATCTTTATCTGTGTAAATTGTGTGCGTTAAATGCCATGAAGAATTTTGAGTCTTGAACATTTGCAACATACGACTAATAGATTCTGAATTTTCATTTTGAAGTGTAAAGGCTCCAGTACAGCACCCTCTTCATTTCCATCCACAACCATTAAAATATGAACAGTGGCATACGCAAATTGTTCATTTTCTATGTTGCATGGAGAAGCAAGAGATGCGGATAAGTGGAAAAATTATTTCTCATTTCAACAATTTAGAAAAATATTCCATTAAGAACATTATTGTCATCCACTAAAATTTCAATAAATGATCCTGGCTCCTCTTGCACAATTTTAAGAACTTCAGCACGTTTTGAATGTGCTTAAATGTACCCTAGTTAATCAGACCAAATGTCATTGTACTATGAAACAGTGCATGATATGACAAGAGTGCAGCGTCTAGATTCACCTTGCTTTTAATTTGTGTGATGGCGTATATTTTTTTTGATGGCTTTGAAGTTAAACTACTGATATGGTAATACCAGTCCAACCTACTATCCAAAGTAAGGCCTAAGAATTTTACAGTTTCAGAGGCATTATTTTTGGTGGAGAAGAGCAAGGTGTTTGTCTTATTTGCGTCTAGGTATAATTTATTTGCATTGAACCAGTCAGAGGCTTTATCGAGAATGTCCTTTTTCGAATCAGCAATAGTACTCCCGGTGTCCATTATGTCACTCGCAAAAGTGGTATCATCCGCAAAAAGAACAGTGGAGATTGACATGACATCAGGTAAGTCATTTACATATATTAGAAATAGTAGCGGCCCCAGACCACTGCCCTGCGGGACGCCGTGGTGAACTGGGAGCATGTTGCTAATTGTGTCATTGTAAAACACACACTGATATCTATGCGATAAATAAGAGTTCAACAATTTAAATGCTGTACCTCTAAGGCCGTAGAATTCCAACTTATTTAGTAGGATATCTTTAGACACACAGTCAAATGCCTTACTCAGATCAAGGAAGAGACCCAGCGTGGAGTTCCTATTTTCAAAGCCTCCACTGATATAGTTAACCAGTTGTAGCACTGACATTGACGTATTTTTACCCTTTCTGATCCCAAATTGCCAGTCTGTGAATACATTATTAGATTCAAAATAAATTATTATTCTTACAGCTATAATTTTTTCACATATTTTAGCGAATATTGAAAGAAGTGCTATATGCCTGTAATTGGAAGTCCTCAGCATCACCTGATTTTAATATTGGGATAATTTTTGCCTTTTTTAGTTTTGATGGAAATGTACCTGTCTTAAGAATAAGGTTAATAATGTAGGTTAGTGGAGCAGGTAGAGATAGTATATTTTCTTTATACATATCTACAGTATGGTTATATAGGTCAGTAGCTTGGGAGTTCTTCAAGGACTTTATTACATTTTGTACCTCCAATTCCTCGCCGGGATAACGAAAAATTGATAGTTTGCTTATTTTACTGTTTTTATGTAGATATTCCATGTAAGATGAATCTGATATAGGTACCCGCTGTGTACTGGTTGTAGCATGATTAAAGAACGACAATAGAACCATCACCGAGAAATGATAAACTATTGTTTGTAAAGAACATTATTACTAAACATCTTCTGTTCTGTATCCCTCATTCCCTCATTCCAAATTCGCGATTAAAAAACTTTTTTCTAATTTTAGCTCTCCTTATACTAGCTTGATTAAATTATAACAGAGACACCGCCGAGCCATACTCCACAGTTTAAAAATGTAATACTAATTACCCCGACCAATCCAGATTGGTTGGACAAATGTAAAAGAACATACATACGGATCGTATTCAGAACCTCGTCCTTTTCAAAGTCAATTATAAAATTAGTAACTAGCAAATTCTAAGCGAATTAAAAATAGACACAATCGCGATATTTCTACGTCCTAATATCGCGATATCATTTCATATATTTTAAGCGCCATGAGGATGTAAGATAACGTATGACTTTTGCTCCATTTTGCACTGAACGTTCAGCTTCCACGTTGAGGAATATTAATGAGGCACTCTCAGGAGTTTTGTAAGCACTATATTAAACTGTCAACATACCTGATAATACCAATTTATAAATTTAAATTAATTGGTACCTATGTACTCCTTCCTTCACAGGATACGACGTTTTAAGACTCTTCAACTTGTTTTTACTACATGAAAATTATGCTGAAAATTACTTACCTTACTAAGCAGCTGTAAATCAAAATGTGGTGTAATAAAAATAAAGTCTTTAATGCTTATTGAGCATTTTATTAGAAAGTTCGACGACATGAGAATTAAGTCGCTCTACAACCTGTTTTAGGATTTGTTATACGACTGGACATATAACCTGTCGTACCTGTCTATCAAAAGATATGTGTACAATTGGTCAATTTGTAACATTCTACAATGTTGTTGCTAGATTTTTATTTATTTATTTATTTAACAATACACTACCCAACAGCGCATTCCAATTACAGGGTAGGAAATAATAAGTATTTACAAATATATAACGTATCAGAGTAGAAACAAAAGAATACAAAATAAACAGATAAAAACAAAGATAAAACAAACAAAAATTATGCAGTTAATCTTTTTATCGCAGCTACATTACAGTGGAATATATCAAACTGGTCTTGTAGATTGTTATAGTTCTCACACATTTTGTATAGCGGCGAAAATTTCTGGACGTTAGTTCGGAGAGTCGGCAAATAGAACAATGAGTTGTGCCTAGAACCAGGTCTAGGTGTTCGAAAATTTAGTTAGCTTAATATAGCGCCGCAATCATTTACATTATGCATTATTTTAAAAAGAAAAATTTGCTGTGAAATAGTTCAACGAGTCTCCAGACTCGAGAATGAGAATCTATTTAACAGTTCAGTCTGAGGAAAACCAATAACAGGACAGACACCATCTTCCTTATAACTCAGTCCTTAAAAAACGCCTCTGAATTCTCTCTATGCTCTGTATCTCTGTGTTATAATGGGGCAACCAAATAATTGACGAATATTCCAATTTGGATCGAACAAAAGATTGATATGGTAGTTTCAGTGTGTTAATGTCGTTAAAATCGCGAGAACATCGTGTTATGAATCCTAGCGTTCTGAAACTTTCATTAGTGATGGTATTTATATGGGAATTAAATGATAGTTTGGTGTCAAATGTTACACCTAGGTCGCGGAATGTTGATGGACGTTTAAGCACTGAATCTTCTATACGGTAATTAAATTCTACATATTGGTGTTTATTAGTAAAGGTTAGGACATTACACTTTCTTATGCTCAACTGTAATTTGTTTAAATTACACCATTCATTAATTTTATCAAGGGCACTTTGCAACACCACACAGTCACTCTCCCATAAGAAAACATTTGACCAATCAACTAATATATTGTATTTATAGTACCTATTGGACAAAACAACTTGTTGGTTAGGTTCTCTTGATTTTACCAACGTAATTAAAACAATGTCTGCAATGGCAATCTTCTTTTCGAGCAAGCAAAAATTGTTATACAAAATGAATAACTAGCTAAAATTGCAAATACGTTATTTTGTCCGTTAATCCGGGAAAACCAAAGACAATCATGAAAGCCATTATTTTATTATTCTGTCAGTCACATGCACGCTCTCGTTTATTCCATAAGTTAATAAAACAACCTAGCTATTGTTGCCTAGTTTCAATTTTACTCGAAGCTGAATACATTAATTGAAAATTCAGTTAATGAAAAGTTTATTATAAATTCATAAGACTTCTCCATTGCCATCATTTACTTTATTGTATAACTTCATATCATCTGCGTATAAAAGACAATTGACACCCAATTCCTCTGCGATGTCATTAATGAAAATATTTAAGAATAATGGGCCCAAAACAGACCCTTGGGGTACACCTGAGGTAGATACGAATTCCGCAGATCGTTGTCCACGGCATTCAATATGGTGACGCTTATTTTCAAGACATGATTTGAAAAATAACAACAAATTTCTTGAGAGGCCAAACTTTTGAAATTTAGAACATAAAATACTGTGATCTAGTCTGTCAAATGCTTTAGTAAAGTCTGTGTAAATTACGTCAACCTGTGAGTTAGTGCCGATAGCATTAGATATATACTGAATTACACAAAAGAGATTAGTTGATGTAGAACGTTCCTTGAAGAAACCGTGCTGATATTCAGTAATGCGATTCTTTGCATAAGAAAATGTTGGTTCATATAGCAGAATTTCGAACTCTTTTGAGAAATTGTTGATAATCGTTATAAGTCTGTAATTCTCAACATTATTTTTTTCACCTTTTTTATATACAGGAATTATTTTAGAACATTTTAGGGCATCAGGAAATATATTAGATTTAATGGCTAAATTAAATAAAGGTTTTGAAAATATTTTTTATTGTTTCCGTGGTAAGAGAATCAGTTCTTTATTTCTACATAATGTTACATTAAAATCAAGTTGCAAAATGTCTATATGTTATTGCAACAACAAGCATGATTTTGAGAACTAACGAGAGTGTAGATAAATTGTTCAACGCAGTGCTAATAGCTATAAGCGCTCTAACCATTCATTCAATGAATAAAAAATTTTCAAAAAAATGCTTCATTTTAATTAGAATTACATATTTTATAACATATTACTAACATTTTTTAAACAAAAATTATGGTGGATATTTTACGCAAGCATAAACTTTCCATTTGTTGCAACATAAACGGGCATCCCTATAATTCCTGAAAAACAAATGAAACTCAGCAAAACGCAATTACAAACGAATAACTTTTTACCGTTTTAAACATGGATATATTTTAGTGCGCAGTTAAATATTAAACACTGTTTACGATTTTAATACGTTTTAAAGGCAAAACATTGCCCAAAAATGTGTTTGAAATGCATACACGTGAATTTTCACGGAAACATTCTATTGAACCAGTTTTACAATTGAAAAAAAGGTAAAAAAGTGAAATATACTAGCTAGAGTAAATCCTTCCACATATGAATTCAATTTTTTATTATTTTACAGTTTGACACTGACATATTTACAGCTAATTATTGAAAATATGTCAGATAGTGAAATGCAATTAGACGTAAGAAGTACTACATCGGAACAAAACCGCTAAGTCTCATTATAGTCCATTGAAATGTAACATTGACCAAAATGCATTTTGGGTAGGACAAGATTTATTTTGTTTGATGTGTGAGGATAAAACTCCATTTTCGGTGTTGAGAACCCCCCATATGGCCGCGATATTTTGAGAACCATAAGTCTCACAAAAACAAAAATGAAAAAATACGAGGTTTTTCTGAGGATCTGGCTCTACTTCCGGTCCGCCATTTTGAATCTTCTCTGATTGGACATCGGATTAGTTATCAGCGACCACAAAAGCCCCCGAGTTCACATTTTCAGCCCAGAAACGAAAGAAATGCGAGTTTTTCCTAAGAAATTGACACTGTTTCCGGCCTGCCATTTTAAATTCATCAAATTAAACCTAGGACTCGTAATCACCGGCCTCGAAAACCCCCTAGTACAGATTTTCAAGGCCAAGATATCCATTCTCATTTTTTCTGCTAAGTGGTCCGATTTCCGGTCCGCCATTTTGAATTTTCCAAATTGGACTTCTGATTTGTGAACTGCGATCCTAAAAACTCCCGAGTAACTATTTTAGTCTAATTTTATAGCATATTGTGTATGATAATACATTTTTCAATTAATTTAATTGAATTGGCCATTAAAATTGTCCAATTATTGGACAAAAAATGAAACCAAACATTTGCGCCAAAAAATAAAAAGTACTGTATTTTCTAAATGTCTTTCTGAACTCTTTGCAACAAAAATGAAGTCAATTGACCCGGTACTTTAAATGTTTCAGGTTTGTCATGCTAAGATGACTCGACTATTAAGGAATATATCGATCTTATTAAACGTTTTATGTCTGCAGCTTGTCACCTTTTCTTACCATCTATTGATGAGCATAAACAGAAAAACGTGGGGTACTGAAAACGTTTAGAAAAACAGAAAAGTAGTAGCAACGGGCGTTGCACGCTTCTACGTTTAGTAACTCGTTTATTTTTTTTGTTACTAACAGTATAGTAGGGCCGAAAAGTGTTGTCAGCAGAGCAAAAAATCAACGGTACTCTGATCAAAAGATAGTAAGCTGTTATGTAATACTTAAGCAGCACCTCGTTCTTCTATATAATCCCACATGATCGAGAGAAATATATTGAGTTTTATCCGCCGATGAAAACCACGACTAGGTCATTATGTGCAATTGGTATAATCGACCAAATAGAATAAATGTTTGAATGTGGTGCCTTTATACCTTGGAGTTGGAGTTAGGAGTTGGAGTTTGGAGTTTATGGGAGGGCAGTCACCAAGAGAGACCGCAGCACCTAGGCCCCATTGGACCCCTTGTACATCCTCCCGAGGGATACAAGATTCTACCTAGCCCTCCAACCATCCTAATCTTGTGAAGAAGGTGGTGATGCTGCCTAGGTGAATATCCCTCAAGTCGGAGAAAGTAGGCCAACGTTCTCCCAAAATGGATTCTCTGCTAGAGGAGACTGCCGGGCACTCAAAGAGTACGTGTTGGATACTCTCGTCTTGTTCACAGCCTCTGCATAGGGGTATGTCGTTTAACTTAATGTTATAAAGGTGCTTTCTCAGCTGGCAATGACCAGTAAGAATTCCTGTCGCGAAGCGCAGGTTCTTCCTGGACGTTCCCACGTAGGTCATCGTTGTGTCCTTGTCGGAGTATCTAAGCAGATCCCTGGCCAACTGACAACTATGAGTTTCGTCCCACAGTTTTTTGAATTTTCTGTGGGTATTTTCTTTAATCATTAGCATTATTGCTGAGGTCGGCAGTATGTTAGAAGGGCCAGGTCCAAGTATACCTAGACTGGCTGCTTTCTTAGTCAAACTGTCAGCTTTCCCGTTGCCTCTGCACTGTGCCTGCCCTTTGACCCAGCATATAATGACACTGTTCATGCTGGAGTCACCTACAAGTGCTTGATGGCATTCCCATGCTGACCCTGTTGTTATTTTGTGTCTCTGTAGGGCCAGTAGTGATTGCCTACTATCAGTGTAGATTCTGATTGTTTTGATACGTGGAGATAATGTTCCCAGACTTAAGCATAACATTTTAAATTCAAGATATGGTAGCTCAGGCATAATTAACACAATCCGAGTTTTCATTTCTTAGAGTTACGTACGTGCGAATTTACGTAAATCCGCACGCCCCTGGCTCTACTGACTACACTTTTTGGCCCTAGTGTAATTTAATTCATGTTTGTAACAGTTTCAGTTCATAAGTTTTTTAAAATTATTAATTTATTTACTTATGTATTCTGTAAATGGTTACCTCAACAAAATTATCGGTTTTGAATTATAAAGTCGTTAAAATGAAACATAATCCGAAAACACACTATTAATCGAATAAACAATTTATTTGATAAACAAGCTGTCAACTTTTTCACGGAAATGCATTAGGAATACTACGTTTTTCTGGCTTACACAATTAATCGACATGTAATGTTGTTTATTGGAAATTACAAATAGCATTCGAAACATAACGACAAAATTATACGGTGTTATATTATCCAAAAGCATCAACGGCTTTTTGTCAATGCAAAAAGGCTTTGCATGTCATTAGTTTATGGCTTGTAATTAGACCGAGCACTCGTATTTTAGCGCAAATAATCATAGGAGGGTTGTAGTACGTCTTTCCCTAAATGCTACACTCTACTTATATTACTGCTCCTGGGTGGTCTGTGCCTTTCGCTGGTAATGACAGGTTCATATTTTTATTTTCAAGACTATATATTGTTAACGTCAAAAATCGTGTAATGAATTTAAATAAATATGTACAATAATAGTCGAGTCAAAATAAATATTGGTTGTGATTATTTTGCTGTAGTTGCTTTATTATTGCTTTATCAGTTGGGTTGTGTTCGATTATCGGCCGATTTTCCAAGAATAGGTTCATCGCTAATAAAAGTCAATTTTTATTGGTTAATTCGGGTAGAAATCGATTTTAATTATAACGTCTTGAAAATGGAAGATCCTACTCTAAAAAATGGTACATTTTTTATAGTTCTTCTCATCTGTATAATGGGATAAAGAACGTGGCAAAAAACAACAACAAGATGGTTAGGAAAGTTTCGAGGAGGGACAGGGCTGGCTTTAGTTTTTCCTAAACATTGACAATCAATTCTGAATCATACTTGATACTTAAATAATTAATTATTTATATCAAAACGAAGAAGTGTTAAACGAAATAATTATTGGTTTAATACTGTAGACGTTTACTTTTAATTTTAATCATTGTGACGTTAAATTCACTCGGCAGGTGGTGAAGCGTCACTTTGAAACTCGAGTTTCTGTAGTCGGTTGACGGTGTGGACGAAATGCGGAAAGCTCGGGCGCCAGGTCCCTTTTTGGTAGAACAACCAGTTACTCTCAAAGCCGGTTCAGCAGAGCTTGAGTAGTTACAGTGAAAAACGAGTCTAGGAATAGTTAGAATTCACATACGAAACAGTAAAGTGCACGATTCAAATTATATAACAAGATTTAATATCTTATTACAATACTACTTGAACTTACAGTATTTTTACCAAACTAAATAGACAATCAAGAGCTTAAACTAAAGTGAGGCTACGGTAACAGAAGCTAAGGTGAGAAAGGCAATGACGGGCGCTTAATGAGACGGTAATATGGGCGGTAATGCAGGCAGTGCACTTCTTCCTGTTGCTAGTGGGCACGCGTGCAGCTCAACGGACTGATGTAGACTTCTGTCCATGGACGGTCGGCACTTACTCCCTTTTGGCTTCTAGATGATGCCTCTTGATATTCTACGCGACACAAACAGTAGAGGGAGAGACGGCGTAGTCGGATTGCGCACCAGATTCGGATTTATGGGAAAATATAAGCGGTCTTATCTACAAGTTCCTCTACTATACTATTCCTTACAGACGTCTATCCTCGAGATCGGTCGGACACCAACTAAATTCTCCAACAACCTGTGCACTGCTTGACGGAACATCAGGCTGGTTCTACACATGTGCACGTTTGCAGGAGGGGTTGGAAGGTGAACTACTCGCGAGGAGTCTCAGGCACAAACTAAGTAACTGATTGAAATAATTGCAAGTACATGGTACATGGCAAACTAAATTGCGCACGCCTTTACACTTCAAATATTTTCACGTAGCTAGCCTCTAGAATTAAATACAATATAATATAAATATATAACCTATTTAATATTAATACAGACGGTGGTTTGGAGTGCAATTTCCATAACGAAAAATGCTTCGTTACATCATATGAAACTGCTTTAAAAAGTTTAAATCTTTTAATTGTACCGTTTGGCCAATAACCACCTGTACGAAGCGAAGCCGATTCTGTACTGCGTTGCATGTGCCTGTTTGTACGCAAGGCTAATTATCACAATTCGTCGCGTATTTTAAGCTATAAAGGTAACGTACATGTAATTTTTATTTTCTAAACAATAATATGGCCATTCTGTAATAGCTCGCAGTTGACACACTTTTCATATTTTAAATTACATATGCGAATCAGTCCACTAGTCCCTCATTCCTTTGCGATTTTTTCAACCCACTATATAGATGAGAATAATTATATATTGGTCTATATTGGTCTTAAGTTGCTACTGAAAATTGAAACGTTTCTATATATTATGATTAGGATTTGGATAATACATTTCTCACATTCTTTGGCCACATTAACTGGTAAGAGGACAATATAGAACAGTTGACGGTTCAGACGAAACAAGATAGACGAGGAGAAATATTGAGCTGACAACGGTGACAGATGGCGTGATGCTCTCAGACGTGCTATACAGCAAAGGGAGGTCAACTGGATTAATGCATGGATCACAAAACGTCTCGCAAGATGTTGTGAATAAGAAGAATAAATGTTGGTTGCGCTGCAGTAAATCAACATATCGATTGTTTCGTAACTGAAATTTATTTTTTGTAATGGTGTGCCTCTAAATACATTTCAAAATTTGTTTCTATGACGAACACAATAAACCGTAGATTTGATCAGTGTCAATTAACTTGAAAACACATACTTGCTTACTCGGCAGTGCAATAATTTTGAGAATTTTCTTCATAATTATCTCACACCAAATGAAATTGTAATTATTAGTTTATTATTCATTATACTGTTGCATATTGTTACTAAATGAATTTTTAGAATACCAATACAGAAAACACAAAAGTTTTGTGATAATTAATCGCCCATTCATATAAACTACGAATTGGGAATTACGTCACTGTTGCAGATTCCTATATCAGCAGATGGTGAGACGTTTCGAGAAGTGCTTACACACACATTTCCATTACCGACAAGAATTGATATAGCCTAGTTTCCTGCCACCCATTACTGTTCTCTGATACTGCTTGTGTGTCTAATTTTCCCAATTAAGGTGGAATAATTTCGGATCAGTAGAGCAATTATTTCTAAATTAGGATTATAACACATGATATGAATTGAAATAAATTAATTGTAGGCTTTCACAAACACGATTGATTAAAAATAACAAAGCTTAGTTGTTATGTTATACCTTTGTTTATTTTAAATTATACAGAGCGTTCCTACACGACCATCAACAACGCAATTAATTAACAGTATTGTCGTGTTTTTCAAGCATATGTTTTTAACTACTAAACCACTTGAACACTTGTATGCTGAGACTCGGCTTGCATTCGCCAACTACGTTGGCATTACAGGGAGCTCATTAAAACTTTTCAATTAAAAATATTTGAGATTTAATAATCGCTCGATGATGCCAATGTAGTAGGCGAGATGCACGTCGGACATTTAGTGTTTTTGGAAGTTTAGAGTTAGTGTCGGACCTTTGCAGGGCACGTTTTTTAGGTTGTTTCTTCTGCTGTAAGCAGATCCCAACCAGCAAATTTGCTTTACAATTTAAATATTCTACGATTATTTTGTTTTATTGTTATTTTATTAATGCTTCTAAATGCCGATTGATTATATTAGAGTTCCAGAAAATACTGTTATGTTGTCTGCAACTATTTTATAAATTTATCGTTAAAGCGTTTCCATAGCAAAATTATAAAATATCTTATAATGGGGTTATGAAATTATTTTGTAAATCTTTCGTGACTAAGTTATAAAATATTCCAGCTTATAAAACTAAATCGTTTTATAACGATATTTTAGTAACGTTCAGCAACATTTTCAGCACCGTTATAAATATACATTCGAATTATTTTATAGTTATTTCTTATCATCTTACAAAATAGTTATATTAAAGATCTATTTGTGACAATTTTGCTTTTAAGAATAAATGTTGTTCCAGAGCATGTTATATAATTATTATATAGCATTGTATTTGCTGTAATATGGAAACAGCAACAAAGTCATTACACAACAAGATTGTTCACTTGAGGATAAAAATGTGGCGGCTAACAATGCTATAAATCATATTTGAGAAAATTGATTCCCTGCGCTAGCGTTAGTCGTAATTAAAGTCTGTTTTTTAATGAAGATTTGTCATAATTATAGTACTACATAAGTTTATTAAAAAATTATTCTCCCAAAATTTTGGTTACCAACATTGACAATAGCGGTGCAGATCTTAACAGTTTACTGTTAACATATAGGTCATATGCCAAAGTACTCTTGTTTCCACTAGTAAAAGTAACTACGTGTTTTTGGCAATAAATAAACCATAAATAAACAGCTCTGTAAATAAGGTGATTTACTGCTACTAATTTCTATGTTATATTTATGCAAATTGAACCAATTCTGTTTCCATGGTTGCATTAACAACTCAGTCCTAACACGTATCATAAGAGCTACAAAAATATCGCGAAAGTGAGTGATCTATAAGATTCACGAAAAAGTTACACCAAGACACATTATTTTATAGATGTTTTACATGAATCGTCTGATAATTGAAATGCTTGCTACTAACACAACAGTATTTTATAGAGGGAGGCAATCTTGAAAGGCCAGCGTAGATTTTAAAATTGTCAGCTGTTACACGTTTTTACGTTCTGTACATTAAATAATGATTGGCAGCAAGAGGCCATTTAAATGTCAGCAGTACAGAAGATGTGTGCTCCTTTATATAATTTCAATAAAAGTGCTGTTTTTGAGACAGTATGTGAATGAAATGTCAAAAAAAATGGATACGTCCAAAAATTCGCCTAATATTGCTTTCGAATGATTTAAATAAAATTATATCAACTAATACATTTTTATAGTGGTGCAGTACGAGTGTGTTTGGCTTGCGATCACGGACTTCCGAATTCGAATTCTAGCCAGGGTATGATAGACAGATAGATAAATCAACAGATCTTTATTGGTCATAAATGCATAAATAGTGTTTTGACAGATCAAGGCGGGTATAGATAACATAAAAAGAACATTAACTAGTAATATGCAAATAAACAACACCTATGCACAAAACATCAAAACATAAAATAAAAACTGGATATAAACAATACAAATAAAATAAACATAAATTAAATAAAACATGAATTCATTAAAGTCGCATTATTCAATAGGAAATGTTTCATTACCGTTTTAAAACGTCCAAATTTAAGTTCTTGGACAATATATTAAAAGTTTTTATTACATAATAACTGGTTTCATTTCTTGACTTTGGCAGCCTCAGAGAATTCGTATTTATGCTGTTAATATTTCGCGTTAATTACGAATGAACCTATCATATGTAGTGTAATTACATATGTGCTCTTTTATGTACAAGACACATTGAGATATATAAGTATAGGACACATGTGTGGGTGAGAGCTAAAGTTGTATCACTTGCAAAAAGGGTGAATTTAGACATGGAACTACTGTTTGTTGACATAAATGAGGAAAAGCGTTGGTCTTAGAACAGACCTTTGAGGTACACCGAAATTAACGACTGTTCTGTTTGACATGGAATAATTGATATAAACAAATTGAGGCCCGTATGGATGTTTTGTGGTATTTTTTATATGTTATCGAGATGGTAGCAGTGCGCTAGGCCGCTATTGAGTGGCACAACATGTCCAGTCGCTGTTATCTCTCCTGAGTTCGAATCTCAGCTGCAGTAGATAGCAAAATCACAAGGAATGATTGTTGTGTTTATGTCTATGTGTACGTGTCCTGGGTGAGTGGTGGATAGCAATAGCTTAACTCCGCCAAGACGTGAATATAAATAACAGCTTTCTATAAATAACTTTACATTCTTTTATTGTTTTCGAAATCCAATAAAAATATTTTTCTGTCTGTCTGTAAGTAAACCGAAAATAACATTTTTTTTTTTCAAAAGTGGCATTGCGATTTTGGAACAAAAATTTCTGTATTAAAATGTCCTGTCTAAACTGTTAATATCCTATATTCGAATGCTGAGAACAATGTTTGTATTCCAGCAATTATATAACACCCCGTACACTTTCAAATAATTTAAAGCGATAAATATACGTTTTTTTTGTTTTTTTTTTAATTAACGACCACTGTTACAAATATGTAGGTGATTTAAATGAACTATATCCGATTTAATTATCTTCCGCACCGTGGTTGATCGTATTATCAGTTAATATTATCATTTAACTGGTTATTGGCGTAAAGAGCTAAAATCGAATTATTTATACGCAACGTAAAGTTGTTAGCTACGTAACCGAGGCGATAATGTGATGTACCCATTTAATCACCTCCCGTTAAAATCGGATAGTAAATCAAATATGAATGTTAACATCTGATTGAGTGTAGCTTGGGCGATGGATTCAAATTAAATTACGAGTTGTTATCAGAATAATCTTGAGTACCTCGTGAATTATGATGAGTGGCTGTTCTGTTTAACAAATTGAGACCGTTATATGAGGGTTAGAGATAACAAAATTAAGTTTTTAATTAGTTTGTTATTTTATTAACAATAACTCCTCATTAGTACGGTGTAGGTAACTTGAATATGGTGCGTCCATTTTGCTCTCCACTCAAATGAAACTTTGCAGCGTTTATAATTATAACGCTTATTAACAGGAAAATAATGATAATGTCGCGGCAAAGAGTGAAAATTGATTTTTTATGAAAATCAGATCAGGCCTGTAGCTAGAAACTGTTTTAAGGGCGGGCAAACAAATTTTCAGAGGGGGCCCGTCAGTCTTAATATTTTATTGTTATTTTCAATTATAAATAACCCCCGAAAAATGTATATCTGAATTCCTTAACAGAAACAGTTTTTAATATAAAAAATACTGCACTTTTTATATAATTGTTGCACATTCTGTAGGATACTCTTCGCAGTTTTTTTTGTAAATAATATTAATTTTAGACATTTTTAGTTTAATTACAATACACTAATATTTTTTTATTTAAAAAATTAGTAACTTTTTTATTCATTGATAGATATTGTTCTTCCTCTAGCTAACAGTAGCTAACTGTGTAAATTTCAATACAATCGGACTTTTCGTTCTTAAGTTATCGTGCTTATTTAAACAATCGTGACGGACGGACAGACTGACAGGCAGACGGACAGACAGATGGACGGACGTTTTGAAAGTTGTTGAGAATTCGATCACCAACACAGCGATATCAAATTTTTTCCTCTACGTGCAATATTACCGATTTTAGAATGTGCCGATCGAATGCAATATACTCTTCGTTTCGTATTTGCGAAGAGTATAATAATAAGAAAGAAAATTTTGAAACAGTCCAGGATAAGATGAAATTCTTCCCTGGAATATACAAAACGCCAGCAAAAAGCTGTGGTTTTAGAATAAGGATAATAATAATAATAATAATACTAGTTTTATTGCCCAACAGAATAATCCTATTACAGAACAATGTAAATAACAAAATAGTTATAGAAAAGTTATGAATGAGTACTGCCTAATGCCTATACAGTAGCTGTTATCTAAAGAAACTACGAAATGCTAGACAATGAAAACTAAAATTGCAAAATTCGTAATATACATAATGACAATAAAAATAACAGGGAAAACCTGTATAAAACGTTTCTAGCATAACTGTAGCCGTCTTCCCTTAATCAAATTGAATTTTTTTAATACAGTTTCTATCTCTATGCTTTCTGTGCGTTTCATTTCAAACGCAAAGGAAACTAAATTTGCCATTCTTTGGTTGGTTATGGAGAGTCTTTGGTGACGATTAATAACTGTCAAAGTAGAGACAGTTGATTCACAGGTAGCAGTGCTGCAGCCAAACGTATCCACAGCAGCCAAAAGCTCATAGGTAGCCTTATCTACTTCTCTGTATGTATATAA
This sequence comes from Stenurella melanura, assembly GCA_963583905.1. Lineage (NCBI taxonomy): Eukaryota > Metazoa > Arthropoda > Insecta > Coleoptera > Cerambycidae > Stenurella > Stenurella melanura. The sequence continues at coordinate 125,174,312 of OY757314.1, forward strand.
AACCTCCATTTTGCTCTTCTCATTTTTCCATTTTATGTTTATTTCCTTGGACTGGGAGGGGTCGGTATTTGTCTGCATGGTTAACAAGAAAACGTTCAATTCATAAAAAATAACAATTAACAAATTTATACTTGCCTGCCGGGCGTAACATGATTTTTACATGTTTTGCAACCATTTTCACATTTTCATTTTTAGGTGTTCGATGGGGTACCATTTTTGCAGTGGGAGCTTGGTCTACGTCCTCTTAGCAATTATTTCCATTCACCAACTGTGGTTTGGGTGCACTGTGATTTTCATTATTTTCTGCAATCGCCGCAGGACGGGCAAAAATTATTCCAGGACGGGCGTAGCTCGTCCTGGCCCACCCCTAGCTACAGGCCTGAATCAGATTGAAGAACTTGGCCCAAAATTTAACCGAAATACATTAAAAAGGACAAGGCTCATGGAAAACGGCAGATTACGAAAGAAACATAAATAAATATGTTCCCTTTAAAATACATTGTAACTTTGTGTCAAGGATAATTTCAGATTATAGGTGAGGAGAAGAGTGGACAGGAAGGGAATATATTGAGAAGTACTAACAGTTCAGAGGTGTAGACAGACAAATGGGTTAAAAATTAAAAAAGCAATAAAATATTCGACTGATAGTTTTTACTCTATCGTGACAGAAAGAATGTTGTTGTTTAGAATACTTAGAAAATACGTAACTGAATAATAACTCGATAAATCAATGCTGCCGATTCAAAAATCCAAATGATTGTTGAACAATAAATTTATCTACTAGTGGAGTCGGAATTTTGACCCGGTTTTGTTACATATGAGGAACGCAACTAGACCACCTCCTCCCCCTGCTTTCAAGGGTGCTGAAGATGAACATAAGAGTAAAAAAGTTTTTATATATGAAAACCTCTTCAAATGGCCATAAACCACTCCACCCCTACTATCGGCTTTCGTGCACGGACGCGCGACCTTAAGGGTTTTAATGCGAATATCTGCAGATTTGACCGGAGCATGACCAAAGGCGAAGATTAATGTCACAGATATGAGTATAACCACCCTTGGGGGTTGAATAGACCCTCCAAGGAGGTGAAAAAATTATAGAATATATCTCTTCTCGTTGGAATTTTTTTACTCCCCGTTTCTGAGGATGCTAATGACGAATAAAATACTTTTAAACGACTTCGACCCTTTCTACCCCCTCAAATGACGAAAACTCACCCCTTCTGCGTGTATACTTTCATTAGTGCTCGGCACTACTTAGTTAAAATTTAATAGTAGTCTAACTATACGGCCAGGGAAATTTGGTGAAACTCTTAAGGGTGGATTCTACCCTCCCAGGAGGTGAGAAAGTTATTTTACTCTTCTTTGAAGTTGACACTGTTAACCCCCACCCCCACCCGTACTCGAGAATGCCTACAATCCTTATTTGGAGTGGGGTGGCTCGAAATATTATACAAGTGGAATCAGAACAACGCTTTGGGAGTTTTAAGACAATCTGTGGGGGGTTGGTTCGTTCCTGTCATGGGCTGGGATGATCTTTTTATCTCTTTCTTCTGAAAGTGGTATATAATCAGGGTTCCCACCAACCTGGAAATACCTGGAAACCTGGTAAAGTCAGGGAATCCAAAATGTGGTCCTGGAGACCTGGAAAAGTCAGGGAATCCAAGAAATTTCAATAAAATCCTGGAATTTCAGTCATCACGTAAAATATTTTGAACTGACTTTCTACTGTACAAAAAAACCGCTACTACATACAACAATCACTACTTCCACATCTAGATTTCTCATCCAAGTTACTTCAATGGAAACATCTCGACTATATTCGAACTCTAGTATTTGGAAATTATTGGCCGTAGAATAAAAATATTAGAAAGAAATCTGAGGCCTTGGCTTCTAGTACATACACCAAATTTCAAGTTTCTGTGCTCTTACCAGCTTGCACTTATATCCCCTTATTTACCCCCCCAACCCTTCAGCGGATGTGTTCAAAAACACTCCATTTCCAGATCTCGTTGTGATATATACGTGTACGAAATTTTAAGTCAATATCTTAAACCGTTCCGGAGAAAACGTGCGGACAATAAAAGTTACAGACAGACAGACCGACAAACAGAAATTTTTTTTTTGCTCAAATTTAAAATCTCGACGTCCCATGACATTTTAAGCCTATTTCAAGGAAAAGAAATTCACAGATTTCGCAATTCTTGCAACCATCGGGACATTGAAAATGATAACACCATACATAAAACATAAACTTTTTCCAGCTACAATCCACTCTCGATTGCGACACCGCTGTATTTCGACCTTAAATGAAAACTGGTAACTTGACACTCTGTAATATATGCAACCCATATTACATTTGCATATATCAGCCGTTGCATATACGACAGTCTCACTCTACCGCGACACCGCTGTCTTTTGACCTTGAACGAAAACTGGTAACTCGACCCCCATATACGAACATACATTTCCAATGTTAAAGATTTCAATTTTTTTTACGATTACCATACTTCCAAGCTACTAAGTGGATGTGGAAGTTATTACCTGTAAGATTTGAATTTTACATATTTCGCTAAGAAATATAGGTGTAATTTTAACTATTCATTATTTAAAATAAATAACAACAAAAATTACTTTAATGGTTTTCTCAGATTTTTTCCATGCCGATCTAATGATAATACATTAATATCCACTTATATACAAAGTCGTATTGGAATGTAGTATATTTTCATATTTTGGTCCTGGAAAATGTAAATTTTGTTCCTGGAATGTCAGGGAATTCAAAATTCCAATGTTGGTGGGAACCCTGATAATGGAAAAAAAATGCATAAAATTGAGGAAAATTTTTGTTTTAGGTTATTGAGTACAAAGAATATTCTTTAAAGTATATTAGTATAATTTATGACGCCCACATAAAATTGAATTGTTCATCCATTGTGAAGGGAAGTCTGTTTCAGATGGCGTCGAGGGCAGGCGCGTTTTGATGTAGCTCTTACGAAATTTCGAATAAACTCGATTAAAACTGTGAGAAATTGTAAGAAATTGTGTTGAATTAAAGCATAGACAATTCTACATTAATTGATATAAGTTAGCATGAGTCTAGCTATTTCACATAGTTGATATTGATTAAGACATATAAGTGAATACAGAATCACCTAAAAGCGAATATAAACAACTTGAAAAGAGGTGCAGCATAAGCTTATCTTCAGTGAATAACAACAAGCTGGTTTCTAGAAAGGGTGAAACAACGAGTGTAGCTATTAAAAGTAGTGTGGGAATCCTACATAACAGAGAGGGAAGCTGCTAACATATTCACACGGATGAAAAAGATAAGTTCTATTAGTTTATTAATCTTCATTAATTATTAAACTTAATTTAATTTCTTAAAACTACAAAGATATTAAACATAGGGCAGGTCCCACAACGGGAAAGTTTCAATTGGCAACTGGTCTGCTTAATATACAGAGCATCCCAAATATTCTCCTAGATCTCTTATTTATTTTTTACAGGTAAAAAATAAACAAGAAACCATATAACGTTTATACAAAAAAATCTTCTCTTGACTATATTTCGTGTGAGTTTTGCCCATAATAGCCCTTATCGCTTCCGCTTTAGGGGTGGTTTTAGTGTTAGAGAATATAAGAGGGCTGAAGTGACTTCAGTGATTACAGTTTTGTTGTGAGTATATGTATTTTATACGAGAAACACAATTTTTTTAATTTCATGTCCCTTCTAGCCTTAGAAAATCCTTAATTTAGAACTAATATCGTAATGTAATAGAAATTTGCCATCAAACAAAAATTCTGATATGAAATTCAGATTCGGCGCATCATGGACTTTTGGAATTGACCTTTTTTGTGTGTGTTTGTGTAATCAGTCAAAAATCATAAGTTAATGTCTAACCATTGAAAAGTGCTCGCCTATTTGATTATATGTATAAAGAACGATACGAAAAGTTCTCTTGGGTTTTTTAGTCATACACTCACGTGTAATATACACTCCCGGAGATTGGTACTTTCCTTTCGATTCACCCTATACTTATAGGTTTTATCCAATTAAAATATTTTTCTTTTTCTTATACTTCCAATTATGGCGGAAGAGGCAACAACATACTTTTTTCCAAAGAGCAGTCAAGAAGTCGGAATTAGAACAATCTTTTCATCACTCGGTATACTCATAGATATATGTTACAGACTGCAGCGCAAAATATTGTGCCATCTATATATTTCAAACATATTTTCTTGGAATGAATATGTTTATTTGAACATCCTTTACATTTGCTTCTAATATTTTACATATTTAAGGAAATACTTGTTCTCTCTTCATATTAATATAATTTATAAGCAGCTACTACATTAAAATATAGCTTTATATAGACGGAAAATTATTCTTATAATGTCTAGCTGCCTTCTAAGGTTTCTTAGTAGGTACTTGTACGTTTTCAAAAGGGCACGCACAGAGGGCATTTTTTATTAACTGATTTCCATGTTCAAAAGCTAATTTGTTTCTTTATGTCATTGACGCAAATAAAATGGGACATTTTCATATACTGAGCAGTCGAGTACCTTTCGCATCTTTGCTAATTGGACGCATCTTAAATTTATATAAACATGTTAAAGTTATAACTCTGAGAAATAAATGGTGTTATTTTAACGATCCAACAATATATACGAGACACGCCGAGATATAGATGGTATCAGTATATAGTCAATATAGCAAATTTACGTTATACCATCGTACTATTAGTTCAGGGTAAGGTAACATCTATAGTAGATGAGTCCCACGCAGATCTTTTCGAAGCATCGTTCTTCAAAAGCCAACTCAGTGTAACGTGTCGATCTTCAAAATAGTAAAAATGCAGAAGAGATTCCAAGTCTGTGAAGTTAGGTATCTGCGTAATAGTTATTTACGATATAAGTATCGTTAACTTTCATATTATGATACGCAATGGGATATTTGACAAACGAGTTCGAAGGACGAGTTTGATAACCCATTAAATATCGTAATATGAAATTACGATACCAATATCGTACAATGTTTTATCTACTATTAATACTTATAAAAAAGTTTATAACGTTTAATTACAACAATTTTAAGACGATAAACAAACTCGTAGTTTCCTGGAAGTATTTGACTTGTTTATGTTGTTGTCACTGTGGTTTCGATAAGATGTGTTCAGACAAAAGTGGTGCTTTTGACATAGAATTTGCAGCAAATCATTGGTATCTGCAAAATTTCGAGATAGGTACGAAATCGAGTAAAAATGATTTGATGATTGGTGCAATTTAAAGAAAGTACACGGCGGGCGTTTCGAAAAAGTTTTGCTACCATACTTCTCCTGTAAAGCCGAAAATGACAGGTCATCGTCATTGTGTCCATGCTAAGGTTGACTATTGCGGAAGAATATTGATGTAAGCAAATATACCGAACTGCATTTTTAAAGAGGTAAAGTGATGGCTATAAGCTACTAAAATCCAGTACGTTTTCCAAAGAAAACATACACAGATGAAGGAAGTCAATGATGATCGTGATTTTATGATAAAGGTAACATTCTCTGGGAATGGTATTAAGACCCTTTATAAATGTATTATTGCTATAGGTGTCCTTGATTATTCGCGGTCTTGGGGTTTGTCGTAGAGAGGAATTAATGAAATCAAAACTGACCAATACAGCTGATGAAAAATTATTTATCAAAATAAAAATTCGAAATACTAAAACCATAGATACAATAGACCTTGCTGTTACTAGATGAAATATCGTGGGTTTTGATTGTCCACATACTTTTCGAAAATATTCTCGTCTTCATCCAGAAACTACAATGCATGACCGTTTCTTCGTATTTGCATAAGTGGAATATATAGTTCTCAACCAATTGATTTGGCCGCACCAGAAGAAATTGCCACATTTCTTGGACTACCAAATCCGGAGCCGTATACGGAACACTATTTCAGAAGATCCTCTGCTTCCCTGCTTGCTGATGCTGGTGCCGATATTCATACTTTAAAAAGACACGGAGGATGGAAGTCAAGTAGCGTTGCTAAGGGTTATGTGGAAACATCTGTAGAAAATAAAAGAAAAAATAGCTGCAAAAATTATGGGGCACAACGAAACTGAACATTGAAAATTCCGTGGAAAACATGAGTAGTTCAGTTGCCTCTACATCTGCCGAAATTAATATATCAAATTGCAAAGATGCAGTAATCAATGTTTACAATAAGTGAAGTCTAATTTTTATTCTTTTCAATTAATAAGTACGAGAATGGGTATTTAAAATGTGATCAATTTATTGTAATAAATTAGTTCTAATTTAATTCCAACTTGAATTAATGTTTAATAGCTAAGATGTTTTATACCTTTTTACCACACTACTTCGATAAATTGACATTTCACCGAACTAATGCGGTAGTGTATGTCATTATGACATTCAAGTGAATATTGTAATGTCCATAATGTAAGAAATTGAACTAAACTTCCTCCCATTTTTCTCTTATTCAGCCTCTGAGAATTTTCAAAATGTTTGGCTAGCTTCATAAGATTTTACAGAACAATGAGGGTTGTTCAGAGTGGATAGACTCGTCTAGAAGGTTGATAAAAACCTTAAACAAAATATTCAATTGCAGAAATATATGGAGTCTGATGTCTTGCGGATAAGATCTTGCGTACGCGTATAATAATAGGCATGATTTCTTTATTGTGTTGTGTTTTTCAAATATTTAACATTCACGTTTCGTACATAATTCATCGGATCTTCTTCAAATTGCATAGATCACAGCATCTTCACTTTCCGGGGTTCCTTTCCGGGGTTCGTGTTGTTCTTGGATGACCAGCTATATTTTTATACAAGGGAACCAAATTACCTGTGTTTCTTGCACGATTTAACATATTCTCACTCAGTAGTTTCAGATTTACGTCCACATTAACCGCAAAGCATTATCGTTTCGCAATATTCTTCCAAGTAATTAATTTTGTTATACTTTCAGAAAACACATTGTGTTTCTTTCATTATTTTTGTCTCTAAGTGAGGACTAAATGAGGACCGAATTAACATCTATGATAATTATAGTGTGTCAATACTTTGTACTTCATTACAAAATAGGCAGTATTTTGTTTATTCGAATTTCAGCAAATCTAATTTCTCCTCTATACAACCAATTTGACGTTTTGACTAATTCTATAAATGAAGGGTAAATGATTGTTGCACGATTAAAAAAACGCGGGGTTTCCCGCTGAGCACCTGATCTGCTAACGTCAAAACAGGGCATTTAATCAAATATGCATGTTACATCTGATTCGATGGCGTCCGCCATCAATATCCATTACGAAGAACAGGCCAGGCGCATGTTTGTGTAATTCACATGTGAGGTTAGATCTTTTTAATGTGAGTTTTACATTGAAATGGACTTTGTGCGTGCAAACCGGCAGTAATCGTGAGAGAGACCCGGTGCACCGGCCAGACAATCCTTCCACCGGTCTGCTGTAAACAAATCTCGCATTCCAAATGACTGCACGCGCTATTCCACCTCCCCTTGTCCTCATTAATAGATGGCCGGTCGGCAAAATCTCGGTTGGAACAATAACAAATAGCAAATGAAATTGCAGTCGGGCGTGGTAGAAGGCGAGTACCTGTTTGATTAACATTTTATACGAATACGTCTTAATTCACTTTTCGTGGTGCCACTGAGTTTAAGTACACAGCCAATGTTGGTTATTTTTATTGTTCAAGTGGTTTTTTACAGTCGTCAAGTATTGCAACTTTCACGTGTTCCATAAGTAGGTAGGGGGGCACTTCATCCCACCCCCACCACTCCACCTTTTCTTCCTCAGGACGCGGCACACTGGGCCTTTTTGTGACAAAAATCTGCTCTTACCAGAATCAATAATTTTATTTTGAATACTCGTAAGTATCATACTTTAAGGGAGTACTGTACATTTACAATTTCTGTACACATTTTTTTCTACGATGATTAAACAAAATTGTCCAGTTATAATATAACCTATAATATAACCTAATTTAAATCAAATGGATAAGTCTACGGCACCGCGTATTCAATACAGTGGCATTTTGCTAGAGCAGTCCTTTCAATAATTACTATTAATTACTTACACTTCAACACAGGCAACAAAATTAGCGAACGACGAATCAGTCGCCTGCGTCCAATTAAAACGATATAACTTTAAAAAAGGTATTTCATCATGATTGTCACGTACCTAGCGAGAACAATAAGCAGCAATGTAGTAGTGACCAAAGAGTGAGAAACAAAATCATATAAAGGGCGGGTAATAAAATATGGGACAGCGTAATTGAAGACTTTTCAGAAAATGTTTTAATTATTTTTCTAGATGTAACTCAAGAATTATTGAAGTATTAAGCTCAAAAATCGATACAGGTATATTTCTCGCGGAAGTATCGACTTATAATCTCCTTTATACCCATCATCACGTAGAATACATTAAACAAAACAAATGCTACATTTCAATCGGAAAAGTAAGTCAGATTTACTACATTGGCAACCTAACAACATAGATTTATTGTGAACCTAAGATGCATACACCAGGAGAGTCGCTGCATCCCATTAATTCTGCGATGGTATCATCAACCTTACTACCTTTCAAAATTGGTACCAGCAGAAATTTGCACGTCTTTTGTTTGTGTATTGTCCTAGTGTACCAACTCCACAAACCTTGGATTAGCTTAAGGGTTCACATGAATCAAATTATATTAGTTCTATAATTATTAAAAAACATATTAACATTACTAAACCACAGTAGAGAAATATACAGTAGACTCACTCCCTATCTACTCTATTTAGAAAAAATGGGACTTGGTTTCGTTTTTTATGCTCTAGACCACACCGAATACGCAAAGACCACGCGCACAGAGCAGCACTCAGATTGTGTTAATTATGTATGAGCTACCATATGTCTTAAATTTCAAATTTTATACTTAAATCTGGCAACATTATCTCCACGTATTATAGCAGCGCAGCCGCAAATATTTGTCCGTTATACTGCAGTTGTTTGCGACATGCTTCTTTTCAGTTTCCATGCTTCTTTTATGTTTCCATCTATCGTCATCTTATTTTTCTTCTAAGTTTTCCGAATCTGGCAGCTTTTATTTTTGTATTTTTTTCTCTTTTTTCTATTTCTTTTTTTCATTTATTAACCGCTCCACAGGTAAATATCCATCTACGGTGGAGTTGCTGCTATCTCGCGGTAACCATTTTTTTTGCGCGTTATGAGAAAAGAGGTCCGAAGGGGTAGTTTGTTCACCCTGTATGTCGTTTCCTTAAAACAATCGGTTTCAATTTTGGGCAGTTTTTCCATTTCATCGCCTGTATATTATGTTTATTACCTATATATTATGTTTAATATATTTTTAATTTTGATCTCCAATTCTTGTTTAAAATTGAAGACATAAATAAGCCAATGCTAATGCTATATAAACAAAAACTTATCTGTTTCATTCACACATCTGGCGTTGCTTATTTTATATCACCCACTTCAAAAAGGGACGAATCCAGGTATATATTTTACGAATAAAAAATCTGCCTTAACCGGTAATCAAATAAACAAATTCCCCATATAAAACTAATAACGCAGCGAGAAACAAAAAGTTTATACTAAATAAATTATTTATTAAACAAAAGTACCCGTTCCACATGAAGAATTCATTCATTCGCGTATATGTGAAACAATGGATTTCCGAATCACAACATTCTTCCCATCTGTGAAGGATTAATAAATATATCTTAGAAATAAATAGAAATAACACTTATCTTTCATCCTTTGCTTATGTTACTACTTCCATTTGTTGTTTATAAATTACGTATTTGTTGTATTATAGTGCCTTAACATTTTATTTTGTTAGTGCTTTAGCGAAAATAAGTGTAACTGTGCGATATCGTAATATTTTTAAATTTGAAAAAATGGAAGCGGTTCCAGGTTGTTCAAAAGAAGTAGTAGAAGTTCATACCCCTAAAAATTCTCCAATAGGATACAATGAGAAGAAAATTATTTGTCGAAGACGGCAAGGGGAGGGGCGTTTCAGGGCGGATCTATTAGATTTAGGCCGACATTGGTAAACACAATAAAATCACTTAAATAATAGTCGCATAAATAACAAAATAACATGATTTATGATTTATCGAAACAGGTAAATGTCTCAAGATTGAAAATACAAACAATACCACCAAAATACTGGAGCTAGCAGTCCACCACTGCCAGTCTCGCGATTTCAACTATTCTCTACCGAGTTTATCTTAAGACTAGGTACTTATCTACGGGACTTTCAGGCATGTTGTTCCGCTCGCCGGGAAGAGGGTTCCAGGGACTCCAGACTGATGGTTCACACGACCACATATCGAGATGTTTACATTAATGCAATCGGTACTTGTTGACAACGTTCTCTTGACTTCAATGAATTATTAATTAATTAGGCGTTCACAAGACTATCGAAAGGCGTCTACGAAAGTATCGGAAGGCGTCCGCACGGGGAACGTGAAGGGGACATCTCCGACATATATATCATGCATTGGAGAAAGATTATCCGATGGTACAGAAATCAGTATCAACAGGTTTAGTTAATATGGCTTCAAGGTATACCGGCGTGAGTGAGCTGACCAGTTACAGAATTTTGAGAGAAGAGAAAAATGAAGGGGGTGTTCAGAAACCTAATGCGAAGTCTAGAAGAAATAAAATAATATTAGACGGATTGGAGAAAAATGGAATTCGACGTAAAGTTCGTACATTTTTCTACGATAATCAAATCCCTACTGTAAAAAAAATTTTACAGTCCTTGAATGAAGATAAAGATATACCCAAAATGGGCAAGTCGACGCTTGAAAAATGTTTACATGATATGAACTTTGTATTTACAAAAGGAAACAGGAATAGCCTCCTACGTGAGAGAGATGATTTGTTGGCGAAGAAATTATATTCGGGCAATTAGAGCTGGTCGTGAAAAAGGAAGCAAATGCTATTATTTGGATGAGACATGGTTGAATGAAGGATATAGTGTAACGGAATTTTGACAAGATAGGAATATAAAAAGTGTACGTCAAGGCCATATGGAAGATTGGTCAACAAGATTTAAAATGCCAACAGGAAAAGAGAAACGCTTAATAATAACGCACATATAGGAAGTGATTCAGGATTCGTGGACGATGAACTTCTGTCGTTCGTGTGGAAACATAGTGACGATTATCTGAGGAGATGAATACGGATGTTTTCAAGGAATGGTCTGCAAAAATCCTCTCAAAGATAAAACCCAGATCTGTCGTTATTATGGTTAACACCCCGTACCACAGCCGATTACTGGAGAAATTATCAACCAATGCATGGCGAAAAGCACAAATTCAAGAATGGTTAAATGGTAAAGGGATCTCATTGGATCGTGCTTCAGTAAAGCCGAACTGCTAATTCTAGCGAAGCAGCATTCGCCGATATACAGGGTGTAATTAGTTTCATGTCATTAAAAAAAAACTGGTGGTAGGGAACGACAAGACAAATAAAAAAAACTTATATAACATGGTGTCTAAAGCTTATAGTTTTGGAGAAAAAAATAAACAAAAAAGTTTAGATCTAGATCTGATCTGAAGAAAACTATACTCTAACTCTTCCTTGTGCAATATTTTCAAAGAGTTTAATAACTAAAGAAGACAAGCCGTGGAGTCGCGATTAGGTCACGTGTTGGAGACTGTAGGGTCTTCGTCCTTGTCGCAGACCTCGTACCCTCTCTCTCCACTCTGTTTTACAAAGCAACACAGTGTTACCCGGCGCGCTTTGATTTCACAAATACCGTCAATTTTTAATCTTTGTTTTGAATAGCGTTCGGCTTTATTTACAATTACAAGTGTTTTCTCAAATTTTTCTTCTGTTTATAACGTTTAATCTGTTTATCACGAAAAATGTTACTGAGACATTCATTTTAAATATGGTACAATTTAAGAAAAACTTGAAAGAAAAGCTACATATTATATATAAAGCTCTGGTGAAGTTTATAAATTAAGAGTGAAAGTTCAAAGTATAGTTTTCATCGATGATCTGCGGACTAAATGTACCTATTGTTTTAAACTATATATTGCGATTATTTGAAAACTACTCAGTGCTGAATTTTTTAATATTTGAAACCTGAGTCTAAACACTGACTTAGGTCCATTTTCACAGTTTTGTAATGTAAAACAACAGAATTGAGTAGTTATTAAATACCACACGATATATTTTAAAACAATACAATCACTCGATGAATTTAGTATAAATGCCATCTAAGTTATATTAGAAATGTTAAACTTGTTTATAATAAACAGTTATATATTTAGTAAATATATTGTTGTTAAATTGTCATTTACAGACATGAATGCAGAAGTTCAGCGTAGTCGTCATTCAACTTACTGCTAGCGATAGTAATAACTGATAAATAAAACAATAAAAGGAAAGGAGAATATTTAATAAAATACATAAATAACATTAATATGACATGACAAAAAGTTCTTACAAAAATTACAATGATTTGCACAGCTCCGTGCATAAATATACCATTGACGATGAGTGAACCGTCAGATAAATTGTGTCTACCTTATTATAACTAAGTCCTTTGTTTGTTTCTTTTCATGAGTAATTTTACAAAATCTACGCATTGTATCGCACAATGGTTAACTACTTAGCCATAGCCATTTTTACTGCTAAAAAACTAAAAGGAGTGCGAGTAGCGAACGTGTTTTGCCTGTATCTGCAACACAATTACAATAAGTACTAACAACTCATCTGGATCCGCAATAATCCAAGGAATGATGTTTTTGTTGACCATGTAGTGAGACCATAACCTAAAAAATGGATCTGTGTTAGTAATTATTCATAAAAGAACCTTAAATTATGCAAGTACATGACGAAAATGATTTATAATTTATAACTAATCCTTACCTTTGCGATAATAAGCTGTTATCTTGTAAATTTCTTGGAGAGAACTTCTTTCACCCAACTAGGTACTAACAAATTGGTTATAAACTTCGTCTTTTGAATGCCTTGTACTCATTCTTTTAACTATGCACTCCTTTCAAAAATCATGTAATTACAATGTATGTATGTCTAATATTCGGAAATACATCGGCATCTGTACTAAGGGCTTCTTTAGTTAAATAGGTATATAGCGGTTTAAATTGATAGCACCAACTTTCTTCCATACACCGATCCTGTACAACATAAGGTAATTTCGTAAAATATAAACTCATCTCCATCTTAACAAACAAAATTCGCCACATGAATTGATTAAACATAATTGTAGATGTTAAATAATCCAAAATTAAGTTTTAAAACATCACAGAATCCACAAAATATACAGTTAAAACAACACGTTCGATCGGCGAATTACACAATGTCGGCCATTTGTTTTCCCTCGGTCTGTCATTGTATTGTAATCGTCACCTCCCCTCATGTACTGTGCGACAAAGAGAGAACGAACTGTGTGAGAAGGATGAGAAGACTACAGTCTACCGCTGCTTATACATTACGCTTATGGAGCTTGTTTCCTCTATTTGTTAAACTCTTTGAATATTTTAGTTACTGTCGGTGTTTCGTTATGTACACACGTCCAACGTTCGTTGTTTTTGTTATTTTTGAATTTCGCGTCATTGTGTATTTATAGTTAAGATTTATTTTATTGACTTACCGATCAAGTTGTCAAATTCTTGATTACGTACAGACACAACTTACTTGTTCGTTCTTTTTGTATTCCTTTTTGGCTTTTGTACCAAATTCCTATTTTATTTTTCTTTATTGACAACGTTGGTTGATAGTTTAGTGTTTAGTGTTGAACGAAGAGCGTATGTACTTAATTCGACGTACCGAACTGTGTATTGATACAGATGCAGCGATTTTGAATCATTTAGGTAGGTAGTAAGCTTTTAACCCAGGACACTCATTTATGTTACAAATGTTAATAAACCACATTTAAATTTTCTAAATTATAAACAATCCAATATTTTGTTCCAAATTAATAAACGCACATGTAAAGAAATGCTCTGTTTAAACCTCTATGGCCATTATTTGCTTACAATTGTGCACGAAGAGAGAACGAATTATTTACCTCTTTATACTTGCCTCAGTTCAGTTGAGGCGGTCCATCAAAGGCGGTCGATGATCCTTTGACACCGCGTGTGCCGGCGAGCACTTTTTTATGACAATTTAAAAGTTGTGTAATTGGGAAGTACAAGTCCATCGACCAAGAAAAGCAGCGGTTCTCAATAGTTGCCTACCATAATATTAAATATGCTAACCTAGATCAGTTTTTTTCAAAGTGCCCCTAGAGGGAAAAAATAAAGATTTTTTGTTTGTCTAGTCGGTCCTCATTACCAATTTTTTTTAATGACATGAACTGATTACACCTTGTATAAGAAATATAATGTGAATGAAATGGCTAAAGGTATTGAGGTATTACGACTGCCGCCTTACCACTGTGAACTCAACCCCATTGAGCTTATTTGGGCTGAAGTAAAGGGGAATGTTGCGCGAGAAAATAGAACCTTTAAATTAGAACATGGAAAAGGCCTTTACAGCTGAAAATTGGTGAAAATGCATAGAGCATTTGAAACGTTGAAGAAAAAATGTGGGATACGGATATTTGGATTGATGCAGTAATTGAGCCAATAATTATAAATGTAGGAGCCAGCAGCGATGGTGACAGTGACAGTAAAATTTATTTATGTTGTTAGAACAGTTATTCATTTGTAACTTTGGTAAGTTTTGTTTTTAATTATGTTATTTTAACAATAAAATTTATTTATGTTGTTAGAACAGTTATTCATTTTAACTTTGGTAAGTTTTGTTTTTAATTATGTTATTTTAACAAGAAAGTTTAGTTCTGTTGTTAGAAGAGTTATTTGTTTTTGACTTGCAAGTTTGTTAATTTTTTTTTTTTTTGAACCTGTTACTCCCTAATTAACAACCCTGTCACCATCCTCTCCTGGCAATGGATATGCTCACGCCTCCACGTAGGTCCTTGCTGGGCAACACGAACAACTGCCATGGTTGAAATTTGTGTAAATTTTTATAAACATCAAACATTCTACAGTTTTGATGTCAGATTTAGTAGGTATTCCACTCCCAAATAAAATTATGCGTGCCGTTAATAATTTTCTTAAAAGAACTCCAGTTTTTCTTTTTGGCTGAGTTGAGTGTAGAGACAAATTAAATTATATAATTTTTTTATATTATGAAATATGAATACTGTTATTAACTTATATATCTCTAAAAATATATATGTGGCGCCACTGATTTCGGTTAGTTTCAGCCGATTGACGTTTGTTTATGACAGTCCGCCAAGCTCATAGTAGATGAACAGATTATTAGGTATAAAGACACCGCATTCAAATATTTATTCTGTTTGGTCGATTATAGCATTACACATAATGACCTAGCCGTGGGTTTCATCTATGGTAGGCGGATAAAACATAAAAAAAAATTCTACATTACGTGGGATCTTATTAGAATGAGATGCCGCTTAAGTATTACATAACAGCTACTATCCTTTGACGAGTATGCCGCATATTTTTTGCTCTACTGACTAGACTTATTGGCGCTATTATACGCCGATACACGCCGTTATGAGGTGTAGCGAGAACTCTGTATTTCCTTGAACTTCCATCCAAGTACTAACCGCGCCCAACGTTGCTGTCGTTTCGCATCAAAATACGAGTATAGACAGACAAAACTATAAAATTATTAATGACTTCTCCCCTTTTTAAATTGACATTGGACTAGCTTAGTATACTAAGAAAATGTATATACAAATATGAACCATTGTGTGAGCAATCAAAGGCCATTGCCAGGCAAAGTTACACTGAGTATTTGCGGGTAATAATGTGGACACGGTGGCGCGAACCCTGCATTCCATTCTCAATAATTATGAAAATGCCAACTGCTGATTAAAAACAAAAGGTACTCGCTATGGCACCACGGTGTCTCTGAATATTTAATGCCAATCACGAAGTAGCTGCTAAAAACAGCGGTATGTTACACCGAGTCCGCCCGTCATGGTGTCGGCTCCGATCCACAACACGAACATGCCCTAGACTGACTCATATTTTGATGTATGCAAATTATGCCATTCGGATGTTTTTGCCATTTTTACTCCAATGTCCCTTTGAAATGTAATGAATGTAAAGGGCCTAAGAATTTTCCAGTTATAAACAAAGGGTTTTGCAGCTTTTGCAATGCTAATATCATGTTAATTTCGGTTTTAATGCATATAGATGTAGTTAAAACCTCAAAAATGTTATATAAACTGTTTAGAACGTATACGAGGGCGACATAAGATCCCCTAATACAAATCTTAGAATTGTCTACCTGTACCTTGCAAGTTTTATATTATATCTCAATTTAAAAGACTCAATACTGGTACAAGGTAAACGCAGATTTGTTAGCTTAACTAAAATAATTTTGTTGACATTTTGTTGGTGAATTTAAAAGATACTGTTCATTCGAAATATTACTTATGTGTTTTAAGAAATGGCCAGTTTAGAAGCATTCAAATAATTTACTTACTTACTTACTTTAATTTAATTGCTAATTCTTCACTGAGAGAATGATTTATTTGAGAGAAACAAATTTTATGTCCACGAAAGAAATGATTTTTTTGTATTTGGCCAATTAAATATTTCTTTGTGGATCCCAAGGCATTTATTTGAAAATGAAAACTAAATATTTATTGTTGTCAAATAAATCAAAATACTCATGAGTAAGAAATATTTGTTTCTGAGCAATAAATATTTTTTTGTCATAAACAAGGCTTCTTATAAAATTTCTTGGATTTATTTGTAGCGAACAAATATTTATTTGTAATAAATAAATATTTCTTTCTCGACAACAATCCTTGATTTGATTTAGTTATAGTGATATTAGTGTTGATAATTTGTTGAAACATATTCTTTATAGGATTTTGCAAACAGCAGAAAAGAATAACTATCTATAACTAAAAGAAAAAGTATGTGTAAATTATTAATGAAATCGTTGCATTCTTTCCATAACCTGAATTCTGGTTATGCTAGCAAATTATAATCCTAAATTGAATTTGCCTAATTTCTTATTTGACAATTCCGATTCTAACACTAGCATTCATAGTCCCATAGTCCCCTATGGCCATGCAGATTAAACGAGTATCTACATAACCCGCTACGATCATGAAGATTCAGTTAAAAATGAGAACAAAAGCCTAAAATGAATTTATTTATCTACCTTGTCTTAAACAAATTTCATTATAATGGATTATATTTTCATGAAATCTATCATTCTGTTTCTTGGAAATGCTTAGCCTTTGAAACGTTTTTCTGGAGCTTATCAGAAAGACATAATAAAGCCACTCATAAAGATGTTTGGCCGTAGCGGTCTATGTTGGATGCTAGTGTTATAATGAGAATGGCAAATAAGAATTTTTGTTTGTTAGCATAACCAGAAGTCAGGTTGATTTCATTAATATTTTTACGTATAGTTTTTCTTTCCGCTGTTTACAAAATCCTATAAGGAATATGTTTCATTATTATAAGCAAACAAATAATAAATAATTCCCTTTAAAAAATTATTTTTGTCTAAGAAATTCTGAAAACCGGCAGGCGTGATCTTTGAACAAAAATAAGCAACTGTTGTCTCTTGGCGTTTTTCTCTAAAACGTCTCTTTCACCCTAAACTAATTAATAAAGTTCTATGATTTCTTTTTTTTTTTTCGTAGAAAATTTCAAATAATAACTTGAGGCTATGGAAATTAAACTATCTCAAAAACTGTTGAGTCTTGCCTAATGTATATTAGGAGTAAATTTGCTACTTAGCGTACTTAGCTACAAAGGATTGTAACGAATTACCAGTATCCCTTTACGCAGTCTGTAGATACGTTTGTTTAATCCACAACTGGTGGCAGTAGAATTACTAGAATGACATTTACCAATTAAACGACAAAACTGAAATTATAAGTAGGAGGTGACTTTTAATCTTAGGCTATGCTCGATCATGAATGATGATGGTATAGACATTCATAAAAATATAAATC
Organism: Stenurella melanura; assembly: GCA_963583905.1. Taxonomy (NCBI): domain Eukaryota; kingdom Metazoa; phylum Arthropoda; class Insecta; order Coleoptera; family Cerambycidae; genus Stenurella; species Stenurella melanura. The sequence goes on from OY757314.1 coordinate 125,192,343, forward strand.
TATCTTTCAGATATCAGTAAACATAAAAAAGTATCCTCCTTCCGTCTTTTGAGACAGAATGAAAAGTAGCAAACTGGAATCGAAACAGTGAGCCAAGAAACGACAAATTTTGGTAATTTGGCGGCGGAATTGTAGTAAAAAAAGGCACCTTGTAATTGGTTTGAAAAAGCTGTAGAATTGTAATAATAAATAACACCCCGAGAGCTAGCATCACAGAAATTTGTATTATTTGTAAACAGACAGAATGTACCTCAATAGGTTGTCGATGATCCATTGAATATCCGCCCATCAGTCAGCCGAGCTGGGAGTGGTGCGTTGACAGCGAGCGGCGGTTTAGTCAATAATTTAGGTGCAATACTTGCCACAAATGTCAAAAAAGCCGTTTTTGATTCTCTTCTGCTGAGCCGAATTTCCGATTTTGCCGTCACAATCTACGACATCGACAAAATGCCAATATTTCTCTTTCTGTAGAGACATCAGACGATCCTCTACTATTTATATATTTAGATATTAATGTTTGAAAGTTCCATGTTTTCAGCTCTTCTTCGCTAAAAGTCAAACTATTCATAGCGTTTGAATCGAAGTTTAGACACGCTCACAAATGGTATGCGCACGCAAAGTATTTATTATACTTTGCGTGCGCATGATCCTGAGTTCGAATCCTACCGGAAAAAAATTGTACCCTTTTTTTTACATTTTCAGCCTTAACCCATTGATCAGATATTACCTATATATTACGCTCATACATAGTCTTCGATTTTGACGCGTCTAAATATTTTTAAATAATACGTTTGCTTAATCAAATAAATAATTTGCATTTTTAGCAATTCGTCGCTAAAGGACAAATCACTTATAGCGTTTCAAGCAAAGTTTTGACACGCATTATAGGCATGAATATAAGTAATATCTGAGCAACAGATTAAGGCCGACAATGTAAAAAAAAAGAAATGTTTTCCGGTATGATTCGAACTCCAGACCTCGCGAATGTGAAGTATTTCTTCCCCGTGACACCATTTGAGAGTTTGTCTAAACTTTGGTTAGTGCGCTATAATTAGTTTGTCTTTTAGCGATGATGAGCTGAAAACATGTAATTTTCAAACATTAACATCTAAATAAATATGTCAAGTGGAGGAACGAATGACGTCTCTACGGAAAAAGAAAGATTGACATTTTGTCGGTGTCATATATAGCCACGGCTCGACACGAGAGAATAAAAAATGGCTTTTTTGACATTTGTGACAGGTACCGCACGTTATTGACTAAACCGCCGCTCACTGCTCAACGCACCGCTCCCAGCCCGGCTGGCTGTTGGGTGGGCATTCAATGAATCATCGACAAGCTAATAAGGCACATTCTATCCATTTACAAATAGTACACATTTTCTGACACTAGCTCTCTGCCCGTAAAATAACTTTTAAACGTTAACAAGTGAAAATCGCTTGAAGAGAAACTGTGAGTGTCGATATTTTGGTTACAATAAATTAGCCATGAAAAACAAAGTAAACAGAGGATTTATATATTACAATGATTAATTATCAGAGAATAACAGTTTGCAAAAATAACGTTTTGTAAATTGTAGCTTACTATTATTTCTTTCTGGGTTAAAGCTTAATTTGACTGAGCAGTTACGTTAGAATTAGGTATTCAATAAATTCAGATGTAAACTAACGAGTTATCAATTTGCCTTTATATTTAATATCACTCTTCTTTTTACAAGTACCTACTAGAGCAGCAATAAATATAAAATGAGTAATTGTCAGAGAATTTTCAAGTTCCAAAGCACTTTAATCCGTCAACATATTTAATTAATACAATGGCATATAACTCGAATATATTTCATTCACCATGATAATTTACTGGATATTAAACGAGACCCTTGTCCAGTAAATTTTCAACAATTTCTGAACCGGAGGCAAAATTCAACGCGTGTCTATAGACAGCCTGATCTCATTTGAATTTCACACCAGGGAACACGATTCTGTTCACCAATCAAATCAGTTTTATTAGCGTCTGTTCAGTGATCTAATTACCAGTTGGTTAATAAGTTAGAAGCCCAAGTGGATATGTGAATAGTTCATCAATAGTGTAACATACGAGCGAAGTTCATTACAAATGAATTTTAAAACGAATATTACCTATGCGTTGATTATTTTGTGAGCTCCAATTTCAGGTTTGTTCGAAGTTTTAATGAAGGTGTATTGTGGATTAATTGTTTGTTCTGGTCCATTATAACCAGTGATTCAAAAAAAGATAGAACGTTGTATTATTTTGCTATTGGTTTTGGTATTCAGAGAAGTTGAAAAAGTTTTATGACATGGTTTACCTCATAACATAGTAATAATCCTTTATTACTAGTATAGCTAAAAATACAAAGACACATACATATATATCCATACACATATAATCATATATAATATACAAACACATAATTTAAAGAACACATCACATTTAAATTTTTGTGTTATTGTTGACATGTACTTTACAATTTTTTTTTAAAGACGTTATATTTGCACTATTTTTTATACTGTCTGGCAATTCATTATACATTTTCAGACCGTTGTGGAAAAAATCATTTTGACCATAGTTTGTTCTAACCATCGCTACGTAAAAGTTATTATGATTACGAGTATCATGATGAAGAATGTCTCTAACAAAGGTACAATGTTCTAATATATGCTCTGGTAAGAATATAATAATAATAATAAGATATTGATCGGTGGCAACTACAAATTATAAGTAAAAGCTATATTCAGGAATATCTTTAAGAATGGATCAGAAAACCATGAGAGAAGTACTTTCTGAAGTAGGTGAGAGTTCGTATTTACAAACTGAATATAAATAAAGCCAAGGAATTTTTAGGTAATATTTGTAATAGTTTCTCAAGTAGGTCTATACTTACCGGGTGATAATGAAATCGTTATCATATTGGCTGGCATTTGATTTAGTACTGGGTGAATATAAATGGATACATTGAAATCGCAACAAAAATATTGGGCTATTATTAATAAATATTTATACTAAAACAGCAGTATACCTATGTTGGTGGTACGTTGTATTTACCCAGTCCAACACAGGCGCATACAGATTATATTGATAAAAATTTTACAATATTGTATGATCTATATTGATCCCATGTTTGTGTCGTCCTTTCTAAACTATATTGTTTAACGAACATTCATCCAGAAATAAATATTATTGCAATATAGTTGAGTAAAACTAGAATTTCTAGGGAACTGTCTTACTATAGCAATCCTTTTTGATGGAACTTGTTGAAAATATGTCAAGAAGTGTAGTAAAAAGTTTTGGATTAAATCCGGTGGAAAGCTTCTGTTTAAACAAAAGAATGATCAGAATCCTGTTTTTTTCGCAGTTTTTGTTAAATATCTCTGGTTATAAAACCCGTATAGCAACACTAAAAGAGACACAAACTATTCACAATGATATTGCGAAGAAAATTAGATTTGTATCAAACTTTTTAGTCAATATGCCAAGTCGCATAACATGAAGACATTTTAGGAAGCTCTTTTTGAAACAATTGACGATAACTTGAACAATAATGCACATATTCTAACGAAACTTTAGAATGAATGAATGAATTAATATGGTATTAACTCATCAGCATTTTGTCAAATAATTTTTTGATATATTTGTCAATGAACATTTTAATTGATTGATTTGCCAGCGTAAGGTGGGCATTGCTGATTGAGTTCCGGGCATCCTGGAGGTTCGTTCCATCACGCAGGCTTGTGCAAGCTTGGCAGTTGGTAGTCCGTCCAACACGCCCAACGGATGGCCAAACCGCGTACCGGAACCAAATCTCGGAAGTTTTATATACCGCCGGACCGGCTGCATACGCCGGATTCGACATTGGACATGCTTGTTGTCAGCAACGAGAGCCGCATGATGCATGGTGTGGGAATATAGGATGGGAAGTGCAGGTGTTTGTGAGATGCTTCTTTTAAGTTTCCATGCTTCTATTAAGTTTTTATCTGTCATCATCGGTTGGGGTGTGCTGGTGTTTGCGAGATGCTTCATTTAAGTTTCCATGCTTCTTTTAAGTTTCCATCTATCGTCATCTCCTCATTTTTCTTCTACTAAGTTTTCTGTTTCTGAATCTGGCAGCTTTCATTTTTTTGAAATTTTCTGTATGTTTTGATTATATTTATTAATCGTTCCACAGGTAAATATCCATTTACAGTGGAGTTGCTGGGAAGGGCCCTGTCTCGCGGTAACAATATTTTTTTGCGCGTTATGAGAAGAAAGAGGTTCGAAGGGATAGTTTGCTTACCCTGTATGTCGTTTCTTTCAGACAATCGGTTTCAATTTTCGACTTCCAAATTAATAATAAAATATTATGTTTTGAATTAATAGATCGAGCAGATAAAAATTAAGATGGTAAAGATCACATAGAAAGATAGAATAGAATAATATCAATTAAATCAGATAAAATAAAATAAATTAATTTATAGCTTATCTGTCTTTCTGCAGCGTCTTGTGGTTGTTGGGTTGTTTTATTTCCTTTCCTTTTATTTCTTGGGTTGAGTTGATTTTGGCCATTTAAAAACTTTTCACTGTATACAATTACTTTAGGTCACAACACCGCTATATTGCTTTGTAAACATATGTGCCTCATTTTGACACTGACAATGCTATTATTTATTGCCCATGAACTACTTAAAAAGTATCTTGTTGGGTTATCTAGGGTGTACGTAGGGACACTGCACTTCACTTGGGCTTGTTAGCTTTATTTGATTTAGTATTATTAGAAAATCTTGTAATTATTAATTCCATATGAATTCTGTTTTTCTATTGAGGCGCTTCATTTCACGCAGAATATCTTAATCTGCCGGTAGCTGAAATTTTTTCGAGTTTAACGGGATTTTTAGCGCTTTTTTTACAGCTTTTTAGAGAGCATCTTAAAAAACACGTCTATTCACGAGACACTTAACTCACTTCCAGAATACCTCATCATCATTTGGCCCAAAAATGAGAATTTATTGATATACCTATATTAAAAGTAAATATAAATCGAACTATTAAAAAAAAAGAGTTCTATCTACATCAATGGGTACCCTAGACATCGTATTTCTTTGCATTATGGCCATTTATAAGGAAGCTAAGAGACAATGACTTGAACATTTTTTCGGTTTTAAAAATTTTAAAATCTGTTTGTTTGTACCTTCACAAAGAAAAAACAACTATAATCCGAAATACAAATTTTTTTATTTACGACTTGATGACCCTAGACAACCGACGCACGATTCGATTCTCGAGTTTGCAGTTGTTTTTTAGGAGTTATTGTAAATATTTTAACTTGAAACTAGACTTGATGGAAAAATTGAAAGTGTGATAATTTGTTCCTCAGTTATCAGTGTAGTATTCTGTATGTACTAAGAATGTTGTCTTAATTTTATAATAGACTCTACTAATAATATGAATTAAGTTAGTAGTCCCGTCATTTTAGATGAAAATCTCCAAAATTGAGAATACAGGCTCAATTGACTTCATTTTTGTTGCAAGGATTTCAGAAAGACATTTAGAAACAACAGTCCCTTATATTTTTTGACAGAAATGTCAAATTTTTTGTCCAATAATTGGAAAATTTTAATGGTCAGTTCAATTAAATTAATAGAAAAAATTGTTATCATACACAATATGCCACAAAATTAGACAAAAATCCAATTTGGAAAATTCAAAATGGCGGACTGGAAATCGGGCCATTTTCTATAAAAAAATAGAATCGATATCTTGGCCTTGAAAATCTGTACTCTGGGGTTTTCGAGGTCGCTGATTACGAATCCGAGGTCTAATTTGGTAAATTCAAAATGGCGGACAGGAAGTAGCGTCAATTTCTCAGGAAAAATTCGTATTTTTTCGTTCTTGGGGCTGAAAATGGGGATTTTCGTTCAATGAGAGAAAATTTAAAATATCGGACCGGGAGTAGAGCCAGATTCTAAGGAAAACCTCATATTTCTTTTCTTTTTTGGGCTTAAAATATGAAAAATACGAGTTTTTCCTGAAACATGTACTACTTCCGGTCTGCCACTTTCAATTTTCCCTAATTGGACATCAGATTCGTTATCCGCGATGACCAAAAATCCTCGATTTTCCACTTTCAGCCCCAAACAGAAAAGAATACGCGTTTTTCCGGAGAAATTGACTGTTTCTCCGGTGGGGCATTTTGAGTTTTGTAAATTGGACTTCTGACTCGTGATTAGCGATCTCAAAGACTCCCGATACTCATTTTCAACCCAAAAACGAAAAAAAAGAGATTTTCTGAGAAATTGACTCTACTTAGAGTCCGACATTTTGAATTTACCAAATTAGACCTCGGATTCGTAATCAACGACCTCGAAAAACCTCGAGTACAGATTTTTAAGGCCAAGATATCCATTCTAAGTTTTTATGGAAAATGGCCCGATTTCCGGTCCCTTCAGATTGGTGAACAGCAACCCCAAAAACTCCCGAGTAACCATTTTCGTCTAATTTTATGGCATATTGTGTATGATAAATTTTTCAATAAATTCAATTAAAGTGGCCATTAAAATTGACCAATTATTGGACAAAAAATGAAACCAAACATTTTCGCCAAAAAATGAAAGTTACAGTTTTTTCTAAATGTCTTTCTGAAGTCTTTGCAACAAAAATGAAGACAATTGACCCTGTACTTTTGATTTTACAAGTAAAATGCCAAAATGACGTGACTATAAGATGGCACTCTAAAATTGAATATCTTATGTCGCATGCCTGGCTATCGACACAAACGATTACACGAAGACGGAGCTTTCAGTATGATTCCATCAGTCATGCTTTCTTAATCTAAGATACAAAGGTAAGGTATCGCCACCAACTCGCGCACCCTTCAGGTGCTAAACGAATTAAAATATTGATTTTAAAAACTCCCTCCTTTTAATAAAATCAATTTAAAACCGAGTTAGCACCTTTTAGTAAATTGTTTATATCAATCACATACTGCTTCATTTATAGTTGAATTTCTAATGCCTAGCACCTGCGTAACCTCAATATTACAATATGTTATTTTCTGCCAATGCTATATATAACTAAACTAATAAATCTCTGTGTTTTTCTTGTTATATTAATTATGATTTATGACTAATGCAGAGAACGTCGCTATCCCGATAGATGCATGGATTAAACGCAGAAGAGATGTTTGGTTGTCATAGAGACGTTCATGCACCAGTTAGTTACCTGGCAACACTTTACCTATGTCCTGTGCCCTCTGCCACTGATATTAGATGCTGTCTACTGCTACATGGATTTTTCCAATGGCAGTCTATTTCGTTGGCTTTTATGTGTTCATAGAAACTCAATTATATTTTAGATATACCGTTTGTTTAATCGTCATGAATATCAATTTATATTACACGCCTGAATGATATTGATAATTTTATAATTTGGTAGTGTAATGTAATTATTTATCGAAAACAGGGGAGATTAGTTATACAGGGTGTTTCGGGAGTGACTGTGCACATGTTAGTGAGGAGTACTGTATCCTGAACCGATTTCAAAATGGTCTTTATCATATCTTCAGGCCCTTCTTCGTTTCTGATATACAACCTGTTTTCTATTTTTTTTTGCCAAAATTTCGATCAGCCATAAGTTTTGATTGGCTTGACCAAATCAAAACAAATTATAATTTCAGGAACGGGCTCAATTTTCTTTCTTTTGGCATTTGCCTAAAACTGTCAACCTATATATGGATTCTGTCAAGTTTCAATACCGAATTTAAAAATACAGTCCGTCTCAAACTTATAGGATCCTAAGTCGTAAAACAGAGATGCGCTCGATCTAATAACGACATGACGATCGTCTGCTCGACGAGAACTAGAAATATTAGAACTCGCTTTTACACCAAAGCCAAAGATAATAATTCATGTCATTCATGACGCCAAATATCAAGAAGTTCTCTTCGTGACATGAACTCGGCTCCTATGAACCGGTCACGTGGGTAGCAAGGTGTGAAGAACAAACAGAGGGAAATTCATCTACGAATATAGATCAGGAAGTCTTGACCTTGCTGAGTTCCCAGTTGGAGCATTTATCTAAGGATGAACGAGGGGAAGCAATCATGTTCCTGAAAAAGAAAAGTTCAGTGTTTACCAAGAATACAGAAGCCCTTACCAAAACAGACATAGTCCAGCATCGGATAAATACTGGTGACTCACCCGCTATTCGACAACAACCTAGGAGGCTTCCGCTAGCAAAACAAGAAGAAGCCTCGGCAATGATAGATAAGATGCTACAAGATGGAGTCATTGAGGAGTCAACGAGTTCCTGGTCATCGCCAGTAGTTTTGGTTGCCAAAAAGGACGGAACGTTAAGATTTTGTGTCGATTATCGAAAAATGAACGATGCAGAGATCGGGGCTATATTGAGAGCAAAGGAAAAAGGAATTCGACCAGAGTGGAAGGATGTTTCGGACAAAGCAGTTGGATTGAAGGCTTTGTGGGTACAGTGGGACTCAGTTATGAGTTATGAACGGGCTGTTAAAAAGAGCATGGGAGATCCCGGATGGAAAGCAAGTTGTTATGCGTCTTGTGATCCCCAGGTGTCGAGTACCGAAAGTACTTCAGGAAGTGCATAATGGAGCATTTGGTGGACACTTCGGCGTTAACAAGACCCTGAATAAAGTACGTGAACGATTTTACTGGGTAATAAATAAAGTGTTAGTGGTGTTTATCTCTTGTTGAAATTATTTACAACCCACGGATACAGGGTGTTTCCTAAAAGGGTGAAAACACGCAACAATATATACAGCTTTGAGGTCCCTCCAAATTATTTCTGAATTTTTAATTTTAAACGTATTTTTTTAAACTGGTGTCTAAGACCGTGTGCGACCACTAATGTAAAAAAAGTTCACGCGACCACTGAAAGGTTAAGGTTGAGATCTCTTTTATGCATAAAAATTGATCTGTCCGCAAGAAAATGTTGTTTACTACGACAGACTTCATTTTTGTGGCCGCTACTACATTTCTTATATAATGTTTGACGTGATGAAAAAAATGTTTTCAATGGTAGACATATTTTGGTTCATAGAGGAGATTAAACTTCAGTTGTTTTTTCTTAAGGAGGTGTTATAAGGTGCCAGTGATTCCTGCATTTAAAATTAAATCTGACAAATTATTTAACAAAAATTGTCAGCTAAGACAAGTTGTAATAGATAGGAGAGATCTTAAACTTTATTTTAAAACAAAAACCAAGGAGGTGTTATGAAATGTAATTTCATAAAAAAAACAATTTATAAAAAATTAATTCAGACAAATTAATTGACAAAAATTGTCAGTCAGCCAAATTTTTCAAAAATGGTTCATTATTTACCACAAATTGCGTAAATTTCAAGCAGGTGTTTTGAAAAGTAAAATCTTTTCTTTTAGCTAAATTCTAAAATTCAGAAAAAATAACAATTAACGTATCTTCACTAGTCTGGAGGGCGTAACATGATTTTTACATGTTTTGCAACCATTTTCACCTTTTAAATTTGAGGTGTTCGATGGGGTATCTTTTTTGTCATGAAAGCTCGGTCTACCATTTTCATTTTCAGGAGGTCAAAGTTAATTAAAAAATTTCATCCCGTAGATAATTCCAGAAGATTTAATGAATGTTAAAATATGAAGATAATTGATTAACGTTAAAACAAAGAGATAGTTGAAATTGAAATCTGATAATGCCCTTGAATTAAAAAAGTAGTGAGGTGCCGTCAGTTTTGTTATGTATATAGAACCACTCTATGTCGAAAATCACAAATCCCCAGCACAGGGCTATTTCATGTGAGAGCTTAAAAAGCCCCTACTAGTAATTATCAATTTCATCAGTAAATCAAAATCATTCGGTCTGAAGCTAATAGCCCTAAATGTAATGTGGATATGAAACTATAAAATCTAGATAAAAATATCATCAGCGCACTACTCGTCACTGTGTAATACCGTTTTAAAAGTTAACAACTTTTATTTAACGCTAGTCCAGTCAATATTAGGGCAACTGAACACAAACACAAATTTATTCGGTCCATTTTCACATATCTTAATTTATACTTTCAAACATATCAGTGGTCTCCCCACGCGGTGGCTCTTTCAGATGTGTGCAATACTAAATTACTTTATGCAGCAGTAGGTACATATCTGGTCTTAAGATGGACGGAAATAAATGTTAGATTTTGTCCGATATTGGTCAATAATAATTTTAAAGCATGTATGATTGTGAACTTACTAAGTAGAATTAACTATAAAAAAGTTATTGGGTAAAATTTTTTCAACATTCACATAATGTATTTGTTTATATACAGAAAAATATCGATTAAGGAAAAACGCAAAATAAGATTTACTAATAAAATATATAATACTCTAGGAAAACTCATCAAGAATAATTAAGATAGATCAATGAAAGAAAACAAAGGCGTATTATATGAGCTGACATGTGGTATACACCTTAATTTACAGAGTTGGGCAAATGTGTAGAATGACCTATTTTCTGGCTAAACTATAACTTCCATTAAAAAATACCCTTAACAAAAGGGTATCGGCATTTTTTTTTAAATGAATGACCCTGTACGTTTTTACATTTTCAGAAAGACACTTTTTCATCCATTATAATTAAGTAAGGTTTGGTGGATGTGCGAATTGTGGTTTTTTAAATATTAAATTAAAGAATAAAAGGTTTGGTGGATGTGCGAATTGTGTTTTTTTAAATATCAAATTAAAGAATAAAATAAAGATTAATAAATATTTATTGGTTAATGAAAATTTAATTTATTATAGTTTATCTAAAATCAGGTTGAAAATCCTGCAAAAAAGACCGACAAAGAAATAGTTGATAATACGAGCGATGTCATGATCAACGATTTTTAGAATCACTTTTTAATTATTGTAAATATTGTTTTACTACTTTATTACATTCTTTATTTATAATAAATAATGTTAGTTCAATGAACCACTCCATACCTGATTCAATAAAAGTAAATACATATCATTTAACCTACGGCTACGCTACCAGCAATATTATGAATGAACGAAGAGCAGGCAATGGACTTGTAATGGTGAACCAGGTAAATAATTGACTACTTTCGTTTGAGGTGAGCGCATAACATATCTGGTTAACTATATTCATATACGGATATTATTTGTAATATTCAAGCACGGTTTCGGGTATTATTTAATCACAAACAGGCTTTGTAATGCCTTTTCCTGGTAGCCACGTTTTAGACTGAATTTTTAAATTAACAATAGAAATACTGTACAAAATATTGAGCCCTTAATATGGAGAAAAAAAGAAAAGAAAATATTCATAATAAATGTTCAAACTGGAGACCCTCAGCAGCCTTACAATATCTTAATCTCTCAACGAAGGCTCTCAAGGAATAATGTGTATTTCTGGAGCAGCCATCCTAATTCGATCTACCAACGACTGAGGTTTATTAGCCTTATAGACGACGGATTTTAAATGACCCCAAAGAAAAAACTAAGGGACTTAAATCTGGCGATCGCGGTGGCCGTTCAATATCTCCTCTTCGATCTATCCATCTCTGTGGAAATATTTCATTTAGGTATTGACGCAGGTCAACTCCGTAATGATGCGGAGCTCCATCTTGCTGATACCAAATTTCATCTGAGAGTTGTTCATTAAAATTGATGAAAAAGTAACTAGCTAAAAATGTAAAAATATATAGGATTATCCATTAAAAGAATCATGCCGATGAGTAAAAATACTACAAGAACTTTTGTTAAGGAAATTTTTTATTGAAATTATAATTTAGCTAGATTTAGGTGTTACTGAACACGAACGTGACTTTCGTTTTGGTCAGATTCGCGCACAAGAACACTGCACAATTAATGTTGGTATGATTTTATTTTTACTTGACTCGGCGAAAAAGTAACACCCTGTATCGATTTTACACGAATGATTAAAAGTCAAATTTTCTGGAGTCAAAATAACGATATATTACTGTTCACGTTCTATCAATACATTTATTTATCACTAAGTATGTTTAAATTAATTAATTATGTTGATTGGTAACACTCAGAGTAGAAATTTGCCTTTTGTTGTTGTTGTTTTGTCGCGTAGCTGGATCCCGAACTGACACTTGCTTGACTCGACTCACTTCTACTTACTCGACTCTCTCTACTCGACTGAATGCGTTGAGCGCGTCTCGGTTTATATAAGATAAATCAAAGCTTCTGGAAGTGTTCGAAAATCGAAGGCTCCAGGCGTTCTAGTCGTTCTAGACGTTCCAGATTGTTCGCCGTTCCCGAAAATTCGATCGGTAGGGGAGAGTGGCTTGTGTATATTCTCCAGCAGCCCAAGTCTTGCTTTTCGAATTATTCTAAAAATGTAAAAAGTGTTTTTTCTATCTCGCGGTCTTTACAGAGCGACAGAGGGACGTTAATTCTTAATTTTGACAATATGAATTACCCGATTTAAGAACGGTACTTTGACATTACCACACATTTGACCAACCCTGTAATATTGGACTGACGGGAAGGACGTTTAAGAAAGATTAAAAGAACATGTGAAAAATTATGATAATAAAACACAAGACTTTACATATGCCTACCACTGAATAGAAGTAAACGTTTATTGACAATCCCCAAATATTTCTTCAAAAAAATACTAGACTAAACCTGTCACTGTTAGAATTGGGTATTAGAAATCATTAAACTAAAAAATATTGCTATAGTTCTCTTCATATATTAAAAGTGTCGGCGCTTTTGACTTTGCGGTAAAGATAAAAAACCCCGACATGTTCTATTTGCCTTAAGTATATGAAGAGAACTATACCATATTAAATGATCAATTAGACTTAGATATGTTCTAAATTCCATTCCTCGGCTTAATTGTGTCATTTATTACCTACTACAGGACCAGATAGAAATACTTCCTCCCAACCAGCAAATTTGTTTTATAATTTAAATGTTCTACGATTATTTTGTTGTTTCACGAATCCTTCTAACTGCTAACTGATTATATTCGAATTTCGAAAGATACTATTTTGTCTGCAGCTGAACTATTTTATAAAATCATTAAAACGTTTCTTCAGCAAAATTATAAAATATTTTACAATGTAGTTAAGAAATTATTTTATAAATGTTTCCTTCATTAAGTTATAACACATTTCAGCTTATACAACTAAATTGTTTAATAACGATTTTTTAGTAACGTTCAGCAGCATTTTTAGCACTGTTATACACTGGAATTATTTTATAGTTATTTCTTATCATCTTACAAAACAGTTATATTAAAGGTCTATTAGGAACATGTATTAACAGCATAGTGGTTTTGGCAATAAGTACTGTACTGTACTGTACTGTAGAAAACGTACAAAGAAGATTCTTAAAGTATGCCTGCTATAGAGAAGATGGTGTATATCCCGCTATTGGTTTTCCTAATGATCGAATGGAGAACAGGTTATCCATCGAAAGTCTCGAGAATAGGCGTACGAAATCATAAATAATCTTCTTATATAAGCTACTGACCAGTAAAATAGACTGCAGTGATATTCTTCATCGTATTAACTTTCAGGTACCTAGAATTACCTCTAGGCATTCACTAACTTTTCATTTGCCGACGCCGAGAACAAACATCAAAAAGTTTTCTCCTATTAATCAAATATGCGACAAATATCATAAAATTCATGATAGATTGACATATTCAACTGCAGTGTAGCCTCCATAAAAAAACTGTCATAAGCTGTTTTCTTGCTTATTTTTAATTGTTACTTATATGCCACTTATGTTTATCTGCACATAATATCGAATTACTTTGTAAATTGTATATTTTGGTTGTATTACTTTTGTACCCATTCTGTAATTGGGTTAGCACCTGTTGAATGGTTGCATATTAAATAAATAAATAAATAAATAAGACACAGTTTATACTGCTGTATAATAAAACATGATGCATTTCACTCACTGCACTATTAACGTCTATCAGGTTATATGCCAAAGTACTGATGCTTCCAGTAATAAAAGTAACTACGTGTTTTTAACAATAATTAAACTATAAATAAATAACAGCTCTGTAAATAAGGTGATTTACTGCCACTAATTTCTAGGTTATATTTATGCAAATTGAACGGCAAATTTCCACGGTTTTATTTACAACTCAGCCCTAACAGATTTATCATAAGAGCTGCAAAAGTATCGTAAAAGTGAGTGATCTGCTTTATAAGATTCACGTAAAAATTACAAATGGCGCATTATTATTCTCTTCGCAAATACAAAACGAGGAGTACATTGCATCGATCGGCACATTTTTCTAAAACCGGTAATATTGCTCATAGACAAAAAAACTTCATATTGTGTTGGTGATCGAATTCTGAACAATTTTCGAAATGTCCCTCTGTCTGTCCGTCCGTTACGTTTCTTGTAAACACGATAACTTAAGAACAAAAGGTCTGATTGTATTGAAATTTGGGCAGTAAGTTAGTGTTAGCTAGAGGAAGATCCTATTGTTTTTGAATAATATCGATCAAGAAATAAAGAAGTTATTAATTATTTAATTTAAAAAGAAATTGTATATTTTGTAATTAAACAAAAAATGTCTAAAATTAATATTATTTACTACAAAAGCTGCGACGAGTATCCTACATAATGTGCAACAATTATATAAACGGTGCAGTAAATCGGCGAAGAGTGTAATGGTTAGCTTGTTTTATAGATGTTTTATAGGAATCGTCTAATAGTTTAAATGTCTTGAGATGCTTGCTACTAACACAAAAGTGTTGTATTTTATAGAGGGAAGCCATCTTATAAGGCCAGCGTCCGTGATGGTAAATATGACAAGATATGAAAATTTAAAATACCAAATGTTTATTAGAATTTATAAAGTTAGTAACATGCTAATTATACAGTTATGACTACTAAAACAAATTAGTTTAAGTTACAGTGCAAAAAAACTCAAATTCATAAGATCCATATTTATAAAATGTCAATTATTAGAAATCATCAATAAGTATAGGGAGCGATAAAAACGTATTAAAAACATTGTCATAGTCCACAGTAAAATTTCCTCCACATCAAAAATTGCAAGTCTTTATTTATTATACGTTATTAGGTACCTACCTAGTATTAATTCACAATGTCATATGCTTTTAGTTTCAGAAAAGCTTCTTGTAACTTTTAGGATACATTTAATACCATTTAAGAGCTCTTATAAAACAGTTGTTTAGTTATTTTATAGCAGTAATTTGACAGTGAGGTGGTGTTTTATAGTACAATTAAATGATACTTTAATCAAACTGCTATATAGTGATGGTACTAAGTTTTCATAGGGCCTGCGGAAATGTTTATATAATTATTTTGTAACGGTTCTAATAGGCGTTACAAAATATGAACAGCAACTGAAATATTTTATAAGATGGAGCCAATTTTGCATTTATAACTGCTGTGAAAACGTTATTAAAGTAATGTTTTATAAAATCTATGTCAGTAACATTTCTAAAACTTTTATAAAATATAAAATTCCTAGTTGGGCTGTTATTAATTAATTTAGTATTACACTCAGTATTTGAAGAAGTCATTGCATGTCGAAACAATTGTTATTTTTTAAGTATGAATTAATATTTGTGAAACTCATGCACTTAAACTAAACTTGTTCTCATGATCAGTTGTAACATGGAATTTCATCAAGTTGAATCCAACTATTCAGTATTAAGACTCTACTGTCCATTTGATTTTAATGTACTGTTTCATCGATCGTGCACACATTATAATTATTCCATTAATTTAAATTGCGATACTTTATTAGAGATGTGAATGAAAAAAGAGAACTCCTCCGATTTGCTCCTTGAACACACATAGTGCTCCACTCTCTGCTCTCGCACACCGACCGATATCTCGTCCTTTTGACACAGCTAAGCTTTTAACCAACACACTGCTAGTGACATTCGAGCAGGAGATACGTCCTTATAATTCTATTACTATCTTCCTATCTAACTTTTTATCTATTAACATCCAAGTTGACTTTTGTATATCCTAATTACATTATTCACCCGGCTTTTAAGCTTGATTTTACTGAGGGATAACGCAATTTAAGGACCCTTTGTTCACAGTTTTATTTATTTAATTTCATTTGAAATGTATTAAGCGCAAGGTTAGGGATATCTTTATTGTCTTGCTGTTAAAATGGTAGAGACTACAAAGAAATTATAAATTCGCGGAAGAAAAACAAGACGTGGATGTATAATTTCTATTTGTAACCCATTTCAAAATGCTAACTTTTAGGTGGTCATTTTAGTTCGAAAAAGTCTTTTTCATACCACAGTCGGAGAACTAATTTACTTTTTGCACTTTTCTAGACTAAAGTTATTATTATCGATTTCCTAAATCGATGGATCCTGAATGAATTTAACTAAAGACTCATTTACTGACTATTTATAATCATAAATTAAGTTTTCTAACACTTTTGACTAGCTAATTTTGTACATATTCCAAAAAACCGTATTTTATAAATAAATAATTTGAAAATCTTATAACCCCAAATATTTCCGTTATTTTGGTCTAAAAATATTGAGCTAGGGGTTTTTGAGGATGCTAATTACGAATCTGGTATTTTAAATATAATAAATAAAACCAAAATCATGCAATATTCTATAAGTATTAATAAATATTAGTTAAAGAAATCCTACCATACGTGTTTTTAATATTTTGGCAACTAAACTGACGTTAAAAAAACAGAATGGGGGATACAAAATGGTCGAATTTAAATTTAATGAGATGCAATTATCTACAATGACTATTTAAAAAAAAATAAAATGTACAGGCATTTTTTCTTCGATGTTTCAACTGAAATGTATAATATATTAATGGTTGAAAATGGGTTATTTCTTGGGAGAAAATATGCCGTTCTTTCTCCAACGATAAATTTGCTGTAATTTCGTTAAGAAGCATCCGATTGAGATATACTAAGAATCAAATTCAAGATCATTTTGTCCGATTTAATTACTTTAATTATTTTTTGAGGCATTTGTAAAAAATGAATATTTCTTTATCTTTGTCTTTTTGTATGCCTGAGTAAAAAAAATTTCAGTCACAATAAGATCTTGTTTTTTTCCATAATTGTTACTCGATTGAGATAGCTATAGAGGAAGCTATAGTTAAACAAACAAACGCTATTGGCCTTATATGGGAGATGACTAATTGAAATGTATTTTAGAATACATTTAAGGATATTTTGTATACCCAATATGACTAGTGTACCTATTACCTATAACAAATAAAAAAAGATGCTTCCTTCCAAAAATGTTTTGTTTTTAGACTTATTATTAGATTAGATTATTTATCGTTATTTTCAATAAATATTATATACTTATGCCATTTGAATTATTGTTTCAAAAGCTACAAGAAAGTTTAAATTACTTTTTTTTGTCCTACCTCATTTTAAATTAATAAACTTTTGATGACCGTTTCTCAAAAGGTGGAACAATTTTGTTTCAAAAAATATTTTAATTCCAACTCATATTTTCTTTCTTTTAATAATTTTTATATTTTTAGGCAACATATTGCAGCGATTGGACCAAAGAAAATAAACCTCTGAAAGTGTGATTTACGAGAGAAAGTGACCTCTACGGAAAGGTTTTACCAGGTATCACAATTGTGATTGAGAATATCGGTTTGAGTTCTATTCAGTAAAAATATGTAAGCATATAATTTACTTATTAATACGTATAATTAAGGGAATGAAAAACTATTCTGTTTCTACGACAATGTTTTTTATTAAACTCCTTTGCAAATATGAAAACAAAGAGCACATGATTGGTACATTTCTAAAATCATAATTTATTGCTCGTAGAGAAAACAATCATATAATTGTGAGAAAAAAATTTCATATCACTGTGTTGGTGATCGAATTCTGAACAACCTTCAAAATGTCCGTCTGTCTGACCGTTCATCACGTTTCTTGTGAGTACGAGAACTCAAGAAAGGGAAGTCCGATTGTGTATATCTACTGAATTATTTAGTTTAAGTACACAAATTATATAATATTATTTTAGCGTTTTTGGTAACTGATGATGGTATAGTGTTTAAGCTTTCGACTCGAAACCCAGAGGTCGCTGGTTCGAAACCCCAAGAGGTTAAACGATTATCGCTATTTTTACAGTATTTTATTAGATAGATAGTCGGCTGTACAGATTTCCTATGAATAAGGTACATGACAAACTTTGTATGAGTCAGTAATACTACCACAGACCTACAGGAAGCCACTTTTCATATAAGCAAATTTTGCCCGCGTCATGGAATTTCACCGGAAGTGACGTCAGAATGGGAGGATGCGGGCAAATAAGAACAGGCACCCTATTCTTTTTAAGAACTAGAAGGGTTGTACTTTAATTTAAAAAAAAATCATTCATGTATTCGATAAATTACGAAAACAAAAAAAATAATTTAATCGAGGGTGTCTCAGGGTTGCGAGCAAATTAAGGCTGGCAACCGGCCACAATCTCACTGTATACCTCAAAACCTACATTTTGACGTAAGTTTTATTCATGTAAGTATTCGATGACACAAAAAATAATTAGTTGAGAATTATAGAGGCATGGTAGTATTGAGTCTATTTTCTAAAATCATCGAAAAAGCAGTTTATACGCGTATGATGGATTTTATTGATAAAAATAACATACTAACAAGTTCTCAACATGGTTTTCGTCTCAGTCAGCAACAACCAAAGTAACTCAATTGATAAATGAGAGGTTGGATATAGGTGAGACGGTAATAGGAGTTTTCTTTGACCTATCCAGGGCGTTTGATACCCTCAATCCAAAAATTTTGGCCATTAAATTAGACCGAATGGGTTTTCGGGGTACTGTAAATGAGTGGATATTCTCTTTTGTCTCGGATAGAAACTTTGTGGTTAAAGTTTACGAGGAATTGTCGAACTCTGTTGGTGTGGAGCTTGGTACACCCCAGTGGAGCGTGCTAGGCCCTTTTCTCTTTCTATTGTACACAAACGATATGCCACATTATATAACTTTTAGTACGCTGTTTATATACGCAGATGATACCACCATCCTCATATCTGGTAAGGACCTTGTTGTAATTAATGTTCAAGTAAACCAAATACTCCATGAATTTAATGAGTGGTGCCAAGAAAATCCTTTAATCAATAATTGTGACAAAACGGTATTTGTTAAATTTTCTAGCAGATTCAAGTCAAATCCAATAAACCTAACTTTTAATATAAACAATAAAAATTTAGAGATGTCAAACGGCACGAAATTTTTAGGTACTCACCATGACAATTTTATCACATGGGTAGATCATATTGATTACGTGTGTGCCAAGTAAAATAAGGCGTATTTCGTTATCGTGTCGCTAAATAGTTCACTGAATGAATATCCTTTATTAAACATATACTATGTGATGGTATATTCTACCTTATCCTATAATATAGTATGTTGGGGCCAGGTATCCAGAATTCAACGAGTATTTGTTCAACAAAAGAGAATTTTAAGTATAATATTTGGTGTAGCACCGCATGCTGCATGTAGACATATTTTCAAAAAGTATATTATCCTAACCTTGGTCTCAATATATCTCTTAAATCTTATGGTTTTTATGCATGGGAATATATCAATGTTTACAAAAAGTAGTGAAGTACATCGTTATCCTACTCGCCAGAACAACAATATATACATTAATAGGTTTTACCATAGTTTTTTCAAAAAGTCTCCATATTTTGCACGATCAACCTATTATAATATGTTACCGACGGAAATAAAAATATTGCCAAAAGCCAAATTTAAATCTAGCCTTAAAAGTATGTTGGCTCAGAACTCTTTTTATAGCCTACCGAGTATGCTCGTGAGCATTTTAATAAGTAATTTCAATTTGTTATGTATGTATTATTTAATTTTGTCTGTATTTTATGCAAAATTATTGTAAATAATACGTTCAATGTACAACATAATATACAAATATGTGTAAGGGTTTATATTTAAATGTAATGTCTTCATATGTTAATGTACCTACTCTTTATACTTTTTTGTCTGTTTTTTGGCTCAATTATTTATTACTTATGTATACATCAATTATGACCTACCTTATCCATATTTTGTAATGGCAACAAAGGTGAATAAAAATGTTTATTTATTTATTTATTTATTTATTTATTTATATTTACGTTTATACGTAGTCTTGGAAATACGTTTTAAGAATAACTTATACATTATTTTAAAACTACAATTGTTACTTGGGCTATATTATGAAGTGAAATAACAGTATCAAATTTATTACTTTTTCAACTTCTAAATAACTGACAGTTTATTGTTTTTTCTCTCCATAGAGTTGTGATATTAATGTGCTGTGCTTGTTTAACATTTTCGCAAGAACTGCCCTTTCGTCTCTGCGATTCTTTATCTTCATTATACGTTCGAATTCCATTCTTTTCTGTTTATTGTAGTTCTCTCCATAGAGTTGCAGTATTAATTTGCTATGCTTGTCTAACATTTTCTCAGAAACTGCCCTTTCGTTTCTTCGATTCTCTGTTTTCTTTATATGGTTGAATTCCATTCTAAAATGTCAAAATATAATATTTATTTGACAAATTTAAATGTTAGAAAACGTTAGAACAGCACAATGCTCTAATACAGTAGTGTGGAAAGAAAAAGAAACATAAAAACAAAATAACTGACAGTATTATAACAAAACATTTTTTTATTAGAAAATCACATAGACAAAATGACAGATAGACTAGGGCTAATGCTAACAGGGGAAAGCTCAGAATCCCTACGCCGCCGTAACATTTAAGGACCAATTTCCCAGAAATACTTGTCGAGGTAGGAGTCGTTCGGGAATCTATCACTAATTTGCTGTTGTGTTTTCAAATACAATCAAAGTGATACATCTTTGAAGTGCTTAATTATCTGTCAAGTCAAATACTAATTATATCATTAGTCGAAATTACAGGAACTTACAAGAGACAATAATAAAGAAGATCTAGCTAAAGGCAATCAAAGCTAATTAGGGGCAATCATGCTCTAAAGTAGAACATATAGAACGATAGTAACACAACAGAGACCTAGTTAATGAGACGTATTGTTAGTTTAGTGTACCTCCACATTCCATATGTAATTATACCAAAATTTGACACGAAAACGCGAAATTCATTAAATTACGCCATTATCTTCGTATTATTATGCTAAACTCTAGTTAATTAAGATGTATCAGACAACGCTTGTGCTTTTAATAAATCTAATCGCACCGTACGGGATATTATTAACATTACCAATGATCAAAATATCAAAATAATTAATAAATAGGAATAATATTGATGATGCTGTATGTCCTGTACGTATTTTATAAAGGCGATAAAATCAGTAAATCTTACACGTAACCTAGAAATATTTTCCGTCATGTTTAATTTCTCTATATTTGTGGTTTGTGAATAACAACACCAAATTTTCAGGAAACTAAAAGTGTTACTGGCTCATTAGCAAGGGAAGGAATTTTTCAGCGTTAACAAAGTCGGACTTGACTTTCTTTTTTGGCATTGGATTTCTCCATTAGCCAGTTAAATATTACGTACACAAGGACACTCTCTTCTCGTCCAGGGGTCTGTCAGATCATTTCTGGAGATAACATTAACATAACATAAACACCATACATAGTAGAGACAACCCCCAAATCCAAAGCCTCTCATAGGCTGTCCGGAAGGGGGTTACACATTTGAAGAAACGCAGACAACATTCATTACCCACCAAAATTGCCAGTGCCGGTGCTGGGGATCGAACCCAGTACACGTTAGGCAGTCTGACCAAACGCGCTCGCCACTAAGACGCTTAGCCGACTGAGCTACCGAGCTGATTACACAGGTAGACCATGGAAAGGGGGTATATATCACAAAGCAGAGACAATTAAGGAATACGAAGCTAACCTAATATAAAACGATGATAAAACAACAATTTAATAGTGTTCATGAAATTAATCAATACGTTGTAGACTTGTTTATTTTTAAGGGACAATAGATGAATAGCACTAGTTATAGGAAATTTGATGTCGACCAAATTATTTAACATTGCATCGATAGCCATTTGGTGATTCTGACAATTAAAGAAAATATGGTTCAGATCGCCCGTAGTACCACATGTACTACAGACATCTGAATCAAGTACACCAACCTTATTCTGCAAATTGTGGTGATAAATTTTCTGGGGGCGTTAATGCCCTTAAAGCATGGTGATTTGGGAATATTACTAACGACTTGTGAGTACTGGCTCGTAGGGTTATCTAATTGATAATTTTATATATATATATATAATAATCGATAATTATTATTGAATGCCTTGTGCCTGAATGAATTTATAGCG
The DNA here is from genome assembly GCA_963583905.1 of Stenurella melanura. Taxonomy (NCBI): domain Eukaryota; kingdom Metazoa; phylum Arthropoda; class Insecta; order Coleoptera; family Cerambycidae; genus Stenurella; species Stenurella melanura. Next base: position 125,214,658 of record OY757314.1, read on the forward strand.
TCCGATAGGAAAATTTTAAAATTGGCATTTAAATTAGATAAGGCACTTTTTTTAGCAAGATTGTCAACATGTTAATTAGGTGGGATTTCTATATGGGTTTTAACACAAAATTAACAAGAATATTATTCTGGAGTCTGTATATATTATTGCATGCCTAAATTGATTGTTTTTAATATATTGTAGAGCTCTAAGAACCGTTATGGCTTTTCCAACAAATACAGATGTATTTTCTTGATATCTAATTTTTCAATAAATATCATAAAATAACAATTTTGTGTTTTGAGAATTGTGAATTTGTAATTGTAATATCTCTCTTGATGTTATCTCTATTTATAACATTAACATATTACCTTTTATATTTATGTAAAGTTATTTTATTGAGTGAATAAATTTCTAATAACAAATTGTTATTTGTACTTTATCAACACATTTTCTCAGTTCCAACTGATAATGGGAACTGAGAAAATGTATTGATAAAGTACTTAATACGGATGTCTTCCTCTTCGTGGTCAGATTTAGACGACATAAAAAAGATACCAACAGCCAACTTCAGATAGATATATACAGTACAGCATAATGGGCATCGAATGAAAGATGTCATAAAAATGTCTTATTCGTTTATTTTATTTACATAAATTTATTTGCATGGCATAAAATCATCATTCTTTCTAAATTGTCTATAGTAATTTTTTGACACCTACTGTTAAATATTCACTTTAAAAGGGGCGATCTGGTAGCAGTAGCAGTAAGCGGTGCATACCTAATGGCCAAATATTTTGAATGTTCGGTATTATTCAGATTACCCTCCAAATGTTTTCTAATTGTTCCAATTCATTCAAATCCGGAGTTTTTGAGAACGAAAATTAACAAAATCGGGATATTCTTCTTGCAATACCTTCCCTACCTTAAGCATACATCTCACGCTGTTAGTGGCTAATAAAATAAACATGTTTTTATTACATTGCTCCACGCCACTTAAGCGTGTCTTCTACTGAGGTAACGAGATGTCGGACGAAATCATGAAATTCATTAAATCCAAAAATGTATCGGCACTTAAGTCTTTAATATTCGATACATGTTTCACCGAATTGACATGGTATTGAAAGTTGCACTTTCTCTTAAAATCAACCATTGTGACACGCATCACAGTAGACGTTGACAACATTAAAATGCAATTCGAGGCAGTTTTCTATCCTTTCACGAGCTAACACGTCGTTACGTCTTTTAACTTTTTGCATAAATAATACCGATTGACTCGTATAACTACGTTTAGGTCGATGGTGTCATTGAAACTATCACTAAGCAGTAAACACACCACCACAGCATAAATGTTATTTTGGTATATTGCTACATGCTTTTTAATCGTTTATTTTTTGTATTAACCGTGTTTTGTTATTTAGTAATTAGTAGGGTATTTTTCAGATATATAGGTTGTTATAGCCTGCAAAGCGCCGGAGTGCGACGGAATAGAAAACATAGTATTCAAGAAACTACCCCTCAAAGGAGTACCAGCAATGGTTAACATAATCAATGCCATCTTGAGACTACGTTATTTCCCCACCAAGTGGAAGAAAGCAGACGTCATCATGATTTCCAAACCAAGTAAGATTCTAACCTTTCCTTCAAATTATAGGCCCATCAGTCTCCTACCTGCGATGAGTAAAGTAGCAGAGAGGATCATCCTGAAGAGACTTAAAGCCCTGACCGATGAGCTCCAGATCATCCCAGATGAGCAGTTCGCCTACCGAACTGAACATTCCACCGAGCTCCAAGGACTTCGTCTAACGGAGTACATCTTGGAGGGTTTCAACTACCGTCAAGTCACAGGGGCGATTTTCTTAGGTGTAGCCAAGGCCTTCGACAGGGTTTGGCATGAAGGTCTCCTGGCGAAGATTTTGTCGATGGGTTTCCCTGCCGGCATAGTCAAGCTTGTGAGATCCTACCTTCATCGGAGGCACTCCGTGTGAAGATTACCGACAAGCTGTCAAATTACAGGCCTATGGCAGCAGGTGTACCACAGGGATCGGTACTCTTTCCCCACCTGTTCACCATCTACACCTCCGACATGCCAAGAACCGTAAGGACCTCTTTGGCGCTCTACGCAGACGACATGGCCATAATCGCAAGATCATGGAGTGCAAGACCTGCCACCCGCAACCTCCAGGAAGCAGCATCCCTTCTGGAAGAGTGGTGCAACAAGTGGAAAGTCAAAATCAACGCGGAGAAGAGCAAAGCCATCCTCTTCAAGAGAGTCAGGAAGCAAACTCCCACAGGACACGTCTCCTTGAACGGCGAGAACATTCAATGGCACGATACCGTCAAGTACCTTGGCATTATCATGGATTGAAGCCTGACGTGGAGACAGAACACGGAAGCAATAATATAGAATGCGAGGACGAGGAGGACTCTACTTTACCCTATGATAGGTAGACAGAGCCAACTCAACCTGAGAAAAAAGCTCACGCTTATCAGGGCCCTCACTGCACCTATTCTGATCTACGCCTCCGTTGCCTGGGGATACCAAGCAGCACCCATCTGTAGAGGATACAAGCCGTGGAAAACGTCGCACTTCGATGCGCCGTGGATGCACCATGGTTTGTCAGAAACGCCGACATCTTCAGAGACCTGGAATACACCCCAGTAATTGAAGTCATCCGGGACAGAGCGAAGAACCTATACGCCCGTGCAGGAGAGCATGGGAATCCACTGGTCAGACAGGCGACTGATTATGACCCCAACGACGCTCCGAGGCACAAGAGGCCGAAGCTCCAGATTCTGGATAATGGGTAAGTATAACTAACTCTTTATCTGTTTCAGCTCGATCTGCAAACCACACCGCAAGGAGGCAATAACTAAAAATATCCAATTACCCGATTCCGAGGGTACCAGGCAAACAACCAGCTCGGTACCCTGAACTACACAGTTCACACTTCCTTCACATGATGCCAGTTGGCACCCTGGGCTTCCGACTAGTCAATACCCCCAAATCCCTTTCAAACTCCGAGAGGGCTCGGTAACAGCCGTTCCCTCTCACGAAAGACGCTCGCGGGAGTCTATACATGCCAGCGAATAAAGAAAACCAAGACAGAAGAGCCCCAGAAGCAACGACCCAGCTGGCAGGGTCTAACAGCCAGGACCAGGGGAGGTTTGCTAACATCGCCAATACCGTCCGCATTTGCGGGGGGGTAGGCGAAAAAGCAGGCCCACCCCTTACGAGGCCGGTCCAGGTCTATGGCGATGATCGGGGAAAAGAGCTCAAGCTCGGCCCCTAATCACCCGAGACCGTCATCTTTAGTCAAGAATATTGGCGAGGTTGTTATAGTATCTGTTCCAGTTAAATTTATTTTATTAGCTAGTAGGTATGTAAACAATGCGACGCGACGGCTAATTTCACTACATATCTACAAGTTTTATGGATTGGTTGGTTTCGTAATTAGGTTATGTTTTCGATTTACATTATTATCAACCGATAATTACTTTATATTTTAGGTGATATTGTTTTTCAACGTATTTTTAATATAATTCATTGTACTTTATGACCCTGTAATCGCTGGGTATTCCGACCCTTGCTCATTAGTCATTGCACTGATGAATGGATGAATGCTTGAAATATATATTTATATATTGTTTATTATCCATATTTAAAACTGTCTGGACTCATTATGTTGAAATAGATGGGTTAAATCAAATATGTAATATGTCTCTATGTAATATTGTATCCTAACGAATCTAAGTACACCGGAGTAACACAATATGAACCATTTCTCGCAGCTAACTAAATTTTGGATACAGCAATATTTAATACAGTAAGTTTTTATCCGGAAGGTTTGTCCTACAGAAGGTGGGGTAGAACCGATTTCCATGTATGCTGTTTAGGTCGGCACCCTGAGGGCCAAGTTTTTGACCTCAGAGAGAGAACTTGCAATCCACCATCTTGAACGAATGGTACTAAAAATTTTTTTTCGCAAAGTTCCTTACATTTTTTTTTGTCTAAATATATGGCAAGTTACAGTGGCGGGGAGATGAATATTCTTCCAAGAGAATTGTCAAACTCCATTTTTGTAAGAACAAATTACACAATTTTATTCCAGTAACAATGACAGAGAAGTCAGCACCCAAGACCTTACTGAAATTCTTTTCATGCAATTGCAAAAAAGGATGCGGCGGGGCATGTGACTGCAGAAAAGCATTTATTTTATTTTGACAGAATAAAGTGATCAAAATAACGATGATTTTTTTACTTGCTCCTTGTACTATGATAATGTTTGTATTAAGGCAATAATATTGAATAATGTTTCGCTCTAGTTACATACACATATCTGCGACACGAGTCTTGCTATCTTTTAGTTTTAAGCGACATTCAAAACAAATCGTGGAGAGAATATGAAGCGTTGTCTTTATTTGATGAGAATTTTCCATAATCTCCGTACTAAAACGCTCAGCCTGCTCGATATCACCGTTATATAGCATTAGCAATCCCCAGAAGCATATGATACGGTTTATTTATTTCATGATTTGCCTCTAAATATTTATAACATTTCTATCCCTGGATATGTCCATTGTACTTCGGCTATGATAAATGATGACAATATCCAACAAAACTCGAAGAATGTACGTGCCACTCTCTACGATACTCTCGTGTATGCCAGATGCATTTTAAAATTAAAAAATGTGCCCTGCCTGGACTTTGGAGAATTCTATGGAAGTTGTTTTTCAGCCTGCCAGATTTTAATTAAAAACATACAGGAAGACGTGTCGTTTATTGATCCTTGTTCTTAAGTGTTCATTTTGTATATTGAACATTCGCATGCTATCAGTCTTGAGCCAAATTGAAGTGAATTAAATTTATCAAAACCAGAGATAAGTATTTTCATGTTACTTTCATGATACATGGATATAGTATGTACCTACGACGACTTATTTTTTAATAGCAATAAGTTGTCGTTTATATTAATATATAAACGAGTTATGCAATAAAATTCTAATTAGAATGGAAATATTAATTAGGCGAAGTGATATTAAAATCTCCAAAAAGATAATATAAAACTGAACACTAAACACTTCCAACCAGGCTTAGTTAAATGTATTGAATAATATTTTAATAAAGATAAGGTAGGTATAAATATTTAACAAATGCAGCTTCAGAAACTTAAAAGTCTGCGGAATTCGCAATATTTTAAATAATGTAGTAAGTGATAGCCGAGAAAACAAATGAAATGGAAGCCATAGGTATGTACCGTACTCTAATAACAGCGTGTTTTTATACATTTTCTCAGATTTAGTGTTTATGTAGCTTTTATGTCATTTATGGCTACACATTAGGGTGGAGCAGTACTATAGGCGAAATTTTCATTTTTGCTACCGAAAGTTGTAATAGCAAAAATAGTAGGTTATAAATAATGCCCCAAAACCGTTTTGTAAACAAACTTCTATCCTCTACCATCCATCCAGCTTTTGCCCTCTACCGTTCTATTATAAAGTTTGTACTGCACTGGAACAAACCGCGCGTTAATTTGTTTACGTCAAAAAACTTACGCCTGCTACAAAGTACTTCTGAAGAATACATCTATTTTTAAGAGAAACTCAATGTATACAAAAAATTGCGCCAAATCATATTGAACTGAGAATATTCGCTCAAGTTTATGATCTTTATGGTTTGTCTGACAGATCCGCAAGACGCATCGCATCAGCTGTGTTAACAGATGTTGAAATTATAACAGAAGAAGATAAAGTTAATGTGGTAGACAGAAGCAAAGTCGGAAGAGCTAGAAAAGGTCGGCAACGTTTGCAGGACAATGTTGGTGAAAAATCAATAAATCAATAAAACCTTGATTCAAGAAATTGTTGGAAACAAACATATGAGAACTATAACGGAAGAGCACAGCTTGATCGAAGAACCTGTATCAGTTTATATAGGGCACATCATACCTTCTTCGAATCTTCGAAATCTAATAAAAGTATTACAGAATATATATTAAGATTACTTGAATCGAATAATTTTGACTTAGATAGTTTGTTAGGAGTAAGATCTGATGGAACAGTAGTAAAAACTGGATTAAAAAATGTAGTTATATGTCAGATGGAGGCAAAATTCAAAGGCCCTCTGCAGAGATTTATTTGCCAGCTGCATAGTAATGAATTTCTTTTAAGACATCTTTTTATTATCTTGATGGTAATAAAACTGAATCTCGTGGATTCGTGGGACCTATAGATAAAGCACTAGAAACCTGCCAGAACTTTCAGTTGTAGACTTTGAGTTAAGCGCAGATCAATAATATCTTTACCAAATATGTTCTACAGTCTCTAATAGTAACTGCTTCTTAGATTTATCTAAAATCCTGGAAAACTTGCCCATTCCAGGTGGTTGACTACAGCGAATCAACTATTGCGGCTCTATATTGGTAAAGAAAATCCGAGTTACAATCTCAGAGACTTGACCCTGTTTATTCAAACGGTCAAACGGTCTACGCACCAATGTTGTTTGTGATTATATTTAATCCATTGTGCCAAATGGTGCCAAATATGTCTGGCAAGCAATTTAGCTAAGTCGGTATTTAACCAGAACAAAGAAATATTGCTGATTCAGTAATTCAACGCAATGAAAAAAGTTTAATTCATCATGAAAACCTGTTAATATATATGCTTGCAGATTACAGAACACATGACCAAGAACTCGTATTAAGGCTAGAAGGCTCGTGACATAAAGAGAACGTTCGTCATTCCAAAGATAAATTTGGAGGCAAGCGATTGCATCGACCTTATTCATTGTCCAGTTACTAAAATAGCAACTCCACCCATTTGGAATGATCTTACTGATGAAAAAATTAAAACTTCAATTAAAAATAAAACCTTGGGCCATCTCATCTCCTTTCCCTGCCATACCCAGGCAGTGGAAAGGTGTGTCAAGTTAGTGACTGAATCGTTACAAAATGTGATTGGTTCCGAAGCTCAAGATGGCTTTATTAGGGTTACTTTTCAATATTGAGCATTTAACGATATAAACTCAAAATGCAAAGGGGGTGGGTGGGTGGCTGTAAGTCTCGTAGCAGCCACCCTCGCATAATTAGTTCTGGGTTATTTTGTTATCTGATCATGCTGCTCTTTGAACTTGTTTGACACCAGTTGGTGACAATTCATTTTTTTTTTCAAGTTTCGACCCTACTTTAAAGGCGCGTAGAGGGCAGAATACATTATCGGATTTTTTCCAAAAAATCAGGCTAATAACTGGGCTATAGTAACAACTTTTCTTCACTATTGGAGCTCAAAATATAGATGTTAATTGATTTGCCTTCTCAGTAGGCATAATACAAGCTTTACATGTCACTCTTGCATCAAGGTTTCTCTCTTCGATTAAATTGTGAAAGCCTGTATATTATTACAGTTTACCTGAGTTGTATTAACTTGGGACATAAGCACAAAGTGATATTTGTGGAAAATACGTCACAAAATAAAATATTGCATATGTAAGTGTCTACAACGCGAATTACAGCGATAGATGTGTCTAGAGAAGTGTTACATTGACAATATTGCATACGGGAGCTGCCAAACGAGGATCTAGGTTGATTTGCTGGTAGTAATAACATTTTATTAATACAATGATCTCAAAAAATGGCATTTCATTGACTTCCATGATAAGGAGCGAAATAACTGTATATAATATGACTAGCGCTTGGAGTTCTACCGTTAAAATTTTTTCGAAAGAATATTTACTTAGTAATATAGAGAGTATAAATTGGCAATTTATCTGATCAAATTCCGTATCCTGGTGGATAGAAATATTAATGAAAAGAGAACAAAAAGCAACACAGTCCATAAAATACTATCTGGAAAGCTAGACACAAAGAAGCTGAAAGTATGTAAAGGACACAACAAAACACCAAATAATACTTTTCCTACTATAGAAACAAGACATACCAGGAGGACATGGAAAACAATTAACACAGGAAGAACTTAACTGGCCAAAAATAAGTTCAAAAATAAAAATGGCGGCGAGTAAAAGGCTGATATGGATGAAGTCACCCATGAGCACAGGATTAAGGAAGATGAAGGCCGCAGAAAAAGCACAGCAGATACCAAGTACATAAGGATAAGAACATCGTAAGAAAAACCTTACTCCACCCATAGTGAAATGAAAATGGAAGCTCGTTAAAGGATACAACAAAATAGCAACAAATGTCAACTGAAATATTTTCCTACCACAGAAGAAGAAGAAATAAAATAAAGAAATATCAAGGATATATACACACTGATAGATTCAGAAACAGAAGATTGAAGAGAAGAATAAGCAAAGAGATGATGATAGATGGAAACTTAGAAGAAGCATCTCAAAAATATCTAGACTTTTCATCCGATATTCCTACACCACTTGTTTATGTGGCTCTCGTCTGCTGGCAACAAGCATGTCCCAAATGCAATTCGGCGGACGGCCGATCCGGTGGTAAATTAAATATCCTGATTGAATATCCTGAAATGACATCAATCCCATTGAATCCTGTGCAAACAAATTGTTTATTATAATTTTTTAATCAATATCTATTTCTAATAAAGGTTTGTATTTTTATTATTATTATTATTTCTCAAAAATTACCAAAAATATAAAAATAAAAGAACCTAAAGTTATAAAGGTGACAAGAACTTAAATATTTTTATAGCATACAAATAAATACGTGGTGAAGATATTTTTCCCATCGAAAATATGAAAAGAAAATAGAAAATTATCTAAATGATTAAACTAATAATTTCTGTGTCATATGGACACTAAGATGTAATTCCAAATTCAGTGACTTATGATGGTAATAATGTTGAAAGTCTAGAAGCTATTAATTACTCTATTAGCCAGTTTTTGCATTAGATTTTGTCGAAACAAACCCTAACACTGTTAAAAAATAAAAGTTAAGAATATTATAAAATAACTTTACACAGCGTGAAAGAAACTAGTTTTGCCAAGGCTTTAAATGTATAGTCACCCTGAATAATAAGCTGTTTCCATAAAACATTATCTTTTATATAACTTTCATCTATCCAAATTTATGAAAAGACTTTGAGCAAGATTTCAGAAACGAGTTTCATTTGCGATTATAGTGAAATGGGAGCTTTATTACTTAAATTTTGCGGCAAACAGATGAACTCAAACTTATGAATTTAAATGGTGTTAAAGTTTCTCAAATACATCCATTGCATTCAAGTCTAGTCATATATTTCTTTTTTTGTTTTAATTTATGCCTCTTATATACCCATTTAATAATGCAAAGTTTCTAGACTGAGAACATCCTTCTATCAAATAAAAATTATGTCATCGATAACGCACGAATTGAAAATCACAATTTTGATATCTGCAATCTTATCGTCTCGACGTAGTCTTTTATATGAAATATCACCTTATTCTCTTAGAGCCACATAGAAAAATGTGATCGTTATAGTTGACTTCCCTGAGATCATCAGCAGGATGTTTTACAAGATACCGGGCGTAATGTTACACCCTCCATAACACCTAGAGATTTATTAGAAACATGCGTAGAGGGTTTTCACTAAAGCCACACGTCATCCGTTATACAAAAATAGATAAATCGAGGTATATACCTTCGGGATAATAAGTTTTCTGACTTGTATTGTCCTTTTATGAAATATACATGTGATCGTTACCGCACAAACTTTTCACAGTCATTTACGGCGAACATATTTAAACGTCAGCAGTGAATTTACTAAGGTAATTTTGCTTTAAGGTGGCACAAAAAAAAACCATTAATGAAGTTGATTTAATTCATAAAACTATTCTCATTACAATCCTGTAGTGAAATGTTAACAAAAGAAAGCAAATAAATTGAGTAGGTAGTATTTATTTCACTCATCGACAGTTATAGTTATTTTACTTCCACATCCACGTAGTGGATTGGAAGCTTAGTCATTGCAAAAAAAATTTCAAAATTTTTTTTGTCTTGAAATGGGTTTAGAATGTCATGAAACGTCGAGATTTTAATTTTGAGCAAAAAAAAAATCGTGTCTGTCTGTCTGTCGGTCTGTGTCTGTCTGTCTATCTGTCTGTCTGTAACTTTTTTGTCCGCACGTTTTCTCCGGAACGGTTTAAGATATTAACTTCAAATTTTGTAGACGTATATATCATGACGAGATCTGGAACTGGATTTTTTTTAAAGATATCCGGTGAAGGGTTGGGGGGTAAATAGGGGGTAAATAAAGCTGGTAAGAGTACAGAAACTTGAAATTTGATGTATCTACTACAAGCCAAGGCCTCAAAAATGTTTATATTATTTTTCATGTCCCCACCCCCTCCAATTCATTATTAAATAATATTGATAAAATAAAATTGAGATATTCACTTGAAATTTGATAGACGTATATATAATAATGACATCAGGAACTAGATTATATTTTGGGATTATTCTGATGAAGGGAGGGGGTTAAATAGGGGTAAATAGGGAAAATAAGTAAACCAAGCTGGTAAGAGTACAGAAACTTGAAATTCGGTGTATGTACTTGAAGCCAAGGCTTCAGATTTTTTAATAACATTTTCCAACCCCCCACCACTCCCTTATTGAAGGGGTTGGTAAAATAAAATTGAGATATTAACTTGAAATTTGGTACACGTATGTACTATAACGACATCTGGAACTAGATTATATTTTGAGATGTTTCCGTTGAAGGGTTGGTGGTTAAATAGGGGTAAATAGGGGAAAATAAGTAATGCAAATTGGTAGGAATACAGTAACTTGAAATTCGGTGCATGTACTAGAAGCCAAAGCCTCAGATTTTTTAATAGTATTTTTCAACCCTCGACCACCTAGACTCCATTATTAAAGGAGTTGATAAAACAAAATTGAGAGATTAATTTGAAATTTGATACATGTGTGTATTATAACGACATCTGGAAATAGATTATATTTTGAGATGATTCAGTTGAAGGGTTGGGGGTTAAATAGGGGTAAATGTGGCAAAATAAGTAAAGCAAGCTGGTAAGAGTACAGAAACTTGAAAATCGATGTATGTACTAGAAGCCAAGATACCAAATTATTTATAATATTTTTCAACCCCCCACGACCCCTATGCCATTATTAAAGGGGTTGATAAGGTAAAATTGAGATATTCACTTGAAATTTGGTACACGTATGTATTATAACGACATCTAGAACTAGATTATATTTTGAGATGATTCCGTTGAAGGGTTGGGGGTTAAATCGGGGTAAATAGGGCAAAATAAGTAGAGCGAGCTGGTAAGAGTACAGAAACTTGAAATTCGGTGTATGTACTAGAAGCCAAGATATCAAATTATTTATAATATTTTTCAACCCCCCCACAACCCCTACTCCATTATTAAAGGGGTTGATAAAATAAAATTAAGATATTCACTTGAAATTTGGTACACGTGTGTACCATAACGACATCTGGAACTAGATTATATTTTGAGATGATTCCGTTGAAGGGTTGGAGATATAATAGGGGAAAATAAGTAAAGCAAGCTGGTAACAGTACAGAAACTGTTTTATAAGACGTTAGAAAAGATGTTTCGCAATTCATGAAATGAATAATGCGTTATCTCTGTTGCTGATGAAGACTTTGACTCGTTCAGATTCCCTTGAATCAAGATCAGTAGTTGCTTGGTAGTATACGAATCGTTGAAGAAGTATTAGACTCTTTGAATTAATTTGAATCGCATAGCGCTATTTTTATGTCATGGTAATGGTAATGGAGCGTTCTCAGTTTATTACAATGGTAATGAACAGATTATTATTAATATACACTATTCAAGTGATTTCTTTGGTCTCCAATTCAATCTGTTTGGAATGTCTAAGGGTCTATGTTTCTTTACACGAAGTGGTATCCTCACACGTTGAAAAACAAAAAAGTTAATCTATGTGAAGAAAAGTCGGATAGTGAAGAAAATTGTGAGAAATATTATAAATCGTTAAATACCGCCAAGTACTTCCTCAGGTTTTCTACCTTCAAGTTGGAATAGCTCAAAAACGAAATGTGATGCGACACTTTGTTGAGACTCGTATTAGCGCATCAAAATCTACTACAAACACCAAAACTTACTTTTAAGCTAAAATGGTGTCTATCAGTGTAGAAATATAGAAAAAATGATGTAGCTCATCAGATTCTATACGTCAATTGATAATAATCATAGCTCGATCTGAATTTATTTCAACAAAATCTTGTAAAAAAAATATGATTATATTAGTGATACGCAATTAAATTAAGCAATTCGTTTACTTTGAAAAACGATGAGTTGAAAAGAGCAATAACAAAATCTTAAAGAAAAGTCCACAAACCGAATAAAATTTATTTCAGACGATTTCATCTTTAAAACAAAATGATTGAAACGTATCTTTTTTAAGACAAGAAGAGGTGCAGAAGTTTCAAAAGAATATTCGTATTACTTAAATATTCCTTCAACAGATCAAAGATAAAAGAAATTTAAAATAAAAGGATTCTTTTCTTTGCAAATTTTCACATTTAAGTGCGCAAATTGGGTCACTATAATGCTGTTTCCACAAAGAGAAGTAAGGCAGGCTATGTTTCAGAATTATTGGAAACGTTTGTAACATTCGATATTTTTAGATATTTGAAGTTAAATTCTTTTTTGCCAGTCTCTTTTATTAAATATATGAAGAAGTATCTCCAATGCTACAATTTAATGCGTCTTTAATAAAACTCATATTAATTCATCACCACTCTTATAGTGAACACTTTGATATGGTTTGATTTATACCTTCCAAATTCATAATAAAATTGAGTTCCTAATAAATTAGAAAATCGAATACAAATCAGAGATTTTAAATTTTTTGAAATGGGTGTCACTTTTTTAAGGCAAAAAGCGTCGAAAGATTTAATTAGCCAACAAAACAATTGCCAATTAAATAGAAGGTCAGATGTGTAATTTCACAGGTAGATAAAATTTATGAATAAAATTGAAAAAGTAGATTTCTACTATAAAAGTTGAATTTCAATAAAACTGTGCTATATTTGTGCATTTAAGTTATTGTTGGATTTCCGATCATTGATCGAGTGTAAACGATGATGAACTGTATTAATTTTCCTATTTATGAGTCAATTGGTATATTATGTGAGTTTCGAGTCGCGATATTAATATTAACATTTTAGTTCACGGAACAATGGTACATAGGCACATAATATTCTCCTACCTTTTCGATGAATTGATGTAAATCCAATCTTTTTTCTCTAGTACCACTTGTCTGAACAAAGCCTGCTTGCTCGGGAAGTATTTGCCAAGACAGATAATGCTAAAGTCTGGACTGAATAATATACAACATTACTTTATGTGTGATATTAGGTAATATTGCTCAATTAACAGGGCACCCACAGTGTGCAAAATGTCGGAAACCTTTAGATCTATTTCAATATTGCTGACAATTAGTATACAGGGTGTTACGAGAACAATGAGTTCGATTTTGATGTAATAAAGAAACAAGACAAAATTCCGGTTAATTTATTTTGAAAAAATTAGTTTCCTCAGCTGAAAGTCAGAGTATACGTGTTTCAAAGGTCGTTGATATCAAATTTAATATTGTAAAAAAAAACAAATTGGCGGATTCATATGGCCAATCTATTTATTAAAAAATTAATGTTTTCAGCTGAAAGTCAATGTAGGGGGTTTTCGAGATCGCTGATGTCTAATTTGATATACGTTTGTGTTCAAGGCATAGAAATAATTGATTTCTTGTAAAAGATGGCGCAGTGGGTCGGAATGGAAAGGTGAATACATAACAAAAAATATTATTTTTCATACAATTTTTTTGCAATTGCTACTCGTCGTCGAACGAAGAATTCAACATCGCTACTTTACATTGTTGAATTCGAATGTTCAAATATTGGCTTTGCAGTCGAAAATTTCTTTCCTGGCGAATATAATTTTTTCATGGCCATGTCATACTCTCTGTAAAAAAACACGAACAAAGAAATCATTATAGTTGGTTGTTAAATTCTAACAATAATAGAATACTGAATTTTGTCGTTATTTTACTTCAAAAATTTAGACAAAAAAATTGCAAATATTTAGATAAATACATAATATTAAGTACAATATGTATTTGTAAAATATTTACTGTACAAAAATATTTTTTGAAACATTTCTATTGATGTACTATACTAAATATAATTGTTTTATTTCACAATTAAATACATAAAAATTTGGAAGCTGAGGACATCTGATTCTTCATACATTAAGAAGGAATCTCTAACGAACTCGGGAAAATTGGTTTCTGGGTGTGTAATCCTGGGAAAATTAACTTAATGCTTTTTTGGTTTACATTTTTTTTAAGCAGAAACGAATAAAATTAATATTTTACTGCTAAATTTGATTATAAATAAATTAATTTTAATAAGTTTGAAGTACATGGTTAAAATATACTTACTCTCAGAACAGAATTTAATTTTCAGAATCATATTCGGATAACTGCAGAACACACAATAAGCATTTGAAGGGAGCGTTATTTTTCACGAAGCGTTGACTCAATATGCAACATAATCGACTCTGTTTTACAATGGCTTATCTATGGCATAAAGAGGCCCTAAATCTAATTTTCGTTTTAGGGATTTTGGCCACGTTTTCAGACATTTTGCCCACTGTGTGACAGTGAAATTTTATTTAAAAATTTTTGACCGTTATAAACGAAGTTCAATTATCGAAAATTTTTTATTTCGAACAAAAAGTGTTTTCCACACATTTTATTTTACATGTATACAATTTTCCTTGTTGCATATACAGTAATATTATTTATAATGATAAAAACTGCCCCCATCATAATTTTGTAAGTCACTAAACAACAATCTTATAAGTTTCATAAGTTGATGTAATCATTCCCTTTGCGCACTCTGTACCCACACACATGCACGATGATAAATGAGTACAAAATACGAACTGGCAACAAAACGTGTAACCTACACTTTACCATAACAAATCTACCAAATAAAAAACAAACATTTGGTACCAATTACGGGCGTCATTTACTACGTTATAAAAACCATTTATTTCTTGTTTTTTGGCAATTAATTATTAATCGCGTCATTATGAACTGAATTTCCACAACTGGCTGCTGCTAGTATTTGTATTCAATTTTCTAACATAAACAATTTACACCCGTAAACAAACATGTGTCGTTATAAAACATTAATGCAACGTCCAGCATAATGACAGTTAATCATTTAAACCTTCTAAAGTGAATAACTATGAATATTCATGAACGGGGTCTGTCTCCTGGCACAGGTCCGATTCGGCCCCGACCGATCGTCTACATAGATTGGCAAATAGATAATCATGAGTACTTTAGTTTTCACAAAAATAACCTTTTTGAGTGAGTTATAGAATGTAGACACTCTCTGCTCGTATTAATAAATTGTATTTCGTGTATAAATCTAAATCCGTGTAGTTCGTAGATAGAATAGAATAGAATAGAATAAGTTTATTTAATAATTGTTCTACTACAATGCAATTTAAAAAATGGATACAATATAATAATTAAATAAACTAAGCCCCCACAGTAAGTGCTATATCAAGAGCACTTGAGCGTGCATTGGGCACACAAATTACAAATATAATTATATATATACCTATACACATATACCTAAAACACACATATGTACACTTTCATACACAATATATACACACGTACGCATAACGCATACAACACACTATATAGCACATAAGGAAATATCACTAAATATTACTAAAAGGTTTACATTTAAAATAAAAAAATTTCATAATATTAATTACTTTAACCACGATATGCATGATGCGTGTATACTAGCAAATTTCAGGTGAGTGAGTTAATTATTTTTTAAATCAATTACATCATTAATTTTTTTTCTTCCGGTTTCAATTACAAATTGTTTAGAGGCTATTTTAAATTTATGGACTGATTTTATGTTTTTTATTTCCGTAGGCAAAACATTATATGCTTTCGGAGCAAGAAAGTTATGGCTTCGCTGTCCAATGGTTTTAGACATGCTTTTACAAAAAATATAATTTTTTTGTCTGGTTTGGTGGTTATGATTTACCAAGATCTTTTCTTCAGAGTGTGTTTTAACTACTAAGCAGTGGAAGTATAATTGGCGGATGTCCATTATTTTGGCCTCTTCGTATAATATATCTGAAGGGTAAGTTATTTGTTTTTTGAATATTATCTTTAGAATTTTTTTTTGAATTTTTTCTAGACTACTAATGTTAGTTTTTAATAACCCTCCCCATCCTATTATGCCATATCGTAATTGAGATTCAATTAAAGCAAGATAAATTGTTCTAAGTTGATCAGTATTTAGTATATCTCGAATATTGTTAAAAAGGTAAAGCATACTTCTTAATTTATTAACCAATTTGTTTGTATGAATATCCCACTTCAAATGAGGATCTATATAAATGCCAAGATATTTCACATGAGTGTTTGATAATATCGATATTGATTGATTTTCGTCCAGTAGTATATTCAGTTCGTTGTAGTTAGGTAATGAAGACTTATAACAAGAAAAGGGAATAAATAATGTTTTATTGAAATTTACCGTTAAAAGTTTAGAGTTAAACCAGTTAATTATTTTTTTGAAATCATTCTCAACATCTGTTTTTAAAGTTGCCCATGATTTGTTTTCATAAAATACAACTGTGTCATCAGCAAAACTGAGAATACTACCTGACGTCTCAATAGAGAATAAATCGTTCATGTAAATGATGAAAAGCAGGGGACCTAAAATTGTGCCTTGGGGAACGCCATATTTTATTGTCTGGAACACACTTTGGGTAGAGCCTATTTGCACACACTGTTTTCTGTTTTCTAGGTAGCTCTTTAGTAATCTCAACGGCAAGTTTCGAATACCTATATTTTCGAGAGTCTGTAATAAAAGTGGATGACTAACAGTATCAAAAGCCTTTGCTAGGTCTACAAATATTCCCAGCGAAGGGTGTCCTTTATCTAAGGAACTATATATTTTACTCGTTAATATAGATATGGCGTCTTGCGTTGATTTTCCTGTGCGAAAGCCTAGTTGTTTGTCCGATAATATTTTAAATCTATTTAAGTAGGATGATATTTTTATTTTTAATAATTTTTCGAAAACCTTAGCTAAATTGGTTATTAATGAAATTGGTCGATAATTTTGTATGTCTAACTTATCGCCTTTTTTGAAAATTGGCTTTACGATCGACACTTTAAATGCTGTGGGGCATTGTCCACTTTCAAATATTTTGTTGATCAGATAGCTTAAAGGTTTGCATATATATATGGCAATACCTTTTAGTGTCTCTGCTCTCAGATTGTCGATTCCAGGGGCTTTTTTTGATTTAAGATTTTTTATGCAATTTATTACTTCATCTTCATTTGTTGGTATTAGGTACATTGAATTTCGGTTTCTATAAATTCTATCTTTATTTTTTTTTTGTTTAATTTGCTTGGCTAGCTTTTCCCCCATATCAATAAGTTTCTTATTACAGTAATTTGTTACCTCAATAATATCTTCTATAGTTTCCCCCGAATCTTCATTTCTGATTTTGTTAATTGTATGTCCTTTCTGGTGTTTATTACTTATTTCATTTACTACATTCCAGACCCCTTTACTTGTTAATTGATCTCGAGTTAATTTGTCTTTATAGTATTTAATTTTTGCTTTTTTGATTATCGTGTTTAGTTTATTACGGTATGTGTTATACTCAGCTTTTAATTGTTGATTTACTGGTTCTTTTTGTAAAGCTTTAAACAGTTTATCTTTTTGCTCAACCGACTTTATGATTCCCTCAGTAATCCAAATTTTCCTTTTTTTATTTTTAATCTTTATATGTTTTGTATGATTTTTTATTTTATTAGTTAATGTTTCTATAAATTTATTTGTTGCAGATTCTACACTGTTTTCTGAGAGCACATCGATCCAGGAAGTAGTTTTTAAGTCCATATTTAGTGTTTTGAAATTTACATATTTAATGAATGTATTTTTTTCCATTCTAGTGTTATCATATTTATTTATTTTTTTTGGGAAAACTATTTGTAATATAGTAGGGAAATGATCAGAAATTTGTGTTTGAATAACCATAGGGATTGAAATATCCTCGATGTCTTCATCTGATTTTACAAAAATATGATCAATACAGGAATTTGATGAACCTTGTACTCTGGTAGAAATATTTATATATGATTTAAAACCATAGTTTGCTAAGACGCTTAGGTATTCATTTGATATTTCATTATCTTTAAGTAAGTCTATATTGATATCTCCAATTATGAAACTATAGTCGTATTTTTTTTTTGATCTATCAAGATGTATTTGCAAATTTTCTATGAATTCTATTGGATTAGTTGAGGGTGATCTATATATTCCTACTACTTGAACTGCTTTTGACATATATTGTAACGATGCATTTATTACCTTTACATTACCAATATTTTGTATTTCAAAATTGTGATTTATGTTTTTTTTGAGGTATATTACTACTCCGTCATTTTGGTTTAAATTGCCTTCATTATATATAACGTTATAATCTCTAAGATTAAAATAATCTATATTTTCTATACGCCATGTCTCGCTTAGGACTATGCATTGAAATTTTTTATTAAATTGACTAAGAAATATTTCTAGATTATTAATGTTTTTATTTAAGCTTCTGATGTTTACATGTAAAATTCTGAAGTCATAGTTCTGCGAATTTATTTCCAGTACAGTGTTAGCTTCATTTGCATTTGATAAACTTTCAGTGTGAATTTCTGGAGCCTCAAAGTCCCTTATAAATGGGTCCATAATTTGCAACTGGTTCATTAATCTACCAAATTTAAAATGCCTATGGTGAGTAAGACTGAAATTTCATCAGAATAACTTTTTTTTTCCTAGTTTTTTGTAATATACACGCATCAATACAATATATCATCAGTATACATTTTTTTATAAAAGTTTACAAGTGGCGGGAGAAGGGAGAAAAAAACCCACAATATAACATGCAGGTATAACTAGTACATTTAGTAAAGGTATTTTAAGTTGATTTAATGAAAATTTATATAATGCAATGCTGTATTAGTTATCTACAAAAATTTAAGAAAGTCTTGAGAAAAGTTATATTTTTACTCACTTCTTTTGTTCACTATAAGCAAATTTACTTGATCATTTCGATGATTTTCTATTTCTATCAGTTCTTAGTGTCGGTCGCTTTGTTCTAGAGTTTGTTGTTTCTTCGGGGGTTTCTTCTAATTTTCTTTTCTTCTCTAGATCCTGTTGCGTGAATTGTAGTCCACTATCAGTCGTATCAAAAACCTGATCGTCTTCTTCGAAATCGTTGGGTTTAGAATATGCGGGTGTTGGTGGGGCACTATTGGATTTTACTCTATCAATATTATTATCTTCATTATTTTCCTGTGTATTTTCTACGTTGTTCATTTGCTTTAGTTGCTCTGCAGAAAAGATTTCATCATTTATCATAAGCTTTGTGCCAACTATTTTTGCAAGTATATTTTTGGCTCTTGCTAATTTCAAGTGGTCTACCAGGATTTTTCGGTCGTGGCGATCTTTTAAACACAGATCTTGGGCAATAAAGACATTTCTCCCTTTTAGTTTATACGCATTTTTGACTACCAGTGTTTTTTTTAGATAACTAACGAATTCAATTTTTATGTGTGATCCCTTATTAGTTTTTATGGTAAATAAATTATTTATGTCTGTCTCCAAGATATCAACTTCTAGTAACTCTTTTAATTTATTTAGAATAAATTCCAATAAATTATTTTCCGGCCCATTTAATCCAAAAATAATAATGTTGTTTTTTCGAAGTTTTCTTTCCAGTTCAATATTTTTGTCTTCAAAAATTTTTACACTTAACTTCTAGGGTAGTTATTTGTTCTGTATGCTCCTCTAGTTTTCTGAATAATTTTTCATTTTCCACTTTTATATCCTCTTTTATTGTTTCTTTGATTGCTTTATTTTCTTCTTTTATTACTTTCAGTAGAGTGTCTAAGAGTTCGTTATTTGAAATTTCATTAGATTTTTCACTATTCATAATTTTTATATCTAACGGTTGGTGCAAAGGGACTATAGACGATGGTTTTTAAAGACTTTGGTATTTTATCTGTTTACTTTTTAGTAGAGTTTGCCGTAAAAGTAAGTTTTATCGGTTAGTCTTTGGTAGTTATTTATTAGTTTGAAATTTTTTGTTGTTTTAATAAAAACTTTTATAAGAAATTTCAATATTGAATATGTGGAATCCAATTTTAATGTTACTTGCACTATTAATGCATTTATCTGACCACTCACTTGAGACTTTGGTACTATTTTAAGACAGCTTGTGCACTACAAGGGTATGTACTCAGTTCAACCTTTTTTTAATATTTTTTCGTCCTTTAGCAGCACTTAATTTATGAATTTATAACGAGAGTCCACAACACTACACAAGTTCTGTTCACTCATTTGAATGATGTTTTGTTTAAATAGATAAAAATCATCACATATTGAAATGTTAATAAATTGATGCCAGGAAATAAAATTCAGTTGTTACAAATTCAAATCTTAAAGAATTTATATTTCTATGGTAAAAGATTTGGTTCCTTTGCGTCTTGACCGTTGATGTTTTGAAAACGACAAGATACTTTCAAATTATACATATACATAGACAGTTTCGTAAGGTATTCAATTTATGATAAAATATTTAAGGCCATTTTTGTAAATAAGTCAATATAGCCTATCCATGTTTGACATTTTGAATGATCAGCAAACTATGAACATTTTTGTTGAGTCTAAAATTTTGTACAAAAATAACTTGAAATAACTGATTCTAAAGTCAGTCGTTAAGATATGCTCGCTGTCAAACTCAAATTTTACAGTTGTCTTAGATAACTTATCAGTTTTGGTAATTTATAATCGAAGAAAAAATCACACATTTTCTCTGAGTCCCAAGGAATATTTCATATCGCGCTGATTAAACTGTTTTTTGCATATCGTAGTTTTGCATGTTATTTTTTTCCTCGACAGATAGTATGCGTTTGACATATTTTTAAAACTTGTTTTGAGGCACAATAGCTCAGGGTATTTACTCAGCAGAAGTATCAAACGATTGGCCAAATCAAGTACAAAATGTTTCTAGAACCATGTGACGTATTCTTTGGAACTAAAGATATGACATTTTTAGATCTTTTTATCGATAATAAATGATCAAACACAGTTACACTATCTAAGATGATTGCAAAAATTAACTTTCAGTCTGAAATTAATGAATGGTCATTTTCTAAATTCTAGCCCACACTCAATTTTGGATCGTATATAATGAACTTAGGCACAAAATGTTCGTGGTACTTTATGAGATAACTGCTGGTTTTAAAATTAAGATATTATGTGCCAATTGACAGCTGCCAGAACCCCGCGAAAATTTAAAAAAATATAAAATTTGTAAAATAGCCAATATCTTGAACTAGGACCACTTTAGACCAAAATGACCACACTTTTACCACTTTTGGCTAAAGTAAGCGTTGAATTCGTAACCAGCGAGCCAAGAAACATTCATTTAAGTCATAAAAATTCGTTAAACAAAAACTTAAACTAAACAATTTTTAAATTTTTTTAAATTTTCGCGGGGATTTGGCAGCTGTCAATTGGCATATAATACCTTAATTGTGAAACCAGCAGTTACCTCATAAAGTACATACACACTTTCTTGAACTTCTTGAAGCTTAGTTTCATCTAATTTGACCAAAAATTAAGCGTGGGCTAGAATTTTGCAAATGACAACTCATTAATTTCAGCTGTGCGGCGCCTTGCACCGGGCCAACTAATTTTTGAATCACCATTTCTCAAATTATATTTATACAAACGTTATATACAGGACTCACGGTGAACCCGAAGGACGTTTAACTCAAGATTTCATATTTTTGGATGTGTGTAGAGCTCATTTCCACGAAAGTCAGAATCGCCTATCGCAGAATTTTTTTTAAACGTAGGTATTTTCCTTTTTTTGTTACAATAATTTTAAGTAGCAAAACTGAGGTAAATTAAAAAAAAAAACAAAATGTGTTCTTAGATAATCTGATGAAAAATAGCAACTTTTTACTCTTGTAAAATTTTCGAAGAAATGAGTATTTTCCAAGATATAGCGGTTCGAGGGGGAATAGAAAGTGGAGAGAGAAAATCCAGAAGAATTATGGTAAATGTATTATTAAAATATAAGACTCTTTTTCCTTAATGAATTTTTCTTGAAGTGCACCCTGTCCTGTCCAAGTTTATCCGGAAAAACACGAAAAGATGACCCTTATCGGAAAATGGAAAATTTCGTAAATTATGAAATTTAAAAATCTGAAAAAAATCAGACATAGGTATATGTTAAGATATTCTTTAAAATGTTGGTCTCTTGTAATTTCTTAGTGACGTGCGTATTTTCCGAGTTTTCAACAGTTTTTCGCGATTAAATGCACGTTATTTTTCGTGAAGGACTGTTGATAACTTGGAAAATATGCACGTTACAAAAAATTACAAGAGACCAAAATTTTAAAGAATATCTCATCTTAACCTATACGTCTAAATTATTTCAGATTTTGAAATTCCATATTTTACGAAATTTTCCATTTTCCGATAAGGGTAATTTTTTCGTATTCTCCAGAAAAACTTGGACAGAGTGCATTTCAGGAAAAAGTAATGGAGTCCGCTGTGTCTTATATTTTAATAATACATTCACCCTAATTTTTCCGGATTTTTTCTCGCCACTTTCTATTCCCTTCCCTCCTTTTTGGAAATATTCGAACCGCTAAATTTCAGAAAATACGCATTATTTCGAAAATTTTACAATAGTAGAATGTTGTCGTTTTTCGTCAAGTTATGTAAAAATATATTTTCCTTTTTTTTATTTACTTCAATTTTGCTAGTTATAATTAATGAAACAAAAGAAGTAAAATACGTTTAAAAAAAAATCTGCGACATTCGATTTTCATTTTCGTGGAAATGGGCTCTGCACACACGAGTGACAGACACTTTGAGTTAAACTTCCTTCGGAGAGTAAACATCTCCATATATGGTCATGTGAAACAGATGATGCTTGGAGTACCCAGGTAGAGACCCTCTCCCCGGTAGGTAGAACAAAACCCAATGAGAGTCCCGTCGATGATTATTGTAAGTATGACCTTTGTAGATAGTGCCAGATCGCGGGACTAGTAGTGGCGGACTGCTAACCTAGTATTTTGTGGTATTGTTTGCATTTTCAACAGTAAGACGTTATTATTTGAAAGTTACTTGTTTAGATAAATTATAAATCATGTTACTTTGTTATTTATGTGACTATTATTTAAGTCATTATATTGTGTTTACCAAGTTGTAGTCTTAATCTAATAGATCCGCCCTAAAACGCCCCTCACCCCTGTCGTCTTCGACATGTATACGGGAATATTTTCGAAAGATACTTTGATACGTATAAATAATGCTACACACATAAATGGGTACTTAGGTATACGTATGTATCTGTTGTACATATGTGTAACAGTATAAGGCATTATTAATCCAGTAATGTAAGTTTTGATGGTCTAAAAACATATTTTAATTTCAAACTTTACCACTTAAATTCTGTTTGTATCTAATACAAACAAATGTGCGCTACTAAAACTAAAATAGAATAAAGGTTAGAAATTATCTCCTGCGTTCTGGAATTTCAGGGTACCTCTATAATTTAGAAGTTTACACTGGCCAAGAATACAGTTACTGCCACTAAAGAGGACTTATATTGTTGTTAGGTTACTGCGGACCCTTCCAAGCTATTTGAATCGAGAATCATTAATTAATTACAGCTGTACCATTTCTCTACTGCTCAACTTGCATGACGACATTTGATAGATACCAGAAGAAGAAATTGCAAGTGGGCTGCTCTAACTTAGTGAGGAATCATAACAGAAAATGTGGGTGGTATTTACGGCAACTATCGGATAATAGTAGAATCTAACACGTTTGAACTATTTCATCATCGTCTAGATATAGCTGTTGCTTACTCTAATGCCTAAAACTTGAGTCTCTACTAGAATAATTAAACTTTGTTATACGCTAAAGGTGGTGATTAAACCAGCGTTCCAGAATACAATGAAACCGAGTAGGTACCGCTTTAAAAAAAGCAAAATATGACACAAGACTAGAATTGAAAATTTTAATTAACCTAACAGCATCATTATACTCTTCGCAAATAGAAAAAGAAGAGTATATTGCATCCGCTAGGCACATTTCTAAAACCAGTAATATCGCTCCTAAGGAAAAAAATTTCATATCACTATGTTGGTGATCGATTTCTGAATAACTTTCAAAATGTCCGTCCATCTGTCCATAACTGCAGGGATGATAAAAAAAGTATATAAATTTATAAGTAGCCCTCTACAACATATTATAAATATTATATGCTCTAAGGGTATTGTGTCATCACATTTTAAACAATCTGTAGTTGTACCAATCTACAAAGCAGGAAGTCATATAAATATTGCAAATTACAGACCCATTTCACTCATAAATAACGTTGCAAACATTTTTGAAAAATGTGTTAAAAGTAAAATCATAAATTTCTTAGATAAAAATAAATTATCATCAGAGTCACAATATGGTTTCAGAAAGGAGAAAAAAATACTGAAATGGCTGTCTATGAATTAATTAATTTTATAAATAATAGCATGAATGAAGACAAAAAATGTATAGTTGTATTTTTAGATCTCTTCAAGGCCTTTGATACGGTGCCTCATAGTATACTGATTGAAAGGCTTGGTAAAATTGAAATCAGGGGCCTTGCGTTAGAGATTATTAAAAAAATTAAGTTTCAAAATGTCCGTCCATCTGTCTGTTTGTCTGTTCGCCCGTCACGTTTCTTGTAAGCACGATCACTTAAGAACGAAAAATTTGGACAGTAAGTTAGTATTGGCTAGAGGAAGAACCCTCTTGTTTTTTAAAATATCGTTCAATGAATAAAAAGGTTATTAATTATTTAAATTCTTTAAATAATAATAATAAATAGA
This sequence comes from Stenurella melanura, assembly GCA_963583905.1. Lineage (NCBI taxonomy): Eukaryota > Metazoa > Arthropoda > Insecta > Coleoptera > Cerambycidae > Stenurella > Stenurella melanura. The sequence goes on from OY757314.1 coordinate 125,239,611, forward strand.
TTTTATTTTTTAAATTTACAAATTTCCTTTTCTAAAGCCAGATTGAATTTTGGGAATTATTTCTTTCATGTTCATTTGTATACTCTATTAATTGGTTATACATTAAGCGTTTAAAAAATATGGTACCCGAGAATTTCTATTATGTTGGAATCAATTTCATCTAAGCAAGTTTCTGTAACGGCAAATATTTGAAATTGACTATTTTGAACAATTTCTGAAAGTTCATCAAATCCTGTGAATAATGATCTTACATTCAGACAGCCTATTGTAAATTTCATAACGAATAATACTTTACAGAAAATAAATACTAAAGAAATAAATATGTTATTATTAACTATTATATACTACATATATGTAAATTTGAAATTACATTTAGAACTTCGAATTTTATATAATATTTGGTAACTTTATTTCTTGTGAATTTTATTTCCTGGGGCTACCTCTGCATGGTAAGACTTCTTTTCGTCCTTTTTGATGAAATATGTCTTAGGTGTTGTTCTTCTTGAGTATCATTACCTGTTTCATCTTCAGAACTAAGGAGTATTTGCGATGTTTGCGCCGTTAAATCAGACAATGTCTATTATAATTTAATTTCTAATAATTTTCGCCTCAATATTATTAGCTTTAGCTTGTTTTAAGTGAACGTATAGAAGTTTTCTTTTCTGTCGATCCTCGTATGGGAGATCATCCGCAAATGCAACGCCTGTATCTTTGAGTTTAGAACGGTTTTTAAATATTTCGTACTTTTTTAGATGACTAATTAGTCCTAGCAGAATAATCGGTTTGTTAGCATTGTTCTTAATTTAGTAGCAATCATCAGTGTCGCTAAAATTCAGCTGAATATTTAGTTTCTGCTTTATAAAACTAATAACAGTTTCTAGAGTACCTAGAGGTATTCTGAGTTTCCAATGTATATATTTATATTATATAATATTGCTACATTGCAAAACCGGCAATAGTCCCTATTCATATATCACATATCAACCTAGCAGCAATAAATTTGTCAAAAATGCGATAAGATTATGGATCAAGCTTTGGCTGCTTTCATTCATCTCGCAATTAAACAAGACCGTCCGTCGTTAAAAATATAAACTAACAATATTATACCATTCGTAAATATTTCCTTATTACCAAAAGAACTGTGAAGAGTATTCTATAGAACAATTATATAAAAAGGGCATTAAATCGGCGAAGAGTATAATGGTTAGCTAGTTATCACTTCTTTTCACAACAATAGCTGATGTAACCTAATCTGTTCTGAAAAATATTCTAATGAATATTGGATATAGCGGAGTCATATGAGCAGAAGTTTTAGTTACCTAAGAAAAATTGTTGGAACAGCAATTTTCTTTTTAATCGTTTTAAAAGGCAAGGCTCCCATCTGCCCCTAACTGTCCAATGACACAGCTTGCCGGAAGGAACTGGTATTGGCCATTTTATGGCTATTATGAACATTTTTGTGTTTTTTTTTTGTGTTCTCAAATATCTCAGCTTCCTTGCATCAGATCGAAGTTTAAAAAACCAAATTGTTCTCAATTAAATTAGTACAGTCCCGCGCCATCGGTTTTTTCCTATCCTATAGATAACCTCAAAGAAATTCAAGATGGCGGCAATTAAAATCTTGATATATTCTGTTCCTGTGCCTATTTTTAAATGAAAGAGTAGGAGAATATAGTACTAATACTGATTAATAAGCGTGCCAAAATTTGTTTGAAAATGTTAAGAGGAGCGGTCACAGATGGCGTTTGTGTGAAAATCGTATTTTGCTTCCCAATTTTGGGCAAACCAACGTAGAACACACTTTATAGTAGTAGAAAAATTTACCATAGTTGATAAAAGAAAATTTCTGACAAACGACAAAACGTCAAATCGCCATCTTGTAGTCACCATTTTGAATTCCTGAATTTCGAATAAATATTTAGAATAATAATAATATAATAATAATTTATTAATTCAGTCGTTTGTGATTACACAATATAGAATAAGTCAATACATAATAAATTTATATAATAATGGATAAACAAAAAAACAATAAAAGATAGTACATAGAACGGATTTAAAAAAGAACCACAAACTGGTAGCTGGTCAGACATAATTAATAAACTAGAAAACATAAATAAAATATTATAAAAATATTATAAAACAACAACAATAAAAAAGAGGGACAAACTGGAATTGAATAAAAAAAAATCGATATAATAATCCATCAAAAAATTACATATGCCATAACTAAAACTGGAAAAAGAGCAAACAGAACAAATCACAATCCATTCTCTAAATACTCATTAAAGGAGTAATAACATTTGTCACGTAAGAAACTTTTTACCTCTTTTTTAAATTGATTTCATTAAGAGATTTATATGTGTTATATTAGATTTAAGCACTGTATTATATAATAACCTTTGTATAACCGTATTATTCTTTAAGTTCTTATCAACACGTTCACATTAGTAATTTAATACTTTCAAAAACAAATTCATTTCTTTATTTCATATCTTTCTTTATCTTTGTAATTCAATACCTTAATATTCCAAATTGCACGTTTTAGCTTAGGTTACTTTTGTGAAACCCTGATGCATAGATTTAGTTTCTGTTTAATCTGCATTTTATGCAAACATTATAAATACGACTGAACGACACTTTTGGCTTTTGGCCTCAGTCTGCATCGTTCAGTTAACTCGACATACTAATTTTACGAAGAGCATAGTCTCCCTTAATATTTTTATTCTTATTAATTCATGTTTTAACTTTGTTAACTTCTCCATTAAGAGCAATGCTCGGAGGTTAACCATCAACTAGTTTAAGTATTTAAGTTGTAAATCAACTCCAGTTTGTGTAATAATAAACATTGTCTTGTGCAAATAAAAAAATTGTTTCTAAAAAGTGAATTCTACAAATCCAGATCTAACATATGTATTGGGCAGTTTGCTAAAAGCTTTAATTGCTAGGTATTTAGGACATCGTTCATAAAGAGAAGTTTTATGGTAAGGTATCTGCAATATGTCATTGTTACGAGCATTGCACGGATTATCTTGATTTAGAAGAGGGAAATTTTCTTTCTTACCGTATAACAACAGATTTAAGATAAAAATAAATGGCAGTGGTAAAATTCCCAACTCTTTAAAATGGGCTCGACAGCTCACTCGTGCATTTACGCCAGCCATGTATCGGATTGCTTTCTTGTGTAGTACAAATACCCTTGAACATTCACTGGAGCATCCCCAAACAATTATCCCATATCAGGCAATTAAATGGAAATATTCACAGTAGTACATTTTTAATAAGTCTGAATTGCCTTTGTACCGTAGTTGACTTACACAATAGCAGATTGGTGCAATTTTTTTGCACAACATATCGATGTGGACTTTCCAGCTACAATCCTCAGATAAATGTATGCCCAAGAATTTTGTGCTATTAACCTGTTTTAATGAACCCTTATTAGATTTTATTAACAAACTTTTATCAACATTGTTACTATCATTGAAATGAATAAAGACTGACTTATCATTATTCAATACCAATTTATTGTCAATTAATAGTGTATGGACATCCGATAGTTGATTATTTGTGTTGGTGATAGTATTATTTAGGTTTTTGCTGGTACCAACTAGTGATATATCATCTGCAAACACTACAAGATTCGAAAATTTTAGATCATTAACATAAATTATGAACAGTAACGAACCCAACATTGATCCTTGTGGAACACCCACATCAGTTTACAGATGGGAGGATCTTATATTATCAATATCAACAAATCGCTAATCCCCCAGATACAAACTGACGTCATTTTGAATAGTTAAATTTCGACCAAATATTTATAATCAGCAACTTCGTTAAAAATGTGTAAGATTGCTGAATTATAAATAAATATGACATGTGTTAATACCTAGTTGGCCACTCTGTATAATACGTAAATAAATCTATGTTGTGGATTTTACCAACTTTATAATTATATCCTGAACAACGAAATTCAAACATGTATATCCTCTTAGTCCTGCATATTCGTAGACCTTTCCAGCAATCGTAATTTATCACTTGGACTTGAACTACTTAAACACAATATAGGATTTTTAGGAGATGATTAATGATGCCTATCGCAGATGCTCCAAGCAAAACAATATTATGCCGGCCCTGAGATCTGGCGGAGCAACAGTGTACAGCATCCAGTTATACATGACTAAAGCTAGGTACGTACACGGATATACCTTATCCTTGGTAGTAGATCAACAAAAGGTAACACTTATGACTCGGTGTAAGGGTGAGAGGGTAGCAGGGTCGATTTAATGAGTTTTAAACCACGTTATTACGAAATTCGAGTATGTTTCCGGACATTTCCCGAAGTTTGTAAATTAGTAGGCATCGCAAATTAAACGAAAGCAGAAAATAGAACAATGTAATCGCTTAAACTCTGCAAACAATTTTGGACGTGTTGGTTTGTTTATAAATTGAATTTGCAATTATTTTTTTTTGTTTTAGCTCGTTTAGTTTATACATTTAATTATCGCGTATTCCAAAAATACATATGTTCTAGGTAAAAAAATATTTTAGTGTATGTAAGATATTATTTACTTTTACTTCCACATCCACATAGTGGAGTGGAAGTATAGTAATCGCAAAACAAAAGTCATTTTTTTAGTATTGAAAATACTACTGGGCGCATGATATAGAACCCATCTTACGAAAAACGTATCGAGAGCGACAGATCTAGGCCGCTGCGCCGGCCTTGTAACCGTACCTTTCGCTCAACGTTATGCTATTAGGGATATCACGTTTCAATAATAATCCAAGCAGTATCTCTAAACTAAAATGTAAACATGAACACTCCCAAACTTAATGGTCTCTTGTGATACATGCCGACACTGCCATATCGTATGTCACTTAGTTTGCGTTATTTCTTACAGAACACCGTCACTTCATTAAAAAAAAATAACCCAATAAAACATGGACAAATTCGATCTTATGGACAAATATATTTAAAATTATGTAAATAAAATTATCAAACACATCTAATTATGATATAAAAAAGTACAGTAGAAAAGCACTATCGCTAATGGTACCTAATACAAATGCTGCAAATACCTATCATCCTAGCCATCCATCCTTGGGCTCCAAGAGCAGTATAGTTGCAGCTGGCATTTTCAATACGCTTAAGATACTTGCGAAAGATGCAAGATCTGTAAATTTTTGTTGAAAAAAATTTTTTGTCTGTCGGTGTGTAACCTTTTTTTATGCGTACGATATCTCTGGAACGGTTTAAGATATTGACTTCAAATTTTATACACGCATGTACTATTATGAGATCTGGAACTGGATTATCTTTTGAACTTATCTGGTGAAGGGTTGGGGGGTAACTAGGGGTAAATAGGAGAAAATAAATAAAGCAAGCTGGTAAGAGTACAAAAATTTGGGATTTTGTACATACTAGATGTGGAGGCCTCAGAGTTTTTTATAATATTTCTGTCCCCCCCGTACCACCACCACTCCATTATTAAAGGGTAGATAAAATAAAATTGAGATATTCAGTTGAAATTTGGTACACGTATATATTATAACGACAACTGGAACTGATTATAATTTGAGATGATTCCGTTGAAGGGTTTGGGGTTAAATAGGGGTAAGTATTGGAAAATAAGTAAAGCAAGCTGGTAAGAGTACGGAAACTTAGCATTTGGTGTGCATACTAGAAGACAATGCCTCAGATTTTTGTATAACATTTTTCAACACTCCTACTACCCCCACTCCATTTTCAAGCTGTCGATAAAATAAAATTGAGATATTCACTTGAAATTTGGTACACGTATATATTATAACGATACCTGGAATTAGATTATATTTAGAGATGATTCCGTTGAAGCGTTGAATAAGGGTGAATATGGGAAAATAAGTAAGACAAGCTGGTAAGAGTACAGAATCTTGGGACTTGCTGTATATACTGGAAGTCAAGAATTCAAATTTTTTATAATATTTTTTAATTCCTCCCACCACCACCCACTCCATTATTAAAAGGGTAGACAAAATAAAATTGAGATTTTACTTGAAACTGAATACATAATATGTATTATAACGACATCTGTATTTAGATTATATTTTGAGATGATTCCGTTGAAGGGTTGGGCTTAAATACGGGCAAATACGGGAAAATAAGTAAAGCAAGCTGGTAAGAGTATAGAAACTTGGGATTTTTTGTGTACTAGAAGCCAAGGCCTCAGATTTTTTATAACATATTTCAACCCCTCCACTACCTCCACTCCATTATTAAAGGGGTTTATAAAATATAGTTGAGACATTTGCTTGAAATTTGGTACACGTATGTATTATAACGACATCTGGAACTAGATTATATTTTGAGATGATTCCGTTGAAGGGGTGGGGGTAAGTAGAGGTAAATAAAATAAAATGAGTAAAGCAAGCTGAAAGTTGAAATTTGGTGTATAGTAGAAGCCGAGGCCTCACATAATTTTGTAATATTTCAGTTGTTTTATTTATTATACCGTACCTGTTTATTCAACTGTTTATCTTAACATTTATCAACTTATCACTTATCTATCTTTTAATTTGTATAAGGCTATTCTCTTTCCTGTTTATGTCATATTTTTTACTTTGGGTCCAAATACTTCCTTTTCCTATGATATCCTTCTCTCTTGACTTCAGAAGATCTTCACCGTGGATTTCTTTTCCTTTTTTTATTCGTGGATATAGGGATATCTCTCTCAGTATGGTATGATGAATGAAACTAATGCTTAATGAATGAACTTACTCCATATTTGTCTACCCTGCCTAAAACAACAAATGCCTGAATTTTTGTTCCCGGATATTAGAACTGATGACATACGTCCATCTGTGGGTGTAGTTTTTATGCCCCCAAATAGGAGTGATTCTCAACCTTATTAGGTGGATGCCGTACCAGATTTATACAGGGTGATTTACCACAACATGTGGAAAATTCATAAGTAAGTTGTCCCCACCGAAAGGAGTTAAAGAATGAAAAATTAAAAAAAATCCGACTTATTTTTTTGTAGAAATGCGCCTCATATGACTTTAACCAATCTGATGTAACTCGGTGCAACCATATCATTTCCCCTCCCCTTATATGAGACTTGAGACTGACAGCGAAGCAGACGGGGTTAGAAGTGACTTTTTGAATTTAATCACATTACAAAAACAGCAAAAATTAAAATAATTTTTGTAGAACACAACACACCAGAAAACTAAGAAAGTAACGAAAAGTCAAAGAAAATGTTCGAATGTTTGACCATTACACTCAATGCACTGTTCTAAGCTCAGAATAATATTTTCATGTATGCGATCGAATTTGTCTCTTTGATCACGAATTAGATTAGGGGCATTGTCAATGGCATATTGTAACTGTTGTAGAGAGTCGATTGGTTGAGCGTACACTAAACTTTTCATGTAACCCCACAAAAAAAATCCATAGGCGTGATATCTGGACTCCTTGCCGGTCAAAAAATGTAGCCACCACGACCTATCCAACGGCGTGGGCATTCCATGTCCAAAAACCGTCGTACATTAACACTAAAATGCGGGGGGCTCCATCGTGCATAAACCACATTCTCCTTAACATGCCCAAGGGTAAATGTTCGAAAAGCTGATCCCTGAGAAAGGTTAAATAAGTTTTACCAGTCAGCCCCGCTGATAAACGATAGGGCCTTATCAGTTGGTTATTGTACAGGCCCGCCCAAAGGTTTACTGAAAACTGTCGCTGGGACCCAAATGGCTGAAAAGCGTGTGGGTTTTCCTGGGCCCAATCATGGCTATTTCTCCCTTGTTAATGAAGCCTTGTCAGTCCATAAAATATTTCTTGTGAACTGGGGATCTTGTTGAGTGCACTCCAAAAGCCATTCACAAAACTCCTGATGACGTGCAAAGTCTCCTGGCTTTAGAACTTGTTCTCTTCTCATGTGGTATGGATGATAGCTATTCTCGCGTATAATACGCCACACCATATTCTGTGTTACCCCCAACCGATGACTAATAACACGGGTACTTGTGTAGGATCTTGTTCCAGTAGTTCTAGAACTTGTCCATCAACTGCAACAGGACGATTTAGTGCATGTTCTCTGTGGCCAGGTAAACAAGACCTGGTGTCTCGAAGTTCAAGATCGTTCTTTCATTTGGCATACGCCTGCCGGGAATTTTTTTTTTATATTCTCGTACACTGGCTGCAAGATTTTCATTCATTGCGCCATAAGTTACAACCATATCACAGTATTCATGCGATGTAAATGCTGGCATATTGACCGGTATCGATCTACGAATACAATTTTTAAAACGTAACAGTCCAAACGGAAGCCGGAAAGAAACTGACTATACGTAAATAACATCTGATTGCTTGGAAAATGCACCAAGCGGCGCACGCATAAACACGCGTAAACAATTGAAGTATTAAAGTATTAAAGGTAGCCAAATTCCATGGTTCAGTGGCGTGTCTTTACAAGTTTTATTGAAAAGAAATGTACAAAATTATTTCGGATCACTCTAAAATTTTGCAGAGGATGTCCGACATAGAAAACTAGTACACCATTTTATTTTCCGCAAGTTGTGGTAAATCACCCTGTATGTTTGGCACAATGAGCAATGAGCCTAAAATTATTCCTCGTTTCGTAACTTATGAGATTCCATCGTCGGTGGCGATGGGAGGTATTTTTAACCCTCCATAGTTGTGAGTCTCAGCCATTTGAGAGTAATGGCTGGTTATCGCACCGGTGTCAGATATTTTGCGCTAAGAAATACAAAAATGTGGCTTTTGTAATTGACACGATAGATCTTATTTTGGACTAAAGATTCGGATTTGGCATCCAAAAATGCGCCAAATCCATATATTTTAGTTTTCTGCACTGAACATTTTTTTTTCGTTTGAGTGCGTAATTTGGTTAATGAACTAATGGTATGAATAGCACTTATTGAATAACATATCTTGCAGAATGTGTTTTGGTTTCACCAATTTTTTTCAAAAAACATTTTATGGTATTCAAAGGAGATAAAGGAATTTAAGTCCAATAGGCATACTTAAAACCATAGCAACTCAAGAAATTAATTATTCTGACAACATAAAATTAATTACTGTTGCATAGATCCGAAGGAGGTTCTACGCGCTAATAAAATAATGAAATGGTGATTAATAATACATTTTTTAGCTACATTCGACCAAATATCGATAATACTTCTATCGATAATTAATCCTCAAACAATTTATTCTCGGTATTTCATAAATCAACACCAAAAACACAACGGAACGCAATAAGAGAGAAAAAGTTGTATAAGCTGCGTAGTTCCCAAGTTCCTTTGTTTATGTGAAAAGAGGCTCGTGAATAAGAAGTCGGCATCTGGATGTCCACAGAATTTTCTCAGTTAAAATAATAGCAGTGCCCTTCTCGTTTTCTCTTTGTGAAGGTGATGGCGCGCCAGTCCTCCAAAGAATGCTATAAATTCGCTAACCTCCGACTGGCTGACAAACGGAAAATGTCCTGGTTATTTCCCTTATCAATTTGATAGGCCCTCTCTTACCATTCATCGTATTCTGTCGCCCGTCTTAGAATTTATTCTAACACTAAGGAAAGAACATAGAGGCGAGGGTCAATATTCGTAAAATAATGAGAAGACCGATAATTCACCAACAACTTTAATTGTCCGCTAGAAAACTGTATGTTGGAAAGTCGTAATAAGTTGGTTTTCTGAATAATTTTAAGATTCAGTTTTCAATGTTTTCTAATACAATACGGGGCAAGAAATTCAAACATTAATGTAATGGAAATGATTTAAAGTAGTCCTAACTATATCTGACTTTATAAAAATAAGAGAAGAGCTATAGAACACCATATACAGGGTGATTCAGGTTTCACCTTGATAACTTCAGGAATTGATAGAACTCCCCAAAATAATGAGGGTATAAGTATAGTTCAAAAATGATTCCTTCACACTTTACACTAATTCGACGGTGGTCAACGAGTATCTAAGCTGGGGAAATGCACTTTGAACGTTTACTGTAATATTATTCATTTATTTTTATTATTTCTTAATAAATATTTGAAGTTCTTGTAATTTTTTATGAAATAAAATTTACACAACGATGCTGTGCACTATCACGAATTTTGTCAAATATCTCAAAAATAAAGCAAACTATCGAGAAACTATAGGAATAAGAATCACATGTAAAAGGTTGATCTATTTAAAATTTAAGACCAACGTCCAATTTAACCGGTGACGTAATAGAAATATTTCGGGTGGGCCTTAAAACGTGCCTTAAAAGTGCTACCCTAGATGTAGATCATTACAACTTGAACACTAAATAATTCAAGAATAAAGAACTTACCTGTAGGAAGTTCAATATTAGTTTTATGAGGAACCATATTCGCACAGACCAATTGTAGTAACGTCTTTGGAGCGGAATAATTCACTATTTTAATGCCAAAAAGACGTATCTACTAATCCCCTATTTCTTATGCAGTTGTATATTTACCATTACGTTCTGTGTTATGTCAGTTAGATTAGAATACGGCGTAAAAGAATTTGAAAGTGGGTGGATTAGTCTATGTGGATGTTGTTCCTAATATAGGTAATTAATATTTAACTACAGGTAAGTTCTTTAATCTTTAACTATATTTCGGGACCATGTTCCGTTAGACCAACCGTAGATGTTCAGAGTTCTCTAAATCTAATTGACCCAACGATACGTAAAAAATTAGTTATTCTGAAGTAAACAACTTAATTTTAGCTGTAAAGAAATCTTTCTATTAATATAAATAGAACAAAAAATAATGAGACATATATACAATATATTTTTGTAGATAGAATTACGCAAAGAGATTTATTAGATATAAAAAACCATCACAAGCATACAAGCTCTGAATGGATGAACTGTACATCTGCTATCAAGTTTTCTTCAGCAGATAGCAGTTTGTTTCCAATATCATAATTAATGTACAATTGTGCATGCATACATAAGATGTAATATGTTTTTATTTAATTTCTTATAAAATATTGAACACTTTGAAATTGTCATTTACGCCTGTACTGACTTTGTTGATTAATTATCTGTATCTACACACGAGTTCACTGCTCCACATTAAAGAACGTAATGGTAAATATAAAACAGCATAAGAAATGGGGGATTAGTAGGATTAGTAGTTTTTTTGGGCTTTAAAATAGTGAATTGCTCTAGGCGACAGGCGTTACTACTGTTGGTCTAAAGGGGTGTGGTTGGCTCATCTATCTTGAAAAGAAAGCGTTTTATCAGAAAAACCTTGATTATTTTGGGTGAATCATCCAGTATACGTGCTGGTACAATTACTACTAAGATTTTTATGTGTAGGGCAGGGGAGTACTAAGGAGTATTCGCAATTCGTAAGTCACATTTTAATATAAAAATCATTTATTCTTATTAAAAACCGGTCAATTAGACATAAAAATAGAAGAATTGTTATAAAATGGCTGTAGCAGGTATTTAGTTGGAATGAATTCAAACCATACTCATTTTGATCGCTTTCTTCGTACACTAGCTTATAGTAAAATTATCCTTCATCGGTTATCACTGTTAAAATGCATTATTTTGTTATTATCCTTATGAAAACGCTACCATTTCAAATAAATATTATTTATTTTAATATCATGCGTTAGTTTTTGTCGCAAAATAGCAAGTCAAATATCTGTCATTTTTAAATTCCTAGTAACTCTTTCTTGCATGTTGTTCCTCAATATTCTTACAAATAGGTATACTTATTAATCTAAAAAATCGAGCGTGTCATCAAATGAACACAAAAGTATTCATTATTGTATTAATATAAACAATTAGTGTTAAATAAACTATTAATATACAAAGTTCCAATTTCAAGGATACTATTTGCTAAGATGCAATATATTATATTTCATGATATTTATGAAAAAACATTCAACAAAAATGGATATAAAAGAGGATAATAGTGTAGAAATATTTAAAAATCACAATAATTCTCCCAGGATATACATCAAGCTAATTTGATATCAAAGATCAAGAAAATACAGAAATCTAAATAGACGTTACAGTACTTTAAGTTCTGTCTCACTTCCATTTTACAGTCAACCATTTTGAATTTTTCAAAAAATTCGTTCTTTCGGAAATGTTCTTTTTCTTTGACGCCCAATTATTTGTTTCTCGGAGCATTAGATTCTTCGGAAAAAAACTGTCACAATGTCATTGAACCATAAATCCATCTCAATTACGGACATAACCGAGCGTAACCCGTTAGCTTTGACACTTTGTGCAATATGGGTAGCCATATCAAAAACAGAAATTAGTAGGTAGCTACATGGAAAATGATAAATTATTTCAGTGATATCCAACAATTTACATTTAACTGTGACATGCTTTGGTTCAACTCAGATTAGCAAAATTATCAAAAAATGTCCACGGCTCAAGATTGTATTGAAATTAAGGTAAAAATACTTATATACTTACATGTGTACTTTTACGTTCGTTTTAAAACTGTATTAACGAAGTTAACAATCACTGTTCTATTTGCAGTCCTATTATCTTTTCTTATTTGTCCGAACAACTGGTCATTCGCTTGGCGACGACCAGTCAGTAATGAGAATCCGCATTAATTTAATAATCCCTGCTGTTCGTCGATTCTAATATCGGAGCATATTACGTTATTAAATTTCTTAATAATTTTCACATATTTCCGGGATACATATTTCTTAGAGAACTTAATATTGCGTTTAATATTTTTTGCCTTATCAATATCACCGAGTTCAATTTCACATTAGGACAATATTAAGTTCCGAGTACACTTAATAAGTTTCGTGGAATAGACTACACATTCAATAAACGTGCCTGTATGGTACTAAATTTAAAGTTGTATTAACTTAGGACATCGATTACTTGAGTATTGCTTTTACTTTTAGGGATACAATGTAAAATATACAGGGTGTTCCTTAAATTACGCGTAATATCACTGAATGAAATTCCAAATGTTAAAATAAGTAAAGAATTCCGGTCAAAATTACGTTTATGTCATATTTATTGGTTCTACAGTATGTAGAATTTACGCATGGTATAGACGACAAAATATTGACGAATTCGTGTATTCCGTTACACCATAGAAAGAATGAATTAAAAATTAGGTAAACCGTTTTTGAACTGTTTCTGTTTCATTGAACCTGTCTAATACATGAGTTTCAAATAATGTTACATACTTTCTAAAATTATATTTAATGGATAGAAAACAGTATGTCGCGTTCAATGGATTCGGGTCTACTTGAATACCTTTTCCGGTGTACCTCAGGGGTCTGTTCTAGGGCCACTCTTTTGTAATATATTTATCAATGATACAGCATATGAGCTAAATGTTTGTTTTCTAATACGTGCAGATGTCATCAAACGGCTACATTGATTTATAAGATAAGTAACCGTATTAAATTAAAGAACAATGTATCTAAACCTAGCTTTGTGATTGGGAATAGTCTAACATTAAACGTGCAAAAATGTAATGCAATGGATCCACGAAGGATGTTTATTATACATTTATCTAATTTTAAGATAGCGAAACTCCTCGTTTTTAAAGACCTCTCAGTAATTTTTGGCAAAAAGACTGTACTTAATTGGTCTTTATTAGTCAGGTAGGCAGCTTTGAGTTTTTGGTAGTGTTTTCATCCCGATTTATTTTTATTTCTAGTAATAGATTTGATATAATCAATAAGTGGAAATAAGCGTCAGACATCGCACCCGCGGTGGAGGTGGTTGTGGCAAATGTTAAACTTGAAGAAAAAATAATTCAGAAGTCATTTCATGCAACAAATTTTATACGACGAATATATAACTCTTCTCTATTGTGCGGATACTATGTCAGTATCATTTGTTTCTACGAATATTTTTTTTAATCACCACTAAATTATTTTATAACTCAGTAGTACTGTGTTTCAATAAATGTTAATATTCAACACAGTAGAAACGGATAACATTAAATAATGATTCTAAACATTAAAACTCTTCATTCTACAAATATAACTCCTGTAATATTATTTGTAAAATTAATAGGACATACACTGCATTGTTATCCGAAATTAAATCAACATCTCCAAAGTTTTAAGTAAGGGGATATTATTGTTTTCACTTACCTGAGTTGAGTATTTGCATTTGCCGACATGGGTGACCTTGCTGGGAAACCAGGCGCCCTGGGGCTCCCACTAAGAACATACTCTGAAACAGAATATCATATTTAGGAACAAAGTGAATTTCAAGAGTTGTAGTTAAACTGAAAGCACTGCAAACGCACAGTTAATTATTGTTGAACTCCGCGATTATAAGTTGAAGTGTAGAGCATTTTGTATATGTTTTAATGAAGATATGCATTTTACATTTATCTCCATTAGTTGCAAGAATTATAAGTACACCATTGAATGACTATTTAGGAATCATTTGTTTTTGTAGATATTATATATTAAATTAATTTCGTACAGAGTTAGTCGTGCATATTTTGTAGTCATTGAAGGAAAAATGACAAAAATAATTCCTTTAGTTTGGAAATATTTATTTACATATTACTGATACAACAAATAAACTTATGATAGAGTAATATATAATAACTATGTATGCAGTGTGAACCTAAGGAAACGCACAAAATTCATGTCTTTGGTATGTCATTTTTCAAAAAATCCTCGAACAGGTCGATTTTAGTGTACCTAAATGCTACATTTTGTCACTACCAAAATTTATGACGCCATCGGTTTTTGAGTTATGACGCTATCATACATTATACTTCCCTCGCATACCGAAGGGAAGTATTGTATTCGAGAAAAAATCACCCTCCGAGATTTTTTCGGATTCTGACGTTTCAGAACACGTAGATTACGAAAATATAGGTTTTTCAATTCCGTCAGTCTGTCTGTCTGTCTGTCTGTCTGTCTGTCTGTTGGTGCATTTACTAAAAAACTACTTGACGGAGAGCAGTCAAATTTGGTAGGTAGTTGACGCTACTGTCAGCGAAGAACTGGTAGAATTTTCACTGAAAAATATACATGGTGGACCGTCTAAACGGAATGAATAGTGAAAAAAATTTTTTTTTGCTCAAATTTAAAATTTCCACGTTTCATGACGTGCTAAACCTATTTCAGGAAACAAAATTTTTGAAAATTTTTTTCACATTTTTGAAAAAATTTTTACCAAGATGAAAAACATTTTTTTTTGCTCAAATTTAAAATTTCCACGTTTCATGACACGCTTAACCAATTTCAGAAAAAAAAAATTTTTGAAAATTTTTTTCACATTTTTGAAAAAATTTTTACCAAGATGAAAAAAATTGTTTTTTGCTCAAATTTAAAATTTCTACGTTTCATGACACGCTTAACCCATTTCAGGAAAAAAAAACTTGAAAATTTTTTTCACCAATATTTTTGAAAAAATTTTTACTACTAAAATGAAATAATTTTTTTTTCTTTCTTCAAATTTAAAATTTCCACGTTTCATGGCATTCTAAGCCTGATGCAAAAAAAAAATAATTTTTTTTTACCATTTTTGAACATTTATTTACCACTAAAATAGATGGAATTTTTTTTGTTTCTTCAAATTTCAAATTTCCATGTTTCATAGCGTTCTAAATCTATTTAAAAGAAAAATTCGAAATTTTTCTTACTATTTTTAAAAAATTTTACCACTAAGATATAATTTTTTTTTCTTTGTTCAGATTTTAACTATCCACGTTTCCATGACATTCTAAAACTATTCAAACAAATTTAAAAATGTTTTTGAAGAATTTTTTTTAAAATTTGAAAACATTTTTAATCCATTTATGTATCACTACTATAGAACAGACGAAAAAATGTTTTTGCTCAAATTTAAAATTTCCACGTTTCATGATATTCCAAACCAATTTCGGGAAAAAAATTGCATCATTTTGTTACCAGTTTGGAAAAAAATTTAACACTAGAATGCTCAAATTTAAATGACATTCTAAACCTAGGTATTTCAGAAAAAAATTTTTGAAGATTTTTTCCACCAACATTTTTCAAAAAGTTTTTACCACTAAAATAGATCGAATTTTTTTTTATTTGCTCCAATTTAAAATGTTCACGTTTCATAGCATTCTAAACCTATTTTAAAAAATATATAATTTTTAATTTTTAAACTTTTTTTAGCATTACTATAGAATAGAAGGAAACTTTCCTTTTTGCTCAAATTTAAAATTTCTACGTTTGACATTTTAAACCTATTTCAGAAGAAAAAAATTTGAAAATTATTTTACCAACATCTTTTGAAAAATTTAAAAAAAAATGAAATTTTTTAACCACCACTATACTTCCACTCCATTACGTGAATGTTGGATTGAAAATGTGACAGATGGCAATAATATCTGGCATATGCACCTATTATACTTTTATTGAAAAATGTGCAGGGTGGTCATCCCAAGAAATAATTCAGTCATGGTGGACATTTGTAAAGGTATTTGCGCAAGCCTGCCATATGTGGCACCTGCTATTTAGTATTGAACTTTTGCTGTTGGATGAGCAATCTGTATATTTTTTTGACCAAAACTTATCAAGTTTTCTTTGTAATAATAGCAATAACTCTATTCCGATTATTATTCTCAATGTCATTTCGTAATTATTAATTTTTTAGGGTGACTGCCATGAACAAATAACGAGGGAAGTTCTGTGTAAATACGTTTACCGATTTTTTTTTAACGGAAACAGACATTTTTTTTACTATTTTTGATGGTATATTCCTTTAGCTTTTTGGTAATATAAAAACAATTATATTACCTGAGCCATTCTTTTAGAAAAATGACATTTTATGTAAAAATAGCTTACCTTTCGCAAATTCACGAGTAATGTTCCACTTTCTTATGGACTAATAAATCTTGTTGCCCACATTTTTGTTTTAACTAGCATGAAAACATTTGACGTAAAAACAAAACAAAGAAAATAATAAAAAAACAATCACCTTAACAACAGAGAGATACAGGCCTTTTTGTGTAAAGCATCGATACCTTTTTTTATTCCTGGCACGTGTGGAACCTCGGTTTTGTGACACTTCTGAGACTGCGTAAAACTAGTGAATGCAATGCCACGTTTAAGTGAAAGAGAACGAGTAGAATTTTTGATGATGGTTGGATATGGTGATAGGCTGAGAACTCATCAGGAAGCATGTGATGTTTTCAATGCCAAGTATCCCGAAAAGCAAATTTCGAGATCCACTGTAAGTACGGTGACTAGATATGATGAATCTGGCAGTGCAGATGACTTCCCTCTATCTGGTTGCCCTAGCACAAGCAACGAAACCAAATTAAATATTCTTCTAGAAAGTGAGAAAAACCACCATCTTTCGACAAAGCAGCTGGCTTTAAATCATAACGTGAGTCAAGCTTCTGTTGTACGTCTATTGAAAAAAAGAAAAATACCATCCATACCAATTGCAATTAATTCACGAATTGAATGAGGACGATCCAGATCGGCGCTTACAGTTTTGTGAACAGTTGATGACCTTGTGCGATGAAAACCCAATTTTTTTAAAGAACATTGTTTTTTCAGATGAAGCTACATTTTCTTTAAAGGGGACTGTACATCGGCATGACTGTAGGTATTGGTAACGCGAAAATCCTCATTGGACTTAAGAAGCCCATACACAGCGACGAGGCAAAGTAAACGTGTGGGCAGGTATGATTGGTGATCGCTTATTGGGACCTTTTTTTTTGAAGAAAATCTTAGGGCCGCAAGATATTTACAGTTTTTGCGAGTTGAGTTAGTGCCAGCCTTAGCAGTTATGTTTTCGAACAATGAAGATGAAGAGATTGCTGCTAATAACGTCTGGTTTCAGCAAAACGGGGCCCCACTTCATTTTGGGATAGCAATGCGTCAGTTTCTAGATGACACTTTTACTGGGAAATGGATAGGTCGTCGAGGTCCGATTGAGTGGCCCCAGCGTTCACCGGATTTATCCCCCTTTCGACTTTTTCCTTTGGGGTTACTTAAAGTCAAGGGTGTATTTTAACAGACCGGATACCATAGAAGAATTGAAAGACAGAATTGGCTTGGAGATGAGACGAATTGCCCGTGAGATGATTCAGAACAGCGTGCAAAGTGTCTACACCCGGCATGGTCAATGCCAAATGGTTGGAGGGTCGCAATTTGAGCAATGGAGATGATTTTTTCTCACAATTATTTATGTAAGGTATCAATCAATAAAAATATTATGTTCCAAAAAAATGGCTTAGGTAATATCAATTTTTTTCATATCACCAAAAAGCTAAAGGAATATACCACCAAAAACACTAAACGAAAATGTCTATTTTCTTAAAAAAATAATTTATGATGACGCCGTAACTCAAAAACCAATGACGTCATAAATTTTGGTATAGTGACAAAATGTAGCATTTACAAAACTAAAATCGACCTGTTCGAGGATTTTTTTGATAAATGACACATACCAAAGATATAAACTTTGTGCGTTTCTTTAGATTCACACTGTATGGTTATTACTGAATAAAATATAATGATATTTTGACCCCACTCCCTTATCTCTGTTATTATATTAGGTAAAAAAGTTTCCTATGAAAGTTGTAGGGATGCTATTAAAAAAACAATTGCTTACATAGGTCACGTGATGTAACAATGAAGGTTGTTTTTTAAATGGAAAATGTATATTTTTACATATTCTTCTAGATCTTCTTTCCTAGATTTCAAATAGATCAGGGTTGTTACGTTTAGCTGTGATATTTCTTGACATATCGGACATTAAGTATACCAAACATGCAAACGGATATTTCATGGTCATCGAAGGAAGTGCAGTGATTACTCTTACGCGGTAGGCTGTGAGTGATGATACTATGACAACGTTGTTACTGTTTGACATTTCGTATTATTATTGATCAAAATGGATTACACAGAAGGAGGAAAATTTAATTAAACTGAACTGAAAATATAGGTTTTTATTTGCAATCAGTGAAATATATATAAATTCGACTTTCCAGGTTTGTGTAGTTAAAGTACATTTGATATAGCGGTGATGGCATAAGAATAATTGTTCCATCAGTGCAGTGGGAAGATGAGATATGTTGCTATTTAATAATAATAATAATAAATTGCCTTTATTCAGTATTAATACATACATAATACCAAGGGCGAAGTCTAGCCGAAGCTACTCTACTTAACCCTTAACTTTCATGAGAAAATTCTAGGTACTTTGATTATGATATGGTTGGAGAGTCTGATACAATCAGGTGAATATTTTCGATTTTATATAAAAATATTACAGAGGCGGGTAAATCTTCTTTTCACTCAAACCACTGAGGGCAGGATCTTATAAATGTAAAATATAGGGTGCAGGCAGTGTCAATATTCACTCTCCTTACAGATCTATGAGAAGTCCCTATAAAAGTAATGGCGCCAATTTCTATTGATTCAATAAGTGTTTAAAACAAACTCTGTGATATGATATCCCATATATTATTATCATAGAGAAACACACTATGCTTTCTAGTAAACGACAAGACATTACGTTTTGGTGCATTCAGTCGAAGTTTATTGCTGACGCACCAATCGTTAAGTTTGTTTTAAGATCAGACGTAATATCATCCATAAACAAATTAAAGAAAAGGGTACCGAGTATAGACCCTTGAGGAACACGGGATGCCTGTAAGAATTCTACGGACCTGTAATGAAGGTGTTGAATATTTGGGTGCCTGTGGCAATCATTGGAAGTAGAACAACGTGATCAAATCTATCGAAGGCCTCGGAGAAGTCTGTGTAAATCACACCAACTTAGCCAGAGAGATCACATGTTTTATTTAAATATTTAGTGACGCACACGAGACGTATTTTGTTCTGCGAATGTACCGTTAGGTGGATGACATCATGCCGGATGTTGGGTCACAAATAATAAATTGTAGAATAGTTTATAAGATTTTGCCAAAATTGTGAATTATAGTAATTGATTGGTCTATTGTTGGTCGTTCTTACCACATTTTTTGGTGATATGGTAACTAGCGATAATTTCCATTTATCCAGAATAGAATGCCTATAGTATCAAATCAAAAATGTTTATGAGCAGTTTAGTAAATATCACCGCACGGTCTCTGACTATGAAAACTGAGATAACGCTTAGCCATGCTGAAGTATGGTATAATATTCATGAGAAATTGAGATTGGCTCTCACCGTCATCTTGGAAACTATGAAAAATGTTGCTGACTTTTGCACATCTCTATGTATTTATCTTTTTGAGGAATAGATAGTATTGGAAAGTAAGATTATGAAATTCTTCACAAAGAACAGTTATTTTACTTCCACATCCATGTAGTAATCGTTAAAGAAAATTCAATTTTTTTTTTGGTGAAATAGGCTTAGAATGTCATAAAATGTTGAGATTTTAAATTTGAGCCAAAAAAATTGTCTCTGTCGATCGGTCGGTCTGTAACTTTTTTTTATGAGCATGTTTTCTCAGGAACTGTTAAAGATATTGCATTCATGTTTGGTAAATATATGTACCATGATGATATCTGGAACTAGATTATGTTTTGCACTAATTCCGGTGAAGGGTTGGACGTTAAATAGGGGTAAATAAGGAAAAATAAGTAAAGCAAGCTGATAAAAGTACAGTAACTTAGGATTTTGTCTATATTCTAGAAGCCAAGGCCCCCCAATCACCCCCACTGCATTATTAAAGGGGTTAATAAAATAAAATTGAGATACTCGTTTCAAATTTGGTACACGTACATATTATAACGACATCTGGAATTTGATTATATTTTGAGATGATTCTGTTGAAGAGTTGGGGGTTAAATTTATTTATTTATTTAACGATACACTACCCAACAGAGCATTCCAATTACAGGGTAGGAAATAGTAAGTATTTACAAATATATAACGTATAAGAGTAGAGTACAAAGTAGACAAATAAAAACAAAGATAAAAGAAAGCAAAAAGTTTTAAATTATGCAGTTAATCTTTTTATCGCAGCTACATTGCAGTGGAATATATCAAACTGATCTTGTAGATTATTATAATTCTCATACATTTTGTATAGCGGCGAAAATTTCTGGACGTTGATTCGGGGAGTCGGCAAATAGAACAATGAGTTATGCCTAGAAAAAGGTCTTGGAGTTCGAAAATTTAGTAAGTTTAAGATAGCGCTGCAATCAGTTATATTATGTATTATTTTAAAAAGAAAAATTTGCTGTGAAATAGTTCTACGAGCCTCCAGACTCGAGAGCGAGAATCTATTTAACAGTTCAGTCTCAGGAAAACCAATAGCATCTTCCTTATGACTCAAAGTCTTTAAAAAACGCCTCTGAATTCTCTCTATGCTCTGTATATGTGTGTTATAATGGGGCGACCAAATAATTGACGAATATTCCAATTTGGATCGAACAAACGATTATTTATCAGTCTCGATGAATTGGTTTGAAATGATTCTGTATGAATTTTTCGCAAAATCAATTGTTATCCACCAAAATGTACCTACAAGTAAATTTTCATAGAAGAGCTCGTAGTGGATCAAAACCTAAACTTCGTCTATTCAAAAAAAGTTAGATACGAAAACTATCCGCCTCGATGAGTCGGTTCGAAATGGTTCTATAAGATATTGGAGTAAAATCAACCGTTATCGAGCAAAATGGCTGAATAGTGAATTTTCATGTCAGTGTGTTAATGTCGTTAAAATCGCGAGAACATCGTATTATGAATCCCAGCGTTCTGAAACTTTCATTAGTGATGGTATTTATATGTCAATTAAATGATAGTTTGGTGTTAAATGTTACACCTAGGTCGCGGAATGTTGGTGGACGCGTAAGCACAGAATCTTCTATACGGTAATTAAATTCTACATATTGGTGTTTATTAGTAAAAGTTAGGACATTGCACTTTCTTATACTCAACTGTAATTTGTTTAAATCACACCATTCATTAATTTTATCAAGGGCACTTTGTAATACCACACAGTCACTCACATTATTTACTTAATTGTATAACTCTATATCATCTGCATATAAAAAACAATTGACACCAATTCCTCTGCAATGTCATTAATGAAAATGTTGAAGAATAATGGGCCCAAAACAGAGCCTTGAGATGCACCGGCGGTAGATACGAATTCCGAAGATCGTTGTCCACGGTATTCAACATGGTGATGCCTATTTTCAAGATATGATTTGAAAAATAACAAGAAATTTCTTGAGAAGCCTTTTTGAAATTTATAACATAAAATACTGTGATCTAGTCTGTCAAATGCTTTAGTAATAGAGGTAAATAGTGAAAAATAAGTAGATAAAGGACAATGTTAAAAATAGGCGATTTTTGATCTCTCCAGGCAACGAATGTCGACATCAAAATTCGATTCTGTACGGTTCATAGAAACAAAAAATGCGTATTAGACACTCTAATTTTCCGGGAAAAATTTATAAAATAAAATTGAGATATTCATTTGAAATTTGGTACAAGTATGTACTGTAACGACATCTGATTGATATGATTCAGTTGAAGGGATGGGGAAGGTAAATAGGCAACATAAGTAAAGTAATATAATAGTCCAAAAACTTTATTTTTGGCATATATGCTAGAGGCCAACGCCTCAATTTTCTTATTGCGTCTGCCTCAAATATTGTATTATTAAAATTTTGTAACCAATTATCCACATCTAGAATATGGTGAAGATATTTTTCTTTAAAGAGACTTCAATGGGAAATCTGGATGTGGAAGTAGTGATTTCTTAGGCAGCGTTTCTTTTTCATACATTCTTCGAGGAAATGGACTGAGAATGTCGCGAGAGTCGCTCAGTGAAATGCATACACGTCCTATATTACGTGCAGTATATGATGCGATCCAGCTCGAAGCTCGAAATATGCATTGTGCATTCTAGGGATCCCCATCATTTGTATTATTTTGTACAGAACAAAAATGTTCATTGTAAATATATGTACTAAAAGCGGAATTCAACTTTGGTACATTTCTCTACACAGATTTTTTTACTGGTGCGATCTTCTGCTAGTACGACTAGTAAATCGACTAGATTTTTTAAATCAGTTATTTCTACACGGGATGATGTTTGTCTTCGCTCGCTGTTCGCCTGCATCTAACACCGACTACATAAACGATGTTGCTGCTTCTCATTTACTTCGTCGATGACTATGCTTATGTTATTCTTCCATGTCGTTCATTTCAAACTGTTATACGATTGATTTCTGCATTCCTGTATCCACAAGCAGCTCCACTACCAGTTGGACATTTATTTATTTATCTACTCATATTATAGCCCGAGAGCTCACGATACCGAGGGTGAAAGAGCTTTGTAAAATCTAATATTTATTTATTAGTGTATGTATTTATTAGTTTATTCGAAAATAATGGTCAGCCTGCACGCTGATAGAACAGCGAGCAGTCAGCATATTTTTGAAGCGGACCCGTGTCGCAGGAGAAGCAAAATCCTCGGACCTCTTACTTTGGTGGCCGCTATCTCACTTAAAAATTACAGGAATATATCGTGCCCCACATCATCGGATTGAAAATTTAATTTCCAATCGATCAGGCACAAAAAGAGGGGGTCAGTTTTGTCTAGATAAAGTTAGAACGGTTTATGTGAGGAGATGTCGAAATCGATTAAATTTCTTAATACTATTGTTCGATTTTTTTCAAAAAAAAGTGCCAGCAAGAATCTGAAAAATTCAGGAGTACATAGGAAGACGAGAGAAATCGAAGGAGCCATCGGAAATAGGTAAAAATCGGTATTTTTACCCATTTCCGACGGCTCAATCTAGAAAACTAAACGAGATACAGAGCTGAGGCTTGCGCCATTCGATTTTTCGCGCCTTCCTACGTACCCCTAAATTTTTTCGGATTCTTGCAAGCACCTTCATTTTTTTGGAAAAACCAAACGATATTTAAAAGTGAATTATTTATTATTTGTTTGCTTATAGCAGAGAAACATATTCTTTATAGGATTGCAAACACCGGAAAAAAAACTATCTATGAGAACTAAAAGAAAAACTATATGTAAAAAAATATTAATGAACTCTTTACATTATTTCAATAACCTGACTTCTGGTTATGCTAGCAAATCAAAAATGCTAAAATAAATTTGTCCAATTTCTTATTTGACATTCTCATTATAACACTAGCATCCAACATAGTCCCCTACGGCTAAGCAGATTAAACTAGTATTCTACATGACCCCCTACGGCATGAAGATTCAGTTAAAAATGAGAACAAAGGCCTTGTAACATATTTTGATACCCAAATATCAAAACGTGCCACATCGGTGCGAACGGCAGTCGATTTTTGGTGGAGAGCATAGGGCCGTGGGTTAGGATTGTGTGGACACTCAAAAGGGCGCCACCGGCTGTATGTTACATAATATGATTTAAATAATTTTGCCAGCACGAAACAAAATTAAGTTACTAGCAACCATGCGATGGAATTCTCAAAATATCTCTGTAATATCAAAACTTTTAATTTACTCTATAAAATCTCAAAATTTAAGCAAATATCAGGAGTACCAATGCAAATAATAAGAATATGTAGACATTAGACATTTATTACAACACACATGAGATGTACAACAATAAAATACAAATAGTTTCCCAATTGTCCCCTAAACATAATCTACATATGCAAAAGAAACTCAAGATATGTACATGACCCCATCTAAAATTGTTTAAGTGATTTCACCTTTTCTTTATAGAAATGCAACTACGGCTTAAATGATACCGACAATGAGTTTCAGATTCACAACAGCGAGTTAGAGATTTACAATGGATTAAAATTACCGCTCATCACTAAAATATTATGTAACTAATACGATTCTATGAGCCAATTTTCACAATGCTCGCTGTGTGCACTAGCATGTTAAGGAATGGTCTAAAATAATTATGTTCTACTAAAAGTAGTTCATATGTGACATAATAGAAGGTAAATTAGTATCACGTGGTACCATGCGTTACTTACAGTAAAAAATCTTAAGATACTTTGTCATGCTAGGTATGTAATTGCAAAATCGTTGTGTAATTTACTTTAATATTTTGACAAAAAATCACTGAATGAAACTATAATAATTTCTTTAAAATTGTATGACTAAAATGAAACAATAAAACCTGGTAAGAGCCTTGACGTTTTCTCTGACGACTGCAGCGTGACCTGTCACCACTTCCTAAGATGTTCTCGACGTTGCTTATGACTGCGACTGCGTGCCGCTCCCAAAATTCTGCCTAAATCTCCGGGAGACTGCTACGAACGACTCTGCAAGTCCTAAACTTCTCAAAGTGTCAGCGGAACCCACATAAAACCAAACATCTGAGTGATAGACTTCCTCCTATCACTCCTCTAAATACTGGGCCCCCTTACATAACCATAAATGGCAGCACCATTCATTCAGAACTTAAACCTCTCCAAAGTATATATGCCCCTCCAAACATATACTTATACCAAACACTCTGCAATAATTACAATAAATAAGAACTAAATAAAATCCCAAACTAAGTAAAATAAGAGCTCACCTCACATAGAGAGTTTACATAACCTCACGAGACACGTGGCGATCAGATTACGACAAGCAACAGAATTCTTTCCTGGAATTTACAAAATGCTTCTGGCAGGACGGTAAAGAAACACTGGGTACATCAAATCAAATCCCTTTTCAGTGTAAGCGATGTAAAACCCAAATTCTTCAATACAAAGCCGGGACCGCCGCCATTCAGCTATCTTGTTGCTGTCGAAAAGCGAACACCCAGACTCCAGTTCTCCGTGTTGCCAACTTGAACATCTTTCTCTAGCAAATAAAAATGCGCCAACAAAGGGCTTTGCATTTAAAAGACTGAATTACACAATTATGTAATATCTCAACTGCAAGAGCACATGACTAACACCTCTAACTCAAAATAATACTTAAAGATAACACGTTTACTTTCTAAATACTGAGAATTGCAGATATGCGACCTGCTATACCCCTCTAAAGTATGGGTGGTTGCCTACCTCTCTGCTCGAACAAATGAACTAATGGGTTAATTTACTGTATTCAACAATACATTAATTAATGTAGCTTTTTCAAATGCTACAGCCCAAAATGAAATTTCTTTACCTATTTGTTCTTAAATTTTTTTTTCATTCTGATGGATTACATTTTCACAAAATCTCTCATTCAATTTTTTGGAAATGCTTAGCCTTTGAAACGTTTTTCGCTCTTATTCTGAGCTCATCAGAAAGGCACAAAGCCACTCATAATGACGTTTCGTGCAAAACCAAGGCAATATCCATGAATAAGTATGGAATATTGATATTTGACATTGACTGATAGACAATAGATCTGCACCTATCTACTAGCTAACTAATATTGGAGCCTGTATACTTTATGCATGTTTAAAAGTGAATCATTTATTATTTGTTTGCTTATAACAGAGAAAAATTCTTTATAGGATTGTGCAAACAGCGAAAAAAAAAACTGTCTGTGAGAACTAAAAGAAAACCAAACGATAGTATTAAGAAATTTATGCGATTTCGACATTTCTTCACATAAACCGCTCTAACTTTTTCTAGACAAAATTGATTCCCCCTTTCTAGTGCTTGATCGATTGGAAATTAATTTTCCAATCCGAAGATGTGGCACGATACGTTCCATATATGTTTTTAAGTGAGATAGCGGCCGCCAAAGTAAGAAGTCCGAGGATTTTGCTTCTCCAGCCACACGGGTCCGCTTCGAAAATGAGAGCTGACTGCTTCGCTGTTCTATCAGCGCGCAGGCTGACCATTATTTTTGAATAAACTAATAAACAAAGATTGGATTTTACAAAGCTCTTTCACCTTCGGTGTCGTGAGCTCTCGGGCTATTAGATTGTATATTAATTACTCTACTGCTTTTGAACAAGTAATAGTATCCATAAACAAATAGTGTGTTTTACACTCTAGTGATTTCTATTTACACCAATTACCTTTAAATTCATGCCTAGCCTGTCCAATCGATGTATCGCGCAAAATAAAATAGAATGGTCCATCATTATTGAGGAGAGGAACATGATTTGACATGTTTGAATAGTTTGGACATTGCACAGTGGTCCAGATAAAAGTTTTTTCATTCAAAATTGTCTAGAGCTCTTACTTTGCAACCGATTTTTAATATTCGTGATTTAATTACGACAAAATCCGTCATGGTCGATGTTTGAAATATGAAAACTAAAGATGGTTAATGTGTCTAAATGGCCATTTTTTTGTTAAAATCTTACAGAAATATATTTTTTTATCCAGTTTACATACATATTGCTACACGGGGATTTTCGAGGTCGCTGGTCACGAATCTAATATCCAAATTATCGTGAACCAACCTGCAATGCGGAATCAATATGATGGCTATAAAATATTAAAAAATTGTGAGATCCAACAGTTCTTGTATTACATTTCTCTACATTAAAGTTTATTGTATCTTCAAAAGTTAATGTTTAAATTTGTTTGAATCAAGTCAAATTGTAGGTACCAGTGCTAGAAAGAACACCTCATTCTAGATATACTGTGAAATATTCAGACTGGCAAACTTTGTAGTTTTCGAGTTAGCAAATATTGTTAGGTGTTTCCGCCTCTAAGAAACACCTTGTAAAAATCCGTGGGTTGTAAATAATTTTAACAAGGGGTAACCACTAACACTTTATTTAATAATTTACTGATTGCACAATACTTCTTAATTAACCAAAATAACCCTTACACTGTGTTTACTTGATATTTAACCTCATTTTTTCACTTTTGTACTTCGAGGTTCGAACAACTCATCTGATAATACCACTTGCTGGCATCCTCTGTTCCTCAACTGTCGCTTAAGCAGGTCTAGTTGCCCTTTGACTTCTTCACACTAGTTTACTTTCTCTTTGACTTCACTTACTTCTTCTCGATGCCTTCTTTCTAACTCCTCCAACACTTTCTGGAATTGTGCAAATAAGTTCTGTATTTGCTTTTCTGTTGCCATACTTCTGATTGCTATAGGCATACAACTACGTTGAAATCAAATAACTTTGACAATTTCGGTAATGGACCTGTCCAGAAACATATTGAAACACCACGAGAAAGTCTTGTTTAGAGTCTTTATTACTTCTTAGTTCAAGGGATTTACTTACTACCACTAATGTCCTAAAAAAATGTTCTACACTGTCTTAAAAATGCACTTAACACTATTTTATTGTTCTAAAATAACACTCGAACAATGTCCAGTAAACTAGTCCTTGTGTTAGCACTGCTTCTCGAGAATACACTGTCCAAAACTTCTCGAACACTTCCGAAAATCCGCTTCTGACGCCAAATTGTTACGTGTTTCCGCCCCTAGGAAACACCCTGTACGAATCCGTGGATTCTAAATAATTTTAACAAGGGGTAACCACTAATACTTTATTTAATAAAATAGTGGTTACACAATACTTCTTAATTAACCAAAATAGCCTTTACACTTTGTTTACTTGATAAATATCAAGTATTTAACCTCACTTTTCAACTTCCCCCTCCTGCGCCGGAAACCTCACCTTATACACTCCAAAATTGCTTCCAGAGTTATCTAGAACACAATCGAGAATCTTCTTCCACCACATTCCAGAAAACTCGATTTCTTTCTACAAACTTCCAGGACATTCACTATTAGTCATGGGCGTATCAGTTTCCAGTTTCAAGGGGGTGTAATGCATAACAATATAATAAGAGAGCAGCTGTATATCAAGTATTGATATCTATCTATAGGTTATTGCATCGCTCCTACAGGTTGTTAGGAAATAGTAGGTACTATCCATTTTTTTGCAAAAACGCTACTACTTTGTTATGTTTTTTAAACACAGAACGAAATGCATTCAACTAACTATTAGTTAACTCTTCCTCTTAAGGGACCCCGTTCTAATTGCTTAGGCGAAAAAAATGCCAATTGATCTCGGCTTCTTTAAATTTGACGGTGTGTGTATTTTAAGGTGGATGCGCAACAACTCCATGCATTTGAGCATTTTCAAGAGTTGATATACGATTATAATGTATTAAACCAGTAAAGTCCTGCTCGCCCATTATAGGGCGACCAGGACACCTCGCATGACAATTTTTAAAATTAATCGAATTTTCAATAATAGGTACTAGAAATCTAACCAAACTGAATACAAAAGTAGTTCAAAGATACCCAGATAATCAAGTTATTTTGAACTTCATAAATGAAAAAACTAAAACAAGTATTCTAACTATTTCACATAATTTAAATTTATCTATTTCGATTATCTGACGTTGTTTTCGTCGTCATAAATACATTCCATTTAATCCGAAGTTCCTACACACATTAGGACAATGTTAGAAGGTTAGAATATTGCAAGAGGACCCTTTTTCTTCAACATAATTTGAATGCTCCTAAATTTTTAGAGTTTTTCAACAATGAATTTTGGGATGCAGTAAACGATATTCCACTTCATCTGCGACTAGTTATGTATTTTCAGCTCGATGGAGCATTTATCCATAACGGACTCAGAGTTAGACAATGGCTAGATCAAAATTATCCACCAAAATAGATATAGAGAAATAATCCTTTAGTTTTATGGCCGCCTAGATCTCCCGACTTAACCCCGCGAGATTTTCATTTATGGGAACTACTAAATTATTGTGTACAAAAAAAGGCCACAAAATGTAGAAGAACTTCGTGACAGAATAACCCAAGCCTGCCAGGAGATTACACCAGCTAAATTACGCGAAGTAGTAAATACTTAATAATAGAAAAAGAACAGAAAATGTGTTTTATTAAATGGTGATTTATAGAGAAAACCTTTATTTAACCAGAATGTTACAATATTTGTTTCTGCTATAATATTATTTAATTTACTTTTTTAGAACTAAGCATATTAATAATAAAATAAATTTTACTACTGATTTTTGGGGTTAACTTTTTTCTTCAATCAAACTTGGAAATTGGGGATTTAAGCTAATTCTGAACAACTTTCCTGAATAAAACTTTTTTTAAATCAATATGTTTTTTTAAATTTTTTATTTTCAATTATTTTTTATTACAATAGACTATATTCTTGCATAGGCTAAAATGTTGTTTAAACCTTCAAAAGAGAGTTAAAAGTTACATATAAAAAATGTTTTTTTGAAATTCAATGAAGAATAAAAAAGTTATTGGGGTGTTATCATTTCAAGTTAAACACACTGTATATAATAAAAAATAACAGTGCGGGAAGAGATATCAACTTTACTATACGTGTCTATTAGTTTATTAATCTATAACCTAATACTCTACAACCATACATTGATGGCAACGGGTTGTCAGCAGACATCAAGTGACAAGGTTATGCACAAGTTTTCAAATCAAATTTTATAATGGTTGAGATCAGGAGTATATTTTCCGTTAACACCGCCACCTGTGTCTAATGAATCTTTTACGTTCAGAGATATGCGTCCTACTACTCAGAATCGCCCATTAAAGTCGTTTGAAGTCTTTAATGACTAGAACAGAAAGGGTAAGGTTGTATAATGTAATAAGGATTCAGCTGATATACGCGGGATGTACAATCAAAATCAAACTTTATCATTGGATTCACAGTCATACACAAGTACAGTTATGGAGGGTGTCAACGAAAACTTGTTATTTTTAGTTGCGGGAAATGAATAACTATGCGTAGAGTGCAGCTGTTTAGGAGTATTTTTATTTTATAAAAATATAACTACAAGAAATTAAATCAAACTTTTATTTAAACAAATTCGGACTAAAAAGATAATATATAATAAAATTAAACAAAAAATACATACACTTAAAAGCTTGTCGCGCTAGCTTTACTTGCTTTTAATTTTCATTTTTCAAAATTCGTCATCTACGCCACATAAAACTCCTGTATACTTGTTTCTAAGCTAATTGGATCATTCTTTACAACGCAGATACACCATATTGCAACCGCCATCTTCAATGTTTTAGTTTAAATTTAATTCGCAAGTCATTTTCAGCATCAAAGTCGTCATTTACACCATCTTAAACTTCCGTGTACTTATTTTTATGCTAATTTGATCATTTTTATAACACCCATAGGCCATATTGTAGCTGCCATTTTATTTTTTTACGTATAACACCGGATACATCTGTTGTCACCAGAGTGATATAACTGTACCAAAAAATTTCAGCTCGATCGAAAAACACAGCCCCACAAAAGAAATGTTCAGGCCAGCGAACCAGAACCATGTATCCCTATGTATTTTCGGTCGCTGAATTCGAATCCGAGGTCAAACAAATCGTACACCCCCAAAATCATTAGCTAGAGTCAAAAGACACACCTGGAATGGGGTGAAAAGAAGATCAAGTTAGGTACGAGAACAGTGGTTACATCTTAAAATCAATCGAATTGTATAAATTAAGGTTAAACAGCAGCGTGCATAAAATAGATATGAATAAATATCGATATAAAACAACAATGACTGCTGAAAAAGCTCGACATGTCTAAGTTTTGTTGAAGTGATAAGACACTGCATCAGGTCCGACGTAATCTTCAAAATCTATCCCTATAGAGTTAAGAACAACCACCCCTTAGTTTATAGGACGCGAGGAAAATAATAAAAACGTTAAATCCAACAGGATCTCTATTTTCATGGATGCTATGATTGGCCGAAATTGCGCAGTACTCTACTATAGAATTAGAAACTTACATACCATCAACGTCCTACAGTATCAACCCTCAAAGAGTTTGAAAACAACCCTTTTTGAAAATAGCTGCAGTGACCCTCGAAAAAGCTCGAAACTTCGGAGGTTTTAAAGGTAAGAAGAGTTTGCGGTAGTTTTGGCTCAATTATTGAAGACTACCCTTACATCGCTGCCAAATATCACCCCTTATCTTAAACGACACAGAAAGAACAAGAAATAAACATTGATCTAAAAGTATTTCCATTTTTATGGATGCTATGATTGGTTAAAATTGCGCAGTACTGCAGCACTAAGAGTTAGACTTAAAAAGTAACGTACAAGTGTTGTTATTCAATTTCTCTCCCCTAGGGGGTAAAAACTACCCCTTGTGTAAGAAACAACTATAAGAAGTTAGAGTGACTTCTGAAAAAACTGACATCATGCCATATATCCATAAAAATATAAATCCGGTTAGTTTCTCTCTGTTTTTCCAGCATCCTATGGATACAGGGGTGTCATTTCGCAACCCTGTGGAGGTGGCTTTCAAGCACAGAGTGGAAGATAGTCTAGTTTCTTCTCACTTCCACACAACGCAGGTACTTCGGATTTTTATAGAAGTCACTGTAAATTTTATAGTTAAATCTTACATAGGTGGTAGTTTTCATATCCTCTGAGGGTTGACACTTTAGGACGCTGATGGTATGTTAGTTTCTAGTTCTATATTAGAGTACTACGCAATTTCAGCCAATCACAGCATCCATGAAAATAGAAATCCTGTTGGATTTTTACGTTTTCTCTTTGTTTTTCTCGTGTCCTTTAAACTTAGGGGTGGCTGTTCTCCTATAGGAGCAGTATATGAAGATTACGTCGAACCTGATGCAGCTTCTTGTCACTTTAACAAAACTTAGACATTTCGAGATTTTTCAGAAGTCTGTCAGTTTTGGATCAACATTTTTATATATGGGGGGTACTTTTCGCCCTCCCTAGGGGTGTGTCTTATATCTGTTGTATGTACGTTGCTGTTGAACCTTCATTTGTATAATTCGATTGATTAAGATGTAACAACTATTCTCGTAACTTAATCTTCTTTTTACCTCGTTCCAGGGGCGTCTCTGGCCTCTAGCTAATGATTTTGGGGGTGTACGATTCTTTTTGACCTTGGATTCGGATTTAAGGACCAAAAATACTAAGGGATACCATGTATTCCTTAGCATTTTTGGTCGTGGTTAGCTTGTCCGAACATTTGTTTGTTTGTGTGGCTGGAAATTTTGCCGAGCCTCTTCTCTATCGAAGAGTAGGTAGAGTAGGTAAGATTTTTTACTTTCTTATCATTTAATAGATAAGGGGCCGACTGCTTTACATCCTCTCTGAAGGGTGTAATATCCTCTATGGAACCCCCGCCTAAAGTTGCATACATTCTACGTATGCGCTGATATACATGCCGTTAGTAGATGGGGCGAGAACGCTATATTTCTTGTGGTTGCTGCATTCTGTTATCGAAATTCGAGTATAAGAAGCCGTATCTACGCTGGCTCCAACGTGCTAACTTAGCAAGTTAAATAAAAGCTTTGAAACTTTTATTTTTGAGAAATGTAAACTGTTTCTTAACATGATAACATTTTAAAATTAAATTTTTTATTTCAAATTCAGTTTAATACATGTAAAATAGCATGATGCATGAAGTATGCTATCCGTACCGCAGGCTGATCGCCAAAGGCATGTCAATTGTTATATTTTATATGGACTTTTTTATTATAATTTTAGAAGAAAATATTACTAAATGGACTTTACGCAAATTAAAATGCCGATTTTATTTTAAAATGTTATTATGGTATTTTAAATAAGAATGTTTCGAGATTAGTCAAAATTGCAATCGGTCTTTAGACTGAATACCTCTTTTAACAATAAAAATGAAAAAGAAATTACTCAATCTCAGATGCACCATGTAAAAGTGAATCTGTTTCATCCAACTGTAAAATCTTCTAATTTGAGGGTAAAATAAAACATTTGAATAAAATATCTTCAGAATATATCTTACACTTGACTACCGACATCAATTTTCACCGAACTATTAAAAATTATTTAACAATTATGTATCTGTCTAAGTGATATTTACCGCAACTGCATCAATACTTCATCCTTAATAAAAACTCAAACAAGCTTTTTCTGTAACCAAACGGCTTTGTTACAATTTCTAACATTGACCCGTTTGCTCCCGATCTCAGGCTATTATCCAGAAGGGTCCTGGCCTGACTTTTTTGCTTCTGCATGACCTGCTGTAACAGAATTCCCAAGAGAGGATTGTTCAATAGCTTAGGGAGGCCATATATTCCGGATAACCTACCCAGGTGGGTAGCCCGTTTTTGCATGTCTAAGGCCTCGGTTTAGTTTTCCGGTATGGGTTTGGCAATGAGTTTATCTTATCTTTTTTATAAAGGTATAGTAGTGGAAAAGAAAAATTTCAGTGAAATTTGAAGCACAAAAGAATTAAAACGTAGAATTTCGTCTATGTTGTGCAAATAGAGTTGATTTTTCAGCATAAGGGGTGGTACATAATAAATCATACACATTGATGTATGACTTATTATTAGAATTACTTGCAAATTTTTATTCGACTAGTTCGAAAATATATTTATTCAAAAGGTTTCTAATGTAATATAGGTCAGGCAAATGAAGAGAAAACAGACAGAATATTTCGATAAATTAGTAGCTGCGATGCTTTTGCAGAGTGGCTTTGGGAGAGGTAATAGGAGAGGCTTTTCATCTCGTGAGTCAAAAAATTCCATTTGCATCATCGTTTTTTTTATAAATAATTAGAGCAGAAAATCAGCTTAATTAAAATACTGGAAAAACTATCGACCGTAGAAGAAAGTGGAGCATATGTGATTTGTACAGAATTAATATCCCTACATTATGAGATTTTCCAAATTAAAAATGACTGAATCCAGCTTTAGTGAATGGATTTTGATGAAACTTTTTGCATTAAGTTTATCAGTCGAGATATACTGTTTAAATCTCAAATATGTCAGAAACAATTAGTATGATGTTAAAAATACATATAATAGAAATTAAAGAGCTTGAAGTATTCTCTTATAGGATGTTTTTCCTTTCATGCAGCTTGAAAGATAACAACGGGTTGTGCAAAACAATGAGTGCTTTGTAATTTTTTTTTAAAGAAAAAATGTAGGATTTTCCTGCTAATGCCCTAATTTTTTGGAATTTTTAAAACAGTCGTTTTTAAAAATATACTTAATTTAAATTAAGAAAAAATTGACGATTTTGCTGAACAAATTTCTTTTTTTGTAAATAACTCCAAAACAACTGCATTGAAGGAAAATATTACAATATAGAAAAATAAAGCTTAAGAAGCGATATATTCACTTGTTTTTTAAAATTCTTGTGGTCTTAATACTTTCAGAAATATGACACTAGAGATGTGGGGCTTGAACTTTTAGTGGCAAAGAAATACATTTAAAGCTCAAATCTCATATTTCTTCAAAACTTTTGATAAATTGAAGCCCTCAAAATTAGAGCATGTTGGTAATACCATAACTGGTACAGATTTTTTGAAATTCTATTCTATAGCCAATGACAGCAGGTAAATCCTCAATTTTTTATTTAAAAAAATTACAAAACAGGCATTGTTTTGCACATAACATCGTTATTTTTCAAGCAGTACGTATAGAAAGAAAATAATATCGAAGAGTACTTCTAGTCCTTCCTCTAATTTTACTTCCACATCCACGTAGTGGATTGGAAGTATAGTAATCGCAAAAAAATTTTCAAAATTTTTTATTCGTGAAATAGGTTTAGAATGTCATGAAACGTCGAGATTTTAAATTTGAGCGAAAAAAAAATTTTCTGTCTGTCTGTCGGTCTGTCTGTCTGTAACTTTTTTTTGCCCGCACGCTTTCTCCGGAACGGTTTAAGATATTGACCTGAAATTTTGTACACGTATATATTATAACGAGATCTGGAACTGGATTGTTTTTTGAGGAAATCCGGTGAAGGGTTGGGGGTTAAATAGGGGTAAATAGGGGGAAATAAGTAAAGCAAGCTTGTAAGAGTACAGAAACTTGAAATTCGGTGTATGTACTAGAAGTTAAGGTTTCAGATTTTTTTATAATATTTTTCAACCCCCCACCACCCCTACCCCATTAATGGGGTTGATAAAATAAAGTTGAGATATTCATTTGAAATTTCGTACACGTATGTATTATAACGATGTCTAGAATTATATTTTGGGATGATTCCGTTGAAGGGTTGGGGGTTAATTTGGGGTAAATAGAGGAATATAAGTAAAACAAGTTGGTAAGAGTACAGAAACTTGAAATTCGGTGTATGTACTAGAAGCCAAAGCGTCAGATTTTTTAATAATATTTCCAATTTGAAAAGGGTTGGTAAAATAAAATTGAGATATTCATTTGAAATTTTCTACACGTATGTATTATAACGACATCTGGAACTAGGTTATATTTTGAGATAATTCCGTTGAAGGGTTGGGGGTTACATAGGGTTAAATAGGGGAAAATAAGTATAGCAAGCTGGTAAGACTACAGAAACTTGAAATTCGGTGTATGTACTAGAAGCCAAGGTGTCAGATTATTTATAATATTTTTCAACCCCCACCACCCCTACTTCATTATTAAAAGGGTTGATAAAATAAAATCGAGATATTCATTTGAAATTTGGTACACGTATGAATTATAACGACATCTGGAACTAGATTATACCTTGAGATGATTCCGTTGAAGGGATGGGGGTTATTTAGGGGTCAATAGGGAGAAATAAGTAAAGCAAGCTGGTATGAGTACAGAAACTTGAAATTCGGTGTATGTACAAGAAGATCCTCAGACTTTTTTATAATATTTTTCAACCCCCGCACCACCCCTACCCATTAATGGGGTTGACAAAATAAAGTTGAGATATTTATTTGAAATTTCGTACACGTATGTATTATAACGACGTCTGGAATTAGTTTATATTTTGAGATGATTCCGTTGAAGGGTTGGGGGTTAATTTGGGGTAAATAGAGGAATATAAGTAAAACGTTGGCAAGACTACAGAAACTTGAAATTCGGTGTATGTACTAGAAGCCACAGCGTCAGATTTTCTTATAATATTTTTCAACCCAACCACCCCTACTCCAATATGAAAAGGGTTGATAAAATAAAATTGAGATATTCATTTGAAATTTGGTACACGTATGTATTATAACGACGTCTCAAACTAGATCATAATTTGAGATGATGCCGTTGAAGGGTTCGGGGTAAAATAGGGGCAAATAGGGGAAAATAAGTAAAGCAAGCTGGTAAGACTACAGAAATTTGGGATTCGGTGTATATACTAGAAACCAAGGCCTCAGATTTCTTTCTAATATTTTTCAAACTCTACCATCTCCGCTTCATTATTAATGGGATTGATAACATCAAATTGAGATATTCACTTGAAAGTTAGTACACGTATGTATTGTAGTGACATCTGATTGAGATGACTCCCTTGAGGTGGTAGGTTGTAAATAGTGGAAAATAAGTACGGTAAACTAGAAACTTCATTTTTAACGTATATGGTAGAAACCAACTCCTCAAACTTTTCTATGACATCTACCCCAAATATTATTAAAATTCTATGACCAATAATTTCCACATACTAGAGTGCAAATATAGTCAAGATGTTTCCTTTAAAGTGACTTGGACGAATAATCTGGATGTGGAAGTAGTGATTCCTTAGGCAGCGGTTTTATTATATGTATTTTGGCTATAAATATACAAATACAATAAAAATAAAACAAATAAATAAAATATTCCCTTGTATTTAAAGCACTGGCACGTATTGGGACATCGATTGTAGCTATACCTGATATGTGGTATTTGATTTACTTAGTCAATTTCGAAACTCTTTTTCCTTTACGAAAAGTCTCAGAAATGGACGAGAGCGGAAATGCGGGGGAAGGGGGGTGTCAACATCGAAATTAATTTTTTGTAATTACGAACAAAACCACAGTATTATGAAAGTACATCAACTCCACATCCCCCCACCAAAATATCAAACGAGATATACGCCGATTTCTAGGGAGAATTAAAAAAAAATTATAACAAAAAATTTGTTTTTAGTTGCGGACGAGACTTTGGGTACTTGATCTGTTCAACGTCAATAAATCTGAAAAATAATGTCAGACGTTTTCCATATGCGGTTTTTGAGATATAAAGGTTGAAAGTTGCAAAATTAAAAAAAAAACCTTTTGATTTTGATATGTTGGTAAAATGGGGTGGAAATTGATGAAGACGTGTGACTAGCTCATTACACATTCTTACGGGGTTCAAAAATGATATATTTCGGTGTCAGTCGTTTTCATAAAAAAATCATTTTTATCAGTTTCGAAACATTTTTAAACGCGTAATAGTGTCAAAAACTGATAACCAGTTTAGAGATTGCAATAATAGGGTGAAAATAACTAAAAACGTCTGATATCAAAACATATCATTTTTGAATTTCTTAAGAATTTGTAATGAGTTGGTCAGAGATTTTCATCAATTTCCACCCCATTTTACCAAGATTTCAAAATCAAAATATTTTATTTTTAATTTTGCAACTTCTAATCCTTTAAAAGAGAATTATTTATTATTTGTTTGTTTATAGTAATGAAATACATTCTTTATAGGATTTTGCAAACAGCGGAATAAACTATCTATGAGAACTAAAAGAAAAACTACATGTAAAAATATTAATGAAATCTTTGCATTTTTTCGATAACCTGACTTCTGGTTATGCTAGCAAATTAGAATCCTAAAATAAATTTGTCCAATTTCTTATTTGACATTCTCACTATAACACTAGCATCCAACATAGTCCCCGGCTATTCAGATTAAACCAGTACCTACATGACCACCTACGGTATGAAGATTCAGTTAAAAATGAGAACAAAGGCCTAAAATGAATTAATTTACCTACCTTGGCTTAAAAATGTTTGCATTCTAATGGATTACATTTTCATAAAATCTCTCATTCAGTTTCTTGGAAATACTTAGCCTTTGAAACATTTTCGCCCTTATTCTGAGCTCATCAGAAAGGCACAAAGCCACTCATAACGATGTTTCATGCATGTCTTAACCCTTATATCTCAAAAACCGCCCATGGAAAACGTCTGATATTTTTTTTCTGAATTATTGCCGTTGAATAGAACAAGTACCCAAAGTTTCGTTCGTATCTACAAAAAAAAAATTTCTTGAAATATTTTGAAAAATGAGCCGGTATCTTTCGTCTGACATTTTGACGGAGGATGTGGAGTTGATGTACTTTCATAATACCGCTGTTTGGTTCGTAACTACAACATTTTTTTCCATTTTTTACCTCCCCTCCGTATCTCCGATTTCGTCCATTTCTGAGACTTTTCGTAGAGGAAAAGGAGTTTCGAGATCCACTCAGTAAACTAAATTCCAAATGTCAGACAAAACTACATTCAATGATCCCACTACGTGCCATTGCTTTATTTGTTACTTTAGGATAATTTATTAACACTTGATTTCAATAATTATAGTGAATAGATTAATGTAAAGGGGTATATTTGCCGAACTGTGTCATAAACTGATAAACATTATTTATGAATTTACACGAGTGGCCTACATTTGGAAAGCTGAGAATAAAAATAAAGTAGTCAGATATATAATCACTATTTCCCTTCTGCCTCACATAATTCATAACTATATCTATTCCCAGTGGTAAGCAGACAATATTTTAAGAATTTAAATTTAATCAGCATAATACACAGGCATGCCTCGGAAAACGTGTATCAAAATGGAATAAGAAAAATAGCGGCAATAATTCTTGATGGTGTCGAGTTGACAATTGCTTCTCCCCTAGTATCTCTGGTATCAAGGGAACAATGTTTCAAACAAATGTTACTGTTGCTGTTCATAAACGGAACGACTAATACCAAATTAGAGCACGCCAAAAATTCGATATGCAATAATTAATAATAATCAGTGCTGCGTCAAAAATGGTGCGGTGAATAATACATTTTTTATTTGTGAAGTTAGTTGTCGATTTCGTTAACATATGATTGTTCATTCAATGAATTCATTCCTTTATATTTCCTTCATACTACACACCACACACTCGTTCAATAAGTTTCTATTTGTATCAAATGTGTTATAATTATTATCAACATCAAAATTTCACAGATTTCCCTACCAGGTCTCTTTAACCGAAAACATTTTGGTGCAATTGACACTTTTTTGTCTAATTTGACAGCTGATTTTGCTTTACTTTATTTTCTAACTAGCTTTAATTATTCAAGAAACTTGAAAGTAACTATTTATGTCTGAAAATTATAATTGTTTTTGTGGCTCTTAACTTAAAATAATAAAAAGGGATATTTTTTTTTTAATTCATGCTCCAACGATTTGTAGCTTTAATTATTCAAAAAACTCCGAAGAAACTATTTTTGTCTGAAAATTGTAAAGTCATATGTCATTTGACAGATTTCAAGCTGTCAGTGAATGTCCTATGTCAAAGAGAAATTTTTTAAAATTAATTCTTGAGACAATATACTGAATAACTTAAAAATAACGAGTCCTTGAAGCTGAAGACCGTATCTCGAGTATTGATGCTGTCAAAATTTAGACATTGACAGTATATGATCCATACTCCACAATTTTCAGACAAAAATAGTTGCTTTGAAATTTTTCAAATAATTAAAGCTAGTTAGAAAATAAAGTGAAACAAAATCAGCTGTCTAATTAGACAAAAAAATGTCAATTGACAGCTGCCAAACTGACATTAGACTTATATTCGTGGATTCGATATTTTTATCTATGAAGTTATTCAGTATATTATATCAAAAATTATTTGAAAAATATTTCTCTTTAGTCTTTAACTTAAAATAATAAAAAAGGATTTTTTTTTAAATTCGGGCTCCGAGGATTTGTTGGAATTTTGGTAAGTTTTAACTTAAAATCAAAATTGTTCATTTCCGACAAGATTTACGCTCTCTAGTCGGTCATTTTTGAACCCAAAAACTCGATTTCGGACCACTATGCAATGGGGTGGCAGATGTTAAATTTTTTTTTGAAAACTTCTGTTCTCATGCACACACTAAAGCACAATTTTATTTTGTTAACATCTTCAATAATGGAGTAGAGAT
Source organism: Stenurella melanura (assembly GCA_963583905.1). NCBI lineage: Eukaryota > Metazoa > Arthropoda > Insecta > Coleoptera > Cerambycidae > Stenurella > Stenurella melanura. The sequence continues at coordinate 125,280,327 of OY757314.1, forward strand.
GTTTCTGGTAGCGTTGGGGGTGGCAGATGTCATAGAAACTTGACACCTTGGCTTCTAGTACATTTACCATATCAGGACTTGTAATAGCTTACTTACTTATTTACCCCTATTTATCCCAAACCCTTCAACAAAATAAGCCCAAAATATAATCCACTTCCACATCTCGTTATAATACATGAATCACATTTCAGTTGACTATCTTAAATCGTTCCTAAGTAATTGTGCGCAAGTTACAGAGCGACCAGCCGACAGACCGACAGGAATTTTCTTCTTGCTCAAATTTAAAGTCTGCGTTTCATAACATTCTAAACCAATTTAAAAAAAATATACATATTTGACATTTTTTTACGATTACCATTCCAGTACGTGGACGTGGAAGAGAAATTCTATTACTGAAACTGTACACTGTTTTAAAATTGCCAGAAAAAACAAATCACCAAAAATTACATGCTTATATTTATTTTAATTCTTTACCCAACTAGCACCAAAGTGACAGTAACTGAGATGGGAACTTCGTATGAGTAACCGTTACGTAATTGCGACTAAATTTACGACTTTGTTGTAAAAATAACTTCATTTGACAAGTCTACAGTCCCTGCCTCGTAGTTTCTACCACTAATGATTACTTTATAGTTATGCAACTTCTACGTAGATTTCATGGTACATGGGAACGTGGTAGTTACCAGTGGGACGACTTTCGGATTTTCATAACTTGAAGGTGGTAAACTATAGTAGCAGCGACTAACTCGCATCACTGAAATGTGACTTCAAAGTTGCAATCACCTTGAAGTAGCTTTAATAGTTACCGCGACGTTCTGGGAACCTTCACTATTTCTTTAAAGTAGTGGAACTTGTAAGTAATATTCATAGGTGTTAATGACGTTACTGCTACCTACAGAACTGTGTACGGCTACTACAAAGTGCACATCACCTCTGAAATTCACCATGAAGTAAATTTCACCATCTAGTTCCCAATGTTGACCATAGATAAAGTTAATGCAACAAACCTAACCTATATAATATGTTTGCCTAACCTAGACTAGAATTATATGCTGCTATATTATGCTATGCAACATTTTATGTTCAAAATAAGGCAACAAAATTTAATATTTCAACACAGTTTTATTAACCTACCTTTTCTTCTAGGTTATCTATCATTGTAATAGTATATTATACCAACAAGGTTTATGTTTATTAAGTCGTTGATATATGGCTGCATATAAGTAAATTGCGACAGCTGATAGGTTTTTCAATGTGAAGTTAGGTAAATGATAAACAGCAAAAGCTAGGAACGCGTTCAGTCTAGACCTCAACGTACGGCTAACACGTACGTTCCGAATCAATATCGGGAAAAATGTAACCATGAAGTAGCAGCGGCAACTTTGAAGAGTTAATTTGTGGTAGTCACAACTTTGCTACGACTTTGAAGTGATGCTACAGTTCCATTCGCAGATTTGTGGTAAATATAACTTTAAAGTTACGTATTTGCAGTTTTCGTCACTATCGCCAAGTAGCAATTACTTTCAAGTAGCATTTCTTGGTGAAAACGACCTTAAAGTCATATTTTCTGAAAGACGCCATGTTGATGGCCAAAATTATCGACGCCATTGTTATAACACATGAACCATAATTTCACAATTGATTAACAAATTTAATTTATCGCCCATTTCTTCACCAAATACAACAAATGAATACATAAAAAGTAGTGTTAAGTTCCGAAGAACAATAAAAAATAGGTTTCGGCATCTAGTGTGTCATATTCTCGCATGACATTACATATTTTAAAAACAATATTTTCATTAAAAATTGCAAATTTTATGGGCGCGTGGTTAGATTCGGACGTTTTATCATTATGTTTGTCAGTAAAATTGCATTCGTTTTAATTGTGACCCTTAGACCATTGGAAAATAGTTTTGCTGTCTAATACCTTCTGATATTCTATTAAATTTCTGAGTTAGGGAAATGAACAACAAGAACAAGAATCATATGTATGAATGAAACATAAATATAATAAAATCGGTTGCAAGACAAAGAAGGGGCAACATCGATTTGAAAGAGTAGGGAGTGGTAAAGTTTTCTGAAAGTTGCGGCGTCTACGCCGCCACGTCGCCGCTCCGGAGCAACAACGTCATTGGAACGTAGCCAGACAAGTTCCAGGAACGTGGCTGGAACGTTATCGTCACCAAAAAATATTCCCCATTTTGGTCATAAACACGTATTAGGAACGTTCCTATTACGTGCCTGTGACTAGTACCAAAACACTTTAAAGTGCCTACAATAGTCATTGCTACGTTCCCACGACTAATTGTGCTAGTTGGGTAGTGACCCACTACGCGAAATGGGACATTGTTTTATTAGGAGCAAAAGTGATACTTTTGTGACGAGCCTGTGGGTTTGCCGGACGAACGAAGTGAGTGTGGCAATACAGACGTGTCACAATAAGTGGCTTTTACTTCGAATAAAATATGACATTTTTTCCTCAAACGTCGATTAGCTATAAAAAAAATAAAGATAAAAAATCACCACCAAAAATGCATTATGTTAATATCGCATGGCCGGCGCATTAAACAAAATACGCGTTGCTATGGATATATTGTACTGACGTACTTTTTCTGCCGCTCGCAGCATCAGAAAATAGTAACTACGTTGCAAGACGGGAAAAAGGTGTTTTATAAGGTCAACATAAGCAAATTCCTGAGCGAGCTGCAGGCCAGTTCTGAAAGCTTGAGGAGATCTGCAGAACACTGTTTTTCGGTCTTGTAAGGCACAATTTTTTTTTCTACCGACACCTGTTACAAAATCAATTTATAATTATTTTTTAAATAAATTTTCTAACAAATACAACGGCAAGCGTTAGTAATAACTAATTAGAATATCGTTTGTCGCTTGCGTGGCTGCTAGTGCAGTCAATAATGGCTGAAAATATGCATTATTTCGGAATAAATACTGGAAGCTTCGATTTTCCTAAAACCTTTTTTTATCACTTTTACATAGCTTAAAGTAAAAAGTTACAAACATATAATTGTGAGGAAATTCTTTATTAATTATTTAAACAAAAAAAACTTTTTTAAAAGAAAATTATTATAAGTTCAGATATTTTAAGGCAATTTAATTCAAATTTACACATTAGGGGTTTTCGAGGTCGCTGAAATAGATTATGATGTAAAAAAAGGTTATTCAAAATGGCTGATCCAATATGTCCGACTTTTCGCAAAAAATGACGTAATTCGATAAATTTTAAACAGATTTCGCTCGAATTGACACTGTGGGTGTTTCTTAGGTGGCTGAAATAGATTATGATGTCAAAAAATAATAATACAAAATTTTAGCCGAAAATCAATGATGATTTCAAATAAAAACCGTTAAAGATTTTTTTTTATTCTGGAGGTAGTGGAGAATACTCCCAGTCCGAACCACAAGAACGTCCAATAAAATTAGTCTGAAAATTCAAAGTCGAGGAATCGATTCCGAAGGACCCAAGGTACCTCATAAAAAGGCCTAGACGGGCACCGCCATAGGAGTCGCTCGAATGCAACTCGACGCCAAACATTCTTGACTAAAGATGACGGTCTCGGATGATTAGGGGTCGAACTTGAGCTCTTTGTCCCAATCATCCCTGTAGACCTGGACCGGCCAAAAAGATGTCAATGCCGTTAGTATGTTTCAAGCTGGAAAACCATTGAACTCACATATGTAGCTTTCCGAAGCATCCTGACAAAGATATCAAGCAAATTGAAAATTTCAGGGCAAAATTAATAGTGAATAATTTATCAAAAGTTCGACATACATTTTACTATCATATCTGACTGGGAGTCTGAATCTTTTTGAACAGTTGATTGTTACAATACTCTCGCCGCTATATAAGTTACGATTCCTCGAGATGTAATGTTTTGCCAAGGGTTGTGCTCGTGACAAGTTGTTTTATATACAATATACAATAGAAATATTCCAGTCTAAGCTGAAGTTGAATATTTCTATTTTTGAATTTGTTGAACTTTACTTCAATAAATGAAACTATATTTTCAATTCGTCTCTTTATTGATCCACTAGATCTAAGATTGACAACCTCCGTGCGATTCTGTGGCATGAATCGGATAACTGCTTATCACGGGTCGACTCCAATCAATATCGAGCCGATTTACAGAAAATCCTTGATTTTTTAAATATTTCGAGAAAAGTATAGGTTTACATATATTTCAAAAATTCTTCTTACATCAGATTTACTTATTTTGAGGTCCTACTATAAATATATGCTGGATAAGTATGCTAAATTAATTTTTTATAAAAGTACTAACCTATTTTACCCCTAATTTCACGAATTTTGAAGTATAAAAAATGCATTTTTTATTGAGTTCAAAGTGTGTCGAATTCGGTGACAAGCGCGTGTTTCATGGCTTCTACGGGATCTCGAGATAAATCCGGATAAAGCAGCAACAAGACGTCAAAATTTTATTGAATTAAAGCGTGAAGTTGGTGATATAAAATAGGCAACAGCCAGCCAGATGTGCGAATGAAATAGATACGTTTTTGTTCATGTAGCATTAGCATTGGTTTATTTATTTATGTCTTTATTAAATATTAAACAAGAAATGGAGATCAACATTGAAAAGGTATTAAACATAATATATAGGTGATGAAATTGAAAAACTGCCTGAAATTGAAACCAATTGTTTCAAGGAAACGACACACAGGGTGAGCAAACTATCCCTTCGGACCTCTTTTCTCATAACGCGAAAAAAAATTGTTACTGCGAGGTAGGCACCTTCCCAGCAACTCCACTGTAAATGGGTATTTACCTGTGGAGCGATTAATAAATAAAAACAAAAAAAAAACAAAATAAAATAGAAAATAAAATCAGATTCAGAAACAGAAGAAACAGAAAACTTAGTAGAAGAAAAATAAGGAGATTACGATAGATGGAAACTTAAAAGAAGCATGGAAACTAAAAAGAAGCATATCGCAAATACCTACACACCTCAGCCGATGATGACAAATGGAAACTTAATAGAAGTATGAAAACTTAAAAGAAGTATCTCACAAATACCTACACTTCCCATCCGAGATTTGGTTCCGGCACGCGGTTTGGCCGTCCGTTAGGCGTGTTCGACGGACGACCAAGCTGCGTGTTGGAACAAACCTCAATGGATGCCCGAAATCGGCAGCAATGCCCACCTTACGCTGCCATATCAAGCACTCAATCAATAAATAATTATTTTTTTATTTTCGTAAAATAAATAGGGTTAATTCAATTTCTAGAAGAATCTTAAAGTACACATTTCAAAATTTAAAAATCGCACCTACAGAAGTCTAATAATGTAATATAAACCAGAGTAATAGGTGGTTAGAGTTAGTTAATCACATCAAATTTTATTACTTTCTCAAAATTTTGAAATTTTGGAAGTGTACATCTTAAAAAATAAATTTTTCAGATTTTTTTCACTCATCGTATCTTTTTATACGTTACTTCAAGAGTAATATGTGAAATCATACAGCTTTTACTGATTTCATGGGAAAACTCCTTATCTTCCGACTTCATTTATATACTATTTCTACATACATTCATTTCTATATTTGGAAATATAATAGTCCAATAGCCACATGTTTCTTCTTTCATTTACGATTTGTTGAGCTCAATTCCAATAATTATTTCCAAAGTTACAACAAATTTGGTGCAGCGCGTCCGAGGCCGCGCGCGCTTTACGTACCGTACTTATGTGACGCCGCGCTCAATTTTCGTGCGTTGAACAAAAAAATCTGGACCTACATTTATCATAGTACAAAATAAGTTCGTATACATTTCCGATGTGTTTCCTGTGCTTTCGAATGGCGCCATTAGTTATTTTAAGAAAAAACTATTTAAGAGATATTTGACAAAAACTGGCATCTTGGAACTAATTTTTTTAATAACAAATGACTCTCATGGACTATTGCTGGTAACTTGTGGTATATTGTTCCTGACATGTTCAGAGATATGTTATCAAAAAAGTTACCGCTTCCCGGAATTTTTGCCAGGTGAAAATCATTATTGACTCCCCTATTCTTTCAAAATTTCATTTGGAATTTCATTTTCTGCTTGTAACGTAGCAAAATCTGAATCCATATTTTCCATAACTTACGAATTGGCATTTGAAAATTCCTAAAAGTGTATTTATCTATTTGATACTTATCCCAACAATTAACACAGTTCGCTTCCACAGAAACAAGAAAGCAAAGACACCTATACAAAAAATTGGCAGCATTTTTCTGATGCCCGCTTTCCGAAAATTTCTCCAGAAAGGGTGCATTTTCTGGTCGGCCGAAAAAAGTACTTTTACCTCCGCTGCTAATGACATCCGTCTAAAATGTCAGAGTTTAATATCATGAAATGAGTTAAGAAATGTCATGTCCTTCTAACGTTTGAAGACAAAATAGAATTGAAATAACTTGTAAATTATCCACAATGGGCTTTTCCCTCAATTTTTTTTTATTGTGTTATTGGAAAGAGCCTATCAAAATATTACTAAAAATGAATTTTTATTTTTTTTCTGAGCGCATAAAATACCACAAAAAAAATACAAATGTTCCGTAAATGAACAGCAGTTTGAAACGATAGCTTTCGGGCGCCAATGTGACGTCATCATAAACTGCACCAATCAGTATGAGATTAAACGGCCGTCAGAATTAGCTATGAAGGTGCATTCAAAAAGAACCTCACTTCTCTGCCTTGCTTTCCAAAACCTGCAATTCTATTGGTGCCTGAAGTACATTTATGAGGAACTACCAATAGAATCTCATATTGCAAAGTGGTAACGCTTAACTGAGAACGTGCGTTTATGACGCCCATTGACAGTGCCAAGAAGTATCTGTCATAAATCACGAGAGTGCAGCCCAGCGTGTTTACTTCTTGTTTGGTGTTATAGTATTAATTTCTTTTAAAAATATGAGTAAATGTGAAGACAGATTTGTAAAAGGTCCACTAAAAGAAAGAACAATATATACATACGTTAAAATGATCTTCGCAACAGAAAAATCCAGGAGCAGTATAAACAATACCTGGAACTTTTGCAACTTTCCACCATAATTTTCGAATTTCCAAATTTGTTGGAACTCGCAAAAATAACTTCGTACTATTTTCACTATTATTTGGACACACTGGTACAAAACAAACCTTTTTAAGCGGCATTTTATAAATAGAAGAGAGCAAAATTAATTTTCGTATCGAACGTAAACAATAGAAAGTGAGGTTATCGAATAAAGTTTGAACATTTCAGTACAGCGTTGCCAAATGAAACTGGCATTATACCATATGTGAACCAAATGAACAAAAATAGAGAATATAAATCTGATATATAGATTTTAGAAACTCATACAGTCAAAAGTTGATACAATTTTTGCTTTTATTTAATGTCAGAGAAACGAAGAATACGTTGTAACGAAAAAATGCGCTATTCAAAGTAGACAATTGATAACGGAAATACGATGTTCATGTAAAAAGACATACATCTGGCAATAGAGGATCCTCATTAAGGATACGACTTTTATTGGTCTAATCAGTGTGACGTCACGCATGGCGCCTTAAAACTTACGTTTCAAATTACCTGAAATAAAACTGATTTTGTAATGTAAATATTTGGTAGAACGTAAAAAATTGGAAGAAACTAAATTAAAATAAAATTATATTGCAGTTTATTATATGGCTTGATTATAGTGAACTAGTAAAATTCAGTCATGCGGGAAAGGCCCATTGGATAACTATATGTGACTATTTTGATTAGACGTGACTTGCCATCACCTCACCTTGTGTGATCGTCTACTTCTGGAACACCCTGTATAAGCATTTTAAAATAAAGAATTATGTATCCAGACCTCTCTTAAGTGCAGCATTTAACAAGTAGACGCAATTAAACATTTTCCGTACCACATCAGTAATCAGTATGTTAATTGTCTCAAGTTTTTATCATCCTCGCGACACGAGACCCTTCACAAGCGGCATATTTTGAATATGCAGTGCAATTGTCGCGACAGCAGTAAAATGATGATATCAACGATGTTGTTAAGGGTATTTGTGCGGCCATCGCCGCGCTATCGATCGTCGTCGATGCGGGACGATTCTAGCAACGTAGACGGTTGTCTTCAACGTATCGCTGTTCGCCGAGATTCGCCTCGATAAACATTCATTACCTGCAGCGCGGCCCCGCCAGTCAATTTAACCCTGCTCAATTTAGATTACTGTCCGAAACCGCTTTCCGTTTTCTTGTTTCTTCTGCTTTTCAACACTTTTTAAATTAACAGTACATCTCCATCATCGGCTCTTTCTTTCTATATCAACTGGAAACCCATAGAAATGGGCCTGATAAAAACTTATGTGGAGCAAGTTAAACGACGGAATAAATCAACGTTCAACATCTCTGTGTTCGTTCGTGCTATCCTATGAGGATTCAATAATTTCTATTGAGTTGATTTGGTGTTTTATGTGTTTCATCAATGTCATAAGTGAAAATGTAAAAAGGTGATGCACATCTATACAGGGTATCTGGAGCATACGTACAAATATCGTAATAGGTTGATCCGAAAGAAACGAAAAAGTGAAAATGTTTTGCATTACCTCAACGCTTTTGCTTAAATGTAATGTTTGGGTTTCCCCGCACTCACAAAGTGGGGATGGTTGCACGCCCCATTTTTGAAGATAGTAACACACATGTGATGTTGGGTTCTTATTCTACTAAGCCTAGATAATGTTTTACGTCTTAAGTCAAAACCAGGTGGTTTTTGGGTTATGCATGGTATAGTATTAGTCTGTTGTGCCCTCTATTCTTGGGTCCATCCGTTAGTGAGGTTGCAATCATCTTCCTGCACAGTCTTTTCCGTTTTTATTGGCGGTCGTCTAGAGCAGAGTTGACTCTAGTTGGCATATTCAATGTCGTGATGGATTCGCTGGCTTCTATTGACCATGATATTTTTGTACTCCCTTGTGAGGGTATTAATGTGTGAAGTGGTGGAATATGACTTAGCCAGCTCGTGGGAGTTGATTTGATAACACCAGCAATCAGTCTCATGATATTGTTCAGCTAAACATCTATCTTTTGTTCATGTCGACTGTTTAGGCCTAAAACACACTAGGCGGTTTTCGCCGAATCGGCAGCCGACTCGACGCATGCTGTAATGGAAACAAATTGAGCTATTCACACTAAACCGCGCTGCGGGGCAGCGGCATCCAACACCGCGCGGTTTTCGCCGAATCGGCAGCCGACTCGGCACATGCTGTAATGGAAACAAATTGAGCTATTCACACTAAACCGCGCTGCGGGGCAGCGGCATCCAATACCGCGCGTACCGTCGTTCGATTCATGTGCCGAATCGTTTTTATTGCTTCGAGCGGCGTATGCTGCAATGTAAACAAATGGACCTGTTCACATATTCACTTATTTGTCGAGCGGTTTGAGCTTGCATTGAAGCCAAATTACACGTTAAAAGTATTGTATTTACACATCTAAAATAGATCCCATTACTGCGATACTGAACTATTAATAAATGTAATTCAAGAGCGACCTGCTATATGGGATATGAAAAACAATGATTATGGTGACAGAAATAAAAGAAAAGAGCTGGGAAGAAGTAGTTATTATACTGTTTTATTATATTATTGTTTCTCATTCGGGTATTATTCTGTATTAAATCATTTTCCAAAATATACAGTCATTCGTAAAATGATGTTTTCGACATTCTAATGAAATTGAAAAATTTCATTAAATATAGTATTTAATAAACTTTTTGTTTCGAGTTCTTTAACAATAGGATGTTCCCGGATGCGCCTATGATTTCTTTTTTTATTTTGGATGGACAGAATAATAAACCTAACTAAATTAATTCTTTCTTTGAGTCAGACAAATTCGTTTTCGTCCCTGTATTATCAGCACTGCCGAAAACAGTGACAACGTTGCCTTCCTACGACAAGTGGTTAACCGCTTAGTGTGTGTTGTAACAAGCGGCTGCCGATTCGGCGGCCGAATCGGCGAAAACCCCCTAGTGTGTTTTAGGCCTTAGCCAAACTTTAGCGCAGTATTCATCAGTTGAAAAGACTCGCCCCAGGCCTGAAGGGTGCAGGATGGAAGCCACTGCTTCCCAGGTTGTGCCGTACAGATTTTGGGTGATGTTATTTCTTGTGTGGGGTGTAGAGCTAGTTCGCCTCCACGTGGTGCACTCTGGGTAACACTAAATAAGCTAGCTCATACTGGCAGTGACATAATCTTAGAATCTCCTGACCACAAGACGCATTTCTACGTTAAATTTAATATTTTCATAAAACAAAGTATGTAGTCATATGTCTCTCGAGATGTTTGTCACTTTTGGCGTTCCCAGGGCTCTATTACGGGGCCATCATTACTTATTATATTTATTAATAATATTGTTGACTCGACATATATGCTATGTTTGCTTTATGATAAGGGGCTAAAATGCTACTGGCGTATAGAGTCCGTTGATGATTTCGAGAAATTATAAAGAATTTAGCTCTTCTGGAAAGGTACATCAGTGTTATTCTACCACTAAATACTGCTAAGTGCAAAATTGTCTCTTACTATAGGAAAAAAAATCAATTGATTTCGCTTTTCACGTGAATAAAACAGTTTTTGGGCGAGCGCCCTGAACATTTCCATGATCTAGAAGAGACATTTGACCATACGTTTTCTAAACATGTTAACAACATGTCAGCGTCGGCAAGGAACTTTGATTTTGTTATTAGGAATTCATATGTACGTAACAGACACAGGGCCGTCGAGAGAAAATCGGGTCCCGGGGGGTACTAACATACAACTTCCACTAATCTTCAATATAGATTTCGAAGAGTGGGGAGGAGTATTCATTAGGATTAAATATATATCTAGTTTGAAGAACGGGGGGATATTTCTTAAAATTGAATATTTATCGCACAGGAAATTTTCAAGGAGCAGGGGGCGGTGATATTCCTTAGAATTGAATATTTATCGCGAAGGAAATTTTGGAAAGGGGGGGGGGGAATGATGTTTCATATAATTGAATATTTATCACGATAAAAATTTCAAAGAGCAAGGGGGAAAATATTCCTTTGCCTATCAATTCTATATTTATCTACTCTAAACGGTACAAATCATTCAGAACTCGTTCTTATTTACATCACAATAATTATTTAACAGTATGCCTCTCTCATTTTACCCAATGCAAGTTTCCATCGGGTTAAACCCGGGCCCCCTCAAAACCACCGGGCGCGGGGGGAAACACCCCCGACCCCCCTCCCAAGAAGGAGTGGTATTCACCCCAGGGTAAAAGCAACCCCCGGTACAGGGTTAACTTTGAAGTAGAGGGTAAGTAGAACCTAAATCCAAATTTTTATGAAAATCGGTGCTGTTTGGCAAAATTATACGGGAAAAAGGTCATTGACTGGACTATATAACGATCTATAACTTGATCTAGACGTAACCCTATATATCACAAAATACATGTATTAAACAGATGAAGTTGTTTGATTTTCACGATACCCAATCGAAAAAAAAGATCTACAATCTCTGATTTTCAACCAATTAAAAGCTATAAATAACAATGTATATTTTAATAATAGAAAATCGTTATAACTTTTTCCTTGAGACATGTTTTTATTTCAGTTTAATATAGGATACAAATTATTCAGGATAAAAATAGAACTCCTTTCAATTTCTTATAGCATTGCGCTAGGATTAAAATACATTATCCTCTCTATACCTTAAGTAAATAAAAATTATTTTACGAGTACGTTGGAGCTGTATTATCACCTAGACTATTTACGAGGGTCTCAAGCTCTTAAGGCAAGTAATGTTGACATTTATTAACACATGTGCCCCTCTTTTATTACGTTATATGGCAAAAATTTAATTTGGAAGCAATCCAAGAGACCAGTTTTCACTCCAAATAATCATAACATTCGTTAATGCTGGCATAAACGTTCTGCAATGTGGCAAATTCGGTTAAATTAATAATGCTGATCTGGGATGTAAAATGATATCTGGCCAAAGCTGGCCATATGGCAACAATATTGTTAAAAGTCTTATAAGTCAGTGAGTGCTGAAAGACAGGGTTTATTTTATCAGTTGAGAAGAATCAGCACCAGTAATTTTTGATTGGTAGTGGTAAATAAAACAGCTGTCTGTTTTTTTCCAGATTGAAATTACGCTATTTAGAAAATACTCTTTTCTAGAAGACTGTAAAGGGTTGTGTGAATCGGTGTAGAAATGTAGGAGAAATCGACGCAATAAGAGGTTATCTTTTAAAGCAAATCTAACAATGAATTCTGGGCTCCATGTGGTTAAAGGGAAATAAAATATCATGTACGCAAATGGTAATAAAATGAACTTTCATTGTTTTTTTTTTATCAAATTTTCGCCAATGTTGCCCCATTTTAACCTCGGAAAGTAAACAAGAACTCTTATCTCAAAAGCACGAGTCGTTCTTGATCTTCCATGTTTTTTTTTTTTGCAACATATCCCGAACTAGTCGAAATGTCATACACTATAATAAAATCTCCAACATTTTTCGATAAATTGCTTTAGTCCATTGAAATGTTACATTGACCTTGCATTTTGGACAGGCCAAGATTTTTTTTCGATGCGTAGGGGGATGCAGTGTGAGTATAAAACGGTTTTCGGGATTGAAATCCCCCCACATTTGGCCACCATCTTGAAAAAGGGAGCATAAACAGTTTTTCCACGATCTTGGGAACCGTAAGTCTCACAAAGAATGTTTTAAGACTTATCGTAAAGTTGAAAATGAAAAAGTTATGTTTAAAAATTAATCCCTTCGACTTAGTCAATAACTCGCTGTTTTATGGAAAACCATTCTACAGTTATGAGACCTGTAAAAAGTACTGCATTTGGGTTGCATAAGCATGATTTTCACCCCCCGCAGTTCTAAAACAGGGTTGTTTTTGAGAAATATATACATATATGAATTCTAGAGCTTTTTCGCTATTTTTTCTATTTTGAGGAAGAACTATGCATTTTGGTGAAATATATCAGGACAGAAAAGTTGTATAGCATAAAATTCTACAAATTCTTTGTCTACGTTTTGTCTGAATTCCGCATAGTTCCGCCGCTAGAGGGCGCGAAAAAAATATTTTGCGCCTCTTAGATCTTCAGCCAAAATTACGCATTTTGGTAAAAAATATCAGGAGAGCAAAGTTGAATTTCTAACAAATTATGTTTCTACGTTTTTGTCCGAATCCCGCATAGTTTCGTCGCTAGAGGACGCGAAAGTCTATATGTATTTCATCAAAAATAAAACGAAAATTCAAAAAACAAAAAATGTAACTCCTTTTTCAAAGTCTGCGTCAGTTTAGTGGTAGGGGCGGGTAGTTTTACCCCATTAAGCGTTGAGAATAATTTACTTTTGCCTGGCAATGTACATTCAACCAACTTTGAAGCAAAAAGTAGAAAAACGTATTTTTTGACAATTTTTCTTAATTTTAAGTCGATATAGGGGTGGTTTTAATGCTCTCCGGTGATCTGTAATCATATAATTTTGCTATATTTGGTAAAGATTAACAATCTTTGCAAATTAATATTAAAAAAGGGGATTTCATAGGATCCTTTCTGATTTTTATTAAAATTATCGCGAAAAATCCTCTAGAAGGGGTATTTTTTGCATTTTTAGGGTTGTTGCCTAACTTTTAGGATTGCGGGGCCCAAATTTTCGTAATCAGCGACCCAAAAAACTTGTGGTCAAAGTGGCTTCAGACTGGTGTTCTCTCCTCCACCTTTTTGCGCGTCTTGAATGAAGTATTAGTTTGATTTCTTTGCAGTGTCCTCGCCACTATTCTTAACTAAAGATGACGGTCTCGGATGATTAGGGGTCGAGCTTGAGCTATTTGCCCCAAATGCAGTGTCCTAACAACTCTCCAAAGAAAAGAAATTTAAAAAATAAGTAGAGAAAATTATTCGCTATATTATGATGTATAAGAAACATCTGATGTGTTTTTTCGATAAAATCAATAGAAAGAGAGTTATAACCCTTGAATAATATCTCGTGAAAGTTTTTGTTTATTTTTAATTATAACTTCTCCATTTTCAATGTTACGGTAAGAAGTATTTAGACCAAGATTGTCGAGAATTCCAGTATCTAAAAAAAAAGTGTTAATTTTTTTTGTGAGACTTACCGTTGTCAAGATATCACGGAAAACTGTTTGCGCCCCTGTTTCAAGATAGCGGCCAAATGGGGGGCATTCAACCCCGAAAACCGAGTTTTATACACACACTGAACCCCCTACACACAAAAAAATCTGGTCCTGTCTGAAATGCAAGGTTCGGTCTAAGTTTTGTAACATTTCAATGAACTACTTAGTTTTCGAAATACTTGAAAGTGTAAACTCATCGGAGCCTAATAGAATGAGTTTCATTGTCCCTAATTGTTCCTTTTATATATGGTCAGACTGCTGTCTTTATCGTCGCTCGAAAGAACAGTATTATTATTATCATCTTTTGATAATGAAATTAAACCTATTGATTTGTTTAATGAAAAAAAAAAATGCGTAGTCTAGTATGTTATTATACAGGGTGTCCCAGAATTAAGTTCCCGGACGGAAACCTGCGATTCCCGGGTTCATATTGAGCCGATATAACTCAACTTACCTTAGTCCAAAAATGCATCCCTGAGGAGGTACATCCTCTTGTGAGTCACAAAACAGTTTTTATTCTAATAATTTCCGTTATATTGAAGATACAATTTTGAAATTTTAATGGGAGCTGTATCTTTATAAGTACTCTATGTAAACTTAATAACACCCAAATATCTTTTGTACCTCTATTTTTTTTCATAATAATTAATATTTGACTGGCTGTATTTTTTTTATCAATCTGTAAAATTACGAAATACTTAAACATTTTTGCAGAGGATTGAAAGGGCTGCAAAAAAGAAAATGGTTTGTAATATTAACCAGAATACAAGAAATTATCGTTTTTTCCTCTATTTGTATTTAACATTTATTTACAATTCCAGAATAATATTTTGTAATAACAGAAAAGTAGTTTATTTAACAAAAACTACATTCATAACAAATGCTCCACATGATGTCCAACTGTTTTAGTACACAAATTAATACTTTTAAAATTTTGTGTAATATGAACCAAAAATAAAGAAAATAGAAAACTTGACGTGTTGTCATGACAATACAAAAATTAAATCATTAATAACGTAAAAAAATATCAATTTAATTTGAATTTATCTTCGATATAACGGAAATTATTGGAAACAAAATTTTTCTTCTGTCCCACTTTAAGATGTACTTCCTTAGGGATGCATTTTTGGACCAAGGTAAGTTGGGTTATATGTGGCCAAAATGACTTCAAGAATTACAGTTCCCGTCCGGGAACTCAATTCTGGGACACCCTGTGTACAAGGGATAACGCACCAAGTGAAGAGAGATCTCCTTAATAGGCCAATTTTAGCAAAAAATATTGTTCAACAATATTGTAGTATATATTTATGTACAACTTTCACCTATTTTCAGTTTGACAACATCACCCAAATTGCCAAAAACAGCTTATTGTTAATCATAATTTTAGTACAATGCTGTTTTATTAGATGGAACCACTTCCCTATAATTTAATATTTAAGATGAGGTGACGAAAAGCTGAAATCACAAATTTTAATCGAACGGATCTTGGAAGGTCGTATTATATCGCGATCGACAGATCGAAATTAACGATCTCGGCGTTTTTACGTTTAGTCAATTTCTGACACGTGCCGCAATGCAAAGACAGTACGAACTACAAACTAGATATACACAGTAGCGCTAGCGCCATCTAGGTGCAGAATTTAGGATCCATCTTGTCACCTTAATAACGCAAAAACTTTAGTGAAACATTGAACGGGCAAAAATTGAATATTTTTTTTAATGACGGATTGTTTTTATAACTATAGCTACTGTCGCATCTTTGATACATGACTGTTTACACCGTTAGTGACAACGAACAAATCTATTTAATCTAATCTTTCTAATTTGCTCATTAAAATAGGGAACGGAAACATCACGATCTTACAAAAAAAATCAAATTCAACATGGTTCACAAACCGGTAGTTCCATTTCGTGATTACATCGTATAGAACACTTTAATCTATAATCATGCAAATAGCTACTAAATTTATCAACGTAAGCTTGCGACATAAGTGAAAATTATAAATTGAAAAGTTGACGTTCAGTAGCCCACCCTCTCGCTCTACATGATTAATATCCACACTTAGTCGAAATGCTCAAATGCCCTCCTTTCTCACATTAGTTAATAAAAAATTGTGCCGGAACTGCTCGTTTCATGACAATATCAAGTTAGAAGAGTATTAATCCTTGACACGGCATAAATTTTATAACGATACCACCAATTATAAGCTACTTAAATTCACTTCTACGTCTACAGTGACAAGCGTGATAAGAACGTAAAATGGTAGGTGTTTAACGTCATGCCATGTTCAGCTTTTAATCAATTTGGTTTTATTCAGAGAATAGCTAATAAACATAATCAGGAAAATTTAGCCCACTTTGTCAAACACAAAATGAAAGTAAAACTTTTCTTAACATGCAACTAATGGTCTACTATTTTGAAAGTTGTTTCTTTTAATTAACGTGATTCCACCTTATACACCGACAAATATTGCCTTTAATGAATTGGATCGATCTTCGGAGTAGAAAAAAATGTACATGACCTAACTTCATTTACAAGAAAACTACTTATAGTACGAGAAATTGCATGGAATCATTTTGCTGGAGAATTAAACAAGATTCACTTTCATTGTCTCTTCGTATAGCGAAATAGTCGCTTTGGATCACATTTTCCCCCTCTAAAATAGTATGAAATAATAGTGCACAACTCTACGAATTTTTTACCACCAGCCATTTTTATGGGACATCTGGCAAGATGGAAAATGTTTGCATCATAAAATGTGTATATCATAAAATCTCCAGTGAATGAGATGATTTTTAGGAAGGATGAAGACGAGTGCAAGTAGTTTGGGAATACTACAGAAGAAAGAGAGAAGCTGCCCCCATAAACACAAAGAGGACAAATAGAAAAGTCTAGTCTATTAACTGTATTTGTTTTATTAGTTTTTAGTTTACTACACAACGAAAAAGAAAAATTTAAAAGGTATTAAATATAGGTAGGTAATGAAATACTATATAAATATATACTCATAATATATTATGAACTTTATTTGTTTCTGCTCAAGGTAAACGAGATACTTTTTAATAAACTGATTCTACTATATTAGAAAAATGTTACCTCCAAATAGGAAGGACCGAAGAATATGAAATATTCTTAGGTTTAATAAAAATGTCCTTGATTTTTATGAGGCCGATGTATAGGAGATAAATCACACTTAAGGGCGATAAAATATATGAAAAACGTTCATCTAAACCCAATAAATTGGCGAAGTTTGCTGGTGAAAATTATCGTAAATACTTGTTCCTGATCTTTTAGGTCAAGCTTTGACGAGATTACAGTTTTATACTTGTTGTGAAATTTATTGGAACGAAGTTTTATGAAACATAATTTCCAAATGCTGGGTAAGCAAGTGCTTGTATCGAGTGGGTTATTAGGGATTCTGTTTCGGTAGTAAAAACAAATTATTGTATCAATATGTTATTTTAAGCATTAGTATCAGTTAATTCTACTTTGTGGAGTTCTACAATGTAAAATATCCCAAACGATTTAAATTATGGATCCTTCTCTGCTCACTTACACCGAATAGGGCTAAGAATCAGCCAATTATGTACCCGTGATCCCAATAACATTGGAAATTTGAATAAAATTTCACATTCAATCAGCAACAAAACTTTCCTTAGAAACATATGTGGTCTCATAATACCTCTCGTTACATGCAATACATTTATTACGTAAAAATAATAGACAAATGTTTAAAATTCTCGTGGACATTTTAATGGATACTAACATTAAAATTTATGTTTATGGGTTATATGTCTTCATAATTGTACATATGCGTATATAATTATTTACAATTTATTTTCTTTCTTTCATTTTGTGTGTATAATTTTCTATAGGGTTTAGCTTCGTTTGCCTTTGTTATCTATTCTATTGTTACTTCAAATCGTGCTCCTCCAGCCCAACTATTTAAAAAAAGCCTTGATAGACGCCATGGCATGAAGGATGTGTTATAGCTTACAAATGGCGATAAACGAGATTGAGCACACACAGAATCAAGAGAAAGTTTGCCCAATATAATTAAGTGGAAACTTTTACTTATGAATGTGCTTTGTTTATGAAATATGGTAAAATACTTTTGAGACTAGGTACTGACCTTGTTGTGAAAACAAGTTTATCATTTTATACGCGACGATCGATGGAGCGTCAATATCCTAGAATTTGATACCACAGTAAGTTGACCGGCAAGAAGCCCAGACTTATACCACATAGAACATTTGTCAAAACAAATGAAAGCACAAATTTCACCTCTGAAACATCAATCTTTGAATTGCAGCGATTTTGCTCAAGAATTTCTATGGATCTGCAAGGAGATTGATTAGAGAGAGAGATCAGATCCTTATTTGGCTTATCGAAGGTCGGTGTTAAGTTGGTATTAGTGCCAAAGGTATTTAAAGCGTTTAGGCTTCACATTTTCTAGTAATATAATATGAGATAACTTATACAGGGTCCTGCAGCTCACCTCCCGTCTTCTACTACACCTAAACGATTTATTTTAGAAAAATGATTCAAACGGGACAATAGACTGTTTGTTAGAGAGCACACTTTTAAAATATTTTTGAATATACAGGGTGTTCCAGAAATTGGTGGTGCATCAAAGTTGTATCTTTTTAAACGGAACACCCTGTAGTTTTATTGATTTTTGGGACCCTTTCGAGCTACTGTACATATCCCTAGAAGATTATCAAATTTGATTTGATAGTTCCAGAGGAATAAATTAAAATCGAAAAAAAAAAAATTTTTCGTCATATTTTAAAAAATTTATAAAAAATAGAAGAAACATCTTCAAACCAAAACTAAGGAACAGGTTGCTTATAATAAAAGGTTAGTTTATCCTACTATGAATATCGTAAAAATAACTTATACAGGATGTTCAAAATTCAATGCCAAACTTTTCAAAATGTAATGCTATTTTTCTCCATTTTTTCAAATGGGACACCCTGTATATTTTTATCTCATCGGATGCAGAATTAAATAATGAGCATATTTTTTAATTACAATTATCTCGACTATCTTAAAGATTTCACAGATATTCGTCAAAAACTACTGCAAATCGTAAAATTATTATCTAATAGTTTTACTTAACATTTTTCAAATCAATAACTAGAACTTATGTTCAATATGTGTTCCGTTTTATCATTTAGCTCCTCTAATGTTATTAAATAAGCAAATACCTAAATTAGACAGTTTCTCATATAACTGTCTATGCAGTTCTCCTCTTGAAGGCGTAAATGAAGGGCAGTAAACAGAAATCATATTCCTGTCGTTTCTTAACCATAATAAGGTAATGTAGTAGATAGCCATGGAAACAAATTTGCTTACAAACTGTCATACAAATAGACATATGTCAATATTTTAAATTACGTATTAGTAATTTACAAGTTTTAAGCATTTTTTGTGATGGAGTACAGCAGAGAAGAGCTAGTAGATATGATTTTCATATTAGGAGAATCAGAAAGAAACTGTTTTTTGGAAAGTCGAGTTTACGCACAGCGTTATCCGGAACGGAGACATCCAGACAAAAGAAGCCTGAACAACTTATTAGAGAGATTTGTACAAACGGGACATGTAGACTATACAAAACCAGTTAGAAATAGACCCGCTCGAAATGAAGAAAATGAATTATCTGTGCTATTATCTGTTACGGAAAACCCTTTCGTTAGTCAAAAAGCAGTCGGTGATGCCGTAGGTGTAAGTGAGAGAACCTTCAACGAATTTTAAAGGACAACCGTTTTCATCCCTACCATATCCAGTTTCATCAACAACTCTTCGATGCAGATTTTGAGCAACGTGTCGAATTTTGCAATTGGGCGCAAGCTAAAATTAGGATAAATTGTGAGTTTTTTGATAAGGTTTTGTTTTCTGATGAGGCCACATTTCATAAAAACGGATTTGTGAATCGCCATAACTTTCATTACTATTCCGACCACAACCCAAGGATTTTTAGGCAGGTTGACCAACAACACAGATGGTCAATAAATGTGTGGGGGGGAACAATAATTCCCCCCCACCAATAACATGTTCACCAATAAGTGAACATGTTATTGGTCCTCACTTTTTTAACGGACATTTGAATGGTGCTATGTATCTTGATTTTTTGCAAAATCAATTGCCAAATTTATGTCAAAATTTACCAATACCTTAGAGAGATGCAATGTGGCTGCAACACGACGGAGCCCCAGCACATTATTCATTACAAGTCAGGGACCATCTCAATACAACCTTTCCAAACCGGTGGATTGGAAGAGGAGGGCCATGTAATTGGCCGCCCCGATCACCCGACTTCACTAAATTGGATTTCTTTTTGTGGGGCTACGTTAAGGAAACCGTTTATCAGGAACCTCCAACCACACCAGAAAACATGCAGCAAAGAATCAGGAACGCATTTCAAAACATTACACCCGACCTATTAGGAAGAGTAGCAAGATCATTTCATACCCGCCTTCGTTTGTGCCTCCAAGAGAACGGAAGACATATTGAACATAAGTTCTAGTTATTGATTTGAAAAATGTTAAGTAAAACTATTAGATAATAATTTTGCGATTTGTAGTAGTTTTTGACGAATATCTGTGAAACCTTTAAGATAGTCGAGATAATTGTAATTAAAAAATATGCTCATTTTTTAATTCTGCATCCGATGAGATAAAAATATACAGGGTGTCCCATTTGAAAAAATGGAGAAAAATAGCATTACATTTTGAAAAGTTTGGCATTGAATTTTGAACATCCTGTATAAGTTATTTTTACGATATTTATAGTAGGATAAACTAACCTTTTATTATAAGCAACCTGTTCCTTAGTTTTGGTTTGAAGATGTATTTTCTATTTTTTATAAATTTTTTAAAATATGACGAAATTTTTTTTTTTTTCGATTTTAATTTATTCCTCTGGAACTATCAAATCAAATTTGATAATATTCTAGGGATATGTACAATAGCTCGAAGGGGTCCCAAAAATCAATAAAACTACAGGGTGTTCTATTTAAAAAGATACAACTTTGATGCACCACCAATTTCTGGAACACCCTGTATATTCAAAAATATTTTTAAAATGTGCTCTCTAACAAACAGTCTATTGTCCCGTTTGAATCATTTTTCTAAAATAAATCGTTTAGGTGTAGTAGAAGACGGGAGGTGAGCTGCAGGACCCTGTATACTATATACTGCCTAACTTAAATCAGTGATTCCAAAGTACTTGAACATAACACTTGTATATTTGACGCGTGGTTTGCTAACCACGTCAGCATCATCGAGAGATGATTGAAATGTGAAACATGACCGAATACTAACATTCAACTCATGTTTCGTCAACGACGTCGGCATCTTCGGGAGATCATTAAAACTGCAATCAAGTCCTGATGTTGCCAACTTGATTGGCGAAACGTACATCGAGTGTTGTTCAAGAATTTTTATCTTGGAAGCTACTTCAGAGGCAGGAAAACTGATAATAATATATTACAATAATTATTCAGAGCACAATTCACAGTACGTGCATTTTGATGAATTACCAAAACAACAAAGAGTATGATCCGATGTTAAAATTGAGAGTAAAGTAAGTGAATCTCCAGTTGGCCTTCTACATCAGAATACAAATAAAATCAGTCCCGCTGAAATAAACAAGTTGTTTGCGGCAGCATTTTGCAACCCTTCATTCAACTCCGTATTTTATCAGAATTTGTCAAGATTCTGCGGATCCAAAGTCCATCAGTGTCAGTCAGACAGCAAATAATTACCACTGGGAATTGAATACGAATGAATGTAAAGCATCTCTTCTTACTACTCGCTGCTTCTTATAAAGTAGGATAAAATCTAGAGGGAGACGAGCAGGTTGTTGAGTGTTAATAAATTGCCAATGGTAAGAGGGTTTGGGAAACAGCCCAATACGATTTTTTAAGATAACGTAGAGATTACGTCAAACCTTCTTTGGGAATGTAAGGAACTGGAAGGTTTGTTGCAACAATCGCTCGACAGGATTCTTGGAAGAAATAAAATTGTATGTGCCAATAGTAGTACATAAAATGAAATAGTAATATATTATATTAATACAGTCATGTTATTGAAAGAGGAGTTTTATTAAAAGCGGAGGAGATCGTTAACATAACATAGGTATTATTGCTATATACAAGGTGTTTCAAATAAACTATATTACAATTTCCTGCATAAGAACTCATTAAATAACTAAACATATTTTAAAAATTACAAAAAAGTCCATTTTCTAAGGTTTCACATATATACTCCCATGTATTCTTGACCGCTGAACACGATCAGGATGTCAGTTTACCATGCTATTCACTATCACTGTCTAAGTTTTCAGAAAACTGATCTAACTGAGAATGCAGGAAATGTAGATTCAAGTTCATTACATAACCTAATTTTCCAAATATGTTTACCATTTGGGATACAATTGCTTTGTGGTCTTCACTCTTATTGTATCCTAAAAACTTATCAACTTCTTTAAAGCTCTGCCAAGCTCCCATTTCCATGTCTGACGTAGTGATGAATTTCTGATCTCTTAACATTTTTCTTATTTGTGTACAATTAAAAATACCAAATTGAAGGAAGGAGTTTTAATAAATTATAAAACACGCTATTAAAATAATAATAATACCACTTTATTCTATGAATCAAACAATACAAAAGGATAAAAGACACAGGCAGTGATTCCCACTCTACCCTTACACATTTTAAAATAATTCATGTACCTACAATTCAATATCTACTGTTTTAAAGGTAAAAAAATTACTTACTGACTAATAAAACTATACAATACTATACATGCATGGGGTCTAAGTATGCTAGACATCATGTAATGAATATATTCATATTTATACAACATTTTAGCAGTACGCTAAAATTTTTGTACATTCATATTTTTCAACAAACCTGTAAGTACACAGTGTTTTAATTTTTGTTTAAAACAAGACTAGCTTAACTGAAACATATCAGGAGTGAGACGGTTGTAGATATACGATACTATGTAAGTAAAAGATGCTTCCATGGCAGTGGAACTATGCGCTGGTATGGTAACTTTATTGTTGTTCCTTAGATCTCTATTATGGTTATTGTTCTGAATTCAATTTTATTGTGTGGTGTTCGAGTACTATTAATTTTTCGTATGAGGCAAGCATAATGTACAAATCTCTTCTCATCAAGTTTTAGAATATTTAACTTTTTCAAGTATGGTGCGATATGTGTGTGTCTAGGTGTATTACATATATATCTTACACAACAATTTTGTATTTTCTGGAGGCAATACTTATCTTCCCCTGTGAGGTTAGGCCCATAAATTGGGTCTCCATAAGTGAATAAAGATAATACTAATGCTCCTACTAGAAGCAGTTTAGTTTTAATGGGAAATATGTCTCGGAACTGGTACAAATGCCTAAGTCTAAGAAACGAAATTTGACATAGGTTAGCTATATGATCTGTAAAGGTTAAGTGTGGATCAAAAATAATTCCTAAGTTTCGGGCAGATTCTACTAGCTCTAATGTGGAAGATCCTATGCGTACTGTCGGGTTGAGATTTCCTATTAAGTTTACTTTATATGGTGAACCAATGAGCATTAGCTGAGTTATATTTGGTTTAATTGAGAGTCTCTTATTTTGGGACAACTTCAGAATATTTCCTAGATCGTCTTTTAATTTATTTATTTTTTCATCAATATCCGATGGGTGTACTGTTAAGTATAACTGTATATCATCAGCACATAGATGCATATTTGAGTTAAGTGGAATATACTGTAAGTCGGCATTAAAAATATTGAAAAGCATAGGCCCTAGGATGGATCTTTGAGGAATCCTGTATTAATGATTCTTGTGAGAGATTGTGGTCATTTAGTTTAGTTATCTGAAATCATATAAGTAACTCTTGAACCAGGTAACTAAGTTTGAATCAAAGTTATATCTTTCTAATTTATTTATTAAGGTATCAAAATTGACGTTATCGAAAGCCGTGAACATGTCTATTAATATCAGTATTGTGGCTCCACCTTTATCTTGATTTATTAAGATATCTTCAGTAACAGAGAGAAGAGTAGTTGTAGTACTATAGTTTTTACGAGAACCCGATTGATTGCGAGGTGAAATGCTATTTACATTAAGATATTCCATAAGTTGAGATAATAATGCTGCTTTACTTAATTCTAGACAGGTGTTTAGGAGGCTTATATTTCTGAAATCATTCGGATAGGTTTCTTAGGTATATGTTTTCCACAAATACGCCGAAACTATTTAATAATGCACCGAAGAAAGGAAAAATATGTTATTAATAACAATAATAATTATGTCAATAAACGCAATGGTGTGTAAAAGCATTATTATCATTTTCTTCTCTACTGTGCATTTTTCAAATAGTTTGTGTTGGGTGTTTTTTAAATATTTTCAAAATATAAATGTATGTTTTAAAAAACATATAATCATCGCCTGTTAATATTTATTTTCGGATATTAATGTTTACAACCATAAAAAATATGTCTCAGGAGTCAGAATTTTCGGCATCTAGAGCATCAGACACATTATGTCAATAAAATGGAAGAGAAATAGTACATTTCCGAGACATAATCAGCAAAAAATCTAATGCTGTCGAAGGGGAACAGAACAAGTTGTTGATCGTTAATAAATTACCAATACTGTTGGGGCGTCGCTATGTCGGCTTATTTTTAAATGACTCGACTTAACTATGCAGATATGATAATATGATGTGAAATAGGTGATCATAAAATAAAATATAACCGTAATTCTCTATTAGTACATTGTTAAAGGAAGGATGTAATATTCGTTTTGAGAAAATATCAAGTTCATTACTCTCACATTTTCAAAATTTATGCCGTGACTGTATTTGAATGTGTCTAAAATTAATACAGGATCTCAATGATTCCAGTGGTGACGTTAACTATGCATTAGAAAAGACTTGAGTTGAGATCGGGTGATCCAGTAGGCTATAAATTAATCAACTTCCCTCTTCTAATTCCACGTTTAGAAAAATTGTTGTTTGAATGTGGTTCAGATTCTACTATAAACTGTAGAGCCTCGTTTCTCTTTACCTAACACAAAATCATTCTGGATTTTCAAGGAGTTACCTCGGTGACTTGAGAAGCGGTTAAGAAAAACATTTAAGAAAAAACCAAAACAATACAAAACATTTCTAATCCAAGTACGTAGGCAGCGCGGCGTGTTGGTACTACAATACAGCAAAAAATGGCAGCATACAATTCGATAATACACAGAGCACTTTCACTACCTCTGTCTGACGGGGATCTGAATGAAGAGCTACACATAATCGAGGACATTGGAGTTAAAAATGATTTCGGTAAAGATGTCATTAGAAAGTTAATTAACAAAATCCGGAAAAAATCCCTTTTCAATTAATATATCCAAAATAAAAGAAACCACAAAATTTACTTACACAACAATTACCTACTGTGGCAATTTATCCGAAAAATAGCTAATGCTCTCTCTAAACACAATCTAAAAATAGCTTTTTAATCACAGAGTAAATTATCAAACATATTGTACAATGCAAAAGAACCAACGCGTAAATTTAACAAATCTGGAGTTTATAAGTTAAAATGTACAGAGTGAAACAGTATCTATATAGGGCAAAGCGGTAGAAATTTCAAAATACGGTATCAAGAACATCTTAGATCATATAGGTTACAGAAAACTGATTCATCTTTCGCGAACCACTGCCTCGAAAACAACCATAGTTTTCCAGAATTAGACGACATTGAAATTTTACATTTCTCAACAAAAGGCTTTAAATTAAACATTTAGAATTTCTGGAAATTCATAAACACAATAATGTCAAGGATTATAATTTGTTAAATGATCAATTAGATCTGATATATTCACCTTTATTTACAGCCGACAGACCCATAATTGAATATTCATAAATAAGTTTATTATTATCATCTACCTGCCTAAGCCCTTATTGTACCTATCTATCCAACCAAAATTGTCTATATATATAACATTCCTGTATAGTTGTAAATCAGTCTTCTTTTCAAGAATATTACTGCTGTAATTAATTTCAATTAATATTAACTATATACCATTTATACACATTTTAAGTTGTGTACTTTGTCTTCAAATTCCTTGTGGGTCTCACTATTTTTTTAAATTTTATTACCTATGTGTATAACTGCAATTAGTTAATTGACGTTGACAATATCGTTTATACGATCTTACGACAACAAAGTTATTATTATTATTATTATTATTATTTTTTATTATTATTTTTTTTTTATTATTATTATTATATTATTATTATTATTATTATTATTATTATTATTATTATTATTATTATTATTATTGTTCATATTTCCTAATTATTAAAATTACGTATTACATCGCACAGCTGCCAGTAATTGGAGAAAATGGCCAATAATATAATTGTGCATATAATAATTTTAGAATAAAATAACTTGGAAAAAACAGCTTCAAAAATTTCAACTATTAGGGGTGGTTTCTAAGGGATGACATTTCTTAGACTTTTTCCTGAAATGCTTTTAGAAATATGTAAAGAATATAGAAGACGTCTTGTGGAAAATTGGACAGCAGCGGTTGCTTTTTTAATAATATTTAGGCTTTAACTGCATAAGTTCTTTTATTCAATGTAAAATCATATAAAAAAATTGACGCCTTGGTTTTAGCATATACACCAAATTCCAAATGTCTGGACTCTTACCAGCTTACAATACTTATTTTCCCTGATTTACCCCTATTTAATCCCTAACCCTTCACCGAAGTAAGTTTAAAATATAATCAAGTTCCAGATCTGGTTATAATACATAAGTGTGCCAAATTTCAAGTCAATATTTTAAACCGTTCATTGAGAACGTGCGCACAAAAAAGTTACAGACCGATCAACCGACTGACATGCAGACAAACCGATAGACAGAAATTGTTTTCACTGAAATTTAAAGTCCTGACGTTTCATGATATTTCAACAAGTGAAAAATTTAATTTTTTTTACTTTACTTCCACATCCACTACGGGGGAAATAAGGAACGATTATTTGTCATTATTTGGTGATTATCAATTGTAATTTCTTGGAGATGCAGAGGTCTCTCACAAAATGTACATAATATGTCTTTTGACAAGTGCTAAATATCAACGGTTCTGTACCCTTTTACAGAGTGCCTCGTTTGCATTTTTGTCATTACGCACATTACTTCGCTACTGTTAATACCATTTAATTTCCTTTCCATCTATGTTGTTCAGACGACATGATGTAAGAAGTTATGTGTAACACTTTATCCTAAACTCATATGGTTATTATCTCTACCGATATTAACATTAAACGAGATAATTATGCGCGCTGTTGCCACATCTTTGCATATCATGTCTTCATTTATATTTTATTAAAACAAAAATATTAATTAAATACTATTTTTATTTAGTATTCGTGTAGGTTTATTATTTTTTGCAATTTAATACTTTTTTTAAACATCATTTTTTTGGATTGGCATCATTGAGTTTCCATGTTAAGCATTGGAGCTTCCCCTTGCCCCTCAGTGTCTCCACTGGTCGATTCGAACTTCCTTAACAGAAATAAAATAATTTCTTGAATTCTCGGACCAGTTAATCCTAATTGCGCTCTACGTTTTCCTTTAAAATAAAAAGCTGTTATCTTGCTCGATTTATGGGAATTCATGTTCAAGGGTAAACGTGAAGAACGCATTTACAACCTTAAAAGACGTAATAAAATATATCAGTATTGGATCCGATTCAATAAACAAGCCGATTATGCTATGTTATCGTATCTACGTCCAAATAATTCCGGGATAAAAAAAATACTTCTTATGCCAAATTACGCTCGTATATAAAACGTTTCAAGTATTAAACCGTTATAAGAACTTGAAAATTCTATAAATGTCTCCTACTTTTTTCCATTTCCAGGCTGAATGTTGAAAGTTCGGTGGAAGTTAGGCAAAAGTAGAGGAATAAATTTATTCTGTATAACTAAATAAAAGTTTACGCTTTTTAAGTTGATCGACCCAAAAAATATTTAAATGATGTTTTTGTTTTGATACAGGTTCCCGGAATAGTAATTTATGACTATGAGACAAATGTATTTGTGTGTTTTCTGCTATAAATAGGTGGTTTGCAACCAGATATGCATATATGTATATCGCATATGTAACCGAAGTTCTAATTCTTTTAGATAATTGGAACTTTTGATATGACAGTTCCTCTAAGTAGATGCCGAAAACTCCAAAACATTTGAGCACTAAACTCGAATATTATATTCGACACACATTTCGCTAACCCAGTTAGCATCTCTTGGAGACAATTAAAACTGTTTTTAAAGTTCGGTCATCGCCAGATGATGCTAACATGGTGGGCGAAACGCAGGTCGTGCACAGTATTCGATATCGATGTTAAAGTGTTTTCGTTCAAGAATTCTTTGAAAACAAACTTAATTTGAAAAACGGCAAATTGCATCTATTGAAACAATTACACAACGTAAGTAAAAATTTAAGAGTGACAACTACGTAAACTCACTTGAACTATTTATTTAGAGTACATTTTCGATGTCGCCTCCACCTACTTCTATTCTGCATTTACTAATTCTTGAAAGGTATCTAAAACTTTAAAATGATAACATAATGAAGAAAAAAGCCTTTTTTATATCGATTACCCTTTTTAATTCACGACGCAAGAAGGAAGTGTGTTATAATTTCAAGCCTTTGTCTGTGTGTGTGTATCTGTTTATAGCCTCCTAGCTCCAAGATGGCTGAACCGATTTGAAAACGGTTTTTCGTTTCAAAAGCTGGTATTTGCGAGATAGTCTGGTGGAAATCAGGTATGCCGTTTTCGAGATTTTCAGGTTTTCCGAGCTGAATATTTAGGTCAGCTGGGGAAGAGTTATTTTCACTCAGATATACTTTATAAAGGTTATTTCATTTATTAACATGGGAGCGAATGAAATGCCACTTTTTGAAATCACTGCACCATGAAATGTCATTATTAGTAGCATATCTTGTGTCTAGAGAAGTATTACAATTGTGATTCTTCTCTAGACACAATTGCCACTGTATAATAATATGTAGATAATGACGTAAGGTAAGGTGGGGCAAGTGCGAATTTGGGGCAAGAGCATCCTCGACCCCCAGAAATTGCAAATACCGTTATTTTCTGAGTTTCCGTGATTTATTATTTTAACACAACTCTTGGCAACAGCGGGTAATGGTTCAAATGCCTCCACACTCATATTATAGTATGTGGTCATCAAGATAATAAAGATATTTTCAAGATTACGCCATTTTCATTTGATTACACAAAAAAGTTTCTTACTCTTAAATGGGAGGAGACGATTAAACACTGTAAACAGAAAAAGAAAAATCAAAGTATAATAGTCAAGCGGTCTTGCCCCAGAAATTCTTAATATCAACTTAGATACTTCTCTCACAGCCAAAGACGCACTTGCCCCAATTGACGGGGCAAGTGCGTTTTTGTGACTATAAAAATTTAAAAAAATTACGAGAATTTTACATCTGCAAATACTAGTTTGGTATTGGTATTACAACACGGAAATATTCCAAAAGGCATGCAAAAAATTATTTAATTGATTTTGCTGAAAAACCAAGTAGTTGTGATTTTTTAAAGCGTTACTAATCAAATTTGGGGGTGCACTTGCCCCACCTTACCTTATGTCATATTTTATATCGTGAAATATTTTCCGCAAATGTCACTTGTGCTTTTAAATTTTATTTAAGAATTCTGCTCTGAAGCTTCTGCCCAAAGTTAATATAACTCGTGTAAATTGTAAGCTTAAGGTATCATCACAAAGGAACTAATAGATACTAAACTTTTAATAATTGCATCATTTACTGCCGTAAATTTTGTTGTGGCACACAGCACCAGATGGCGCCACTACTCGGTGCATAATGCTATGGCTACGTAAATCCTATAGGCGGGACATTAGATAATGCACTTATGTCATTATTCGTCATGTGATTGATCGAAGCTTGCTTTTCTCAAACACGCTACACGCTTCGATCAATCTATTTTAAACACAGGTCCGTCTAATATAGTACATACATACCTATGGCTGTATCTGATTTATCACGCCAATCACTACAGACATTACATTTAAGATATGGCGAATTACGTGTATTTAAAATTTCTGCAGCTGCATAGTATATAATTTACACCTACTTCGCCTTTACTTCCCTCGCATACCGAAGGCAAGTATTGCATTCGAGAAAATATACCGTCCGAGATATTTTTGGAATTTGACGTTTCAGATCATGTAGATTAGGAAAATATGGGATTTTCAATTCCGTCGGTGTGTCTGTCTATCTGCTGGGGCATTAACTAAAGAACTACTTGATGTAGAACAGTCAAATTTGGTAGGTACCTGACGCTTCTGCCTCCGAAGAGATGGTTAGACTTTCAGTGGAAAATATACAGGGTACGGTCCAACTCGCGTCTTTAAATTTTATTTGCAAATTTTTTCTAAGGCTAAGTTGGTAAATAGTAATAGAGTTTGTGTAAATCGATAGTTTATTATCAAAGATTAGTTCATGTAAATTGATAGTTTATTATCAAAGATTAAATAAGAAACTGATAATTTACACTATTCATATTATACCAAGGAACAATTCTGGGACCGTTACTTTTTAATATATTTATAAATAATATTGCGGAAGTTACTCAAACCGACTGTTTGCTCTATGCGGATGATCTCAAACTTTTTAGGACTATTAGTTGCATAGCGAACTGCAATCTATTACAAGAAAGCCTCTCCAACGTATCTAATTGGTGTGTTGGAAATAAGTTAAACTTAAATTTGTCCAAATGCAACGTTATGTCCTACACAACAAAACTCATGCCCACCACGTTTAATTATAGCATAGACAATGTGGAATTCCAAAGACCCGTGATTCAAGGACCTTGGAGTAATTTTTGATAAAGAACTTTAGTTTGTACCATACATAAATAATATAAGTTCAGAATTTTTTAAAATTTTGGGATATCTATTCAGATCAAGCAGAGAGTTTACCAATACTGATACTCTAAAATTACTTTGCTTTGCTTTCGTCCGGTCCAAACTTGAATACGCGTCACTCATCTGGAACCCTCATTGCGTAACTCATGTTAATAGCCTAGAAAGAGTACAAAGGCGATTTATAAAATTATTGTGGTTCAAGTGTGATGGAGTATACCCATCAATTTGTTTTCCACATCTAGAACTCTTGAGTATATTCTCTATGAGAACAGGCGGGTTTGCTACTCTCAAATATTTTTACATAATCTAATACATAACAAGATCAATTGCCCAGAATTTTTAAATAAATTACAATATTATGTCCCATTAAATACTCGGATAATGCAAACTTTTTATCTTCCCACTTCGCGCTCTAATAGACTTAAATATTCTCATATATTCTCAATGTGTCATAATTACAACAAACAAATTTGATATTTTCAGCTGCACTGTTAATTGCATAAAAGATTTGTATAGCCATTGATTCTTTGTTTTTCTTTGGATTCTGTTTTCATTTAGTTTTATTATTATGCTTATCTTATAATGTGTATCTTTATATTTCTTGTCTTTGATATTTGTTTTTCTTTAGTTATAATATTATGTTATTTTTAGAGTACCTTATATTTCTTTAATGTATATTGTATATACTTAATATTTTGTTTTTATGTATCCGTCCTGCTCTGTAAATGGGTTATACCTGTTGACCAGTGTATTCCAAATAAATAAATAGTGCTTAGGATTTTAAGGGTAAAATTTTTTTCGAAAGCGTATTTGCCTAGTTAGGCAATTTCGCTTTCGGAAAGAGTTGACCGATAAAATTCTAAACACTAGTGATATTACATATTATAAGAATTTACAGCTTAGAAGGCGTTTCAGGAAACGAAGAAAGAAAATAAATAATAATAATAATAAATGGTCTCTATTTCAAAAAAGAAATATAATTTCTTAAGCTAAGGGGCGAAGTTTAGCTCAACAGCTATTCTCACTGTTCTGTGTATCATCTGCTGTGTAGACGAGATAAAGAAGAGGTCAGAATAGAGAGCCTTGAGGCACACCGGATGATACTTTATTTTCGATAAAAACTTTCTGGCTTCGACAAGGCGGATAAGATTAGATAACATTTATTGTTATGTCGGAAAAACCAATATAGCGCAAATGATACGGTAGAATCGTCATGTACAAATACGGCGAAAAGTTTATACAAATATCTATCGTAAGCGATTGGTCGTAATAAAATTTGTCAAATTCTATGGGTATGCATTATTCACAAAGTTCGGATGGCCATGTGATACAAGTGTATCGTGTAATATTTAATACAACGGTGCTGTTTCAACATTTCAGGCGGATATTCGAACTCAATATTGGTTCGTAAAAAATGCAATTTTCCGTAACCAACAAAAGACCGCTGTCACAAGTTCATTTCCCGAACGGTTGAAGCACCCGTTAATCGACCTTTTTTACATTAAATTGTATCTACAAGTTTCCACCTAAAAGTTGTTCTAATGAATTTACCTCCGGAAGCGAAACCGTAAGTACAAGAGCCGTTCGATGGTTATAAAAAACTTCATTATTTTTTATAGGCGATGATGTACCGGGAAGTTCTCCACGTTTTACACTGCTGTTAAATATTTATGAAATCATTTTTGTGCTAATACAAAATAAGATACAAATGTAAAATTTCAAACGTGCTCTTTGTATTTTAACTCCTGTTCTGTTTACGACAAACCAATGTGTTTGATTATATATCCTGCCAAAACTTTTAGCGTGGTTTATTAAAAGTATGGCGTATTAATCCTTTAACCCCTTATTCACCCTTGCGTGAATTTCCATCCTATATTATTGTCCCTGACAGGGAGGAAATTTAGGAGAATGGCTAAATTTTCATAATAAAGGACAATAAGATCGCATATATTAGATAAAATTATCATGGCAAAGGGCTAGTAATAATAAAATCAGATTAAACGAAAGTAATTGCAGCTATTTAGCGAAGTCAGGATATTTTGTACATGGTGAAAGTTTGTCAATATCACTACAAGTCTGTTAGTAACCAAGAACAAGGCCCTAAGGTTTTATATAATGTTTTATTATGCTTTTAGATCATTTGAACAGCTTCGGAGTAAGCATACAAAAATACGAATATTACAAGATAACGAACCAACAATATACATTTTTCAAGTTCGAACAGACTTTACAGAGACTAGGTAATATATAAAATTTATTTTCATATATTTCTAATAAAACTATCATAGAACGAATGAAAGTTGCAGTCAGCAGCCTATATCATGTTAATGGAGACAATTTTTGCCACATACTTGGAAAATAAGATAAATTAAGATAATACGTTTAAGCAATACAGGATGTCCCAGATATTCTCGCGTCACACGATAATCTCAAATTCTGGATATGTTTTTATGTGGATTCGGCGTAGACCACCTTATTCAAATTGATTTAGAGTAAGATCCCAGAGCCCCCAAATATACGTCATTTTAGAAATGCTAATATTGTGACAATGAATAGCGTCATATGTAGTTAAGAACATATGCGTACTTGCTAGCATGAAAGCGGGGCCCTTTTCCAGGTAACAGATACAAAATGTACATAAAAACCTTACTAACCTACGTTAAAGTATGATAGCTGTTTTTTATACATATTTGACAGAATACTGTTAAAAACAAACATTCATTATTTCCAGATACTTTCCGTGGGCCCTGACTTCCGCCAGACGCTTTAAAGCTCGAAAGAAAACCCATAATGAATTTTTTGTTTTGTTCTGTTTTAAAATAGGTGTGGAATCATATCTACTACCCACTATGTAAAAGCGAAACAAAAAAAGTCTTTCTCGATCTTTAGCGTCTGACGGAAGATAGCGCCCACGGAAAGTGTCTGGCAATAATTAATGTTGGTTTTTAACAGTATTCTGTCAAATATATATAAAAATCAGTTATCATACTTTAACGTAGGTAGAAAGGTTATATGTAACTTTTGTACCTCTTACCTGTAAAAGGGCCCCGCTTTCATGCAAGCAAGTACGCATACGTTTTTAACTACATATCACACTATTCATTGACAAAATATTAGTTTTGCTAAATTGACGTAGGCCTGGGAGGTTTGGGATCTTGGTCTAATTCTTAATGGAGCTACAGCCTTTAAAATATGGCAGTTTCTGATCAAGTTTGTTCAAATATCCTCGCTTTTATGTAGGAAGGTTATAGTTATAAATTGTTACGTTTCTTAACTTAAATATGCCCATTTACCTCGCTATAAACATGATTCATTAATTACGATCATAAGCGTCTCATTTGGGAGAGCCAACAGACATTTATAAAAAATATAAATAGGCGTAAAACCGTGACACAAATCCGCTATAAAAATAAAGGGGTAGGCATTATGCGTTGACGCCTCTTCCCTGAGGTTGTGTAAAATTGTGTTACATTCTTAAATACGTTTCTATGCCACACCGTCCAAATGCCTTTCAGTTATGTGCAGTTTATTTGAGAAGCTGGAGAACATTCCCTGTATATTCTGATAAAAAAGTATGAGTTCCTTTAAGTCTTTCAAGTTTTTGCAGTGTTTTTCTAACCTCACTTTTAATTCTGACATGATTTCTATCAGGTCTAATTTTGATACTACGTACAGAAAAATATGTTAAATATTAGTTTACATGTTATGTGTACCACATATGCGCAACATTTTTAAAAATTTAGAAGCCATATTAGAGGCCGTAGTAGAGGTTGTAAAATGTTGTTAAAAATGCAACAGCTTTTACGTAATGTGAACCACAGATGAGTGAAATAATATTTTTTAAATATAGTCGCCGTGCTTCAGCGTTGTCAGCAAAATATTATTTTTTAAAAATATAACTACCATTTCTATACAGGTGAAAACAAAAATATTATATAGATACGTTATATATTAGGTGTACCACTCATGCGCGAAATATTTTTTAAAATAGTCACAACGTTGGCGCAATAACAGAGAAACGTTATTTTTCTTAAGATATAACTGTCATATTATAGAACCGGAAACACAGAAATATTATAAAACCGTCAAATTTCTTAAATATTATTAAATCTGTGCAAGTGTTCTTGTTCGTCCCTGTAATCTGTAAACGATTAATTGAAAAAGGACCCCAAATCGTAAACATGTATACCTTTTATCCGTTTATTCAGTGATAAGCAATAATATTAGAAAAAAATCTGAGGCCTTCGCTTCTAGTATATACAGCAAATTTCAAATTTCTGTACTCTTATCAGCTTGCTTTACTCATTTTCCTCTATTTACCCCTATTTGACCCCCAACTCTTCAACGGAGTTATCTCTCTATAATCGTTCTAACACATACGTGTACCAAATTTCAAGTGAATAGCTAAATTATATTTTATTAGCCCTTTTATGTCTGATAATAATCTCAAGCCTTCTAGTATAAGCGGTACGCATAAAAATCTGACAAATAATGCAGAAAGCAAGTCCTTTGGCATGTATGCTTTGTATATTTATAGAAGTAATTTGACCCGGAGCACTTTGACCCCTGACCTCATAGACAAAAATGGCAGCCATTTTAAAAAATTCGGGTAAAATGTTTAAAAACAAAAGAAAAATATATCCAAAGACTGTTATCAAACTGTAGGTGAACGCTTTAAGGTTAGCAAATGTAACAAAAATAGTCATAGTGCAAGAATAATAGAATTTGTTTAAAAACTCGGCGGCTATTTTAAACTTTAACATTTTTTTTAAATAATGCAATATGTTATGTGAGGTATCGTTTAAGTATAATTTGAGGTCGCTGATTCCAATGGTGATGTCAAAAAAATAAAATTCTAAAGGAATTATAACAAAAATACGATTCTGAAGTTAGAAAGATGGCTTTTATTAACAAAATACAAAATAAAATCATAACAGTTTCCTCGTTATCGCTACTGGAATCATATGGCTTGTAATAAAAAAAAAAAGAAATTAACAAGAAAGTATTTTAATAAATGTAGAAGGCCCTATACCTTTTGCTGTTACATTTTCCTTTGCATTTCTTGCACTTAAGGGTGCAGGGGAAATTATTTTTTCTGCATAGGCAACGCATGGTATTACAATCGCTTGAAAAACCGCATTTTTCTAGCTCTCTACAACCTTGCCAGATTCCTGGCAATTTGGACCAGATGGGCTTCCATCCATTTTCAATAATTTTCCATCTCCATTCACTTGACTCTGGTGAACTTTCCAAAACATCAGAGATCTGTCCTAGATTTGACCTGTTTGATATGCTGCTCTAAGGGCCAGTTTTACAATACCAGGTTCAGCGTAGGTTCAACTGAGCCACGGCTCAAGCTGAACTGGAGCTCAGGTATATTCCCGTTCTGTAAAGTGTAATTCATCCGGGTTCAGTAGTGCTAGGTTCTGGTACTTTCAAATGTCAGTTGGTAGTGTCGACGTTTGCACACTGTAGATTTTGAAGAATTTGTGATGTGACATTAGCACAAACTAGTGAGTAGTTTGTGGACATTAGACATTCGGCATTCATGATAGTTACCTGTGATTCATATTCAAGAGTTTTACAATACAATCGTGAACCTTAGTTTTTGTTTTGAGAGAACATGGATGATAAAAAAAGATCTGCAAACTTTTCTGCCAAAGAGGAGTCTATATTAATCTCCTCGGTAAGAAAATATAGAAATGTCGAATTCAAGCTTTCTGATTCCCAAGCAAATTTCCAGAAAGGAGAGACTTGGCGAAAGATAGAAAGCGAATTTAATTGTATTTCTGGAGAGAATTTCCGTAATGATAAAGTTCTAAAAAAACGATAATATTAAAAAGAAAACGAAAAAGAAGTTCCCTGATGAAAAATTGTATGTGCGAGGTACTGGTGGTGGTCTTTATCGAGAAACCAAAGTTACGATACTGGATGAGGAAGTCAAAGAAATTCTTGGCTCGAGCAAAATTGATGGAGACATTTCACAGTTTGATGGAGATACAAATAAGTTGATACAAATATACTTTGAACATATCTGTTTAAAAATTGTTAGTCTACAATAATAGGTTTCTTTTGCAAATCATTTTCAACATTTTATTCCATCAATAATGGAGCAATCCGATGGACAGAATCAAGCTCTTAAGTCTGTTTCAAGCCAAGAAGATTTGAACGAAATAATTATTGAAGAAGCTGTATCTCTGGACGTTTTAGAAGACCATAGTAAGTTGTTCGCACTGCTTATATAAGTCCATATTCAAGTTATTTCCTTTTCAGTATATGCCTGCACTTCAAGCCCATCGCAGCTCCATACTGAAGTTCTACCCGAAAACAGTAAAGAAATTCAGCCACAGATAGAAATTACAGTAGAAATTAGCAAAAGTAAATAATAGGTACCTGTCTACGTCACAGATTTTCTTACACCTTTTTTTTTACTTTTGTAGTGTCTCAAAGTCAAAATCAATCAGGAAATTGGTGAAAGTACAGTCCGGCCATGATAAGGGCAAGTAAGTCTAAAGCCCTTAAGTAGAATACTCGATACAAGTCTGAAGCTGCAATTAGCAGAGTTTCCTAGTGGGCAGATGCAAAATCTGCTGTAGAAGCAGCAAAGGCACGTTTTATGGAAGAAGAACAATGCCAAAAACTCAAATTTATGAGAGAAAAGCATGAATTGGAGATGATGAATATGAAGAGGAAAGCAGATGTGGAAATAGAGCTTATGAGACAATATCATCGAGCAAAATTGAAAATATTAGAAATTCAAAAGGCGACGTTACTTAACAAAAAGTTATAAATTATCTACAAATTCACCTCTTATATTTGCAGAGGGCCGTGTTCTAGAAAATTACCTTTATTTTATATTTTTTTATTATGTCAATTATTTATTTGTATTTACACATTTTATACGATATTAAGTAAAAGCTAAGTTTTCTTAAAATAAAAAATTAATTTTTAAAATATTTCTTTATTTTTTACACTCACGAACAAACATATGTATGGCAGTTGCTGCAACAATGGCTTCTACTTTCGATCTTCAGTCGAATCCCCAAGGAAAGAACAGGAAATCGCATTTTCCAAACATCGATGCACCTTTCAACTGGATTTCTTGTTCTTACTTGGGGCTCGTTAAAAAGGTGCTTTTCAGGAGGGAATAATATTTATTCGTTCGGTAGGGGGTAGACCTGGGCTAGCAATATACTCAAATGCTTCTATTATATCATCATATAATCACCCCAATTATAACGCAATTTTTACGTCGTAATAAAAGTTACTTTTTTACAAATTGGCCGCCATTTTGGATTTACACGTCCGGAAATCGAAGTGCTGCGGGTAAATTTAATACAATGACTGTGTACAAATCACATGCAAATTTTCTTGCTTTCTGCATTAACCGTCAGATTTTGCCGATTTTCTCGATGTACCGCTTAAACTATTCGCAGTATGTAGTATGTACAACAAATTTCAAAAGTCTATACTTTTACCAGCTTGATTTATTTATTTTCCCGTTTACCCCCATCCCTTCACCATATAAATTCTAAATATAGACGTCGTTATAAAACATAACTACATGTACAATTTTAAGTCAATATCTTAAATCGTTCCAAAGAAAACGTGCGCACAAAAAAAGTTACAGACCAACAGACAGACAGACATTTTTTTCGCTGTAATTTAAAAGTTCGACGATTCGTGACATTCTAAACCTGTCAACAAAAAAGTTATTGACATTTTTTCTTTCGATTACTATCCACTATACTATGTGGATGTGGAAGTAAAATTAAGATAATACGGAAATGCCCCATTTTGTGTACAACATGTCGACCTATTTAATCAATTCACGTAGCCAAATCCCGACAGTCAAAGATTTGGTGTGTAGAAACCCTTCTAGAATTAATACTCGTGTCAAATTCTGGGAAAACAGTTTAATTACTTAAATTAGTATTATTAAGGTTAATGAATTTTGATGAAGGTTTCCCTAAGAGACAATTCCCTGCCATTTTATTTAAATCTCTACCTGCGCCTAGTTAGGAAACAACGGATTTTTACGTATTCTACTAGAATTCGCTTCACTTACTACCCCACGCAATATTTCACGGACGACTGGATTTCACGAAGATTATTGGAGAGAGAGAAGACTTAAATCACTGTCGCTCGGCAACCGACTCAAATAGCAATTAGCAATTAGCTCACTTCTCTCTGTATGTATTTGAAGATCAACACCCCTTAGTTGATGCGACCCTACCCTATTTACTTTGAATCTCTTTTTGCTGTAAATATAATAAGGTTCTAGACATAGCTCAGATGTCTCTGTGTGTAATAGGTTAGTTTGAAGTAACACAATTTTAGTCTTTTAGACACGGGAAAATGAAAATTTAAGTAATCAAATAATAAAACAATGTTTAAAAAACTCTACGTCTCGCGCACATATTCAATGGCAGCCCATATACAGTATGTCATCGGATAGGGTTCCAAGAAGAAAATACTTTTTTATTTCATTAAAGCCATGCTAGGTCTGTCTAGATAGATTTGGAAACAACACTATTTTTAAAAACCTCGAAAAATTTTTTTTAATTAAATAGTCCAGTCAACGAAGCCCAAAAATGCCAAATAGAGGAAATAATTCGTGTATTTGCCAATTTCTGTTTAGTTGTCGAGAGGAGTGCCCAGAACAACATACTAAAAGTCCTGGCCAGTGGATCATCTGCGGGGGAGTGGTGGGTACTTTAATGGTTTCCTATTAACGTTTTTCTTAAATAACTTAAAAGCCACGCCCTCTAGCGAAAAAGTGTCTATATACAAAATTCAACTACATGAAATTTCCTACAAATAAGTTCCTATTCATTTTTTTCTATTATTAAAACGTTTTTCAAAGTTTTTTCCATCATCTATTCGATAGCAGTGGCTAAAAACTTTTCAAGGAAATTTAAAAAAAATAAGTTAAAACGTTACGAAACGCAAAAATGTTAAATTTGAGTGGAATTTTATTTTTTTTTTTTTCGTTATCTATTCCCTTTAGACGGCCCACCCTGTATATTTTCCATTTCTTCAGTGGCAGTGGCGTCAGCTACATACCAAATTTGACTGTTCTCCGTCGAGTAGTTCTTTAGTTAATGCACTAACAGACAGACCGACAGACAGACAGACTGGCGAAATTGAAAATCCTATACCTACTTTCGTAATCTACATGATCTGAAATATGAAAATCCGAAAGAATCTCGAAGGATGATTTTTTCTCGGATAAAATATTTTCCTTCGTTATGCGATTTTTCCACCCTCTGTATCTTGTAAAGTATTGATCCTAGAAAAAAATTAATAGGAACTTATTTGTTCGAAATTTCATTTATTTTAACATTGTATATAAATATTTTTTCGCTAGAGGGCGTGGTTTTCGAGTTATTCCAGAAAAACGTGGAAAGGGGACCTTTAAACTGCCCCCTACCCCCCGCAGACTATCCACTGGTCAGGACTTTTAGTATTTTATTCTGGGCACTCCCCCCAACAACTATACAGAAATTGGCAACTATACGAATGATTTCCCCTCTTTTTTTTCGTTGATTGGACTATAAAGCTTTGTACCCTAACCTAACTCTCTTTCGACCAACCTTGGCTTTAAATTTGGGGGTCGTCTACTATGTGTGGTGTGTTTGTATTTTTACTATTTTATTGTAGCTTTCATCAATTCATTGTACTTATTAAAGCTTTTGATGAACAAAAATTGAATATTGCTCGATTCAAATGGCAATAACTTTGCTTCTTGCAGTTGTCCCGTATGTTACATACATTAACAAACAATAATCTTCTAGATAATATATTTAATAAAATCACAGCTGAATTTGCAGTAGATGTGTAGAAAATATGAAATTTTATAATACTTTTGTTATTACAAACATCCTAACAGGATTACGTTTAATATAAATCACACAAAGATGCGATAAAATTTATGCCAAAAGCGCTCATCGATACCCAATAAATCGCCAAAGTTTACTATATAGATTGTTCCTCGCCTTTAGATCAACTTTTGACGAGATTACTTTATTTTTATTTTCTCTTCGAGGGACGCTCGTTGGGATTGTAGTTATAAAACTTGATGGCATGAAATAAAGAGTGCACGTGACCTATATATAAATACTGAACCTCTGCTTCCTTAAAATGTTGCCACTGGAAATTCACTAATATTTCTCATGAATCTGCATGAAATAAAGACATTTACTTTTAATTTAGGTACCCGAATGGAATATATTCCAATTATTTTTTGCGACCTAAAGTTGTCATCAAAAATAGAATTTGTATTTGTATTTAATTGTAAAACTGGGTGCGAAAATCCTTGATATGACACAAGCCTGTGAATTTCATAACATTTGAATCCTACACTCCCTAATATACTTGACAATCGTTTCGTCAACCATGTTAGCATCATCTGGGGATCATTAAATGTTAAACGTAGTCACAGCACAAACTGCCGAAGCATTTGGACCGTAGTCCACCTGAAATGATGTTTCTCCTAAGAAGTTTAAGATTACAGCACTTTTTTAACGAAATGTTTTAGGTTTCTTAGTAAGGATTAGACTGCCAATTACCCGGACATGCAAAAATGGCCGCAAGACATATATAAACATGATTCACCACTCACTTTGGAACGATGCATCATATCGAAAAGTGGAAAAGGAAAATTGTTCGAAATAGAATTTTCTGCGGTATAACATGAAAAATTCCATTTTCTCAAGTGCTTATCCGCAATCTTGAAGAACTCGATATATAGGCTAGTGAATAGGTCCAAAATTAAGGGGTAGAAAGGAACAATTGCGTTAAAGGGTTTTCATTGTTTAATATGTTAGTTTAACACCTAAAAACGATAGAGTCACAAAGTGCTGCTGTATTCCGTGGTGCGTTTTTAGGAGCCATCCGAAGAAGTCCACTTTTAAGTTTTTTCAAAATAACTCAAGAATAATGCAAAAGACCCCGCACACATTATAGGGGAAAAACGGCTTCCATCAAATTCGCCGCATATTTGATATAACGTTGAGTCATCATCCCTATAATAATTTTTGGTAACATTGGCGCCCAAAAAGCTCTCGTTTTTAAACTGGACCACAAAGAGTTGACAAAATCGGGATTTCTCGATTTCGGGTATGTCACGGGAGATCGGAGTATTTTGTCGCTACTATTCACATCGGCGCAGGCAATGTGGTGTTTTTTGTATATACATATTTAAGTTTATGTAAAATAAACGTAAATAATAATCTCTTATTATTTATTTATGTGTAAATATTACTTTTATTCACCCGCAATTTCCACATTCCCAAGATTCTTCAACTATTTTTCAAATAGTAAATAATAACTTGATCATAGGTGGCTTCTGTCAAGTATTGTCAAAAACAAATATACTTGAATAATATCGTGTATGTTCATAATTAATTAAATTCCGTTTAAAAAAGCTACAAAACTACAGGTAAGTAACATAAACTTAGGTAGAAAATGTTTGTAAAGTTGTAATAATTCTTTTATAACTTCTTCGCGTTTTCGTTCAAATTCAATACAAATGCATAAACTGTTTTATTAAAGAGACAGAACATTATTTACATAAACAGAAACATATAGTGCATAGGTATTTGGTTTTTCCTTATACGAGCGTTTTTTCAGAGCTGTTTCGCGTTTGTCCTGTAACATTTTGAAGGCACGTATAATGGCACAACGCATTAATTGCTTCGTTTGCAACAACCGCTTCATTCCCAGAGTTATGAGAATCGTATTGAATTTTGATGCAGAAAAAATGGTAATCGCATTACGTTACCGAAAACAACTAAATAATCCGCCAATTGATATCAGCAATAATACACGCGTATGTATCAACTGCAATGAATTGTTGAGGGCAGAGTTAGCAAATGCTGATGATCCTAAATGTATCCGACTTAGGATTTTATACCATAAATTGTCTGATATTTGTTGTATTTGCAACAATAGGCCCCCTGCTTTAAGTTTCATTTCTGTTAAAGCAAGAGTCCAAATATATCTTAATACTAACATTAATTTTCTTCAGTCTCTTCGTCTATGTAACCATTACTTAGATAATGATCAATTTCTTCTAAGATTATTTTACGACGGCATGAAATTCCTAAATAGACCTATAAAATTACAAGGAGCAGAAGTTTTGAACTTCTTTACTGAACTTCGTAATAAGGCGTTGATTAAGAGACATGAGCAATTGACTGATCCGAATCTTTTCTCAGACGAAGACTTTTGGACAATAACTTCATCATCAAAACCTCAATTTGAGGATCTTTATAACCACTGCGATCCTGTGAATGAGGCAAATAATCGACAACGACGTGTTAAAAAAAGGTTCTCCTGGCGTCTTTGTGCTTACGGCAAGGCATATAAGATGATTTCTTGAAAGTAATATTTGCTTATTCTACCCGCCAAGCTGCCAGCATGGCTATAGACGTTGTAAGAAGTTCATTAATGATGCGTTTTGTACGTGAAAACATAGAACTCAACGCCTTAACTCGCGAACAGTTTATTGAAAGACATATAACAGATTTCGCTAACGTTTCGCAAATCTATCGTCATTGTTGATGGTACCTACAGTTATATTGAAAAATCAGACAACTACCGGACATTCCGACAATCGTACCGTGATATTATTCCTTTTCTCGATAAACTTAACTTTGACTATAAAATGCTCCCAAGTATACAACTAGGAGAGCGCCAATTAACAACAGAAGAAGTCAATAAAGCAAGAATCGTGACCATTCAGAGATGGATTGTCGAAGCTCGAAATATACACATCAAGTCAATATTTCGCTTTCTCGATGGTATTATTCCAAGAGCTCACGTCCTTCCCCTGAGAGACTTTTATTTAATAGCTGGCGCGATGATCAACAAGTATCATGAATTAATTTTCATGGAAGGAAAGACTGCCGAATTGGCTCAAACGATGAAAGAAAAAATATATGATCTAAGTATACTTCAAATATACATTGAAGTCGAAAACTTGGAACGAAGACGTGAGATTTGGAACAGGCTTGGTGAAAACTATCTGCAAGGCTTCCCACGATTAGATTTAGAGTACCCACAACGTTTAACAACAGGAATATATCAGTTAAGTTTGGCACCATCATACACTCAAGACAGAAAGATCTCGACGGGTCGGAAATATTTGAATTTCACGAAAATAGGGAAGATCCAGGACTGCTTCGGATAAGAGTATATTTCCTGATTTAGAAACACTACGAAGTACCAATTGTGGATCTTATTTATCCAAAACATTGACGAACATGAAATGGACCAAGACCAAGGGGGCTCAATCGCAGGATACTATTGCACCTGTA
Organism: Stenurella melanura; assembly: GCA_963583905.1. Lineage (NCBI taxonomy): Eukaryota > Metazoa > Arthropoda > Insecta > Coleoptera > Cerambycidae > Stenurella > Stenurella melanura. The sequence goes on from OY757314.1 coordinate 125,324,794, forward strand.
AGACTGAAGGCAGAACCCTGGGATGATGTGCCCACATAACCAGTGTTCTATGGTATTTGGACATGCTAGGCACCAACAAGCTGTAAGATATCCCGATCCAGAATCCGCCACGTCCCAGTCGTTGATCCTGGGCAAGGCAGAGAGCGGAGCACAACCCTATATTTTACATAAATTTAAATATGTATACAGGGTTGGGCAAATGTGTGGAAACACTTGATTTCTGGCTAAACTATAAGTGCGATTGAAAAATACCCTTAACAAAAGTTTTTGTAGTACTTTTATTCTATTCAGTGATGTACTTTGATTTTCAACAGCTATCCTATTTTTCGAGATGTGGCGTCATCGACAGTTTTTTTAAAATGGATAACCCTGTATATTTTTACATTTTCGGATAGACAATTTTTCATCAATTATAGTGATATAGGGTTTGGTGGGTGTGCGGCTTGTGGTTTTTTAAATATTAAATAAAATATTAAAATAAAGTGTAATATATATTTATTAGTTAATGATAATTAAATTTCTTATTACAAAATATTGAGCACTTTAATATTGAGAAACGAAGAAAATATTCATAATAAATGTTCAAATTGGAAACCTTCAGCAGCCTGACAATATCCTATTCGATCAACGAAAGCTCTTAAAGAGTTTTGAATAGCATGCTGTGGTATTTCTTGAACAGCCATCCTATATAATTCGATCTTCCAACTCTTCTAACGACTGAGGCTTGGTCCTATAGACAACGGATTTTAAATGACCCCAAAGAAAATAGTCTAAAGGACTTAAATCTGGCGATCGCGGTGGCCATTCAATATGTCCTCTTCGACCTACCCATCTCTGTGGAAATATTTCATTAAGGTATTGACGCACGTCAACCCCATAATGAGGCGGAGCTCCATCTTGCTGATACCAAATTTCATCTGAGAGTCGTTCAGGATTTGCCTGGTTTGGAAATAAACGATTTAATACTGGAATAATTTGCTCCCGTAAAAGTTGTAAATAAAGATTGGAGTTTAAATTTCCTCTAAGAAAGAATGGTCCGATGATGTGTCCTCTGATTATCTCCACCCATACATTTAATTTTTGAGGGTATTGGGTGTGACTTTCTTCCATCCAATGAGGATTCTGATCAGCCCAGTAGCGACAGTTATGTCGATTTACAAAACCACTCAGGCAAAATGTCGCTCCATCGAAAAATACTATATTATTGAAAAAGTTACCATTAATTTCAATTGTATCCATCATTTCCTGACAAAATTGCATCCTTCTATCAGGATCATCTTCATTTATTTTTGGACAATATCCTTCTTACTGATCTCTCGCTAATATTGTGATGTAAGGCTAGTTTTGGTACTGAAGTTTTTGGTTCTTCTTGTAGGCTAAGAAGAACATCAAGTGAAATATCTTCATTTGTAGCCGATTTACTTCGACCGGATTTTGGCTGATTTTTAACACTTCCCGTTTCGTGAAACTATTGCACAACCTTTGAAACTGTTGATTTTGAAATATGAGAATTTCTATCAGGGAATGTTACATTAAAAATATCGCATGCATCTTGTAGAGATCTCTGCGTGTCTCCAAAACCAACCATCATTAACAACGTAATTCTTTCACGTTCAGTTAGTTCAGCCATAATTAAAAAACAATGTTAATATTTCACACCGAAACTCTCTAACAGTATTGACTGCAATTGAGAGTAATACGAATGATTTGAGTTGGGTTAAAGAAAGTTTGCAAAAAGCATAGCAAGAAAAAAACAAATATTTTTTTATCAGATAGTCCTGTTGACAATAATTAAAATGTAAACAGCCATGTCTTTGCTTTACTATTTTATTTACTTAAAAAACCACAAGCCGCACACCCACCAAACCCTATATCACTATAATTGATGAAAAATTGTCTATCTGAAAATGTAAAAATATACAGGGTTATCCATTTAAAAAAACTGTCGATGACGTCACATCGCGAAAAATAGGATAGCTGTTGAAAATCAAAGTACATCACTGAATAGATTAAAAATACTACAAAAACTTTTATTAAGGGTATTTTTTAATCGCACTTATAGTTTAGCCAGAAATCAGGTGTTTCCACACATTTGCCCAACCCTGTATACAAGAAACACCACATTGCCTGCACCGTTGTGAATAGCAGCGACAAAATATGCCGATCTCCCGTGACATACGCGAAATCGAAAAATCCCGATTTTGTCAACTCTTTGTGGTCCAGTTGAAAAACACAAATACCCGGGAAAAATTATGGGGAAAAAATTGTGAAGCTATGGAAACTATTAGGTATCGCAGACACTTGCTATTTGAAGTTAGACAGTCTCTAAATAAATGCTGAAAAAATTGTTTTGAAGTTAATGGTAGTCATATTGAACATTTATTGTAGTGGTTATCATACATTTTAAAGTTGTTCTTATTATTGTTCTAGTTATTATTTGTGATACATTGTTTACCATTTTGAATTAAATTATTTATGCCTACTAGTTAAAAGTGCACCATCATTTGTTTTGTTCTATGTCTAATATCTGTAATTTTGAAGAGTTTTTAAACGCCATACAACCAATTACCACATAAGCGGTATTAGCTACACATAAAAATATTTACAACTAAAGAGTGTCGAGTTTTGTCGCCAAAATCATTTTTCAAATTGTATAATGAATATGCATGCAAGTTTTCATTAGCGCTTTACTCAAAACTTGCTGTACTTAGAGACTTGAAACAAGTATACCTTGTTTATTAAGAAATGATAAGGGAATACAAGATTTATGCGCAATCTGCGGTAAAGGTGCGGGTAAAAAAGTTACGGCCCTTTTAACACATTAAACATAGCGTACGTAGCGCTCTCTAGGAGCTAGATGAAAGTTAAAGGTGTGTTATAATTTTCCACTACAAGTAATCCCCACCCACCAATTTTCATAACAAAATGTTAAAAAATCATTAATTATACAGGAAAGTAAAAAAATTAATTCTAACAACCTGTATCCTTTTACCTATCATCATTTCATTAAGGCGTTATTGGCTAAATATTAATATTTTGACTCCTACTACCTACAGTTAAGTATTGTATCATTATTTATGAATCACCTTGTATATCTATTGTAAGTAAACCTAACAAAATTTTCTATAAAACGCAAACAACAAATGAATCATAAATTCATATTCATATATTATCATCCAATACTAATTCTGTTTGTGACACTAATGATATGTATTACATTAGTGAATTGTCAACAAAGCGAGTGCATTATTGTGAATTTGAACCCATAACCCAACAAAAGTACTCGGCTTTTAAAAGCTATTACAGAGGGTCAGAAACACTCTGATTTCGCACTCGGGGCAGAATATTTTATTAGACAACGAACAAACTAGGTATATCATCTGTACTACCAACTCACCAATCCTATCGACGTACTCCACCATATCAGATCCCTTCCGGAAGTTACGTAAGTGCATAAGGCTTAGAACGTGACCTGTAGAGGTCGCAGTGGGCGTTTATGTTAAAATTCAGTCTGTCACTTGTTTATTTTTTAGCAAAAATCACATTATTTCGAAAAGACACGCACTCTGAAACCGAGAAGGATGCGACGGATTACTCTACGGGTGTTCCTCCCTATCGATTGCCCTAGTTGTTGGGTTTCAGGGCCGTGCGACGACTTTTTGATGCCTACGTTCTCGTATCAGTGATCTTGTCATCGCAGATTTTCCATGTCTGACGTAATTTGTGTGCAACAAATTTCAATAACTTTTTAATTACTTCTATTGTTTAATCTATAAACTGATGCTAGTTGAAATCGGAACTTGCCTCCTCGAATGAGCATTTGATAAATATTTTTCCAGGTACAAACTTTAGCAGCTATGTAAAAGTTATTGTTAAACATATTTTTTTTGCAATTTCATATTTAGTATAAATTAAACTAGGCTCTTTATCATTAATTTCAAAAATAAAAACAATATATAAATTTGCAATGGAGATAGAGAAAGATAATAAAATCAATTTTGTGGATGTACCCATAACACACATAAAATTCACTTTAATATTTATAGAAAGCCAACTTTCACGGACACAAGAATCTCAAATTTTTCACGTAGCCCCTAATCATATAAATTAACAGCATATAATTCCATGTTACTTAGAGCTTTACCTCTTTCTGAAGAAAATTTAAGAATTGAATTAGACACCATAAAGTCAATAGCATTAAATTCAAGAAGGAAGATTAATAATTTTAATTAACAAAAAACAATTCTAATTAGCTTGTTTCAGTACATACCCGCGTATTAAAGACAGTAGCAGTAACAATACATATGTAACCCGAACGTACTATGGTGACATCTGATGAATTGCAAGCACATAATCTGAAAGTAAGCTTTAAACCAGCTTTTAAACTATCCAGTATATTGTATAATGCTAGGGATAAAACTGATCCTTTAAAAAAATCAGGGGTTAATAAAATTACATATTCAGATTGTAATGCCTTGTATATATGTCAAACTGGTCGTTCTTTCAAAATTAGATACAAGGAGCACACTTTTCCTAATATAAATGATCTAAAGATATACGTGAAAGACAAAGGTTTTTAACAAAATTTACTAAAATCAATCAAATCCAACAAAATTCTAAAATACATTCTTCTAAATGACCAGTTGGACCTATATCAGTCAAGTTGATGCAATTTATACTGATGTAAAAAAGGCCTTTGATCGTACCATCATATTCTTCTTCGAAAACTCTCATTATATGGTATTAATGGTACTTTACTGCAGTGGATAAAATCATACCTTATTGATAGAACTCAAATTGTAAAAATAGGGCAAAATAAATCAAGAAATATCAATGCGACTTCCGGAGTTCCACAAGGAGCTCATCTTTTTCCGATTTTATTTTCACTTTTTATTAATGACGTTCAATACAATTTGAATTTTGCGAAAATTCTGCTTTTCGCTGATGATTTGAAGTTGTTTAGAGTTGTTAACACCATAAGTGATGCTGAAAAGTTGTGATTGGAATTTAAAAAATTGTCTTGAAATCAATATAAATAAATGTAAAATAATTACATTTTCTAAGAAGAAAAGTAATATTCTGTTTGATTATTCTATAAATACAAAAAAAATTCTCAGAGTAGATTCTATTTGTGATCTGGGCATTACTTTGGATGCCGGGTTAAGATATCACTTACGCATTGAGAATGTTTTAAAGCGATCAAACCGTTTGTGTGGTTTTATTAAACGACAATGCAGGGATTTCACTTTTACTTATATCTTAGATATATTTAATTCACTTGTTAGAATAATATTAGAATATTGCTGTATAATCCGGGAACCCTACTATCAATCTGACATTGATAGACTCGAAAGTGTGCAAAAGATAATAGTAAATTTCATCCACGTAGTGGATTGGAAGTATAGTAATCGTAAAAAAAATTTCAAACATTTTTTTTCTTGAAATAGGTTTAGAATGTCATGAAACGTCGAGATTTTAAATTTGAGAGAAAAAAATTTCTGTCTGTCTGTCGGTGTGTCGGTCTATCTGTCGGTCTGTCTGTCGGTCTGCCTGTCTGTAACTTTTTTGTCCGCACGTTTTCTCCGGAACGGTTTAAGATGTTGACTTGAAATTTTATACACTTATATATTGTAACGAGATCTGGAACTGGATTGTTTTTTGAAGATATCCAGTGAAGGGTTGGGGGGTAAATAGGGGAAATTAGGGGGAAATATGTAAAGCCACCTGGTAAGTGTACAGAAACTTGAAATTTAATGTATGTACTACAAGCCAATGCCTCATTTCTTAATATTTTTTTTCAACCTCCACCAACCCCTACTCCATTATTAAAGGGGTTGATAAAATAAAATTGAGATATTCATTTGGAATTTGGTACACGTATGTATTATAATGACATCTGGATAGATTATATTTTTAGATGATTCCATTGAAGGGTTGGGGGTTAAATAGGAGTAAATATGGGAATATAAGTAAAGCAAGTTGGTAAGAGTATAGAAACTTGAAATTCGGTGTATGTACTAGAAGCCAAGGCCTCAGATTTTTTATAATATTTTTCAACCCCCTCACTACCCCTACTGTATTAAAGGGGTTGATAAAATAAAATAAAATTGCGATATTCATTTGAAACTTGGTACACGTATGTATTACAACGACATCTGGAACTAGATTATATCTTGATATGATTCCGATAAAGGGTTGGGGATTCAATAGGGGTAAAGAGGGGAATATAAGTAAAGCAAGTTGGCAAGAGTACAGAAACTTTAAATTCGGTGTATGTACTAGAAGCTAAAGCCTTAGATTTTTTCATAAAATTTTTCAACCCCCTCACTACCACTACTCCAGTATTAAAGGCGTTGATGAAGTAGAATTGAGATATTCATTTGAAATTTGGTACACCTATGTATTATAATGATATCTGCACTAGAACATATTTTGAAATTATTCCGTTTAAGGGTTGGGGGTTAAATAGGAGTAAATAGGGGAAAATAAATAAAGCGAGCTGGTAAGCGTACAGAAATTTGAGATTTGGTGTATATACTAGAAACCAAGGCTTCAGGTTTCTTTCTAATATTTTTCAAACCCCACCACCTCCGTTCCATTATTAATGGGATTGATAACATAGAATTGAGATATTCACTTGAAAGTTAGTACACGTATGTATTGTAATGGCATCTGATTGAAATGATTCCATTGAAGGGGTGGAAGGTGGTAGTTTGTGAGTAGGGGAAACAAGTAGGGTAAACTAGAAACTTCATTTTCAACGTATATGGTAGAAACAAATGCCTTAAACTTTTCTACGACATCTGCCCTAAATATTATTAAAATTTTGTGACCAATAATTTCCATATACTAGAGTGCAAATCTAAACGAGATGTTTCCTTTAAAGTGACTTCGATCAAAAATCTGGATGTGGAAGTAGTGATTCCTTAGGCAGCGGTTTTTAAAATATCTGTTGAAAGTTTTGTTTTCACGGGCAAGTGTTTCATATCAAATGTATCATTATATCCAAATTAAATAACAAAAGAAAAGTATCTCAAGATAGAAATGAATCATCTAATGAGACGATTCATATTTTAACACCAAGTGCACGTCAAGTGAGAAGCCATCTTCAAAAGAAAATTCTTAAAAGTGCATCGCAGCGAGGGGGGAATATCAACAACAAAAAGTAGCATATCTTGAAAGTGATGCTTTGTCTGTACATAAAAACAAATTGTTGACAGTGGTGCTCATGCTGTAAATTTAAATGGTGACAGTTTAGTAATACCAGGAACTAGTAGATAGCTCATCTTGAGTGCAAATGAACTCAGTATTCCTTATAGTAATTTTAACTATTATAAAAATGCTCATAGACAATTCATATAGACTTTTCAGGAAAATCATTCGGTATCGCGTGTTCTATTTGTAATAGACTTTGGTTTCAAAACGATTTGAAAATTTCAGTGCTGATATTTCATTCATTTTGCAGTACCTTAACTCTTATAACCTATCATATAATTTTCGCATAGAAGTCTCGTAAGTTTTCCGCACACATTTTTTTTTTAATTACGTTATGTTTGAAAGGTCGAGAAGTTCCCAAAAGATTCTTTAAATTTGCGTTTCTTAATTAATTTATCAACTAAACTTACATCTATCTATCTATTCTCCTAACTATATGTTTGACTACAGACTTGTTTTCTCCACCGTTAATTTAGAGGGATACTTAATAATCGATGATTCAAGAAACTGAGACTAGCCATTTTGGGTAGGAGACAATTGTATGAGTCATTAAGGATACGTCTTAGAACATCTTTTCTGTAAATATTAAAATCCAAATGACTTTGTTGTCCATGAAAGTGGTTGTTCTATAAAGAAATATGTCACCAGCGATGTATTGCCTTTGATTTCGCATATATCAGCATTTAAATCTGCTTATATTATGTAGATAACTCCATTAATAAATAACATTATTATTAAATTATTTATTAACTCTTCCGCTAGTTGGGAAGTACGGAACACAACTAGACCCAATTTTTTAATTAATATTCCCTGAACAGAGGATATCTTACAAAGTACCAATTCCAATAATAAGCGTTGGTTGATTTGATTAATCTGAACATCCACACAAAATTCCAATAAATCAGATACATCCATCCGAAACAGTAAGAAGCAACGCCGTTGTGTGCTGAAAGAATCTCTATAACCCTAACTACTCTGAGCCCTAAAAAGGTGGGAGTGTACCTTTATGACTTCAGATAAAAGGAAGAGGACATTATGCCCATTGTCAAATGGACCGCAGGGCCATATAAAATAATGGAAAGGTAGATTTCGAAGCGACAAATATAGGTTTTCATGGTGGCAACAGAACGAGGGCGCTCCGGAGGTTTAGCCAGGTCCGGACGCCTACTTCCGGAACATACAAATAATAACGTGAATAACATACATTTGCAGGAAAACCGGTGCTTTTGAAAATGTACGTATTTCCTTTGTATAAAATGTACGTATATGTCATTCAGGTGCATTTAGAAAATGATGGACTTGTTCAGCTGAAAGAGGAAGTATTCATATTTGATTTTTCAATGTGCTACTTAGTATATCTAAAATATTAATGGAAATGTTTGTTACAATTTAAATAAAGACGAAGATATTTTCTTATAATATATAGAAGTAAATCAAAGGATTTTATCCATGAAAGACCAATTTCAATCCATAAAGGGGGTTTCTAACTCTATTTAAGATAATACTTCAAGCAAGTTTTTCGATACGCTAATAGTCATATCTGACTATAGTGGTTTAAAGAGTGGACGCGGCGCTTAAAAAATTAAGTCAGACCTAGTAAACAATACCTTTCGTACGAAAGTACAATTTAGAAACAAACATAGAAAATTTAAGGTGTTATGTCATGTAAGTGGTCTGATCTTACTATACTCGTAGAAAATGTGGGTAAGGTGCTTAAAAAAATTATGTCTGACACAATAGTAAATAGCGTTTTTTCGATGACAGACCAATTTCAAACCATAAAGGAAGTTTCTAACTTAGCTAGGCTAGCATTAAAATCGATTTCTTGTGACATTAACCAATTAAAAATAAATTTCATTTGCAAAATGAATGACTGGCGCGCTGACTGAGAATACACATACAACCCAGCTAGTTGCGCAATTGTGTTATAAAGAATATTAAAACCAAAATTGGGTAGTAAGAGATTCCTTATCGAAATAGGAATAATAAATCTTATATCTAGAAAATGTTAATTTACTATAATTTACTCCGGGGAAATTAGGAAAATGTTGCGGAAAGTTTTGGGACTAGCTAAAAATTGGTCTATCCCCTACAAAATTTACTCAAAAATCCGTATAAAACTTGCATGTCACCTATTGCCAAATATCGCTTATGCAACAGTCTCATACTTTTAATCCTTGATTATGGTGAAATAGTATAGTAACTTTATTAGTGCCGTCATATGTCGTCTGATACAAACAGTTCAAAATGCTTGCATACGCTTTGCGTACAATATTCCTTTTAGAAATCACACTACTCCCAATATGTGGCTAAAACACTCGATAACCATGGCCAGGTAGATGTAATATACACCGACTTTGTTAAGGCATTTGATCGCATCGATCACGGAATAATTTTAATCAAGCTAAATAACTTTGGATTTGATGAATCACTTATAACACTGATTAGGTCTTACTTGACTAACAGAGTTCAGTATGTATCTTGCAACGGGTTCGACTCTAAACAATTTATTGCTACTTCCGGAGTACCCCAAGGATCCAACCTTGGCCCATTATTATTCTTGCTTTTCATTAATGATCTTGTACAGATCATCGATTGTGAAAAGGTGCTATTTGCTGACGATCTAAAAATCTACCATACCATAGAGAATGATGATGACTGCTTATTTATTCAGAACCAGTTGAGAAAGATTGAAGTTTGGTGTGACGAAAATAATCTTCACTTAAACACCCAAAAATGTAAAAGCTTAACTTTTACATTAAAAAAACATTACACTGAATTTACTTACCAGCTAAAGTCCACAAACTTAAGCCGATGTGAATCCATAAAAGATCTTGGTATAGTGTATGACCCAAAACTGTCATTTACTGACCATATTAACCAGACTACAACCTCCGCATTAAGAATGTTAGGTTTTATAATACGAAACTGTCGCAATTTTCATGATCTCACTGCGTTAAAAGTACTTTGTTTTGCTTATGTCAGATCAAAGTTAGAATACGGTTCCTTAATCTGGCACCCGTTTTATACTGTGCATGAGTTGGCCGTTGAAAATGTTCAGAGGAAGCTTCTCAAATTTTTTCAATATAGAATCACAGGAGTGTACCCCGAAAGGGGCTACTCTCAACACCTGTTGTTAAATTCATTGAGTTTTCAATCGCTTCATCTAATAAGAGTGATATTTGCAGTAGGATTTATTTACAAGCTTTTACATAATTAAATTGATTGCATAAGCCTTGTTAATGAAATAATATTTCAAGTTCCGCGATTATCCTCAAGAGTCTCGACTACGTTTCACTTATCTATCGCTAGAACTAATATATTGTCACGATCACCTGTATATACAATGTGCAATAGTGTTAATGGCGTTGCTATGTCCTGTGATATACATCATAATAACTTAAGCGAGCTAACAAAACTTATCACTGACCATATCAACCTCATTTGACATTCATTTATATTCTTACCTAGCTTAAATTAGTGTATTTAATTTGATCCACTTTTTGTTATTTTATTGTTTTTGTCATACTTTTTATTCGCTTACATATATACATATTTTTTTTTCTCTATTTCGTCTCTTCATTTCTTTCTCTTCATCTTTCTCGATCCTGATTAATTCGTCTTAATATATCAACTTAATTTAAATAACTTTAACTTAGTTTAGTTTACACAAACTTGGTTTATACAACTTAAATTTTGTCCTGTAATTTGATTACTTTATATTCTGTTGGGCAATAAAGTATTTATTATTATTATTATTATAATTCTATCCTAAATATGAAAAACATACGTATATCACATATGTAATAAATTAAAGAAATGCCAGCATTGTTAACAGCACTGAAAATACATAATAAGTCCAGCTATTTATATTAAACTGTTAAAACTACGTTGCTTCAATAAAAAAATCCATTGCCTCTTAAGTACTCCATCGTTGAGAGAAAATGTGTGTTTTAAAGAACGACTAATCCTAATGGAGTTGTATCTCAATATATCTTTTTACCAAATGTAAAATTGACTTCGAAAGAAAGTTTAATTTAAAGTGAGCTACAAATGCTATTTGAGAGGATGTTTGGAAACTTCATTTCAATCCTGCAAGCATTTGAAATTAGATGAGAAATAATCCCTGCAATAATAGGAGCAATTTAAATTTAATATTTATACTGAAATTATAATTTGTCACAAATAGAAAGAAAATATTTTCGTTTTTGTTAATTACTTGCAGGATTAAGAGAGAGAAAAAAATTATTGATCTAAAAGTAAAGAAATCAGAAATTAAAAGTTACATTATATAATAAATGGTACCTACGCTAAGCTTCTTCACTTATTTGAGAAAATAACATGTATACAGTCCACTTTCGTATTTACTCAATAAGTAATGAATCGTGCGTATTTTTTAATACTTAAAAGTTAAACAATTCTTAATTACAAAAAATGTAAAATTTTGCTGCGTTTTTTTTTAAGAAGGCCAGTCGGTAAACTTGCAGTAAACGAAAAGCCCGGTATTTCATTATAAGGATTATAATTTACAATATATTGGACAAACGAAAGAGTCACCAATGAATTAGGTTTTTTAAGCATACGTGGGAGAATAATAATGGAATATTTTCTTACTCTTTGTTGGGTATTTTGCCACTGAAAAATATTTAAACATTTTTAATGAAACCTCTGCTCCAAACGGATCAGACAGAGGTTGGTTCTTGAATCTTTGATTATTACAAAATGTCTCACACCTAAAAATATATAAACTAGAACAATGTTATAAATTAAAAAATATGAAATGAAAGCTAGACAGTTAACGTTTCGGAAGAATATGTACATCCGTTCTCAAAACCATGACAGTTCGTTGCTTATGTATTTCCAGGGTCACCTGAGACATTAAATTATATTTACCTTATTTTTACTTATTTCGTCTCTAAGGATGGATGACCAACTAGTACAAAAATTTATTGAATAATGTGAAACGTATCTATCCTCGTTTAGTAAAATAATCGCGGACTCTTTAAGTTTTCTTTTAGTTCCATTGCTCTCTTTTTCCAAAATCTTCGCCTAGTCCCATTGAATTCTGTGATTATTAAAAACAAATTGGGAATTTGGCGAATAGAACTAAGTTAAGCATTAATGGAATTACTTACACTTTACATAAAGACAACAAACATACTTTCAAATAAATAATCACTTTTATCAACAAGACTTTGAGATGGTCATGGGTTCTTCACCATTTGCAATATTAGGTAACATTGCCATGGAAAATTTTGAGGATAATAATATTAATAATCTAGCTTGTAAGCACATTGTATAGAGGAGATATGTAGATTACATTTTTGCTATATGGCCTTATGGTAAAGAAAATTTATCTAATTTTTTAAATAAGATTAATGTAAAAGAACCTTCCAATAAATTTATAATAGAAACAGAAAATAATAATGAATTATTACCTTTCTTAGGTATTTTAATTAAAAAAGTAGATAACACATACCGAACCAGTGTGTATAAAAACAAACACACACAAACAAATACTTAAATTTCAATTCAAATCAACATGTTAGTGTTAAGAAAGGTGTTGTTATATGTCTGTATGACAGAGCCTTATTAAGTAATCAATATCCTGAGAGTTTTGTTGATAGTCAGTTATGGAACATTGGTAGGAGAGAGTATACTATCACAACCTGAGGTCTTTAGGTCTTAAACATGGTTTATCGGATAAATTACGAAAAATTGGGAATAGGTTTTCCATACGAACGTTTTTTCAAACGGGCTCCATGCTAAGATCGGTTTTAACAAAAGCCAAACCTCTAAATATTGTTCAAAATTCTAAAAATTGTATTTATAGTGTTCCGTGCGAGTGAGGAAAACATTACGTGGGTGAATAATCTAGACCTTTCAATATAAGGCTTGCTGAACATAAAAATTACGGTAGAAGAGGAGAATTTGAAAAATCCAAAACTTGTGAACACGCGTGGGATAATAATCACAGAATTCAATGGGACTCGGTGAAGATTTTGAAAAAAGAGAGCAATGGAACTAAAAGAAAACTTAAAAAAGTCCGCTATTATTTTACTAAACGAGGATAGATGCGTTTCAAATTATTCAATAGATGTTTGTACTAGTTGGTTGCCCATCCTTAGAGACGAAGTAGGTAAAAATAAGACAAATATAATTCAATGTCCCACGTGGCTATGGAAATACATAAACAACGAACTGTCATGGTTGACGGTCAGGAACGGAAGTAGATATTCTTCCGAAAGTTAACTGTCTAGCTCTCATTTTCAATTTTTTAGTTTATAACATTTTTCTAGTTTATACATTTTTAGGTGTGAGACATTTTGTAATAATCAAGCATTCAAGAACCGACCCCTGTCTGATCTGTTTGGAGCAGAGGTTTCATTAAAAATTATTAAATATTTTTCAGAAGCAAAATGCCCAACAAAGAGTAAGAAAATCTGAATATGCGACAAATAAACAATTATAAACAATTATGGAATATATTGAGTGCCGGGGCTAATTACATGTGCGAACTAAAGTGGTATTCTTAATGTCTCATTGTTTATTTTTCATCATGTGAGAGCATCTAAACATATTTAAATATTTTGTAAATTACAAAATTTGCAAAAATAAGAAAAATATATTAAGTGACCTCATTTTCTGTACAGAACATTTACATATTATTGACCATCACAACATTGAGAAGTTACATACAATGATCTGAAAACCAAATGGACTAGTTACGTTAATAAATGTTATCCAAGATATTATATAATTTAATGTTTAGGGTTCACTCCCGGAATGACAAAAAATGTTTGAACTTGTGTTTTAATGCAAAACATATGTTATCGAAAGTATGTGATAATGAAAGCTACATTGTTACCTCTTTAGAATGAGTTTTTTATTACAATCCGATTAATTCTTTTAAAATTATTAAACTTGTTGAGCCGAAACGTAAGAAAAGAGGCTAATTTTTACGTTCGCGTGCTGGTTCGTGACCAGCCATGCTAATTTTACACAAAAGTGACTGCATGTACGAAATTTTTTATAATATTTCGGGTGTAGAATTTTGTACCCCTTAACTCTTACCTCTACATCTTTTTTCAGTTTTACGTATTTTAAATTTCATTTTCAATTTCTGGGAATTAGGTGCCATTTTCTTGTATGTTGCGTCGACGGTAGTCGTGAGAACTTCCATGCTTTTTTACTAGCAGAAAATTAATTTCTATGCACAATTTCATGTAATTTCTTCATCCTAACCCAAAAGCCCGCCCTGGGTTTGGGTAGTAAATATAGAAATAAGTGTAATTACTAATTATGTCACGATTCTACGACAATAGTTCAGTTACACATAACGCCTCTCGAGTGTAATGTTTGATGTTTTACCGTTTGTAAAAACTAAATCTCTGTTTCACAGCAAAAGAAAATTGTGGTAAATTCTAAAATATTAAAACGCAAGTAGTCGCGTTCCGAGAATCCCTAAAAATTGCCTCAACTTCTACAGTTTAATTTTTAACGACGTTATTTTTCGAGCGAAAAATTCAATCTGTAGTAAGTTGACTGTAAATCGTTGGTAATTTTGTAGAGATACTCAACGATGCACACAATTAGGAATGAATTTGCAAAAAACGCTGCTTGAACATATAATATAATACATAATGAATGAAGTTATGAAGTACGTACTCGCTGAAACCAGAAACCGGAATGAAGGGTGGTCAGGTGAGTTGCTAAACTACTCGTTTCTATGGTAATAAGAGTTGATTACAGCGCTGTACTGGATAAAATCGCCAATTAGATAAGGTCGAAGGGCGTCGGTGTTAATAAAATTTAAGTTAGGTTGGACAGTAAATCCTTCTCACCCGGGGAAATATTGACTTAACGGAAAAAGTTCATGGAATCTAGCAATATACAGAGGCTAACACTAAAGTACTTACCCTAGTGTTATTACAGATTGACAAATTAATTAGTTATGTAGAAAAGTTAACACTTTAGATATCCTTCGTTTCTTTTACTTAAATTTCATGGGAGAAAAAAACGAAAAATACTTATAAGTAATTACACTGCCACATAAAATTAACGCCGTAATGATTATTTGGGATATGTTTTAATTACCATTAGTCCGTAATTATTAGGCCGGCTTCATTTCACTTTTTTCTCTGATATACTACTACTACTAAATTTTCAGATACTTTACTGGGATGGAAGGAAGGATGGAAGCTAGTTGTTTGATAGGATAGTAATAGTAATAGTAATTTATTAACCATTCCAGATACATAGTATATATGGCAAGTCAAATGGTACAATTAAACGTTATAAGACAAACAAATTTCTTTAAGCATATGTTATATTCCTTCCGGTTCCATATTTAAAAAATTTTGTATACTAGAAAAACAGCCTTTGAGTAGCAAGTTTTTTGTCTCGGTTTTATAACTTTTATACATTTTTATTTTTCTTATGTTTTCAGTTAGACTATTATATAGAGTAATGCAGTTATAATGAGGGGAATGTTTATATTTAGTTGTATTATGTCTAGGTATGTCAAGCAGTTCTATATGTCGCGTGTCATATGTATCGCATTGTTCCTTTTAATGAACAAGCTCATATTTTTCCTAGCATAATCAGGTATTTGTATATAGATATAGAGGGCGTCGTTAGTATTTTTTCCTTTTTAAATATTTCTCTACAGCTTTTATTATAATCAAGCTTATATATTAGTCTTATCAATCGCTTTTGACATATGAAGACTCTATCTTTTTCTTTAGCATTCCCGAAACAGATTATGTTGTGAGATATCTGGGAGTGTGTATGCTAGTGCATAATAGATATTTAGCAGAGCGGCTTGATCCAGGCTATTTCTTATTTGTAATGTTGCGAAGTGAGCTTTATTTGGCTGTCCATACACATAATGTATATGCCCCTCCCATGATAATATAGTGTCTAAAGAAATGCCTAGTAGTTTGGTGGTTTCTGAGATAGGAATCCCACCATATGTGATCGCATCATGAGGTAAAGGCTTTTGGATATGAAAATGGATAAAAACTCTTTTTCTGTCATTTAATATGAGTCTGTCCCTTTGGGACCATATGCTGATTGAATTTATTTGTGCATGAAGTGCCTCAAAGCTTCCCGCATTTAGGGCAACCATTAAGTCATCCGAAAATATGGTTGCGTGGCCCACTGTTAAGTAGTTAGGTAAGTTGTTAATGTACAGTAAGAATAGAAGTGGTCCAAGTACTTAACCTTGAGGTACCCCAATTTTTACATAATGTTCGTTGGAGTTATTACCATTTCTTTTAACTTTTATTGTATTTCATATCAGTATAGTCCCCCTTATACCAATACTGCTGAGTTTTTTTCCTAGTAAATTCTTATCAATAACATCGAATGCTTTCGATAAATCAAACAAGAGAGAAATAACGTACTTGCCTGTGTCTACAGATTTATATACATGTTCAAGTAGGTGACACTATTCTGTTGTATATGATTCTTTCAAACAGCTTTGGTACGACACTTAATCGTGATATTTGTATATGATATAATGGAGGTTCCCCAAGGCTCAGTATTAGGCCCTCTGTTATATTTAATACACATTAACGACCAACCAAATTACATTCAACATGGTGTCACCACGATGTATGCAGATGATCCCACTGTTTTGGTATCAGCTGTCACCTATGAGGAATTATATCATACAATTTATGTTACAGACAATGTACACACATGGTACCAGAGAAATAAGCTCATTTTGTTTTTAAACATTTTTATATCTTCCAAAAAACTAGTGATACAATCAAAAATTTGTTTATTATATTGACTACGGAAAATGAGTACATTAAAAGGCGATGGAATATTGCAATTAATAATATTGCTATAAAATGTATCATTTGTTGGTCAATATTTACAGCTCTGGGAGGAAATATGATAAAGATAATTAATATTACAGGTATGATAATTTTTTTAAGGTAAAAGATTCATTTTCAAATTGAGGCGTATTATTGTTATGCATTTTTTTGGGTACACATAATTCTCATGCCAGATCAGCGTGAACAACTGTATATCTTGCAGGATTGAAATGATAGAAATCCCGCCAGAACTTTAAAAATTTCTAAATTAGTAATTTAAAATGTTGAGTAAGGAACAGGCATATTTCTGTTGTAATGGAAATCTCCGGTCGATTCTTTCTTTTTCTAAATAGGTGTTTTCATAATTCTCTATCCCAATTTCCAATTGTACACATACATAATGAACCTATTCTTCCGTAGCGAATACTGTGTGGCAGTTTTCTCATTTAAGTGCCTATTACATGTCAGAAATATATTTTCTTCATCTAATAGCTTTCGCGCGTTGACATACGATATACAGACAGACGAACGATGATACATAGAATGGAAACACTTTAATTTCTGTAACCAATCAGAAATGTCTAAATCCTAAACATTTGAGGTAGTGACGTCACAGTAGGCGTAGGAAGTAAACATTTTATAATAATAAATCAGTAAAGATATTACTCCTGATACAATTTTGTAATAATTCTGCATGAACGCAACTAAATAATAATCAAGCATATATAGCTTATTATTTTTCATATGGTAATATTAAAAATATGTTCGTCTTTCCTGGTAAATATTTAAATTAACGTTCTATAGAGAATAAGATCTCAAAATTATATTTTTATGTAGAAGTTTTAAAAGACAACATAGCGAAAGTCAGGTTGCTTTATGCTAATTTTACTTTCAACGTTTGTAAATATCTCTATCAGCACGGCACTCGGGACAGTAAATATTATTTTAGAATTCAGTCGATATCCATCTCAAGGTGTGTAGCGGACTTATTTTTTTGTGTGAAGTAACTAAAGTAGTGTATGTAAAAAAGCGGCTGTTTTATATTCATGATTCGTATTATTCCAACAGATTAGATCCTCTGATGACCCACTGTTAACACTAATACATTGACGTTATTAAATTTTCTCTTCAAGGTTCGATACAGGACATTATAGTAAAATCAATAATTGGTGTCAGTAGTAATAGGATTAATGGATTAGGGAATTTAGTAGGGCATGTAATAAAATTGGTTTTTATACGTGCTAAGCCCAAAGATCGTTTCGGAATATGTAGACCTGAGAAAAACGTAAAATTACACATATTATCCTAATAATTAAACATTATAACCTACTTGATACAATATAAAACTTAAATTAGTTTGGATACTTGAGTGGTAAAATGATTCGGGCGTGGTCAATATTCGGATTAATCAATTTTAAAGATAGCCGAAGTTTCATATTTATTTTAAGGCATTCGTAGTACTTTGAAGACAAATAATTACAATTGAACCAAATGGTTAAAGTCAATGCACAAAAACAAATTGAAAGTATGAAATATTCATGACTATGCATATGCAAACAAACATACACATGTAAGTTACTAAGTGTATACTGCCTTGTATATACCCCTGAAAAACAGATAATAAATGTTGAAATATGTATAAAATTATAAACTATCTTGAAATATATTATATTTAGGTTTCCCTTGTAAAACTAGATTTTAAAATTCTTAACGCAAATGATAATAAACAAAAGTATTAGAATATTAGACAAGCAATATCTAACATTGCCTCCACTGCTAGTGTTATAAGAAAATTATTTGTGTAGTTAGAAGGACTTTAACTCTTACTTCTGAATAGTTTCTTATTTTGGTTATTCAATTAAAGTACGAGACCTAGTATCCACCGATCTCGTTTTGCCACAAGTACGACTTAAGAATGCTCGGTGCATTCCCGCGGATCTTCACGGATCTTCATCTTTCCAAAGCTTCTTTTAAATAATTTCTGTTGATAACGAATAAAATCTCTAACCTGGAGCCGAATGTGAGGGTTGTTTAGATCGTAATGAGGTTAGAATAAGTTGCGATTAAACATTTTATATCACTGTTTCTCTTAAATAGACTAATGAAAGTTGCAACTAAATGTAATTCCAACTAGAAAAAAAAACAATAGGACCATATTTAGTACATGTAAAATATCAATTTTCAAACCAGTGCATCCAAAACAAAGTTGCAGAAACAAAATGGCGGACGTTCTACTTACGAAAGAATGTGAAGAAGTCGATTTTTCTCGTTTATCTGCGAATGTAACTTTGTCATCGAAAAAAGTTTCAAACAATAGTTCTAGGCATTTAAAATACCTATAAAGTGGCACCCGCTGCGCTGGATGCAAATCCGATTGTTAGATTTCTCGCAAATTAACAAAAAACATGGATAAATTACACTTTTTAATTTTGCAGTAACTTTTGCAATATTTAATTTATGGTATCAATAATCTCAGGAAATATGCACCATAATGTTCTTAAAAAGTGGTCGTAACCCAAATTCCAACGAATCAATAGTTTCCGAGAAATTCAATTGTTTATTAAAAAAGTGATTTTAGTAACATTTGAATTCCCCAAAATGAGGCTGTCCAATTTTAATTTTGCAAACATTTTTCCACCCTTCAACAGTTGTACTATGATACTTTGAGCTCAAAGCCGAAGTCAAATATTTCAATTAAGTTGCTTAAAGACCCGTTGGAAATGATGCATATTTCTTCGGTATAAACAAATGTACTTAATACCTTTGTCAATTGTTCGTGTATCGAAATGTAAAGTGGATTATTCGCGTAGCTGGAATTTTTATACAAATTAAAAAAGAAACGAACTCCCTCCGACCTTCAGGAATGGAGAATTTTCTTTTCCAAAAAATTGCCGAGACCTTATTTTTTAACTTACAGCGCTAAGATTTACAGATATTACACTTAAATATTTCAATTTTCGCTAGAAAAAAATAAACAATCGTTTCACAGTCTTCTTTGATAACATAGTTCTTGTTGAAGTGAGGCGCTCGCACCAGCTAGTCGAGTCAGCGTGCGTTCAAAATCGCTCGTGCTTGCAATATCGTCTATATCTTGGTTTCTGGTGTAGTAAAAAGATTCTCTTGTGCCATACCTGCAAATCTCGGCGCTGTAAGTTAAAAAATAAGATCTCGGAACATTTTTGAAAAAAAAAAATATCTCGAGTCCTGAAGGTCGGAGGGAATTCATTTTTTTAAAATTCGTATAAAAATGCCAGCGTCGCGAATATCCACTTTAAATTTCGATACACGAACAATTAACAAAGTACATTTGTTTATACCGAATATGCATCATTTTCAACGGCGTTTTTAAGCAACCTAATTGAAATATTTAATTTCCGCTTTAAGCTCAGTCATATTACAACTTTTGAGGAGTAGAAAGCTTTTGGAAAATTGAAATCGGACCACGTCATTTTGGGGAATTCAAACGATACTAAAATCACTTTCTTAATAAATAATTGCATTTCTCGGAAACAATGAATCCGTCGAAATCCGGGTTACGACAACATTTTAAGCACATTATGACCCATATTTCCTGAGATTATTGATACTATAAATTAATTATTGCAAAGGTTACTGCAAAATTAAATAATGTCTTTTTTCGTTTCACCAATTTCCGAGAAAGCTAACAATCGAATTTTCATTGAGTGGGAACCACTTTTTAAATTCCTACAAGTATTGTTTGAAACTTTTTTCGATGAATATCGCAGATAATCGAGAAAAACCGACTTTTACAACTTTGTTTTGAATGCACTGGTTTGAAAATTGATGTTTCACATGTAATGAATATGATACTAGTGTTTTTTTTTCTAATGGGAATTACTTCTAAAAGACGATCTTCTGCTTAGTTTGATTGGCCTACAAAAAAAGTTTTTCTCACAAAAAAAGTTACAATTAAAATCTTTATTTTCTCTTTGAAAATATGAATTATTTATATAATGCTAGTTATGACATAATATGTGGATTGACTATGATATCTTTATGGATTGCATTTATAACGTCCTATTTGCTAACACCGGCATAAGCATTCTTAGAAATTAATGCTATGCCAACATTTCAAATGGGAATGTTTTGTCCAGGAAGTTGTGTTATGGCTTATTTCAGATATTGATATCGAGTTACTTACCATGTAAAATGTTTTCCTAATGGAGCATGCAATTAGAAATAGGTTTTAAATACTGTGTCCCTCAGTGCACTAGCTCCTAAAAGAACACAAACATATTTTCCATTCCTAAAGCTTAAATATTCATTCATGTCAATTCGAACATATAGAGACTTTTTTACTTTGGCCAACTGTTAGCTTACCCTCGAGAAGGAGATGCGCAGGCACATTGTAACAGATCATAGTCGGAATGGGATTGGTGAACTAAATTGCATAAACAGCAGGTTTGATCATTCACTTTTAAATCGTGCTGATACGTAGGTACTATGTTATGTAATAAGGGAGACGAAGTTGCCAAGAAAAATAGGATGTATTTAGGTTACATCTGACCAAAGGCCTTGAATTTGAATTCGGTTTCGACTAATCACTGATGTGGCGGGTATCAGCTGGAAAGGTAATATGCTATATGTATATGATCATGACCACGAAGTATAGGCGTAGTAGGGGGAGAGACGAAGAATAATGTAAGTCTTGATAATGACCGGCTCCTCCGCCATTTTTTAGAATAGAAATAAACTCATATTGGTTTTCTTTGTGAAGACTATTTTTCACGAGAAAATATTTCTATAAATAACTTGGGTGTAAGGTTGTGTTGCTGAAATGAGCCATAAATGGAGTATATTCATCATTCAAAAAGTTTCAAAATAAATATTTGGGACAACACCGCCATGTTATGGGTAAAAGGCGAAAGGGGTAAAGACATTGTTTTTTCTCGAATAACTCATAAACTATTAACTTGAGCAAAAATACCAAGAGAGCAAAGAGTGACCGCAAAATTTGCCTGTTTTTGCATACGTCATAACTTTACACCGTAAAAAGATAACTGTACGCTAAAGGCCTTAAATTAAAGCTAATCAAAAATGTAGGTGACGGTATTTTTTTATTTTTAAAATGGGAGTTCTTACCCTCTGAATGGGGGTTGAATTACTTTAAAGTTATTTTTCAGAGTAACTATATTTTGAAAACTCCATATCTAAAAATCACCACTGAATAAGGGCTAACCTTGCATGGAAAAATTCTAATAATATATTTTAAAACATTTTATATAATATTCTCGGAATTTTTATAATGTAGGTGTTTACCTATTTGTATTAAACAGCGTCTCGAAAAAAAAATTGCGAAACATATTTATCCTCATAATAACCCTTTTAACCCCCTTTTATGGGGGTAGCAACCCTTAACTTTAAAAGCGAAAAGACACCTTAATCTACATTTTTTATAAGCTTTAATTTAAGACCTTTGGCATTCAGTTATTTTGTTTCGGCTCAAAGTTATGACGTACTCAAAAATAGGCTAAATTTTAAGAAACATCGCGATCACTCTTTGAAACTTATTAAATTATACACTGTGAACCTAAAGAAACGCACAAAATTCATATCTTTTGTATGTGTCATTTGTCAAAAAAATCCTCGAACAGGTCGATTTTAGTTTTGTAAATGCTACATTTTGTCACCATACCAAAATTTATGACGTCATTGGTTTTTGAGTTATGACGTCATCATACTTGTTTTTTAATGGAAACACATTTTTTTTTACTGTTTGTGGTGGTATGTTCCCCTCGCTTTCTGGTGATATGAAAAAAATTTATATTACCTAAGTCATTCTTTTGGAAAAAATATTTTTATTGATTGCTACCTTAAATAAGTAATTGTGAGAAAAAAATCATCTTCATTGCTCAAATTGCGACCCTCCAACCATTTGGCATTGACCAAGACGGGTGTAGACACTTTGCACGTTGTTCTGAATCATCTCATGGGCAATTCGTCTTATCTCCAAGCCAATTCTGTCATTCAATTCTTCTATGGTATCCGGTCTGTTAAAATACTTGACTATAAGTAACCCCAAAGAAAAAAATCTAAGGGGGTTAAATCCGGTGAACGCGGGGACCACTTAATCGGACCTTGACGACCTATCTACTTTTCAGTAAAAGTGTCATCTAAAAACTGACGCACTGCTATCCCAAAATAAGGTGGAACCCCGTCTTGCTGAAACCAGACGTTTTCAGCAGGAATATCTTCATCTTCGTTGTTCGGAAACATAACTGCTAAGGCTGGCACTAACTCAACTCGCAAAAACTATGAATATCTTGCGGCCGTATGATTTTCTTAAAAAAAAGGTCCCAATAAACGATCACCAATCATACCTGCCCACACGTTTACTTTGCCTCGTCGCTGTGTATGGGCTTTTTGAGTCCAATGAGGATTTTCATTTTCATTCATGACACTTTTACTGGAAGGTGGATAGGTCGTCGAGGTCCGATTGAGTTTCCCCCGCATTCACCGGATTTAATCCCCTTAGACCTTTTTCTTTGGGGCCACTTAAAATCAAGGATGTATTTTAACAGACCGGATACTTACCATAGAAGAATTGAAAAACAGAATTGGCTTGGAGATGAGACGAATTACCCATGAGATGATTGAGAACAGCGTGCAAAGTGTCTACACCCGTCTTTGTCAATGCCAAATGGTTGGAAGGTCGCAATTTCAGTTATGGAGATGATTTTTTTCTCACAATTACTTATGTAAGGTATCAACCAATAAAAATATTTTTTTCCAAAAGAATGCCTTAGGTAATATCAATTTTTTTCATATCACCAGAAAGCTAAAGGAATATACCACCAAAAACAGTAAACAAAAATGTCTGTTTCCATAAAAAACAAATTATGATGGCGTCATAACTCAAAAACCAATGACGTCATAAATTTTGGTATAGTGACAAAATGTAGCATTTACAAAACTAAAATCGACCTGTTT
The DNA here is from genome assembly GCA_963583905.1 of Stenurella melanura. Classification (NCBI taxonomy): domain Eukaryota; kingdom Metazoa; phylum Arthropoda; class Insecta; order Coleoptera; family Cerambycidae; genus Stenurella; species Stenurella melanura. The sequence continues at coordinate 125,348,787 of OY757314.1, forward strand.
GAGGATTTTTTAAAAATGATACATACCAAAGATATAAATTTTGTGCGATTTTTTAAGTTCGCACTGTATGCCTTTGAGATTAACTTCGCCTCGTTTGAGTAGATATTGATGAAATTACATTATTTATAAAATATTAATATACTAGCAGACTTAAAGAAATGATATTATTTGCACTGTATTTCTCTGTGTAAAACATATATTCATGGAAATGGCAAGAACAAGTAAAACGCGTGAAAGAAAGTGCCATTATTTCAATCTGACGTATAATCGAATTTTGAGTGCATTGAAAACAATTGAAGGTGTCCTCGATTTAGAAGTATCAATTTTACTTCGACAAATAGTAATTCCTTATGTTCTTATTGCGCAAATAACTATATTTACCCATTTTCTCGCACGCTTCTCGTGATTTGCTGGAATACTAAAGGTCCTACTAAAGAAATATTAAAGTAAAGTTTAAAGCATATTCAATTTTCTGCAATTTAATTTTTTCATTATCCCTTAAGGGCCACAATTGGCCATTTCATGGGCAAATAACGGAAAAGCTATCAATATACGTAAGTTAGTATACTTATATACTTTGCCTTTGATTAATAATTGAGTACTAGAAATACGTAAAAAATATCATGACAATATATTTTTGCAAATGCTGAAAATATTAAGATAACATAAACAGTTGTTCATAGTAATTTTCACTGATTTTTCAGAGATTCTGAAGTGAAGAAAAATAATTTAAGCAAGCAGCAGTCGTTTGTTGAAGACTGATTTTGAGTGCACGAAGGTACGCTAGGTCTTTTATTTTCTAGATATTTTTAGAAAATGTGGCCATTTGTGGTAAATTTTGGTTGTATAGATAAAAAATTAAATTGGTTAAATAAAACTAAAACAATATATAGCACAACCCTTCTTGATTCTAATTCCACATCCACGTAGTGGACTGAAAGTATTACTATACTTCCAATCCACTATGTGGATGTGAAATGTTGAATTTTTTGTTGTGTTTGTTGTGTGAATGTGATACGCCGATATTTCAAACTTGAGTGAAAAAAAAATTTCTGTCTGTCGGGGTTGGTTTGTCGGTCTATTTGTATCCTCTCTTGTGCGTACGTTTTCTCTGGAACGGTTTAAGATATTGACTTTAAACTTTGTAGACGTATATATTATAACAAAATCTAGAAATTGATTGTTTTTGAACATATCCGGTGAAAGGTTGGGGGTAGATATGAGTAAATAGGGGAAAATAAGTAAAGCAAGCTAATAAGAGTACAGAAACTTAAAATTGGGTTTGTATACTAGAAGCCAAGGCCTCAATTTTTTCATCCCCCCCGCCACCCCGACTGCATTATTAAAGGATTTGATAAAATAAAGTTGATGTATTTACTTGAAATTTCGTACATGTATATATTGATATCTGGAACTAGATTATATTTTACGATAATTCAGTTGAAGGGTTGGGGGTTAAATAGGGGTAAATAAGGGAAAATAAGTAAAGCAAGCTGGTAAAAATACTATAACTTTGGATTTGGTGTATATACTAGAAACCAAGACCTCATATTTTTTAATAATATTTTCAATCACCCCAGCACCACCCCCTCTTAGTTATTAAAGGGTTTAATGAAACAATATTCAAATACTCACTTGAAATTTGGTGCACGTGTGTATTATAAAGACATTTGGAACTAGATTATATATTGAGATGTTTTCGTTGAAGGGGTGGGGAGTAAGTAGGATTAAATAGCGGAAAATAAGAAAGCTGGTAAAAATACAGAAGCTTGGGATTTGGTGTATATACTAAAACCCAAGGCCTCAGATTTCTTCACAGTATTTTCCGCACCTCGTCCACTTCATTATTAAAGGGGTTGTTAAAGTAGCATTGAGACGCGTATGTCTTGTAATGACATCTGATTGAGATGATTCCGTGGGAAGGGTGGAAGGGAGGTAAATAGAGAAAAATAAGTAAAGGAAGGTAACAGTTCAGAAACTTCCTGTTTAAAAGCTTGTATTATAACTTGCCTTTTATGTTAGCATGTTTTGGTCAAATCTTGCAATCAAAATGAATCCTAGAGGGTAGGGTTCAATAGTGAATTTGGTGGAGCTCGGGGAGATTAGGCAGCGTCCTAATATAGATTCGGAAACGTCCGGAAATTGCCTTGGTATTTGGCAGCGCCCAGAAGTTCTGAAGGATTGGCTGGCATTCCGTAAACGCCCTCTTATTAAAATTTTCTGACCAATTATTTTCACATACTCACTAGGGTGCAAATATGGGCGAGATTTTTCCTTTAAAGAGGCTTGAATGGAAAATGTGGATGTGGAAATAGTGATTCCTTAGGCAGCGTTTTTTGAATAAATCATGAAATCTGCGTGTTAAAGTTAAACTATTGAAAAGGGGTAAAAAGCAGTTTTTCAAAAAATCTCGATCTCGGCCAATTTTTATACAAATCGAGCAGAATTTGACGAAACAAAAGTAAATTCACAAGCTTTAAAACTGCTTCGATGTTTTTCACCAAAATCAAGGTATTTGCAAAAAGCCCTTTCTTAGCCCTTTCATCCCCAATTTTTGGGAGTGTATCTAACCATATTTCTTCGAACTTTTTGCGTGTTTAGTACTATCCAGTTTGTTGTCTATTACGACAATAAAAGCTTATACTCGAGCTATACTACTCGTAAGTCTAAATACATCCACATCCACATAATGGAGCGGAAGTATAGTAATCGTAAAAAAAGAAATTTGGATGTTTTAAATTCGGGCGAAAAATAAAATGTCTGCCGGTCTGTAACTTTTGTGTATGCACGATTACTCTGGAGTAGGTATTGACTTAGAATTAGGCATGCGTATGTATTGTAACGAAATATGCAAACTAATTATATTTTGATATTATTCCGTTGAAGGGTTGGGGGTTATATAGAGAAAATATGTAAATTAAACTAGTAAAACTCCATATACTTGGTGTTTGGTGCGAAAGCAACAAGTTGCAATAAATGGTCACCTCTCTAATATAATTAATGTCTTGAGGAGTGCCCCAAGGTTCGATCCTAGGTCCACTCTTGCCTGTATTGTTTGTAAATGACTTGTTAGAAATTGTAAATGGTAATAATCTAACTCTATTCGCCGATGATACATGTTATTTAAGTGTAAGGTTTTCAAACAATAAATCATTAGTAAACAAAGACAAAACAATACTTATATAATTTAAATCTAGAATAATGCAATATAATGAAAGCAGTTTACTACTTACATCATCAATTTCAAATATACGCTAGTTTATCTCTGTTCTTGTTATTTATATTTTGCACCATGTATACATATTTTGCAATTTGTATTTTATAGTGTTTAATGTTTATACCTTGATTGTTTATTATGCCAATATTTCTCTCTTGACTTGTCCGATATAATTTGTTGTATGATCACATGGACAATAAATATTATTATTATTATATGCTAGAAGCCAAGGTATCAATTTATTTATGACATCTGCCACCCGTACCGCCACACCCACATTATTATAGGAGATAACAAAATAAAATTCAGGTTTTGAATCTTGGTAGACGTATGTTATAGCGAGATCTGGGACAAGATTATGTTTTGAGCTAACTCCGTTGAAGGGCTGAGGTGTAAACAAATTAAGCAAGCTAGTATGAGTCCAGACACCGATGTGTATTTTAGATGCCAAGGTGTCATTTTTTTTATATCTACCACCCTCACTCTTAAAGGGATTAGCAAAACAAATCCCCATCCCAATACTACTACCTTGGGTTAGATGAGTTCAAGGAGCAGTTAGTTCCACATATTGGAGTGCAAATTTCGTATCCAGATATTTTAATTTAAAGAGACTTGGACGAGAAATTTGAATGTGGAAGTAGTAATTCCTTAGGCAGTGGTTTTTTAGATATGTTTGTCATTTTCTAGTATGCCAGTTTTAATACTTATTTAGCTGTAGTACTATATATTGCTTTGCCCTTCGTAAATTTTTTGTCTAGTTTTTAATTCTATATTGTTATTTTCTGTGCTGTGACTGGAATATATTCCCATTAACATAATAAATAAATAAAATACGTTTGGTTACGTTACATTTTTATTTTCATAAAAACCTTTGTTTCAACATGTTTGCTATATTCTTCGTAACATTTTTTACACGATAGTGATTGATGAGGATGTATAAAACTATGATTAATAATTTATAACTATTTAATTACTATGTTAAATAGAGTTATTAATGCAAACAATCTGTTCCTATTTTATGTCTGTTACATCTCGAAGAACGTCATAGCGTATTCTATCACTCCTAAAGGCTTTCATGAGAGTTTGTGGTTTTCACAACGTGATGTGTACTTACGGGACATGTTAAGTCACTGCAACTCACTGGCTACTATGTTTAATTAATTGTATTTACAGAGTAACTGCAAACTTAATGGAAGTTGGCTTGATGTAATTTTCTGCAGAACGGATGTATGAAGGGATTGTTATAATTATTATTTTTCAAACCAAACTCCATCCTTAATGAGTTTGCGTGCAGCGAAATTCAATGACTAACACGATCTCAAATTAAAGCCAGAATCGGTTTTTAAACAAGTGGGTAATTGTAACATTGAATGACTTTTTAAACTTTACGGCGTTTTTTGTAACTTACTTTTAATAACGTATTGGTTGGACAAATTTGCAGTGTGTAGATTTTTTTCTGGAATGTAAATTAAATAATGAACATTTTGTATCCAGTACATGTGACCATTTTGTATAGGTAAAAAAATAATAGAAAACAAGTTTGGTAAAAAAAATCAGAAAAATTATGAAATTTTATATACCGGGTGCCCACGGAACAGGTACACCTTCATTTTTTTTTTATTTTTCAAGATAAAAGTTTGATATTGGGATATAGGTATAAGAACAAATTTTTAAACAGCCATGCCCAAAGAACACTTCTGGTTTAACCGGAAATACTTCTTCTTTTATTTCAAAAAACACCCTACATATTTTCATCTAGAATCTGGTGTGCCACAAGGATCAATATTAGGACCGCTACCTTTTATTCTATTAAATTACTAATCATAGTTTTATACATCCTCATTAATCACTGTTTAAAAAATGTTACGCAGAATACAGCAAACATGTTGAAATAAAGATCAAAGGTTATTATGAAAATGAAAATGTAACGTTACCAAACGTATTTTATTCATTAATTTACTTATTTGTACTTAACCGGAATATATTTCATGTATAGCATAGAAAATAACAACATGAGATTAAAAGCCGGTGCCTAAGGAATCGCTACTCCCACATCTAGATTTTTCAGCCAAGTCTCTTTAAAGGAAATATCTTGCCTGGATTTTAGTCTCTAGCATGTGGAAATTATTGGTAATAGAATTTTAATAATATTTGGGGCAGATATCATCGAAAAGTTTGAGGCGTTGGTTTGTACCATATACGTTATAAATGAAGTTTCTGGTTTACGCTACTTATTTTCCCCTATTCACAACCTACCACCTCCCATCCCTTCAATGGAATCATCTCAATCAGATGTCTTTACAATACATACGTGTACTAACTTTCAAGTGAATGTCTTAGTTTTATGTTATCCAGTCCATTAATAATGAAGCCGAGGTGGCGAGGTGTCAAAAATATTAGAAATAAATCTAAGGCCTAGATTTCTAAGTATCTCCACCAAATCCCAAATTTATTTACTTTCCAGACGTCGCGGCGTCGTTATAATACATAAGTCTACCAAATTTCAAGTGAATATCTCGCTTCTTTTTGACCAACCCCTTTAATAATGGAGTAAGGGTGGTGGGGGTTGAAATATATTATAAAAAAATCTAAGGCATTGGCTTCTAGGACATACACCGAATTTCAAGCTTCTGTACTCTTAGCAGCTTGTTTTACTTATTTTTTTCTATTACTTACCCCCCACTCCTGCAACGTAATCATGTCAAAATATAATGTAGTTTCAGATATAGTTATAATACATACGTGTACCAAATTTCAAGTGAAAATCTAAATTTAATTTTATCTTCTCTTTTAATGAGTGGTTGTGGCGGGGGGATGGAAAATGTCATAAAAAACTGATTTCTGGACTTTTACCAGCTTGCTTTGCCTATTTTCCCCTATCTACCCCTATTTAATCCCTAACCCTTCATGGGAATCATCTCAAAACATAATCTAGTTGCAGATAATAATACATACGTGTACCAAATTTCAAGTGAATATCTCAATTTTATTTTATCAATCCCTTTAATAATGGAGCAGGGGTATTGGGGGGTTGAAAAATATTATAAAAAATCTGAGGCCTTGCTCAGTTTTTTTATATTACCCTCTAATAATAAGGTAGGCTGATGGGGGGCTGAAAAATATAAAAAATCTGAAGCTTTGGCTTCTAGTACATACACCTGATTTTAAGTTTATGTACTCCTATCAACTTGCTTTACTTATATTCCCCTATTTATCCCTAAATAACCACCAACCCTACAACCGAATCATCTCAAAATATAATCTAGTTCCAGATATCGTTATAATACAAGTGTGTACCAAATTTTAAATGTATACCTAAATTTTATTTTATCACCTTCATTAATAATGGAGTAGGGGAGGTGGGGGGGTTGAAAAATATTATAAAAAATCTGAGGCCTTGGTTTCTAGTACATACACCGAATTTCAAGGTTCCATACTGTTACTAAATTGTTTTACTTATTTTCACCTATTTAACCCTCAACTCTTCATCAGAAGGATCCCAAAATATAATCTTGTTCCTGATGTCATTATAAATATATGTGTACCAAATTTCAAGTGAATGTCTCAATTTTATTTTATCAACTCCTTTAATAATGGAGTGAGGTGGTGGTGATGGGGATGAAAAATATTATAAAACATTTTGAGATCTTGGATTGTAGTACATACATCAAATTTCAAGTTTCTGTACTCTTACCAGCTTGCTTTACATATTTCCCCTATTTACCCCCCAACCCTCCACCGGATATCTTCAAAAAACAATTCAGTTCCAGATCTCGTTACAATATATATGTGTACAAAATTTCAAGTCAATATCTTGAACTGTTCCGGAGAAAACGTGTGGACAAGAAACAGTTACACACCTACAGACAAATTTAAAATCTCGACTTTCATGACACTCTAAACCTACTTCGAGAAAAGAAATTTTTGAATTTTTTTTTACGGCTACTATATTTCCAATCCACTACGTGGATGTGGAAGTAAAAGTAGACACAAAATTTACAAAGTGTAAAGCAATACATATACAGCCAAATAAGTATTAAAACTGACATACTAGAAAACGACAAACATACCTAAAGAACCACCGCCTAAGGAATCACTGTTTCTACATCCAGATTATCCATCCAAGTCTCTTTAAAGGAAAACGTCTTGACTATATTTGCACTCTAGTACGTGGAAATAATTGGTCAATTTGGTTAATATTTGAGGCAGATGTCATACATAAATTGGAGGAGTTGGCTTCTAGCATGTACACCAAAGATGAAGTTTCTGGACTCTTATCAGCTTGCTTTACTTATTTCATTGTATCAACTCCTTTAATAATGGAACGATGGTGGAGGAGGGGTGGTAGGCTGACAAATATTATAAAAGAATGTGAGGCCTTGAATTCTAGTATATACAGCAAGTCCCAAATTCCTGTACTCTTACCAGCTATCTTTACCTATTTCCCTTATTTACCCCTATTTAACACTCAAACATTCAATGGAATTAGCGCAATATAAAACTTATTTCCAGATCTCGTCGTGATGCATACCTGTACAAAATTTCGAGTCAATATCTTAAACCGTTCCCGAGAAAACGTGGACACAGATAAAGTTACATACCGACCGACCGACAGATAGATTTTTTTTTCGCTCAAATTTTAAAATCTCGAGTTTTATTACATTCTATGCCTATTTCAACAAAAAAATAGTTTTTACGAGTACTGTACTTTCACTCTAGTACGTGGATGTGGAATTAATAGGGACCAAAAAAGTTCTTTGTGAAACATATGAATAAATCTACATCATGTACACCAGCCAGAGACTGAATTTGTTCCTTCAGCAATAAAAATTAAACCTTGTTGTAAATTTCCAGAATGGCCCACATAATTACAAGCGTACAGGACAATAACGCTTTTCCGTTTTAATTTCCAGGCAAAACATGCAGACACGTTACTGGAAAAACTTCAAAAGCCACTTGATGGAGCTCTTGCTTATTGCAAATTCCTGCTGTCACGCGTGTTGTTTTAACCCGGACTGTGACAAAAGTGTAATTGCGTGAGTGTCACGTCCAACTCCGTCTCAAAGAGATTAGTATTGCCTCGGCTCGGCTCGTAGAGAAAAACGCCCGCTGAATCACTATCGTTTTTAAATAGCAACGAATCACCAGCGTTGCCGAGCATATATTTTCCAGCGGATAAACGGGAGGCGAATGATATGTTTTTCAAGTGGCAATCGTGGCGTGAGGTACATAAAGCTCGGACAAGATACACTGGGAGCCAAACTTTCAAATTATATGGAAATAATATACACAGTGTATTCCATTAGTGGATGGTCAAACAAAAATGGGTGATAGAGGAGGTTATTTCCAATCAAAATCAACGTATATGTGATTATCCAATTAGGTGTTTTCACTATGTGCAAATTTGCTTTTTTAGTATTACTAAAATGAAGTTTTTATTTAACACGAAATATCTCTATTGGGCTTAAGAGCTACTTCAAGAAATTTACCTGCTGTAAAAGTATTTTGGTACTCTTCCAGGTACGTTTTTGGATGTATTTTTGCACCTTGGCACAAAACACCACAATGTTTAGGAATGTACACAAGTGTAGATGGAATGTCCCTGTTTTACGCCGGCTCCACACATGCCTCCACGAGAATTCGGGTACTTTTACGAATATTTGTGTAGACATATTCGCTTATGAATATTTGGCGAACACACCCTCCACACATAACATTCTTGTTTGTATACGGCAAAATTTCAACACAGTGAATATTCGTTCCCTTTGATGTGCGCCTGTTTACCGACTCGAAACGGAAACATGTTCGGACCAAATATCGAATATTTGTGCACGAACATGAACATTTTATCCACACTTGCGTACATTTCTACAAATAGCAAACATTTGCATATGAATAAAGCATGTGTGGAACTGGCTTTAGTGCACAAATATTTGATATTTGGTCCGAACACGAACACGTCCCCGTTTCGCACATCACAGGGAACGAGTATTCACTGTATTGCAATTTTTCCGTATACAAATAATCGATAACAACGATGTTATGTGTGAAAAGTGTGTTCGCCAAATATTCATACACGAGTACGTCTACACAAATATTCGTGAGAGTACGCGAATATTCATGGACGCATGTGTGGGGCCTGCATAATACGTACTTTAATACACAATGATGTTTATTTACTGACAATGCAACTGATTTTGTCATGAGTGGGCACTGAAATGATGTAGTGTTTTTAGTGGTAAAATTTCACTTCAAAATTAAAATGGCTTATTTTAAGGTATTATTCGACTCATGTCAAAGTTAAACTGTTTTTAGCCATAATCAAGTATTATCTTCATATTCAAACAGAGTTTAAAATTTGTGAAAACACCTAATTGTTGATGGATTAAAAGGTATTTCAATTTTTGTACTTTTGTATACTTATAAAGTAATATTATAAAGAAACCTGGATAATTCACAATCATTTTCGGAAAATTCCGAGAAAATTTCAAGAAAATCCTTCTTTGACAATGCATTCGAAATCAGTGACCCCAAAAACTCCCCAGCCATATTATTCATTCGATAATTGGAGTTAATATATAAAACCCTCAAATTTCAGAAAATGTTTCGAAAAATTTTAAATTTGTAGTTCAAAACATTATTTGCCTCGTCGCTCATGTTTCTAATAACTGAACATAAGAAATGTTTAAGAAACAAATCATCAAAATAGGAAGAGTTTTAAAAGGTTTCGAAGTAAAAACCTTCATTAACTGGACTATCATTAGACAATTCTAAGAAAAACAAAGGTACAAGAATACCTACTTATACACATTTATTTACACAAATTTAAAATTGAATTATTTGTTGATTTTCCTGATGTAGCACACAGATTTGGTATAAGTCTGACTAGTGTAAAACATCTACCCCCATAGACCCTTTTTTTATCCAAACACATTGGATTCTCTTTAGACTACCCTTACAGTACAAATTTATTCATAACGTATCCCGCATACTTTCCACGTACAAATTTAAGGTCTGTAAACAGTATGTATTTAACATGCAAAGCCATAGTTTAATAATATCTTCCTAATAATGGGATTCCTATAAAATCCTTACAAGATTCGAGCAGTAGAACCATTTAACATATTTTCCCAAGATGCAGTATTTATTAGGATACATAACAACTTGATGTATGGAAATTATTTACAGACCCTCTTTCCAACAGTTCAAAAACAACTTCTAGTGAAATAAATATTTAAAAACTTGTTTGTTTTCGGATATACCTCATTATTAGTTTTATAATCCTTTTTGTGTTTGTCTCATAGTTTCGTCTTCGTTTGTCGTACAATTTTGATTAATAACGTTTGCTTGTTATTCAGCATGTATTGTAACAAATCGTATTAATTTGATAAAAAAAATGGAAAAAAAAAAACGCACGAAATATGTTTATTTTTGTTTTATAATAGATTTGTTTAAGGTTCTTGTAGATACAGTTGCAAGTTTTTATTCTTCCACCCTTACTCCATTTTGATGAAAATCTAATTTATAATATTCATATTTTATTAATAAATATAACGATAATTTAAATTTATTTCGAACTACAAATTATCAAACTCAAAATTCGCTTTTAACAAAATCTATACATTTATACAATTAATCGTACACTCTTTGCAAATACGAAAACCAAAGAATTTATATAAATAGAAGCTGAGATAAAGTGTAAAAGTTATACGATACTGTTGCCATCATGTCCAACATACCCTTTTCTCACCATTTCGTTCTAAGATACAATATTGCCTATAACGCTATCTCTGTTGCAATCACTTCAAGACCGTGGTATGAGTGTAGCAAAGACATATGTGGAATTTAGTCATTTAAGAACTGTGTCTGTTTTAACTACTCTAACCTCAACATTATTTTCGTGTTTTGTAAATTTAAACAATTATTCTCGTTGAATCGTAAAAATAGTGAAAAAATGTGTTGTTTGTGGTGTAGTTGAGGATAAGAATAGCCTGTTGTCTTACATTTATTTGTCATGTTAAAAACAGTAGTACTGCAACGAAGATAGTAATTTTCATCATAAAGAAAGAGATAATTATAAAATGTAATGTCTGAACTTGAGTACGAGATGTTGACAACACCCTTATAAATGTGTATCTGCTTCTATTTATATAAATTCTTTGATGAAAACGAGCAGTATCATACGTTTTCTTGATTCAATTCTAAAACCGGAAACCTTGCTCGTGGAGAAAAGACTTTTATATTTATTTATTTATGTTTGTATGTCTGTCTAATCCTCCATTATGATCTTCATAAGCTGTAACAAGTTTTTTCCATAACTTGTCAATTATTTAATTAGTTGCCAAATATTTTCCATTCAGCACCCGTACTACATAAAATTTGAATCTCCCGCGATAAAAACCACAATACAAAGTCGCCATTGAGCATGTGCGAGCGGAATATTAGGGAGAGATGGAACTAACAGGAATTGAAAATCGGCACTTTCCGTCTTGACGTCGCTGAGGTGAGACTATTCTAATTTTTTTTTTCTTAAAAGATTTGTAGTTATTAGAGCCATCCTACAATACTTTGTTGAAATTTTTACTTTTATAATTATAATTCCTTAAATAATAACCTAGTTATTTTGAATTAATATTAAATTTATGCTGGCATTTAGTTAAATTATTAATATATTTGAGGTTAACCTTGTGGTTAATAAGGAACCACTTGTTAGTGGATTGCCCCAGCAGTAGTTTATTTGTCATTTTGGGACAGTTCCTGCTGGATGTTTATGTATTATATCAATATTTTTTTTTTGCCAGTAGTTTATATTATATACTTACATTCTTACATATATATATATTTTTTGGTATTTAGGGTCGCTCTAAAACTTTTTATTAGATAATCTCATTTCACGACTCATATACTAATTACTGAATTTCTTAAAATACGAGACTTAAAGTCGATTTCTTTAGATTAATTTTTCTAATAGTATGGAGATCATCTCCAAAATTTTAAATTTTCTTATTTTTTTTTTCTAGATTGCATATCTTAATATCGATTTCTTTTATGCTGCTTTGAAAATGTTGTCATAATTTATAGTAATTTATTTGATTCAGGGCCTGAAGGCCAAATTTTTGGTGATAATTTAGTAGTAGAGTTTTTTTATCGGTCCTCAACCATTTTCTTACATTACTGCTTAAATTTTACAAATTCTAATACCTAGTTTTTTGTAGTTTCTATAAAATTTGTGACCTTAGCTTAACCAAGGGTATTCAATTTTTATTCTGCTAGATCATTTTTTTTTCAATAAGTTTTAAAGTTAATTAATAATTTATTTAGAGTCATTTTAAATCTAAATCATTAGTTTTTTTTCTTGTGTAATTTAACTCAATTTGTATCAACTGGTTCCTGATTTACCACTGGTTTCATGTAATAACTGGATCGACCAACTCTGGATCAAGCACATGGTAGTTTTGCTAGTGGCATCCTGGAACCTCCTCGTAGACCCAGACAAACAATATAAGCCCTTAAACCCAGGTACCTGTGGCCATCTCCAGGAATTGACACACTGGAACTCCGCACTCGCCACCCAAAGTTACGTAAGCAATTACCTATCGTCATAGCTTTTCTTGGTCAGAAGAAAATTATTGTTAAACCAGTTGATCTTTTCAATTTAATTCTTTTGATAGAGATTGTTTTTATTTACTTTTAAATATTCAAATAAATCAATTTTTTTTTTGTAGTTACGTATTCATTCTCAATCATATTAACTCTAAGCTTATATATTTTTATTGTAGTAAATTTTCTAAAAATTTTTTTTCATTAATACAATTGTAAAGTCTTTGTAAATTTTAAACTTTATTTCTGGTTAATGTATTGTTATTTTGTTTAAATTTTGCTTTTGATTGTTTCCTCCTTAAACAGTTTCAGGAATATCAGTTGCATGAATACGCTGGCGCCATTTTTCTTTGTTTAGTTTGTTTAATAACACTCAAATTATTTATTGGAAAAAAAAAATAGATACATAAATAACTCTTCTCGCCATAGAGTGACCCTCGACCATCCCTGGGTTAACCGGTTGCTACTCTTTCATAGCTTCTTCAGCACCCAGCTGATAAGCTTTGGTTGCAAAGCACAATAAATCAAAAGTGGAAAGTCCGATAGTAATGAAAAAATTAATTATTAAATCTAAAAGTTGTTAATGATTTCTATTACGAAAAACGTCATATTTTATTTCATAAATTTTTGTGAATGTTTTTTTAGAGGCAGTTTAGTTTTTTCCAGAAATCTTTACAGTCCTCTTAGTTACCTCATATGTAGTTTTTACAAAGTAAAAGAAAATACCCGTCGTTATTGAAAAAATTGAGCAATTGTAGAGTTCCTTATGGGTTCGCCATTTTGATTATTTAACTAGACGTATGAAATATTATTGCGTATAGTCAGGTTATCGTTTATTATATAATGTGAGCCTGGAATGGTAAATTTTATATATAACTATGTCATTTCAATTATATGATGCGTTATTATAGAACAATTGAACCCTTGAATTATTATAATTGTTAATGTTACGTAAGTTATAACAATATTACTAAATCTAAGAAGAAAACCTAATACAGATCCTCGTGGAAATGCTTTTTGTACTTCTTCCATATCAGTTATATCAAGTGATGATAAGAAAATAGTAAGTTCAGCATAGTTTTGATTTAAATTCATATTTAAGTGCAGGTTATTAAACCTGTGCCATCTTTGTAAGTAAGTAAGTAATTCTTTATTAGCAACTTTCTGCTACAGCAATAAATGCATAAGTGGATATATAACATATGAATGAATAGACTAGACCAACAAAAAAAGAACAATAAATAAACCAACGCTAGGGTACATAATATAACGTATGCAATAATATTAAAATTTAATATCACATATTCACATACAGATTTTCTGAAATGTTTAATGTTATTAATTAATTTAATGTTAAGTGGCAAATCTTTATATAATATTAGACCTATATGAAATAGCAAATTATCTGTTTTCTCGGTTTTCACTGTATTGATGTATACCTATACTATTAAGTGTTCTAGTATTCTAGTTGTGAATATCACAAATCTAATTCTCTATGACATATAATTTGGCAACAAATTGGGAATAATTTTATATATAAATAATATGTTATTAAAACCTAATCTTTGGTTTATATTCATGAAATTCAAACATTCCAACATACTTGTTATACGGGTATATCTGTTAACTTTCAAAATGATTCTCATTGCTCTATTTTGGAATCTTTGTAATGCTTGTTTTCATTACAATAATACAATGTAGTGGGACAATATTCAAAGTGGGGTGTTATAATTGTCTTGTACACTGTTATTCTAGAGTACATTGATAAATTAACCCTACTTCTATAATTCATTTCACGTATTATATATTTTGCATGTTTGCTAAATTTTAACTGATCGTCTTTTATTATTATACCCAAATATTTAGATTATGTTACATGCTCTAGACTCAGGTCAAATAGGCTAATATTTTCACATGGTCCTTTATCGTTTAACTTTAGTTTTCTGCGTATTTTCAAACAGGTAATTATTTTCCAACCAGATTTCCAATTTTTTAAATTCTTTCTACATTTTCTCCAGCACCTCCTTTATATTATCACCATATACTGATATTAAAGTGTCATCGGCAAGTGTCATCAATTAATCATGGTATCGTTTTCAAAACACTGAACAATGTCATTAACATAAGTTATGAGTAGCAATGGGCCCAACACTGAACTCTGTGGAATACCAAACTTTACCTTTTCTTTATTTGAAATATCTTCTCCAATTCTAGTTTGTTCATATCTGTCCGATAGGTAATTTTTAAACCAGTTATTTGCTTTTTCTACTATTGCATAATATTCTAATTTTCTTATTAGTAACTTTCTATTTATCGACTCAAATGCACGTTTAAATTCTACGAACATTGTTACAATCACTTTATTTTGATCTAATAATTCTTTCCATTTCGAAATTACTAGTTGAATAGACGACTACCACGAATTTTGATTTCTAAATCCAGACTAATTCTCAATAAGTACTTCATTCATTATCCTTTCTGGTAAGGGATGTGTATTAATGGGTCTATGTTCTTCATATTTTCTTGTATTAACCACTTTTTGAACTAGTGTAAATGCAGACGTTTTTCATTGTAAAGGTCTTCTTCAATGGATTTGTTAATTATTATTATTTTTAAAATATCTAACCTTAATTTTGATATTCCTGTTTTTATAACATCCATATTTATATTATCAGGTGATCCATCTTTTTAATTTCGTTTATTATATTTACTATATCTTTTCTGTTATATTGTTGAACATTTTCAGTTGTCTACAGGTATTGTTATTTATTATCGCATCATTAGTTGGTATGTTTGAATGACTTTCTATAATATTTTCTTTTCCTGCTTTTTGCAGAATGAATATTAAAGTTTCGTTCGATTTGTACCTTCTGTGAAATATTTTGGTCTCCAAAGTAGATATTTTCAATTATTTTATTATTATTTTTACAACTTTAATACCCTTCCACGTTTGTTTACTATTTTCCTTATTCATATCAATTATATTTTGGTAATATCCTCTTTATTTTCTAATAAAATTTATGGTTATATTCCTTTGGACTCTATATTCACTCCAATTATCTTAGTTTTTAATCAGTTGGGAAAACTCACCTGATATCTGTCAGGGAAATACTGGATATTAATTCGAACATAAACATCTAGGTGTATGCAAAAACTTTACTCGCTAGCAATTAATTCAATAAAGAAATCCCTTGGTATACTAGCTTAAATGTGCATATTATTGAATTTACAAAAAATACAGTATACGTTATCATGCTCGTATATCTCCCTATATAACAAGTGAATTATACACTTGACAACCTTATTTTATGTGTCACCGACACTGGACTTGGTGGAAAAAGGGAAACCCGGAAATCTCGCAGCAAAATAACATCGTGATAACAGCCCACGGACATATGTGACATATTTAGATATAAAAAATAATCCTCTTTCTGACCAATAACTATCTCAGAATTTGTTAGGGGAGACTTGTAATCTTTGGCTTTTACGGTATTTTCAATCTACCAAATGTAGAAATGCGTTAGCGTCGGCTTAGGGGGTTTTGTATAACTTGTAGTTTATAGTATTAGGGGATTGAAAGTATACAAGGTGCCATTTAAAATACTCGATAAAGTAAAATCGCAGAAAATAGCAAAAGTTATTGAACAAACTTCTGCAGAAAATGTTTTCTGTTCAAGGGAAGCGGTTAAAGCAATATAAACATACCAGTTGTAGACGCAAAAATAAGTCTTTAATTATTAATTTGTTGTATTAGTTTATTAGTGTGTTTATTTCTTTATTAAAATTGAAAAAAAATAAAACTAAAATTGAAAATGTATTCAACGTAGGCAATGGAACAGAAAAATGCCCGTAATTGGAAAACAGTAATTGAAACTAAACGTTACAAAAACAAACCAATCTACAGGGTGTGAAAAATTCTCTCGGGCCTCTTTCTCATAACCCGCTGTAAGAAGCCCTTTTTACCGCGAGACAGGACTCTTCCTTGCACTTCCACCGTAAACGGATATTTACCTATGGAACGATTAATAAATGAGGGCTCCTTGCGGCGAGCTAATGTATGTGTGTCTTGGAAGATAGGCGAGAGGGCGCACTTATGCATGACGTTGAAACGAAAGCACGGATTTCTGGGAAGCACGAAACCATATGTGGAGGCAAGCGAGCAGAAGGAGGTGCACACTGCTAGATTCGGAAACAGAAGAAACAGAAAACTCAGAAGAAGAATAAATAAGGAAATGATGATAGATGGAAACTTAAAAGAAGCATGAAAACTTAAAAGAAGCATCTCACAAGCACCTACTCTTCCCATCCTATATTCATATCCCATGCGTCATGTGGCTCTGACTGCTGGCAACAATGTCCCATATCTAGTCCAGCGTATGCAGCCGGTCCAGCGGTATATAAGAACGTCCGGTCTCGGCAGCAATGCCTACCTTACGCTGGTAAATCAATCAATCAATCGATCAAGTTTTTGCAGAAAATGTTTCCTTTTCAAGAGAATCGGTTAAAAACGTAAATTTTGAAAATAGTTGAAGATGTGAATACGAAACTTGAGTTAGGTACTAATTTCTATACTAAGTAGTAAATTTTCTATGACTTATTTCAAAATAAGTCGCAAGCTAAATACATTCTATGTACTCAGATCGTATTTTATAGGGTGTGACTCCCTTAAGATGAAGACACCCTCTCATCTCGCTTACTTGATATCTGAATATTTTAAAATTTTTGTGAGAAACGTATACCTATAAAGTGATTCTTCAGACGTAACCACAATTGACATTAGAGCCGTCCGAGTTTAGAATGGAAAAGGGGGATCGATTTTCAAATAAAGGTATCAGCGATTTTTTAGAAAAATGCTAGTAAGATATTCTTATTCAACCCCTTTTTACAAGATTACAAGATTACATCGGGGTGGGTTCAAAGATTTCTGAGACAGGGGCCGTCAAAAAAAACATTTTTTCAACCCAGAATAATTTTTATCGATAAAAGGGATCCTCAAATGAAGAAAATGTGTTCTTCATTTTTTACTCAGAATAATGTACTGTACTGGTTTGAACTGATTTAACAATAAAGTAATTATGACTTTAAAAAGACAAAAATTTTAGTTCGTACATACCTACGATTTTTCTAACAAACAGTTTTCGATGAAGTGCAGTGCAGGTTTTCACGGCCATTGTCCAATGAAGTAGTTTCTTCCGGGTTTTGCCGCGGTCGTCGAACTTGACTTGACGTTTCGCTGATCATACTGTCAGCTTCTTCAGAAGGGTTCCAAAGTCAAGTTCGATGACCGCGGCAAAACCCGGAAGAAACTATTTCTTCGATGAAGACCTAAGTAAACCATGAAACCAAAGTTACTGCAAGTGTCAATTAATTTTTTTATTATTTTTAAATTTAATTTATTGTAAAATCAATTCTAACTAACACAATACATCATTGGTTACACCCTTTAAACAAAATTTTACATTAGATGTAAGAAAACTTTTTTGTTTTTGGTTTTATGGTGTACACCATTCGATTTCTCTCTCCGTCCTACATACCTCTGAATTTTTTCAGATTTTTGCCGGCACTTTCATTTTCTTGGACAATTTCTAATGTAAAGCATCTGAAAAATTTAGGGGTATATAGGAAGGCGAGAAAAATCGAATGGCGCAAACCGTAGCTCTGTATTTCGTTTCGTTTTCGAAATAAGGCCTCGGGAGCGGTAAGAAAATTCGATCTTCACCTTCCATTTTTCATTTAAATATTTATTACCTATTTAGTATAATGTTAATTTAAGCCTAAAAGTATTTCATCGTGATAAAACTATATATAGAAATATATAATACATCGTAATTTAATTTATGATAAACAAATACAAAAAACGATGGAGTCGGTGTGCTGACTGGTGACCTTGAACTTATTTTAATTCAAACTGCTATCAAGCATTTGTTTGCATTAATGCTTGTTCTTATTTTAATTTTTTTTACCTGACGGTTTAATGGTTAGTTCTGGGGTAGCGGAGCAGAACGAAAACATTCTTTATATTTATGTAGGAAAAGACGATCTTCACCTTCCGGTGACTTCAAGTGGCCATGTCTCTATTTCTCACGTCTTTCTACGTACGCCTAAATTTTTTCAGATTATTTCTAGCTTTCGTTTGGCAGAAATGGCTCTCGAAGTTGAGCCGTGTCGCTCGAGAAACGATATTCTCGGACCTGTCACTTTAGCGGCCGATATCTCACTTAAAAGGCGCCGAAAAAATAACGTGCTTCACATCATTGGATTGAAAATTTAATTTGCAATCGAAGGGCATCATTTTTGTTTAGAAGTTACAACGATTTATGTGAGGGGGTGTCGAAATCGCTTAAATTATGTTTTTTTGAGGTTATGGTAAAATTCTGATGTGAAGGGATTCGGATTTAGCGACCCCGAAAACATACAGTAAACGTGATCAGACCACCAGATCAGAAACATAATATTTTTATGTGATGTAATTAATAAATAGCAGCCATTTTCACCTTTCAAATTTTACAATCATGCTTAAAAGTAGCTTATTTAAAATAATACATTTAAATAATCTTTTTATTTCCATTTTGGATCCACCATCTTGATTTTCTTACTGTAACTTAAAACTGAGACAATTTGAATTTAAAAATAGTAATCGTTAATATTTGAAACTGGCCAGTACTTCAACGAAAATATTTTTTTTATCATCTCTTAGCAGGTTGGTTCACTACAATTTGGATATCAAATTCGTGATCAGCGACGTCGAAAACACCCGAGCAGCAAGATTAATGTAAATTGGTTAAAAGAAATCTTTTTCTGTAAAATTTTTATGGATAATGGCCATTTAGACACGTAAACCGTCTTCAGGTTTCATATTTCAAAAATTGGCCATGACAGATTTTTTTGTAATTAAATCACGAATATTAAAAACATATATCCCAATCGGTTGGAAAATAAGAGCTCCAGACAATTTTGAACGAAAAAACTTTTTTCTGGACCACTGTGCTCCGTTCAGTTAATTGAACCTTCATAACATTTTTCACTAACACCCGCCAGACCAACTAAAAGCATTTATGATTATTACTATTACCTGACATCCATACTAAGACCGATGTAAAGATGAACAAGTAACCTAACTTAACGTATTATTAATCGACAATGAATTATAATTTCAACAACGCCCTGTGTAAGAACATTCTAAAATAAGGTATAAATATACACATCCTGTTCAGAACATAAAGAAAGTGTATAATAACTTTCCACTTTTATCATTAATTATAGCATTAAGAAGCAATTTAATATTCGTAAATGTAGAGGAACTTCCACTACAAGAGAAAAAGTCAAAACGAAACTTTTATGAAGCACCTTTAAATTAAAAATGACCCGAACCCTTAAAAATATAAGTTAAAGCTTGCGGTTAAATAAGTTTGACAAAGTTGTCGGCACATCCGCTGAGTGTGCTTTTAATGTTCTCTCAGTCCACTAGCAGGAACGTGTCCTTGAATATTCATAGCCTGCTAGCACATTTCAAGTCGTTTAAAGTTGTATCCAACCAACGGGGTAGTTAATGGTCGTTTAATACAAACCTGCTCGTCTATTGATTTTTTAGATGATAGTGTGCAGAGCTGGCAAAATTAATTACAGAATCCAGCAAAACATCCACGAACGCGTTTTAGTAAATCTGAACTTGTCTTTTCATAGTATCAACTTCTGACAAAGCTGATCCCCTTCATACTTATGCACAGTGGGTCAAAAATCGCAAAAAGTGGACAAAAATCTGAAACTTCGGAAATGTAACTACACGGGGTAGATCAACATTGGAAAAATGTTTTTAAAAAAATCAAAACTTTCAATGGGGTGATGAGTTTTAGAGGGTGTAACGTGAATAAAGGACACCGCACACTTCTATATGTGAAATTGGCTTCCAGTCAAATTGCATTAATTTTAGATATGTTGTAGCCTGAGGCCTTTTGATCCAAAATCATTAAAAAGTTACTATCCTCTACAGGCTAATTTCAGCGCTAGAGGGCGCCGAAGAAAAAATTGATTAAAAAAAAAATTGAACTTTTTCGACAAATAAGTGGCGCCACCTATCCGCGAGAGTTGCGAAATTACAGTCGGTTAGTTGACATTTCGTAATGACACTTTGACACTGACGTCAGCTCTGACAGTGGTTAACGAGCGACAGTGGTTAGTTGAAATGTTACTTCTTTAATCTTATTTTCTTCTTTTTGAACTGAGCTTTCAGCACAGTGCATGTATGAACTGAATATGGTATATAATTTTGCAGTAAAAATAGAGTGTTTCATTTGTGAATATAATGGATTCCCGAGACAAATGGTGCGTTCGGGCGAAGAAAGAAGGGGCATTGCTGAACATTGTCGAGTCGAATTGCAATTGCCTCAAATACCAATTACGGAAGAAAGAAAGATTTACTACAACTGTGATTTGAGTATAGATGCAGAAGTTCAAGCTTATGCAGAAGATCCGGATCCAACAGTACTCAAAATGTTGCTAGGAAAAACTCGAAATTCATGTTTCATATGTGGTGGACTTGAACATCTCATCAGATTTTCTTTAGAAGGTAAAGTTGATATCTTTCTGAAGACTGGCATCTTTATACCCGGAGGTGCAAGAATTTGTGGAGGTCATTTGGCCGATGAAGGACTTCACTTGCCACCATTATTCAGTGAATTTAGAAGTATTACCAGACCATTTAATTTAAAAGGAAGTGATTTAAAATATTTTCTATATATAGTGCGGAACACTGTCATGAAATATAAATCTATCAATATACTTGAAAGTGAAAGTAATTTTTCCAATCAAGAGTTTGAAGCATTAAATCCGGTAAACAAAGTATAGTTTAGGAAAATTTTTGAATTTTTCGATCTCGTTAATATTTCCCAAAAAAATAGGATAATAACCAAAAAGCATTTATTATGTTTCTTGTGCAAATTATCACAAGGACTTTCAGCTAATTTTTTGATGGGGATGTTCTCTTACTCTAATCGCCAAGCTGTAAGTTTGGCAATTTCAAAAGTCCGTGTTTCATTAGTAGAACAGCTTGTGCCAAATAATCCGGGTTTACAGCACATACCCAGGGACCAATGCATTGCTCAACATGTAACAGATTTCGCAAACACTCTGTACAATCCTCAACCAGGAAATCGAAAAGCAATAGCGTATATTGACGGGATATACATGAAAATCCCCAAAATTTGTCGTATTTCACACCTAAGGGATATCATCTTCTAAAACAAGCATTAATTGTTGCTCCCAATGAACATTTACTCAATGTTCTTGGTCCTTATTTTTCGGACTCTAGAAATAATGACGCGGCAATGTTGAGGCATGAATATATAAGGGATCTGATTGGCTCAAGAAACTGGTTCCAGGAAGGTGATATTTTTGTGCTGGATAGGGGATACCGCGAAGTCCAAGACTTTTTGACCAATCTAGACACGCAAGTCAAAATGCCTGTAGTCTCGCGCTGGCAGCATCAGCGTACCACTGAAAATGCGAATTCATCCCAGTTGGTCACAGAGACCAGTTCGATCGTGGAAGCAAAAACGGCCATATTAAAAGTATTTTTAAATTTTTCAGAGATGCAGAACCAATGCTATAAGTCTCACATATTAGAGATTACATCAGAATAACATGTGCGAAAATTAATAGATATCATGAGCCAATTAATATGGAGGGAACAAATGCTGTGCTGGCTCGTAGAATATTAGACCGGGCAAATGAAATTAATATTCCTCAAGTTAGAGTGGAAGAAGAGAGACTCCTCCGAATACGGGGTAGATGGCTCGCTATAGAGGAAACTCAGGTGCTCGATTTTCCACGTCTTACATTGGAATATCAGAGAGATCTAACATTCGGGATTTTCCAGATAAAGACAACAGGCAAGATATAGAGAACATTTTATTTCAATTTGACGATCGCATAAATGAAAGAGGACTCTTGAGAATCAGAATAAAATCAAGGCATCGCAACGCTGTTAAGTATCAGCTTTGAATTCACTACAATGTCAGTGGTGAAGACAAACCAATAAAATATAGGAAAAAGTGCATAGTTTAATGCTATTTAGATCAGGCTATCGCATTTTTCAAAACCAAATTGTCAGATTAGTATAATAATGATTTTATACCGTATTCATTAAGAAAGTTGCTTTTCAGTTATTTGCTATTCATGATCATAAATATATAATTTAGATATTCAACAAATGAAACCCGGAAAATAAATATCAGATTGAAGGGGCTGTTGTATCAAAACAGAATGTATAGTTGATAACTTTATATGGCGACAGTTACTGGAAATATAATTAAAAAACTTACTATTGAGATGTACTTGGAAGTGCCTTAATAGTTGGGCAGCTAAAAATTCGAACTCAAGTTCCCTGTTTTATGAACAAATGAGAAGGTAATTAAAAATTGCATTAGATTTTGCTAATACCTGTTGTGCAAACATATAGTAACAGTAAAGCTTTTGATCTTGTTGATCACAATTCACTTTTGCAGAAATTAGAAAGCTATGGCATTCGAGGTGCGCCATTAGAATGGTTTAGGAGTTACTTGCATTACAAAAAACCTTATGTACATGTAGAGAACGTCAAATCAGCGAAAATGGAATTTAGTGTAGGTGTGCCACAAGGATCTGTTCTGGGGCAACTACTATACATAATTTATGTTAGCAACTTTTGTAGTCCCATTCTCCTTGCTGATGATACTTGTTTACTTATCATAGCCCAAAGAACCGCTGACTTAATCTTAAAGTCAAGCGTATAATTAGGCAGTGTTCACGATTTGATTATCCAAAACAGCCTCACACTAAATATTAATAAATTCATATTTATTCAGTTCAACACTAAAAAAAATAATGCTATTCAGAGCCTCTTAAGGTAGCCAGTTCCAAGAAAGAGAAATCCGATAGGGAAATGTTTATTACCTTAAGTAATAACTTTTTTTTTCTTAGTATGTATATTTAAAAAAACTATAATGCTACCTAAGTAGAACAATATCAAGAGTATTACTACGAATTTTCACTCAATATGTCCAGTCATTTCCACAATTGTTAGACTTAAAAGTACGAAATAGCAAGAATAACATAATGGATTTAAGGAGCCGTTACTCTGTGGTAGTTAACTGTGGTAGTTAATCATTTTGCACAAATAACTAAATAAAACACACTACTATGTTTTCTACCACTATGCAGTGGTAGAAAACATGTGTGTTTTATTTAGTTATTTGTGCAATAGCATAATTTTTAAATTTAAATCTAACTATTTTGCAAACCACTGAAATTATTGAGTGGAAATTCATAGTAACAGTCTTGTTATGATTCTACTTAGGAAGTCTTACAGTTTCTTTAAATATACGAACCAAGAAAAAAAGTTATGGCCAAAAATAATAAATATATCCCTATTGGATGTCTCTTTCTAGGAAATGATCACCTTAATAAAGTCTAATGAACAATGCGGCAAGTTCCATCCAAAAAATGTTTAGGCCACTAGCCTAGCTTGGATTCGAACCCGGGGCGACGCACGACGTGGCCTCAAGCCTAACATCATAAGTACTAAGCAGCTGAGGTGATTAAATTCTCGAAATATTCAAATAATTGTCATATTTTGCATTGTATTGTGAAAGTGTGATTCTTCTGTTGCCATGAAATTTCCGATTTAGGCGTACGGGAAAAAAATACACCTGCAACGGATTAAAAAACATCAATTGCTTTCAGACAAAGTAATTGATGTGCCTGAATGGCGAATGGTGAAAGCAGGTTTTATTGTAAATTCCAATGAATCATTTCTGTGTAAACGCAATATGAATATTAGATTTTCAACTTTTATGTTTTATAAAGACCTTATTGGAATCGTGCAAGTTTGGTAATACTAGAGATGTTGAAGTAGGAATAAAATGCCTGGGGTCTCTGAAAGCTTAACTGTTAAGGGTTTAAAATTTTATGTGAGGTTATACAGAATGTCCATGCTTTCAGATATACTACAACTGGATATTACTTTTCATGGCACTATGAATGAATGATAGTGAGTCTGAAATACTGAAATTGTCTATCATTACACTGTCGTATACCGGCAAAGGTATAATTTTGTTATTGTTGAGAATATGTTTTAGACCGAAATTAGTTATTCATGCTTGAGATAAACTACAATTACAAAAGTTTTAAAATACGTTGTATAAAATTTAAGAAGATGAAAATTATTAATAAAAATTTCACACAGTCGCATAGTGAAAATTAAAAGTCCACGAAAATTAGCCAAAATAAGAAGGAAACCTGAACAAAATTAGTAAGGATCTGAATTTTTGCACAGATGTTCTTTGCGGTGTCTCAAAAATCGCAAAAATCTCATCAGGCCTACCCAAGATATCGAAGGTCAAAATTGTTGGCAAATACCTCGCGTTCTACTCATCGGATGCCCATGAGGTCAATGTGAAAGTTGTAAAAAATTAAATTATCTACAAGTTATCTTTTTAATTTTTTACCAATCCCTCGCCCCTTTTCGAGATATTCAAAGGGAAAGTTTCAAAAACATGGTTTTACTTCCCTCGCATTCTGAAGGGAAGTATTGTATTCGAGAAAAAATCACCCTCCGAGATTTTTTCGGATTCTGACGTTTCAGATCACGTAGATTACGAAAACGTAGGTTTTTCAATTCCGTCTGTATGTCTGTCTGTCTGTCTCTCTGTCGATGCATTAACTAAAAAAACTACTTGACGGAGTGCAGTCTTTGGTAGGTAGTTGACGCTACTGTCAGCGAAGAAATGGTTAAACTTTCACGGAATAAATAGTGAAAACATTTTTTTTTTCCTCAAATTTAAAATTTCCACGTTTTATGACACGCTAAACCTATTTCAGAAAAAAAATATTTTGAAAATTTTTTTACCAACATTGAAAAATTTTTTACCACTAAAATAGGTGAAAATTTTTTTTCTTTGTCCAAATTTAAAATTTCCACGTTTCATGGCATTCTAAACCTACTTATTTAAAAAAATATATTTTTTTAAAATTTTTTTACCACTAAGAGATGGAAAATTTTTTTTTCTTCAAATTTTAAATTTCCACGTTTCATAGCGTTCTAAATCTATTTAAAAAAAAATTAGAAATTTTTTTACCATTTTTGAAAAAATTGTACCACTAGAACAGATGTAAAAAAAAATTTTTTTGCTCAAATTTTAAATGTTCACGTTTCATGACATTCTAAATCTGTTTCAGAAAAAAAAATTTGAAACATTTTTAACCACTAAAATAGATGGAATATTTTTTTTTATTTGCTCAAATTTGAAATTTTCACGTTTCATGGCATTCTAAACCTATTTAAAAAAATACATAATTTTTAAATTTGTAAACTTTTTTTACCACTAAGTACTATAGAATAGAAGGAAACTTTCCTTTTTGCTCAAATTTAAAATTTCTACGTTCCATGACATTCTAAATCTATTTCAGAAGACAAAATTTTGACAAAATTTTTACCAACATTTTTGAAAAATTTAAATGAAATTTTTTAACCACCATTATACTTCCACTCCATTGCGTGAATGTGTTATTGAAAATGTGACAGATGGCAATAATATCTGGCATATGCACCTATTATACTTTTATTGAAAAATGCACAGGGTGGTCATCCCAAGAAATATTTCAGTCATGGTGGACATCTATAAAGGTATTTGCGCAAGCCTTCCATATTTGGCACCTGTTATTTAGTATTGAACTTTTGCTGTTGGATGAGCACTCTGTATATTTTTTTGACCAATAGCTATCAGGCTTTCTTTGTAATAATAGCAATAACTATATTCCGATTATTATTCTCAATATCATTTCGTAATTAATAATTTATTAAAGTGACCTCCATGCACAAATAACGAGGGAAGTTCTGTGTAAATACCTTTACCGATTTTTTTGCGAATATCTCGCGCCAAAAAAATCAAACAGCAATAAAGTTAACATGAAAGTTGTAGAGAATTAGGATTAAAAAAAGTTTGTATTGCAAACATCTACATGTAGACTTCGTCGCGGTGTAATGCATAGGGAGCGAGATATTCACGGAAAACCGATTCTTTGAAAATTTGACCTTGAGTATCTCTAAAAGGGCGAGTTTTGGAAAAAATTAAATAGATAAATTTTGTTGATAATCAAAGAAAATGTGAAAACGTCGCTAAAGATTTTTGTTTTGAAACCGCTTATTTTGTTCGGTGTGGATACGATGTTTCCTATTTCTGCAGTTGTCTGACGTGTATGAGAAGGTTTTTAATAAAAAATTGTATTATATACCTATGTTAGAACATAACTGTTGTTTGGTGTGTAGAAAGCGAAACTTATTGCAGCAACATGTGTGTCTCTTTGGTGTGGACTTACCTTAAATGATTGTGCGGCAACCGGCAAGTCATTCCTGTTTGATATTTTCGAACTGTGTGCTATGTTGATGGTAACGAATTTGTTTGTTACTTTTTAATGTTACCGAATTTAATCAAAGGTTAATATTTTACTGTGCAGATCTTTATTAAACACTTGGCATCTATTTTTTATGTGATGCATTAAATACTTACAATCAAAATTACTGACTGTAAAGTTAATTATATAACCGCTGTTGATCTTTCAAATTTTAAACTATTTAATGAAATAAAGCATTAGAATTCTAATTTTTCCTTAGTTCAGCTACCCAGCGACCGGCCTAACAGGCCCGAACGCAATGATTCTCACATGTTATTTTTACCCTACCGTGATTCTTCCACAAATTATTTTTGATTTTCTCATTTCTAGTTATCGATTGGACACGGGGATAGTTCTGGGTACATTTACACATGGGTATCACGCATGAGTGCAGCGAGCGAATGCGGCATCTGTTGCAAAATAGCATAAAATTGTAAAATCCCCAGAGATAAATTCCGGTACGCTTTTATCTTCTGATGATATTATATTATTAAATGCAAAAATAGAACGCCGGCATTGTTTGACACGGGAAAAGTTATTTTCAAATATTATATTTTCAAATTTCGTGTACAGCTATTAGGGAATATTTTAGTACGGTTTAAATCATATGGTTTTAATTCGGAAAACAATGTTTATTTGACGATATACGCGAGGATAAACATATATTTATTTATTATTCTATTATTTATTAACGCGCTTTTACTGGCTTGACAGTAACTTTTAACTTTGTTTGCATGCAACTTGAAATTTCAGCCACTTCCAGATATCATATTGATTTGAAACTTTTCACGATTATGTGGTTCATATAACAATACATTTTGTCATTATTTTATAGAAAATCCAAGATGGTGAACAGTTTATTATCATTTCACATCCGACTCAACTAAAAATCAGTATTCTATTCTTGTTTAGAGAAAAGATATGCTTTTAATATTTTAAGTCTACACATTCATAGATTGCTCCATGTTTCGGCTTTACATAATGTGTACATAATGTAGAACAACTGAAGTAATTAAAGTCTTTGTTTGTTCTCATACATGAACTGATTTTAAATTAAATATTTGTGTTATTTTAAATTCAAACCCTAATACATTATCAAACAGGGTGCTATTTTTAATAAGAAATGCTACTACTTAACAATACGTGATTTGTTATTTCAATGCATTTAATTGAAGTATGAACATCGGTATTTAACTCTGTATTATGAAACTATTGTAATACTGTATACCAAGGACTGTTTATTTATTTTTAATATTATTGCTTATTGATATCTGATTTTATTAGTGATAGTTAAAGAAGCCATCTTTCCACTTTTTCCTGAGGTAAAGTTTTATGTACTTTATTCCATGTTATGCTGCATTTCAATTCAAAGGATTTTTAAGATTACGATTTAAAGATAGTTCTAGCTTAGATTTTAACTTGTAGCTCTGACGAAAGTTACACCAACGAAACGTTGACGAGAGAATAAAATTGGTTTATTGTGCCGAACCGAGAATTTTTTAGGTTTTTTTTACAGTTTCCTCGTACATAACTTTTTTATTTTATATGCATGCGAATTCTGATTCCGCAGAAAAATCAAAAAACTGTTTTGTAGTTCTTTATAAAAATCAAGCAAGAGAATCGAGTGCAGCACTCCAAATCTAGAAATGTCTGCAAGCTTGCATTTTAAAATATTCGTAAAAATATTATCACTAAATTTCTTTTACTTACTAGACGGTCGTCCAAATAGCTGTACGTACCTGCAACAAAAACTAATATTATTAAGAACATAAGAACATAATTTAAAATAGTTTGAGAGCAAGAAGTTTGAAATTGTCTAAATTAAGCATAAATACACAATAGACAAAATTCCACCTTTTATAAAAAAACTGCTGCCAAAGAAATCACTACTTCCACATTCAGATTTTTCATCCAAGTCACTTTAAAGAAAACTTTTTAACGATATTTGCATTCTAGTATGTGCAAATTATTGGTCATAGAAGCTTAATAATATTTGGGGCAGGTGTCATCAGTGGCGGCCCGTGAAATTTTGGTAAGCTATAACTTACTAATGGAGCATGGGACCCATGCCAAACTTTAACGGATCACTACCACGGCCAAACGGAGACGTTTCGTGGCAAAAAATATTTGATTGGAATTTGCGATTTTTTTTTCAAAAAGTGCAGTGCCTCCCCTGGAATCTGGAAAAGTACTTGTCAAATATCTATAGTGTATTTTTTTCTCGAACAAGGAAGAAAATATAAGGATTGGTTTTTAATTTTATCAAAAAATCTTAATTTTTTATAAAGTTACATCAGTTTGAAATTTTATTTTACACTGATATTTAATTTATAAAATTTCAAAATGATGAAACTTTAAAAAATTAAGACTTTTTGATAAAATTAAAAACATGTCCTTATATTTTCTTCCTTGTTCGGGAAAAAAATACACTACAGATATTTTACAAGTAGTTTTCTAGATTCCATGGGGAGGCACTGCATTTTTTGAAAAAAAATTTCGCAAATTCCAACCAAATATTTTTTTTACAAAACGTGGTAGTGGTCCATTAAAGTTTGGCGTGGGTTCCATGCTCCACTAGTAAGTTATAGCTTACCAAAATTTCACGGGCCGCCACTGGATGTCATAGAAAAATTTGAGGCGTTGGTTTCTACCATATACGTTAAAAATGAAGTCTCTAGCTTGCTTTACTTATTTCCCTCTCTTCACAACCTACCACCTCCCACCCCTTCAACGGAATCATCTCAATCAGATGTCATTACAATACATACGTATACTCAAGTGGATATGTTATTTTATGTTATCAATCCCTTTAATAATGGAGTGGAGGTGGTGGGGGTGCGGGGTAGTTGAAACATTTTAGAAAGATATCTGAGGCCTTGGGTTCTACTATATACACCAAATCCCAAGTTTTTGTACTCTTACCAGCTTATTTTTCCCTATTTACCTATACTTACCCCCCCCCACTCCTTCAACAGAATCATGTCAAAATATAATCTAGTTTGAGATGTTATAATACATGCGTGTGCCAAATTTCAAGTGAAAATCTCATTTTGATTTTATCAACTCTTTTAATGGGGGAGTAGGGGGCATTGGGGGGATGTAAAATATTATAAAAAAACATGAGGCCTGCGCTTCTAGTATATACACCAAATCCCAAATTTATGTACTCTTGCTTTACTTATTTTCCCCTGTTTAACCCCTAACCCTTTAACGGAATCATCTCAAAATATAAGCTAGTTCCAGATGTCGTTATAATACATACGTGTACCCAATTTTAAGTGAATATCTCAATTTTATTTTATCAACCCATTTAATAACGGAAAAGAGGTGGTGGAGGGGTTGAAAAATATTATATAAAAATCTGAGGCCTTGGTTTCTAGTATATACACCGAATTTCAAGTTTCTGTACTCTTACCAGCTTGCTTTACTTATTTTCCCCTATTTAACCTCCAACCTTTTAACGGAATAATCCCAAAATATAATCTAGTTCCAGATACGTACACCAAATTTCAAGTGATTATCTTGATTTTATTTTATCACCCCCTTTTTATAATATAGTAGCGGGTGGTGGGAGGGGGGGGGGGGGTTAAAATTTTATTAAAAAATTTGAGGCCTTGGCTTCTAGTACATACACCAAGTTTCAAGTTTCTGTACTCTTACCAGCTTGCTTTACTTATATCCACCTATTTACCCCCAACCCTTCACCGGATATGTGTAAAAAATTTAAAGTCAATATTTTAAACCGTTCCGGAGAAAACCTGCGGACAAAAAAAAAGTTGCAGATAGACAGACAGACCGACAGACAGAACATTTTTTCTCTCACAAATTTAGAATCTCGACATTCATGACATTCTAAACCTATTTCAAGAAAAAACATTTTTGAAAATTTATTTACGTTTAATATACTTCCAATCCACTACGTGGGAATGTGGAAGTAATATGATTGTGCTAGGATCGTTCACTATTCCTCTCACATTCTTATTTAATTTTGCCTTTAAATCGAATATATTTCCACAAAATGAAGGGAAACGCACTGTATAAATAAGCTATTTTATTAAACAAAATGTATTTTGTTCTACTGAGGTGTTTTTCTGTTTCTTCTAGGACAGCTGGGAATGTAAAGCGGCTTTTGAACAGTTTAAATATATTCTGCTGGAATCTGATCAGTTTTCAATCAGTGTAATGGCATTAAATATAGAATTTAAAATAAATGTTAAATGACATCAAATAACTTTGTTTCATAATATGCGCTTTAATGCAATCAAAATGCATAATATGAATTTATTTATTTCACTACATTTGGAAGTTTTTCATTGGTTTGGTTCGAAAAATACATGCACTTTTTCCACCAGAAATGTTGCGAATGTACCGAAATAAATAAAGATGGATTCATTTTACAAATTTTTAATGTTTACTTTGTGAAGTGTTTAAAATTTTGCTAGTCTAGATAATCCTGGTGGAGGAAAATATAAAAAGGATCAATATGTCTCCTTATAAAGGAGGTAGAATCTAATTCAGCTTCGTAAATAATCATCAGCAAACATCACCAATGATCAGCAATCATGAATAATCTTGAGCAATCATTATTAATAAAAATATTGTTTAGAACATAGTCAGATATATGGAAAATTCGTATACAAATGTTAGACTATTATTAATTGAAAAAATAATTTGTCTCCAAAAAAATTATCAACAACATTATATGCTTATGATGATTTCAGATACATATACGCCATAAATGAAGTTTCTGGCATCTTCGTAGCTTGCTCTACTTATTTTCCCCATTTACATTTCTGGCTACTGAACGCGTGAGGAATCTTGTCAATAGCCTCGATCCAATGATTCCTCACCTAGCTCCTGAGGGATGGGAGACCTAAAAATATCACCATCGTATTCAGCACCCATGAAAACGGGGGAGACCAAGGTCTCGTCCTGGTCACAGCACTTTTGATGTTCTTGCAACTTTTTCCTGGACTATATGTGGATGTAGAAGTAATACATTTTGCTGTCCTCTAATAAAATTGGATGCATGGGAACAAATACAAAACGCTACGGAACCCTATCGTCTGCGTGCCCAACACGCTCTTGGCTGGTATTTGTCTCCAGGAATTGTACTAAAATAAATTAGGCAAATGTAGCAGCACACCAGAATGTATAAATAACCATTTTAACTAATGAGTTACTTCAATTTACTCGAAGATTGGATATTTTTGCAAATTAAATATACTTTGAATACCTTCCAAATCAGGTTCACTTATACGACTGCTCAGAAAATGTAATTTATTTTATTAGGAACTGCTTCCAGGCTTTATAACATTAAATAATTTAAAATTATTTAGTGCCTATAAATCACATTATCAATGAGCACGTTTGATTGCTGCGAATAAAAAATATTAATTTCAGCAGTCATTGGAAGCCAAGGAAGTTATATTCAGGTAGAAGATACGTTATAACTTATACAAGATATTAATTTCCTCTAGTAGAAAATTAAATTTCTAAATTATCCACGTAAAACGATTTTCTTTGAGAGAGCAAATTTATTTTCTGGTTATTTCTATCTATTAATGC
This sequence comes from Stenurella melanura, assembly GCA_963583905.1. Lineage (NCBI taxonomy): Eukaryota > Metazoa > Arthropoda > Insecta > Coleoptera > Cerambycidae > Stenurella > Stenurella melanura. The sequence goes on from OY757314.1 coordinate 125,381,599, forward strand.
GGCACAAAAACTTAATTTTATTCATCGCTGCCAACCGTTCGTTTCGGATATTAAGGAGGTTTCCATTTGTTACACAGATTTGTTATTAGTTCATTTGAAAATTGTAAACGTTTTTAAAATATGTGCTGCTGAAATTTTTATAGCTGCATAAACGGAAATAACGGAGTTTTATCGAAAAATTCAAATCTGCCACATTTGATTATATGCTCCACGTGTAAGGGTTATTAAATTTAAATGCTTACATTCGCAATGGACGAGTACTCCCGTTATTAGTATTTTAATATTAATTTAACAAATCGGTAGCTCGTGAAATAAATCCAGATTTTTATGTTGAGTTATGAAACATGCGGTAAACAATCCGAGCTGTTTTCGTATTTCGTTTGCGTTTAGATCGTTAATAATTAAGGAATATAAACGTTTTGTTACTATTCATGCAAGATCTCACAGTGAGGACGGGAATATTTGAACTTTTATTTTCTTTGATTGATTTCCATGAAATCTTAGTATGTATTTTTCTTTGACAAATTGAGGCGGCGGTGATTTTTTTTTAAACAGCTTTACTTCGAGGTCAGAAATAACATAAAAAATGTACAAACTGCATTAGGTACCAAAATCGGCTTTCTGTTGAATAACTAATTTTTTATCGATCTGACTCTCCAAATGGTGATTTCCAAAGTTAAATATAATCAAATTCTCTATCAAAAAGGTTATATAGGGTAATTCACAAAAAGCGGGTATTAGACGTTTATTGAGATGTGATGAATTTAGACATTTGAAAATTGGCCTAAAAGTTTTTGTGTATGGTTACTTCCGCTTGCATTGTATCACCTGAATTTATTTCATATTTGGATTCCTCATAAAATTTTAGCTTGGGTTATGTACCATAGTACACTCTTAAACCCACCAGTTTTCGAGACATAATTAATATTTTTGGAGGTTCTTTACGGTTCCTACCCTTCCAAAATAAAATCAATATCTTCTATAATGTAGCCGATTTAGAGATTTTCTTTTCAGACTCATACAAGCACATGATGATAACAATTGTACTGTACATAATGGGCATATTTTCTTTCTTATAATTGTATGAAACGTTAAACTTCTTAAGGGAAAATAAAGCGAATCATTGAATTTAACTTACTTTAATACACTAAATTACTAAAAAAAATACACAAACAAAGGCAGAGCAATTGACATCAGGCCGTGAGTAAACTTTACAAAAACTTTCGTCAGAATAATCATGTAAACAAAGCATTAAAAGCCCATCTGACATATAACAAAAGACGAAGTAAAAATTGTACACATAACAAGAAGGCGTATATAGTAAATAATGAAACTAAACTAAACGCGGTCTGGCCAGGGCGTTGTAAACAAATAATTTTTACGATAACATAATTAAGCTAAGCTAGATTACATATAGACACACAAAAGTAAAATATTACTAACTGTACGTAAAATTAATGACAAAAATTGCGCGACAATTAATAAGTTCGACATAAACTGGTTCGGCAGTTGAACACCATGTTTTCATGCCCAAAACACACGGGAGATGTCAAAATAACGGGACGGTATAGCTACGCCACCAAAACGAGGTTATTCACGCACTATTATCTTCTCATGGGATACGAAAAGTCAACTTACAGTTGATTCGGCGAAAACATTGCCTTGCTGTAAGTATGGGCAATGTTACACCATAACACAGAATATATAAACTAAAATAACTACTTTGCTGATTTTACTCCCAGTTATTATTCACTATATACAGATATTTACAAATATATGGCGGCTTTTTAATTCTTACGGCCTACCGGCCAACCGCCTCTACGCCATCTTTTCAGCGTTTCCTCTGTTGCCGACTTGGCGTAGGAATGTGCCCGCCTACTATTGGCTAAACTTGGTCCTACAAGCTACCACGCTATTGGTCAAGCATTTGTCATGACTAGCCGATAAAATTTAAACGCGTATAATGCTAAGATCAATATCTTATAACTTAAATTTAAATAGTAAAAGGAATAATCGAGCGCTTTATCGTTTTGGCACACATAATTGAAATTTGCAAATTAACCTATAGTGTGTTTCAAAACGTGAGCGTTACAGGTATAAGAAGGATATATGTTTTAAACTTATCTGTGATAAGTATTTTGTAAAAGTTTGAATAGTTACTAGTGTTTTCTGGTAATGTATTTATTCATTTGTTTCCATTGTCATACAAGCACCCTATGATCTAACTAAAAGTTGTCTTATGTTTTCACAATATCATACAGGGCATTTTATTTTAACAGTGTAGCACTGTTTCAGTTCAAACGTCCAAAAGCAATTTTTACAAAAGGAATATTTTCACAGAATTTAATAATGTTAGTGTTAGTGTTGCAGAGTCGTGATAGCACAGGAACGTAGTATTTGTTCACTTAGAATAGATTTCTGTAAGCATGTGATCGTACGTCTTCAAGAGAATTATAATTGTTTTTAAGGGATTATTTGAACTGATGAAGCTAAATTTTCCAAAGAAGGAATTTTTAATAGACGAATTGCACCAAAGAGAACCGTCAAACGGTTGTCTTTGGTGCAATTCAAGAATAATCTGATAAAGTTTATAGATTAAGAATGAAAGTTCAAAGTGTCATCGATGCTCTGGGAACTAAATGTATTGTTGTATTTCTTGAGGTTGTTTAATATTTGAAAACTGAGTCTGAATGCTCACTTTAACCCATTTTCACACTTTTGTAATGTTAAACAAGAAAATTGAGTAGTTTCTAAACACCACACGATATATTTTAAAACAATATACTTTCAAACGCCAGATCACTCGAATTGTAATTACCTAAGTATAAATGCCATCTCTGTTATATTACAAATGTTAAATTTGGTGACAATAAATAATTGTATATTTACTTAGCAGTTTATTCTCATTTACAAGCTTGTATGTACTAGTAATTTATTTTGTAAATTTTGTTCCAAAGTATTTGTTATAAATCTGATATAAAATGATCTCTTGTTTTTTATGTCATTAACTTGATAACAAACAAATAATGATGAATTATCTACCTGATTATTTTCGTTTATGATAAAAAGGAAATAAGTAAGGTGTGAATTGTATTGGCTACTAACAAACAGTGCTGACTTATTTACATTTTACAAAATTTCGTCCATAATAAAAAAACCAAGTGAGATAGATACAGGATATGCTAATATAAATTGACGCGGAATTTAATAATCTATCAAATTATGGGAAAATATATAGGATTTTTTTTTTAAGTTTATATATCATATAATTATTGTTCCTAATCATTTAATAGTTAAAACATTGCATAAAAAAATATCGTCAAAAAATTGAATATGCAGCCTTTTTGGATTTTTTTGGCATTTTTTCTGCATTGAAGTACTACCTTGAACTAAAACATAATGCATTTATAACTTATATTAAATTCAGTTATTTTTATGGGCCTGTGAATAGTTAGATGTACAAGAAATCAAGAGATAACTAACTATATTACTGTTATTTTTATATACTAATAAATATCAATAGCCATCTAAAGTGACAACACAAGAGAGTATTTTATATCGCTTTTAAAACCCATTGTGATTTTTTTTTCCTAACTTGTTTGGTTTTCGAGCAATTCCGATTTTTTTATTGCCTCGCGCTCAAAAAATTTCAAATAAACGAAAATTCGCGCGCATTAAAAATGCAAATTTTGCAATTTTTGTCAATATCGATTTTCTCGAAAACCATGGCATATACAACAAAATTACAAGAGGAGTTTTTTTTAGGTAATTAGTCATGTTTTTTACAATGAGCAATTTTTTTGTATCTTCAACGGTTAACGAGTTATCAGTAAAATAAGGCTTCTTTCACCGAAGGGGTGGTTTTTTGGGGGGGTTGCGCGGCACGCCCAGAATTGATTTTTGTGGTTGTGTGATGTTTAATTCTCCCACTAACAATTAGTGAAGGAAAATCTCAGATAACATATTTTGCGAACTACTGGTGTATTTCTTACTATCTTACTTTACCGGCTGGACTAATAAACAACACAATTCGTTCAGTTATATTTGTAAAAATGATCACATCAGCGGCATTCTATAATTTTCGGCAACTATTTATATGTACCTCTACAGTTTGTACATTTTCAATGTGTTATTCCTGACCTCGAAGCAAAGCTGTTAAAAAAAGAACCAAAGCCGCCTCAATTTGTCAAAAGAAGAATATTTTCGTCCTGTCTCCTGGCCTAAGATACAAAATCTAATGTTCAGTAATAATAATAATAATAATAATATTTTAATATATTTATTTAGTTTCGAACTGTTTCGATAAATTAGTTATTTTGCAGTGAAAAAATCAAATCCGCTAAAGCAGTATTTTGAAGGGTTGAAAAAATAAGTACCGAGATCAAACAGATAAACGACACCACTGATCTGCTTCATATAATATGATATCTAATGATTCACTCCCCGCATTCAAATATGCATGAACTGCTTTAAAAGCCTTGTTTGTTATTTAACTTTGACTTAGTAGAATTGCTCACCAGTTGTGAATATTCATCAATAATAATTTATGTAATCTCTGATATCGATGTGCTTCCACGTAATTGTGTTTACCACATATGCCAGGAATATGCACACAACCCCGCCTCACACCACCCGTGTCCATAAAGGCGTAGGATCCCCGTTCTTACTGTTATTGTTACCGAATACAGTTTCGGGGAAATACAAGTACCGCCAACTTGAATAGTTTTTGTTTATTTAAGCATGAACCTGGAAGGACCAGCAGCTGAGGATAATATAAGGTAGCGAGGGGTCGCGTTCATTTCGATGGTTGGATATTACACACTACGCAGAATATGTGGTTTTCTTATTTCATTCAAAATTTCCATAATCTATATTTTAAAATATATACAGTGTGACTCATTTAAGATGAAGACACTCTCATATCTCGCTTATCTGACATGCGTATATTTTATAATTTTTATGGTGAATATATAATATAAAACAAGCTAACCGTTATACTCTTCGCCGATTTACTGGACTTTTTATATAATTGTTGCACATTCTATAGGATACTCTTCGCAGTTTATTTGTAAATTATATTAGTTTTAGACATTTTTAGTTTAATTACAAAACAAAACAAAAAACATGTATTTTTTTTTTATTTAAAAAAATGTATAACTTTTTTATTTATCGATCGATTTTACTCAAAAACAATTGGTTCTTCCTCTAGCTAACACTAACTTATAGTCCAAATTTCAACGCAATCTATTCATTATTATTGCGATAGGTCTAGGTTAATTGCTAGAACAGTTTCTGAAATACTTTTATTGTAAAAACTGAACATCGCCCTTTTATGCTACAGTTCTTGCCTTGTTTAATTAGTATTAAGTTATGTATTTGTTCTGTTCAAAATTGTGGTTGTAAATGAAGACAGATGTTCCTGGTGTGTTTGCTGTGATCGAGTACGTGGTACTAAGATCACAACATTGACTATTCACTCCCAAGGAATGATCTCACTATACTAGTTGTGTGGAGAATTACTGCTTTTTGCATTCTTGTGCTGGTTGTATGGTTAATACCAATCTTTTGTAGCGATGTTTTTGGGTATTATTCCGAGGGCAGACAAAATTACAGGCATTATGGTGACCTTCCCCATGTTCCACATATCTAGAATTTCAGTTTTCAAGTCGGTGTAGTGCGCGATTTTCTCGTCATGTTTCTCCGTTATATTCCTTGTGTTCGGAATCGAGATGTCGATAATTATCGCTGTTTATCTGTGACGGATATATCTGGCCGATTGTGTGTGATTGTGACATCTGTAATCATGGCTCTGTCCCAGTAGACCTTATAGCGCTCATTTTGTTCAACGGAGTTCGGATTGTATCTATAGTAGGGAGTGGATGAATCATGATGTATTTCGCAGATTTTCAATATTTCAAGGTATGCTATTACATCGTGGCTGCGGCATTATACCTAACCGGTATCGAGTTGGTGCGAGTTTTCCACAACCAGAGATTATGTGTTTCGGCATTTATTCATCTTGATCCGTTCCTTCATTATGTGCATTTCGTAGTTCCTTGTCAGTATTACTTGATTTTGTATACCTAACACAAAACCCTCTCTCTCTCTAGGAACAAGGTTCCTTGCAGGAGCCATTCAAGTAATGCCTAGCGGTCTATTTCATCTCCCTGGAGTGAGTGCCAATAGCGGCCGTGTAACTGTTTCTCGCCCATCTGTCCATATGTCTTTCATTGTCGTCAATATTACTTAATGGTGAGTATTCTCTATTGTTAAATTTCAGTGGTGTGCCTGTATCTGCGTGGATGATGGCTGCGTGAATATGTGATTCTTGACGACTGTATAAGTATGTGCGATCGAGGTTAATTTGAGTGTTGCATGAGTTCTTAATATCAGTGTAACCTTTGCCCCCAAGGTCTCTAGTGAGAGTCACTCTCTCTGTTGAGGATCGCGGACGGTGCATTTTAAACTTTGTCATCATCACTCTCAACCGCCTGTTGAGTTCGCCAAGGTCTGCCACTGTCCAGGATATGACATCAAATTATTTTTTTTTTTACAGTTTCCTGATGCTGGACAGTCTTTCCGCGGCCTCCGACACCACACGGAAAGCACGCCAGCAAAATATCCACAACCACTCCAGCAGGGTTAGTGACTGTAGATTTCAGAATCGTATGCTCTAAGTAGGCGAAGGGACCCCAAGATGACTGCCTTCTGCATTTGACCTGCCAACCAAACAGCACATTTCTGACAGTCCGGCATGATCTTCAGTTCCGAGAGCAGCGTAGGTTTCATACCTCCGAGTACACCGATTATTAAAACGACCATCTTGACCGAGTAGCCTGGGTACAGCACTTGGAGGTCGTACCGGAGATCACGGTATTTGGTCCGTTTTTCCTCCTCTTTCAAAGCGATGTTTGGCTCAGCAGGTGCCGAGAACTCGATCACAAACATCACTTTGTTTACTCCAAATTATTATTATTATTATTATTATTACTATTATTATTCTTATTATATACCTATAAAGTGAGTCCTTGGACGTAACCACACTTGGTTTTAGTCAAAGGCGTCTGATTCTAGGCTAGAGAAAGTGGGTCGATATTAAAAAAAAGTTTTAGCGATTTTTTTAGAAATAAACTAATAAAATAGTCTTATCAAGACCCTTACAAACATACAAACCCCTTTGTAAAAGATTACATCGTAGTGGGTTCGAAGGTGTTTGAGATGGGGCCGTCAAAGAAAATGTTGTTCAACTAAAAATTATTTTTATCTGTATTATGGATTTTTCTGGATTCTTAAAAAAAATTTATTCTCCATTATTTGTTCAAAATAATGTTCTGTGCTAGTTTGAATTAATTTTACAACAAAATAATTATTTATTTAATAATACAATACCTTTAATTCGTACATACCACCATTTTTATAATAAATAATTTTCCATAAAGACCTAAGTAAGCTATGAAAATAAAAGTGATTGCAAGTGCTTTTAGTTCAACTACCCCGTATATTTCTCTAAAAATGTAGCATATTTCTTCCTTAGCAATAGTGTCAATTACGTGCCAAATATTTTTCGGCGTTGTTTTCTAATGATTTATTTTTTAAGATTGCCACTACGTATATTTCTTACTAAAAGTATAGCTAGTTTGTAATCTGGTAATTGTGCTAATTACATGTCAATAATATTATCCTGCGTTACATTTTATTTAATAATTATTTTTCAATGATTTGGCGAATTAATTAAGTCGAATAAATAAAATACATGTAAGTATCTTGCAGCAAAATTCCTACATGGGTGAAAAGGGGAATAAAGCACATTGAAAAATATTTGTTTACAATTAATCTAGATTCGAGCGGAAAGAATCCTTCATTCGATATCTAAGTGAAGTATATTCAATATAGATATGGCCTAGCCGATAAGGCACTAACAAAATTCAGTTTTGAGAATGAAGCAATAAGGGATAAGTCTCCCTTTTTAGGTAAGATCACTAAGGGCGACAAAATACCTATAAAGCCACCCTCCAGCGATCTTTGATGGGATGCTGGCGTAAAGCCCCTCAAACTGCAGTACAATCGAGGAATTGTGAAAACTATGACCAAAACACAAATGGAGCAGTAACTGCCTGCTTTTATGGTTTCGCATAGCATTCGTCTTTATGAGTATTCAATTAATTAAGTTCAAAGTGCAACAAAACACATTCATGGCTTTTTAATTTAGATAAAGGCTACACATTTCTACTTATATGAATTCAGCATTTATGAATAAGTTGTTTGAAGTACACGAGTTTCGACATCAAAGGCCGAATTCGCTGTTTTTAATTAATAATTTTGCGTACGCACATATGACAATATAGCTAATAAAGTTACTGTTTGTTGTTTTGTCAGTTTACATGCAGTGTAGAAGAGAAGGGTACAGCTTCCAAAAAAATTCTTACAAGTATTTTAAAAAGCTTGTACCAAATGATATAAACTGTAACTGTAAGTTTCAGGGAACAGAGTAATTTTATTTTTGAAAATCTATTTACCATTATAGTAGAGTGCTTGCGTTGGCAAAAATTGGTTAGTTTTTTTACACCGTTGGCACTTTTTGAGTAAAATATATGTCTTCGCTAGATATGTGGTTTGGGAATCCACTTAACGTAAAAAAATCGTCGTGAATGTAAGGGCACAAATCAAAACATTTTAACTAATCAGACCAAGTGAGTCAATCATCAACCATATTTTATCCTAAAATCATCAAATTCTCTGTAGAGTGTCTATTTTTAAGATAAATAAAAAACGAACTTTCACATAGGCTGTAAAAATCAAAAACCCTCATTTTCTCCGTTCGACCGCAGCTGAAAATTGATTATTTTTCCTTTTCCATTTACATAACGATATCTCTCAAACTGTGTTTATCAATACAATGGATATTAAATCAGATTTTTTGAGAATTTGATAACCATGATATTTAATAATGTGTAGCGTCATGTCAATTTTCAAAGCTCATATTCGTTGCAGATACTCGCTCTCCCAATACTAAAACTGTTTGAACAACCCGCTCTACCCACCCGCAATAGATTGACGCACTGTAACACTCGTGGTTTATAGTACTCCGAAATTCATGTCTTGAAAATTATTATTATGGAATAAATATAAGTGTATTTATTGAACATTAATTCAGTGTTATATGGACCTATATAAAATTATTCTGTAATAGATTAACGTTATAAGAGAAACTCCCTAGCTCATTGTTTGCAAGATATTTTCATCTGGTATGTTTTCAATAAAATTTTCTGCCATGTAGGGAACTGATGTATGTGCTTTTTAGAAGAAACTAAAATGGAATGTAGTACTGATATTACAAGTTCTGAAAGTGAGATTGAGACAAAAATAAAATTTAAACCGGGCCCTGTGATGAAAGTTTCTGAAAAATTGTTTGCAACATTATTGATTGTTTGAAAACCCGTGAAAAAATAAGTAACCAAAGAGATCATCTAAATTCTAGCACTATGTCATTTCGAAAAATCACCAATTTTGACTGATGGTTTAGCATCTAAATTCTATTCTAGTTTTACTAGCAAAAGAAATATAGAAAATTTAACGAGAAAAATAGAGAGAGACATTGTAAAGAGTTCAGATGGATCGAATGCCTGTCCATAAGCTTCTTCAGGAGTGTTCTTTCTTAAAATGATTTTTTTTTATAGAGAAATGTATTTTTTGTCAAAGAGCATCAACAACAAAAATGTAATGACTACGAACGCAGAAAGAAAAATAACTATTAGCCTACCAAATCCGATAATTTTCGAAAAAATTTGTCCAAACGATTTAATAGCTATGGAAATTAAATATCATATCTCATGTCACAATAGAAAATGCAAAGGTTTATCTAAAAATAAAAATATTTATATTTTTTGTAACTTTTAAAACGCAAATTTTTATATTTTTTTTAAATTCTGGAATGTCATTGATAGATATTTTATAAAAACACACACAAATCCTTATGAATATTTGATATATTTGAGGATGTATTTATAATTAGAGACTGAACTATTTCATATTTTGCTTTCTGTTTAATTCGAATTCGACAGAAAACGAAGAAAATATATTCTAATATATGTGTCGTTTCTTCCTGTAGATTTAATAGTTTCGACCCCTTTGCTGGTAAATTTATTTATAAGTAGTCTACTGATCTGTCTTCTAGGCTTATATCCATCTAATTCTAGATACTTTTCATAAATTGACGACATACCATAAACTTTCTGCTTTATAAAGCATTTTTCAAGAATTTTACACATTTTGGTAGATAGTGGATAGATACATTTGTAGTTCCTTGTCCATTTTCCACTTTTATATTACTTCCACATCTACGTAATGGATTGGAAATACTTATAGTAATCGTAAAAAACTTTTCAAATTTTTACTTACCTCGCATACCAAAGGGAAGTATTGTATTCTAGAAAAAATCACCCTCCGAGATTTTTTAGAATTTTCACGTTTCAGAACATGTAGATTACGAAAATATAGGTTTTCAATTCCGTCAGTCTGTCTGTCTGTCGGTCTGTCTGTATGTCAGTCTGTTAGTTGCATTAACTAAAAAACTACTTGACGGAAGATAGTCAAATTTGGTAGGTACCGCCACTCTCACCGAAGAAATGGTTGTTAGACTTTCACTGGAAAATATACAGAGTGGACCGTCTAAATGGAATAAATAGATAATGGAAAAGTTTAAATTTCCACGTTTCATGACATTCTAAACCTACTTCAAAATTTTTTTTTTTTTTAATTTTAAATAGAAAAAAATTCGGAAATTTTTAAAATTTTGAAATTTTTTTATAAAATGGGTGATAAAAAAAATTTTTTTTTTTGCTCAAATTTAAAATTTTCACGTTTCGTGCCATTTTAAACCTGTTAAAAAATACATATATATGAAAATTTAAAATAGAAAAAATTTTGAAATTTTAAAAATGTATAAAACGAATGATGGAAAAAAAATCAAATTTAAAATTTCCACGTTTGATGACATTCTAAACACATTTGAAGAAAGAAATTTCTTTCGAATATTTAAAAAATATATTTATTTTTTATTATCTTACCACTACAATAGAATAGATGATGGAAAACATTTTCTTCTTCAGTTCTAAAATTTCCACGTTTCATTATCTGAACAAAAAAATTTTTTGAAAATAAAAAAAATCCCACCACTATACAGTAGATGATGGAAAAATTGATCAGGTTTTCTCTGTAATAATAGGCTAACTACATGGCGATTATAATTCTCATATGTCATCTCTGAATTAATAATTTTTTAGAGTTACCGTCTTGTCTGAATAAAGAGGGAAGTTCTGTGTAAATACCTTACCGATTTTATTTTCTTGAAATAGGTTTAGAATGTCATCAAATGTCCAGGTTTTAAATTTGAGCGGAGAAAAAATATCTGTCTGTCGGTCTGGTCTGCCTGTCGGTCTGTCTGTAACTTTTTGTCCGCAAGTTTTCTCCGGAACGATTTAAGATATTGACTTGAAATATTGTGCACGTATACACTATAACGAGATATGGAACTGGATTGTTTTATGTTCATATCCGGTGAAGGGTTGGAGGGTAAATAGGGGAAAATAAGTGAAGCTGGTAAGAGTACAGAATCTTGAAATTTATATATAATAATATTTTCCATCCATCCTCTATGACCAATAATTTCCACGTACTAGAGTGCAAATATAGTCACGATGTTTCCTTTAAAGTGACTTGGACGAGAAATCTGGATGTGGAAGTAGTGATTCCTTAGGCAGCGGTTTTTACTGTTAGATATAGACCTTTCCATTTTATATGGTGACTTTTGAAACACGAAACATGCTATTTAATTTCTATAGCTATCGTTAGCAAAAACTCTTTCGAAAATTATGGAATTTTGGTAGGCTAATAGTTTTACTTCTCTTTCTATGTTCGTGGTCATTACTTGAGATTTTTTTTATTGTTAATATTGATTTAAAGGGCAACTAAATACCTTTACTCTACCGGCAGGTAGAACTAAAAAAAATAAATCGAGTTTTGTACACGGAGTGGTTTGTAATTAAAGGAAATATTCATCAGATAGTAGACAAAAAATAGTGTTTTCTATGTAATATCACTTAACAAGCCTCCAAATAGGCTGGTGAACGTTATTTATTTTTGATTGCTTCTTTTATCTGCACACTAGCTTCTGCACCATACATTACAATGATTCACAACATAAATAGAAAAACGCCGACTTTGCAACGCAACAGGATAAAATATCTCTATTACTTTAATACATAATTTCAAAATTGGTAATATATGATGGTTCCTACTTAACAAAACAATATGTGTCAGTGATCACTCGGTATATTTTTTCCAACGGGTATTCAATAACGTCCCGACTGCAACATAAATTCGTTACCATGTGCAATTATTAAAGAAAGGGATAAGACGGCCCTTTTATCTTCCTTTCCATTCCCGTCCAACTGCCAACGACCCCAATATAGCGAACATTGTGCTGAAAACAGAACGTTAACTACATATTGTGTTTATGATGTATACATTTCATACATATAATTTGTTTTTAGATTAAATGAGCAGATTTCCACGATAGTTTGACAGTTGAGATCGATTGTACCAACATGTGGTAATGAGTAACACTTGTTGTTCCCATTTATTGCAATGTGACTCATCTATTTTTTTTATTTCGCCGATGATTGATGGGACAGGGCAATGGAATCCTATTCAAGTCGAATTGGCTTAGTCCGTCGGTAATTTCATTGCTATTAACGCAGTTCATCATTTCGGTGAAATACGGATTTATTTTATATACAGATTGGGTTTAGAATTTGATGATTTTGCCTCAGAGTTGGCTGTTATGTTGTTTTGGTCGGTTGGTTGCAGATTGTGTGCATCATACATAGTTTGAATTTGATGTTATTCTGACATCAGTTCATGACAAGCTGTAGCAAACAAAATAAACAGTGAAATAATTACTACACCATTACGGGGAGTTTCAGGTTTATTTTTTAAGATTATCTGTTTATTCACTTATTATACTCTTTGCAAATATGAAAACGAAGAGTATACATACAGTACCTCTTTATGGCCCCCCATATCACAGCGACCTTAGACAATGCGGTTTTTTTAAAGTTTGGGTGGAAGGTACTTATTCAAAATTGTGTCACGGTAAAATATTTAAAAATTCATCAGTGGCGTTCGTCCTTATAAAGAAGAATTTTAATTTTTAAAATTTGCAAAGTGTTAACTGTAACACAATCTCATAATCTTAATCATTATTATCAAAAACTCACTAGTGAAGAATTTCAATAAGACGTGTACTTCGTGTTCACGAAAATAAAATTTCCCTTTTTACTCCCCTCGCATACCGAAGGGAAGTATTGTATTCGAGAAAAAATCACCCTCCGAGATTCTTTCGGATTCTGACGTTTCAGAACACGGAGATTACGAAAATATAGGTTTTCAATTCCGTCAGTCTGCCTGTCTGTGTGTCTGTCTGTTGGTGCATTTACTAAAAAACTACTTGACGGAGAGCTGTCAAATTTGGTAGGTAGTTGACCCTACTGCCAGCGAAGAACTGGTAGAACTCTCACTGGAAAATATACAGGGTGGATCGTCCAAAGGGAATAAATAATGAAGAAAATTTTTTTTTGCTCACATTTTAAATCTCCACGTTTCATGACACGCTAAACCTATCTCAGAAAAAAAAAATTGAAAATTTTTTTCACCGACATTTGAAAAATTTTTTACCACCAAAAGTTTTTTTTGTCTTTGTTCAAATTTTAAATTGCCACGTTTCTACATTCTAAACTTATTTAAAAAAAAAGAAACATTTTTTAGAAATTTTTTTTACCAACATTTTTGAAAAAATTTTTACCACTAAAATAGATGGAATTTTTTTTTTCTTTGTTCAAATTTAAAATTTCCACGTTTCATGGCGTTCGAAACCTATTTAAAAAAAAATCAGAAAATGTTTTTATTAATTTTTAAAAAATTTTACCACTAATACAGACTGAATTTTTTTTTTCTTTGTTCAAATTTAAAATTTTCACGTTTTCATGGCATTCTAAACCTATTCAAACAAATTTAAAAATTGTTTTAATTAAAATTTTTTTTGAAAAAAGAAAGTCTCGTTGTTTAGAAATTTCACATTTTTCGACGATATTCATCACAAGAGTAATCGGATTCTAAATGAACAGTAAACAGAAGCACCAATAGGGTAGCGATGTAAGAAAGATTTCACAAGCGTGAAGTCGATAATTCAATACTGGATTTTACTTCCACATGCACGTAGTGAATTGGAAGTATACCAATCGTTAAAAAAATGTTTTTTTTTTCTTGAAATAGGTTTATAATGTCATGAAACGTCGAGATATAAAATTTGAGCAAAAACATATTTCTGTCTGTTGGTTTGTCGGTCTGTCTGTCTGTAACTTTTTTTATCCGCACGTTTTCTCCGGAACGGTTTAAGATATTCACTTAAAATATTGTACACCTATATATTATAACAAGATCTGGAACTTGATTGTTTTTTGAACATATCCGGTGAAGGATTGGGGGGGTAAATAGGGGGAAATAAGTAAAGTAAGCTGGTAAGAGTACAGAAACTTGAAATTTGGTGTATTTACTAGAAGCCAAGGCCTCAAATTTTTTTATAATACTTTACATCCCGGCACCCCCCCCCCACTTCATTATTAAAGGGGTTGATAAAATAAAATTGAAATGTTCACTTGAAATTTGGTACACGTATGTATTATAACGACATCTGGAACTAGATTATATTTTCAGATGATTCCGTTGAAGGGTTGAGGGTTAAATAGGAGTAAATAGGGAAAAATAAGTAAATCAAGCTGATAAGAGTACAGAAAAGTGGGATTGGTGTATGTAATAGAAACCAAGGACTCAGATTTCTTTCTAATATTTTTCAAACACCACCATCTCCGCTCCGTTATTAGTGGGTTTGATAATATAAAATATATAAAATTGAGATATTTACTTGAAAACTAGTACAAGTATGTATTGTAATGACATCTGATTGAGATGATTCCATTGAAGGGGTGGGACGTGGTAGGTTGTGAATAGGGGAAAATAAGTAAGGAAAACTAAAAACTTCATTTTTAACGTAAATGTTAGAAACCAATGCCTCAAACTCTTCTATGACATATGCTCCAAATATTATTAAAATTCTATGTCCAATAATTTCCACGTACTAGAGTGCAGATCTAATCAAAATGTTTCCTTTAAAGTAGATTGGATGAAAAATCTGAATGTGGAAGTAGTGATTCCTTGGGCAGCGGTTTTTTTTATAAATTTTTTGTATATCACTTAAAATAATCACAAAATTATACACTGATAAAATCACAACCCAGAAATAGATGAATTTACCACCCAGTAAAAGTTTCGACGTTACGTACACTCTACATGAATTCCTTACACATTGAATTATGTCAGTTGTGGATGCCTAAAACAAAAACATCCTGAACGAATAATAGCCCTACTGACGGCTAGCCCATATTTGCTTGTCTAATTCTTTGCTCTCGTATAATAACATCACATACCCTATTAAATTGTAAAAGTTTGCTCGACCGTCGGAAATTTCCTGTTTAGTATAGTGTAACATTGTGCTCTAAAATTTTTATTAAACTTAGTTTTACTAACACATAAAAGTTTGCACAGCTCGCCATACATTGCATGTGGCCTAATTTCAATAGGGTGAAACCGTTAAGTACGGAGAGCTGACTCGGTAAAACGTGAAAGTAATGGGTATGTATGTAATAAGAGGTAAGAAGTAGACATACAGGGTCAAGACTGCTACATATGCCGGTGAGATAAATAAACTCTACACACCTCCATCTAAAAGTGCTTTATTAACACTATTTAAGTTCCTCTATTTACTGTTTTAAATAGCAGAATTCTTTCACCAATTAGGTGTTTTCACTACATGCAAATTTTTTTCTTTCGTATTACTAAAATGAATTAGTTGACATATTAAAGCGGTTCCCAACATTTAAACAGCATTTCAACCAGTAAGCAACATAAAATTTGAATAATTGAATGTCAAATTAGACAAAAGAAGTCAATGGAGAACTCAGATATACTGTCAAATTTCCAAATGACCGTTATTTTTAAATTTAAATATATTTTTTTATGGTATGGTTCTTGGACTTCCTAGAACAAAATAATAATAATAATAATAATAATAAATTGCCTTTATTCAGTATTAGAGTATATAATACCAAGGGCGAAGTCTAGCCGAAGCTACTCTATGTCGTATTCGGTAGATTGTATCAAAAATGATTTTAAAACATTTTGGAATATAAGTCAAATGTCAATTTGGCAGCTGTCAATTGACACTTTTTTGTCTAATTTGACAGATGATTTGGCTTTACATTATTTTCTAACTAGCTTTAATTATTCAAAAAACTTTGACTGAACTATTTTTATCTGAAAATAGTAATTGTATTTTTGGCCTTTAACTTAAAATAATAAAAAAGGATTTTTTTTTAATTCGGTCTCCAAGGATTTGTTAGAATTTTGGTAAGCTTTAATAAAAAAAAATTGTTCATTTCCGATCAGATTTTCGCTCTCTAGCCATTCTTAAACCAAAAAATTCGAATTGGGATCACTGAGCCGGTTACGATTTACGTGTGACTAAATACTAAATGGTCAATACCAGATTTGTAAGTGGTACTTCTGGAAGCTTACCTACTGTGTACGTGTTTCTGATTGCCGAATTTATGAAAAAGGACGAATGTTTCAACATAACGTGAGGGGCTTTAAAGTTGCAATATAAGTACTTCATTTTATTTATAATCATATACTTAATTGGTGGTTATGAAACGAA
The DNA here is from genome assembly GCA_963583905.1 of Stenurella melanura. NCBI lineage: Eukaryota > Metazoa > Arthropoda > Insecta > Coleoptera > Cerambycidae > Stenurella > Stenurella melanura. Next base: position 125,398,427 of record OY757314.1, read on the forward strand.
AGCTGAAAATAAACACTGTCTTTAGTCTTCATTTTATAGCCTTGTTCTATATTATATGTTTTTAGGTGTGAGATATTTTGTAACAATCAAGTATTCAAAAGCCAACCTCCGACTGATCCATTTGTCGCAGAGATTCATTCATTAAAATTTTTAAATATATTTCAGTGACAAAATACCCAACAATAAGCAAAAAAAATAGTCTGCTTCATGAAGAAATATATATATTTCGACTTTACCCAAGAACCCCAAAACATCTGATTCAGCATGTCGTTTGTGAGTGTGTGTGTATGTGTGTCTGTGGATGAAACGTTTTTCGTAAATACGATTTAACGTGGAAACGTTAAATTTTAAAGATAAGCTCTAGGAGATCCAATGCAGAATGCAATTGAACATTAGTGAAATCAGTATACCAGGGACGCATTTAAGGAAGAGCCAAAAACAATTCTTCGTCAGATTTAAAAGTATTTAAAATTAAAATAATTTAGGATGGAAAGCGGCATCAAAGTTTACCTAACAAAACCGCCAGGGTATCAAGAATGGCTTCAGTGACAGTCTAAAAACAAGACTTTGTAGAAAAAAAAATTAAATAAAAATTTTTAAAGATGGAAAATTGTATCGAAAAACTTTCATATACCGGGTGAGTCGCGAATTGCGCTCGCCCCCATATTTCCTAAAATATTTGGAATAGAAAATAGATTTTTACATTTTTGAAATCTAGATGAAATTTTGAATACAATACATCCATTTTGGTCACTTTTTGATAAACATTAAAAATTTTATTAAAAAATCCATTTCTGAATCCAGAGTGCTGTGGTCCCCAAAATATATTTTAGTTTGTGTGTTACGTTACTATAAAAATAAAAAGAGCAATATGATTGCATTACTTAATTCTCTAGAGGCGTTTAAAATTTTTAATGTGATTTTTACCCACTAACTCGGTTTTTTTAAATGGGAATTTAATCGTTCACCAACATTTTTAAATACCTCATTTTTCATACGAATCTAATGATACCAAAATTTTGAAAATCCGCTCAGAAATATTTGAGATTTCAGCTAAAATACAATGCAACCAAGCTTTTAGAAACATGCGGCTAATAGATAATAGAGTAGTGGGCTTTGGAAACTAAAATGGCACATTTCTGTGTAAATCTGGTAACCTAATAACATTGGAAAAATCATAGTAGCCATTGAATGTAATAAAACAATATCAGCTGTCAGACAGATACAAAATAAAGCGTTGCGGAAATCTCTTTGAGTAAAAATTAAAGAAAATGAATAATTTTAGTAGAAATGAAAAGGTCGATATGTTACTGATATATGGAGAGCGTCTCAAAAATTCAACTGCAGCCGCAGAACTGTATCAGCAACGATATCCCAGCAGACGTCATCCAAGCAGACACTTGTTTGCCAGAGTAGAACAAGAATTAAGAAACGAACCCAATCAACAAGATGACCATCAAACATTTATTGTAAGTGAGGACAAAGAAATTGATGTATTAGGATTTGTGATGGTACACCCAACAACATCAACAAGGGAATTATCAAATGAATGCGACATTAGTCAGTCTTCGGTTTGCAGAATTTTAAAGAAACATAAGTTTCGGTCTTATAAATACCAAATACACCAACATCTTTATGAAGATGATAACGACAGGAGGCTAGTATATTGCAACTGGTTCTTAAATGCAGTACAACAAAACCCAGGTTTTCCTTTTCATATTTTATATTCAGATGAAAGTAGATTTATGAACTAAGGTATGTTTAACAGAAATAATACTAGGAACTGGGCTCAAGAAAATCCGAGGTTGGTAGGGCTGGGGAATATTGAGGAAAGATTTGGGTTTAACTGTTGGCTTGGAGTACTTGGAGATCGAATAATTGGACCCATATTATTTGATGGAACACTTGCTGGCGAACGACATTTATTATTTTTACAAAACCAGACAGCAGAATTTCTTGACTTACTTCCTCTTGCCTATTTACAAAATCTGTTTTTCCAACAAGATGGTGCTCCCCCACACAATTCCAGAAGAGTGATGGAATATTTAAACAACTTGCATGGTGAACGCCTTATCGCAAATCAAGGTCATATCAGGTGGCCTCCTAGGTCACCTCACTTAACACCCCTCGACTATTATGTATGGGGCACTCTCAAAAATAAAGTTTATAAAACTTCTTCAAATACCAGCGAAGAGCTGCAAAATAAAGTTGTACGGGCTCTTAATGAAATAACGCCGGCTGAATTGCGTAGAGCCATTCAAGCCACTGTACGCAGAGCCGAATTGTGTATAGAAAAAAATGGTGGACATTTTGAACAATATCTATAAATGTCAATTTATGGTTTAATTATATTAATTATTTTAAAGATACCTACTGTTACCTAGTTTAAGTTTAATTGTTCAAACGCAATTGATTTTTATTTATTTATAGGCCCGATATTTATGTTCATTTAAATAAAACTCTGAAAACCGAACTGATGTCGCATTCTATTGCAAATGTCCTTGTGGGTGTAATTGTGTTTACCTCCACATACCTATGCTAAACTTAATTGTAACGTTCTTTGCGCTCACAATTATTAAATGTTTGATAGCTCAAGATTGCCTATAACTACACAAGTCTGTTTGACAGCTGATATTGTTTTATTACATTCAATGGCTACTATGATTTTTCCAATGTTATTAGGTTACCAGATTTACACAGAAATGTGCCATTTTAGTGTCCAAAGCCCACTAATCTATTATGTATTAGCCGCATGTTTCTAAAAGCCTGGTTGCATTGTATTTTGACTGAAATCTCAAATATTTCTGAGCGGATTTTCAAAATTTTGGTATCATTAGATTCGTATGAAAATGAGGTATTTAAAAATGTTGGTGAACGATTAAATTCCCATTTAAAAAAACCGAGTTAGTGGGTAAAAATCACATTTAAAAATTTTAAACGCCTCTAGAGAATTAAGTAATGCAATCATATTGCTCTTTTTATTTTTATAGTAACGTAGCACACAAACTAAAATATATTTTGGGCACCACAGCACTCTGGATTCAGATATAGATTTTTTATTAAAATTTTTAATGTTTATCAAAAAGTGACCAAAATGGATGTATTGTATTCAAAATTTCCTCTAGATTCCAAAAATGTAAAAATATATAGGGTGTTCCATTTAAAAATCGAAAGTTGTGGGCATTTACGGTCAAACCGGATATGCACCAAACTTGATTTTTTATTGAAAATATGGCATTTTAGTCGTGTAATAAGGCCTCCAAATTTCAATTTTCTATTCCAAACATTTTAGGAAATATCGGGGCGAGCGCAATTCGTGACTCACCCGGTATATTTCCCTTTAGTGTACGAGAGAGGGACCAAAAACGATAGATGATGGAAAGTACTGTCGAAGTGAATTGTCTGGGGACCAACTTTTTAAAATATTTTCATAACTAACGACGTTAGCGATTGTCACTTTATCTCGAATCGCCCTGTAAAGTTAACACAATATTAGACTAGCAATTACTAGACACGTTTAGTCGATATCTCTTCCCGGAAAAGGAAGGACTTTGTTATTTACTATTAAATACAAGCATTTTCCAATCATACATCACATATTCGTATTTGTAATTAGGCTAGTAACAATAAATAATAAATAAAAAAACAATACAACTAGATAAACAATAATATCGAGTTTAACCTATTCTTTAGTTTAATTTACACACACAATTCACATAATTTCAGTTAAATAGCGTTAGAATCTGAACCGAGAGTAAATCGTATGACCAAGCGGCGATACAATCTGAGCTAAAGCAGCAGCTAATATTTTTATCTAACGACTACTTTTATCGTTGAAAAATAATGATTGAATTTATCGGACTGACTATTTTCTCGTTGAATTCGACTATCTAAAATATTACATAATCCTTTGAGTCTTTATAGTCCTCCAAAGGATAATAATATTAGCGATAACAGTATGGGCAGTTATCCAACACTGCAGTATGCAGAAGTTAATATATCGAGACAGAGTGATTCTTGTGCCTATTAATGTATGCCACAGAATTAAGTTAACATACCGTGTGCTGAGAAAATGATTTACACTGTCCATGGATCAATGCGTATGCTTTGTTTATTTTTAAACGAAAAAGTATGGTAGTGAAAGAAAATATATTGTGCCTTGTGTGGTAAATATAGAAATGTTTTCTCACACCCATTGAAAGAATATGAAAATATAGAACAATTAACACCTTTGCAAGCTTTGTCTATGTTTGTGGAAGCTGGAAAAAAATTAGCAGAGAGTCATGCAACCTTGATGTTATTAACAGGTTGTTACTCATTTCTGATCCTTTCTTAACAGGCTTTCGACCTATGAGGACACGTCCATTTCTGAAAGAAACAATAGTTCTGTTTCTTCCTATTGAACCTGAAACAAGTATATTTCTAAAAGAAACAATAGTTATATTTCTTCCTATTGAACCTGAAACAAGTATATTTCAGGAAGATTCGTCGGATGAAGAAATTGCACATGATGTTAAAGAATCATCAGATGATGAAATATGGACGTCATCACTTGATTAATTATGTTATATATATTTTTCTAAATCGTTAATATTAAATACATACCAACACAGATGCAAATCATATTAAGAATTTTTCTAATGAACTTATCGTTGTAATTTTCATTTATCATGCCATTTAAGTACACAGAATTGTTTTAAATGATATTAGCTCATAAAAATAATTTTAGACAAATTTTTGGTGCAAGTAGCCCTATGTGCGCTGGAGCGATATTAATTTGGACTCTATGACCGATAATTTTTGGAGCACTTTAAGAAAACTAATTTTCCGCCTCTCCCAAAGCCATTCTGCAAAAATATTGCGACTACTAATTTTTCTAAAAATTCTGTCTGGTTTCCCTTCATTTGCCTGCCCTATTACGAGTAGAACTGCTTGCAGTATAACCCAAAAATGTTTCAACAAGTAATTTTGCTAGAACATCATCAGCGAACACGTTAACTAATCCCTATTATTATTTTTTAAATTCTCCCTGTACCGAATCTAGCAGTTCGATATGGTATAAAGCCTCTCTAACAAATTATTTCCATTCAACTCAACTTTAGACTATAACAATAACAATGAATGTATTGTGCCAGAACGACTGACACTTAATCTAATTGTATTTACACTATTCTCTGCATTCGTACAGATTGGCACTGCCGGTCGATACGATTGAGAACATGACGGTGAAAACACAATTTGTATATTTCAGACATATGTGGCGAACACAATTACATATAAACCGTTTGCACTTCAGACATATAAATACTCATTCCAGTAAGCTTTATGTTTATAAGAGGATAATGGGGGTAAATTTAATTGTGCTGCAAGGAAACGTAATGGATATTTGTGGAATAAATTTGATACATAAGTTCATTTCGGACTACGCCGTTCCTAATATGCGATATTATTTACTTAAAGTACAGTCTGCCGGCTATGTACACACAGAGACTCTGCCAAACTGTTGTATGTATATGGATGATTTAGCTAAGTAATATAGTCCTAAATTTTTATAGAAAATAATCTCGATAAACCGGTACACGTAATCAGAATATTCTCTTTTTAGCAATTTTAAATTCTAAAACATGATTACAATGAATATGCTACTCATTCACAAGGAAATCAAAACATTGACATTTTTTGGCACTGCACCAATTAAATCGCATTACTTCGTAGTAAATCTAGTATCTAGAGAAATATTATCACTGTAATACTTCTCTAGACACATTTCTCGCAGTAATAGTAATCTGTAAACACTGATATTTGCCATATTTTAGTCTGTGAAATATTTTCCACAAGTATCACTTGTGCTTTTAAATTTTATCTATAAATTTTTCCTTGAACTCAAAGAGAAAAACCTTCGGGTAAAAATGACACGTAAAAGTTGTAATAAATCTACTAAGTAGGAAAATCAATTACTAAATATGTAGACACAAATGATATAAAGCTACATAAACAGTTACTGTAAAAAGATCTAAGGTAAAAATATACCTTACATTATCATCTAAAAGTATTATTAGTAACGCTAGTAATTCATATAGTAGGTAAGACCCTCTGATGGCATGGGATTTACCAATTATACTTTACAGCTGAAGCGTTATCATGTTGAAACCAAATTTGTTGACGATTAAGAAGCGGAATATGTTCAAACCTCTCATAAAGTGTTTCATCTAGAAAAGTTCGATAGTGTTTACCGCACAGGCATTTAGCCTGTGTTTGTTAAACATTCTGACAGCATGTGAATTTTGAGGATTTCAATAACTGTAATTATGAGTGCTATTAATACAATATCATTCCTAGTAAATTGGGTCTCATCTGTCCATAATATTCTAGTGAAAAATATTGGATCTTCGGCAATTAAGGACAAGAATGTACACGCCGACCGTAATCTTTCGGTTGTAATTCCTGGACGCATTGAATGTGATAAGGGTGTAACTGATCACGATGTAGTGTTCACGAAACAAAATTTTGAGAACTATGAAACTGTGTTGCAATGGTAGTAGTACTCACGTTCTCAGTGCAGGGTTGTCCTACACTATATCAATCACATTTTGTTTGTTGTTAATAATATCTTCTCTAGCGTTATTATCTTTATTATTACGTGGAACAACAAGTGATCTAGTATGCTTGAGTCGTTGAAAAGTACGGCTGAAAACTCTGTGAGAAAGTTGACGTCTATGGGGAAACCTTAAGTGTTACTCTTCGGACGCCTGAAAACCGTTATCATCACAGTACCCATACATATGAACAATATCTGCATATTCAATTGCACCAAACTGATTCATTCATAGTTACAATTTTCTGACAAATTATATTCTTTATTTCCATGGTAACAGCATATTTAGCTTTGAATAGGAAGTTTAAATCTGTTGTAGTTCTGTTAACTAATAATATAGGACATGTGTTTACATAACTTCTTTCTTAAAATGACTTCACGAATAAGATGCTAAAGTTTTTTATACCTCTTATAAACCACCATGTATACTTGTGTATGAATGTAGACCGTTTCTTGAAAGTACGGTAACTTTTATTAAACTTAAAATTTTTGTTTTAAATTGGCCTGTTTATAAAATAACATGGTAAGACTACTCCCTATTGAAATTGGACCGTATTCGTCATTCAGGGCGATCTCCAGAGGCACGTAAACTATCTTCTTCTTCTTCTTTAGCATTACAACCCTTGGTGGGTTTTAGCCTGCTTCACCAGTTGTCGCAATTCGTCCCTATCATCTGCCTTTCTTCTCCAATTCCTTACTCTCATAACTTCCAAAACCTCTCTAACATCATCTAACCACCTTTTTCTAGGTCTTCCTCTTGCTCTTCTTCCTGGTGGTTTCAACTTCATCACTTTTCTTGCCCACCTTTCCTCTCTCATTCTCTCCACATATCCTAACCATCGTATTAACAAACCGTACTATATCTGCCCGGTCTATCAGCTTATCAAGTTCGTGGTTCATACTGATTCTCCATCTGTCTTCTTCCCGTACTGGGCCAAATATTTTCCTTATTATTTTCCTCTCGAATATTCTGAGGTGCATTTCATCGTTGTTTGTCAATGTCCAAGATTCACATCCATATGTAACAACAGGTCTTATTATTGTCTTTGTGTTTTTAGCTTAGATCCTTTGTTCAGAGTTGTACTTTTCATGAGCTCCCTGTATGCGTGATAGCATCTATTGCCACTCATGATTCTAGCTTTGATATCGTAGGTACTGTTATTATTTTCAATAATTGTTGAGCCAAGGTATGTAAAAGTTCCGACTTGCTCAAACTGATATCCTTCGATGTTAAGGTTATCCCTGTTGTTATTGATGTCTCTGTTACAATGCATGTATTTCATCTTAGCCTGATTTATTCGAAGGCCTTTTTTTTGTGTCTCATTACTCAGTGCTATTAGACTTTGGGTTAACCGCCTTCGGTCACGAACTATAATTGCGACGTCATCAGCATAGGCCCAAATTTGGACAATTTTTGAGGTAATTAAGCCCCCTGAGTCCACATTTCTGATGGCCGCGGCCGCTTCCAGCACTAAATTAAATAAGACACCAGAGAATGCATCTCCCTGTCTGATACCGCTACTTATATCAAACTCTTCTGTCAACTTTCCCTGTACCCTGACAGTTGCTCTAGAGCCAGCTAGAGTGGCTTCAACCATCTTATCAGAAGCATGCTTAAAGTCTATATATATAAGTCTATACCATACTCGCAGCACTTTTCTTGTATTTGCCTTATAGTAAAGACATGGTCAGTGGTAGATCGGCCAGTTCTGAAACCGCTTTGGTACTCACCGATAATTTCTTCCGATTATATGATGAGCCTATTATGTACCACAACAGAGAGCATCTTATAAATGATGTTTAGAAGAGTTACACCTCTGTAATTATTACATACTGTTTTGTCACCCTTTTTATGTATGGGTTGTATTATCCCAATTTTCCACTCATTTGGAATACGTTCTTCTCTCCATATTTGCAAAATCATTATGTATATTCTATTCCATAGTGCTGCACCCCCCTCTTTTATCAATTCAGCCGTGATTCTATCTTGTCCGGGTGCTTTGTGGTCCTTTAAACATTTAATGACTTTTGCTACCTCTTCATACGTTGGTTCTTTTTCTTCAGTCTCCGCAGTATAATACGTTATTATTTCCTCATCCCCTCTTCGATTCCCGTGGTTAGCAGCTTTTCAAAGTATTCTTTCCATCTCTGCATTATTTTGGTTTTATCTGTCAGCACGTAAACTATCACGTTTTATTTAAACTGTGATGCTAAGGTTTTTCATTAAGCATCCAAAAGTAGGAAGATGTATAGTTTATCTAGTATCAGTTTGAAAATCGTAAAAAAGACCGACAAGGGAATAGTTCATAATACCAGCGATGTCATGAGCGTCGACCAACATTTTTTAATTATTGTAATAAATTGAATATCGTTTACTACTTTATATTAATTGATAGGTAGGATGTGGACTATTTATTTATAATAGATCATGTTAGTTTAATGATCAACTCCATAAGTGATTCAATAAAAGTACATAAATATCATTTAACCTACGGCTTTGCTACCGGCAATATTAAGAATGAACCAAGAGCGGGTAACGGACTTGTAATGGTGAGCCAGGTAAACAATCGACTACTTTCGTTTGAGTGAAGTGGGTTAACTATATTCGTATACAGGTATCGTTTGTAATATTCAAGCACGGTCTCGGTGTTATTCTATCACAAGCAGGATTTGCAATGTTTTATCCTGGTAGCAACGCTTTAGACTGAAGTTCTCAATTGAGAATAGAAATACTGTACAAGAAAGATATCGATACTGTATAATATGTTATGTAGTGTGTCTGTCAGTTTCGAAAAGCTTTATGGAGATTGAGAAATTATCAATTTTATTGTAAAATGCTATTGAGATATTTTTATATGACTATTACGAATACAATGAAAGTTGAATATTATCTATTGAAATTGCCTCGTATTCGTCAGACAGAGCGATCTCCAGAGCCGCATAAACTGTCATTATTATAGAATTTTTTCTCAATATTACTAAAATAAAACTGTGGTGGTCCTTCTGCGCTTACTCAGTAAAGCAATGGAATGCAATGCATAAAGTGAAATGTATTATCAATTCCACGGTTTACGCAAAATTATTATTATTTTTTTTATAAAAACGGAGAAGGAAAACCAAATTATAACTAAATGATTTATTTATATTTTTTATCTATCTAAGCAGGGGTCACTATATTATGAACTGTGTTCAAAATATTTGTTAACTTTTACCGCATTACACTATAAGAAAATCAAATAGATAATTCAATTTAGAACAAGAGCACACTTAAACATTATATTTACGAACTTTTCAACATCATCACATAGATTATTTAAAAAGTCTCCTGATTGATTGATTGGTCGATAATAAAATGGAATCAACTAGTTAAAAATACTGCAAAACCCAGTCAATTCAGCATATAAACATAAATCACTCTAGCTGTCGATACTGAAATTTTGGGGGTTGATATTTTCATGATACAGTTTTTAAGTGTTTGGTAAAGTAGGCCATATTAGAATAGACTGTTTATGTATCATTTGCAGATATTCTTTTGTTACACATTTTACAACCACTCCATTACTTTTCTAATAAAATGATTGATGGCAAGGGAGGCATGTTGTAGTAAAAAAGTTTTTGCAGCAAAATAATCTCCGCTGGAATCTAAATTTTTCCAGAAAAGACAGGTGAATAAAGGGTATAGAAGAATAAGTATGGTAAAATGACCCCAGCAGCCTTTGGACCTAATGTTTTCCTTGAGTTTTAGCCAACTATCGCCACTGGTAACCCCCTGTACCCTAATGAATATAAGTTTTCGTTTTCATGTTTTATCTTTGCAAGTTCTGCTTTAATTATTATGAAAAAAATGGAGAATGTAGATGTGATTTAAGTACATCTTAGGAAAAAATTGTGTTGATTTTGCTTTCATATTAAAAAAAATATTGAAGAAATCTAATAATTGCTTATTCAAGAAAATAATGATTATCGTACACAGAATTTTTACCAATAATACACTGCTTAGTAGTTTGTTGTTCATTTTTTTAATTTTTAAATGCGGCGCGCCGCCATACTTACCCCTTACTGTATAGTGGGTCACATATGGCACAAACCGTTATTTCTTCCAAAATATTAAGAAAAATTCTTCGAGTTCAAAGTTTAATTGCTTGACCGGTCGTACCTGGCACATTCTGAATGACAGTGAAGCATCTGGAACCATATAGTAAGTTTTACTGAAAGTTGTTCAATGGCGGATTGTTCTTGTCTAGGTAATAGCTGATCTGGCATTTAGTGGTCTTATAAATACGTATTTTATCAGAATTTCTTCAAATTTATTTATTTATTAAGAAAAATATATACGTTAAGTGTATAGTGTACAGAAGATGTATGTTAAGATAAATATGCAGTCTTTTGATAGTTTGTGTTTTATTTTTATGATATTATGTTCCTGCAATATATGGCACAACATGCATTCTAGACAAGATTGGAAAATTTTCTTTTATTTTAGATTTGTTATTCCAAATTATTGAATAACTATGGATACTAGAATGTTTTATGGGAGTCGAGCTGCTACTAATGTTAGGGATATTCCAGATGGCAGTGAAGATGAAATAATGTCAGATGACGATTCTCAAGAAGATTATGTCATTTAATCTCCAGATTCTGATTACGACCCAGACACTGACAAAGAATATGAGGGTCCTAGTACACCACAGATCATACCTGAAACTGATTCGGATAGCGAGGATGATATTTCCCCCACTGAATTAGTTTCAAAATGGAATAGAAATTTAAAATTAAAGTATATTACTTGGGAAACAGAAGACCTGATGATGACAGAGGAAGATACAAAATTTCTAGGCAATGAAGATTTAACCACTGAACTAAAGGAAATTGAATCCCCTTATGCATTTTTTGCGCAGTATCTGAATAAAGAAAGAAATTGTAATTATAGATTTCACGTTGAATAAAAATTAAGAGAAATTTGTTACGCTACTGCATATTGTGCCAAATATGGCACGTACCATAATTTTTCTTTTTTTTTTGTAATATTTTGGAGAAAGATTTTCTTTACAGTATTGTAACTTAAAACAGTAATTAACAAAAAAATTTTTAAAAAGAAATTCATGCAGTAAGGGGTTAAAAAAATAAAGACTGTTACAACGCAATGTTTAGTAGTGCTCACCAATGAAGCTTTATGTATCAATATTTCTTATGTTTTATTCGTTCGGATACTATCGTTGAGAACGAAGATGACAATCTCCAAAGTGTTGGTCAAGTAACCGTAATATAAACATCACCACTCCGGCCAGCATGGCTCTTTATTTTATTATTCATTGGAACGTAAGTTGTTGACACAAAAAATCGTACAAGAAAATTTAAAAAAAATCATTTCTTCTACAACTTGTATAATATGTTATTTACGTTGATATTAAATTATCTATGGAAATAAAAATAAGTGTTAAATAAATATACAGGGCGTCCGTTTTCTTGGTAACTAAAACAGATATTTGAATTCTGCAAGTGTTCACTAGAATATATGACTTCAGTTTGTAGCAAAAAAGAATTTTTCTAAAAATTGAAGTATGTAATGTAAGAGAAAAGATACACGACATAAGGTTTTATGTTTGTACTTAACTTTCTGTATATCTAGTGATCCTAAATATTTCACTGTCATGGTAACTCGGTGAGGTAGAGGGTAAACTGTATCATCGTATTATATTATGCACTTGTAGAAGGAATAATGTAGTTTCTCGAAATGGGTCATTTTCTGAATTCGTGACAATAGTGTTATATTTTATAGTTTATGCCAGTTAAATTTAAAATTTTTCCAGCATTATCTTACTTTAGTATTGCAAGCTTATATCAAATTGTTTTGTATGAAAAACATGTCATGCAGGAATTATAAAAGAAGCAAACAAAGCTAAAGAGATGACTGTTATTTATTTAGTGTTAAGTTCTTTGATCTGAGATATCAAATATTATCATACTGTAATTTTGCATGCCTACGTCACACTGCTGTATAAAGAGCAGGTAATGCAAGAATTACAAAAATGTATTTTGATGAAAATATTTACCCTTCTACACATACCCGCCACTGTTGCTTAGGTGGTGTTATGATTGTTATCTATCCTTTTTTATGGATACATAATGTGACTAATAGAGTGGTCCTTAGCTATGGGTGTGAACATTTTTATTTTAAATGTGGTCTTTTCACCCCTCATTCTTATCTAATATAAGAAGAAAGAAATCTCACAAAATTTTGAGTGGTTAGCTTCCCTTTCCGTGCCTCAAAAGGGGTGAATTTTCTAGGTATTTATTAAGGGTAAAAGACATTTTTTCGTAAATTTGCGATAGAATCGTCAAAATGTTGTGTAATAAAAGTCGCACACAAGTCTCCTCTTCAGGATTGTCCAGAGAACAAGAATTAATCATTCCCTTTTTAATTAAAGTCTCGTAAGACTTTTTCATAGGGTCCCAAAATGACCCTATAAGGGCAAAAGTAGAGTATAGCAGTTTATTTGAGATTCTCTTTGCACAAATTATATTATATTATTATTATTATTATGTATTTTTTTAATTTGTTTTTTTTTTTTTTCGGTTTCACCGTTGCAGGACAGGGCTTCCGTACTTTCCGACCGATACCATACGGTAGCCGCGTCGGCGATAATAACAGCCACTCCCCACGACCTGTGGGGTTAGTGGCTGTACATTCCAGATTCATGTGCCTTAAGTAGGCGAAGGGACCCCAAGATGACCGCTTTCTGCATTTGGCCTGCCAGCCATTCGGCTGATTTCTGACAGGCTATTATTGTTATTATTATTATTATTATTCATATTTTAATGTTAATTAAATTGTTTAAATAATACTAATTTATTTAATAATTAAATTAATTTTGCCATACATTTGTAACATTTTAATTTTTTTAAATTACACAATTGTCCAAGGCATACGAATTAGTCATTCTTTTTCAAACTATACCTCATAAGAACTATTGAGCTTCAAAATGGCCTCCTGCGAGTAAAAGTAAAGTATCGCGTATTCTTGACATTTATTATTACTCATTTGCCATTACAGAAATTATTTTTAATTAGTCAAATTTCGGCTTGTGTTATATTAATGTTTTTCAAATTGCTTGAACAATTATAATTTATTTAAACAACTACATTTGTCATAGATTTGTAACGGTGTCACCTTTTTTAAATTTTACAAGTTAGTTTTTTAATAATGTTGATTAAGAGTTTACTAATGGGACTTGCAAATCATTGAATCAATTTATTACGTTTCAGGCCAAAGTAAAGCGAAAAAGTTCATAACTCATTACACAAAGATTACCAGATTACTTCTAGAACTCTAAAAGTTTGATTTAAGACTGATGATAGGCCTTCCGATAGGCCGTTGCTTGTTGAGATATCGTCTTAAGAATAAGCACAAAGCAGGAAATTATAAATGCAGATAATGTGATAATGCAGAACACATACTTTGCGAATGCAAGATGTTAACCCGCCAAACACAGGAATCATTTTTATTAAAATCTCGTATAGTACCACAATTTAATCTTCGGGTGACTGTAGTGACGAAACTAGCCATAGCAGAGGTTTGTGCCCATTAAGACATTTAATCAGCATCAGGTCAACTTCTTCTTCTTCTTCAGGTGCCATCTCCGTGTCGAAGGTTGGCAATCATCATGGCTACTTTGATTTTGAAAGCCGCTGCTCTGAAAAGATCGCATGAAGAACAGTCGAACGATTCTCTTAGGTTTCGCAGCCACGATATTCTTCTTCTTCCTATACTCCTCTTTCCTTGTATTTTCCCCTGCATAATCAGTCGCAATTAGTCGTATTTTGCCCATCTTGTTACGTGACCGAGATATTCTAGTTTTCTGCTTTTTATTTTATCAATTAGTTCTTTTGTTTTGCCCATTCAACTTAATACTTCAGTATTTGTTACTCGATCTGTCCACGGTATTCTTAGGATTTTTCTATATACCCGCATTTCAAATGCCTCTAGTTTTTTAAGGGTAGCTGCGTTTAGGGTCCATGCCTCCATCCCATACAGAAGAGTGCTAAATATGTAGCATTTTACTAATCGAACCCTTAAATTTAAGTTCAAATCTCTCCCACAGAGCACTCTTTCATTTTAGTAAAATTTGCTCGTCCTCTCTCTATTCTTATTTTAATTTCATTGGTGTAGTCATTATGATTGTTGATCATTGTATCAGGTCTACTACAATATACTAAAATTTCAGCCAATTCGACAGGGACCGCTTTTCCATAAGATTAGTGTGTGGTCTTTTATAGCACAATGTAACTGTTTAGATAAATTATAATTATGAAGAACATTAAAACATACACAAACTGAACTGTGAGTAACTTAAAATAATTTGTGCAAAAAGAATCGCAAATAAATAATAAACGTCAAAAATATGTGATGCTCTACTTTTGTCCCTGTAGGATCATTTTGGGGCCCTTATGGGGGTGTAATTTGAAAAATAAATATTAATTCGTATTCTTTGGACAATTGTAAAACTAAAATAAGGTGGAAATATTGCATATTTATTGTAAAATATAATTCTTTAATTAAATTATAATTGTTTAAGCAATTTTAAAAACATTAAAATATAAACACACTCTAGAATGTGGCTAATTAAAAATAATTTGTGCAGAAACACTTTCAAAAAAACAACAATAAGTCAAAAATAAGCGATACTTTATTTTTGATCACACGGGGGTCACTTTAGGTTTAATTCAAAAAAATTGTTATTAATTTGTATTCTCTCGACAATTCTGAAAAGGAAACTTGTGTGCGGTTTTTAATTCACAATATTTTAATTATTCTATCGCAAATTTACGAAAAAATGTCTTTTACCCCTAAGAAATACATAGGAAAATTCACCCCTTTTGAGGCACGGAAAGGGAGTGACATAGCTACCCCAAATTTGGTGTAAATTATTTCTTTTATATGATAATAATTTGAGAGGGTGAGACGATCAAATTTTAAAAGTTGAAAAATAAGGACTACCCTAGTGACTATGTTAGGAACAAACAAGATATGTACTGAAGAGATAGCTGTTGTGTATCTAAACTTGTTCTATTTATCTGTGGAAGCAGCGTTTTCTTAAAACGCTAAATTATAATGCTGGATTGCCCTCGCATGTATGATTGCTAACGAGATTTCGTCTAAAAAGTTACCTGTTTATCAGAGAATTCAATATCACCAATAGTTCAGGAATATTACGTTTTTATTCCGACAAAATTCATAAAGATTTGAAAATTGGTGGGTATGTTGGGAATAGCATAAGGATTACTAAACCAAAAAGTTCCCATCCCTAAATAGTGTGCTTCATCCCCCAGGACGTCCTTTCTACCCCCATTTTGAGTTTTTCTAGATTATTTCGGCAACGGTGTATTTTTCGACAAAAATACCTATATACAAAATTGTTCCTTGGAAAATTCTCTATCAAAAAGGTTGTTACCACTTTTTTCCTAAAATTAATAATAACGTGCGAAATATGGCGCAAACATAAGGGTTGGTTCCGACTAGCACTCTCTACAGTACGATCTACCTTAAAGTTTAACGTTTAACGCTTAAAATAGCAGTAGGCACTAAAATTTATTTACAATTTTAATAAATATACAACTTCCACCCCCTCACCTCTATAAAAAGACCGTGTTGTACTTATTTCCACACCACCCTAGAGGTAAAGTACTTGGCGCGTTTTTTTTAAGTGGTACCCCCTGTAGGCCTAATCCACTAGTTATCAAATGTTAATTATAAATCTTGGTCGTCTTCCACAGATTCAACATTCAAGCATGATTGTCCATGGCAATGATAACACATTGTAGAGCAACGCAAGCCTGCTCTTCTGCAACTACACGTGTATTCGCACCCTATTTACATGAATATGAAATAAGCGTTAAAACAGATTCGGGAGCTGGTTCTTTTATAGTCATTATTGGGATTAATATACCGCCAACTTTTTTCCACCCCCAATCGGTAGCTTTGAGCGTCACGTTTTTACATGCTTGAATTTGGTGAAAAACTCGATAACAGTGTTGCCGAGCGGCAGCAGAAGTTGGTGGAAGTTTTGACAACATAACAGTGTTGCTGGCTTTACCAACTAGTCTGTTAAAAGACATAAATCTGTATTCATCTAGACTTTTTTCTGCCGAGGTACAGTTGTATAAAGCTAAAATAAATCGCTCTCCCATGTTTGCAATTTCTTCATGAGTAACTTCCTCATTGTTGAAAGTTTGTACAATATGTTGTAAATCACTTCTTTTATTACATACATTGATTGCATTCACTTTCCCTTTGAAAAAAAACGCCGAGGTTGTGTCACAACCGCTGATGGCATGTACAAATAAAATGGCGGATTTGCAATTTTTTAAAAAAGTTGCAGATTGTAAATCTTGAGAACTGTATGAATTTTTAATCGCTGTATCACAAATGTGAGTATAAACTAAGTAAAAACGAACGAAAAGTTCGTTTGATGTTACGCGACAAAATACACGCAGCCTACTGAGGGGGTAATATACTATTGCATCTGCGATGAAGTACCAACCCGTAAAGGGCAATGACCTATGGAAGTGCGGAATGATGTGCTGCATAGTAACACCGAACATTTCGGTGATGGTAAATAGATAACGAATTATATGACTTGCGCTAACTACGGCCCTGATTTACCAACGTAGTATTCGTTTGAGGAGAAATGGTCTAAAAACCTTTTTTGTAGAGAATTTCCTGTAGAACACTTTTGTACATAGGTATTTTTGTCGAAAAATGCACCATTTCATGGATAATTTGAAAAAAGCGAAAATTGGGGTGATTACTATGTCGTAGGGGATGAAGCACACAATTTAGGGGTGGGAACTTTTCGATTTATTATTACATATGCTGTCCTGATTATTTCCACCAATTTTCAAAACTTTATGAATTTTGTCGGATATATCGCAATTTGGACCTTAATATTACTGAATTACAAGAAAAATTTACAAAATTATCTGTTTAGGGAAGTACAGATCCAGCTACAATATGCCTTAATTGACTTCTGTGTAATTTCCAAGATTTTCTTTTCATTCAAATTCCTTTGAGCAGGCGCGTTTAATTTTTAATTTACCGACAAAAGCTATTTAATCTCTACAATATAAAAAAATCCTCCACATCGGGTCACTAATTAACGTTCAGCTAGGTAAGTCAATAAAATTTTAATTAGCCCGAATTAAAAACAAAAGAGAAATAACGTTTCGATTAAGGATTAATTGTAACCTTTACAGATATCCAACAGTGAGGTAAATTAGCTTTAAATGCGTCAAGTTGTCTACGTCAATACACTGGCAATTAATCATACGGAAATACCTTCATGATGTCTACATTGCCGACTCGTCATTAAATTGCCACTCTGTACGAGTACTGATAAGCGCAATATAGGATTAGGGTGTGTGAAGCACACAATTGCATTTCTAAAACAATATACGTCATTTTTTAATACTTCAAAAGCAACTTATAAAGGGTTGATTGTGTTTAAAGCTCCTCTCGGAATTTTAATTTTCTGTGTATCAAAGCGTTAGTCACTTTATTTTGATTCCGTGTTTTTTTAGCAAAGGCTTTTGTAACTGACGTCAATATGGGGATCGCCATTTTTCCCATAAATTCGTGACTGCAGGACGCAGGGCTACGATATATTTATTTCTGCCATTGTGTCAACATTATGAAGTAAAATTACTTTAAATATAGGATATTTAGTATGAAAAACTTTTATTTTATTATGCAACTTAATTGCCACTTTTGTCATTTCAATGCTGCCTTGTTAGTTCATTAATCTACTGTGGCTGCTTGTGAATGAAATGAATTTTATTTGAAATTTTTATAGAAATTATATTTTCTAAATATTAATTAAATATCATTGGAATTGTTAACAACTTACTTCTATGTCCCTAACTCCATATTTCCCGTTAATTATTTAATCTAATTACAATATGATCAAACTTACGCTTATTTACATAGCGGAAATCTTATTTACTAAATACTGTTTGTCACTCTTTATTATTGTTTTTAGGTTACTATTGTAACGTTTACTATTAGGTTTATTAAAAACTGGTACTAATTGTTTTAAATTTCTGTTCTAAATTTTGCATGTCAGTTGAATACCAGTGTCTTTCTTGGATACGTGCTGATGTATTGCAGAAAACTGTCTGCTTTGTTAAATATTACCAGGTAAGTTAAACTTTTTTTTGTATAACTTGATTATTAAACTTCTTCCTTTTTGGATTACTATTATTCAATTCTCCTCCTAAATTTCTCTTCGTTTTCAGTGCCTTCTGAAAGAAATCGTCTCCAACTCGCTGTTGATTTTTTACTCCCTTGTTTTTTTTAGGTCTCATCCTAGGATCAAGAAACTTTTTATTTCTTTAGACTGCTTGTTGCATTTCCCAGACACTTCCATAAGTCCAAAAAGATTATGTTGTCATTCCGTAATGCCGACCTCTGACATCCGTCCTGAATTTCAGCTTGCCTAATAAATTTTGATCTTGATTTTTCGAAGTTTTATGATTTTTCTCTTTTTTGTTGAACTATTATGGTGAATTTTGATCTTTAAAGCTTTTCCCTGATATCGTCCTGCTCATTTCAAGGTAAGTCTCATTTCTGTCCGTTTTGTCTTTTTCAGCTTACTACAAACACTATCGTGGCACTCAGTTTTGTCGCACTTGAGATTTATATCACATTTTTGTTTAAATTTTGCACTAGTCGCTTGTTCTGTAGTCTTTGCTGCCCAATTATTAGTCTATTTAATCTAGTTTTTTTAACGAAATGTTAATGCCTAATTCAACCTATTTAAATTCTGATGAAACTTGTTTCTTCTTCAGACCCTACATTTGGATTATTATGCAGCAAATAAATTAAACTTGTGCCTTAATCTGGTTTTGTGATTTTAAAATGATTTTGTGGGCGATTATTTGATTTTACTTCAAACTCTGAGAGTTGCCGAGATTGAGATGCCGCAGTATTCACTTTATGTGTCATTTTAGCAATGTGATTGTACTTTTAATAAATTTTCTAAAGTAAACACTTGCTTTCGTTATTTATTTATATTTTTTTAACATTTCTGTTAATTTTTCATCAATTATTTTACTAGTTCAAACAAGTAAATTCTAAATTTCTATTTCTAAATTAGTATTTCTTTAATTCTACTATTATTTTATTTCCTAGCTTTATTTTACTTGTTACTAATAAAGATACACGATAATATTTTAGTATTTAAAGAAAATTAAAAATGTAACAAATAATGACAGGTGGATGGTTTTAAAAGTATGGACATAGCAAAACATAAAAATAGTATGGATAGTGATAACGGGCCTGTCCCAAATAATTCACTTTACTGGTTAATACGTCACGATTCATTGCATTGTGACAGAGTTTAGATAGGGATGACGGAATTTGTTGAATTATGAATATTGAAGTATGACATTATTTTATAATAAATATGTCATATTTTTTTGTTTTTGTCTTCATCTTTTCCCGATGATGTCAACGTGATTGACGAAATGCATGTCAATTATTAGTATTTGAATGTAGTGTTTAAGTATTTTGGTATTTGTGAAAATTACATCAGAGGTAACATCACACCGGAGCTTACAACCCTCTTCAGGAAAATATGATATGAAAAATTACGAGCTTTATTTACTGTTTTAAAAAATCAACTAATGTAATATACCAAGAAGCTTACCGTGGAATAAATACATTTGTCCATATTGTGATTGTTGAAAATTTGATATCAGTACAAATTTTATTAGCTTTTTGTGAGCACGTCCCATCTCACACATTAAACGCACAAAACGAGTGAAAATGGTTCCGTATTATTGCTTGCACAACTGTTTCTCTGACCGTTATAATTGTGTACAATAATTATTGTAGTCTTACGCCCTAATCGTAATATTCATCCATTTCATCACTTGCCGTTGAAGGCGTGACTTCATTAAATAATAATATTATAATGAAAGAAGTGCAAACAATTTTGTTCCGGATCTCATCGTGTTTCTAAATCGCATATATTCATACAAATAAAAAGAAGATATTCAGTTAGTATTAATCATAATATTTCTTTATTTTATACAAAAAAGGAACAAAGGTGATATTTTGAAAAAATTCAAACTAATTTATTTAAATGTTTTAATAACAAATTATTATTCTTTGCTAGAAAAGTATATTATCGTAGACAGTATTCCGTACACTGCAAATGTAATGATTGAGTCGTTCTTTATCCATTTGCGCTTGGATTTCGCCAAACGTTAAAAAATTTCATTTTTCGTTCACTTCTGTCGGCTCGAATTTACGATCCAGTGCATCCAATTTACGATGCCGTCAAAACGCCAATTTCGGTCTTTCGGTATCGATGTCATAAAGCATTCCCGGTCGCGTATTCAAAAAGACTTCGTCGTTCAAAAATTTTATGTTTTACTGCTTCTCAAATTTTGAAGATCAATTTTGTGCTGCGACGCCATAATGCACCCGCTTCGGGTAGGAAGGCTAGCGGTTTCATATTTGTAGACTATCATAGCACACTCCTTGAAAGAATCAGCCTTGATGAAATGACGTACATTACGACGTTGCTGGCTGTCCGTCTATAAAGTACGAATAGACTAATTTATTGTTATGAATTACACCCCCTTGGAATTGGAGATGGTACGCCTATGCCTCTGATGGTGACTGGAAAGGCTCTAGAAAGAGCCAAGGACTTTTCTAGATTATGGTTGGAGAAGATTCTGGATTGATCTAGAGCTAATTTCGGAGTATATAAGGCGCGATTACAAGCGCGGGAGAGGAAGTTTATTAAGAAGGCAGTTTATAAAAGTGAACAAGTAGAATAGTGAAAAGTGAGGTTAACTATTAAGTAAACAAGTATTGTACAGTCAGTAAATTGTTAAATAAAGTGTTAGTAGTGTTTATCTCTTGTTAAAATTATTTAGAACCCACGGATTCATACAGGGTGTTTCCTAAAAGGTGGAAATCCGTAACATTTTGGTGTCGGAAGCGGAATTTTGACAAGAGGATTTTTCGGAAGTGTTCGAGAAGGTTTGGCAGTGTATTCTCGAAGTTGGTGCTAACACGGAGGACTAATTTACTGGACATTGTTCGAGGACTATTTTCGAACAGAAAAATAGTGTTAAGTGCATTTTTGAGACATTTTTGGAACATTTTGTTGGACATTAGTGGTTAAGTGACAGACTCTAGATAAGACTCTTTTTTTGTGCCATTTGGAGGTTTTTCTGGACAGTCCCATTACCGATAGTGACGTAATTATTAAATTTATTTGATTTCATCATAATTATATGCCGGTAACAACCAGAAGCATGGCATCCGAACAACAAATGCAGGACTTTATGGCCCAAATGCAAAAGATGATGATGGATCAGGAAAGGAAGCGCCAGGAAGAGAAAGAAGAACAGGAAAGAAAGCGCCAGGAAGAGAAAGAGGAACAGGAAAGAAAAGAACAAAAACGTCAAGAAGAATTAAGAAAAATGTTTGAGGATCAAGAGAGAAGACGTCAAGAGGAAAAACAAGAAGAGGAGAAACGCCGTCAAAAGGAAAATGACGACTTAAAAAAAGCTATAGAGACACAACAGAATGCCTTGTTTACAATCGCTGGAGAACTCAAAAATAAGATCGAAGTAAAAATGGACAAAGTCGAGGAGGAATTAAGTGGAGTTAAAGAAGAAGTGAGCGAAGTGAAAGAAAAAGTAGACAAGGTTGAAGACAAAATGCACCAGGTAGAAGGAGAAATAGACCAACTTAAACAACAGTTGAGAGATAGAGGAAACCAGCAAGTGGTGTCATCAGGCCAACGATTAAAAATTCCCTCTTTTGATGGTCAAAGTTCGTGGATGACTTACAAGACACAGTTTGAGGCAGCAGCGAGTGCAAACAACTGGAATGACGAAGAGAAGGCTAAGGCATTAATCGTAGCTTTAAGAGGCCAAGCATTGGAGTTGCTCCAGACAATTCCGGCGGACCAACAACGTAATTTTAGAGTTTTGGAAGCTGCCTTAGATCTACGATATGGAGATCAACACCTTGCTCAAGTATACCAGACCCAGCTGAAAGTGCGCGTTCAGAAAGCTGGAGAGAGTCTGCAAGAATTTGAAGCTGCGGTGGAAAGACTGGCACACTTAGCTTATCCTAATGCGCCAAAAGAATTTAAAGAGCAATTGGCAGTGGGGGCATTCCTAGACGGGATAAGGGACGAGGAGATCAGGCGAGTCCTCAGGCTATCCCGACATAAAAGTAGTAGTGAAGCCTTGGTGCATGCACTAGAGGTAGAAGCAGTCTATAGGGATACTCCAAAGTCAAGAGTACGGGCTATGACGCTTGAAGAATCACAGCCAGAAGAGAGAGACCAAAACCCTATCTTGAACGCGATTCTCAAAACGAATAAAATGATCGGTCAATTACTGGCTCAATCGAATCCTCCAAGAAGACAGGAAAACCAACAAAACAGAGAAAGGCCAAGTGGAGGTATTAAATGCTACAACTGCGGCAGGATGGGACATATGAAACGAGACTGTCGACAGCAGAACTCGGACAGACGAGTAAATGCTGTAAATGTAGAAGAGCAGCAGGAAAACTAAAGATAGCCAGCACCAAGGGGGCTGTGCTGGCTAGGGAACACGGTGCCCCCAGAGAAATAAAGATTTCCCAGCTGCGAAGAATTCCAAGTAGTCTGCTGTTGCAAGGATATGTGAATGGAAGAAAGTGTGTGTTTACTGTTGACACCGGCGCTACGTCATCAATAGTGCGGCCAGGGTTTATATCAGGCTTGCAGATTAAGAAGAAGCAAAATGAAGTAATTATTCGGACAGCCACGGGAGACAGGGCTGCGGTCCATGGAGAGGTCAATTTGGAACTGCAGGTTGGACGATTGAGATTCAATTACAAGGTCATTGTGGCTGACATTACAGATGATTTCATTTTGGGACTGGACATCATGGAAGAGAAGAGGTTTATTGTTGACGTAGGGGAGCGAGTCTTGAAAATTGGGAATGAGGAATTTATCCTGGCAACCGCAGATGACCAATCCTGTAAAGCAAGGCTATTAACAACAAAGACGATTAAGATTCCTGCTCATTCGGAACAGTTCATCGATGCTGCCTTGGAAGGAAATCCTGGAGGCTACCGTGTTGGCCTGGTGGAAGGTGACGAATCGATTAAGTCCCTAACCAATATTGTTGTGGCAAGAGCTTTAACCCGGACTAAAGATAAAATCCCAATTAGAGTCGTCAATTTAAATTCCCATGCAGTAACAATTAAAGAGGGCAAACCGATTGGCTCCTATGAACCGGTTATGTGGGTAGCAAGGTGCGAAGAACAAACAGAGGGAAATTCATCTACAAATATAGACCAGGAAGTTTTGACCTTGCTGAGTTCCCAGTTGGAGCATTTATCTAAGGATGAACGAGAGGAGGCGATCAAGTTCCTGGAAAAGGAAAGTTCAGTATTTGCCAAAAGTACGGAGGCCCTTACAAAAACAGATATAGTCCAGCATCGGATAAATACTGGTGACTCACCTGCTATTCGACAACAACCTAGGAGGCTTCCGCTAGCAAAACAAGAAGAAGCCTCAGCAATGATAGATAAGATGCTACAAGATGGAGTTATTGAGGAGTCAACAAGTCCCTGGTCATCGCCAGTAGTTTTGGTTGCCAAAAAGGACGGAACGTTAAGATTTTGTGTCGATTATCGAAAACTGAACGATGTGACGAAGAAAGACAGTTACCCATTACCCCGGATTGATGACACGTTAAGTACATTGGCAGGCTCACGATGGTTTTCGACATTAGACCTTAGGAGCGGTTATTGGCAAGTTGGGCTTCATCCTGATGATAAGGAAAAGACAGCATTTTCAGCAGGAAGTGGTCTTTACCAATTTACGGTGATGCCTTTTGGACTTTGCAATGCTCCAGCCACGTTTGAACGATTGATGGAATTCGTACTACGAGGGCTAACCTGGAAGACGTGCCTGGTTTACCTTGACGACGTGCTGGTTATGGGACGAGACTTTACAGAACATTTGAAAAATCTTCAAGAAGTATTTGGACGAGTAAGGAATGCACACCTGAAATTGAACCCGAAGAAGTGCCTTTTATTTCAGAAAGAAGTTAAATTCCTTGGTCACGTAGTATCTTCGGAGGGAATACAAACGGATCCCGACAAAATTTCTGCTATACGAGATTGGCCAAGGCCATCTAACGTTCATGAAGTACGAAGCTTCCTTGGCCTTTGCACTTATTATAGACGCTTTGTGGAAGGGTTTGCAGACATTGCGAAGCCATTACACCGGCTAACAGAGGAGAAAGTTCAGTACCAGTGGACACCGGAGTGTGAAACGGCATGGAGAAAATTGAAGGCAGCTCTATGCACTGGTCCTGTGCTAGCATACCCACAACAGAATGGACTCTTTATTTTAGATACAGATGCCAGCAATTCTTCGATTGGTTGTGTGCTGTCCCAAATTCAGAACGGAGAGGAAAGAGTGATCGAGTACTTCAGCAAGGTACTCTCAAAACCAGAGCGAAACTATTGTGTAACCAGGAAAGAGCTATTGGCCATCGTCAAATCAGTGGACCATTTTCATAAGTATCTCTACGGGCGACATTTCAAAATCAGGACCGACCATGCTGCGTTGAAATGGCTGTTGCAGTTGAAAACCTCTGAAGGTCAACTGGCTCGTTGGATAGAACGGCTGCAACAGTACGACTTTAAAATGGAGCATCGACCAGGAAGATCTCATAAGAACGCAGACGCATTATCTAGAAGACCATGCAAGGACGACTGCAAGCACTGCCGCCACGTGGAAAAACAGCAGGGCATGGGAGTAGTCAACACTATTAAAATAGACGTTCCGGATGATTGGACAACTGAAGCCCTGAGACAAGAACAACTGAACGATGCAGAGATTGGGGCTATATTGAGAGCAAAGGAAAAAGGAACTCGACCAGAGTGGAAGGATGTTTCGGACAAAGCAGTTGGATTGAAGGCTTTGTGGGCACAGTGGGACTCACTTAGAGTTATGAATGGGCTGTTAAAAAGAGCATGGGAGAGCCCGGATGGGAAGCAAGTTGTTATGCGTCTAGTGATTCCCAGGTGTCGAGTACCGAAAGTACTTCAAGAAGTGCATAATGGAGCATCCGGTGGACACTTCGGCGTTAACAAGACCCTGAATAAAGTACGTGAACGCTTTTACTGGGTAAATAGTCGTCAAGATGTTGAAGCTTGGTGTCGTAATTGTAAAATTTGTGCAGCCAGTAAAGGACCACAGACTAGAAGTAGGGGTGCAATGAAGCAATATAACGTCGGGGCTCCTTTTGAGAGGATTGCGATCGATATAGCCGGACCATTCCCAGTAACCAAGGACGGTAACAAGTACATACTGGTTGCCATGGACTATTTTAGTAAATGGCCTGAAGCCTACGCAATTCCGAACCAGGAAGCGGTTACTGTCGCCAAAGTCTTGGTAGATAACTTGATATGTCGGTTTGGTGTACCCCTGGAGCTGCATTCAGATCAAGGGAGAAATTTTGAGTCAGGGGTATTTCAGCAAATCTGCAAGTTATTGGGAATACACAAAACACGGACGACAGCCCTTCACCCTCAATCAGATGGAATGGTGGAGCGACATAATAAGACTATGAAAGAACATCTCTCTAAAGTCGTTCATAAAAATCAACGTGACTGGGATCTCCACATACCGTTTTTCCTCATGGCATATAGAGCTGCTATCCACGAAACTACAAAACAGACTCCGGCTCGTGTAGTATTTGGACATGAGATCAGACTGCCATGTGATTTGATGTTTGGAACACCAGGTGGAGAACGGCTTCCTGTGAACAGCTATGTAGATGAAGTGAGTGAACGGCTAAGGAACGTCCATGAGTTAGTTAGAGACCAAATCACCATAGCCAGTGACAGAATGAAGGCTCGATATGACCGTAAGGGTAGTTCAGAAGGATTCAAGGCAGGAGACCTGGTTTGGCTGTACAACCCACAGCGAAAGAAAGGAAGGTCACCGAAACTTCAACCGCCTTGGGATGGACCGTATACTGTTATTACCCGAATTAATGACGTCGTCTATCGAATTCAACGAAGCAAAAAGTCCAAGATGAAGATCGTGCATTTGGACAGGCTGGCGAAATACATCGATGATTCTGAGTTGCCTGATCGGGACGATCAGGCTTAAGGAGGGGGCAGTGTTATGAATTACACCCCCTTGGAATTGGAGATGGTACGCCTATGCCTCTGATGGTGACTGGAAAGGCTCTAGAAAGAGCCAAGGACTTTTCTAGATTATGGTTGGAGAAGATTCTGGATTGATCTAGAGCTAATTTCGGAGTATATAAGGCGCGATTACAAGCGCGGGAGAGGAAGTTTATTAAGAAGGCAGTTTATAAAAGTGAACAAGTAGAATAGTGAAAAGTGAGGTTAACTATTAAGTAAACAAGTATTGTACAGTCAGTAAATTGTTAAATAAAGTGTTAGTAGTGTTTATCTCTTGTTAAAATTATTTAGAACCCACGGATTCATACAGGGTGTTTCCTAAAAGGTGGAAATCCGTAACATTATTGTAGTGGGGTCGATCTGACACGCAAAATCATCGGAAGTGACAACGTTTTTTTTTTTACTTTTTTTTGTGGTGTTATAAAGTCCGATCTCCCGAAGGATGCTGGAGTGGGGGAAATTTACATGTAAAGATACGGAAATCAGTTTATCAGACATAACTCGCAACATAATTCGATTAGGATCAAGAATTGTATAGGGAAAAATAAAGGGCTCGCAAATGTGCATAAACTGAATTCTGATTCGTCGAAATCCGTCTAACGGTTCTCGAGATATAGCAATTTGAATGTCCGGTTCTGGATACGATTTTTCGTTTCGATGAGAACGTACCAAGAGCCGTTTTCGCATTTTTTGTGGAGAAGAAAGCGACTAAGCGACTTGCTATTTTCCCCCCAATAGATGGTCGGGTCCAAAGTACTGTGTCCAAATTTTAAGTCGCTAGGTCCATTAGGAGAGTTGGGGGAGGGGAAAACGAAAATCAAATTAAAACTGCTGTAACTTCCGCAATTTTGGCCACCTGTCGCCCAGCAAACGCGACATTGTGTATTAATGTTCGTACTTCAATTTTTTATCAATTGTTTTTAATTTTCGGTATAAATAAATAAATGGTTGCGGAAAAACCGATTTTTTTTTAGAAAAAGTAATTTCTCCAAAGGAAGGAAAGGGGTGGGGAAAGAAATTTTTTGGCCATCTGATGCGGAATTTTTTTCTCTTTAATTTGGACCCAGCCAGATTGCGATCGGATGATGAGTAGGGGAGGGAGGGGATCGCAAAATTTTTAGCCCATAGAAGGGCAAGGGGCAGGGCTGGAGACTTCGCTACGGGCTCATTTTCAAGGTCAATCAATTCTCTTTCAGAACATTTTTACTACGAAGCTCTAACTGCATTAGGTTCTGCACGCGCTCGTGAAGCATTTATAAAAACGTAGTCCTGATATTCTATTATTTATTTGTCCGTAATATACCGGCCCAGTCCCAGCTGATTCGACATATCCCACACAATTACTTCCACATCCACGTAGTGGATTGGAAGTATAGTAATCGCAAAAAAAATTTCAAAAATTTTTATTCGTGAAATAGGTTTAGAATGTCATGAAACGTCGAGATTTTAAATTTGAGCGAAAAAAAAAATTTCTGTCTGTCTGTCGGTCTGTCTGTCTGTAACTTTTTTTTCCGCACGCTTTCTCCGGAACGGTTTAAGATATTGACCTGAAATTTTGTACACGTATATATTATAACGAGATCTGGAACTGGATTGTTTTTTGAGGAAAACCGGTGAAGGGTTGGGGGTTAAATAGGGGTAAATAGGGGGAAATAAGTAAAGCAAGCTTGTAAGAGTACAGAAACTTGAAATTCGGTGTATGTACTAGAAGTTAAGGCCTCAGATTTTTTTATAATATTTTTCAACCCCCCACCACCCCTACCCCATTAAAGGGGTTGATAAAATAAAGTTGAGATATTCATTTGAAATTTCGTACACGTATGTATTATAACGATGTCTAGAATTAGATTATATTTTGGGATGATTCCGTTGAAGGGTTGGGGGTTAATTTGGGGTAAATAGAGGAATATAAGTAAAACAAGTTGGTAAGAGTACAGAAGCTTGAAATTCGGTGTATGTACTAGAAGCCAAAGCGTCAGATTTTTTAATAATATTTTTCAACCCCCACCACCCCTACTCCAATTTGAAAAGGGTTGATGAAATAAAATTGAGATATTAATTTGAAATTTTCTACACGTATGTATTATAACGACATCTGGAACTAGATTATATTTTGAGATAATTCCGTTGAAGGGTTGGGGGTTAAATAGGGGTAAATAGGGGAAAATAAATAAAGCAAGTTGGTAAGACTACAGAAACTTGAAATTCGGTGTATGTACTAGAAGCCAAGGTCTCAGATGATTTATAATATTTTTCAACCCCCCACCACCACTAAGTACTTTATTATTAAAAGGGTTGATAAAATAAAATCGAGATATTCATTTGAAATTTGGTACACGTATGAATTATAACGACATCTGGAACTAGATTATACTTTGAGATGATTCCGTTGAAGGGTTGGGGGTTATTTAGGGGTCAATAGGGGGAAATAAGTAAAGCAAGCTGGTATGAGTACAGAAACTTGAAATTCGGTGTATGTACAAGAAGTTAAGCCTCAGATTTTTTTATAATATTTTTCAACCCCCCCCACCACCCCTACCCTATTAATGGGGTTGACAAAATAAAGTTGAGATATTCATTTGAAATTTCGTACACGTATGTATTATAACGACGTCTGGAATTAGTTTATATTTTGAGATGATTCCGTTGAAGGGTTGGGGGTTAATTTGGGGTAAATAGAGGAATATAAGTAAAACGTTGGTAAGACTACAGAAACTTGAAATTCGGTGTATGTACTAGAAGCCACAGCGTCAGATTTTCTTATAATATTTTTCAACCCAACCACCCCTACTCCAATATGAAAAGGGTTGATAAAATAAAATTGAGATATTCATTTGAAATTTGGTACACGTATGTATTATAACGACGTCTGAAACTAGATCATAATTTGAGATGATGCCGTTGAAGGGTTGGGGGTTAAATAGGGGCAAATAGGGGAAAATAAGTAAAACAAGCTGGTAAGACTACAGAAATTTGGGATTCGGTGTATATACTAGAAACCAAGGCCTTAGATTTTTTTCTAATATTTTTCAAACTCTACCACCTCCGCTTCATTATTAATGGGATTGATAACATCAAATTGAGATATTCACTTGAAAGTTAGTACCCGTATGTATTGTAGTGACATCTGATTGAGATGACTCCATTGAGGTGGTAGGTTGTAAATAGTGGAAAATAAGTACGGTAAACTAGAAACTTCATTTTTAACGTATATGGTAGAAACCAACTCCTCAAATTTTCTATGACATCTAGCCCAAATATTATTAAAATTCTATGACCAATAATTTCCACATACTAGAGTGCAAATTTAGTCAAGATGTTTCCTTTAAAGTGACTTGGACGAATAATCTGGATGTGGAAGTAGTGATTCCTTAGGCAGCGGTTTTATATACATATTATTATATTTTATAAATGTACCATGCGCGCGTGCAGGCCCTAAAGCAGTTAGAGCTTCATGGTAAAAAAGTTCTGAAATAGAATTGTTTGACCTTGAAAATGAGATCATCCCGAAGTCGCTAACCCTTTTCTTTGCCCTTCTATTGGCTAAAAACTTTGCTCTCCACTCCCTCCCCTTCTATTAATCCGATCGTAATCTGGTCGAGCTCAAATGAAAATCACGCATCCGATGACGAAAAAATTTCTTCCCCCGCCACTTTCCTTCCTGGTGAAAAATGACTTTTTATAATATAATTTGTTTTTAAATCGGTTTTTCCGCAACCATTTGTTTATTTATGCCGAAAATTAATGATAAAACATTGAAGTAGGAACACTAATACATAATGTCGCGTTTGCTGGGTGATACATGGTCAAAATTGCGGAATTATTATTTGTTTGCTTATAATTGCATTGAAATATATTCTTTATAAGATTTTGCAAACAGCAGAAAAAATAACTATCTATAACTAAAAGAAAAACTTTGTGTAAAAATATTAATGAAATCTTTGCATTCTTTCGATAACCTGAATTCTGGTTATGCTAGCTAATTAAAATCCTAAAATGAGTTTGTCTAATTTCTTATTTGACAATTCTCATTCTAACACTAGCATCCACATAGTCCCCTACGGCCATGCAGATAAATAAATTCATTTTAGGCCTTTGTTCTCATTTTGAACTGAATCTTAATGATCGTAGGAGGTTATGTAGATACTAGTTTAATCTGCATGGGCATAGGGGATGTGTGGATGCTAGTGTTAGAATGAGAATTGTCAAATAAGAAATTAGACAAATTCATTTTAGGATTTTAATTTGCTAGCATAACCAGAATTCAGGTTATCGAAAGAATGCAAAGATTTCATTAATATTTTTACACAAAGCTTTTCTTTTAGTTATAGATAGTTATTTTTTCTGCTATTTGCAAAATCTTTTAAAGTATAATATACAAAACCGGACCTTCAAACTACAATATCTCGAGAAC
This sequence comes from Stenurella melanura, assembly GCA_963583905.1. Classification (NCBI taxonomy): domain Eukaryota; kingdom Metazoa; phylum Arthropoda; class Insecta; order Coleoptera; family Cerambycidae; genus Stenurella; species Stenurella melanura. The sequence goes on from OY757314.1 coordinate 125,429,681, forward strand.
CGTTGAACTGATTGCGACGAATCAAAATTCAATTTACGTACATTTGCGAGCACTTTATTTTTACCCTATACAATTTTTCGATCCAAACTAAGCGAGTTATGTCTGAAAAACTGATTTCCCGTATCTTTACACGTAAATTTCCCCCCTCCACCACCCGTGAGTCGCCCACACTAGTCACCCCAAGTTTCGGGAGGTCCGACTTTATAATACCACAAAAGAAAAAGTTCAAAAAAAACGTTGTCACTTTGAAATCCAGATCGACCCCACTATTATGAATCTGGGTCAGAGGCTACCTGAGATTGGCGTAATAAACTAATAAATGACAAATACATCTATCTCTCTAATAAGAGATGCCGTAAGGATGCAAAGCGGTACTTTGAGCATAGATCGAAACTTAGTTGACTACTTATTTGAATCAAGCAAAATTACAATGTATTGTATATTATGACGATTATTTTCTGTGTTACTAAAAGTTTGCTTCTTTTCAGACAGTTTTCTTTCTCTCCATTTAACTATTAATAATAACTTGTGAGATCTCCCTTAAAATACCACAATTATTTAGAAAATTGAAAATTATGTTTAATTCAATTTTAAATAAATTATCTTGAAAATGAAAATATCATGTTTTAAAGCCAAAGCGCAAGGTAATGCAATACGCAGTCCATTAAGAATGTTTTATTTACTACTAATGGTAATTTTATTAATATTTGATTCAATGGTCACAATAAAGTCGGACAAAAGTGGACCATTTAGTAAAGAAGTAGGTAGGAAACCAAATCACGATCCACCCCTGCGTCCGCATGTACTGGCTCGAGCAATAAGGATGGTACAATAGCAAAAGCAGCGGCATCACAGGGGGTTGTGTTCCCGCCGGTTACATTGTCTCACCCCCGGACCGGATGCGTCGAACAAGTCGGGGGATGTTCGGGGGTCGATCGCTCACAACGGTGCGTCGAGTTCATATTTCATGTGCCGCTGGCCACCCCTAACGTCCCTGCGCTCACCAGGCAGAGTGCCGATGTCACTAAACGCTACACAATTAGGAAATACTGCCCAGTTAAGCTTTTCCGCAAAATATTGCTCCAATCTAAACATAATACCAAGGAATTACGAGAAAATTTTCTCCAAAGAACAAATAGAACAATTCATTATGGGATGGGAAAGTTTACTAAGTGATAAAGTACGGGAAAAGCTGACAATTTTGTTCGGAGCTTTAAGGGGTGAACGTTTACGGTCTTAATTTTAATATACTAAGATTTACAAGTAGGAATTGTTGTTTTATGAGGAGGACAAAGCAAAATAAATAGAGGTGTTAGATAAAAGTGTTAATCTGGTCTCAGTTATATTTTGCAATGTGCAGCGAGTAAAATATTTGAATTTGTCAAACGCAACAAATCATTTCCGCTGTATTTACATCGTTTGTAAAGTTACATCTTTCATCTTAAAAGAACTTTCTGGTGGGTACAATTTTATATTAAAAAGTTTAAAAGCAACACTACATCAGTTTAAATTCTTCTTTATTATCTTTGTTTGTGATCATAGTATTAATGACACTATTTGAACCCGATGCACAGATACCAAAGATTTAGGAATACGTTTCGATGATCAACTTTCATTTAAAAAACATATTAATTCAAAAACAGAAGCTATGAAAATGTTGGTATCATAATGAGGAACTGTAAGAATTTTAACAATTTACAAGCTCTAAAAATTTTATATTATTCATTTGTCAGATACAAACTTGAATATGGTTCCATAATCTGGAATCCATGCTACAATTATCAAAAAAATGCTATGTGGATAAAATTCAACGATAGTTTTTAAAATGTCTACCTTTTAAAATTGATCGCACTTAACTTACTAGAGGTTACTGAGTAAACTGTTCTTACTTAATAGATTTAATTTTCACAGTTTGGAACTATTCGGCTATGTCATTCATATATAAATTGTTACACAATGATATTGACCGTCCTGAGATTCTTGCAGAAATCAATTTCCTGGTACATAAACTAGGATCCAGACAACAAAGCCTTTTCTATTGCAATAACTCAAGGACAAATGTACACTTGAAGTCACCTAGTACAAATATGTATCACGATGTTAATAAAATAAGCTGTGATATCAATATATGTACCTACCAAAAAACAACTTTTAGATACGGCCATGAGTCATTTAAAAATTGAGTTTTCAAAATGCAGTTTTTTTTAAAATAATTTCTATTAGTGTGGTTTTTATCTATATTTAATAACACTCAACACTCTATATCTATTATATTGTAGTATATGTAATAAGTTTTAGAATTCTCTTTAAAGATTATTTGTATACTTTTTTAAAAGTGAATTATTATTTGCTTGCTTATAATTGTAATAAAACATATTCATTATAGGATTTTGCAAACAGCAGAAAAAATTATCGATGAGAAATAAAAAGAAAAACCGCTGCCTAAGGAATCACTACTTCCGCTTCCAGATTTTCCTTCCAAATCTCTTTAAAGGTAAACTTTTTGACTATCAAATATAGTCAAGAAGTTTAGTGTGCGGAAATAATTGGTCGTAGATTTTTAATAGAATTCGGGGCAGATGTCATAAATAAATTTACAGTTGCAATTTAGCAAGCTTCGTTAAGACATTGAAGATGAACTTGGCTAACTTTCAAGCCTGACATGATATTTATAGATAGATAGATAGATAGATACATCAATTTATTTCAAAACAAACTTTGTTTAACAAATGTTTGAAACAAGTCAAAAAACTTCTTACTCGACATAAAATATAAAATATTGTAGGTATAATAAAGTACTTATTTTAAAATAAAATTAAACATATACAAGTATCTGCTACAGGACAGGCTTACTTTACATTTAATATAACATATAGACAAGTATAGAGTTCACAAATAGCTAAAATTGATGAGCGTTAGTTAATTAAAAGAAATTCACTAACAGTGTATGGCTCAGCATCACGGATATACTTAAGAAGCTCCGATTTGAAGGATTTAATATTGTTTATATTTTTTATTCGTTCTGGAAGATGATTATAAAAATAAATACGTGAGTAGTGACTCCCCTTTTCGGTTAAAGTTAAAGCATGTGTAGGGTAATTGTAATTAATTTTTCCTCTTGTGTTATATTTGTGGCTTATCGAGTTGATATTAAATATTTCAGGATGGTTTTTTAGAAAAAGTATGCATTGAAATATGTACACACCTATGACCGTTATCAGATCATGCTTTCGAAATACCCCCCTGCAACTTTCAGTAGGGTTCATTTTAAGCATTATACGTATGGATTTTTTCTGGATTTTAAATATTTGCTGTATGTCAGATGACCTTCCCCAAAAAAATTATACCGAATTTTAGAATAGAATAAAAATACCCATAGTAAACCAATTTAAGTGTTTTGTAGTCCATGTATTTGGTTAGGACACGCAGAGCATAGCAGGCAGATGATAATTTTTTTGAAGTATTTTCAATATGGTAATTCCATTTTAAACACGAATCGATATAAATACCCAAGAGTTTTGTACAGTTGGTTGTACTTATCTCAGTATTTTTTAAGTTTATCTTATCTTAAAATCTGCAAAATGTACAAGGGGTAGACATAAAGAAAAGCTTTAGAAATTTTCAAACTTTTATTAAGCTGCGGATAAAAAATTTAAAAAGCTACACAACTAGGAATTATTGATATTCCACGAAAAATAGGTTTCGAAAAAATGCGAGAAAATGAATCTAGGTATCAAAATTTATCAAATATACAAATTCGCGTTCGGCGTCGAGAAGTAAACATACAAGATTATGAATTTAGGTATCAAAATATATCAGATTCACAATTTTTGCAAAGACGACGCTAGGCGTTGGTCGGCATCGAGACGTAAAAATGTAGAAATGTGACTCTAGCTATCAAAATGTATGAAATACACAAGTTTTACAAAAGCGACGCTAGACCTCGGTCAGCATCGAGACATAAAAATGCAAGAACTTGAATTTAGGTATTAAAATGTATCAAATGCGCAAGTTTTTCAAAATCGACACTAGGCATTGGTCGGCATCGAGACGTAAAAATGCAAGAACATTAATTTAGGTATCAAAATTGGTCAAATACACAAGTTTTACAAAATCGACGCTAGGTGTCAGTCAGCGTCGAGACGTAAAAATGCAAGAATATGAATCTAGGTATCAAAATTTATCAAATAAACAGATTTTACAAAAACGATCCTAGGCGTCGCGTCGGTCGGCGTTGAGACGTAAAAAGCAAGAATATAATTCTAGGTGTCAAAATGTATCAAATTCAGAATCAAATTTGGATCTTTCAAAAAGTATGCGATGTATCAGCACCGAACGCTTACGTGTCCAAAAATCAGAGGAATTTCCAAGCGTTACACAAATCGCTACAGGAGCCCGTATTACCGTTATATCTTCTATTTGTTAAACATTTTCAATGTTAAAAAAAATGAAGACATTGGTATCTAGCATATACGCCGAAAATTAAGTTTCTGGACTCTTACTAGCTTGCTTTACTGATTTTTCCCAATTACTCCCCCCCCCCCCTCCACCCCTTCAACAAAAAATGCATACGTGTACGAAATTTCAAGTGAATATCTCAAGTCTATTTCATCAACTCTTTTATTAATGGAGTGGTGATGGTGGAGTTGAAAAATATTATAAAGAAATCTGAGGGCTTAGCTTCTCCGCACCAAACCTAAAGTTTTTGTACTGCACACAGCTTGCTTTACTCATTTTCTCTTATTTACCCATAATTATATCCCTACAATTTCAAAGGAATCATCTCAAAATATAATCTAGTTCCAGATGTCGTTATAATACATACGCGTATACCAAATTTCAAGTGATTATCTCAATTTAATTTTATTAATAACAGAGTGAGGGTGGTGGAGGGGTTAAAAATGTTATAAAAATCTGAGACCTCTGCTTCTAGTATATCCACCAAATCCAAAATATTTATCTCGCCTTACCCCCCCCCCCATTCCTTCAACGGAATCAATATATCTATGTCGTTATAATACAAACGTGTACCAAATTTAATTTTATCAACTCTTTTAATAAGGAAGTGAGGACGGTGGGGAATGGAAAATATTATAAGAAAACCTGAAGCCTTCGCTTCTAGTATTTACACCAGATCCCAAATTTCTGTACTCTTACCAGCTTGCTTTACTTATTTCCCTCTATTTACCCCCCAAACCTTCACCGGATATGCTCAAAAATTCAGTTCCAATATCGTTACAATATATGCGTGTATAAAATTTCATGTCAACATCTTAAACCGTTCCGGAGAAAACGTGCGGACAAGAAAAGTTACAGACAGACCGACAGACAGACAGAATTTTTTTCGCTCAAATTTAAAATCTCGTCGTTTCATGATATTCTAAATCTATTTCAAGAAAAAAAATATTTTTCTTTACGATTACTATACTTCCAATCCACTACATAGATTTGGAAGTAAAACTAACTGTAAAAATATTAATAGAATCTTTGCACTCTTGCGAAAACTTGAATTCTGGTTATACAAGCAATTAAAATCCTAAAATGAATGTGTCTGTTTCTTATTTGACAATTGTCACTATAACACTAATATCCACGGCCATGCTGATTAAACTAGTATCTAATAACCCCCTACGGTCAAGATGATTCAGTTAAAAATGAGAACAAAGGCCTAAGCTGAATTGATTTACCTATCTTGTCTTCAAAAATTTTCATTCTGGTGGATTACATGAACTTCATGAAAATGATTATTGTCAGTACAAGAAATGCACGTTAAAAATAACAGATGTTCATTCAGTTGAAATCATATGTGTACCGTATATATTGTTTGATAAATCAATAAAATAATGGAAGATTAGAAGACATTAACATTCAATAATAGTATATTGCATACCTAGTAGGAAAAGTATGACATTCCCGGACGATTGTGAAGATTGCTTGGCGAGGCGCAAGCCGAGACAAGCAACACATCGGCTTAGATTATAGGAAATTCCCCGTAAAGGGATAATTATCAATATTATCGATATTTACTTTTTAATATCCTGTTTTGGTAATCCATTGACAGTTATAACACGAGTATTTGCTTACATATTTCAGTTGATTGTGAACTTTAGAAAAAGCCGCACCGAAGAGAGATAGATGTCGAAACACGTGTCTGTGGATGCTCTAAAGCTTTGTGTTACTGCTATATCGGTAAGTGCTTTTGTTTTGATTATCTTTGGGTTTCATTCAGCAGGATAATTTAAAGTAAAAGTAACAGTTGTTCTGTTCATAATGGGCATATTTTCTTTCTTATAATTGTTATAAGAATATTTTTATACTTATCTGTGATAAGTATTTTGTAAAAGTTTGAATAATTACTAGTATTTTCTGGTAATGTATTTTCATTTGTTTCTATTGTTATAGAGCTTTTACAGTTCCAGGAAGTTGCATTTGCATAGAATTATATTAATAATTAATATCTTTTTCCAATGGACACTTTGCGATTCAGATATTTTTTACTTGTGGATGTCGAGTAATGCACACCTCTAAATGTGGAACACTGAGACCATCGATCTACCAAGTACGTACACGAAAAAGAAGCAGCAACAAACGACTCTTAACATTCTTTCAGATAATGAAAAATGAAAAAGGTGAGAATTTCATTTTTCAAATAATTCACATACATAGATTTATATGTTAATAAAGTTTATTGTCTGTGAAACTTCATTTTTTCTTACAAGAGGTGGTTCCACTGGATAGTCACTAGGATGCAAGGGGTTGAAATACTGCGTAGTTAATTAAAAGCCTTTAATAAATGACAACTATATTAGATATGATTAAGATGATTAAATGAAAAACTTTTGATTTAAGAAAACATGCCATTATATCCGGTAACCAAAAACCCTACCCTACTCTAGGATGATGTGATATAGCTACCAATTCTTCAATAACATTAATATGCATTATTTGTTGTCGCGCCATACTGCTGGAACTATATAGTTAGTCAACTAGGGGAATACTGCATAGGATCTTTGATAATTCATTTCGTATATGAAATAGAGCCTACAATCGACTATGTGGTAAATAACACGTTAATAATACTTTATAGGTGTTTTAGTTCCAAAGTTAAACAGTATATAAACAAAAGTAACTAAAAAAATAGAAATAAATAATAGTAATATTATAGCTGCGGCTATGAAATATATAAAAAACGCGCAAATACCTCTATATATGACAGATAAAACAGAAAGAGACAAATGTGTAGGTAAATACAGATATTAACCATTCTAATTTTTTACTTTACTTTCCGCTTCAACGGAACCACTTCCATCAGATATCATTACAACACACACGCGTACGAAATTTCAAGTGAATATCTCAATTTTATTTTACCAAACCCTTTAATAATGGAGTTGATGAACGTGTTGAAATATGCTATAAAAAAATCTGAGGCCTTTGTTTCTAGTGCATACGTCAAATCCCAAGTTACTGTACTCTTACCAGCTTGCTTTATTTATTTTCCCTTATTTACCCGTATTTAACCCTCAAACCTTCACCAGAATTGGTGCAAAATATAATCTAGTTCCAGCTTTCGTCATGGTATATACCAAATTTCAGGTCAATATCTCTAACCGTTTTTGAGAAAACGTGTGTACTAAAAAAGATATAGACAAGCTTTTTAAGATCTCGACGTTTTATGACATTCTAAGCCTATTTTAACAAAAATAAATTGTTTGAACCTTCTTTTACGATTACGATTCATGTATACTTCCACTCCAATACGTGGACGTGGAAGTAATAGAAACCCTAACAGACAATAACAGTAACTAATAAATCTAATAATGTACTTCGAATGCTTAAAATGCATCTCTGAATACATTTTTTTGCTGATTCTGTTTTTCTTAATCTTATGTAATTAATATTTGATATATTCCGTTTACAAGTGGTATAATTGTAGTGGTCGATAGCTTTATAATGTCCTCGTTAATAGCCATCCCATGCCGGGAAGAAGGATGACAGATATTAAAGTACCCAGGGTTATTTCATGTTTTTTCCTACACAAATTCAAGAGTTAACCAATATCTATATCAATTCTAGAGCAGGTACAAGTTTTTCAAGCTATGAAAAAAGATTTTTTAATAAAGCCTTGAGAAAGTAAACACATTAGAACATCTAGAACGACAAAAGTATATTTTTAAGATTTAAACATTTTTAATGCAACGCTCGATTGTGCTATTAACAAATATCGACTCAATCTCAGCAATATTTATATCTATGATCAATGATCCTGATGGTTCATCTTCGGGTAACAACGACCATACAATTATCAGAAAAAAATAATTCATGTCATCCTCAAGACCTCCCTTCATATCTCTATTAGTAATTTTAGAAGTGCAGAGACCACACTAAAGAAACACCTACTCTGTCTTCTTTTTCCTATTATTCTTCTTAGTGACCCGTTTAAAACATATATTTTAGTTGTCTAGGTTTTGGGGTAAGCGGCAGATTTGAAGTATTTGGTAGGGATAGATCAAGTGGGTGCTATGGATGAACTGTCAGAAATAGGACGCCAAATTAGAGATAGTCTTGGATGAGAGAAAGCAGAGGCATTTATGTGGGAGAGCTGAAAATAAATATAAATATTAGTCGGAGAGGTGATAGTCGTGAAGAAATAGTAATAGTAAAGCTAGGTTGGGATTGACAAGATGGAGAATTGCTGGCATGACAGCAACACAGTAGTCGATGAAGAAGAACTGTCTGAAAAGCAAGAAGTAGTATCAACTTAGAGCGACTTGTAAAGTGTATATATTTGACCATTGCTTATCCGTTGGTTTTTGGCACCAATGTGTTGTATTTTGAAAATTTAAATATAAGGATGTTGTATTCTGATCTTTTCTTTGTCTTTTTGACACACAACGTAACCACCACTAAATTTACCTGTGATTCAAGTAGTAGTGCATCTCAGGTCACCTAGCTCTTTTCCATTAGCTGGTTGGTGGCACCAGCTGAAAGTTTTGGAGCTCGTCTCTTGCCATCTAGCTTTCCCTGCAGTATCGGTTTTCTGTTTTGTAAAAATAAGAGGATTTGGGAGAAAGCGATACTGGAGGAACGTATTCTTATAGAATTGAGCTGTTGATGGGATGGGATGTCCGGGGAATTCGTAGTGAATATCTCGAGATCAACATCTTGAAAGCATCAAAATGTCTGTCTGTCTTCCTAACGCTCCATGTCTGAGAGGTGTGAAGAAAGTTAGATGAAATTAGAACGTTAGCAAGTCTGATCTTTGTATGTTCTTTGATATTCTTACAAATTTTGCTTAACTGATAAATTTCCAATCTGGCCACCTGTATTCCTTGTTGAATATCATTCTCAGTTCCTTGTATTATCCAGAAGATTTTTGATATATAGACCATCAACATGTTTGTGTTACTCTCTTCTCGTTTTAATTAAAATGATTTATTTCTGTTAATGGAAATATTATAATTATTATAGTTATATTATGTTATATTACATTAAAATAATTGATATTATGAAACTAATTAGCAGATAGCTAAATAGTTAAATGGAACTGCAACTTTATGTTTAATCCATATATTATGTAAAAACATAATTTTCATTAACGAAAACTACATTGTTCCTAAAATATTATTCACTGAGAATGAACAATGGTCAAGCTACTGTGTCTATTTATCATTTATACATTTAAACTAGTACTAGACAACTGAAATATTGTCATATTTGTATAGACGTTGTCCAGTTTATCCACGATAGTAATAGGGAATTCAGAGAACGTTTACTTTCAGTTCTATGCATCTCTTGGATGTACTTTTAAAATAAGGTCTATAATATATAAAATTGTCTGCTGAATCTAATTCCTGAGGGAGATTTGCGATATAGGCTTGCGTTCGTCCCCTATGTTAATTTTATACCTCTTTTTATCGATACATGATATTTAAAGTTTTTTAGTATAACTCGTGCTATCTCAAAATCTATCAAAGCTATAAGGATCAAATTTTAGACGGAGGTTAAATAATGTTTGAGAATTACGATAGCTGAGGTGAATTAGTATTTTGGTTATTTATCCCCCAAGAACAAAATAAAGGACGTGAGGGTGTTGAAATATTGTAGAGAAAAATGTAGCATCAAGTAGTCCAATGTACGGCGGTAAAAATATGGTATCTCCGAATCCTATCAAGAAGCATGGATTTTCATGAAATTTTGGAATTGAGCTTTACTTACCCTCCACTTCATTCCCTACCTTATGCCGATATGCACAAATTATTCTTAGGGGTGAAAACTACCACGTATTGCAAAAACTTAGTAAAATAATGAATTGAAGCATTTAATAAGTTAAAAAACGTTAATGGGGTTTGAATCAAGATTGTTTGATGTTTTAAGATACTGATTTCTATTTGTCAACCCTTATTTGATTTATTTACCCTTTATAAACTACCCCTATTATGATAAAATTGGAAAAACAAAATTTATTGACTTTGTCATACTTCATATATTTTTCATCCCAACTTTTCAACCCTTAAAAGCTGTCCGTCCCTTATTATGAAAAAATTGTACGTATTTATGTTATATATACATTCATTTATGCTGCAAAATCTACCTACTCCAAAATTTAAAAAAAAGTGCGTTTGGTTTCTTAACAATAACTCGCTTAATTTTTACGCCAGAAAGCTCATCAAAAAACCATTTTGTAGGAAATATTATGACCTATGAGCTCAACAAACTTCTTAAGCCCTTTATTTTTAAAAAGGCAACGTTTAAAGGGCTGCAAAGCGGTACCAATCACTCGCTAATGCTGACTTTGAAAGGCCATATCTCGGTTTATGTGTAAGTTACGGAAATAAAAAAAACACAACAAAATTTTGAGTAAAAAAGTACTAACCTCTTGTTCTCTATTAATTTCTCCGTATCTTCGATAGTTTTTAGTTACTTTGAAAAGAAGACGATTTTTAAAAAAATTTCAAAAATGCTTTTTCCACTTTAACCAAAATTTTTTTCAAAATAAAGCATTCTAAACCGGTCAAACTTCTGGATCACATTACCAGTGCTTAAATAAAGTGAATTGTAAATGGATTACGTTTAATTTCAATTATGGTAGTAATGACAAGGGTAGCATTGTTGTTTTTTCCATGAAAAAAACAGGAATCGACCTTATTTTCGTCATAACTCCCTTAGTTTCTATGCTAGAGAGTTCTGGAACATCTCATTTTAAAGGTTTTTTAAGTACTCTCTTTGTTTTTCCATAAGCTGCATTTTTGCTCCTCATAAGTTTTTGATAAAATACAAAGTGTTTGAGTTATTCGTGAAAAATCGTTTGAAAACATGATTTATTTAAAAAAAAATTGAAATTTTTCAATGACGAATAACTCAAAACATATTTCGAAAACCTCTGTAGAACATTTTTGCTTAAAATGTGTTCCGCTGTCGATTTCTGAGGTTATTTTTAATATTAAAATTCCCACCCCCTGAGTGGGGTGGTATCCTCCCCTAGGGTAAATGCACACATTTGCATAGGGCAGCGTTTGCTTTTTAACGTATTCCCTACTTACAGTTCAAATTTCAAGCAAATTGATGTTTCCTGATGGAAATCGGAGCCAAAAACCGTCATACACTGGACTAAAGGTTCTTTTTCTATTTCTAGAAATATTATATCGATTGTACGAGCGGCATTATAGTAAAAGTCCCAAATTTATTTTCAGTGAAAGAATTTTAAAATGGATTATTCTAGCGAAAGATATTGATTTATTTCAGAGAACTATAGGTAACACGGGTTGAATATGAGTCACTTCCTTCTAATCCAGCAACGTTCAAAACTGTCATGTTAATTAATTCCATGTACTGTGTCCAATAATATCAAAGCCATAATTGCAAGATGTATGAAGACTCATATTATTAGTACATAAGGAATATCCACCGTTACAGATGCATGCCTACTGCATAATATTAGTTTGGGATAGATATGAACATGGATTAAAAGCAGCTTATTATGCAATCAACTCCTAGCTTCTTATAACAACACCTAGTATTGCACTTATTATTTCTACACTTACAAGTTGTCACTTTTATTTGTTCCAGACTGATGTAAAAACAAGACTACGTCAATATAATCAATCCGCACAATTAAGTGAGTCTGTCTTAAAGAATATAAAGGTAATAGTAGACGAAATAAGCAAAAGCGATATATGGAGGAAGTGTGTATCTCATGTGATAAAAAAGGAAAGTGAATATTCTATATTACCACCTGTTAATCCTATTATTATTAAAGTAAATACCTATTCAAGTTCTGAAAACTCGGATAGCGACGAATGAAATATTGTTTATTTAAAGTTCAGAGACAAAGCTTTTTTGAAATTTATTTATTTAACGTCGACCTATTTCCGCTACTGAGACCAATTACCGATGCTAGGAAACGAGTTCTCCTTTAAAATTTTGCCGAGTCTTTCCTTTATAGAATAGTAGAAATTTTCTACCTGCCTAACATTATGATACTGCAAAGTGCATAGTATCATGGCGTAACATTTAATAAACAAGACAGTCGCTGCTTTACGCCCCTTCGGAAGGATTATATACCATCTATGCAACTCCCGCGCCTAAGATCATAACTTTGTCGCTAGAAGATAGAACGAGAGGTAAGTCACTAGACAATAGACGTAGCCTTAATATATCATTTATGTGATTTATCAAATGTGATAAACATATTTTTTCATTAACCACTTCTATTGAATAAAGGTATTATAGAAATCCCTTTCTTTAACAATTAAAAATTAATTATTTAGTATTTAAAGCAGTTTTACGAATCCTCATTCATGAGATATCGCGATTTCAAAAGTTGTAAACGTCGTATTCTGCATAATATGCACACATTTCCCCGCCACCTATGAGTTAGTGTACTTGTCGCATTTCCTTTAACGTGGTTTGCCCAGTAGGTACATAATCTATGATCGATTATGATTAAGCAAGTCTGATCAGACAGTTTCCTATTGATTAAAAAAAATGATACTTCCACTTCAACAGTCATGTCTTCTTCTTCATTTTCTTCTTCTTCGACTTCTTCTTCCTCTCCTTGCTGTTTTTTTTATAAATTGTTGTAAGAAAAACAATGGACCAGTTATTTCCTCAGTGATGTCAAAAGTATTCTCATCTGTTGCTTTTAATTCAACGTTGGAGTAAGACTAACATTTTTACAGCCACCGTTATTACTACAACCAACAACTTCAATTACAGAAAATAGTATTAAGAAAATTTTTTGGAGCAGCTGGGAGAAGAGTTTGAATTGACTCCTAACTACTGTCTATTAATTTCCATCTCAAGGTTTCTGGGTCCAGTTTCTTGTCTGGCCATTCTTGACTTTGACTGTAGACATGATATAAATGTTGATAAGCAGCAGCAGATGTTGAAGGAAGACAGGATAACTGTTCTCTTTTATTGTTCCGTGTATTTTTTACAAAACTTAAATCTATACTTGTCTATGGACTCGATTTTTTTTAGAGCTTCATACATAGCAAGAAGAAAGCGATTTCTACTTGAGATGATGACGTATGGAGAAGAGTTAATCTTTGTAAATACTCCTGCGCAATCAATTAACTCATGACGTTTTTCAAACAATTTAAATACTGTTGTTTTAACTTGTATTAAATTATTCTATTGCTGTTTCAATTATGAGAACATCAGCATCATTATCAGCCTCTTTCACAGAAATATCAGCAGCTCTAAATTTTTCACATAGCATTGAAACGAAGCGAGACTTATTATGAGTATTAGCAATAAATTGCTGTGGGTTTGTCTTATGTATCTCATGATTGATGATTCGTAAAAAGAAAGTATTGAAGCAGTTCTTGTAGATAAATACATGATCTACTAACTTCATATTACCTAATTTTCCGATAACACTTGCCGTTTAAGTAAAATATGCGAAAAAATCGGTAAAGGTAATAACACAGAACTTCCCTTTTTATTTGTGCATGGCGTCACTCTAAAAAAATAATAATTACGAAGTGACATTGAAAATAATAATCGAAATATAGTTATCACTATTATTACAAAGAACACCTGATAAGTTTTGGTCAAAAAAATATACAGAGTGCTCATCCAACAGCAAAAGTTCAATACTAAATAACAGGTGCCAAATATGGAAGGCTTGGGCAAATACTTTTATAAATGTCCACCATGACTGAATTATTTCTTGGGATGACCACCCTGTACATTTTTCAATAATAGTATAATAGGTGCATATGCCTCATATTATTGCCATCTGTCACATTTTCAATTCCACATACACGTAGTGGAGTGGAAGTATAGTGGTGGTTAAACATTTTTATTTTTTTTCAATTTTTCAAAAATGTTTTTAAAAAAATTTTCAAATTTGTTTTCTTCTGAAATAGGTTTAGAATGCCATGACACGTGGAAATTTTAAATTTGAGCAAAAAGGAAAGTTTCCTTCTATTCTACAGTGGTATTTTTTTTTTAAATTGGTTTAGAACGCCATGAAACGTGAAAATTTTAAATTTGAGCAAAGAAAAAAAAATGCCATCTATTTTAGGGGTAAAAATTGTTTCAAAGATGTTGGTGAAAAAAATGTTCAAAACTTTATTTTCTCAAATAGGTTTAGTATGTCAGTCACGTCAAACGTGAAAATTTCAAATTTGAGGAAAAAACAAAATTTCCATCTATTCTAGTGGTAAAAAAAAAATGTTGCAAATTTTCTTTTCCGAAATAGGTTTGGAATGTCATGAAACGTGGAAATTTTAAATTTGAGCAAACAAAATTATTGCATCTATTCTATACCTAGTGATAATAGATTAAAATTAAAAAAAAAAAAATCAAAAAAATCTTTAATCAAAATAATTTTTAAATTTGTTTGAATAGGTTTAGAATGCCATCAAAACGTAAAAATTTTAAATTTGAACAGAGAAAAAAAAATCAGTCTGTATAAACCATCTTTTGGAAATTGGAGCTGTATCAAAGTGCAATCATGAAAAAGGGGAATTCTTATCCCCATATTTCCTGAGACAAAAACCAGACAAATCCTTTAGATTTATCCTAAACCTAAAGAGATTAAACAAATTCATTCACCCCCCTCACTTCAAGTTAGATGATTTCCGAACCGTAACGAAATTATTGTATAATAATTGCTTTCTCACAAAAATAGATCTTAAAGATGCCTACTTCTTAATTTCTATAAAAAAAAAACAACGAAAATACTTCAAATTCGAATTTCAAGGTGACCTGTATCAATTTAACTGCAGGGCATTTGGGTTAAACGTGGCAAATTACATTTTTACAAAACTTATGAAACCAGTAATGCAAGGGCTGCGGGAACATGACATAACATGCATCGCATATCTCGATGACATTTTAATTATCTCCCCATCTCAAGAAAAATGTCTTAAGGATACTCACAGCGCCATTGAACTACTAGTTTCATTAGGTTTTATATTAAATAGGGAGAAAAGCCAATTAACACCGACACAAACCTGTAAATATTTGGGATTTGAGTATGACACAAAAGACATGTCAATTTCCTTACCTAAGGACAAACAGAATAAGATTGTTAAGGTAATTACTAAATTTTTACAACAAAGTCATTGTAAAATTCGAGAACTGGCTCATATCATTGGCAACTTGGTAGCTGCTTGCCCAACCACAAAATATGGCCGGTTGCACATAAAAGTATTGGAGCGAGAAAAATACCTATCCTTAAAAATGACTAACAACTATGAAACCTTAATAAAAATTCCACAAAGTGTAAAACCAGATTTACAGTGGTGGATCTCGAATATTGACAGATCTGTTACAAAAATTAGATGTCACAAGTTTAAATTAGAAATAATCTCAGATTCTTCGAGAACAGGGTGGGGGGCAAATTGTGGGAACATTAACATACATGGATTCTGGAATAGTAAGGAAAAACAGGAGCACATCAATTACCTTGAACTATTGGCGGCGTTCAATGGACTAAAGGCATTTACAAAAGAATACTCCGACTGTGATATACTACTTCGAATCGACAATGCAACAGCAATCTGTAAAAATTGTTTCAAAGATGTTGGTGAAAAAAATGTTCAAAACTTTATTTTCTCAAATAGGTTTAGTATGTCAGTCACGTCAAACGTGAAAATTTCAAATTTGAGGAAAAAACAAAATTTCCACGTTTTCATGGCATTCTAAACCTATTCAAACAAATTTAAAAAATATTTTGATTAAAGATTTTTTTGATTTTTTTTTTTTTTATTTTAATCTATTATCACTAGGTATAGAATAGATGCAATAATTTTGTTTGCTCAAATCTAAAATTTTTTTTTACCATTTTGGAACAAAAATTACCACTAGAATACTAGTGGTAATTTTTGTTCCAAAATGGTAAAAAAAAATGTTGCAAATTTTCTTTTCCGAAATAGGTTTGGAATGTCATGAAACGTGGAAATTTTAAATTTGAGCAAACAAAATTATTGCATCTATTCTATGCCTAGTGATAATAGATTAAAATTAAAAAAAAAAAAAAAATCAAAAAAATCTTTAATCAAAATATTTTTTAAATTTGTTTGAATAGGTTTAGAATGCCATGAAAACGTAAAAATTTTAAATTTGAACAGAGAAAAAAAAATCAGTCTGTATTAGTGGTAAAATTTTTTCAAAAATTGTAAAAAAATGTTCTAATTTATTTTTTTTTTTAATAGGTTTAGAACGCTATGAAACGTGGAAATTTTAAATTTGAACAAAAAAAATATATATTTACATCTATTTTAGTGGTAAAAAATTTTTCAAAAATGTTGGTAAAAAAAATTTCAATTTTTTTTTAATAGGTTTAGAATGCCATGAAACGTGGACATTTTAAATTTGAAAGACAAAAAAAATTTTTAGTGGTAAAAAATGTTTCAAAAATGGTGAAAAAAAATTTCAAATTATTTTTTTTTTTCTGAAATACGTTTAGCGTGTCATGAAACGTGGAAATTTTAAATTTGAGCAACATTTTTTCATTATTTATTCCATTTAGATGATCCACCCTGTATATTTTCCAGTGAAAGTTCTACCATTTCTTCGCTGACATTAGGGTCAAGTACCTACCAAATTTGACTGGTCTCCGCCAAGTAGTTTTTTTAGTTAATGCACCAACGACAAACAGACAGACAGACTGACGGAATTGAAAAAACCTATATCTTCGAAATCTACGTTATCTGAAACGTCAGAATCCGAAAAAATCTCGGAGGGTGATTTTTTCTCGAATACAATACTTCCCTTCGGTATGCGAGGGAAGTAAAAACAATATTTCTGACTTTCGACCTTGAATAAAATTTTTAGCCGATCTGTAGCGTATTCAAGATCTGTACCAATTACCAGCTTTATACGAATTATTACGAAGTTTCAACTATTTCTGTCTATATTGACTGGATTATTTAACTGTTGACATTGTATTCAGTATCAACTGCACCGAAAATACCTAACTACTTATTTTAATGCAATGGCTAGGAAACTTGATTTTGTCCAGTATTTTATAACGTCGCTATAATATACTAAACAATAATTATGTTACTTAATTGTCCTAGTTTTAATCACCAAAGTGTACTGTATAATTTGCAATCTCAGCTATTTATTCAGAGCTTCGGCAGAAGAATACTTAGTCTAAATTAACATTGAATCGAAATGTAATATTGTATTTCGCGTGACGTCCCAATTCCGCCTTCCATTCGCAAAATATTACACAAAAATTAATAATGAAGCACTAATTGCCATCAATGTAGCCAAATGGAACATTTCCTTTATTACAGAAGGGCAACTTTGAGCTGCCACAAATAATTTTAAAATACAAGAACTTCCCTAATGGTACTGTACAGGGGGCGAATTCAATTCGCTTTTTATGGCAAAGATTAAATAGGTGAAAACGCGAGAATTTAAAACCTTATACGTGGCTGCATTTTTCATTTAGTACACTAGGGACACTTCCAAGGAATGTAGGGGAGAGAGATCAAGCTTTTGATGCACTGTGAAATATCCAACGTGAGATTTGATGGCGTAGCTAAGTTTTTTTATAGTTGGGCGAGTTTTCTTGTTGATATATGTCAATGTTAAAAATATAACTTGTAATCCGGCGCGGAAAAATAAATATAAATACTTCTAGTTTTTGCCAGGCGGCATTAAGTTCTTTCGTTCTTTTCCCTTTTCGTGTGTTATCGTTATTATGTACTTTAGTTATTTAAACTAATTCACATTTGGGTAGAAATTGTCAACATTTGTATTCAAATATATAAATTTATTATAAAAATAAGCATATGGTGTAAAAATACGGTATCGCTAAACGTGCGTTTCGCAAACCACGTTGGAATCATCAGGAAATGATTAACAGAAATGAGTAGAGAAGACTAGAATTTTAATCATTTCCCGATGAAGCCAAAGTGGTTAGAGAATCGCGTGGTCTGTTAATTCTATTGAAACATATTCTTTATAGAATTTTGCAAACAGCAGAAAAAATAACTATCTATAACTAAAAGAAAAACTTTGTGTAACAATATTGATGAAATCTTTGCATTCTTTTGATAACCTGAATTCCGGTTATGCTGGCAAATTAAAATCCTAAATTGAATTTGTGTAATTTCTTATTTGACAATTCTTATTCTAACACTAGCATCCACACAGTCCCCTACGGCCATGCAGATTAAACTAGTATCTACATAACCCCCTACGATTATGAAGATTCAGTTAAAAATGAGAACAAAGGCCTAAAATAAATTTATTTATCTACCTTGTCTTCAAAAATTTTTCATTCTAATGGATTACATTTTCATGAAATCTATAATTCTGTTTTCCGGAAATGCTTAGCCTTTGAAACGTTTTTCGCCCCTATTCTGGAGCTCATCAGAAAGACATAAAGCCACTCATAAAGATGTTTCATGCAAATCCAAGACAATTTCTACGAATAAGTGCGAAATAATTATTATAATACTTATTCATAGAAATTGTCTTGGTTTTGCATGAAACATCTGGCTTTATGTCTTTCTGATGAGCTCCAGAATAAGGGCGAAAAGAGTTTCAAAGGCTAAGCATTTCCAAGAAACAGAATGATAGATTCCATGAAAATGTAATCCATTAGAACGAAAATTTTTGTAAGACAAGGTAGATAAATAAATTCATTTTAGGCCTTTGTTCTCAATTTTAACTGAATCTTCATGATCGTAGGGGGTTATGTAGATACTAGTTTAATCTGCATGGCCGTAGGGGACTGTGTGGATGCTAGTGTTAGAATGAGAATTGTCAAATAAGAAATTAGACAAATTCATTTTAGGATTTTAATTTGCTAGCATAACCAGAATTCAGGTTATCGAAAGAATGCAAAGATTTCATTAATATTTTTACACAAAGTTTTTCTTTTAGTTATAGATAGTTAATTTTTCTGCTGTTTGCAAAATCCTATAAAGAATATGTTTCAATATAAATACAACTTTTACTTCGCATACCGAAGGGAAGTATTGTATTCGAAAAAAAGTCACCCTCCGAGATTTTTTCGGATTTTCACGTTTCAGATCGTGTAAATTACGAAAATACAGATTTTTCAATTCCGTCAGTCTGTCTGTCTGTCTGTTGCTGCATTAACTAAAAATTACTTGACGGAGAACAGTCAAATTTAGTAGGTAGCTCATGCTACTATCAGCGAAGAAATTGTTATACTTTCACTGGAAAATATAC
The DNA here is from genome assembly GCA_963583905.1 of Stenurella melanura. Lineage (NCBI taxonomy): Eukaryota > Metazoa > Arthropoda > Insecta > Coleoptera > Cerambycidae > Stenurella > Stenurella melanura. The sequence goes on from OY757314.1 coordinate 125,449,352, forward strand.
AGGGTGGCCCGTCTAAAGAGAATAAATAATGAGAAAAAAAATTCTTGCTCAAATTTAAAATTTACACGTTTCATGACATTCTACACCGATTTCAGAAAAAAAAATTATAAATTTTTTACCATTTTAGAAAAAATTTTTACCAGTAAAATAAATGAAAAAATTTTTTTCTTTCTTCAAATTTAAAATTTCTACGTTTTATGGCATTCTAAACCTATTTAAAAAAAAAAATAAAAAATTGAAAATTTTTTTGAAGACATCTTTTTCTAGCACTACTATAGAATAGATGAAAAAAATTAGAAAATTTTGTTGCAAAAAATTTTAATCTTTTTTATCACTACTATAGAATAGATGAAAAAATTCTTTTTGGTCAAATTTAAAATTTCCACGTTTTATGGCATTCTAAACCTATTTCGGAAAAAAAATTGGAACATTTTTTTACCATTTTGGGAAAAATTTTTACCTCTAGAATAGATGGAAAAAAGTTTATTTGCTCAAATTTAAAATTTTCACGTTTACCATGATTCTAAACCTATTTCCAAAAAAAAACAAAATTGGAGAAAACTTAATCTTTTTTTACCACTAGTATAAAATAGATGAAAAGAAATATTTTTTTGCTATTTAAAATTTTCACGTTTCATGGCATTCTAAATCTATTTAAAAAAAAAATGAAATTTTTTTGAAAAAATTTGTAATGTTCTTTTACCACTAACTACTATATAATAGAAGGAAACCTTTTTTTACTCAAACTTAAAATTTCCACGTTTCATGACATTCTAGCCTATTTCAGAAAAAAAATAATTTTTTTTAACCACTGTTAATACTTTCACTCCACTACGTGAATGTGGAATTGAAAATGTGACAGATGGCAATAACATTTGGCATATGCAACTATTATACTTTTATTGAAAAATGGATGAGGTGGTCATCCCAAGAAATAATTCAACCATGGTGGACATTTGTAAAGGTATTTGCGCAAGCCTTCCATATTAGGCACCTGTTATTTAGTATTGAATTTTTGCTGTTGAATGAGCACTCTATATTTTTTTGATCAAAAGTTATCAGGCTTTCGATATGAAAATTCTTTCTCTACGAGCAATATTACCGGTTTTTGCAATGTGCGGATCGAATGCAATATACTCTTCGTTTTGTATTTGTGAAGAGTATAATAAGCTGGTAACAGTCCAAAAACTTGGGATGTGGTGTATAGACTAGAAGTGAAGGTCATCTGCGAAATAGGAATCCGAAGTCTGCCACGCCCGACTACAACTTCTACTCGTTTAATTTATGTTCCTGGGATTAAAGGAAATAGAAATATGAACTTAATTTGGTATATGTTTTATTCACTTATTACATACCTATTAATATTATGAACTCATATAATCATGTTGTAGGTCCTTAATGTTCCAGACATTACGAATACATTCGGTGTTCAACGAGTTTCCGGAAAAAAAAATCCGAATAATGATAAATGAAATAATTTAATTCTCCACTCTCCTCATAAATATTCCATCCGCATATGCTCCGAACAAAAATATTTACTGTAATATTAGGAAAAAGAAAATGCATTTTATTATTCAAAGGCATATGCATGATAATAAAGAATCGGCTCTGAAAATTAAAATGCTGGCAAATGTCGATTCGTGTTACATTGGCGCGTCACGACGCAAAAGAGAGACGGCCATTGCACAGACAAAGAAGATAGATGTTGGCATCGGTCAATATTCCTGGTTTTTAGTTCGCCCGTTTGACGGAGAGGGCGCTAACGCACAAGAAACGTTATTTTATCTGTCGTTACCACTTTATAGATGAGATATAAATACTGTTTAATTTGCTGGAGGGTAGGGAAAAAGAAATGCGATCTTTAATATACTTTTAGGCTTATTTAGAGATTAATGAATGAAAGGCGTTGATGTCACAATTCGACAAAACTAGAAAATTGTTTGTTATTCATTTCGAAACATCAACAAGTTCTAATCAATTTTCATTGTATTGTATTCCGTCAGATAACTGTTGGCTATATGTAGTTGTATGAAATGTTTTTAAACGTTTGAAAAAATAAGTACAGATCGAATAAATTTTATTGCGCACCTTACTGGGTGTATGCGTATTCTCGTTTAGTTCGCCGGCGCCTAGTTTTGCTGATAAAAGTTGTTTTAATTGGTTAATTCTCCAAGGAATCGATGTTAATTATAGCCTTTCTAAAAGGGGATTACTCCAAAATATTGTACCATCCTTAGATTGATTTGAACTGTTAAGTTCTAACATTGCTATTACAAATTGCTCTACATCTCTGTTAGTTACAGGGTAGTGCAGCTTTATTTAGACAAGCAGTACCTGGAAAACGGTAAAACGTATTTAAAAATTTAGATTTAATTATTCTATCTTCAAATGTACAAGGCGCCTTAAGGAGATGGCAGGTTATGCAACTTTACTGTATCAAATGCAACGTCCTGTATATTTTGATATTTTTGGATTTTACTTTTATTTGTGAACAAAGTTTATTAACCATGTCCGATACTTATCATTAACCATTGTTGAGATATTAGCAGTTAAATTTTTGGCATAATATATTTTTATTAACGTAATCATAATGAATAATACAATACAAAAAACAGTAACTATTATAATTATTATAAAGGATGCTCAAGTTGTCGCGCATATTCAATTTGACGCAACCTGTATCTCCTTAAAAGGTCTCGTGTACAAGAATTCCTTATAACTTCTGGGGATATTTGGCGGCAAACATGAGGTATCCTATTCTTTAAATCGTTAAGATTATTAAGTTTCTCATCGTATATAACCTGCTTTAAATGGCTCCATAAAAAATCGAGGGACGACATATCAGGTGACAGTGCAGGCCTCTTAAGAGTGAATACTATCTAAAGCTAGTGGGAAGGAGGATAAAGCGCCAAATGAGAAGATATCTCCCTAATAATTAAATTATAGTCAAAAAGAGTCTTTAACTGCTCTGTAGTATTTATTTATGTTCAACTTACAACAGCTTATTGTTCATCATTAAAATTATGATTTTAAAATATATGGATATTTAAATTTTCTCAGAATTTAATGAAACTTTGGATTTGGGGGTTCCAAGCAATTTTGAATGACTTTTTATTATAAAATTTTTCGATAAAAAGATGCATAATATGACATCTTAACTTTTGGTATTCCATATCGAATCACGGTAAGCCTTAATAATTCACCAGGAAGTTGTTACTGCTCAAAATAAGTGACACCCAGTCAGCCTACCATTTGCCAAAATATCGTCTATATTCTTTGCAATGTGGCAAAATTAGTGGGGCGCGGGCGGTGCGATATTATTGGGCACACTCTGTATTTAACATATGCAACCTGCAAGAAGCTCGTCAATAATTTGTGTAGACTATTGGTACTTATAAATGATACAGGGTATAATTAGTTTTGTGACATAGAAAAAAACTGTTAAAGGGAATCGAGTATACAAATAAAAAACCTGTATGACTTTTTCCTCTAGGGGCCCTATGAAAACACTGGCCTAGGTCGAACATTTGAATGTTAAGATAGGAGATATTTGAGAACCACTGCTGTTCTGGGTCAACAGACGTATAGTTGTGAATCATACAGAAGTTATAAAAAATGTAAAGTACCGACTTGTGTCCGCGCCACCGCGATGTCTCAAAGCAAGAATCACGGCACTTTTATAGGACCGCTCGAACTTTTTATATCAATTATGAAAATGTAAATTCGTTATCTCGTTCTGCACAATAAGCACAGCATGACCGCAGATGTTTAAGCAAAGAATTTATTTACCTGTGTGGTTTTTAATTTGGAACATAATCGTAGGAGCTTTTAATTTATAAAATTTAAATGTGATTTATTAAGATTTGTAACATAAAATAAGTGTTAAAAGCTTCAAAAATGAGCAGGTAGACGTCCTAGATACGATAACAGAAAATAATGTGAATTAAGTTTGGAGAAATCTGAATCTTTTAACGAATCGAGCGCATAGTTTTTTCCAATTGGGTATCGAAAGCTAAAAGTCGGGTTTTTGGTCTCTACGAAAATCGTTGTAAACAATAATAAACATATCGCAACAAAACAGCGAATAAAAAATAATAACAATAATAACAAGCTAGCCGTTATACTCTTCGCCGATGTACTGCACTTTTTATGTAATTGTTGCATATTCTATAGGATACTTTTCGCAGTATTTTTGTAAATAATAATAATAATAATAAAAGTTTTTTATTGGTTAAAAAAAATAAATAAATAACCAAAAGGCCATCGACCGAAGTCCTTCAGCCTGTGTTTTACAAAATATAAAGTTGAATTTCAAAGTTAACAGAGGAGTAGAATCATTATTAATAGTTACTATATATATATTATAGTAAATAATATTTAGACATGTTTTGTTTAATTACAAAACAAAATTGTATGTAAAAAAATTCTTTTTTTTTTAATTTAAAAAATTTATAACTTTTTTATTTATTGATTGATTTTGTTCAAAAACAATCGAAAAACCCTAGCTAACACTAACTTACTGTCCCAATTTCAATACAATTGGACTTTTCGTTCTTAAGTTATCGTGCTTACAAGAAACGTGACGGACACAGACAGACAGACAGACAGACAGTCAGACGAACAGACAGACGGACAGGTAGGCGGACAGGCAGACGGACAGGCAGGCGGACATTTGAAAGTTTTTCGGAATTCGATCACCAACACTGATATGAAAATTTTTTCTCTACGAGCAATATTACCGATTTTAGATATGTGCCGATCGAATGCAATATACTCCTCATTTTGTATTTGCGAAGAGTATAATAACAATAAAACCTTTATTACCCAACAGGGAACATCCAATAACAGAAAAATTCTTTTGAATTTGTCACAAAAATTATTCGAAATGACCTCATCTTCTTCAGTACACATTTCGGCACGTCGAACTAAGCACATACGCATTCCTTTCAACACATATGGTAATACCACACTAAACCATCAACTAACATGTCAATGCAGAAAAAAATTTGGTCCAAAATCCAAAAAGGAACAAAAAAAAACGAACACTAAGTAAGTAATGTCTGCACGTACCAAGTACAACGAATGAGCAGGTCGTGTGTACGTTCTTAGCCAAGTAATTGTTTGAGAATGTCACAAGACTGGAGGACAATACAGCCTACCCCAATATGCCAGCAGTTCTGAAACAATATCGTTAAAAATTCTTGATATTACAAAAAAAAATCTCTAAGATCATGGGCTTTAGACCCAATAAGATTTTTTGTTTGTCTAGTCGTTCCACACCACCATTTTTTATGACAAAACCAATTACACCTTGTATAACATAATTCAAACAAATATTCTAGATAAAGATGTAACATATTATCTAATATGCTGAAAATAATAAAAATGACATATTTTAAACACCCTCAGCTCCTGACTCTTTGCATTTCGTAATAACATTGCACCCCATTTTACGTTTATCTTGTTCTCGATAATGACCACAACTCCCACAAGGGTATTAAAAATGAACCACAAAATGTTATCTCCGTATTCAAAATTAACTTAACATTGGACATTTAAAAGGTCGAAATCACATCCTGCACATCCGAATATTTTCCAGAGTGCCTAGAAACTTAAACAAGTGGAAAGAAAACCCATTATATAAAATTCATAAGTTCCGAATAGAAAACTAGAAGCCATTACAAAGAGGGGCGTTCCCGAAGCTAAGCTAAAAGTCCTGATAAATAATTTTCCTGAAAAATGCCATTAGAGAATTCATTCGTCAAATTCAATATCACTCCTTGATAAATTATCCTACATTAGTACCGGAAATACATCCACCGAACTGCGCGGTGCTAATTTTTTATTTCACTTAGCCTTACAGTGGATTTCCCCTAGGCGTTCTTTATAGTCAGGACAGAAAGTAAACAATATTATATAAGAGTTTATTTTCCCAGAATTTCCATAAAAATTAGCAAGGAAAATAATGGGTACACCGAGTACAATTATAAACATGATTAATTATGTTTCCGCAAAAAGATGCTGATGCTACAAGTCACGGTTGCTAAAGAAAACAAAATTCTCGATTTATTTTGTCACTGTTCGAGTTTAGTATACCTCGGTTATAAATTAATATAATACGACTATCGAATGGTTGTTATACCAAGTGTTAACGAGATCACTATTCGGTTTCTCTTTCATTATTACTTCCTCATTCGCGTAGTGGCGTGAAGGAATAATAATAGTAAAAAAATTATAATTTTGTTTTTGTTTAAATAGGTTTAGAATGTCATAAAATGTGAAATTTTTAAACTTGAGCGAAAAGAAATTTCTGTCTGTTGGTCTGTAGTTTTCTTTGGAATGGTTTAAGATGCTGAATTGAAAGGGTGTGGCCGGATAAGCACTAGTTATTATATTATTCTAAAGTCAGAAGGGGGTTGAGAATTTATAAGAAATGTACTTGTACATTAAAAATTCCTTGCAGCTTACGTTGTGGACCAAAAAAAGTTGAAAATATTAGGGAACGTAGAGACCTTCAAGGGGAACTCAGAAACAAATATTATGTTGCACTTAAGGGTTAGAAATAATTTACCTTTGCCTTGCAATGCCCATTCAACGAAATCTAAAGCAAAAAGTAGAAACAATATATTTTTTATCATTTAAAAAAATTTCATTTCGATTTAGGGGCAGCTTAACCCCCAAAAGGGGTAGAATAAATTTCAAAACTTTTTTAGTAATATCTCATTAAAAATAAAATGAAAATGTAGGAAAAAATCATCCTCGTTTTCCAAAGCTTGCTTCAATTCAGGGGTAGGAAGGGATAGTTTTACTTCCTTAAGGGTTGAAAATAATGAACGTTTGCCCAGCAATGCCGATTCAACCAAATTTGGAGCATAAAGTAGAAAAGAAATATTTTTACCAATTTTTTAAATTTTAAGTCGATGTAGGGGTGGTTTTAACCATCCCTAATTATCCCTAATCATGTAATTTGATAATGTTTGATATAAATCAACTACTTACCTTTGCAAATTATTATTTAAAACAGGGGATTTCATAGGATCCGTTTTGATTTTTATTAAAATTATTGATAAAAACCCTCTAAGAAGGGTGGTATGCGTTTTTAGCGGTGTTCCCCAACTTTTACGATTACGGAGTCCCGATTTTCGTAATAAGCAACCCAAGAAACACCATTATATGGATTAGATACATCTAGTGGAGCAGATCTAGGTTAGAAACGGGACAGTCTTTTTAAAAAAATGTATATTGATATTCTCGCAGATTATTGATATTAAGAGGCAAAGGGAGGGGAAGCAATTCGCATTTAAAAATCGGGAGAACGTGTTTTTTGTGAATACCTTTTCGTTTTTAAATTTATCGAAGAACGTTTTAAATAAAATTTATGGAGGGAGGGAAAATACAGAGATATCGAAATATACTGAATGTGCCGCTCCCTAAAGATTTTCTGGGTGCCACTCACACTATTTTGTGATACTTTCAACATTTGCGTGTTGGCGATAGTGGCTTAGCGATTTATAGAGGTCGTGTGCGCTTGGTGTCAAAATTTTGACATTTGTCATAGTTTAAGGACATGAAACCCAAATTTCCAAGATGTTAAATGGAAACTGATTAAACTGTTCATCATATTAATGCTTTTGTGGACATTATATCATACAAAATACCAAGTTTTGGCTGTGTTATTAATTATGGAAGTGTGGTAATACGAAATGATCGTTTTATTAAATTACCTTGATTTTTCAACTAGGAAAAGTTGAGGTTGAAATGCGCTAACTTCGTAAGCTTCGACTCTTGAATACCTTGGACTTATTTTTTTAATTATGCACTTCTTTTAAAAATCATATACCTAATTACAATATAGATATATGTAATATTTAGAAATACATCGGCATCTGTGCTAAAGTCTTCTTTATTTAATGTATAGAGTTTTAAACTGATATAATCCAAAATTAAGTTTTAAAACATCGAAAAATCCGAAAAATATACATATAGTTAAAACAACGAGTTCCATCAGCTCATCACAAAGTGGCAGCCATTTATATTTCAGTACCTATTCCCTAGTCTAGTAACTTAGGAAATTAGTTTTAGTAATGTACGTAGAATAGAAATCAACTTTGATAATTTTAATGACTTTTCTGTGTGACGTCACCTTCATTCTTTCTCGATCGCACTCAGCAATTATTGGAATTAGAAGAATGATATTCAGTAAATATCAGAACTTCAGCATAATCAAAGAACATTATTATCAAAGACCTAATGAGACTACATTATTCTTTTAATACAAAGTAATCAGTTTGTTGTAATATACTGATAAAATATCGAATCCCGCTACACTAACATACTGACAAAAGGCAGGAAAAATGCATATTAGCAACAACAGAGCGAAGTTGATTTTAAAGAACGTCGATCTAGTGGATAGATGTTCAACCCAGTTAACGGCTATCGATGGAAATTTTACGTCTCACGTATTTCCAAAAACGCTTTGTTTATTATCGAATGCGCAAATTTATTGGACCCATATTTATCCATTTCTTACCTTCAGGAATATTATGGCCTTACCTAGAGACCGTCATAAGTCACCATATTCTATTGTGAAAGAATTAAACGTAAATTAGAGCAATTTAGAAAATGACAAGAGCAATGTCACAGATGTGCAATTTTAAATAGATTAATGATAATGAAATAAAGATGCTGCCTCAACAGCGTACGTGTGAATTTTGACGTTTTGATGTAGGTTAATTCGTTCAAGCTTGAATTTATTCATAGGCGGTATCTAGATGTGTGCTTTATACTGTAAAACGAACCGGTATGTAGTTAATTATTTAAACGTTTCAAATGTGTGACTGATACTTGAGCCTATAGCTTTAAATTAAACCGTTGTTTTTCAAAGTTCCTGCGGCACAATTATACTAAATCAATTATACCGAGTGATCAGTCATTTACAATGAATAGTGACGGGTGATTATTCATCATATGATTCATGTTGTCTACAATGGTGTTTATGTTATCGCACCCGTATTGTACGTTAAACATAATTATAATGATAATGACAGTATCTTTAAAATCTGTAAAAATGTCTGGTCTTGGAGGACAGATGATTGTTGATTTAAAATTTACTAACAATTGTTATTTTTTGGCATTATCAGTATACAAAAATAGTAATTTTTGGCCCAAATTAGAATTTATTGATTTATTTACAGAGCAAGAAAAAAATTCTCTCTTACTCTTACTCTTACTCACTCTCTTGCTCACCTACACACTGAAGGAAAATATTATGAGATAATAATATTAATATTAAAAATTAAAATATGTGTTTTGAAAATCAACATTACATTACGTTGAACGTTGGATTACATGTATTTTGTCAAGCAGAAATGTACAAAAATATTGAGGTTCTATTTAAAAATACGATTTCCATGTAAATTGTGTCAATATTGGAAATCGTCCATTTTGGCCCTTTGTATCACGTAAATGTAAATATCTCATATTATCACACCAAATTATTAGTTTACCTATTTAAAAATTTTAAGAATATTCCTATGGGCTGCGCCATCCGATGCTTTGCAGTATTCTCAATTACTCAGGTATTATCTAATACTGCCGAGCTTTTAGAAATTGTGTCATCAAGTGGAGGCAAGAGATTTTCCTTGGATGAACTTAAGACTTCCATATTGACGGAGTGTATCTAAAATGAGTGGTTTCATATATACGCAAATAAATACATTCTTAGTTTAAAATAAATACTTTTGTTTCAAATATAATTGAAGAAATAAAAAGTTTATAGTAAATACATTATTTTTGAAACAAAAGTATTTGTTTTATGGGAAGAATTCGTTTATTTATGTATATATGATACAGTGAATTCTTGAATCAAAACATTATTTTTATGTGTGTAACTATGATATGTTAAAAAATTTCTTGAATTTAATAGTTTATTTTGTAATGCTCAACCAAAAAAGTGTAATTGCCTCGTTCCCAGTTTCCTCCAGAAGTTCCATTCATTTTAATGATTCTTCTGCTTATATAATATATGTATAAGGGATGTCGTTTGAAGTTATCTGTGGAACGCCTGAGAAATATGTTTTCCTATAAGGATCAGTCGAGAACTTATTAGTGTTGTATGAATAAGGCAACAGCGTGAAAATTGCGAATGTGTTTATTTCAGGTAAGATTTAGCAGCAAAATGTAAATTTAGTATTTAAATTTATTGCAAACAATTTGGCAAGTTATTATGTGGGATGAAAGCGAACATAACACACCTCCTGTTGCATCTAAAGTTTTAATATACACTGTGTTCATAAAGTATGCAATAAATTTATTAATTCTGAATACGCAAATATTATGGCAAAAACCTCGAACAGATCGATTTTTACTTTTAATTGCGCAACTATCGATTTAGGCTTTTTAGCTATGACGTCACAGCTGCTCCCGTTATGACGTCATTTTCCTTCTTTTTAAATGGAACGCCCTGTGTATTTTTAATTTTCAGACTCTCTATGGAAATGTGACTTTAAAAACCTATACTACTTAGGGTCTAGGGTTTATAAGTTCGGAGCTACAAACATTTAAAAAATATTCTTCTAAATAATTCTTGTTTTATTGTGATATTTTACAATAAAATAGCAAATGACAGTAAATAATAACATAAGGAATTAAATAATCAAATGAACTTTATTTACAGTTTCTTGCGAAATGTTGTTACATTCTAATCAAATTTTGTTTTTTAATTCTTGAATATTGTCAGGTTTACATTTGTACACTACGTTTTTTAGGCGACCTCAAAGGAAAAAATCTAGTGGGGTAAGATCCTGTGATCTTGATGGTCATTCAACAGTACCACGTCTTCCAATCCACTATTTGGAAATACTTGATCAAGATATCTTTGAACAGCTAATGCATAATGCGGAGGTGTATCGTCTTGCTGATACCATTAGTTCCGTGCCCACAAAACCTTTTGTGTATACTGAGTGTGCTGCTCTCGCATCCATCGAGGGTGTCCCTTTACACAGTATCTACAATTTTGGCGATTGACTTCACCATTTAATGTGACAGTTGACTCATCCGAAAAAATTATATTTTTTACTTGAAGGGGATTCTCATTGCACATATTGATTAGTATTTGACAGAATTCCATTCTTCGGTTTGGATCATCATCAAATAACTCTTGCACAAGATGCGTCTTAAATGGATGCGACTCTTGTCGTTTTAACACTTTGTGTTCAGAAACAAAAGGAATATCATAATCTTGGCCAAACTGGCGAGCGCTATCGTGTAAATTCTCATCCATAGCCAGAAAAACATTTAATTTGGTGTCCTCGTCAATAACTGGATGGTCATTCTTTGGTAGATCATCTATGCAACTAGTCTCTCTATATTTTTTCTCAATTTTGCTCATTGTTGATTGGCTTATAGATCTATCCCAATACTTAGTGTTAAATAAAACACATACTTCTTGTGTTCGTGCCCTGTCACCATACCCGACCATCATTCTATTCTCTGAGATACAGACAAAGTTATTGTTATAAAGCAGAAGACACAAATTAATAAGCAGTTATTGAACACTGACGAGACAGAACTGTAGATAGGATTTTGTTTTTCCCTTAGCTATAATGTTGAACGCACCAGCGGACTTAAAGAAATATTACAAAAAACCTTCTCGTTTTTGTAGGGTTATCTAAAAGCGTACATTATAAAAATGAAATCTACACCTTCAGTTAATTTTTTATATTATTATTCGCTGTTTATTTGCTACTTTATTGTAATATATCACAATAAAACAGGAATTATGTAACTTGAAAAAAGAATATTTTCAAATGTTTGTACCTTCGAACTTATAAACTCTAGACCATAAGTAGTATAGGTTTTTAAATTCTGATTTCCATAGAGAATCTAGAAATAAAAAAATATATACAGGGCCTTCCATGCAAATAAAGTTCAGCAATTAAAAATAAAAATCTACCTGTTCGAGGTTTCTACCATAGTATTTGTGTATTCAGAACTAATGAATTTGTTAGATACTTTATTTACACAGTGCATAACGGTGAAGCTCATGTATGATCAAATTATTAAATATGAAACAAATCATCAAATAATTCTGAAAGATCAACCTAACTTTAGAATTGGTCATACCACTACAAGTGCTCTTCTCAAAGTATCTGACGATATAATTAAAGGCTAGTTTGCAGGAAAAGTACCGCTCGTCTTGCTTATTATTCTAAAGCTTTTCAACGTATTGGTAAATTGAAACATATTTTTTTAGTAGCGCATTAAAAATACTTAAATCCTATTTAGCGTATATGCTAGAAACCAAATATAGTCAAGATGTTGTTCTTTAAAGAGACGTGGATAGAAAATCTGGATGTGGAATTAGTGATTCTTTAGTCGGCAGTTTTTTTACTTTCAAATTAGTTTATTACGCGTGTAAATTATCATAATATTGTCTAAATGTTATTTGTGGCATTATCTTAATTTTTTTCTTCTTCAATTCTTTGGGACTTCCTGCCACATGTATTTTTTATTTTTAAGCGGTGCTCGGGGGTGTTCTACAAAATATCACAATTAACCAGTATGTTACCTCTCTCTACGCTTGTGACTTTTACGTCAAAGGATCAGTTAGAGGTTGATTTTTTTTAAATAAACAACACAAATAAGTATAAAAACTTGAAATTAAATACTTCGCCGACGTTTCGGAAATCTAATCTCTTTCCTTTTTCAAGGCTTTTTTTAATTTTTATTTTTTGCTGTGTATGATAAATACACAGCTCTAAGAATGTTTATTATATTCAATATCCATAGATACTTACTATTTACATAGAACTGTTGACATTGTTAACAGTTCTTTTAGTTTCTATACAATGTTAAGTTTGTAAATTTCTTCTTTTAACATTGGCAATCAAGTTGTACAGACATCTACGGAACAATTCGACACGCATCTATCCTCAATAATATTATCGCGGATTCTTTAATTTTTCTTTTTTTGCTATCTGCCTCTTTTGTTAAAATATTTGCCGAGTCCCAATTTATTCTATGTCGGTTCTCCCAAACGCGTTCGCAGATCTTGGACCTCTGAATTTCATTTTTTCTGATATAATTTTGATGTTCGCCCAATCTTACACTAAAAGGTCTGGATGACTCACCCACGTATTGTTTGTTGCACTCACACGGAATATTATAAATGCAATTTTTTCAATTTTGCTCGTGGTTCTTCCGTTTCGTCTTTGTCAGAATAGATTTTAAAGTGTTGTTTGTTTCAAATACCTGATAGATTTGATATTACGACGGTATTTCAAACAAACAGCACTTTAAGATCTATTCTGACAAAAACGAAACCGAATAACCACGAGCAAAATTCAAAGAATTGCATAAACATATAGTATTCCGTGTGAGTGCAACAAACAATACGTGGATGAGACATCCAGACCTTTTAGTGTAAGATTGGCGAACATCAAAATTATATACAAAAAAAAATGAAATTCAGAGGTCCGAGATCAGCGAACGCGCTTGGGAGAACGGACATAGAATAACCTGGGACTAGGCAAAAGTTTTAACAAAAGAGGCAGATAGCAAAAAAAGAAAAATTAAAGAATCCGCGATAATATTATTGAATGAGGAAAGATGCGTGTCGAATTGTTCCGTAGATATCTGTACAACTTGATTGCCAATGTTAAAAGAAGAACTTCACAAAGTTAACATTGTATAAAAACTAAAAAAACTTTTAACTATATCAACAGTTCTATGTAAATAATAAGTATCTATGGATATTGATTATAACAAACATTCTTAGAGCTGTGTATTTATCATACACAGCAGAAAAGATTTTTCAAAAAAAGGCTTGAAAAAGGAAACAGATTAGATTTCCGAAACGTCGGCGAAATATTTTATATACAAAATACAAGTTTTTATACTTATTTGTGTTGTTTATTTAAAAAAAGCAACCTCTAACTGATCCTAACGTTAGTCATTGCAATAAAATATTAGTCAATAGACAGTTACAGTCCACCACGCTTGACTACAATTTATATCCGTTTTTTTGCTGTTTTGTTGCTAAAGTAATTTTTAGCTTATTTTAGGGACAATATCCTGAATGGCTCAGCACCAAATAATAATTAAAATAAACAAGAAATACTTAACTCGCTGTAAAATTAGATATTTAAGAAGAAGGCAGGTCTTTTGTTACCTAAGCCGACGATAGAGTGACAAAAAAATTAACCCCGGGAGCGTACAATGTGACATAAAAATAAAATTTCAAACTGCCCCACTTCAGGGAAAGGAAATAAAAGCCGCTGCTGAAGTCATTTATTCATTTAATTCTGTCTTTGCTCGAAATCTAAATTAAATTCTCTCAAGATACAAGAGGGGATGACGAGGTGAAAGCCAAAGTGGCAGGCATATGCTTAATTAACATTCGGTTATTTTGCTATTTTCTTTTAAACACTCATACGTACCGTAAGTGTGATATATAGGATATGATGAATTGGTACGTTCTACCAAAGTAAAGCACTTTGTAAAACTTTCAAACTGCCGTCAGTTTTCCTATGCTTTAACCTAATCCGTAAGGCACACGTCGTCGCTCATCGATTGTGTGAGGAACTTAAACATGATATGAATTGCACTTTTCATACAGCACTATATTGTGGCGAGAGAGCTTGTTACTGTGTTAGAGAAAATATATTTATTTCCGTAGTTTGCGTCAAACATTTTTATATGTATTTTTATGAATTTATATACATATTTCTAACAGGGACAGAGTCAATGTTTAATGTGATTAATCACAGACAATATAATTTAATTTTGGTCATTAGGATGTATCACATGTTACAGAATTGAAATATTTTAAATAGAAATATTGTTGAGTAGCTGCAAATTACTGCCGTTTTCACAATGAACTCTTATTCTTCTAATGAACTTTAGAATAATCGATAGGCAGGATTCAGCTAATGCTTATCTGTGAATTTCAAAACGATAGGTATCTACTTGTCTCTCTATCTATGAGTTTAATCTCCACCTTTGTTGTCAGCATGGTAAGTTAAGAAGGAATAATTCGATTTTAAAATTTGGACAGTGAGTTAATATTAGCGGAAAGAAGAACCCTATTGTCTTTGAAGAATATTGGTCTGTCCCTATAATAGTTAATAAACATTTAATTTAAGAAAAACACGAATAAGGCGGCTGTGATTTTTGATGCCAATCTACAAAAGCAAAACTACTGCAGGGTATACCCATAAAAGTTTCCTCAAACGAAAATCTTGACATAATTAAAATTATAAATAGAATTCATACCCAAATACTATCTGATTTAAAAAAATGAGAATAATCAACGATTACATAAAGACTTCAACACACTAGTCAATTATATAATTTTTTTTTTTTTATTAACCTCTCACATATAAGTATTAGTACAGGAAACAACGTGCAATTACCGGACACGTCTAAAATAATGATGAGTCCTTTTCGTCAGACCATAACAGATAAAAAAAGTGATATGAGAATATCTCTGAGTGGTGGAATTTTAATTTATAAATGACATTAATTATTAACATTTACACATTTTGGCTTAAAAGTAGACACCTCGCAGGATTAAAATGTCCGCCATTGTACCTCCCATAACTAGGGCGTACGTCTGCTTCTGGACCTCCACTAACCGGAAGGTATGATGATCGTAATTTTGTAATAACTAAGTGGTAATTAATGGATAACAAAAAAATCAGCTGAATACTGCTTTGTCATGCCCAGCGACATATCGTGCATAGAATGTCTGTCGCTGGACCCCATACACTTAACGACCCGCCGGGCGCCGTGCCGTTGTAGGACTTGCGTATCCCGCCAGAATGTATAATAATAATAATAGTTTATTAGTCAAGTAGATCTTGTACAGATATGGCAAGTCAAAGAAAAATGTTTTCTACGCGTTAAAATGGCTTTAAAAACCTAAGAATAAAAAAGTACATTTCATTACATACTGACAATAAAATGAGCAGATACAACACATACATAAATATACAAGTAAAAGCATTAAATATTATACTGGATAAAAAATATATGAGGCATTAGTTGGTATTTACAAAATCTTCAGCTGAATAAAATATATTTTCAATTAGGTGCTTTTTGACGTTTGATTTGAATTTATTGACTGACTGTTTTAAATTTATTTGGTAAATGTTTATATGTCTTAATACAGTTATATTTTAGACCTTTTGTATAAAAGGCTGTTTTATGGTTCGAGATCTTTAAAGTTTGTACGTCTATAGTTATATGTTCATGAATATGACCTAGGTTTACAAAACTGTTTATATTATTATACGTGTATATTAAAACCTAATCAATATACAGAGACAGTAACTTTAGTAACATTCCTGTTTTAAATATATCTTTACAGGATACTCGAGTGAATTAGATTTTCAACATTTACATTTTTATGCTGAAAAATTCCGATTTGAATTTTTTTAAACAGTTCTTTTCTGGCTCTTTTGCCTAGGCTACATTGACTATTAGTTCATTTGTAGAATTTGTTCATCCAACATCTACCGTAAATTACTAATGGTTGCTATTGTCATGCCAATAGCCACTCTGTGAAAAAAAATTAATTAAAAACATACCTGCACCATGGCGTACATTGTGTAACCAGACTAAGTAATGAAACTTATTGATTTAATTATCCATAAATATAACCAGTCATTATATTAGTGTCCCTCTTTCTAGTCGCGACATTGACATGTGTCAGAATTTTTATTAATGACAAACCTAATAGAAGGGTACTAATTAAAATAATGGGAACTGGCGGTGGATACGGCAGCATCAGTTTACCATAATTTATCAGTTCTGAATTTACTGAATAGATTATTAAATTTTGTACTCAAAATATTTACTTTCAAGTGGTTCAAGGTATTCAGCTAATCTGAATAGAGCTGATATTATGCTATTCCTGTAGGAGTTTACGCCTTCCTACTTGAAATATCTATTTATAGGAGCGATGTCTTTATTGATTTTTAAAAATGAAATAGTATTGAAGTATTTTTAATTATGATGGAAATTTCTTTTTAATAGTGGGTGCATAAGTCCAGTAAAATCAAACAATCTTTTCTGAATTCAATGTAAACGTTTCGAAAATTTTATTTTTTCACCTTCAAAGGCTCATTGTAAATTTTATACAATAATTGGTTTCAAATAAATTTTGCAATTGTGTTAGTGACTTACATTCAAGTAGTTGTTTTTGTCACATTTACAGGAGTAGGTTACGAACGACGATCTCACAATTGTAATTATAAAACTGTGTTATTATAACAATACAAAATAAAAATCATAGTATGCGAAAGTTAAAACTGATTGAGAATCGACAAGACACATTAAAACACTACTATAGCAATGAACAAATTTCACAAATTCAACCTGCAATATGGTCGTCCATTTATGCCTTGGGGTGGGAATAAAATAGAGTGAGGGTTAATTTAAAGTTTTTAAAAAAAATTACATCATACTAAACAAACAGAGAAAGGTAACATGCAACAGGTATTATATTATACGTAAATATTAATAACGAAAGTTAGTAAAATTGTTTGCCATATTCAATCAAGTCTAAATTAAATGGTAAACAATTTTACTAATTTTTAAAATCAATATTTAGTTATAATACCTTTTACCATTTTTTTTGTTGCTTTGTACACGTGTGTATTGGCTCTTTTATCTGCTTGTGTATGTTGTTTGTATGGCTTTTTGGTTCTTTAATTTAGCGGAGGAATAAGTTATATAATGTTTTTTTTTGTTTTTTTGGTGTTTTTCTTTTTTTAGTTTTTGCTGTTGAGGGATGGATGTTTAGGTGCGTGAGGGAATTTAGTACTCAGTGGATTCAGCAGTGTTGGATTATTTAATTGTACAAGTTTTTTTAGCAAAATTTGGTATGAGGTTTTTAAGTACGAAGTTGTCTTTTAGGGGTTTCTGAGATATGATATAGGGTTGTTTTGGAGGTGTATCTTGGGAGTTTGTGTGCTATGAGATAATGTTCATTTTGGACGATTTTTAATATCTCTTGACAGGTAGGGGCTGTGGTAGTGAACCAAATTATGGCTGCATAAGTTAAGGGATATAATTTAAATGGGCGTGCTCATCATTTCTTTAATTGTTTGGAAATATGTAAGTTGATAAGTAGTTTAGTGTCTAGTGTGACACCTAGGTAATCTATGTGGTCTTGCCCTGCTAAATCATTATAGTTTATTTTGATTGTTTCTTGAAATTTTGTTGGTAAAATACACGGCCTGTTTTTGTTGTTTTTGTGGGGTTGACGTGTAGTCCCCCATTCTTTAAAAATGAGTCATTAGTATTGGTTTTATAATATGCTTACTATTAATGTGGGGGTATTTAGATGAAGTTAAGATAGCAGTGTCGTCAGCTTACATACATAGGATGGTTCTTTGGTTAAGTGAGTTAGGAATGTCATTTATGTATACATTAAAAAATATGGGACCAAGGTACGACCCCTGGGGGATGCCGCACTGGATGACGCAGAGAGGAGAGCACTCCTGGTTAACAATTACTCGGAATTGTCGGAGTGAAATGTATGATTTCGAAGTCTAGGGAGAAAAACTTTGTGTATAGACCTCGATTAAAGTTGGTTGTTGCCGTTTCAAAACTCTGAACGAATAAACCAAGAGCGAGTAGTGGACTTGTAATGGTGAGCGCGGTAAACAATCGACCACTTTAGTTTGAAGTCGACTATGGCAAACGCACAATATATCTCGTTGATTGTATTCGTATACGGGTTGTAATAATAAAGCACGGTTTCGTGATATTCCATCGGAGGCAGGCTTTGTAGTGATTATCCTGGTAGTAACGCTTCAGACTCAATTTCTCAATTGAGAATAGAATAATATACTTGGAGAGAATTAGGACGGCTGGCACATGCGTAATTTTTACTACACTTCTAACTGTTTAACAAATTCTTCGTATTAGTAAACTCAATAATTTGGACCTAAAGAATCCACGATAGTGCTCAAGGTAATTCACAACACATCATTAACGACATTAAACATTTTTATACATTAAGAAGTTGTCGGATCTCAATGTATGTTTTTTATACTCTTTCAACAACTACTTTGCAATGGCTTAAGCGATTTGTATGAAGCTTCTTGCAGTCTATAGACTATAACTCGATGGTGGTCCCATATTAGCTTCATCCTCAGTTTTATCAAGCTTTGTCTAGCATAACGCGAACAAAAATCAGAAAAAAGAATTTTCTTTTCGAGAATATTTTAAATAATGGCGGATGCGCAATAGCTAAAATTGGGTTTAAAGTAATTATTAGTTGTAACTAATAAAAAGCTTAGAAACACTGAATGTCAAAGCAAAAACAAATAACAACCTCTTCCACGGGGTATTTAGCTCAAATTAATAAAATAATGATGTTAGCAACTGGTTTCTTTTATTTATAGAATGTCAAATTTGGTCTTTCAATTTATTGATGAATAACCACAAACGTGGCATCAAATATTATGACATTATTTTATAAACTGGTCCATAAATGTTTTAAAAGTTTACTAACATTTACCAAAAAATAATAGTGTGATGTAAATGACCCTAAGAGCCATATTAAAAAAAAATGGAGGTCGGTCCTGGAATTTTTCCAAAATTACTTAAGCCATTCATTAACCTAAAAGAGTATAATATGTATATCAAATTTTATCTAAATATGTGCAGTCATTTAAAAAATATGGCGGACTGAAGTTCTGGTCAAAAACCATAAAACACACCCCCGTATCTCAAAAACGGTTCATATTCAACAGTAAGTATAGGGGTGTTTTTAACTCAGCCGAGTGTGCTCTACCTTCCACTATAGTATGTCCGTTTAAATCTGGGACACCCCGCATACTAATAACTCAAACCTACGAAAGATTAATATATTAATGTTTTCTAGTTCTAAACTACACAACTCGGACCGGCAGAGCTCAATTGCACATCACATAGCAGTGCGTCACCATCAAGAGCAGTAATACTTGTCCCTCTCCTCAGAGCTGCCTACTTCTCTCCATGTTGACTCAAGTAACTCCTGCTGAAAATGCTAAAAGTACTATTAACTGTCAACTAAAGTTAACTCAACTTAGGGCCGGTTTTTCAATGTGCAGTTAAAAGTGCCAGATAGGTAGCTGCTAGTTACGCTTAGATGGCAGTTATATCTATGGTAGTGTTTATCAACAGTAATTTAACTGCCAGCTACGTATTCATGAGTTGAATTATTTCTTAGCTATATTGGCACTATTGATTCTACCTGAAGTTTCTTTCAATTGATATAATTCAAATTGCGCGCGTATTTCAGTGACAGTTTATCTAATTTAACCTCAAAATTCATTACGTTGTCTAGCGTGTTGATTGATGTTCTGTTCCTAATTTTGTGCGTTTGTGTATCAGCATAATTGCAATAGAGAGCGTAAAAAGGAAAAAAGGTGCTAACTATACTTTAAGTGATTGGAGAAACAGAATTATTCCTGCAACTTCCTCTATCATGTCAACGATATGTAAAACAGTTTCTTTACGCAGTCGAAATCTTATTAAAAAATCTTTATCATCATAGTTCCCAAAATTATTTTATCGTTCCCTTATGGTATAGGGTCTCCTTTCATACTTTATAAATTGTATAACATCATCGTCATAATCACTCATATCTAGAATATTATTATTATTATTATTCATTATTGGCAGTAATATATTTAATATAAATCACAAATTAAAAACCAACGTATCAATCAATGACATTGGTTTTTAGGTTAGAATGTTTTAGAATTGTCAGAAATTGAACCAAATGCGCATGTGCAAATCCACTAACAGTAGAATAAATCCTTAACTGGCACTTTCAACTATCTGTTAAATTTACTTTCAGTTACCCTCCGGAAACTTCCACCTGCACATGGAAAACAGTTTATCTGCCAGATAAATTTTAACTGACAGTTAAGCTATTTAACTGGACATTGAAAAACCGGTCCTTACTCGTTAACAATAATGTAATCTTTATTTATATACTATGGGCGAGTGATAAATGTATACATATTGGTCTCAACCCATTAATATGTTTTGTACGTTAAGTGCGAATTTCACGCTATAACTTTTTACTTTTGAAACGCGGCGATAGTGCCTTCACACGTGACTTCTTTTACACGCCAAAGGAGTATTCTTAGGAGGTCCCCATAAGTAAGCAACTGATTAAGCACCACCTTAATTTATAATTGCTAAAATAAGTATGCCAGTTGTGAAAAGAGGATATGA
Organism: Stenurella melanura; assembly: GCA_963583905.1. NCBI lineage: Eukaryota > Metazoa > Arthropoda > Insecta > Coleoptera > Cerambycidae > Stenurella > Stenurella melanura. The sequence continues at coordinate 125,470,592 of OY757314.1, forward strand.
AATATCTTTTTTCAACACTGATTATTCAATAATAAGTCCAGTAAAAAATTAGACCTTCAGTTCGTCCGCCAAAAAATTATAATTCTACTCTTAATTTGGTGGGTAGAGTTAATTGATGTTAAGGAGCTTGGGTTTTATTTTTTGCGCAAACGATCTATCGTTGCATTTTTGGTGCAACTCTATAACAGCGCCCGGTGCGGTCGCACAGTTCGCATCGCCCAAGAGCCGCCCCTGAGTTAAAATAAACTTCACAGCATGATGTTACGTGCAGTTGAATTTTAGTAAATAGTAAGGAGATATTGAAACTTTCTGGTTCTAATTGAGCAAGTGCGTATAATATGCACATTTCCAAATATATTGAAAACATCGGCTGTTCATCCCCATGTAAAAAGTATTCATATAATGACATACCTCCAAAACGTGGCTGAAACGTGCACCGTTCCAATCTGGCTCTTTTTTAATTCTCCCTTTCTAACTAACGGCGAAACTAATCACTATAGTGAGGTGTACACGGCAAGGTTTGCAATCACTACTAATGCTTCACTAAGTGGTAATAAAGTTTACAACTTTTGCAGGGTCGTCGAATTAGTATTCATGGCAGGGAGACGTACAGGGAGGCTGTGAAAATGGAAATAGCCGCCCTAGTCTTTATTTACGTTTAATAATACATTGTTCTAATCACCTGAGCTGGTTTTATAATTGCCCGTATCCGATTCCTTCGAGTTTCTATTCGAGGCAGTAGAGACACATTGATTAACTGATGGTACAGTTCACACAATAATGATGATGATTTGTAATGTACTATTTCTCAATCCTTGTTTTTCAAATAAAAGTGAAAACTTGAATTTCGTGTGTTATCCTTGAATATTAATTCATATTTCTTGGTCCTGGAGAGTGATGGAATATTTGGGTAACATTGTTTCTGAAGTAGTTTCTGAATATTACTCTTAAAAGTCTTCAATGTCAATTGCAGATAATTAGAACTAATAGTTTTTAGTCATCTCCAGATGATGCCAACATGACGGAAGCGAGCGCCAGGTAATAATATTGGAGTGCTTTGGTTCAGTGTTTTGGTGTTTTAGGAAACTTTCTGAGGTAATAGCTCTTGAGTTAATTGTTGCAAGAAGATGACCACATTAAAAAATACGTATTGTTGCAGTTCCATAATGGTTTGGAAAAATTACAAATTAACTCTGCTGCGGTAGGTATGATAGGTAATGAAATCGACATATATTTGACAGAGAGGGTGCGGTATCGAGATATGTAGGAGCAGAATCAGCACTTGTCATATCATCAAATATTGCCTGGGATAGGAGAGAGCTGCCCCAGTACTGGCAGGAATTACCAAGATCAGTTCATCTTTCAAATCGAAAGCTAAATTATTGAAGTTCAATAGATTAAGTGAAGCTTTAAGCTCTAATTCGCCTGTATATCTAACACTGCAGACTAAGTCATGACCCACACAGGATCGGATTAGAGAAAAACGCTGAATGACATCTGTGTCTAGAGAATGATGAAACGGCAAAGCATATTCCATGTATCTACTCCGGTGTAGGAGAAATTCGGTTTCCATGAGTGAGAAACCGTCAAAGTCCTCTATGGCACCAGTTGTCTTTGGCAAAGGACAACTGATGCCAGAAGACCCCGACGGTTTCTCACTCATTGATATTCTCGAATTTAGCAATAAGTTGAACTCGCTGGGTGATATATGATTAGGAGGGAGCCACAATGGATCTGCTGGTGGCAGTGGAGAATCTGATTGTAACCCCACACTCATATTAACCTAACAAGTAAGTAGGTAGACATATTGCAATCAATTATTTGTAAAATTCATTATCAGTATTTTCAGTCTATGTGTAATTTTAAGTCCAGGAGTTCATCAGCCCCTGGACGTGAAATGTGTGTATCCTTATTATCCTTAATACTTTCTTCCTTTTCCCTCATTTGTGTAATTGGCTGATGGAATTCATCCAAAGCCAAACATTGTTAAAAAAAAATAAATTCTCAGTATTAATATTAAATATGTATATAATTATTAAACAGTACATTATGCGATACAGATATTTGTGACAATCGCATATTAGTGGCGTGTGTGAGTCAGACGAATGGTAAATATTTTGAGCCGGAATGAAATTACCTCCGCCCCCTGTTTTCGAGGATGCTGAGCACGATGGCGGTGTCAGAATTTCTCTTTGGGGTTGCAAAACCCCTCAAACAGGCCAAAAACCACCCCCTAGAGGAGCTAACGCGATTTAATAGGTTTCCCTTCAGAAAATAGTACTTTCCTCCCGTTTTCAAGGATGCTGAGCACGGTGGTGGTGTTCCCCATCGCGTCCGACCCCTACCAACCCCTCCACCGGCCAATACTCTCCCCCGAAAGGGGTAATTTTTTTTTCGGAATATATATTTATATATATGTAGATTATGTATGTATAATATATATTATATATGTTATAAGTATTTAAAAAAAAACTCACCCTTTTCGGGGGCGAGTATTAGCCGGTGGAGGGGTCGGTACGGGTCGGACACGACTACGAACACCACCACCGTGCTCAGCATCCTTGAAAACGCCGATAATCCGAAAAAAAATTCACCCCTTTCGGGGGCGAGTATTGGCCGATGGAGGGGTTGGTGGGGGTCGGACGCGATGGGGAATACCACTACCGTGCTCAGCATCCTTGAAAACGGGGGGAATATATATTTGCCGCTGACAATCTGAGAAAAAAAATTCGCCCCTTTCGGGGGCGAGTATTGGCCGGTGGAGGGGTAGGTAGGGGTCGGACGCAATTACGAACATCACCACCGTACTCAGCATCCTTGAAGATGGAGAGAAAATACTATTTTCTAAAGGGAAACCTATTAAATCGCGTTTAACCCCTCCTGGGGGTGGTTTTTGGCCTGTTTGAGGGGTTGTGCAACCCCAAAGAGAAATTCTGACACCGCCGTCGTGTTCAGCATCCTCGAAAACGGGGGGGGGAGGTAATTTCATTCAGGCTCAAAATATTTACCATTTTCGCGTTTTTTCCGACTCACACACGCCACTATATTTCATACAATTTAGTACGGTGGTGAGTTTAGTAGAAATTAGTTACTAATTTTAACTGTTTTTTGATATTATGTTATTCACAATTTTCAAAATAAATGTACATGAATTATGGTTAATGTTTTCCCAGAATTTTGTACAGTTATGAAACTTTTCTCACACGTACTTACTTTCAGTTGTTGAAGCCATTTAAGAAATTCGTAAGTAAGATTTCAATTTTCATCAACAGAACTTCAGCTGACCCAAAATCGAATAGAATAAAGATAACATAAACTAACGTTTTAGAAAATATATAAGGTTTACATCAAAGTTTAAATAATAATATATATCCTGAGCTGTATAGAAATATTGAATATAGCACTTATTACTATTGAAAACGCAAGTGGGTAAAGAAGTCATGTAGCTTTTAAATTTTTTTAGGCTTTTAGTGATAGGAGGTATGAGCCTCCTGTAACGTACCGCCATCACTCATCTTTCAATTAGATATATATTGGAAAATATTATGTGACGAAGGTTTTATGTACACAGGCCTGGATACTTCATCTATCACAAAAGATAACAGAGTTTCCTAATATGTATTGTAGCAATTGCATACCCTTATATTTTGATTATGCATACTACATCTGACAACTGATGGCTTCATGACTTTGGTAAGGATGGAAAACTTACAAATTTACTCACTAACTTACTGAGAATCAATTACCCTATAACGTACAATCTGTGACATAATACGTTTTTTTATATGCTTCAATTTATCATGTCGGAAGGAGAAACTGTATCAGAAAAAATGTACAGTCTGCAGATGTAAACTTTCTATAATATCTAGTCGACGAAAAATATCGTACTGTACTTCATTCACTTGATGGCGTTTAACTACATGAAGCACATTTGACGACACTAGGTACTCAACGATCTTGTCTACAGGAGGTAGCTTAAGACTTGTTACATCTGAAACCATATGTTTTAAGAAGTGTCAGTGTACATAAGTATAATATTTAACTACTTTTGATTTTTGTAGGTGGACATTGATAAACAAAATGTTAGGCAAAATAAATATTGTTAGAGAAATTGTAATTCTTGGTATGTTATATTGAACTTTTCTATCGATCTTCATACGACAAATTAAATAGAACTTTTCCTCACCCACCTTGTAGCAAAAAGGCACAGGTCTATCCAACCACTGACCGCCCTTTCGTTGTGAATTGGACTAATGATCTCATAAGGCCTTCGTGGCTCTCTGCCTAGACTATTGTGAGCTTGATTTGCAGCTTCCGTTCATTTTAATAACGTCTACAACTCATAGTCTCGAAAGAGGTAGTGCCATTGACAACATATTACAACATAATATGAGGGAACTCCAATTTATCACATAGCAGTAATTTATCGCTAACTCTTTCCGTTTTGTTTTTTATGTTCTAATATCTTTTTTCTGCACAAAAATAATTACCCTAATAAAGCTTCGATGAAAAAAGATGTAGAGGACACAGTAAGGCTCCAATGATTAATGTCCATTATTATTCATATTTCTAAATTTTAATATTTTGCATCTGGCAAGATTTAACATATATGGTAGAGGATAGGAGCCAGCAAGATAGAATAGCAGGCAACAAAAGTAATATGAAAATTTTTCTTATTGGTGGAAACTTAACTTATAAATTAAACTAATTATTTAAAGTAAAATCAGCTTGATATTTACTAGTCATGACTTAAATGTAGGCACTTTACCGATTTCAAATGTTTGTCTATTATCCTTCCCTAACCGGCATGAATGCCAGCCTCGATAAAATTTTCTTATTTCAGATTATGCACATTCCGGTCTGTCTATCCAATCTGTGTGTCTGTCTAGTATTATTTAAAAAATTGCATAACCTATTGTACATTAGAGTTTCTAAAATTTTAGGAAAAACAGATGGCAAACTTCCAGCAAATATTCGCTATGTTGTGATTTTACGCAGTCAGACAAATTCATGTATAGTAATAGTCCTTATAATTGATGCATTTGGTAGAGGTTATTTGGTGGTATGAATTGGCATCAATTTAAAATATAGTTAAGAATTAGCTCTAGTTCAAAATGTATAAATAATTGAAGTCACATCTGGGATGAAATTTGTTGCTCTGTATACTACAGACTGGAGAAAATTTGGGTCATAATCTACACACAAGACTAAACACTATTGTGAACATAAAGTTGGCACCCAGAGTTAGCACCCCAGATTCACACTAGGTCTGAAACGGCAACGTAACGAGTGGCCGCGCCACCGCTGGTGGGGATTATCTTGTTTCAAGGAGTAGAAGAGGCATGTCGGGGGTGGAAAGCGGCAGCTCGTTACCCGATCGAATGTTCTTTTCAGAGACGAAATTTTTTTTTACATCGGAAAATTTGATCCGACAACGAGCTGCCGCTTTCCACCCCCGACAGGCCTCTTCTACTACTTGAAACAAGATAATTCCCGCCAGCGGTGGCGCGGCCGCTCTTTACGTTGCCGTTTCAGACCTAGTGTGAATATCGGCTGCTAACTCTGGGTGCCAACTTTATGTTCATAACACTATTACCATTGTAATAACTCTCTTAGTAGATTCCAGTATGTATATGTCAGTGAACGGTCCGCAAATTGCTAGTATCCGTAAAGTGTAGAGCAACTCTTCTAAATTAGATCGCCTGTGCAGTAATTCTCGTCCAATTTTTAAATTTTCTCAGGGCGGATTGAATCGACCAAGTTTAAATCAAAATCAGCTTGTACTAGGATCAACAATATCAACATGGTTATAATTGTTGCAACAATCCTAACTATGGATTTTGATCTTCGATCAAGCTGGTCTTAGTTTAAACTTAGTTTATACATCGCTCTCCTAAGGTCCAGTTGTATAAAAGTGGATCAGCCAGAGTTCAGCTGAACTTTGTTTAAAATCCAAGGATACCATTATTGTAACAATTGTAACCTTAGATTTTGAACCAAGATCAACCTAACTTTCGTTGATACTTTCATACAACTGTGCCTAAGTCCATTCTAACCATCAGATACCTAAACTTAACTTTTTACAGTAAATATAATTTATTATAATTTCGAAAACTTTCCTTTTTACTTGATATTCAAGAAATGTACTTATACTTTGTATTAAGAAAAATTATTTAATTGTTTTATAGCAGTAGGTATAAAGTTAGAACTAGAAGGAAATTTTTCTTGTGGGAATAACATAGCCAACTTACCTTGTCCCAAATACTGAGGATCTTGATTCGTCGAATTTGCGTCACTTGGTGGTAGGGAATATTCGGTTCTGCGGCGTAATGTGGCTGAATGTAGAGATGGCCCTCTAGGTGGAACCTCTGGAGGGGCTGGCTCCGGCGGAGACTCTTCGTTAACTTCTGAAAATAGATAGTGGTAAATACACCGTTTCATCGTACCAACTGGACTTCAAGTCTAATTGGTTAGTAGCACATTATCAAAGGGGCCCAACGTAACTGAATTTTGTATCATTGCGACTAGTATCTGTGCGTACTGGGCGAGATAAAAAAGAATGAGAATTTTCAAATAAGAAATTAGACAAATTCATTTTAGGATTTTAATTTGCTAGCATAACCAGAATTCCGGTTATTGAAATAATGCAATGCAATAATAAGCAAACAAGTAATAATTCATTTTTAAAGATAAAAAAGTTATACTATGCGAGGATTCTCTGAATTGCGGTTGTGTTTCTCTGCATAGGAAGTACCGCTGACAATTTAGATATTTAATTTTAACACTGAGTTAATTAATAATAAGCGAACCAGATGGACAGGTGATAAGATTATTGGTTACGAGTTTATGTGACGTTATTTTAAATACGATATGGCGGACGCCCCAAGATGGTGGAATACCTTTTTCTTCACAACCCTCTTGGCCCGGGTATCAAATGAAAGGGTTTTATGTGTAGAATAAGTAAAAACTAAAAGGTAGAAAATAAAATTATATAAACAGAAATAATTTCTAATAAATGGCGAAGAATCCGGTGTTATTTTACACATTAAATTGATGTTTGTCTGAAATATATTAAAACAGTTTTAAAAAACTGCTGCCAAAGGAATCACTACTTCCACATCCAGATTCTTCATCCAAGTCACTTTAAAGGAAACAACTTGATTACATTTGCACTTTAGTATGTGTGTCAAACAATAAATTTGCATACAAAAGTAGAAACAGCCAGTGATTATAAATTATTTATTCCTTTTTAAAGGTTTACTTTTTTTTGCCGGGGTTTTTAGAATTGTTAATATTTTTAACTTTTATTAAAATTTCTTCAAATAACTGCTTTTTTAAAATATTTTTTTACATAATTTTATTTTTCATATTATTTATTAGACATTGTGTATGAAAGTTATCCGCAAATTAAACAAATAATATTTCTCTATGCAACACTACTCTAAATATTTAGTAAAAAATGACTAAATTGCAACAAACATGTTGTGATGGCACAATTATAATAATTCACGGTTTGCTTTAATCTGTATAAATGTTTTAAAAAATAGTCCAAAGCGATGCTCATGCTATTAATTTATTTCCTTTTGTTTTAATTGCAGTTCATATTACGTTTCATACATAAAAACATCACAATAAAGTGGATAAATACAAGTTGGCAGCTCGTACAATTCCAGATAGTAATTACATTGTGCAGCAGTGTGCATCCAATAATTAAAATTATAATTTTATGGAGGAACATATAAAATTTAATACTGAAATGTTATTATTTAAAATGTGATGAAATTCGAAAAATACACGTTCATTAAAATAATATTTACATAGTATTAATTTTGTATAAATTTGCATGTTGTTATCTTTATTTGCATGGGTTTGGTATTTTATGATTTTCATGAAAATTCATTAATGTTTACTCGGCTCCTTTCAAGTGTGCCTCCGAATAGATTTCTCATTAATCACAAATTAATATATAATTTGTATAATTGCAAATTTACATTTTAGTGAACCTGGTGTGTACTTCGCGAAATCGTTGTTGGTGCATTGTAGCGACTAAATATTCTAGTTGATATAAGTAGTGATGTTTACATTCGGTTTGAACTTATGGCTAAGAGATATTCTCGCTAAAATTAATAATATGGTAAAATTTAAAGTCAAAATGTTTAAAACCTCAGTAATTTGACAAGTGTGGGTCGAAAGAGCAACTCAAATTAGCTAACAGCAACGGCAAACTGAATTCACACATTCTTAGATGATAATGTCAACTTGCTCGGCGAAATATGACTAGTATTTTGGCGATTCGACTGATTTATCATGAATACTAATCACTGCAATTTTTCCAGATGAGTGATTTACCAACATCCCATGAACTATGGTTTCAGCAAGATAGTGCTCCTCCACACCATGGAGTTGACGTAAGACAGTACTTGAGTGACGTGTTTCCAGCCCAATGAATATTGGCAGCGGAGGGCCAATCAACTGGGTAATTTAAAGAGGCCAAATAATTAGTAGGATCTGAAAGATAGAAAACCGGCCGAGACTGGCCGAATACTTCAAAGGGTATTCCATAACTGTTTACGTTACCTTCAACAGCCATCTTACATATTGCATAGATTTTAATGGAGCTCAGTTTGATCATCTTGTTAGATAATTTGTAAATATTTTTAATAAGTTCACTAATCTTGGAGACGCGTTGGATTAGCCTCGTGTATAGACGTGCTGTCAAATGCTCTCGAAAGAAAGCGCTAAAAAAGCGGTAAAAGCACGTTAGACTCGATAAAATTTGAGCCACCGATGCATCAAGAAATTCTGCGCGAAATGAAACACCGTAATAGAAAAATAAAGTTCATATGGAATTAATAATTACGCATACAGTTTATGTGGTAAGTTTATGTGGTAAGTGGTTATTGTGATAACGTAAACATCTGGCAATATAATACACCATCAGTGAAAAGCAACGGACTGCTTTCTAACTAGTGGAAGTAGTAATACAAGCAAAGCAAAGGATGAAAAATAAATTTTATTTTTATTTATTTTTAAGTTCTATTTATTGGTTTATTAACCCTTGTCACAGGATAGTTTATTACACAACAGCGAAAAAATTTAGGGGTAAAAATGGAAAGGTATTAAATATAGGTAATGGAATAGAAAATACCCGGAATTGGAAAGCGGCAGTTGAAAGTACTTATTGTAGAAACAAACTAATATACATGGTATGTAAAATATTCTCTCAGGTCTCTTTCTCATAACCAATTCGCCTTAAAAGCTCTTTTATCGCGAGATAGGGCACTTCCACTGTAAATGGATATTTACCTGAAAAACGATTAATAATAAAAAAAGATTCCTGCGCCGAGTGAGTGCATGTATGTCTTAACAGATGAACAAGGTTAGCGCAGGCGGGCAGAAGAAGGTGCACATTGCTAGATTCAGGTACGGAAGGCTTGGAGGAAGAATAAATAAGATGATGATAGATGGAAACTAAGAAAGAAGAATGGAAGCTTGAGGGAAGCATCTCAGAAACACCTACACTTCCCATCCTATATTCCTGCCCCATGCGTCATTTGACTCACTGCTGGCAGCAAGTATGTCCCAAGGGTAGGTTGTTATTTGATTGATTGATTAGCCAGCGTAGGTAGGTATTGCTACCTACCACTTGCAGATATCCAATCTGGATATTTTTATATACCGACGGATCGGCTACATACGGCGGACTGGATATGGGACATGCTTATTGCCTGCAACGAGAACCACACGACGCATGGTGTAGGAATATAGGATGGGGAGTGTAGGTGCTTGTGAGATGCTTCTTTTAAGTTTCCATCTATCATTTTCCTGTTTATTCTTCTTCTGAGTCTTCTGTTTCTTCTATTCCTGAATCTAGCAGTGTGCACCTCCTCCTCCTACCCGTTTGCGTCCGGACATGGTTTCATGTTTCCTGAAATTTGTGTATTCGTTTAAACTGCCTGCGTAAGGGTGTCCAATTATCAATTATTAATTCGGTATGTACTTTGTTCTCCTATTACGACACTTTACGCAGAATTGTTTGCCCTACAGATCACTTTAATTCATCGAGTTTAACCAAGTTTTAACCGATTCTTTTTGAATTTTCCTCGGGAGCGTCCTACAGTATGTCTACCCTCGAATTCCAGTCAACTTAAGACCATAAGGCTAGGATTTCATAGAATCGTCATGTTAGTATGTCACATGTGTTTTCCTCAGAAAATATTGGGTCTACATGGCTGAAATTTTGTATAGTTTTGGACTGTTGTAAGCACTACGTAGGAATATAATGAAACTTGAGAACAAAAATAGTTTCGGGTACCTCCAGTATATGTAAGTCGGGGGTGACGTTTTCATTTCGCGCACCCCATTGAGTGGAGTATCACTAAACAGGTTTTCGAAAATAGCAGCGTCCTGGACTGATTTCCATTTCAAAATTTCGTTTTCGAAAGATGGTTTAAGAAAAAATTATATTGTTTCCTCTCTTTCAATTTTTCAACCGTGTGTTGTAAAATCTGATTATTAATTGATTTCTGTGTGAAAATATTGATTTCATACTCAATTAAGTGTTTACTCTTTCGCTATACCGGGTGAGTCACGAATTCCGCTCGCCCCGATATTTCCTAAAATATTTGGAATAGAAAGTTGAAATTTGGAGGACTTATTACACGACTAAAATGCCATCTTTTCAATAAAAAATCAAATTTGGTGCACATCCGGTTTGACCGGAAATGCCCACAACTTTCGATTTTTAAATGGAACACCCTATATATTTTTACATTTTTGGAATCTAGAGAAAATTGTGAATACAATACATCCATTTTGGTCACTTTTTGATAAACATTAAAAATTTTATTAAAAAATCTATTTCTGAATCCAGAATCCTCTGGTGCCCAAAATATATTTTAGTTTGTGTGCTACGTTACTATAAAAATAAAAAGAGCAATATGATTGCATTACTTAATTCTCTAGAGGCGTTTAAAATTTTTAAATGTGATTTTTACCCACTAACTCGGTTTTTTTAAATGGGAATTTAATCGTTCACCAACATTTTTAAATACCTCATTTTCATACGAATCTAATGAATGTAATAAAACAATATCATATGTCAGACAGATACAAAATAAAGCGTTGCGGAAATCTCTTTGAGTAAAAATTAAAGAAAATGAATAATTTTAGTAGAAATAAAAAGGTCGATATGTTACTGATATATGGAGAGCGTCTCAAAAATTCAACTGCAGCTGCAGAACTGTATCAGCAACGATATCCCAACAGACGTCATCCAAGCAGACACTTGTTTGCCAGAGTGGAACAAGAATTAAGAAACGAACCCAATCAATAAGATGACCATCAAACATTTACTGTAAGTGAGGACAAAGAAATTGATGTATTAGGATTTGTGATGGTACACCCAACAACATCAACAAGGGAATTGTCAATGGAATGCGACCAAATACACCAACATCTTTATGGAGATGATAACGACAGGAGGCTAGTATATTGCAACTGGTTCTTAAATGCAGTACAACAAAACCCAGGTTTTCCTTTTCATATTTTATATTCAGATGAAGGTAGATTTACGAACCAAGGTATGTTTAACAGAAATAATACTAGGTACTGGGCTCAAGAAAATTCGAGGTTGGTAGGGCGGGGGAATATTCAGGAATGATTTGGGTTTAACTGTTGGCTTGGAGTACTTGGAGATCGAATAATTGGACCCATATTTTTTTATGGAACACTTACTGGCGAACGATATTTATTCTTTTTACAAAACCAGACAGCAGAATTTCTTGACTTACTTCCTCTTGCCTATTTACAAAATCTGTTATTAAAACAAGATGGTGCTCCCCCACATAATTCCAGAAGAGTAATGGAATATTTAAACAACGTGCATGGTGAACGCCTTATCGCAAATCAAGGTCATATCAGGTGGCCTCCTAGGTCACCTGACCTAACACCCCTCGACTGTTATGTATGGGGCACTCTCAAAAATAAAGTTTATAAAACTTCTTCAAATACCCGTGAAGAGCTGCAAAATAAAGTTGTACGGGCTCTTAATGAAATAGCGCCGGCTGAATTGCGTAGAGCCATTCAAGCAACTGTACGCAGAGTCGAATTGTGTATAGAAAAAAATGGTGGACATTTTGAACAATATCTATAAATGTCAATTTATGGTTTAATTAAATTAATTATTTTAAAGATACCTACTGTTACCTGGTTTAAGTTTAATTGTTCAAACGGAATTGACTTTTATTTATTTGTAGGCCCGATATTTATGTTCATTTAAATAAAACTCTGAAAACCGAACTGATGTCGCATTCTATTGCAAATGTCCTTGTGGATGTAATTGTGTTTACCTCCACATACCTATGCTAAACTTAATTGTAACGTTCTTTGCGCTCACAATTATTAAATGTTTGATAGCTCAAGATTGCCTATAACTACACGAGTCTGTCTGACAGCTGATATTGTTTTATTATATTCAATGGCTACTATGATTTTTCCAATGTTATTAGGTTACCAGATTTACACAGAAATGTGCCATTTTAGTTTCCAAAGCCCACTAATCTATTATCTATTAGCCGCATGTTTCTAAAAGCTTGGTTGCATTGTATTTTGGCTGAAATCTCAAATATTTCTGAGCCGATTTTCAAAATTTTGGTATCATTAGATTCGTATGAAAATGAGGTATTTAAAAATGTTGGTGAACGATTAAATTCCCATTTAAAAAAACCGAGTTAGTGGGTAAAAATCACATTTAAAAATTTTAAACGCCTCTAGAGAATTAAGTAATGCAATCATATTGCTCTTTTTATTTTTATAGTAACGTAGCACACAAACTAAAATATATTTTGGGCACCACAGCACTCTGGATTCAGAAATAGATTTTTTAATAAAATTTTTAATGTCTATCAAAAAGTGACCAAAATGGATGTATTGTATTCAAAATTTCCTCTAGATTCCCAAAATGTAAAAATATATAGGGTGTTCTATTTAAAAATCGAAAGTTGTGGGCATTTCCGGTCAAACCGGATGTGCACCAAACTTGATTTTTTATTGAAAAGATGGCATTTTAGTCGTGTAATAAGGCCTCCAAATTTCAAATTTCTATTTCAAATATTTTAGGAAATATCGGGGCGAGCGCAATTCGTGACTCACCCGATATACCTATATTTTATTTTAGTATTGCGTCAAGCATCACCATTGATAATAATGTACTCTTCTTTTCAAAATAAATAAATAAGTAAGTTGCAACCTATTTTGTTCTACCTATATCATATTAACAGAGAAAAACGAAACTACGGACACCAGACATGTTTTCTGTATCTCTGCTAAGAGCGACTCAGGATAATGACGTAATCCTGTTAACTGATGCGAGATACTTGTAGTGGCGCCACCTATCTAGTTTTAAGCTAATTACAAGTCGTCATTCATTACCATAACTTCGCTGTCGAGCTAATTCTATTATCACAGTTAGTGTCGCAGTGTACCCTCAATAAGGATTTTCAGCTTGATTACTTTCCTGAACAATATATTAAAAAAAGTGTTAGAATGAACTTACGAGAATTACTAAATTGGAACTCGACAAGTTTTAAAAGATTCTTTTTATATACACGCGTCAAAAGAAGCTGGGGAGCGCCATCAAAAGCGATGTGAGTCTTAAGAGCAACACGTATCCTAAAACTTTATATCGATGTTTTTGATGTCCGCTAATTGCATGTGGAAAGAAAGAAAAATCGAAGGTCGAGTAAAAAGTCAGTGTCAGTGTTCGGCTATTCAGATCTCAAAAAGTGAAATCTTTAATGGGATTTCTAACTAAGGGGGCAAACATATAATATATTAGTATCTGCCAATAATCTTTACAGGTGGCCGTAACAAAAAACGAAATTCTTTTGGAATCTGCATTTCAGGAACCTCGCATACAGCGACAAAGCTTTATATAGTCCAATAATTATAAAGATTTCCATAACAAAAATTGGTATCTGAGATTTTCCTTCAGTAACTGTTAGTGAAAGGATTATACATCACAGAACTACAAAAATCAGTTCTGGGGGTGCCGCGCAACCCCCCTAGAATATCAGCCCTTCAGTGAAAAAGAACTTATTTTACTGATTACTCGTTAACCGTTGAAAATATAAAAACATGCTTATTATAAAAAAGAAAGCTTGGCTAATTGCCTAAAAAAGTCCTTTTATAATTTTCCTGTATATGCCATGGTTTTCGAGAAAATCAGTATTGAAGAAAATTGCAAAATTTGTATTTTTAATGCGCGCGAATTTTCGTTTATTTGAATTTTTTTGTGCGCGGCCTATACAAAAAATTGAATTGCTCGAAAACCAAACATACTAGGAAGAAATATCAAAATGGGTTTTAAAGGGGATATAAAATACTCTTTCGTGTTTCCATTTTTGATGGCTATTGATATCTATTAGTATATAAAAATAACAATATAATATAGTTACCTCTTGATCTTTTGCACTTTTAACTATTCACAGGCCCATAAAAAATAACTGACTTTAATATAAGCTATAAATGCATAATCTTTTAGTTCAAGGTAGTACTTCAGTCCAGAAAAAGTTAAGAATAAAAATATTCATATTTACAAATTTACGAGCATGTTGAAGTTAGCCAAATTTTGGTCAATTATTTATTGTTTCCTAAAAATAAAAAAGAGACCCAAACATGTAGAAAATGTAGCTGATTTTTTTTTATATATATCATATAACTATTGTTTCTATTCATTTAATAGTGAAAAAAATTTATTAAAAAAATATCATCAAAAAATTTAATATACAGCCTTTCTTGGACTTTTTTTGGCCAAATTTAACATGCTGCTAAATTTGTAAATGTGAACATTTTTATTCCTAACCTTTTCTGCATTAATATGCATTTATAACTTATATTACAGTCAGTTATTTTTTATGGGCCTGTGAAGAGTTAGATGCACAAAAAATCAAAAGATATTATACTGTTATTTTTATATACTAGTAAATATCAATAGCTCTCAAAAATGGCAACACGAGAGTATTTTATATCCCCTTTAAAACCTATTTTGATTTATTTTTCTTCCTAGCTTGTTTGGTTTTCGAGCAATTAAATTTTTTCTATAGGCCGCGCGCCAAAAATTTTTTGAATTTTTGTCAATATCGATTTTCTCGACAACCATGGCATATACAAGAAAATTACAAGAGGACTTTATTTTAGGTAACTAGTCCAGCTTTATTTTTTATGATGAGTAATTTTTTATATCTTCCACGGTTAACGAGTTATCAGTAAAATAAGGTTATTTTCATCGAATGGCTGGTTTTCTGGAGGGTTGTGCGGCATCCCTAGAACTGATTTTAGTGGTTTTCTGATGTTTAATCCTCGCAACAACAGTAACGGAAGGAAAATCTCAGATAATATTTTTTGCGAGCTTCTGGTGTATTCGTTACTTTACGGACTGGACTAATAGTCTCGTCATTTTGGCAGTTCTTCCAAAATTTAAACTACGCTGTCAATTGACTTCGTTCTTGTTGGAAATAGTTCAGAAAGACATTTAGAAGAAACAATGCCTTTTATTTTATGGTGAAAATGTTTGGTTTCATTTTTTGTTCAATAATTGGCCAATTTTAATGACCCATTTAATTAAATTAATTGAAATATTTGCTATCATACACAATATGCCATTAAATTAGACAAAAATGGTTAGTCGGGGGTTTCTGGAGTCGCTAATAACGATTTTGTGGTTCAAAATGACATTCTGCTCTAAATTGACTCTAATAATGCCCATATGTCCTTTATACAGGCATAACCTATAAATATCATATAAAATCATGCGTTTTTGAAGTCACGGATCATGAGTTTGATGGCAACAGTGAAATACTTTCGAATTTCTTGTACCTCCAAATGCGACACCCTTCCCAGGCGTCGCATTTGGAGAACTTCAAAAACCCCCGAGTAACCATTCTCGTCTAATTTTATTTCATATTAATAGTTTAGGCCTACATAAGGATAATTTATGGGCATTATTGGGCCCAACTTGGACAACAGGCCAATTTGAACCACACAATCCTGGTCAGTGACCCCAGAAACCCCCCGAGTAACCATTTTCGTATAATTTTATGGCATGTTGTGTTAGATAGCAATTTTTCAGTTAATTTAATTAAATTGGCCATTGAACAAAAAATGAAGCCAAACATTTCCGCCAAAAATAAATGTATTTCCGAACTCTGCAACAAAAATTAAGTCAATTGACCCTATACTTTTAATTTTAGTGATTTTCAGTTTCTTCATGCTAAAGTGACGCGACTATTAGTACAAAATTTATAGTAGAATCAAAATAATATTTCCAATAGAATTATTTTATGGCAGCGATTCTATTATTTTATTTTCTTTTCTATGTGACATTTTGATTAAATCTGACAATAGGTTCATATAGGATTTATACAATCTATGTTACATAATTAAAGTTTTGTGCTATTTTCCTTATTATTTCCGGTTCTGGTAATCTCATCATCAAAAAATATCATATTATTCGCAAGATAAATTAAAAAGAATTAAACCATTTTGGGTACTTTTAGTTCAATCCATATGAATATTCTAAAAACAATTCGAGTTGTGAAAAAAACTGTTAGATGTAAAACTATTTATAAGATTGATACAACAGAATGTTAAAAGCGAGTAACAGGTTTGTCTCAAAATAATAATTTTCTCCAAGAAAATAACAACCCGGAAAAACCTTATGATTTATGTCAACACTATTATTGTTTCGATGATGAATCTCACACTACAAAATGAATAACAAATCGCATAACACCAAATTTACAGAATATCTAGTGTTGCACAGTATACCAAAATTCAACTAACTGATTTACAAGAACATCCTTTGGTGACTAGTTGCATTTTTGCTTTGTCTCACGACAGTCGCCGATGGATGCCCAGGACTGCTAATATTTAGGTCGTGCGTCAAACTCTTGCAAATTAAGGTCATGAATGTCATGAAAAATACCAAACTGAGACGTTTGACCTAATGTTAAAAAATTTGGAACTAATTTCCCTAGTTATTTACTAATTTTCTTTAATTGGGGAATATGGATTTCAGTCGGAAGCATTTGGTAATTTTGTCTTAGGCCTAAGCAAATTTAATTTACAGGTTCATAATCGATGACTAACAGACTTTCAAGTCTCAATTACAACATGTTCTATATTTAATATTTTTAAAAGTGGTGATCTGAATATCTGACTATTATTTTTCAGTTTTTTTTGATTATTAGTATTTTTTCATATCATGAATTCCTTAGAATTGCAATAAGCCATATTTACTGAAAATTTGTATTTGCAACTAAATGTCTTCCTTGCACGATGAGACAACAACAAAATTATTGCCTTTTCCATATCTAACTATTTTATGTATGAATGGTAGCTTTATTGCCATGTTAAAATTAGCTATCAATAGGGCAATAGCACCTATCTATAGGTTACAATTGAAAGTTATATCTCATTAAATATTCCCTTTACACCAAAGACATCCTTTGTTCTAAATATTGGTAAGTATGTTAATAGCATATTGAATTGTTAATCAGTTTATTCATAACATACAGCTTCCGAAACTCAATCAAACATATTAAATCAAAAAGGGAATTTACATAATACCCAATTAACATTTTAAAGCCCCAACGTGAATGTCTATGGAAACTTTATAATTAGATCGCCAAGTTGGTATATTTTAGTCCATTTTAGTCCCCGTGTGGAGACCACTAGTCCGGCGTAGGGTTTAATCCCCTCGGTGCATTTACGAAGCCCTCTTTGTGTCTCTGTAAACAATGATAACAATATTATCGGCTTAATTAATTATTTTATATTCTGATCCTCTTCCGTAAGGGATAGTTGACTGAAAAAAATATATAATTACTCCTCATGATTACATGTTAGACTTATATCATCGTAACGTTAATTTCAGCGGTTATTATTTCACACAGCGCACGTCGTCAATAGTATTTCTCAAATCCTTTTTATACCTTCATAATTGGAGCTGTAATTATAATATTATATGTAGGGCAAACCAAATAATATGTTTGCAGAGGGATATATGAACATCTCGGTATGAAAGTTGTAAGAATACTACATTTGTCGATTCTAAAATAAACTAAGCTATCACAACAACTTTCTAGACACCGTAACAGGGAACCAACAGAGATTTACAAGGACACAAACTTTAAACGGGTAAAGTTGTAGCTCTGCCAATATCCTAAATCTGTTCGCAAACCCTAATTTAAGTAAAGTTAACTGGAACAATCCATGTTAGGGAGCTAAATTAGGCTTCGGTTTATTTCATGTTATTAAATTTAGTTTAACATTTTTCACTTACCGTTATTCAAGCACATCCTCTGCTGCTGATTTTGCTCGTGATAACCGATATCTCCATTTGGAGCCATCATATTGTCTGTACAGCTATTGCAAGAGGTTGCGCTACTACTCGAGGTCATTCCGCCTACTCTGTGCCTACTCCTACCCGATCGGCCTAGAGTGCTGTTTGAGAGTGTTTTCTTGTTAGTGGCGTATATAATTTCTCCTAAAAAAGATTTGGATAATGCACTAAACACTATATCATCAGGCGTCTAATTCTAGCTAAATATTCAGTGTGGGACAGCTAAATGGAATAAATTTAGTATTTCAATTATTGTGCATATTTACAAAAAAATTCCGAGATACGTCGATTTTGGATTCTAAAATTCAACCCCCTTCGAGTGGAAGTTGCAACCCCTAAATTTTTAAATGGGAAATAGGGGCTTTTAATGCCTCAATTGAAAAATCTTTTCATTCGCTATGTAAAAATGCTATTGTTTTAATATTTATTGCAAAAATGAACGGTATAAAAATTATTCGTAATTCGCTACAGCAAACTAAAAAAAAACTTAATGTCAATGTAGGAAATGTTCAAAATGAGGTCCTTGAATGTCTTGGTAGCATCCCAATCGTAAATAAAAAGTCTTCTAACGGTTTCCAACATCTGAGAAGTGATGACCTAACCACATCCGTTATTCTTTTTCTTACGTCAGCTATATCGCGCGGCTTAGTTTTGCATACCATACTTTTCACGTATCTCCATAGAAAGACATCTAAGGGTGTAAGGTCAGGAGAACGTGCTGGCCATTCTAGCAATCCTCGCATCTTTTTCCACCGATTTGGAAATGTTAGGTCGAAGTATTGCCGGGCATCGATTCGGTAATGTGGTGGTGACCCATCCTGCTGGAACCATATTACGTACGCTGGATCTTGCGGCTTTGCTTGAGCAGAATATAAGTGTTCCAAAGTTGGTACGACATTATTTTGGAGCAGAGCTAAATAATTATCTACATTCTAATTGCCATCAATGAAAAAGGGACCAATGACATGATTTCCAATTATCCCCGCCCAAGCATTAAGCTTTTCAGGATTTTGCGCATGTAACTCTCTCATCCAATGAGGATTTTGATTAGCCCAGTAATGACAATTTTGAGGATTAACATGGCCATGAAGAATAAAAATGGACTCAACCAAAACCAAAACATTTTCTAGTTGGATAACCTTGTTATTTTACCTTTGCATCACCACAAAAATACGATCTTCTATCAAAAGCGTCTTCAATAACCTCCTAAGTTGCGGTTAGTTTATAGGGATGCATTTTATATTCTTTTAATATGCGAATAATTGAGGAATAGGAAACAGTCAGTGCTGAAGCTGCTTGAACTATGTGGGTTTTCTTCAAACTCAAGCAGTATATCTAATTTAGTATCGTTACTCAATACATTGGAAGCTTCTTTTTTTATCTGCCGTACATGTCTATTTTCACGAAACTGTTTTTAAGGGAGGGATAATAGATGAACACCATTAGGTGAAAGAGAAACATTAATTTTAACTGAGTTTCTTCACATAACATTAATAGTGATTTAGTGATTCCGATGAAAAATATATGATCAAATCGCCCATAGTACTGCGTGTACTACAGATATCTGAGGGATATACTCCAATTATGCTTAGATGTTTTGGGGAGCAATCATGGGCGATAGATTGACCCATTCATGTATGCTTTATGTCTGTGTGAATTTACCTAATCCAATAAACGTAACTAAAGTTTTAAATTTACGCTGAATGAAGCAGTTTCTTTAACAAGGTAGTCCACTTGCTCATTACTATAAATTTCAATTTACCTTTGAGCCAAATAAAATTTTAAAAAAATCATATTTAGCTCAGGTAGAATATGTATATGGGAAAATTTAAATGCATGTGACATAATTAAGTACTCAGCTTTTAATGCTTGCTAAAACACTCAAAATGTTCACATAATACTGCTTGCTTGATTTAATTGCAGCAAGACGGAGCCGCACTACATTTTGCACTGGAAGTAAGAGCCCATTTCAATAAAGTTTTTCCCAATAGGTGGATAGGTTGATGCGGTGAAATTGAGTGGCCTGCCCGTTCTCCCGATTTGACCCCACTTGGTTATGTTTTATGGGGTTACTTAAAATCGAAAGTCTACTTCAATAGGCCAAATAACGTCGATGATTTAAAAGACACAATAAGGTACAAAATGTTTCATGTTCTTTTGTTTACTTAGTAACATTAAAAATGTAATATTTCTCAATAAAAAAATTCAGAAAAATGATGGATGGAGAATTCAAATGAGCCATCACACTCACCCTCGTTCCATTTAAAATTTTTAAAGGGGTAGCTGTGACTCCAAGGAGGTTGAATGGGAGGTATAAATTTATGCTCAAAAGATTTCATTTTAGAATTAAAAATTGACGTATTTTAGGATTTTACTCATAAATTGTAAATTGCGTAGATTTATCCCTAACTTATGGACCTCGCTGTAGGATAATGGGGAAAATCCAATACACAAACTAGAGATAGAAAGTTTATATTTGACGCGTTGGTATTTATTATAATCATGGAGAAACAGTTACATTTGCTACCAGAAGAGAAACAGGTATTTACAAGTTAATTTAAATTTTTTATTATGCATGACTTTGTCCATGACTACAACTTTCAATCGTCAGAATTTGGATTTGTTATTTAAAACGTCACAGTCGATGGTCTTTATTTATCTTAAATACTGTTTGTCATTTATTTTTCGAGTCATCACCTACGAAACAATATACAAAAACTTTCGACAACAAAAAGGTATTTTAAAAATTACAGACCAGTGTAATTAAAGACAATTTCCGTCTTTTCTTTAAAATCTGATTTATATTTAGTTAATTACACAACAACAATAGCATCTTTGTTTCGTTACTTATTGTATAAAAATTCCCCGCTACATACCATTGTTGCCTCTCAGTCTATCCTGTGGCGTCTGATAGTGTATTCTTCTTGAGTTAGTGTTCTCCAATGGAAAAGGTGAAGCCTGTCGATGAAGTGGTATCGGAGATCTTGGCGATACTAATGTCGGGGGCGGTGTGGGAAAGGGGGTAGTTGGATTATCTGTTGTCACGGCATCCTCTGTATCGTCTGACCTGTACGACCGATCCATACCTGAAAAGGACACAAAAATGAAGTAACGATAGGGTCATATTGGAGAATATAGAAAGCGTATTGAAAGAGATTGATATACGGCGTACGTAGAGCGTTTTTACGACATTTCGTTGGATTGACGGCGGCTATGATATTTTTATACGAAGCTTTTTAGAGCAAGCACATTTTCGTATACATTTTATGCAGAAATGTTGTACAGCGAGAAAACTCCGTCTAACTTGTTAGTGTTAAAATTTAATTAAAATATATATTTACAATTTCAGTTTATGTTGAACTTTAGTACATTAGGTACATACATATAAGTGAATTTGTTTACGTTGCAGCATATTTTGTCAAATACATGTGTAACATAGTTATATCCCTAGGGCACCAGAGAAATAGTGTTGATTGGTTTTTTAAGATAGCATGAAATATATACCAAAAATTCAAGTAGCTAAAAATATTTATAGGGAGCAATACTTCTAGAACATTTAGTTCGGGTCAGTGACTAGACACGTTCTCCCACTCAATAGCAGCCTAGCACACTGCTACCATTTTGGCAACATACAAAAAATCCATGCCCTGGTCAGGATTTAAACCCGGCACTCTGTAGTCGCAAGCCAAACACCTTAGCACTACGCTTACTGAGCGATAAACGATAATTACTAATTGCTAATAAATTAGAAGTGTATCTTTCGTATCTTGTTTAGGAAATCAGGGGTGGAACAGCCCTAATGCTTCTTGCACATAAATTAATTTTTAAAGCTTGTGGACATTTCTAAATTCCTTAAATAATTTTATATAAAGAGATAGCTTTGTTTGACATCAATAAAGCGCTCCAATTTCTAGAAAACATTATTTTACTGCTAATCACAGGCCTACAAAATAAAATCGATGAAAGGTACCTTTGACCAGACCAGGTGCATTATATGTTCTTGGGGCCGCTGAAACTGACTCCGAGACCCGTTTTGCCCCATCACGTCAGGTTTTTCTCACAACCCCAAAATATTGCTAAAGATGGTAAAACTCAACAATATCAACCATGTATCCTAATCAAACTTCAAAACTCCATATTCTCATGACCCAAGAACACAGTAACGTATAACCCCAAAACCCCATAATGGCAAAATGCAGCAACGAAGAGACTTACATGTGAGACTTAAACTGAATCTTTTTCGTGTGTCTGCAACCAGGACACCTCCACGTAGTAACGATGGGCAACGGAGTTGTTCCATGATCCATCAGAGTCCCTGGATCACGGCACTCATGCCGTCATGGTACGCACGCGAAAAAAAAGTACGATGCAGGCGTCGTCATGAAGCAACCGCAGCTCTCATTGGTGGGTAACTTGGCCTTTGATGAGTATAATGCTACAAGAAGGATATTGTGCAATAAGAGCGAAGACAATTTCTGCGTCGTTCGTGGAGATTACGTTGTCAGAATTTTTCGGTATAGAAACTGGTGAAATGGTCAATCATCCAAAAATATATATTCAAGATGCTCCCTGCAACTCAACAAACAGAAAGAACAAACCTCTGCTTTTCCAATGGTCTGGCAGAAACCAATAATTCGTGAGAAGGATTGCTATTTTTGTATAACGAGTATTTTTGGGCACAGCTCAAAAACAAAATCTTCTATCTTTATGCGTCTGTCGAATCTGTGAATATCTGGTTCAAACCTTCTAAACATCGGGGATTAAGTCTCCTGTGTAAGTCTCTCCGTTGTGCATTTTGCAATTATGGGATTTTATAATTATGGGGTTTTGAGGTTATGAGTTTTGAGGTTACAGGTTATTGTGTTTTTGGATTCTTGGGTCATGATGATATGGAGTTATAAAGTTTGATTAGGTTGCAGGGTTGATATTGTTGAGTTTCACCATTTTTAGCTATTTTTTGAGGTTGGGAAAAAAGTTTACGTGATGGAGAAAAGGGTGTCGGATTCAGTTTCAGCGACCCCAAAAACATATACTGCACCTGGTCCGGTTAAGAAAACCTTTCGTCGATTTTATTTTGTGGGCATGTGAATTACTGCCACGAAATACAACCAGAATAATAACAATTCAATAAAATTTGACCAATAAAAAAATTCATATTATTTCTGAAGAGACTATTAAATTGTATGAATTTAAGAGAACACACTGTAGAATTAAGTTATAAGTAGTTCGGTGAGTAATAGGAGTTTATTCGCATAACAAACTTTTCAACTGGTAAGCATGCCAACATGCATTCCATGTACAGATTAGCAGCGGGTAGTAGTTTGGGAGCCAACAGGTTTTAACACTTTCTAATAGAGGAAAAATGTCATCTCAACTTTTAAAATAAGCAGCAGAGATATTTATGCAGGGTGGTAACTCTAAAAATTATTAAATAAAATACGTCATAGGAGAATAATGATCGGTAGTCATCACTATTGCTACAAAGAAGACCTGATAACTTTTTTTTACAAAAATATACAGAATGGTCATCCTACAGAAAACTAAGAAACGAAATGTGTCAAATATGGAGGGTTTGCTTTATTAATTTTCACCATAGTTGAATTATTCTTAGGATGACAACCCTGTCATCTTTCATTAAAAGTGTAATAGGTGCCTTCCTTGCCAATGGTGTTAACTATATGCCACATATTATTGCCATTTGTTAATTTTTTTTATTACCTATTGTCTTTATGCTGTCTACTCTGTACATTTTCCAGGGAAACTCTTCCGATTTCTTCCCTGGCGGTAGCGTCAACTAACTACCAAATTTGACCGTTCTCCGTCAAACAGTTTTTTAGACCAAGAGACAGACAAGAGACCAACCAATAGGCAGACTGACGGAATTGACCTACATGGTCTGAAATGTGAAAAAATGAAAAAATCTCAGAAAATGATTTTTTCACGATTGCAATACTCTGTTCGATGAGCCAGATAATATTTTACATCAAAGAGGGGTAAAAGGCTTTAGGGGTATTTTATTTCTGACTTCTTAGACAAGATTATGAATCAAAAATACGTACTTGTACTTACTATATACGTTCTCCAAGTTCTATTACAATAGAGCAGTAGCAGCTGACGTCACAACATAGCCGCCACAGCTGTTTGGTTGACAATAACCTAGTTTTGCATTTGTGACCATATAAAATAATTTGAGTTTTTTGTGCTTTTCTTAAACGTTTTTCTTGTGTAAAACTTATTGTTAGTGTTCTTTATTTATTATACATTTCGTGATTTGCTGAGCTGACTTTTATCTAATGCTTTATTATTATATTCGAATAGGCATGTCATCTTGTTCACATGTCAAAAGTTATTTCTTTTCCATATGGTAAGTTAATTTTAGGGAATTTATTATAATTTTATTTATATTCTATATTTTAGGAGTCCCCTCGTAACATTTCTAAGTTGAAATATATTAATGGAGTTAACCTATAGGATTTAAAAGTGGAAGATTCATACTGCTTCCAACATAGTGTTGAATTAATGAACCATTGTGACCGTTCTTGGAAATAAAAATGCTATCTAAACTATAAGACTGTTATTATTCATACTTACCTTTATTATTATCTATAATGTGTACGATCTTAAACACCCTATTATGGTTGTTATGTTTATAAGCATTATTTTGAAGAACTTTATTTTACTCCTGTTAGAAGTGTGTTATTTTTTAAGTTCTATCGCGTTTTATTTCACTTACCTTCATTCATATTTTATTTGTAAGCATTGTCAGTATTTTAAACATCTGTGATTATAATTGTAAGAATCGAAACAAATACCAAACTAGGTAAGTATGCTTATACGTATAAAGTATTTCGAGCATATTACGTTGCATATCTGTTTATGATTTTAATTAAATGGAAATTGAAACGGTCTCACAGTCCTATTTTTATATTAGATTTACTATTATTCCTGCATTTCACAATAAAAACCTCTGATTATTGTTATTATTGTGTTAAACAATTAAATTTATTAGAAACTGGTTGAGCCAAATTAAAGTAAGATATAATTAATAAAAAGTTGATGGGAAATGGTTTTAATTATCTAAAAACGTAAATATCACAAAAGATTTATAAAACCATTAATATATGATTGATATATTGGCATGAATTAATGAATGTTGTGACAACTTTTAACCTATGCTTAGCTGTAACTGAGCCTGTGTTCATTAAACATTTATTGAAATATGTCGTGATATTATATATGTACAAAAAAGTTCAAAAATCCAATATAGTCTTTATTTTCACTATATTATGGGTTCACAAAGATGTCAACGTATTTGACATCAAATTTTACACTTGTAAAAACAACAGTAATAATGTATATATAAAATTCTTTCTCACACTAGGCTTTTAAAAAAATATTAATAAACATCACTACACATAGCTAACATTTAGAAATCCTTCACTTTAATTTTTATCAAGCGAAAACTGACACCTACTCTTATGTCAAATTTCGGAGTTTGTCAACCAATCACGTGGCAGGTGGCACAACTGTGACGTCACTGCTAGTGCTCTATTGATACTTCAGAAGTCAATATTCAACTTTTAATTGTGAATAAATCCGGGGCGCCCTAGGAAAAATATAAAAATACTTTTAGTGTGATGTTGACTGAAATTGTACTCTTTCGAGGTATTCTCCCATACTTCTGGGGACACTTGGTATAGTAGTTGTATGTACAGATATACTTTATGTTGTTTCTTTTCGCGGGTGTTGAATGAGGTGTTGTTGTACTTCCGGGTGTTTTGCCGCCTAGTTGATAGGCTTCTGTAGGAGTCACAGATGTCTAAACTTTAGTTGGTATCTATTTGCATTTATTGACTTTTTAATCTCCCCACTAATGAAACAAACAGGTATGTTACTGTAACTGGTAAAAAAAACTGAGATAAAACCAGATCTTTACGTTTTGAAGTCCCATGAAAAGGTGGTTTTTAAAAAATATCTGTGTGTGTATGTATACAGGGTGCGCCAAAGTTCTGATTTTGGTCGATTACGGCTGTATTTGAAATGGTGGAAATATATTGTCTATAGATTATTTTCTTGATTTTCAATTCTGAATAACCAGAAAATATGTACAATTATACAGGGTACTCCGTTTTCGTTGTCCGAGCAACAACTTCGTTATTTTAAATGGAACACCCTATATTTTTTTCCTTTATCGAGTTACCCATCTAATTATATTCATAATTCTATTAAGGTGGTAGGTACTTAAAATGAACCGTTTACGATATAAAAAAGATTTTTTGACAAAAAGTGAGGTTTGCGGATAAGTTTTTGAGTACCTCTGATTTCATAGACAAGAGAGTTTTCAAAATTCTGCTTATACTGTTATGTTGAGCATATTAAGGGCTAGTAGGGCAGAAACATTATTAATATTAATCTTATACAGAGTGCTGAAAAAATTGAGTTTAATGTTTCGCTAATAAAAAAGGCCGTAATTCAATTTTTTCAAATGGGACGTACTATTTTCAGTTCTGTCATCTAATGAAGTGTTAAATTATATTTCCATTGATATATCATAGTAGGTATTTATCTTTAGGAGTTGCATAGATATTAAGGTTAATTGTCTGGATCAGTCATTTTTCTTGCTGGAACTTCATGAGGTTTGTACTGCACTTCACCAGTTTCGATAAATCTGTCTCTAAGATTACTAAATGCAGGTTCTAAAGGGTGTCTCCTTTCAGGATATCTGGTTTTATAGACTCGGGATGCTAAGAGGCTGTTCCTTGAGCACTCCCCCAGAATAAAAATCATGTCAACCATTTCTTCCCGCGAATAATTCATATTTAATATAATTATATGCAAATGCAACTTCCTGGAACTGTAAAAGCTACTAGTATTTTATTAAAGACAATCAAAACAAAAGCACTTACCGATATAGCAGTAACACAAAACTTTAGAACATCCACAGACACGTGTTTTGACATCTATGTCTCTTCGGTGCGGCTTTTTCTAAAGTTCACAATCAACTGAAATATGTAAGCAAATACTCGTGTTATAACTATCAAAGGATTACCAGAACAGGATATTAAAAATTAAAATTAGATTATAGGAAATTCCCCGTAAAGGGATAATTATCAATATAATTATATGCAAATGCAACTTCCTGGAACTGTAAAAGCTACTAGTATTTTATTAGCTAATAAAATACTAGTAGCTTTTACAGTTCCAGGAAGTTGCATTTGCATATAATTATATTGATAATAAAATATAAAAATAATTAATAAAATACTAGTAGCTTTTACAGTTCCAGGAAGTTGCATTTGCATATAATTATATTGATAATTATCCCTTTACGGGGAATTTCCTATAATCTAATTTTAATTTTTAATATCCTGTTCTGGTAATCCTTTGATAGTTATAACACGAGTATTTGCTTACATATTTCAGTTGATTGTGAACTTTAGAAAAAGCCGCACCGAAGAGACATAGATGTCAAAACACGTGTCTGTGGATGTTCTAAAGTTTTGTGTTACTGCTATATCGGTAAGTGCTTTTGTTTTGATTGTCTTTAATAAAATACTAGTAGCTTTTACAGTTCCATTTCCAAGTTGCATTTGCATATAATTATATTAAATATGAATTATTCGCGGGAAGAAATGGTTGACATGATTTTTATTCTGGGGGAGTGCTCAAGGAACAGCCTCTTAGCATCCCGAGTCTATAAAACCAGATATCCTGAAAGGAGACACCCTTTAGAACCTGCATTTAGTAATCTTAGAGACAGATTTATCGAAACTGGTGAAGTGCAGTACAAACCTCATGAAGTTCCAGCAAGAAAAATGACTGATCCAGACAATTAACCTTAATATCTATGCAACTCCTAAAGATAAATACCTACTATGATATATCAATGGAAATATAATTTAACACTTCATTAGATGACAGAACTGAAAATAGTACGTCCCATTTGAAAAAATTGAATTACGGCCTTTTTTATTAGCGAAACATTAAACTCAATTTTTTCAGCACTCTGTATAAGATTAATATTAATAATGTTTCTGCCCTACTAGCCCTTAATATGCTCAACATAACAGTATAAGCAGAATTTTGAAAACTCTCTTGTCTATGAAATCAGAGGTACTCAAAAACTTATCCGCAAACCTCACTTTTTGTCAAAAAATCTTTTTTATATCGTAAACGGTTCATTTTAAGTACCTACCACCTTAATAGAATTATGAATATAATTAGATGGGTAACTCGATAAAGGAAAAAAATATAGGGTGTTCCATTTAAAATAACGAAGTTGTTGCTCGGACAACGAAAACGGAGTACCCTGTATAATTGTACATATTTTCTGGTTATTCAGAATTGAAAATCAAGAAAATAATCTATAGACAATATATTTCCACCATTTCAAATACAGCCGTAATCGACCAAAATCAGAACTTTGGCGCACCCTGTATATGGGGCCACGATAGCGCCGAAAGTTTTTAATTCCATGATCCTCTTCTACCAAGATAATTTTTGTTATCACGATGCAAAAACAAAATATTCTTTACATAATCGTCTTTTTATATATCTGTCAATCAATATTACAAACATGCTACTCAGGTACGAAACAAATCAAATCTTTCATACTTTCTTCATCCTTAAAAGTATACTTCTTATTTTTACGGCTTACTTAGTTAGGATAAAGTATGTCGGCACACAGTTTTTTTTCTAGAAAGAGTCTGGGAATGTATATAAACTTCAATATATCGAGACTATCGGGAGGGTCATGAACTTGTGTAAAAACCAGACAGAAATCTCATCACGTCTGCAATCTTGACAGATACTTAACGTCAAACATAATTATTTCTATTCAGACACCACGCACTTGTATGTTATCTTGTCTGATTCCATTTATTTTTAAATTGATAGGGTGCAATGTTTGACTTAAAACTGAGCACAGCTGTAAACAGTGAGAAATGAGAAATAGCTTTGTGAAACTATAAAGATAATGGACATACTTTTTCATGTAATTGAATTTCAGAAAGCATGTACATATGATGGTTGTTGACTGTTTCTTGTAAACACATACATTTGAAATTTACAGCGTGGACCATTAATAATAGACCATAAGGGTACATTCCTTGGACCAAAACATTAAGATATAACTAAACATGCTTTAGTAAATTGTTGCTATAGAGAAAGATACAGGATGTCAAAGTTGTATTTTTATCACAACTACCTCTTGACCGATTTTCTTCAAATTTGGTGAGGAAATATTTTTTAAGCTAAAGAACCATTAATTTATGTATCACATCAAGCTAGGTCGTGGATGGCGCCTCATGAGATATACCTGATGCTGAATATTTTTCTCTCTACGAAACGTTGTGGTACTATTGACTAGAAAATCTCACGCAGAAGTCTTTTTTACGTGAAAAAGGTATACTTGATAGAACTTAATTCCAACCGTTTTCGAGAAAACTGCTGCAAAAATTTCAAAAATTCTTTGAAAACTAACTCAATCTGAAAAGGGCAAATTGTATTTATTTAAAAAGTTACACAATATAAGTAAAAACTATAGTGACAATTACGCAAACTTATTGAGCGAAAAATACGCAGGACGGAGACTCAAAAAATAATTAAGGAAATAATACTAATGGAGGTCAATAATATTTGGCATTTAGCCAGCACAATTGCCAATGAAGAATTCTGCTATACGTTTAGTGAAAAATATACATGGATATATTTAGAATATAGTTGACATTCTTGTCAAGAAAGGAAACTTGATTCTAGTGAATTAATCTACAGGGTGATCGGCAATTAGAAATGAAATGGTTGATAAATAAAGAGTGAAAAATAGATAGTGAAGTTCCATGCAGATAATTTTGCAGGTTGTTCTTTCTATTTTCAGCTTGTATACACTTTTGTTGTTTATTCATTTTCACCTTTTCTTATTTCCTTCTCTAACTAAATTTGTAATTAATATTCTGCTATGGCAATGAACAAAATAATAAAAACAGTCTCAAGAGCAGTTTCAGTTACGTTCTGAATAATCCAGCACTCTTCTACTGACAGACAGCATTGGAGACCAAAGCAATGGTAATTGATATATTACAAGATCCAGTAATTAAATCTATGTCAACTACTGGTTAAAATGAAAATCACCAATAATGTTGTCACCACTAAGTATTGTTTCACGAATAAATATATTGACCATGGACTTCAAACCACGCAAACGTTTATTTGGCCAGTTTATATTTGCACCAACTACTACATACAATATCTTTCAAAAATTTGTCAAAATTGTCTCGGGATAATTATTAGCGGCAGAACCCAGCTCGTTTCTCCGAGCGGTTTCCTAATACCTCGGCAATATCTAGATATCAGTATGTGCATGACGCTTTCAGACATGGTTAGGTGGATGTTATCTTTACAGATCTTGAAAAGGCTTTTGACAGAGATTGTCATAATGAAGTAGTTCAAGCATTAATTCAGCTTGAGGTTGATGAGAACATTATTTTGTTAATAACTTCATACTTACTAAATAGAGAGCAATATGTTGACATTAAAGGATATAGATCTTTTTGATACACACCAACGTCGGGGGTTCCTCAGGGATCAAACCTCTTTCCATTACTATTTTTTAACAGTAATAAATAGTTAAGGTGACAAATTTGGTGAAGCACAAGGGTTGATCTATACCGATGATTTCAAGTTATTTCAAATTATAAATAATATTGTTGATTGCAGCGCTCTACAGAGTTAAATAATAGAGCTCAATGTTGTTCTGATCATAAATTCACTATTAACATTCAAAAATGTTATGAAATGTCTTTTTCTTGTAAAAAGGAAATTATTATATTCGGCTATGTACTAAATAGTCATGCACTTACTAGAAAGAAGTCTCAGAAAGATCTCGGTGTAATACTAGATGAAAAACTAAACTTTACAGAACATATAGATAAAATTGTTAGTAAATCATACAAGATGCTAGGTTTTGTAATAAAGAATTTTAGAATTTTTAATAACATTGATGCAATAATATACAATGCATTCATTATTCCTAAATTGGAATATGCCTGTGTCGTGTGGTGCCCCCATTACGAAATCAAAATAACTGCACTAGAAAATGTGCAAAGAACATTTCTAAAGTTTCTATATTTTAAGACATATGGCAGTTACCTACCCAGAGGTTATGATCAGATAGAGTTGAAAAACATTTTTAATTATAAAAGCTTGCAGTGTAGAAGATTTGTAGCGTGTACGATGTTTGTCTCCAAATTAATAAAAGGTTTAATTGACAACACAAACTTTCTTGCTCAACTTCCATTCAGAATAGGTACATCAATAACAACAAGAAATAATAGCCTATTTTATTTAATTGTTCCCAGAACAAATTTGTACAAAAACAGTCCACTGTTCAAAATGGTATCATTGGTCAATACGTATACTAGCAACGTTGACCCCTTCTGCACTAGTTTGTCTAGTCTTAAAAATGAAGTAATTAATCAGCTTGAAAATGCTAGCTAAATGTAATGTATTTTATATGTGTACGTCATTAGATTAAGTGCAATTTTATATGTTTATATCAGTATGTATGTGTGTATGTGTGTTTATATACATATATTTTCATGTAGTTTTAAAGCGTATCTGTAATTGGTCATATGTACTGTTGATATAGACGATAAATAAATAAATAAATAAATAATATTGTTGAATCCATTGTGCGACTATTTGTGGGTGCCGTTGGTGAAAACTTCCACCTAATGCAGTATAATGCTCTTACATATGTTGCATGTACTGTAATGAACTGTCAACCAGTGAGATAATTGAAGTATTGCCATGGCCCTCACAATTTCCGGACCTTAATCCGATCGAGCATGTGTGGGATACGCTTCAACGTAGAATTACTCCGCATTGGGCCATTACTCCATATGGGAAGTCTTCACAATGTTTTTCGATTCCGGGAGCTCCTGACCACAGAATGGGCACGTTCACTGTCGTTGGTCCCAGGTGGAGATTGACAACGTCATTTTGTCTATGAACAATATATGTGTGATAAGCCAATGTGGAGGTCATACTCTGTATTATTTTTTTTCGTTTTGCATACTCAATAATTTTATTGTATAGCTCAAGAAACAATGATTTTTCCTTTTGTTTTTTTTTTTTTTTCGGAAACATTTTGTTCCTTTTAAACAATACATCAATTTTAGGACTTAGTAAACAATTATATTATATAAATAAATTTCTTTTTTTCTAAATTATTTAAAGAAAATACGTATATTTATAAAAATATCCCTAGACTTTTCTTATGTGTGTATGTACCGAGTATAGAAACCAAACTTACTGAATATTGAATAAGTTATTACATTGTATTTTATATAATTTATTATTTGTTGTACGGGAGATGTACACAGACATAGCGTCATGTTGTTGCTTTTTAATTTCTCGCTTGACAGATCCCGATTCAATCAGCTTTAAAAATGTATATGAACAGCCAAAATAACAAGGTACGATCACAACGCCGCGCCGTTTCGTCCGCGGACTCAGGTTACAATCATTACTGCTAGACTTGTATGAGAAAATCGCACAAGTTGAACTGAGTCTGGCCTTCTCCCTGGGGCAAACAACTCAAGATTGAATATGAAAATTTAATCAGGTAATTTCATAGGGGATGATGCTTCGCTGCTCGACGCTGAGAAATTGTATTTGTAGCTGCTCCTTTACTTACTCTTCTAAACCTTTACAACACTAGCTTAGTTGGTTTTAAATGTAATTATCAACAAACTAGCTTATCGCTCAATTTATTTTCCACTTGAGTCGCGATCCCTTTATGAAGAATTTCCATTTAGAGGTTTTAGAAGGTGAGAAAATTAATTAGCTTTTTTCATCAAACAGTTTTGATTATCCTCCCAAGATGAAAGATTACGCTACCTCTATGCCCATTATGGGAATAAGCCACTACGTATGAAATTTATAATTACCACTTCGAAGGGAATGACAAGTAAAAATTAACTTAAAAATAAACGATTATTGTATCTTTAGGTATCTTTAGAAATGTAACTAACACACTGAAAAAAACTAAAAATATTGCCGTATTATGAACTAACTTATATACAGTATATCTCACTTTTGCTGACTTCCATATCACAGCTCCTTTATTAACAATGCGATTTTTTTTAAATTTGGGAGGTTACCCATCAGAAAATTGTGTAGCGGTAAAATAATAAAAATTCCACCAGCGGCCTTTTTAGTTATGAAGAAAAATAACCCAATTTTTTAACAAAATATATTAGGCAATGTTTTAACTGTAAAACAATCTCTTAATCTTATTCTTATTCGTTGTTATCAAAAAGTCACTAATACCGAATTTCAATAAGATAGGAAAATTAAATAAACCAATTATTTTAGTCATAGCTTTGTTTTCGGACGTAATTAACAGTTAATTAAACTGAATGAAGACTGTCGTTTCATTTAGAATTAATCATGTGATATGTTGATGTGATATGTTGAGCACTCTGTGAATTAGTTATCTATGTAAATTTTATTATTGTCTAAAATTTAACTTTGTTTAATTTCCAAGTCAATTATTGATTGATTTTGACTGTCAAGTAAACTGACTGGCGTCACGTGATTAATTCTAGATAAAAAGCCTGTCTTCCTTCAGATTAATTAACTCCTAATTACGTCCGAATATAAAGTTATGACTGTAACAATTGGTGGGGTGGGGTGGAGTTAGGTGGAGGGGAATGGAATGGATTGAAAAGGATTGGAATGGACTGGAATGGATTGGAATGGAATGGAATATAATGGAATGGAGTGGAATGGAATAGAAATTTATTCATACTACACGTACATAAATAATGTTTGCACGAGTCATGGCAATGTGTTTAAAAACAATTAAAAAGTTACAGAAATATAAAAATATAAGAATAGGGTCACCAAAACACAGTGGAAAATAAGTGGTAATAATAAAGATAGTATTTCAAGTAAAGGAAAAAACGTAAATATAGAATTGTTTCAAAACATAATAAACAGGTAATGTAAAAGTGCTCAAATATAGCATTGACTATAATAATCTAATTAGATAGACGATAAGTTAGATAAGGAGCCAAAAAAATAAAAATATTCATCATATGAATAAAAGGCGTTCTGTAAAAAATATTTTTTATTTTTTGCTTAAACGTGTTTACGCCTAAATCAATATTTTGGAAGTCTCTATGTAATACAAAATATTTATATGTAGATATAACTAAGAATTTTGAGACTTACTCAGTCTATATTTGGGCAATCCTTTTGTTTTCGTTCTAGTGTCATAGTTATGTATGTCCTTTTGCTTGATAGCTTTGTTATTACTGTTTAATTTTTTTATATAACACAAGCATTCATATGTATAACATGATGGCAGTGTTAATATATGGAGACTTTTAAAAAGGGGCTTGCAGTGGTCATCATATTCAGCTTGTGTCATTATTCGTATATCTTTTTTTGAAATTTAAATTTTGTTTGAATGACATAATAACCTCCATACTATCACTTCATATGTCATACTGTGAGAAATAGAAAAATAGGCTATTATTAAGCAATCTGCTGTAATTTTGTTGATGAGTTGTCTTGGTATATAAATACCGGTCGATAACCGTTTTGACAAATTTTGCGTTTGGAACAGAAAGTTTAACGAATTATCCAAGTGCACACTGAGGAGTTTAATAGATTCATTATTTACTTCCCTATTTTGCATATAAAAATTTATGGTTTTTGTTTTATCGGTGAAATAGTTTTTCTGGGTCAGTTATTCATTAAATTGTCAGCTTCCTTTTTATTAGTGCACAAGCTTGCAGTACTTCAGCGGCACAATTGCAAGATAACATTAATATAAATTACGAACAGCACAGAACCCAGAACAGAGCCCTGTGGCACTTCATAATCAACACTAAAGAGTTTTGATATTCTGCCATTAAACTTAACATAATACATTTAAGGCTTTTCCTCTGATCCCATAGTATACCAAATTTTTCTTAGAACATCATGATTAACGGTGTCAAGTGGCTTTGACATGTCGTAAAATTTTGCAGTGCATAGTTTACACTTCCATAATATTTCCACGCATTTCACAGATTGCGCCAATAATAGTAGATCTCTTCTGTCTTTAGCCGAAATGAGCATCAGTTAGTAAGTTGTATACTAGCAGTCTATTTCTAAGAAAAATCCGAAATATTTTAGAGATCATAGGTATAATAGAAATATGTCTATAACTGTCATAGGTATAATAGAAATATCTCTATAACTGTCTGTAATATTAAAGTCACCTTTTTTGTGTACAGGTGTAACTTGTGATTTTTTGGAAATATCAGGATAAATTCCGCATTCAATACATATATTTATTAAATGTGAAATAGGCTTTGCAAGTATATTACCGACTAATTTTAAAATTTCACTGTTAAGATTGAATATATCATTAAATTTACTATTCTTAAATTGTGATATAATAGTTCTAATTTCTAGATCACACACTAGAAATAGAAAAAAGATATATTTGCTTTAGGTGCTTTCTTTAGAAAATCTGAAAATATTGTTTTGTCAACAATATTAAAATTATGCAGCCCTACTGGATTCATCATTTTAAATTTTTAATTTTTGTTATAGATAGACAGTGAAATATTTTACATTGATTTACTTTGAAAGATGCAACTTCTTTTTTTCGCTTGGTGACGACTTTTCTATGATACTCGACCACTTTCAACAAGAGTTGTTTTTGTTGTTCGTTTCTGACTGAATCGTTCAACTTCTTTATCAAAGCAATGCCCCTTTCTGCGGTATCATTCACCATTTTAAGAGCTTTAACGGAGCTTCTTAGTGTATCACTGCAATATTCTTCTACGGCGTGGATCCCGAACAATTCAAAGAATGTCTTTGATTTATTAGTAACACAATCCATCAGGTCTTTTCCTTCAAAAACTATCTTCATACCATCCAATCGTTTCATTTATGCTCTTTGCAGGTTCCTTTTTTAAATTTTCAAATATCATTCTCTTCTTAGCCTGAGTGATAGGTTCATATGTTTGTTTCTGACAGATACCCAAGGTGTCTCCTAGCAACTTTAAGAGAACTCCTTTGACATCTGTGTTTGGTTAAGAGTTCGAAAGCTGTAGTACATCCTAGTCAATTTTTGGAGTCCATCGACTTACGACTGCCCCGTACCGATAGCGAACATATATTAGACAGACAAAATGTGCTATCTTTCTAATTTCTTTCATTTCTCTATTCTCTCTGTTTAGTGAATAGGACACTTTTGAGTGCATATATGACCTTTGCCATCTATCTTGCTTGATGTAGAGCTCCTGGATCCCCGAACTTGAAGTTGCTTTCACACCAACCTCCAAGGTATAGGAGTCATAGTTGTAATAGCTTCTTGTAGTCTTTTCTTGGATAATTTCTGTCTTTTAAGATATTGTGGAGGTATTCCACCATTTTCACAAGTTGTTCTTCTAGGAAACTTTGAGCGAACCTTTCTTTATCCAACATCATCGTATATGAATTCTTATCAAGTGATTTTCACTGATTTTGGAACTTTCGAAAAAACTAAAAGCACTTGTTCCTTGGAAGGAACTGAGCTCCTAAATATTCACCACCAGGCACCTATTCAAGCAGCCAACTTCCTCTTAATGCTCATTTTTAAGTTTAATTATCCAGCCATACAAAAAAAAAAGTTCAGACCCAGAAATTAGACCTACCAATCTTCATGTGTCTCGACCTCCTGAATTCGCAGCCATCAGAATTTCATTTTATTTTTTTTAATCTTAGATTTTATCTGAAATAGCATGCTATTTCAGAATTTTATTTTATCGTTGAGTTTTTGGTAATTGTGGAGAATAACGGATCGTTGGAATTTTCGCGTAATTTTTTCAGGGCACACTAATTTGGAGTCGTAGAACACGAATCTTAAGTCGGTTTCCAATGCAAATGTATAGTTTAAAAAAAGGAAATTGAAATTTTTCACCACAACACGAACTTTTTCAGTGTAAACACTAAAAACATTTCGATGTAGGCCGATTCGGCTCCCGTGTTCCCAACGTGAGTGCTTTCCAGAACAGTGTACTTTTTACACACTGCACGAAAAATGCTAAATAGTAAATTATTTATTAAAACACCATTATTTTACACATCAGCCATAAGATTGCTGCGCATGCATGCCAAAATACCCTGAAGAATTGGTGTCTCAAGGCAAAACAAAGAAATTCATTTTATAAATACCAACTTACAAATTAAAAAAATGAAAAATGTAATTTAAATAAACATGCTTTTATGACCATCTTAGCTAATACTAAAAACTGGTGTTATATTAGGAATATTTTCATATAGTGTGTCCCAAATTGGTTTTCTTAGAAATGGTTCGTTTTTGTTATTCTCCAGCAAGGACTAACGAGAAGGGGAGATATCACATAACTTGTCAGGTTAGGAAATGCTCCTTGATCTTCTCGAATACCACCTACTGACTTGAACCTGGTTATCAGTAATAAGCGGTATCCAAGAAGGGCAAGGAACATCTGCACCGACGGAAATGTTGCTTGTCCTTCACGGATACCACCAAGACTTTTTTTGTGGGGCTGTGTTATTGCAAAAGATAAAAGAAACACATTAGTACGATGCACTACAATTAAGAATTTCAGTAGTTTGAGATAAAAGTGTTCAAAGTGTGCATCCCCTAAATATTATTATATTTGGCTAAAATTTTGCATACGGATCTTTCAGATAAGTGGAACCAGGGATTCAAGCAAAGTCATATGAAAATCGCAGCTTTGGAATAACGAAACATCCTAATATTTGTGTATATGGGCTCACTATACAGACTGTCTATTTTACGAGGGCCACACCAAATATCTCGCTTAATATCTATTGTAGAAGAATGAAGTTTTAGAAACGGTTATCCCATTTTTTGTGAGCTATATTTCAGTAAAAAGAAATTTGAAATCCATAGCCTACTTTATGAGATATATTACAATAACCTGAAAAATA
This sequence comes from Stenurella melanura, assembly GCA_963583905.1. Classification (NCBI taxonomy): domain Eukaryota; kingdom Metazoa; phylum Arthropoda; class Insecta; order Coleoptera; family Cerambycidae; genus Stenurella; species Stenurella melanura. Next base: position 125,508,975 of record OY757314.1, read on the forward strand.
GGAAAACCACAAACGGTTATAGCTTCCTTATTTGAGGAGATACGAAAAAAGTTAAAGGAATGAAAGTTGACGGCAAAGACAATAAGAATAATAACGTGTAACAAAAAAATCGAAAAATGCAGTTGGCTTTGACATACGCTATTGTGCAAAAATGAAAAATACATATCTCAAAGTAGGCCATGACGCCATTAATTCCGTTATTTTTTTCTCATTCCAACGATATAAAACATGTCACAGAAATTTTAACCGATAGTGTCAATATTTAATATTTTACGAATACCACAATTCATATAATTGAATCGTAACAATCAGCTGTGCCATAATAGTAAAAATTCACTTTATAATAATTATAATTCCGTAATTATTTATTACAATTTAATACAAACCAATAAATATCTCATAAATAAAAATACAAGTACAAAACGAACATCCAAAGAAAAAAACGAAAAACTATGTATAACAGTACTACCTACTACTATATTGAAAAGAAATTGTGTGTATTTATTTTTCTAACTACAAATGCTCAAATTGTGCACCATGCATTCTGACACATAAACGTGCTCTACGAGACACGTCACGCATTACATTTTGGAGCATTTCAGGAGTAATTGCCTCACATGCGTTTCGAATTCTGGTTTTGATGTCCTCAATATTTTCAGGGGCAGTTTGAAATACCTTGTCTTTAATGTAACCCCAGACGAAAAAATCCAAGGGAGTAATATCTGGTGATCGAGCTGGCCATAGAATGGGTCCATAGGTGCCTATCCAGCTATCTGGCATAACTTGATTTAAATAATTTGTACATATTACAGCAGTGTGAGGTGGAGCCCCATCTTGTTGAAAATATGAATAATTTAATCTTTCTGCCACTGTTAATGCATAAAGAAAATCTTGAAATTCGTTTTGCAGGAAATTAAGGTATCTACGAGCGGTTAATTTGCCATCATAAAAATAAGGTCCAATTACTTTAGTCCCTAAAAGGACCCAACCAAACATTCGTAGAAAATCTTTCTCGGAAAGCAGTCTCTCTGCACCAATGTGTATTTTCTCGTGTCCACTTATAATGCATATTTCTATTGAAAAATCCATTATTAGAAAAATTTGATTCGTCCGACCAAAGAATTTTGCTACATATCAGCGCGTCATTCCTTTTCTTATTTAATAACCATCTACAAAATCTTACTGTCCTTGGCTTATCTCCCTCATTTAAATGTTGAACTTTCCTCATTTTGTAGCATCGAAATCCGTTTTTTTTCAATATTTTTCTTGCACTGTCTTTTTTTATGCGACAGTTTCTCTGAATTTGTCTCAAAGAGGTTTCCTCATTTTGGTTAACATAATTCATTGCTCTATTCACTTTTCTTACATTATCCGCAACATGCGCTCGCCTTACTACTTTTTTTAAAAATGAACCGTGCATTTTTAGATTTTGAACTAACTTCCTAAACATAGTTCGATTTGGCTGCGGAGTATCTGGAAATCTATCTCCGTAAACCGTGACTGCCATCTCAGCGTCAAAATTACACTGACAATAAATGCTAATCATATCGAATTTGTTATTATTGGTGTACACCATAATTACTGATATAAAATTTGTCTTAGAACTCGACAACGCAACATACAACAGACAACAGTGACAATCTGTCAAATTTATTAATAACTGTATACATTGTTTTTCACTAATTATGGCACAGCTGATTGTTACGATTCAATTATATGAATTGTGGTATTCGTAAAATATTAAATATTGACATTATCGGTTAAAATTTCTGTGACATGTTTTATATCGTTGGAATGAGAAAAAAAGAACGAAATTAATGGCGTCATGGCCTAATTTGAGATATGTATTTTTCATTTTTGCACAATACCGTATGTCAAAGCCAACTGCATTTTTCGATTTTTTTGTTACACGTTATTATTCTTATTGTCTTTGCCGTCAACTTTCATTCCTTTAACTTTTTTCGTATCTCCTCAAATAAGGAAGCTATAACCGTTTGTGGTTTTCCTATTTTTCAGGTTTTTGTAATATATCTCATAAAGTAGGTTATGGATTTCAAATTTCTTTTTACTGAAATATAGCTCACAAAAAATGGGATAACTGTTTCTAAAACTCTATTCTTCTACAATAGATATTAAGCTAGATATTTGGTGTGGCCCTCGTAAAATAGACAGTCTGTATGTTTAATCCGATTGTAGTATACTATAGAAAGTATTATAGCATTTTATAATATTTCTAAATACAACTTGACTTGTGTAAATCAAGAAAGTTACTAACACAAATAAAACTGATTTGATTTGAATAACTTTTCAGATCATTAAGACTCAGTTTTACTTCCCTATTAATCGTTGGGGATTCTTCTATTTCTCTATTTATTGACTCTCAAACTATGTTTATCATCCCATATAATAAATAGGGCTGAAAAGTAAAACATTTTTTTACATACGATTAAAAAGAGCAAGCATGGAATTTCAAAAACCGGAAAAAGGCACATTCGTATGAGAGAGAAGATAAAATGGGTGGGTAATTCTCGTGAAACAAAACAACTGTAATAACATCCAGCAACGTGTTCTCAGGGGTGCACTTCGATCGGCCCAGTGGTTTCCTTTAACACAAATCGCGAACGTGACACGTTAGGCACGTGGACTCTATACCGCAGACTGGTGTCGACTCTGAAACTCCATCCATCACAATGCCACTCAACGCCAACCCTGAAAACTCCTGTGAAATAGGAGCTGGTTTTGTATCATGTTGTTTTAAAAAATCCTGTGTCTACTAGAAAATTGGAAAAATAGAGGAAAAGATAAATATATCTGGGTGTTTTCCAGGAATTGATGTTGGGCAGGAGACACGGACGCACTTTTTTATATTGAATAAGATGACTGAGGGAATGTGGCATAATAAAAGGGTGATAATAAATTGTAGCGGAATACCGCTGAGTCATAACTCAGTTCAGGCTTTGACTTATAAAAAAATTATTAGCTTGGCGCTTTGTGGTAGTTAGAGTATTTCATTTCTTTATCGCAACAGGTATGTTTTCTATGTAATTTGAGGATTTTCGTGCGACATCATGAAAAAATAAAAACGGAAGATTTGATCATTGCCCTTAAGAGCGAGTGAACTTGTAAAATGTAATTTTTTCGGTTCCCACGAGGTATCGCGACACGTCAGTATTCTTGATTAAATTATTGGTAGGATATACAGGGTGTAATTACTTTCGTGTCATTAAAAAGACTGGTGGTAGGGAACGACAAGACAAACCTTTATAACGTGGGATCTAAAGCCCATAGTTTTGGAGAAAAAAAATAAACAAGAATTTCCAAAATACTTAATAACATAGTTTGAGAACTGCTGGCATATCGGGGTAGGTTTTATTGCCTCGCATCTTGCTGCACATGATACTCTGACATTCCTGCAAATAAGTATGCCGACCAGGCAGTTAAAAGTGACCGACAGAGGACACCGCCATGTTTTTTGCTTCTTCGCGCCCAAATTATCTTATTGCGCGTGCTATACTCTCCCTTGTAATATTCTCAAGTAATAATTTCAATTTGTGTCCTTACTTCGTCAACAACGTACACACGACGCGACCTACCCGTTCCTTGGTTTTGTCTGTTGCTTTTGTTCTTTTTGAATTTTGTACCACTTATGTTAAGATTTATTTTATTGACTTCTCGTTCAAGTCGTTAGTACTTGGTTACGTAAGATGAGACGAGGGGTGTCACCAATGTGCTACGTGGAGTTTTGCTCCTTGATATATAATATACAACCAGTTCAATCCACACCTTACCAGTCCTCGGCTAGCTTCCATCAATCTCAGTGTGAGTTCCCAGTTAGACGAGTAAAATTGGGAAGCAAAGACGCTTAGTTTCCGAGAAAAAAAAAACTGGCGTAGAACCAAACCAGACTTGGTGCGATTCTTTAATTAGGTGATCGTGTACATGAAACCTCTTTTCACGACATTTTCTGGTGGTCTGGAACTTTTTTATTTCGAAAAAACTAAAAAAATGAATTTTCCATGAAACATGTTTTTTAACGTCCCCATCGTTATATCTTTAAAAATAATTGCGCTATGGAACTGATTTTTTTTTTAAATTGAAGTAGATACAATAGCGCTTCTAACTATGTACAATGTGATTGTAAAATATATTTTTTTTAATTGTTAAAATAATAGCAAACTTAAAGTTGTTATTTTCGTGAATGTATTTTTCAGCAATCGAGAAAAATTTGTATTTATGAAAATATGTATATACATGCTGTGAACAAATTGAAGCCAATATATGAAAAAAGTTTTTAGAATCGTAATTTTTGATGTGCAGGTTATAGTATGTAGTCAGCGATTTTTTTAAAACGGGCTAAATCATATTCTTGCACGCCCCGCTCTCATTATACTGCTTACCGCCTGCGGACTACGGTTGTTGGATTCATGTGTACTAATCGGGCAGCTCCAAAATAGGTACGAACCTACCTTTTGTTGTTTTAAGGTAAAAAATATTTAAAAGCAGGTAAATATAAATCATTGTTATAAAGTAAGTACCCACCTAATAAGTAGGTTATTACACATTTTTTATTGAATTAAACCAAGACGCAGGAATAAAACAACTTTATTTTTTTGCAACTATTTTTCTATTGAAAAATGAGTATTTAGTTACGTAGGCCCTGCGTTAAAAGCATTCTAGTTCGTCTGTACATTCATCGAAACCTTTAAATAACAGTATTTCAAGTACGGCATTTACACTCGTTACAACATTTTAGGCCTTCTTTAACACAATCATATTTTCGATTTTCACAATTTTTATCTGAACAATAAATACTTAATGAAAATATTGTCCAACCATCGTCACTTAAATTCCGTCCTGAACCATGTGCATTTATAAGTGTAGTTTGCATATTGCTTCTGTACGATATTCTAAGTTGATGCATAAACCTGCAATAGTTAACTAAATGTATTAGATAGGAAATCTATGATTTAAATATATATGTTTACCTTAAGAATGGGTGGTAAAAGGTGCCTTCAGTTGAAGGAAGCTCCGTTTGTTGTTGTTGCTAATTTGATCCTTAGGTCGTTTAATATCTGAATTTGTTTACTTTTGTTTTTGTGCAGTACTAGAATCAATTTCGTAAAGATTTTTAAAGCTTCGTCTTTAGACAGTAATGGCAATTCCGATAATTTTTTAAAAGCAACAATATTCTTTAAGAACATCAAACGCAGATTTTTTAAATATTAAAAAAAAAACCATTAGTGGTGTCGCAACCAGTAAAACAATGAAGACAAGAACAAACTGTAGTTCATAAACTTTGCACTACCTTCTATATTTACAAAAATTGTCTGCTAGTGAAAAAAGGAGAGCAAGTAAAATTAATACATCTATATCAACTAATTTCACCAATGTTTGTTTGCTAAATTTAGTTACGTACATTGCATGCAAAATCATCCTGGTATATCTTGCTGTTTGCTAAATAGATTTTTGGTCATTTCTGAATGACGTTTATGTAGTGAAACTACTTTTTCTGTTAATTTAAATCCTCCATCTATTATTAATATTTCGTATTCGATTAAGTACTGTGCAGCACCTGTTGCAAATCGGCGCCGCGCGGCGGCACTGTATGATTGCAAAAAACGTTCATGTTTTCAAAACTTGTCTACCTATACGACAGTCTATTTGATATTTTAATTAAATTTCGTCATTTAAATTATCTTTTCTGACACAATATTTCCGCGATGTCGTCTTTTTTCAGCACTAGATATTAGTGACAACAAACCTTGTATCCTAGGTCTTGGTACCACATATTTGTCATCATCCCGCTCAATTTTCTTACAAATAATGCACTCCATTATTTTAGAAAACTAAATTGCGAATATTCTACAGCATCGCATTTATTTAAAACTATTTATACGTATACTCTAAATCCCGCAAACTACTAATATACGATTCAAATGTATTGTTATGAATTACACCCCCTTGGAAAAGGAGATGGCACGCCTATGCCTCTGATGGTGACTGGAAAGGCTCTAGAAAGAGCCAAGGACTTTTCTAGATTATGGTTGAAGAAGATTCTGGATTGATCTAGAGCTAATTTCGGAGTATATAAGGCGCGATTACAAGCGCGGGAGAAGTTTATTTGAGAAGTGACACGCTCGGTAAAAAGTGAGGTTAACTATTAAGTAAACAAGTATTGTAGTCAGTAAATTGTTAAATAAAGTGTTAGTAGTGTTTAATCTCTTGTTAAAATTATTTAGAACCCACGAATTCATACAGGGTGTTTCCTAAAAGGCGAAAATACGTAACATTTTGGTGTCGGAAGCGGAATTTTGACAAGAGGATTTTTCGGAAGTGTTCGAGAAGGTTTGGCAGTGTATTCTCGAAGTTGGTGCTAACACGGAAGACTAATTTACTGGACGTTGTTCGATGGTTATTTTCGAACAGGAAAATAGTGTCAAGTGCATTTTTTGAGACATTTTTGGAACATTTTATTTGGACATTAGAGGTTAAGTGACGAAGACTCTAGATAAGACTTTTTCGTGCCGTTTTGAGGTTTTTCTGGACAGTCCCATTACCGATAGTGACGTAATTGTTAAATTAATTTGATTTCAAAGTAGTCGTATGCCTATAACAACCAGAAGTATGGCAACTGAAAAGCAAATACAGGACTTATTTGCACAATTCCAGAAAGTGTTGGAAGAGCTAGAAAGAAGGCATCGGGAAGAAGTAAGTAAAATCAAAGAGGAAATAGACCTGCTTAAGCGACAGTTGAGGGATAGAGGAAGCCAGCAAGTGGTATTATCAGATCAGCTGTTCGAACCTCCCTCCTTTGACGGCCAAAGTTCATGGACCATTTACAAGATGCAGTTTGAGGCAGCAGCGAGTGCAAACAACTGGAATGACGAAGAAAAAGCTATGGCGTTAATCGTGGCATTAAGGGGCCAAGCATTGGAAATACTCCAGACAATCCCAGTAGACCAACAACGGGATTTTAAAGTTTTAGAAGCTGCCCTAGATCTACGATATGGCGATCAACACCTTGCCCGAGTGTACCAGACCCAGCTGAAATCACGTGTTCAAGGGGCTGGGGAAAGTTTGCAAGAGTTTGAAGCTGCCGTGTGGAGACTGGCTCACCTGGCTTACCCGGATGTACCGAAGGAATTCCAAGATCAACTGGCAGTAGAGGCTTTTCTGGATGGTATACAGGATGATGAGATCAGGCGAGTCCTCAGGTTATCTCGATACCAGAACAGCAGCGAAGCGTTGGTGCGTGCACTCGAGGTGGAAGCTGTCCTTCAGGATACCCCGAGTCCAAGAGTACAAGCTGTGAGTATCGAAGAATCGCAACCAGAAAAGAAGAAAGAGAACCCTATCTTGATCCAGATACAGGAGGTAAATAAAATGATTAGTCAGTTACTAGCTAAATGGAATCCTCCGAAAAGACAGGAATCACAAGTAAATAGAGATAAGCCAAGCGGGGGTATTAAATGCTACAACTGCGGCAAGATAGGACATATCAAACGAGACTGTCGACAGCGGAACTCGAGGAAAGTGAATGTTGGAAACAGGGCAGAGACACAGAATAAACAAAGTAGTGGAAGGCCAAGTGGACGGCGTATGAAATGCTACAAGTGCGGGGAACTAGGACATATCCAGCTTGAATGTCCACAGAGGAGCTTGGAGAGAGTGAAGGCCGGAGATGCTGTGAAGCCAAGGGGAAAACCAGAGGAAGCCGGTACCAGAGAGGCTGTGACAGATAACGAACGTGGTGCCCCTAGAGAAGTGAAGATTTCCCAGCTTCGGAGCATTACAGAAAGGCCACCACTACAAGGATATGACGATAAAACGAAACCTGAGAGAAATGCAAACATTTCATCCGGAAGAAGGTACAAGGAAGGTTGCAAGCACAACCACTGGGAGAAACTGCAGGTCACGGGAGCAGTCAACACTGTCAAGGTGGAGGTGCCGGATGATAAGGCAGATGAAGCGCTCAGACAGGAACAACTAAACGATGAGGAAATTGGGCCTATATTGAGAGCCAAAGAAAGGGGAACTCGTCCAAAATGGAAGGATGTTTCGGGCAAAAGAGTGGGGCTGAAGGCACTATGGGCGCAGTGGGACTCACTGAAAGTCATGAACGGGCTGTTGCGGAGAGCATGGGAAAGCCCGGATGGAAAACAGCTGGTTATGCGTCTAGTGATTCCCAGGTGTCGAGTTGCGAAGGTGCTTCAGGAAGTGCACGAAGGAACATCCGATGGACACTTCGGTGTTAACAAGACCCTGAAGAAAATACGAGAACGATTTTATTGGATAAGAAGTCGTCAGGATGTGGAGGCTTGGTGTCGCAAATGCAAGATTTGTGCAGCCAGTAAGGGACCACAGACTGGAAGTAAGGGTGAAAACAAGCAGTTCAACGCCGGAGCTCCTTTCAAGAGGTTGGCTAACGATATAGCGGAACCATCACCAGCCAGTGACCGAATGAAGGCTCGATATGACTGGAAGGGTAATTCAAAGGAGGTCATCAAGGTGGGAGAGCTAGTTTGGCTGTACAACCCCCAGCGGAGGAAAGGAAAGTCACCGAAATCACCTTGGGATGGACCGTACACTGTTATTACCCGAATTAATGATGTCGTCTATCGGATTCAGCAAAGCAGAAAGTCCAAGATGAAGATCGTGCATTTGGACAGGCTGGCGAGATACACTGATGATCCTGAGTTGCCTGATCGGGACGATCTAGGCTTAAGGAGGGGGCAGTGTTATGAATTACACCCCCTTGGAAAAGGAGATGGCACGCCTATGCCTCTGATGGTGACTGGAAAGGCTCTAGAAAGAGCCAAGGACTTTTCTAGATTATGGTTGAAGAAGATTCTGGATTGATCTAGAGCTAATTTCGGAGTATATAAGGCGCGATTACAAGCGCGGGAGAAGTTTATTTGAGAAGTGACACGCTCGGTAAAAAGTGAGGTTAACTATTAAGTAAACAAGTATTGTAGTCAGTAAATTGTTAAATAAAGTGTTAGTAGTGTTTAATCTCTTGTTAAAATTATTTAGAACCCACGAATTCATACAGGGTGTTTCCTAAAAGGCGAAAATACGTAACAGTATTGACCCCTCAATCTCAAAAATGGCGGACCAGAGAAAATTTGAGAAAATATGTGTTCATTATGTGTCTATTGTAAATTATTCACTGAAGTTTGAATAATGTACATTGGACGGTTTTGAGGTTCTGCTAATTTATATTGAAAAATACCCTACTTTTTAAGGAAATTTTGACCCTACCAGTTTTAAATTCATTGTATCTTGAAAAATATGCCTACTATATGAATAATATTTTAGATACCGACAAAGCGCGGCATTTTTTGTACGTCTTTCATCATTTTTTATTCTAAAATTTGGCAGTTATTGTCAAAAACGTAACTTCATGTTTATTTGGCTATTTATCAAGGTATTTAAAAGTTTTTTAATAAAATAGTTAATCATATAAAATGTAAGGATTTTCAGAAAAAAGAATTGGTATATATCAAATATTAATTTAGTTATCAAGTGCAATAGATAATATTGCAGAACCCGGGCAATAATATTATCTATTGCACTTGATAACTAAATTAATATTTGATATATACCTATTCTTTTTTCTGAAAATGCTTACATTTTATATAATTAACCATTTTATCAAAATTTTTGTAAATACCTTGATAAATAACCGAATAAACATGATGTGTTTTTTAGAATAACTGCAAAATTTTAGAATAAAAAATTATGAAAAAATTTCCTCGTACAAAAAATACCACGCCTTATCGGCATCTAAAAGATTATTTATATAGTAGGCATATTTTCAAATATATAATGGATTTAAAACAGGTATTGTCAAAATTTCCTTAAAAAGTGGGACATTTTTCAACATAACTTAGCAGCACTTCAAAACTGTCCAATGTACATTATTCAAATTTCAGTGAATGATTTACAATAGACACATAATTTTTTCAATTTTTTCCGTTCCTCCGTTTTTGAGATATTCGCGGTTAAGGTGAGGGGTCAATAAATTTGAATAGTCTATTAGTTAGACGCATCTTATCCTACCTTCCATACGCGGTGTACAATAATACATATGACTAATTTAGCGCGCTTTAAAAAAAATCGCTGTTGCCAAACGATACACATTGGGAAAAAAATAATTATATCAAAAACTTTTCTAATGTTTGGGCTACATTTGCTTCACTGTATGTGTATAAAAATTTTCAAAAATAAAAAAGTTTATCGATTGGTGAAAATTGTAATACGTAAAATTCAAATATCTAGTTTTCCTAATTTTTAAATAAATGAAATTGCGAACTGTGTAAAAATCATTAGCACAGTTAAAAGCGCTATTGTGTGTACTTTAATTGAAAAAAAAAACAGCGTCGATAGCAACATTAGTTTTGAAGATATGACGGTGGAAACAAAAAAAACCACATTTTATTTAAAATGCAATATTTTCCCTTTTTTTAATTTAAAAAAGTCCAGACCACGAAAAAATGTCGTGAAATACGATTTCATATGCCCAGTGACATGCTTAACAAAACCTACCATGTTTGACCTGGTTCTACGCCAGAAAAAAAAAACGGCACGATAGAGTCTCGAATTCGCTCCTCTAAGTACATACAGACGTACTGGTTGCCTAACTAACTGTCTAGGTACCTAAGTGAACAATAGATTAATAAACTGTTAAATTAATTTATAGTACGAGAAAGAAAACCCAATTAGTGGAGCTTATAACAAATTTGTTTATTCATATATCATTTATATACCAAGTCAATAATAAAAGAAATGCTTATCAAATTTATAAGTATCAATTAATTTTTTTCTATTCGTTAGCAATATCAAGAAGTGATGAGTGACAAATGATTTAATTTAAATAAATAAAATTTGACAAGTGAAATTCGATAATAATACCAAATGCAATTGCACGCAGTTTACATACTTTTCAAAACAGTGGTTATGGGTACACAAAATTTAATATTATAACAAATAACAAATACCTAGATCTGGACTTTATTCTTTTCTAGATAGCCAGTTCTTGACTTTAATATAAATAAACAAGGTAAGTATTTAAATCGTCAACTTAGGAAATAATTACAATACATACACCTATATATATACAAACAAAAGTTATACAAGTTATGACTTACGGTTGAATTTTTAAATACCCCAAAAGAAAATATATGAGAACGCTGAACTTCTCCCAGGAGTGGAAAGGTATGAGCGTTGAACGGTCTTCTTGTATTCTAGGGTAATCGATTGACTCTGCAAAGTTTCACTAACTATAACCAGTTACAACCATCTCGAAGTCATGAAAAGAAACCAACAAAAAGAAACAAAACCATCCATCATCGGTATAAGCTCCAAAATTTTTCAACCAATTTCTCTTTACTAATTACATCTAGTACTACCAACGCTTCTTAATAAAAACTAACTATAAAAAGCCTAAAAGTTTTAAAATCCGAATTAATATACTATTTACATTTTCGCAAATTTAATAACTCACTCTTTTAGGGCTTAACAAAATGTCGACCATGTGTTCGACCTAACACGTGCTCTGTAGCCATATATCCAGCAATCATGCTGATCAGATTTTTCACAAATCATTACTATTATTGGTAAATACGGAAATCCCACCATAACAAATATTTCAACAAGAATAACCAAAATGTGGATAAAGTACTCTCACCAAATTTACCAAAGCTACCTGCAACGTCTATTCGTCTCAAAGGTTACGTCAAGAAGGAAGTACTAGAGAACCTCTGACCCCTCACAGAACAGGTGCCTAGCGCAGTCGTACTACGCAGACGAAACGACACAAAAAAGAGTTGGATTTTCATGATACCATTCGACCTTGAACAGTAATCACAAAAACGATTTATTTGAAACATAAAAATACAACACGGCATCCACAATTTGGATAGAATTCGAGAAGTTCTGTTACAGGCGTCCCTTTCGATTAAGACAACCTCGACGTAGACCAACCTGTTGATCGGAGATTTAATAAGAAGTGATATAATATTACGACTATTTAACTATAAAAATCATGCTCTTATTATTGTTTTAAAATGAATTTAATTGAAGAAATACTAACTTATTAAAGCAAAATATATTAAGCTAAAACATTCATCGAGCTACTCCGAACAGCAACTGAATGAAGACTGAATCGAACTCTGCCAATCAGCTGATTACGCTGTCAATTCCTATAACCTAGTATGTTCGTTCAATTTATTACTATAAACAATTATTGAGGATGAAATTTAACAAGCAAATAACATAAAGGTACAGAAGGTAAGTGATACATTTGAACTAGTCGTTTTCATAGACTGAACTACTGAAGTTATGGTTATGTTATAGGTTTGTTTATAGTTCCTATTTATTCCAGATTCCACACTATATATGAGAACTCTAGCAAATTACGAGGAATCATAATGTACCACACAACACTCTGATTGATTAAGGTAATGTACTTATTATATATATTTTACTCGAGACATTCTAATTAAAATTAATGTTTATTTTTAGAGACAAGTTAGATGGACGACACTCGATAAATGTGACAATTTTATTAAGCAAATTTAAGAATTACTAAAGTATTGAAATGTGAATGGAAAAAATACTATTAATATATGACAACTCATTATTAACACAAGACCTTTTATTTATTTATTTATCACTAGATGATGATATCCTTTAAATAATGAACTACCTAAAGTTAACGTATAGATTTAGTGATTGAATTTTTATAGTTAAACATCTAACAATGCTGTGTTTACACATACACTCCTCAAGCCAAAATGACAGGTTATGTTACAACGTCTAACTTGACAAAAGCAACCGTAACAAAGACTCTACTTCTCGTTCGCGTTTTTGTGTTACTTTTTGGATTTTGGACCAAGTTTCTCTTTTTGTTTTCTTTATTGATAACGTTAATTCACAGTTTAGGGTGGTGTTTTAACACGCATATTTTGGACATTATGGGAGATTACACTTAGCCAGAGCTCGAGAATATGCACTTGGTGTATGGAGAACGTATATTAATGTGCATGGAAACCATAAAAATGATCCTAATTTACCAAATGTGTTGAACGGAGTGCGTATGTCCTTAGTTCGACGTGCCTAAATGTGTATACTGAACAATTCTTTTGATTTTTCACAAAAATTGTTCGAAATGACCTCCATCTCCACGGAAGTCATTTCGAACAATTTTTGTGAAAAATTCAAAAGAATTGTTCAGTTATTGGGTGTTACCTATTGGGCATTAAGGGTGTGATTATTATTATTAGTATTCGATATCTTGTTTTGATCTGTTTATTATTGTTTACATTGATTTTCACATAGAGCAAAGACTCGATTTTTAGTTTTTGATACCTGATTGGGAAAAATTATGAGTTGATATCAATTATACGCTACAATAACTTTGTTTCAAATTAAAAAACACATGCAAGCAAATCCTATTTAAACCCCTGCTGCCATGCTATGCTTGCGTTATGCCGAAAGAGAAGGAATTAATTACATTTTCATAATTATGGTATAAAAAGTTCGGTACAAGTAATCCCACCAAAGTGCCGCACTTCTTCCGGTGGGAACACAAGTCGGGTATTACAGTTTTTTATTATTTCTAATATTTGGAACTATAACATCCATTGACCCTGAAATATAGTGGTTCTCAAATGTTTCCTAGCTTAACACTAAAATGTTAAACCTAGGTCAGTTTTTTCAGAGTGCCCCTAGAGAAAAAAGTCATATAGGTTTTGTGTTTGTCTAGTCGGTCCCTATTACCAGTTTTTTTAATGACATGAAACTAATTACACCCTGTAGATATACGTAAAGAAATTTTGAACGGTTTTCTGCATTGCATTTTTTTTTACCGACGGAAGGTGCTTTTCCACTGCATAAGCAACGCCCCATAGGTTTATTTTGCATATCAAAGTTCCTTATTTTCCCTTAAACAATATTCGTGGATTTGCCAACGTCAGGTTAACAAGAAATTTTTGTCAAGGGCTTCCGCACTATTAGATGTGGTATGATACTATCAGGTTTATTTTAATAAATACGTCAAATCTTACAGAAATTCGGTAACTGTTGCAGGTGATTCTGTAACAAATATTTCCGTCATATAATAAGCGTGGTAAATATTTCTTGATAAACAATAAAGTGCGTAGATTTGCTTAAATCTAATATGATGTTATAAAACTTAACTTTTAAACAAGCTAACCATTATACTCTTCGACCATTTACTGCACTAATTACAAAACATAAAAAAAATATATTTTTTAATTTTAATAATTTATAATTTTTCCTTCCTCTTGCTAACAGTAACTTGGTCTCCAAATTTCAATACAATCGGACTTTTCGTTCTTACGTTATCGTGCTTACAAGAAACATGACGGACGGACGGACATATTGAAAGTTGTTCAGAATTCGATCAGCAACACAGTGCAGTGATATGAAAGTTTTCTCTACCAGCGACATTAGCAACTCTAGAAATGTGACGATCAAATGCAATATACTCTTCGTTTTGTATTTACAAAGAGAATACTTTGATTCAAAGCGTTTCCTACACTGTGTACGCGGCATTAAGAAAAAGTAATAAACAAGATACAAATCTTAAAAGCTATTAGACTGGGTAGCCAGACTAATCCACCAATGAAGATATGGATAAAAATAAATAAATTTAAGCCTCTAAATGCACTTTTAACGTAGTTCACTTAAAATCAGACTGATAGTGACTTATATTAGACACGAAATAAAGTTCACGAACCCCCATATTCCCTTCTGGCTTACTTAAAGGCGTTAGAGAACCAATTACTGTTTCCTTCCCGTTATATTTATGTATCAGATAGCGGATAATTCATGGTGATTCCACACGAACGCCTCGAACATGTGGAGAGTTGAAGTATCTACCAACCTTTAAACACAACTCCAGTAATGCGTTACAATAAAATATTTTACTATGTTTGTATTTTATTTGCTAAAGTTTGTAAAGGGGTGTAAACTAAACCACCAACAAACTGGAGCATGGTAATTTTATGAAATTGTGCTTATATATTTCGTATTCAAATATCAATCCTCGGAATCGAAATATATTGCTTTTTTGCATTAATTTTAGAAAAAGTCTGTCTATAGTTTAAGATATGATACATTTTTCGTGCAAGTTTGCTTTTCCTCTTGAGTTCGAGTTGTAAGAACATTGTATCTCTCTGTCACCTTTACTATAACTACAATAACAGCGGGAACTTTTGATAGGTTATTATGCCGCAGATTAAAGAAATCATATACATTAGTGATTAGGAATGGTGAAAGTAAATTAGAACTTGACATGTACAGAAATGACACCGGCTCTCTAAGATATATCCATGATAATTCACACCATTATCCCCAGCGCCGAATGGTGAATCTCAACTTCTTGGTCATCTATTAAGTTTCTCTCTGAATGAACATAAATTTGCAAAACGAGAAAATTTTAATCAAGGATACAGCTAAAAGAACTATTCCTTGTCTTGTGTAAAATTCTGGAACCGAAATATTTCGGAGTATGAGTTTGTACATTTAGCGAATCAGTTTATGTCCTGGGTGTACTGAGATTTTTTTTCCTTTGAGTCTCGACACTGGATACTTGTCTCGTCGCGTCGGCCGTTCCGACTCTCACGGGAGACAACTAGATATTGTTGTATAGAACACTTTCAATTATAAATTGGTAACGGGAATGTCATGTTATAGTTTTAGATGGGATTTTCCTCGAGTTTGATTCGGTCTTTGTTATTTTATTGCTCCGTTAAATTTTCTGTTAAATCAAATTGTTACTGCAAGTTAGATTGAAATCTATTTAATTGTCTTTTGTGAATTCAATTCGATTAGATGCTCGTATTCAGTTTGTCTTATATTTACCTTCTTAAATAATAATGTGAACGGTCTGCAAATAAATATTTTCCCTTTGTCTCTCATACATACTTAAGGATGTTTTGTTTCCTCTTATCCTTTGCGGGCACTCTAAGTGATTATTTTTAGATTTGTTTCTACAGATACTAGGAATATCTGAAACCTGTTTTTCTTGTTAGGGCAAGTATATAAAATCATAAAGAATATGACAATGCGATTTTTTTTTATTTATATAACAAAAACACACCCAAAATCTGGCCAAGTGTAGGTAGTACTTGCGCAATGAGTATTAATATATTCTAATATAATCTACACCTTATTCCCAATATTACTACTTACTTACTTTTCTTCAGATTTTTCTGAGCGATGCTCTCGGAGATGGGGTGAGGCGATTTGTTTTTTCGGAAATGTGTTAATAATAATAATAATAATAATATACTTTATTAATAGTATAAACATACTGTACAAACTACAATGACAAATGTTTACAAAACAAACACATAAAAAAAACAAATACACATGTATAAGAATAATAAAAAAAAATAAGAAGTACCTACTTTAAATACAAAATGTTATACAATTAATTATTATTAATAATTTTATTTTTTATTGCAGTTTTAAACCTCTCTAAACTTGGTAAATCTCTAACATTTTTAGGTATATTATTATATGCCTTAATTCCATTAATTAATAACGACTTTTGTCCCTTCGTGGTTTTTCTGTGATCTATATACATATTACTTTTCTGCCTAGTATTATATGAATGAACATCTTTTACATATTTAATTAAATCACACAAATAAGCTGGTAACATATTATTGACAATTTTATAGATAAATACCATAGTTTGTATATAAATAATATCATTAACTGAGAAAATGCCTAACACATTCAACATTAAGTGAATAGGTGTACAGCGATCACATTTTAATATTGTTTGCATGCATTTATTTTGAGCAATTTGAAGATCGTTTTTCAAATTTTCATTTACTGAATGCAACACAGTAGTGCAATACATGAAATGTGGCAATATTATGGTTTTATATATTGTAAGTTTAGTGTAAGTTGTTGATAGATTTACCTACTCGTTTCAGAAAATAATTTTTTTTGTTAATTTTCTTTATTAAACATTCAACATGCTGCGTAAATGATAATTCGCTATCTAATATCACTCCTAGGTATTTATGTTGACCTACAAGTTCAATTGTTTCGTTGTCTATTGTCACTATATGGTTACTGGTATTATATATATCAACTTGGTTTATTGTTGATATTACCATACATTTACATTTTGATACATAAATTTTTAATTTTTTGTGTTCAAAATACCTAGGTAAATTATACAAATCTTCAGTCAGTTCACTTGTTAATGTATTGTGGTTTTTACCAATAATTGATAAAAGTGCGTCGTCGGCAAATAAATGTAGTTTACAATTTTTTATTATTTTATGCATATCATTTATATAAATCAAAAACAGTAAAGGACCCAACACACTACCCTGCGAAACACCATAATTATTAACCATTCCTCAGAAATTGTATACCCTATTTTAACAACTTGTTTTCTATTTGACAAATATGCTTCAAACCACTTTAATACAATTCCACTTACACCATATGAATTCAAATTAATTAGCAGTATATCCCTACTTACAGTTTCAAAAGCACGTTTCTTATGCAAGAAAGCCACAAGAATCGTCTCACCCACATCAATAACTTCCCTCCATTCTGTTATTACAGCTTGAATAGCTGTTTCACATGAATGTTTTGACCAAAATCCTGATTGGTTTTCATAAAATATTTTATTTAATTCGAAATGATTAAGTATTTGTTCATACACAACACATTCTAATACTTTATCCATCACAAGAGGCATATTTAATGGTCTGAACTCACAGGCTATCGAAGTATTTTTTATTTCAGGGATTGGATTTACTGTTGTCACTTTTAACTGTTCAGGAACGACACCTTTATTTAATGATGTGTTAATAATATTTAGCATTACATGCCCCGAAACCATAAAAATATTTTTAAGCAGCTTTACATCTAATATTGCATCAGAAGACATTTTGTTTTTTAAATTTAAAATTATTTTTCTCAATTAAACAAAAAGTTAAACAAAAGACACATGAAAGAAACAAATTATATATTTTTGTATTCGTGCGTTAACAATCTTTCATTTAAAACACCACACGATTATCTTGGCGGTTGTGTGTATTGAGGTGCTTTTAAATTTTTCTGTGATTTTCTTTAGTAGGTACTTCATGTTTTGTAAAAACTCATCAAACAGCCGCTATATTGGATTTAGAATACCATCACACAGCTTATTGTATTCTACTTGTCATACCCTTTCATTTGATACCTATGCCGAGGGGTTGTAAAAAAAATAGGTGATCCGCCATTTTGTGCAGGCCGCCATATTGGATTTAGAATGATGTCACAAAGCTTATTGCATTCTACTTTATATACCCTTTGAACTCCTTCATTCCGTGGTGGCCGCCATATTGGATCTACCATAATATTGAATATGTTATATTTTATTGTCAACCAAACGAAAATTAAATAAAGTTAGTTATTTCAAGATGTCAGAACTTAATATCTAATTTTCGGATTTTATTACAGAACTGCAAAAATATTGTATGCATTACGTTGCAAAGCTGTTTTACTCACTCATCGTAATTGCTTAACTTACTTACGACTTGTGAAAAAACACTGGTAGTGCAGTAAAAAAGGACATTGATTTGCATAGTTTTGTAATAGCAAAATTATTATTTCATACCTTCTGGGGTATGACCAGGAGTATATATCTCAGTTTAGGATTTCGAAGATCTATTGCGTTTTTTTTTTTATAAACAATTTAGTTTTTTGAATGGCGTTTATTTAGATAAAAAGGTTCTAGAGGTCCAATCAGGACAAATTAAAATTCCAACAAATCTGCGTTTTGGGTCATTGGAGTACATATATAACACACAAAAGTGGATAAACTGACTAAAACTTCATATAACGGATTAAATTTAAAGACCAAGTTACTCATTTCATTGCTGGGGAAAAACCGCTGCCTAAGTCAGTTTAAAGGAAACATCGTGATTAGATTTGCACTCTAGTATGTGGAAATTATTGGTAACAGAGATTTAATAATATTTGGGGTAAATGCCATAGAAAAGTTTGAGGCGTTGGTTTCTACCACATGCGTTAAAAATGAAGTTTCTATTTCCCCTATTCACAACCTACCAAGTCCCACCTCTTCAATGGAATCATCTCAATCAGATATTATTATAATACATACGTATACCAACTTTCAAGTGAATATCTCAATTTTGTGTTATCAATCCCATTAATAATGGAGCGGAGGTGGTGAGGTTTGAAAAATATTAGAAAGAAATCTGAGGCCTTGGTTCCTAGTATATGCACCAAATCCCAAATTTCTGTACTCTCACCAGCTTGATTTACTTATTTTCCTTTATTTACTAGTATTTAAGACGCAACCCTTCACCGGAATCATCTCAAAATATAATCTAGATCCAGATGTCGTTATAATATATACTTCTACCAAGTGAATATCTCAATTTTATTATATTAACTCCTTTAATAATGAAGTAAGGGTAGTAGGGGGGTTGAAAAATATTATTAAAAACCTGAGGCCCTGGCTTCTAGGAGATATACCTAATTTCAAGTTTATGCACTCTTACGAGCTTGCTTTATTTATTTTTCCCTAATTACCTCTACTTACCCCCCATTCCTTCATCGCAATCATGTCAGAATATAATTAGTTTCAGATATCGTTATAACACATACGTGTACCAAATTTCAATTGAAAATCTAAATTTAATATAATCAACTCTTTTAATAAGGGAGTGGGAGTGGTGAGGGGATGGAAAATATTATGAAAAACCTGAGACCTTCGCATCTAGTATATCACCAAATCTCAAATTTCTGTACTCTTACCAGCTTGCTTTGCTTATTTTCCCGTATTTACCCCCATTTAATCCCCAACCCTTCAACGGAATCATCTCAAAATATAATGTAGTTCCAGATATCGTTATAATACATACGTGTATCAAATTTCAAATGAATGTCTCAATTTTATTTTATCAACCTCTTTAATAATGGAGTAGGGGTAGTGAGGGATTGAAAAATATTATAAAAAAATCTGAGGCTTTGGCTTCTAGTACATACACTGAATTTTAAGTTTCTGTACTCCTACCAAATTGCTTTACTTATATGCCCCTATTTACCCCTAAATAATACCCAACCTTTCAATGGAATCATCTCAAAATATGATCTAGTTCCAGATGTCGCAATGATACATACGTATACCAAATTTCAAGTGAATATCTCAATTTTATTTTATCAACCACTTTAATAATGGTGGGAAGTTGAAAAATATTATAAAAAAGTTTGAGGCTTTCGCTTCTCGTACATACACCGAATTTCAAGTTACTGTACTCTTACCAACTTGCTTTACTTATTTTCCCTTATTTACCCCTATTTAACCCCCAACCCTTCATCAGAATAATCCCAACGTATAATTTAGTTCCTGATGTCATTATAGTATATACGCGTACCAAATTTCAAGTGAATATCTCAATTTTATTTTACCAACCCCTTCAAAAATGAAGTAGAGGTGGTGCGGGGTTGAAAAATATTATGAAAAAATCTGAGCCCTTGGCTTCTAGTACATACACTGACTTTCAAGTTTCTGTAATCTTACCAGCTCGCTTTACTTATTTTCCCCTATTTACCCCTATTTAACCCCCAACCCTTCATCAGAATAATTCCAAACTATAATCTAGCTCCTGATGTCATTATAATATATGCGTGTACAAAATTTCAAGTGAATATGGGTGGTAGGGGGATGAAATATATTATAAAAAATATTGTGGCCTTGGCCTGTAGTATATACATCAAATTTCAAGTTTCTGTACTCTTATCAGCTGGTTTTATATATTTCTCCCTATTTACCCCCAACCCTTCACCGAATATTTTCAAAAAACAATCCAGTTCCAGATCTCATCATAATATATACGTGTAGAAAATTTCAGGTCAATATCCTAAACCGTTCCGGAGAAATCGTGCGGACTAAGGAAAGTTACAGACCGACAGACAGATCGACAGACAGACAGAAAATTTTTCTTCGCTCAAGTTTAAAATCTCGATGTTTCATGACAATCTAAACCTGTTTCAAGAAAACAAATTGCTGAAGATTTTTGTACGCTTATTATACTTCCAATCCACTACGTGGATGTGGAAGTAAAATAACTTATTTAAAAAAATGTCGTCAAAATGTTAGGGAACAAGTTATTGTATTTTGCAACTAATCTCGATATATAATTTAAGAAGTTTTCCAGGCTAATTAACAAAAATTAAATGTAAATGTTAGAAAATTCGTTTTTATAAGTTAAAAATATGTTTGAACGATTAATATGAAGTAAATATATTTCAAAATAATATAGTTAAAATGTTAGCTATAGATACGCATTTGTTAATTAACAATTGTGGCCAAAAGATAAAGAATTTTTTTTAAACTTTCATCGAAGAGCTGGGTCGACATCTACATGTTAAAGAAAAATCCATTTTGGACTTAATGGCATAAAATATCGGGCAAATCTTTAAATAACAAATTAATTTGTATCCACAGAGTTCAACACTTGGGCACCAAAATTTCAGGGTGTTCTTTTTTTTCAACAAAAGGTATATAATTTCTGAAAGTTTGAATCCGATCGGAACTCTTAACGTCCCTGGGCGTTAAAATCGAAAAAAAAACACTTATTAGCCTTCTGTATTCAATTTAATATATTATGTACCTACTCAAATGACCCACAACGCAGATTAGTTGTAATTTTAATTAGGAAGAATTTGGTTTTTTATTTGTCCCGATCGGACTTCTAGAACCTAGGATATTTCACCTTTTCGCCTAAACAAACGCCGTTCAAAAAATTAAATTGTTTATAATAAAAAAACCCAGTAGTATTCAGATATATACTCCTTGTGAAACCCCGAAAGTTATGAAATCATAATTTTGCTATTACAAAACTATTTAAAAGTGAATATTTAATATTTGTTTGCTTATAGTAATGAAACATATTTTTTATGGGATTTTGCAAACAGCGGAAAGAAAAACTATATATGAGAACTAAAGGAAAAACTATATAAAAATATTAATGAAATCTTTGCATTCTTTTGATAACCTGACTTCTGGTTATGCTAACAAGTAAAAATTCTTATTTGCCATTCTCATTTTAACACTAGCATCCAACATAGTCCCCTACGGCTAGGCAGGCTAAACTAGTATCTACATGATCCCCCTACGATATGTAAATTCAGTGAAAAATGAGAACAAAGGCCTGAAATTAATTTATTTACGTACCTTGTCTTTAAAATTTTTTTCATTCTAATGAATTACATTTTCATAAAATCTCTTTCAGTTTCTTGGAAATGCTCAGCCTTTGAAACGTTTTTCGTCCTTATTGTGGACTCATCAGAAAAGCCTAAAGCCACTCATAATGATATTCCATGTTGTTTTTCATCAGCCAATGTCAAATATAAACATTACATACTTATTCATGGATATTGTCTTAGTTTTGCATGGAACATCGTTATGAGTTGCTTTAGGCTTTTCCGATGAGTCCACAATAAAGACGAAAAACGTTTCAAAGGCTAAGCATTTCCAAGAAACCGAATGAGATTTTATGAAAATGTAATTCATTAGAATGAAAAATTTTTTAAAGACAAGGTACGTAAATAAATTAATTTCAGGCCTTTGTTCTCATTTTTAACTGAATTTACATATCGTAGGGGATCATGTAGATACCAGTTTAGCCTGCCTAGCCATAGGGGACTATGTTGGATGCTAGTGTTAAAATGAGAATGGCAAATAAGAATTTTTACTTGTTAGCATAACCAGAAGTCAGGTTATCGAAGGAATGCAAAGATTTCATTAATATTTTTATATATAGTTTTTCCTTTAGTACTCATAGATAGTTTTTCTTTCCGCTGTTTGCGAAATCCTAAAAAAATATGTTTCATTACAAAACTATGTTTCTCATCACTTTTTGGCCTTTTTTACTGCATTATTACTTTCTGCATCTCATTGCATAAATAACTACTATAATAATAGTATATCTTGTACTCTTGATAAAGGCCTAATAAGCCGAAACACGTGTAGAGTTTTAATAAAACTTTTTGAAACATTAAAAAGCATAATTTCCTGTATATTTGAATTTAAAATTAATAACTACTATATTTACTAAATACCTACATAATTTTTTTTAAGTACAAAAACGATCTTGAAATCAATGTTTATTTATAATGAATTAAGATCAATACTCAAAAATGTATAAAAAGATTTAAATCATTTTATTATTGAGTAGCTCCCAACAATATGATACTGTATGCTTTTAACGCAGACAAGTGTTTTTGTTTCTTCATATCAGATATATGTTATATTTTAAGCTCGGTGCACCCGTCACGCTGTTTTGATATGAAATGGATGGACTTAAGGTTGAAGGTAGTGCCAGTAGGGAACACTTTAGTAATTGGAAAAGAGCTGAACCAGAATAAACCGAATAAGGAACTTCAACGCCTGTCTGATCATTGTACATGTGATTCCTCACTATTTTTCAGTTAACTCGAGATTGAGATTATACAATGTGCTCAGAAAACCGCAACGCGATGATATATAATCACACATTATTCTGACAAATTATGGAGGGAATCGAATAAGAAAAACGGAAGTTAAATGGCGTAAAAACAGGAGAATTTAATCCAGCGTGAATTTAACTCTGTTCAATTCATATTGATGTTGTCTGTACGTTGTCATACTTCGACATATTTCATCAAAGCGGAATTATTTATCTGATGTAAACAACACTGCGGACTTCCTCAATAGATTTTTCTTTATATTAGTGCCAATTAACAAAAAACAATAAACAAGTTGTAAAATAAGCATAATGAGATGCTAATTTTTTGGCGAATCAATTGGACTATATGATGTAGAGATTTTGGAAAAAGAAAGCAAAGGGAACTTTAAGAAATCCTCTATAACTTAAACTTAAACGAAAGTAAATGTGTATCAATTTATTCGATATATTTCTGCACTAGCTGGTTGCTGAAATGCAGCAAGTAAAAATAATACAGGTAGAATTTAGTGTCTCGTGACTATGGAAATACACAAATGGCCAACTCGTCATATTGATCAAAAGCTGACGTGGAACATCTACGTCTAAAGCGTACCATACAAAGCAACAATGGCTCTGGGAAGATGCAGGCAAATGTGTAGAAACAATTTGTGGTTAAATCCCAAAGTCGCCCTATGGTTTTACATTAGGACTAAAGGACAAGGAAATTTGGAGCAATAAGTCTGATACATGAGATACAAAAGCTTACTTCCCTGTGCGCCACAGGAGCCATCAAAACTACTCTCAGTGCTCCCACGTCTACATCGGAGACCCTTCTAGATCTCCCAATTGGCACACATTGCTTCTATACGCCTTGTATAGTTACTAATTTTATTTTAAGCACACTTATAGAGCTACTACAAGAACAAAATGTGCACTGTTTGCTAGTTGGGCTACCACTCAGCAGGCAGTACCATGGAACAGTGCACCAGAAGGTATAACCAAAGCTGAAGGTGGTGAACTTTGATAAAAGTTTCTGAATTAAAATATTAGACTGGGAAGACTGAAAAACGATCCCTCAATATCACCACAGACAGTCTTGTATAAGTAAACTATTGTAAAATAATTTTAAGAACAATGTAGTTCACCTGTTAATCTATCAGGGAGGATATGTGGCCCAACATATCCTCCCTGATAGATTATCAGGTGAACTTTATTTAAACTTTTTGCATTTTTTTTACCCATGTTATTTGAAAATGAAAATATTGCGGGAACGTATTACCAACATGATGGAGTTGCACCCCATTTTAGGAATATTGTGAGAAATTTCTTAAATGACAATTTTCCAAATATGTGGTAGGTCGAAATGGACCTCATCATTGGCCTTCAAGGTCACGGGATTTCAATCCTGTTGATTATTATCTTTGGGGACATTTAAAAGCGTAGAAGTTAAAAAATCCAGATATGATTATACGTGCAATTAGAAATATTACTACTAAAGCAAGGAAATGTATTCAACGAAATGGAAGCCACTTTGAACAGGTATTGTAGTCATGTATTTATTATTTTCACATATTTATTGTTATTGTACATGTACATACATGCGTTAAAAATGATATTATTTTTAAATGTAGATTTACAAAATTAAGTAGTATTTTGATTTATGTGCGCAAATCTACATTGTTTTCAAAATTATTTTACAATAGTTCACTTACCTAGTCTAGAAGTGAAAGAATTGTCACTACTGCAAGTTAAATTTTTTTGTTAATTAACCCTGAAATAAATATTCAAGTTCCAACTGTCTGGACCATTTTAATGAAATTGGATTTACGGCAAGTAATCAAGGTTGATGAATGAATGCGCAAACAAAGATCTACAAAATTTTGTCATGCAGGGTGTTCATATTGACATACAACATATTGTCAATTTTTTATTGAACCGGACCTGGATTTCTTTTTGGATTATTATGAAGTTCTATCAAGAAAAATAAGTAAAACATATGTTCTAAGTATGAACCAATTATACAGGGTGGTTCAATAGTTATGATCAAAGAAAAATTTGACCAAAATAAATGAAACACCGTGTATCTCAGTAAGGAAGGACGATGGATGCATTAATGCCGGGTAATTTGGCACTACCAAAGTGCCATCTATCAACAAGTAACGTATGTACCTTTAACTTTGAAACACAATGTAGATCGCAGGAATGGAGGTAAAGTTTACAGAGACAGAGTTCATTAAACAACAAAACAGAAAACCTACTACGCCAAACTACAGAGGCCATTAGGAAGGGCCTTCTATTCGGACATTGCCAGCTTAATAGATATCTGAATCCAATGGGCTTGGTAGAAGACACAACATGCAGATTCTGCAAAGAGGAGGAGGAAACCTCAGTCTATGTGTTATATCACAGTGGAGATCTAGCTAGAATGAAATTGCAACTATTTCGAGGAAAACTAAAAGCTGATAGCTACAATAATGGATCCTTAACAAAGCTGTGGAGTAGTGTGGAGTCTGAAAGGACGAAGCTGGATAAGGAGCTCCAAGAAAACTAGAAGAGGAGCGCAAAATTTTATTACGCTTTTTAATAGCTTCTAATATTTTCAAAACGAAAAGCGAAACATTAACAGCCTTTAGTTTTGTTTTCTATTGAACAATATTTAAGAACATTAGCTTATAAATTTTATAATATGAGACATTTTCTAATAATCAAAACTATACAAAAAGCAACCTTCTATCTGAATCACTTGGTGCAGAGGTTGTGCTCATTAAATTTAAAGAGATTGTTGCATAAATGGTAAAATACCCAATATAGACTAGGAAATTAATTCTAGTTAAAGGAGGGCAGTATGTTTAACCAACCTCAATACCGATATAGGTAATAAGGTTGAAGTAATCGATGATTTCATAGTTTTTAGTGATCCTTTCTTTAAAGGAAGTTCAGTTTTTCATGTTGCAGTCTAATTTTTAGTACGATGATAGAAAGTTCTTCATAAGGGGCTTAGATTTGCTTTACTCTTATTTGCAATGAAATATATCGCTACAAGTCTAAAAGCATTTCAAGTTGCTTTTTTATCACTATAACGATAGAATCAATCTATTCTTCACGTCTCTGCCTTTCATAATTTAGGCGATACTAACTTTTCAAACTGCATTAGATAAATATCGATTTATTTCTATTAACAAAGTAGTGTACGTCAATTTTCTGCTTATGTTACCCATCAGAATTTGGCTTGGAATCAATAGTGAACTGTAGTAGACGTTTCTTATCTTTTGATCAAGTTTTATGAGCGTTATTTACTTTAATGTCCCATTAGCAAACAGACCGGCATCTTTATTCTCGTTGCATTACTAACAAGATATTGATACTTGTATATGATGGATTCGAAGGAAATCTTAATGTTCTTTAAATCTCCAGATCTACTTAACTATTAGCTTATATAACTTAGGCCTGCCTCCTTGTTACAACATAAAGTGTGCCTTAATTGTGTACAACTCTTATTAAAGCTAGATTTAGTATTCGATTTTTATTGCAAACTTTGCTTTTTACACAATATTTTAAATAAAAATCCACTCATTTGATCACCGATTTATCCTGGTTATGGAAATATCGTTTTAATTAAAGATAACATTATTCCAACAGATTTTCCGAGTATCAAATAGATATACAGATAATTTAAAAAGGAATCCGATATACGACTAATATTGTGCTGTATGGTTTGTAAATTCTTTTCTCTATTGAATTGGTTTTACGTGGTCTGATGCATACTTCAGTGTTTCTATCCATTAAACCGCAAAATCAACATTAAGTTCATGGAACAAATGCTATATTATAGAATAACACTCATTTAAAGAATATGTTTATGCATTTGTTGTGTTTCGATTTGGATCAAATGGAATAAGGATTTTTAAGGCACGTCTAATGATAACATTGCTACACGTACACGTATTTTATATGGTAATTTCCAGTTTCTCTGCTGAACATGACTACTCATGGAATTGGAAATATTTTTAAATGGATTGGTATATTTCTTGATGATGCCTGACATACTATATTGAACACATACATATTTGATATTCTTATCGCCCACTGTAGGTATCTGAATTATATATTTTATTTATTTGAATGCCTTGGCCGGGGTGTATACATTAAACCCCAAGTTCCTGGGCACTTACCAGCTTACAGTATTTTTTTCTCCTCCCCCCCCACACCCTTCACCGGAGTAAGTTTAAACAATATCTAGTTCCTGATCTCGTTGTAATACATAGGGTGTACCAAACATGTCAATATCTTAAACCATTTCATAGAGAACGTGCGCACAAAAACATTACAGGGTACGTTATAACGTCATATAGGATTTAACGCACGAAAATTAAAAAAAAGATGAAAACTTGGAAATTAATAGTTTCATGATAGATTTTCATTTTCTCATAAATAATTTTGTCTTCTGTTTGCGACAACCTATAAATCTATTTTTATTGTTTTATGTGCTGTGCTTTATGTCAACATTTCTGAATTTATTACTTCCACATCCACGTAGTGGACATTTCTTTTGGTGAAGGAGGCTTAGAATGTCATAAAACGTACGTATTGTAATGATGCCTGATTGAGATGATTTCGTTGAGGGGTGTGGGAGGGGATAATAATAATAGGAGTCCAGAAATTTCATTTTTAGATAAGTTAAAAGCCAAAGCTTCAAATTTTTTTATGGCATCTTCCTCAAATACTGTATTATTAAAAGTCTATGTCCAATTATTTCCACATACTAGAGTGTAAATATAATCAAAATGTTTTCCTTAAATCTGGATGTGGAAGTATTCATATCTTAGGCACCGGTTTCTACATTTGTACTTAAATACTTCCAAATCTACGTAGTGGGGTGGAAGTATTAGTAATATTGGATATTTTCAGTAGTTAGTAAGAACAACTAGTATTATATTTTATCAGAAAATTTTTTAGAAAAAAATTAATAGACTTAGAAAACATAAAAATAAGTGCATATAGAATGTAAAAAAGTGCGCAATTGAAGCAGATTAATTAAAAATAAATAGGGGCTAAGGTCGCCAGCCATACCAGCATCATTCATTTTATTTTGTTCATACTTTGTACAAAATAGATATTTTGAATTGCACTACTGTACACTGTAAAAAAAATCTTAGTTTAAGTTTATGACATGTACATAGACAAATAAAATAAACAGTGGAAATATGGCTTGCGACCACGGAGTCCCTGGTTCGAATCCTGGCCAGGGTATGGATGTTCAGTGGCGTTTTTAATATATAGGTGTACTGGTTGAGTGTTGAAATAGCATTAGCTAAACTCCGCCAGGGCGTTAATATAAATAAGACAATTAAATAAATAAATAAGTGGAGATTTATGTTTCTTGGTAAATTTCTCTTGCAGATCTGAGGCAATATATGAAAAGGAATCCTGTATCTAGAGTAATTATTTAGAATGTTCAAAAGGGGGTCGAAATAAAATAAAAGAGTATTAAATATGTATGATCGACAAACACATCTTGTTTTTAAAAGGGGATATCAAGGAAGCTTAACATAATAAATGGACAATCAAGAATAAATACAAAAGTTACAATACTGAAGAGCAGTGCTGTTTCTGTTACACTGCATATACTAAGTATATACCATATACTTTTAATGACTAAATTATTGAGATATCGTAATAGGTAGAATGGTAGATTTTTGAATGGGCAATTTATACGAGCTTTTCATTAGATTATTATATTCAATACAGTTCTTAGAGTTTAAGCAAAAATAAGTTTTGAGTTTTGTCTTAATATGTATGTAATTTTGATGACATGGAGTCTGTAACTGAATTTCTGCTGATATACTAAAATGATGTTATAAATTCCTATCAACTGAAAGAAGGGTAGTATCATGATCATATTGAACATTTTTACAGGAAAGCCTTCTTGATACGCACTGCATAGCATGTACTGATTGAATTTTCTCTAACGTACATACTATTTCGGTGTAGGAGTACTCGGTACATACGTTTACAGTTTTTTCGATGCAAAGAAAGATGCTTTCAAGAATCTTGATATACGTATTCACATTGCTTTTTTGTGCGTTTAATACAACAACTAGAATAAACATACTTTTCGATAATTTATTTGACTTTTTATATAACTGTTGTATATTCTATGGAATACTCTTCGCAATTTTATAGTGCATAATTCATTTGTTTAATTACAAGGCA